>CP053156.1:13322626-14711279 GCA_014607495.2 Carposina sasakii
GAGCAAATATTATTTAGTGTTAACAGTTACACGGATGTGAACAATTTAAATTAAAAGCAAAAGTTTAGTCCTTTATAGCAAAAAATCGATAATTAGTTAACTACCCCCATTAGACTTTTCAAAGAAGTACTAAAGAAAACTTATAGTCGACAATATAACAACATTAGCACAACTAATTACCACATTAGCTAATCAGAAAAAAGTGATGCAGTCCAAAGATTGCATTGTTGCGCGATATTGCTAATTATTTAATCACCTATTTAGTCTCTTCAGAAGCCTAATTATTAGAATTACTTAATCACTTACCTAGTTACAATGAAACTAAACAATTACTTAACAATTCTTTATGGTATTTTTAATGTATCTAAAATTGAAAACTTATTTTGGTTGATCAATATCCCACTGAGGCGTGTGGTGTCCGGCAGAATAGAATAGCACCAACCCTCCATACACAGGGGCGTAAAAGGCGACTAATACGCTTGTATTAGTCGCCGTTTAGCCTGAGCCTCAATAGACCAGAAAATGGGCAGCAGCATTTTCATTATACTATGGTCTTTTACATCGATCTCCAACCTGCCTGCCAAGCGTGGAGATTATGGCAACATTCTCCCACGGGAGAGGCTCAGGTCCAGCAGTGGACTGTTATGGCTGATGATGATGAATATCCCACTGAAAATAGATGTCTAAGTGCGGAAGTACAATAAACTTTTGCCTACCCTTTTGGAAGTAGACAGGGGATGCTAATTTTATATTTTGCGTGTTAAAATTCTGTGTTTCTCAACTAAACACGAAAAGGAACCGTTTCGTATGTAAAAATAAATAAAATATTTGATGATTTTTAAAAAAAAATCGGCAGTGATAACCGTTATTTGTAGTACGTCAAAAAATCATAAATAATTAGTACTAAAACTACCTGTAAGGATATTACGGTTTTCCTTGCCGTTTAAGAGATAATTAAATTTTTATTCTAGCTTCATACAAATTTTTCGTAAAAAATTATAAGTCCTTTGTTTTTGTGCAGATTGATGCGAGTATCATTTGAGTATATGATAATAACTAGTAGAAGCGATATTCGATTAGAAAATTCGGTATTTGCCACTTTTGATTCCTATGTCTATGAAAGCCGTTTTTCAGCCCACCGTGCGGTGGAGAGGATCTGAGTGTTTGCTCATTTTTGGCATGTTAGCTAAAGGTTGATTCATAATGTGCTGGGAAAGTTAATGTTTGAAAGTTCTGTATAGCACAAGTAAACTACTTAGGTATATTTTTGTTTGAAAAAAAAAAAAAAAACTATACTTCGGGATAGAACATGTGACACATAACCCAAATACCCATATCTCAGTCCAATATTTAATTAATTTTTCTTAGGGCCGATTTTTTCATTTAATACTATTTCTTGATCAAGTTTTAAAGATAGACAGGACCTTTATTCATCAGTTAAAACTACATATACAGGATGTTTGTATGTGGCAACCAGGCAAATATTGATATAGTGACTTCAGACCATGATTCTGAGTCGAAACCACAGAAAATTTTCGCAGGATAATTCCAAAATTTTCCGACTTTTTTATTTTTCAGGAAAAACAAAACTGTGTCGAAAACCACAGAAAACTTTCGCAGGAAAATTCCAAAATTTTCCGACTTCATTATTTTTTCACGAAAAAAAATTGTTTAGTTCTTTTAATTAGGCTTTAGATAATAACTATAAAATAAAATTTTAACATATAAATTTTTAAAAAGTTGTTCCCATAAAAGTTTAGATAACTGATTAACCCTAGTGGAAAGTCACAAGTGATCCAAAAAACAGCAATGTATCACACTATTGTGTGATACAAATAAGCCCATTTAACTAGTCATAGGGTCGCCCGATACAATTGGCTCGGAAAACTAATATTACTAATAATCAAATTAAAAATCCATTTCCTGTAAGTAATATTTAACACTGTCGAATTACTTAACACAATGGACTTGTTCAGCAACACATTATTTGCCTGGCTATCACCCACACCCTGTATGGCTATTGCAAAGAATCTGCCCTTAGTATAGTAACAGTAGTAGTAGTAGTCGTGCGTGCGTGTCAAACAAAATCATTTAAAAAACACAAAAAAATTTTTTATGTGTGATAGATAACTGACATTACAGGGATGGATAATTGGGTACTCCCTACATGTTTTTGACTATTTAACATATTACCTACTTATTAGGCTTGTTTCTACATTATGAATATAATCGAAAGACTTATTAACGACTAGTGGACGCCCGCGACTCCGTCCGCGTGGACTACAGAAAAAACAAAATGTCTAAATTATCCGGGATAAAAAGTAGCCTATATGTTAAGTGGGACCTGTCCCAATATATTACTGAAAACTGCATCGAAATCGGTTCAGCCGTTTCTGAGATTAGCGTGCACAAACGCACAGACAAAAATTCCAAAAATCATTATTTTGGGTACTATTGCGTTGATAAAGGTCTTCTATAATATTTTTTCTCATATATCTTCCATGTACAGACAGCGATCCGTTACATTTTTATTATATGTATGCATGGTGTTTCTTCGTTGCCACCCTTAACGAAGGGTACGTACTCTATACATCAAATAAAGTAAGTTTATGCAAAAAAAAAAATGCTGGGAAACGATGTATTTTTTTTTATTACTTGATCAGGCGAAATTTATAGTGTTCAGTGTTTATGCTAGTTTTTTCATAGACAGATATTAATTATTTCTCGTGAAAAAATCATGCTACACGCGTCAATGTACATTTATGCTGAAAAACGTAGTCTATTTACTCAACTTTGGACCCTAATATTTTGGAAACCAGATACTTCCCAGGTATGCTTCCATGGAGAAAAATGATCGTGATGATGAGATTCTGTAGTTTTCGGGAACGTTGACGAACAAAAATCATCCTATAGATAGGTGTACGAGACTTTACAAGATAAGTCAAACCTCATACCTTCGAAGCCTACAAAATGTTATCTTAAAAAATTGCTGAGAGTACGCTGTTTTTCTAACCATTAGCTAAACAATAAAGATAACACAATAACGGTGCGATCAATTTAACTAGATGGCGCTATTTAAAAAAACGTAAATTGTTAGTCATCTTAATATACTTGAGAACAACATAGAAATCTATTCAAGAGATTATTTCAGTCGTACAGCCTGTCATTGAAATTCCTATTTTCTGATCCTAATTTTTTTTAATGATAAAGTGCTCTAGTTTTGATTCATACCGTTCTGAGATGAAATTATAACTAGATTCAGTGACAGCACTTAAAAAATGGCACCACAAATAGCTGCTCAATTGTATGGCTGACCATCTATTGTCATAAATTGATACAAGGAAAGTCGAGTCTTATGGTAACTACATAAGATTCAAGTTTAAAAATCTAATCTAATGCAGTTATTACGTTTATATAGATTTACTGGTGCCACTTTTTATAAAGATTTCATTATGAAACCCCGCGTCTACCTATAAACACGTCACTGATACCGTTATAATATGTAGAGATATTATTATTCCACAAACCTCTATTCGGACGAGGTCTTAACTCCATGTTGACCATCGCACTAGGTGTATTGTTAATTACTTCCATTTTGCTGTCAAAATCACTGAACTATACACTACATAAGCGACAGGTAACAATGAATCGATGACACAGAATGCGTCAATACGCGATAATGTATAAAAAACATTTAAGTTTATCTTAGATAAGGTCGTTTTTTTTTTTTTTTTTTTTTTAATTTATTTATTATATAATATAGGTTTTTTTACAATTTTAATGAAGGGTCACATAATCCCTGGGTGGTTTATGCGTGACCCTTGTCCCCCACCACTTATATCTAAGTACTTATAAATACTACTTACTTTCTATTCCTCGTTACATGTGGGACCGGTTTTACATTGTTGTAGGAAATACTTTTTTAATATCTGTTTATGGTTGTCCCCGCACAGGGACTCAATGACCTCATATGGTAGCTCATTGAGTACCCGCGGCAGCAAGCATGCGTCAGTTCGCCTGCCGTAATTGTTATTGAATCGAGGAATCACAAATGTAGGTATATAAGATAGTGTTCGTAATGAACCTGGCCGCGTACGGCGTGTTAAATTAGCAATATTTAACTCTTGTTCGCACAATATCAACAACTTTGTTTTATTGTATATGTCAATGACTTTACAGTATTCGAATAGTGCTTTGTTATTCTCTTTATATTTAATTTTTATCTTGGATGGTACAATCTTTTTTAGAATGCTAAGTTGCAATTTATATATGTTATCTATGTATGTATTATATGTTCTGCCATAGCTACTTAGCCCGTAGCCTATTACTGAGTCAGCCAAAGATAGGTAAAGCAGTCTTAGTATCTTATATGGAAGTTTATGTCTTAAGATAACTAATTTCCCCATTATCGCTCTCAGCCGTTTGCATATGAGTTCGGTGTGCGCCCCCCAGTTGAAATTATTATCTATTAACATACCTAGATACATATGTTCACTGACCAATTCCAGGCTATTGCATTTGCCGGTACATATATTATTTTGGTGCATACATTGGTGCTCGTGGGCCACGATCCTGGGTGTTATTTTAGCTCTTAGGTATGGGGAATGTATATGCATTAGTTTAGTTTTTTGTTCGTTGATGACTAACCCAATATCGTGCGCCCATTTACATAATGTATCATAGTTTGTCTGTAGCCTCGTTTGCGCCTCTTCTATATTTTTGTGTGCAAACAATAGGCAAGTGTCATCTGCAAACTGGTATACAGAGCCTCCTTTGAAGATATTGCACATATCGTTGACGTACATAAGGTACTCGGTCGGTGCAAGTATTGATCCTTGTGCTGAACCCATTTCGGTAGGTATTTGTTTACTGCGTTTATCAACAATGCTCACTGACGTGAATCGTCCTTTGTGATAATCTTTGAACCATTCTAGCAGTGGGCCCTGTATACCATTCTGCTCTAACTTACTATACAATGTTGCATAATTCAGTGTTTCAAATGCCTTACTGAAGTCTACAAATATTGCTAAGACATGTTGTTTATTATGGAGATAATAATTTACTTCGTTAGTGAATTTACTAATTAATTGACCTGTATTCTTTTTCTGCTGGAATCCGTATTGATTGCCGTGAATGATTTTATTTTGTGTTAGGTATTTATTTAGTTCATTGCCAAAGTATCTTTCTATAATTTTGTCTATACATGATAATATAGTTATTGGTCTATAGTTATTTATATCTACACAACTACCTTTTTTATGCACTGGTCTTATAATTCCTAATTTGAGGTCGTTCGGGTATTGTGATGTGGAGATGCATGTGTTAATTAGGTGGGTGATTAATGGTGTTATTTTATCGTTTATAGTTTTTATGTCGTGGGCCCTTATCCCATCGGCACCCGGGCTTTTTTTTTCATTCATATGTTTAATTATCACATGCACTATCCTGTCACTCACCTTTCTTATTCTCATACATGTATTTGGTACATTGTTATATGCCTCCTTATGTAATAATGGTATGTTACATGGACTACATATTTTTTTAACATTGTTTTGAAATCCATCTGCGAAATTGTTACTTAGTTTATTTATATCACCATTTTTAAATGCCTTTGTTATTACTTCGTCTACTGACTTTATGGTTCTCCCACATAGTTTATTAATTAATTCCCACATCTTTTTTGGTTTATTAAAATTTTCACATATTAGGTTCTTTGTGTACATATTTTTTATTTTATTTATATGTTTGTTCGTTTTATTTCTGTATCTATTATATAACAATCTATTATCTAAGTTACTTTCATCCCTTTTCCATATTGCGAATAGTTCATCTCTCTTAGTACACATAGCAGTTATACTCTTGCAATTCCATGGACATTCTTTTCTTTTACTTATATTTGTCTTAAACTTTATTCTATTGTTATTGTATACATTCTTAAATTTATCAGATATAAAATTATAAATCTCATTGGGGCTTTGGTATGCTAGAGCCTGGTTCCAGTCAATATTCTGTAGGTCTTTTTTTACTTGTATGTTATCTAATTTTGATGCGTATATATATTGTTTGCTGTTATTTTTTGTATTATTTGCGATGGACAGACCGGTTATGAAATGGTCGGCAAGTGAATTGTTTATTATTGTTGTTCGGATATGTCTGTTTGCACATCTGCCTGCATCACGCATGAATATGTGATCTATACATGATTTGGTAAATATGTCTAATTTCCTTTCGACCCTCGTATACTGACTGATACCACACTCAAACCCTAGTTCGTATAACGTGTTAAGGTAACTACTAACAGTAGTATTTTGTTTTTTTAGGTCTATGTTGATGTCACCAATTAAAATACAGCTATTATTCATTGGGTACTTACATAGGATATTAGATAACTCCTTTATAAATCGACATTTGTTCAAACTCGGTGGTCTGTACACTACACATATGCCTATAAGTTCATTATCACATGTTTCTATTTCCCCCATCATGCACTCAAAATTACATGTAAAAACTGTGTGCCTGGTAAATATAATACTATTATGTACGTATATGATGACTCCTCCTCCTTTTTTTGCGTTCCTCAATTCCGTGTACATAGTGTAGTCCTCCATCTCAAACATACACGTTCTTGCATCCGATATATTAGCTTCACATATTGCCACGATATGTACGAGTCGCGAGCTGTTCATTACGATGTATTCCAGTTGGTTAAAGTTGTAAGCCATGGATCTGATATTGACGTGCAGTACTGTCAGCATATTGTGGCGAAAGGGGATCCCATCTGTGAATTCATTCCACGTGTTGTTATTTTCCTCTGATATTACCTTTATGCTGCCCTCTGTTATAAATATTATTTTTTGTTTGGTTGGATTTCTATTTATTTTTATTGGGTTTTATTTCTTTCGCCTGCTAGTCTCTCTATGTCAGCTTCCGATCTTATATAGTGGGCTTTGTCGTTGTCTTCTCTTCGTGCCATTATGGATCCGCCTTTATACCATACATATTTATATAGGTTAGTGGACTTTAGCTTTTGTTTAGCCTTCCATAGTAGGTATGCATTATTTGGGGTGAGCGATTCACGTATGTATATTTTTTCATATTCTTCTTTGCTTGTATTCCATTCCTTCGCTGCTTGCTTCGCGCCTGACAACCATCTCTTAGTTATCTATTATATCTCCGATAATTATTATCGTATCTTCTTGGCATCTCTTTATATATTTCTTATCCTGATTGGTTGTTTGATCATTTCTTACTCGTTTCTCTTCTGTATGTTCATATCTCTTCGCTTGTTTTATCGGTCTGCGTGCTTCATTCCTAATTCTTTCTAGTTGTCTCTGATTGTATCTGCTGTTCTATAGTATACCTGTATTGGTTAGCTTTGACAATTCTTGTATGTCTCGTTCTATATATATTTCTAGGTATTTCATAGTTCTCTATAGCGTTTATTTTTTGGTCTAGTATGTTGTTCTTCAAGGCCAGATTTTTGCATTGATTTTTAAGGTCAGTGCACTGTCTCTCAATAGTATTGATGTTATCTATGTAACCGTTGACTTTGGCTTCGTAGTCGTCTATTTTGTTCGAATAGAATTGCATTGTTGTAGTCAGTTCGTCGCGTATTACCTGACGTACTTCACGTAACATACGTGTCATCATAGTTTGGTAATCAATACGATGGTCTTCGTTATTAGGTATTTGTTCTGCGTCGGTATTATCCTCGTCTTCTGGGTCGGGCATAATGCACGAGAGGCGCTTTGGTTTTTTCAATGTACCTGCGCAAGCGCGACATTTCCAGTCGACTGACTCCGTTGCGTATAATGTATTTAATTGTTCGGGTGTAATAGATGCACATGCAGCATGTATCCACTTATTACATTTGCTGCATTGAATGCCCGGACTTTTGGTGTTAACCAGTCGGTTGCATTTATAACACTTCACCATTGTTTTTATTATAGATTTACTCGATTGTTCGATGCTTCTAATATTTTGCGCACGCGTCTAACCGGTTCCGCGTCGGGCGGGGGACTGTGATACTGCGTATACTAGTATTTGGACCGATATTTCCCATTTAATCGGATGACATAAATTTTAATAATTACGCACATAACCTATTGCGTTTAACTCTATTGAAAATATAAAGAGATTTATTTACTTTAATATTTTTGCATTAAGAATGTACTAACATTAACGCTGGGGAGTTATCGGTGACCCCGAAGACCATTAAATACTTATGTTGGTGGGTGAAGCTGTGAGGGCTAATTCTTGTGTGGAAGATCTCTAACTCTTGCTAGGAAATTAAACACGCGAGCCACTTGGAAACACTTGTATTTTATTTCGGACATTTAGTGGAAGTGGAAGTGACAGACAATGGAGAATGGTGTTGCCAACTCAAACCATTTATCACTTACTTAATTTATTGTTGGGGTTGCCAACAACTTACATACATACGTTTGTAAGGACTTTTGTTACTAACAATATATGGACTACCATCTGAAATCAATGATTTATTAATATAATTATGTGCCGGGGTTCCTTTAGCATAGCATAAGTTAAGCATTTTAATTTTTTTTTATCTAAAAGGACAATTATAAGTTGCTAAATCATCGTCTGAGAGAACGCCCCTGAGTTCCTTTGTCGACTTTTATTCTAGTAAAGCCTCGCATTAGCACAGGAAACGAGTATGTATGGAGCACCAGTCGTATCAACAATTCATTAGGGTACATACCTAAATTAGGGACAGACAATGTTTTACACTGACATATGAACAGAACAAATTACCAATATTTATATATTAAAATCAAAATAGGACGTTTGCTATCAGAGATCAGATAAGTAATGATTAACTAGACGTATTTAATCGATACGATATTCAAATACATGCTTAATTTTACAAAGAAATGGTTATAAATGTATATGGCGCAGAATAAAATGATGCGTAAATATAATCAAAACTGGTTCCTAGTTATTTTTTGTACCTATGCTAGAGGTAATGTAGAAAAACCTATTACGTTACTTTAGAATCGTTTTTGGAGCTCGTTAATAAGGTATATTCTTGCTTGTAGCTGTTATTATTACATATTCATCATTATCAGTCATGAGAAGTCCACTGCTGAACACAGGCCTCCCCCAACAACCTCCTCTCCGACCGGTCGGAAGCGGCCTGCATCCAACCGATGCCCGCGACCTTGGCTGATCGTCCCTCCAACTCGCGGGTGGCCTTCCCTTACATTACATATTACGTAGTTACGTAGGCTAATTACAGAGTCGGGATCATGGACAAAGTCCGAAACAAGATTATCCAGCAAAAGACCAAAGTCATAACATATAATCTCGAAGTCGTAGAACCGAAGGACGGTAGAGTAAGCGGGTTCTTGATTGGAGACCACGCTCGGCAAGCGTAGATTTGGACGCTCTCTGGCCAGATGGACCGATGACTTTTTAATTAGTTGATCGGGCGAAATTTATTGCGTCCAGTGATTATGCTAGTTTTTTCATAGACATACAGGGTGATTTTTGGTCGTCAACGTTCCCGAAAACTACGGAATCTCATCATCACGATCATTTTTCTCCATGGAAGCATACCTGGGAAGTGTCTGGTTTCCAAAATATTAGGGTCCAAAGTTGAGTTAATAGACTGCGTTTTTCTGCATAAATGCACATAGACGCGCGTAGCAGGATTTTTTCACGAAAAATAATTAATATCTGTATATAAAAAAACTAACATAAACACTAGACACTATAAATTTCGCACGATCAAGGAATTTAAAATAAAAAAAATAAAAAAAATCCCAGTATTTTTTTTGGCATAAACTTACTTTATTTCATGTATAGAATACGTACCCTTCGTTAAAGGTGGCCACAAAAAAACATCCTGTATATTAATTATTTCTCATGAAAAAATCTTGCTACGTGCGTCTATGTACATGTAAGCAGAAAAACGCAGTATATTTACTCAACTATGGGCCCTAATATCTTGGGAACCAGACACTTCCCAGGTATGCTTCCATGGAGAAAAATGATCGTGGTGATGAGGAGATTCCGTAGTTTTCGGGAATGTTGACGATCAAAAAATACTCTGTATATTACAAGAGTTGGTATTTGCATTTTGTATGCGACTGCGGTATCTATTATGTAATCTGTGTGCACCTCACACTAGCTATTGACCCACCGCTGTCGGGCTGCGAGTGCGGGTTGCGTGTGACTCACCGCTGTCGCTGCGAGTGTGCGTTGCGTGTGACTCACCGCTGTCGGGCTGCGAGTGCGGGTTGCGTGTGACTCACCGCTGTCGCTGTGAGTGCAGGTTGCGTGTGACTCACCGCTGTCGCTGCGAGTGCGGGTTGCGTGTGACTCACCGCTGTCGCTGTGAGTGCAGGTTGCGTGTGACTCACCGCTGTCGCTGCGAGTGCGGGTTGCGTGTGACTCACCGCTGTCGCTGTGAGTGCAGGTTGCGTGTGACTCACCGCTGTCGCTGCGAGTGCGGGTTGCGTGTGACTCACCGCTGTCGCTGTGAGTGCAGGTTGCGTGTGACTCACCGCTGTCGCTGCGAGTGCGGGTTGCGTGTGACTCACCGCTGTCGGGCTGCGAGTGCGGGTTGCGTGTGACTCACCGCTGTCGGGCTGCGAGTGCGGGTTGCGTGTGACTCACCGCTGTCGGGCTGCGAGTGCGGGTTGTGTATGATGCGGATGCGTCGCTCGGACAGGTCGACCGGGTCCGCCTCGCGCGGGAAGTAGAGCGGCGCGAGTGCAGACAGCACGCTGTAGGTGGACGCGCAGTCCGTGCAGAGAATCACGAGCTGAGGCAGGCTGTTGTGTTCGAGGAAGCGCCGGATCGTACCTGAAAACATTCTCAGATTACATACGGCGAAGAACGCATGTCTTTCTTCAGCGAGTGGTCGCGAGCGATGCAAATACAGACCAAATAGGCCTCACTCGGGAGACTGATTACGTAACTTGCAAAATGTCAAAGCAAAAGATGTCTAAAGTTGTGTGTGAGTATGGTGGCTTATTTATTTATTTAGTTATATGGTCACAATGAGAGTTTTTTTGCAATGTTTTTCGTTAGATGGCACCACTCACGTGCAAGTCCAATAACTGTATGTTGAGCCACATGTCTAAACAAAATACATGCATAAAATTAATTTCTCGATTTATTTATTCTTATAAGGTATATTGTTTACTAAAATGGTGGCTCGGCACACACAGCTTCAGACAGAGTATAGCACGTGTCTGCGGGGTGTGTGTACTCACTGTGCGCCAGGCGCGCGGAGAGGTCGCGCGGGAAGGCGCGGCTCGGCACACACAGCTTCAGACAGAGTATAGCACGTGTCTGCGGGGTGTGTGTACTCACTGTGCGCCAGGCGCGCGGAGAGGTCGCGCGGGAAGGCGCGGCTCGGCACACACAGCTTCAGACAGAGTATAGCACGTGTCTGCGGGTGTGTGTACTCACTGTGCGCCAGGCGCGCGGAGAGGTCGCGCGGGAAGGCGCGGCTCGGCACACACAGCTTCAGACAGAGTATAGCACGTGTCTGCGGGGTGTGTGTACTCACTGTGCGCCAGGCGCGCGGAGAGGTCGCGCGGGAAGGCGCGGCTCGGCACACACAGCTTCAGACAGAGTATAGCACGTGTCTGCGGGGTGTGTGTACTCACTGTGCGCCAGGCGCGCGGAGAGGTCGCGCGGGAAGGCGCGGCTCGGCACACACAGCTTCAGACAGAGTATAGCACGTGTCTGCGGGGTGTGTGTACTCACTGTGCGCCAGGCGCGCGGAGAGGTCGCGCGGGAAGGCGCGGCTCGGCACACACAGCGCCAGCGAGCGCGCGCGCAGCGAGAGGGCAGAGTATAGGACGTTTCTGTGAAGATACATGGAATATTATGTCACTTTTTGTATAAAACAGCTATAACTCTTATACCTGATTTTGGAACTAACATTTCATATGCAGTGACATAGAATAAGTTGTAAATGTAAGTAAAGAAGAACAGATTTGAATTATGTACTTATTCCAAAATTGTGAGAAACTTCGATATCGCACTCTAGGATTTGTGTGGCTCTGTATGCACCCCATAGACGACTCCATTACACTACGTACATAGTCTTACTATATACACATAGCTATGTTTCCGAAAGGGGATAGCCAGACTGCAGGATCACGTTACACGTTTAACATAGCAACAACAAATGTAAATGATCATAAATAATTTAGAGGTGTGGTGGGCAGCAGTGTGCAGTGTACTCACTGGTAGAAGTTGTGCAGTTGTGTCTCGGCGGCGGTGTGGTGGGCAGCAGTGTGCAGTGTACTCACTGGTAGAAGTTGTGCAGTTGTGTCTCGGCGGCGGCGTGGTGGGCAGCAGTGTGCAGTGTACTCACTGGTAGCAGGTGTGCAGTTGTGTCTCGGCGGCGGCGTGGTGGGCAGCAGTGTGCAGTATACTCACTGGTAGCAGGTGTGCAGTTGTGTCTCGGCGGCGGTGTGGTGGGCAGCAGTGTGCAGTGTACTCACTGGTAGCAGGTGTGCAGTTGTGTCTCGGCGGCGGTGTGGTGGGCAGCAGTGTGCAGTGTACTCACTGGTAGAAGTTGTGCAGTTGTGTCTCGGCGGCGGTGTGGTGGCAGCAGTGTGCAGTGTACTCACTGGTAGAAGTTGTGCAGTTGTGTCTCGGCGGCGGCGTGGTGGGCAGCAGTGTGCAGTGTACTCACTGGTAGCAGGTGTGCAGTTGTGTCTCGGCGGCGGTGTGGTGGGCAGCAGTGTGCAGTGTACTCACTGGTAGCAGGTGTGCAGTTGTGTCTCGGCGGCGGTGTGGTGGGCAGCAGTGTGCAGTGTACTCACTGGTAGCAGGTGTGCAGTTGTGTCTCGGCGGCGGTGTGGTGGGCAGCAGTGTGCAGTGTACTCACTGGTAGCAGGTGTGCAGTTGTGTCTCGGCGGCGGTGTGGTGGGCAGCAGTGTGCAGTGTACTCACTGGTAGCAGGTGTGCAGTTGTGTCTCGGCGGCGGTGTGGTGGGCAGCAGTGTGCAGTGTACTCACTGGTAGCAGGTGTGCAGTTGTGTCTCGGCGGCGGTGTGGTGGGCAGCAGTATACTTTGGACAGACGGTGTGTAACACGTGTCGACATCGCAGACGGAAGCCCGGCGTCACCACCACTTCTCCCGTGCTGCATTCTGAAATATAAACAATAAAATGTTTGTTAGCGCTAGTAGTAACAGGCCTATGAATTGAGAAATATGTGGAAAAAATCCAGAGAGACTTGAGTTGTTATATTATTTCCAGTCGGAAGATCTTGCAGCAGCAAAGCCGGGGCAATGCGACAGCGAATATTGTGAGTGAATGTGCGGGAAGACGCCTCAGCAGACTGCAATAGGCTGATGACGATGTGTGTGTACTATCGGCAAAGACAGCGTGGGAAGGCCACTCGCGAGATGGACAGACGACTTAGCTAATGTCGCGGGCGTCAGTCAGTAGGATGCAGGTCGCTTCCGATCGGTCGGGACCGAGGTTGATGGGGGAGGCCTATATTCATCAGTGGACTTTCAAGGCTGAGAAGGATGGTGTGTGTAGTCATAGAGGAATAAGATGTCATAGAGTGCTAATGTCCTACTTACTACCTCGATGCACTATGAGACTTTCCGGTACCTCACAATTCCAATCCTTGACCCTTAGATTGCATTACTGTACATCACATTACAGACTGGGATTGTGAAGTACAGGAAAGCCTCATGGTGCATCGCGGGCAGTTAGTAGGACATTAGCACTCTATGACATCCTATTCCTCTATGGAGTAGTGTAGGACGCACCGAGTCCGCGGGTGCAGATCTCCTCCTTCATGCCGGGCCCGGCGGCCGCCAGGATCCGGTCGCTGAGCGGGTTGCTGTCCGTGAGCGTCTCGTCTGTCATGTTGGTGATGGCGTCCACGTCTAACGTCGTTATGTCGCCTTGCCTGGAAGCGGCCAAGTTGGGGATTCGTTATTTGAGATGTTTTGAGCCTTTGTGTATTATCTGTGCTTGTTAATTCAACAATAGTAGTAGTTTACCGATACAGGTTATCACATTTTAAAACAAAGGTAAATATACATACATTCATATACATTAGGTATATTAACATGGCTATGTTTTTAAAATGGGGTAGCCAGAGCTGCAGGATCACATAGGAGATCCTTACAGCCACGTTTGGCATAGCGGGGTCAGAAGTTAATGATCAGTGGTATGTTGCTAGTTCGTCGTCTGAAGAGAAGCCCCTAAACATTTTGTAAGTAAGTACAATAGCTCCTTTGTGATCCGCATATTTACAATAAAGTAATAAGGTTTTAGTCAATGAAAACGCATAAACCCCGTATGAGTGAGATACCATTATGCACTTCATGCATTCTGTAATGAGGTTCAGAGTACCACATTTGGGGGTTATCAGACTTGCGTGGAGTATAGAATATTATACCTATACACTCAGTCTGCCCGATATCCAGGGACGGAAAAGGTGCGGGTTAATTAAATAACATCGATTTGCGTCACCACCCGCATGCAGCAGAACGATTAACACCTCTTACGTTAATCAAAACTTTTTTTTATAGTTTTCCATTAAAAATATCGAATTCACGTCGATTGTACGTTCAACTACAATACTGCCTTATGGCTCCTTTGGCTACATACTATGCCGGCGCGGCAGCGCATCAAACTCTTGCCGGAAAACTTAAGATGCCGCATTCCCACCGGGGGCAAAGATGGCCCTATGGCCACCAGGCCGCCAGCATGTGTATGCCTACAAAACTTTGGAATTTGAAACCCTAAAACCTGCCTTTTTAATCAACACTTACCATATAGCAAACCGTCGATTAATGCTATCCTGGAAGGGGAACACCGTGGTGGGAGGCGCGGAGTGCTCCGTGGGCGCCGGCGCTGACGACTGCGACCAGCGCACCACGCCCGCGCCCGGCGCACGCATTGTCGTTTGGTCTGGTGACAAGAGGATGGCTATGAGAGTTTATGTGGAAACAAGGTTTGTATTTGCACATGCAATGGTTGCATAATGCAAAGCTTGAATGTCATCCGAACACATATTATACATTTTACACAGTTCAATGGCAACCCCTGTAAACGTCCGTTATGAATAGAGGGCCGTATTTAACTTGCAAGACTTGTAAAATTAAATTCGAATAGAGATTTAATTATAAATATACTTAAGTATTCACATGGCACATTTTTGGCGAGACATGTCTGTACAATTTTTGAGTAAATAAATAATAATTTCATCAAGTACATATTTATAGCTATTGTCTTTCATACTTTATGAACGCTTATAAGCTGTATACAACAGGATTGTCTCCATAGTAAAAGCGACATGTCGCTAGGTACATAATATTATAGTGGTGTCTAGAAGCAAGCACTAACTTTTTGGCTAGTAGATAAGTGTAATCGTCCCATTGTCAAATCTCATAGATTTATCTTACGCGTTGATAACGTTACGGAGCATATAAAAAGTTTGTGTTTACCCCCTGGCTTCATTTTTAACTTGCTGTAACTAATAAACTGACAGCACTAGTGCGAAGGGTACATGAACAATTCATGGCTATTAGTACTATGTTTGTACTTGTAGCAATACAAATAGTCCGATTGGCTAGAAAGTTATTTTGAGGCACTTTAAATCGATGCTGATTACAAAGTGGTATTTGATGTTGCATAGGTCAATATGCCATGGTGAGGAATACGAGTATATGGATACCTATCATAATCTGACAATTAATCTATACTAATATTATAAAGAGGAAAACTTTGTTTGTTTGGTTGTAATGAATAGGCTCCGAAACTACTGGACCGATTTCAAAAATTCTTTCACCGTTAGAATCCTTATTGGACCTGGATGAACATAGGCTATAAGAATTTCCCGATATTCCCACGGGAAGGCGACCAACGGAATTTAATATTTTTTACGAAAACCGCTATACATATGAAGCTGAAATCGGGCATATATGTTCATTGGGGACAACGAGGAAGGACTAAAAACGGATTTCCCGAAATTCCCACGGGAAGGGGACTAACGGGAATTCATAATTTTTACGAGAACCGCTATACATATGAAGCTGAAATCGGGCATATATGTTCATTGGGGACAACGAGGAAGGACTAAAAACGGATTTCCCGAAATTCCCAAGGGAAGGGGACAAATGGGAATTCAAACGGATTTCCCGATATTCCCACGGGAAGGGGACAAACGGGAATTCATTTTTTTTACGACAACTGCGATACATATGAATTTGAAATTGGACCTGTATGTTCATTAGGGACTGCGAGGGAGCACTAAGAACGGATTTCCCGAAATTCCTATGGGAAGGGGAGTTACGGGAATTTAATTTTTTTACGAAAACAGCTATTTATACGAAGCTGAAATCGGATTAGGGCTACAAGGAAGCTCTAAGAACGGATTTCCCGAAATTCCCACGGGAAGGGGACCAACGGGAGTTCCAAATTTAAACGAAAACCGCTGTACCTACATATAAAGTTGTATCTATGTATTGATATGTACCGAAGCGAAGCGAGGGCGGGCCACTAGTTACCAATAAAGGGACATGATATGCATAAATGTACATGATGGTCGATTCTGGGCGAAATCTAAATGCAGACAGAGAGAGATGTACTTAATTTTTGTTTTCTTGCGTTGAGTGTAGTTTTAGGGTTAACTGGAGTCGAACAAAGATTTCTTAAGAGATGAGCTCGCCGTTGTAAATCCCAATCCCAACTAATATTATAAATGCGAAAGTAACTCTGTCTGTCTGTCTGTCTGTTACGCTTTCCCGCTTAAACCTCGCAACCGATTTTGATGAAATTGGTACAGACAATCTTTAGACCCTGAGACAGAACATAGGCTACTTTTTATTTCGAAAAAAAGGGATGAAGGGGTTGAAATAGAGGTTGAAAGTTTGTATGGGATTTCTTAATTTTAAAAGATAAAACCATGAAACTTTATATTTAAGCACTTGATAAGAAATCATTAAACATTTGTTCTAGCATTTTTGAAATTTCGACCAGCTAAGGGGTGAAATAAGGGTTGAAAGTTATATATTATAAATGCGAAAGTTTGTAAGTATGGATGGATGGATGTTTGTTACTCTTTCACGTAAAAACGGCTGGAGCGATTTTAATAAAATTTGGTATAGAGTTAGCTGACACCCTGGATTAACACATAGGCTACTTTATATCCCGGGATTTTTTTTTTATCCCGGATAATTTAGACATTTTGTTTTTTCTGCAGTCCACGCGGACGAAGTCGCGGGCGTCCACTATTTTCAATATACCTTAACTTTGTAAAGTCACCAACTGGCCAATGTTAATAAAGGATATAAAAAATCTCTTATTTAGCATTTTGAATTATTTAAATTTTAAAGTATCTAAATTAGGTATAAGCGTCTCTAAAAATTTTCTCAAAATTACTACCGTCATTATCACTTTATTTGCCTTCTTTGCTCGACAAAATATGTACACTGGAATCGGTAAAATTTGCAAACTCCATAATCCCTACAATATTCTCAGGTAACCTTGTCTAATCTTAACCAGATAATGACTACATAGTATGTGTTACTAGTCAAAAAGTATTACACAAATTAATAGATAGCCATACGGTTAAAAGAGACTAACAAACTACCTACACTGGACTAATAAATTCAAATGCATTTCTAATTCATTAACATTCAGAGGGAGATAAATGCAATGAATATATATCTATGAACTTATAGGTAAAGAACTAGGCTATGTGCAGGTAATAGGTACAATTCATCCGCTAAACATAAGAATCTTATTTAACCCAGCTCCGATATTAACATGCCGCATTGAAAACGTCAGATCCATCTGGCAGTTACAAACGCACAGACAAAGGAATTGAATATCAACCCCTTTACGGGCGAATGCTAGAAATTTGGCGGCAAAGCTGTTATAAGCTCTAATCCACACCAAGCTTATGAACTAATCTATAAAACCATTCATGAGAGAATGACCCAGATCATATCTGAAATCCAATAAACCTTTGATTATCCAGCTTATGAATATAAGCCCTATACACGCCTATTAAGATGAGATTTCGATTGAACAGGTTGTACTGAATTGTTTCATACAAGTATTATCGATCCTGTGACGTCACTTGGTGCATTATCGCCGTCTCTTGCACGCATTTGTTTTAGAGAGAGACGGGAAATCCATTCAGACAGCAGCTTTGAGATAAGTATACCTAGATGGCTATTAGATATAAAAACTTGCCCTAGAAACTTTAAATGGCGTTAACACTGGCAGGCACAATCTTTCAAATGAAGACTGTCAAAAATTCAGCAAAATAAAAAGCGGGTGGGGCTGTGTCGGGGCACACGGCCGTTGGTTTTAACGTGAAACGTCTATGTTAGCGAATCGCTTTTAAAGTAAAAGATTGAAATGAAAACAAGATGGACGCTGTTTTAAGTATTTTAATAAAAAAAGAACAGGTACGTAATAGAAACATAAAATACATAGCAAATGTTTATATATTTATTGTCACTTTCTGGTTATTTTAAATAGCAGCCGCCCACGACTTCGTCCGCGTGAGGGGGCGTTGTACCCGTGCGAAGCCGGGCAGGTTGTTGTATAGACTGTAGCCTTCCTTGGTAAATGGGCTATCTAACACTGAAAGAATTTTTCAAATCAGACCAGTAGTTCCTGAGATTAGCGCGTTCAAACAAACAAACAAACAAACTCTTCAGCTTTATAATATTAGTATAGATATAAATACTGTCCAAATTACACTTATTTTTGTATAAATCAATCGGTTCAAATAAACTTGACAAACACACGAAAGAATCACCACGCTATAAAGTCGGAGTCACGAGTTACACTGAATAGAAACAAGCGCGAGCGCCGGTTTCGCACAGTTATCGCAGTATCCCTCCCCGCCCCCCCGCTTGACCCCGACACGAACTCAATGTCATAACAGCGAGCTGACTATATAAGTGATATTTACACCACATTTTTGTTTCTAAGACCAATAGTTTTTTAATTATTAAGGTACGATGATATAGACCTTTTCGTTACGGTCCAGTTTTTAAACCTGGTACCCGTATGTGTCGGCGCGATTTTAAAGACGTTTCACGTCAAAAAAAACAAGTTTTTGTCAGTATAACCATTGTTTAACTGTGATCACTCGTAAATATTCAACAACTATGGAAAAAACTGAATTTCGTGCCGTTATAAAACATTTTTTTATGAAGGGTTGCAGTGCTGCCACAATAAAAACTGAACTTGATTCTGTTCATGGCACTAACGCACCAACGTTGCAGACTGTTTATAACTGGATAAATGATTTTAAACGTGGTCGGTCAAGCACATCTGATGCTCCACGCTCTGGTCGCCCAATCGAATTTCAAAACTGTGTTTGGATATGATGAAGCGTAATCCTCGGAATTTTTTGAGTCGATTTGTCACTGTGGACGAAACTTGGGTCCATCATTATACACCTGAATCAAAACAGCAATCAAAACAATGGATGGCGACTGGTGAACGTGCCCCAAAGAAGGCCAAGACTGTTTTGTCGGCTGGAAAGGTCATGGCGACAGTCTTCTGGGATGGCGAAGGAATCATTATGATTGATTACTTGGAAAAGGGAAAGACTATCACTGGCCGTTATTACGCAGAGTTATTGGACCGTTTTAATGCCAAATTGTTGGAAAAACGACCAAAATTGTCCCCCAAGAAAGTCCTCTTTCATCAAGACAATGCCCCAGTGCACACGTCAACTATTGCAATGGCCAAAATCCACGAGTTGGGCTTCGAACTGGTTCCGCATGCTCCGTATTCGCCGGATCTAGCTCCGTGCGATTATTTCCTATTCCCAAATCTGAAAAGATGGCTTGGAGGGCAAAAAATTTTGACAAATGAGGACTGCATCGCTGGTGTAAACGCCTATTTTGAAGACCTCGACAAAACGTATTTTTTGGAGGGGATAAAAAAATTGGAAACTCGCTGGAACAAGTGTTTGGCCCTCAAAGGAGACTATGTTGAGAAATAAATGTAAATTGTTTAAAAAAAAAAAAACTTTTTAAAAGGACTTATCAAACAGCCCTCGTAATAGAATTTAAAATTGAACCACTTTTCCTTTCATTCATACTGTACATGCATCCCTTATATAAATGTAGGTTAGGGTCGTTAGGGTTGCAAAGCATTTGCATGAAATATAAAAGTGAGTAATCCATTGTTATATATTTTCACAAGCACCCACCTACCTAATATACAAACAATATATTAACTAATTCCCAGACACAAAAGCTATATCGTAATAATAGTTCAGCATGCTACTCATAATTAAGCCTTTTTATAGGCCATTAACAAAATAACTTAGTTTAATCTACATTTTTCATGTTAGCCTTATCAAAATTCAAGGACACGGGCACAAGAACATAGGCTGTTTGGTTTATGCGTGCCTGATTCTGTATTCGTATTGTTCACAGACGAAGGTTACTCGTTACCCGAAAGTTATGTAACAATCAATGAAATCACTGCCTACACTGAAAGCTTACCGATTATCGTCATCTGGAAGCTGGCTGGTAACGCAGATTCACAATATGACAGTTGACACTAGACTCCAATTTTAAAAGGCCGATTTTAAACTAAACACGTCTGCTCCGCTCGAAATACGGATAGCATGTGACCTCGAATGGGTAAGAACGAACACACCCCCGAGGGTGACGTGGTCGGGGAGGGCAGGGTGGCTGTGACGTCACACGGTCATCGACCCTGGGAACTGGGTCACCAGATCGGATGGTCGATCTGACAATTTTTGAGGATGTAACCCTTAATCCAATACGTAACTTTAATAAGTTATTACATAAGGTCAGTATCATACGGTTTAATATTTACGACAACATAAATGAGCCAAGTTAGTTTCAGTTTATTTTGAGAGCCATATCCCAGGACATAGACTGCAAATAGCTCTTACAGGTTTCTAAATAATTTCTTATGCATGGTTGAATTATCATTTTCCATTCCAACATTCTACACTAACCAGTCATCCAACAAATATAGGCATTAGTATCTAAATGTACATAATACCTATAGCTGGTGCATAATCTGGAGTGATTAAATAGTATTGCAATGCAAAGCATCCCATTTGCATATGCAACCGGGGCCGGCCTCTGCCAGGAGGCAACGCACTTTAATGGGAGGCTTGCGCTCATTCTAGACCATCCACTTCGATGCCGGACATAATTTACATGTGAACATAAATTACTACTGGGAAGCGACTTCTCATTTTGAAGCGTAGTACTACATACTCTGACATGATGTTTCAGAAGAACATGTCAATACTGGCAGGAAAAGGATCATTGCTTGCCTACATAATACACATTGAAAGTGATGAAGTGCTACCAAGTCCTCTCACTCACTGATTTCACTTCGAACTCTTTCGCGTTATTAAATTTAGCCAACCAATCACATTATGGCGTGATGATGTGAAAGCGAAAACAAAGGCACAACGTGATTTGTTGAATAGTTTAACGCGATAGAGTTCAAGTGAAAACTCGCCTGAGCCCTTTTGTCTACAATGAAGGTAGATTTCTAGATATTTTACAGACTTGGACCACAATTATGCGCTTCCTGAATTCAGCCAGTGTCGTAACTCGTCGAGCTGTTAATTGAGAATTTTCGCGTCAAGGCAAGCCGCAGTTCCCGCTGCGGAGTATTGTTTGCGGGATCCTGACAGTGCGAGATGGACTTAGTTTTCCTATTTAACTTCAGGATTACGTTCAACCGCGCACAATTGTTGCAATAGTTCGTGAAATGTTCCTTAAGGTCAAGTCATGCATGTGATTATCTACTACTAAGTCAGAATAAGCTAAAGTTGGATGGTAAGTACTATAAGAAAATATTTACACATTTACTATTTATTCATATTTCAGATTTAAATTATCTCATATAGTAAATACGTGAATAGCTAGCCAGTCACACGTGTATGCCTAATTAATTACGGCAATAGCTAAACAATTTGTTTTTTACAGCTTTAGTATATCGGCTGAGAAAAGACTAGATAGAGTACCATGAGAATTTTAACTCTACAATGGATTTGAAAACAAGTTGCAAAGTTTTAGGTGTATGTATGGTCCACTAATTTACAGGGATGTACGTAAAGAACAGATTACGAAGCAATCACTGATTTACGCTAAATTGAATGATCGCTATAGCATTTCCAAAATTAAATAAAAAGGAAAATCCCAGACGTTAGGTTAAATAATGTTATCTAAGTAATGTAGTTGTAAAAAGAATATGATACCTATATTATGAGGATCTATCAAAACAATAATTCT
Source organism: Carposina sasakii (assembly GCA_014607495.2). Classification (NCBI taxonomy): domain Eukaryota; kingdom Metazoa; phylum Arthropoda; class Insecta; order Lepidoptera; family Carposinidae; genus Carposina; species Carposina sasakii. The sequence continues at coordinate 13,344,905 of CP053156.1, forward strand.
AATTGTAGTATTGTATAATTATCAAACAATATCTCATGACCTCATTTGTAGCAAACATGCGCCTGCGCAGGGGTAAACAGATAAAACAATAAAACTGGATGTTGTAAAGCGTGGATAACAATGGCTTTCATGGATAATCTCTGACTCCAATAAAAGAGCCAGTTCCAAGGACGACGGAACCACTTAAATAAAGGCAGATGGTACAGAGATCGTATAATCAGATTTTATAGAACAAATGAGAGAAAACTGTCTCTGGTTCGTCGAAATCAGGGCGTCAATAGAGGATTCGTCTATTGGTAGGTGTAACGAAAACACATAGGTACCTACCAAATAGGTGTAGATACACTTTAGATAAAATGTTTGAATTAAAAAGACTTGAGTAAATACAGACTATTACAATATAATTGTATAATTTTAAAGTTAGTAGGTAAATAAATAAATTCATGCATAGTGAAGCATGTTTTTGACTTTTACAGTAAATAATACATGACATAGGTATCAGAATAAGGCACTAGGTCAGTCAATACGTCTGAAATATTAAGCTTTACGTTGACCGTTGGATGATATAGGTTTTATGATATAAAACGAGCTATAGTGTGCTTGTGTAACTCCGCAAAACTAAATATATTTTGCCTTCAAGTTTGCATTCTACGTAAAGCGTATTATCTTTAATATATGCATTGGCCTTTATGAGTGTTTTATAGGACCCTGTTCAGTGTTATGGTTTTAGGTAGAGCGAAGCAAAAAATTCACAGAAAATTACGACCCCATCTTGAGCGTACCAGATTAAAAATTCCATTACGAAACGGTTGAAGAGAAAGGGCGATAATTTTTAACTGTTTGGCAAGCCATGCTTAACATAGATCTAACGCGATGTTAGTGACCTTGCGCGATGTTAACTAATGATTGATAAAAACAAAATGAAAACGTATTAAATAATAATACATAGACACTTTCCTTAATACACACAGACAAAACTTAAATGGCCGTCAATGGCTCTTGTCATCTATCTTCTATACCTACATATAATAAAATTGTAACGGATCGATGCACGTGCACGCTAATCTCATAAACGGCTGGACCGATTTCGATGCAGTTTTCAGGAATATATTGTGACAGGTCCCACTTAACATATCCCTTTACTACATAACTTTTTATCACGGGAAAATGTTTTTATCTCGGATAATTTCGACATTTTTTTTTTTCTACAGTCCACGAGGACGGAGTCGCGGGCGTCCACTAGTATTGAATATTAATTTTAAAAAGATTACTTGTTACCGAGTACATTTTAAGAAAACGGTGCCTAGATGTGTGTAACACTATACCCGAAGGCACCTGTCATAAATAAAATATTTAAGTGTTGGATGACACGCGTCGAGTCTGAATTCCTATGTCTGATTTCGGAACTAACATTTTTTTGTATGGAGTAACACAGAAAATGTGGTCATACACATAGTAACTAGCGCCATCTTCCAGAGGAACTATACGGTGAAACGCACAATAACATAACGTGCTTGACGATCTTTTCTTTTAGTTTTTTTTGGTCAAAGGTAAAGTGTCTGTATTAAGTAAGACAGGTTTTGAAAAGATTCTGTGTACCAACTCTACGTATACATAATATTGTTGAAGAATAATCATCAATGTTGTTATTTTTGTTCTTATCTCCCAGACACAGCTTAGCTTTGACATAATATTGTAAAGTAGGCAAACATTACTAAACATTTATGTATTTTGTTCAAGTAAGTAGTTTTACTGAATTACCTACATAAGTATTATTCTCTATGTTATTATTATTCTATAATTATTTTTAAGAAACTGGTTTAAATTACAAACGTAATAAATATAATAATAGGTAATATAGATTTGTATCAGTTCATAGAATCAGTAAAACTTCATATAACTGACTACGCTAGGTCTAAAATAAACTTATTGTTATCGGTGCGTTCGTCATTTACGATCTGGCTTACGAGGTTATTGACTGATCGTTTGTGGTTGGTTTCGTGCTGAAAATTAATATGTGTTACGATACCTGTGGAGGTATCCTAATAATGTTCTTAGACAATAGGTGGAAGGGCCTACTATAGTGGGTGGTTTATTGTGCGTGCCCTATAAGATACTTTTGCTGTTGCATGGCATGTCTGCATGGCATCAACATATGTCACATATGTTTCTATACTTATCTATGTATTTATATACCGTTGCTTATATATACCCACGACACAAGACCTTAGGGATCTTACTGTGGGACTAGGTTAATGTGTTGTTTAGTGTGTAAAAAAAGCAAAGGGAATATCATTGTAAAGAGAATCATATATATATTTTAATTGATGACATTCATTATGATCTTGTGTCAGGAGTTCCGCAAGGCTCCCTATTAGTCATAATTTTTATTAATGACATAGGTAGTAGCTTTAAACATGCTAAGTTATATCTATATGCAGATGATATGAAGATCCTTATGCCTGTTAACGATCAAAGGGACTGTGCTCATCTTCAGCGGGACCTCTCGTCCCTCACTGACTATTATATACTGCAAGTAATAAACTGGTCATGAACGTTTCAAAATGTTTTGTTTTAACTTTTTCCCGAAAGCGTTTGCCGGTGGTAGCCAGATACTTTCTTATGAACCAAGAATTGTCGCGAGTGAAACATATGAGGGACTTGGGTGTTGTGCAGGACACCAAATTCTTGTAAGATGCCATATTGATTAAATTGTTAACAAAGCCTACATGAGTCTGGGTTTCGTGATGAGGGCGTCTAAGTACTTTACTAATATCAAAACAATAAAAATACTCTATTGCGCTTATGTACGCAGCGTGCTTGAATACTGCTCCCAAGTCTGGAACCCGCAGTACAATTGCTATGTTGACAGAATGGAAAGGATTCGGCGTAAGTTCGCTAGATTCCTTCAGATGAGGATTATGCTGGACGGTGTAGGCGCTTTCATCTGCTGCCTCTTGCCTTGCGTAGAAATATTGCTGATGTAACCTACCTTATCAAAATTATAAACGGTGATATTGACTGTTTAGAGCTGCTGAGTAAGATTTCCTTTCGTGCTCCCGCATTCTATTCCAGATATACACCTATTCTGGCAATTCCCACCGCCAAAACGAAATACCATCAAAATTCTTACTTTTTGCGAGCGCCTAATGCAATAAATAGGCTTGTTAAGGAACATAATTTTGACCTATTCAATGATGGCCATAGGATTCTGGGCAACAAACTCAGCGCCGAGTTTTTCGGTTCTCAGGCTCTGACTCGGACACCATAATGTAACCTAATCTGATATAGCATAGTTTAACATAATCAATTAGTCCATGGTTTAACTTAATTGTATTGCCATTTGCTCTTTGCTCTTGTATACGTAAGTTTATTCTGTAATTTTATGTAATTATAGGTAAAAACATGTATATTAGCCCTGTTCTACCTATCTGTACACTTAAGTGATTAGGCTGTATGTTTTCCAAATAAAATAAAATAAAATTAATTATCTCCACTTTTGACTTGTATCGTCTGTATCGATATGAAGATATGAAGATGGACATAGGTTGGGCACTCAGACTAAAACTTAATGGGTCAAAAGAGGAAGATCATTATCTACCTATATTATTCCGCCTTATTTCTTTGTTTTTGTAGACGAATATTAACATTTCAACAAATACGATTTTAAGCACCATCATTAATATAACTAGTACAATGTTAATTGTTTTAGTATATCTCTAATGTTTGAATAGCGGTTAATTGTTATTGTTAGCTATAAGGAGTAAGGACAAACGGTTTTTCAATTGCATAATTTAAGAAACATCTCCAATATGTTTACGTACTCGTATATTGTAAAACGCTATTATTAGGCAGTTTGCGTGCCCAAAATTATCTTGGTTTCATGTTTCATGATACAAAAGTAAACTAGTGACAAAGAATAATGGTACGATTGTGAAGCCTCGTTTAACCTGCGGTTGTTCAATGCGTGTTCATAATGTCATATCAAACTTGTAAATCACAGTTGAACATCGGCATCCTGCCTAGGTAATACCTTTATTTACTAATTTTAGTATACCTATAATTTATGCCATGCTTTTTATTGCTAGAATTCTTCTATGTCGTTCCTCGATGAAGTCAGTTGAAATACCTAGTCTCTTGTGAACAATGCAAGTAAATAATTTACATATGCAATTACTACGTTTGCTTTGCGTGAGTGCAGCGAGTTTACTTTTCTCGAATGGCCTTCGACTGCACGCTGCGTTCTATGCGGACATAAATAATGCAGAGACATATAGCCCTTTGTTTCTTCACAATCATATGAGAAATAATCCACTGGCATTGTAGTGGCCATTATATTGAGCTGTATCAATAGGTTAGTACAGGTTACGCGGTAAACCTAACAGTTAATTTGATTTTAGCGAAATACTTTTTTATCCCAAGGAAATAGCTCACATCTGAGAATCAACGTGTAGTTTTAGTACGTGGAGTGGAATATAATTTTCTATTTCTGTACCATGGACTAGTAAAGTACTTACAGTAAATATCGTTTAAATTAGAATTCAGTATTCAATGGTTTGATTACGCATGCTACAGGACATGTTTGCAAATTAGGTTTCCTTGTTAGATCTCTAGACCTGGTTGTGGTATGAAAACAACTTTTTAACCTTATTTTTTAAGATATTGTAAATCATTACCTGTTCATATTCAATGCATATATATGCTTCTAAAAGATAACTTCTTTAATGAGTCAATTTTGAATGTAATAAATCATTCTGTGTATACCCGTGCAGTCGCTCAAAACCGGTTGTGCACGACAAGTGCGGGCAATGTATATGGCAGGAGGTCTGCTAGCTACCTGGTCCCTAGGTTAATAAACAAACTTCCTATCGACTTACGTGACAGTATTACTGAAACGAACATTAAAAATATACTAAAATACTATTTTCTTAACAATATGGAAACCTATATGCAATTCAGTATATAACTATTTCCCTAGCTTCTACCCATGACACCAATGACACTGGATAATGCATATAAACTTATTAGTTTATAAAAAAAAAAAAGTTATATCCTCAAGTAATAACTAATAAGTAATAATTAAGTAGATATAATCTAGATGTGTAAAGGGATAACGATGTGAACTGTGTAGCACTATCACACAAACCTCGTTGGTTTCACAAAGTGCTATTGAAACTAAGTTTTTTGTATAACCATTTTAAAAGATAAATAAATGAAAAAAAAAAAAAAAAAAACATAGATTAGATATTTTTATTTCAAATATTTTATTTCTATGTAAGTTTGCATTGACTACCGATAATTTAGGTTGCTATTCCTCCACTGGTTGTGGAGTTAAATCTCTAGATGGATGAATAGCTAAATAACAGATGCGATAGACAGCCTGCTACAAAAAAATCAAGATATATAATTCGGAACCGTACAATAAATATTTTCATATATGCTGTATTTCATAGGCAGGTGCCGCTAATGGTCTGTAATGGTAAAATCGGTGGAATATCGTTAAAATCTCACGAAGAATCGGAATTTATTTCATGGCATTTCTAAATGTAGTCAATAATTCATAATAGAAACAAAAAAAGGTAAACTTTAAGCTTAATGCCGGAATATCTTCAAAGTTTGTACAACATCCCGCAAAGATTAAGCAGGCATTTGTTAAGGTTTTACTCGTATAAAAACCACGATTATCGCACACGGACCGTGAACGTCACAGTCCGAAAGACTGATCATGGTGATGTCAGTGTCTTTACTACTCTACTCTGATGATTCAGGGTCAATCTTACTAGGCACGTAGGCACTACTAGTAAAATGTTTTTTTATTTTGTGGTATTTACGATCGGTATTTAATTTAGGGGCGATTTTGTCTTTATGTCTCTATCTTGATCAAGTTTTAGAGAAAGATAGCCTCTTTATTCTACAGATATGCTAACAGAATTAAAATCATGTCAATCTGACTGAATGTATATAGTTTCAGGGTGAAAAGTGTATGCAAGGATGGAAATTGAACTCTTCGTAGGTCCGAAAAAAAACTATACAATTTGTTTGCTATAAGGGTTCGAAATTATTAAGATAAATATTTTTTTGGATAATTATCTGATAATTATCCGATAATTTATCCTAGCTGATTTGTCAATTTACTTCTTGAAATTTTCTTTATTTAAATTATACTAATTTATCAAAGAGGGTCTCAGTTTTTCGGCATTATTAAATGAACAGCAAGTAATAATACAATTTAAATGAGAAAAAATACAATTTAATTCAGAGTTAGTTTTTATGGTGTCAAAAAAGTATGATAGTACGTAAAAAAGTGAAATTCCTGAAATTCACACTTCTCTTGTCAGTTAAAGGTTTTTTTAAAATGTCTAGTGTGATTGGATACGTAAATAAACTTAGATTATTTTAGTATTTGATTATTATTATTATCAAGGTATATTTATCAAGATAATTATCGTGATAATTATCAATGATAATTATCGTGATAATTATCAATGATAATAATCCCTTCGAACCCTGGAAATAATCGTTGAATGGTATAAGAATGCTTGGTATAAGGATTGGATTAAGACCGGTATGACGATTTTTGGAATGTAGTGATTGTAGTCCTTCGCCTAGATACATGCCGTTTGCCAGTTACACAAAACTTTACTACACGAAGAATTTCCTAAAATAATTATATGCAAGTTAATAAGTAAACACTTAAAGAACGCTAACGAAAACACAATGACAGTAAATAAATTGATGACGAAAATGCCGTGTTTGATTGAAGGGCGAGAGAAGTGCAAATCACATGTTTGAGAATCAATTCCAAGCAACAGATGATGATCCAAAGGGTTACAAAATTAAACAATAGAACCTGTAGAAAACTTGAACATTTTTAGTCCAATAAAAGTCCTTCTTTATAAGCAGACAAAGAACGCTTGAAAGAGCAATATTTCCAACTAGCTTTACCTTGTAACAACATGAGAGTTGCACATTTCGTATTCATAATGTACGTAGAACTTTGGAGTGTAGATTACAGTACACGCAGATTATCTCTACATTTTCCTCGTGGATAACACTTCGTAAATCGTGACCGACATTGGTGAAACATAGGTTATTTAATGTTAAGGTTATGCTCTCTAATTGCTTTTGTAAATGCTTTAATACTTTGTGACGTGAGTGATGACACAAATGCATAATACTTATTCCTAATCAAGATAATTTATAAGATTACATCATCATGTTGTAAATGATAAATATTACCTGTAGGTATTTCATCTTAGAACGAATTTACATAAAATACATTTGGAGTTTTTAGATGTAATGGAAGAAATTGATATCCGATGAATTCCCAACTCTTCTATATGCAAGCGTCATAATGATACATTACATTGCAGATGTAATTACTTGGTTTTATCTATCGGACGGCAGACTTAAATATACGTGTTTAAACAACATTTACGGCATTAATACTATCGCCTAATTTAATCGATTGGTAGGGATCGATATCAAACCAATCAGCCCCAAATCCCAAATCCAATAGAATAATGACGCAATTACCTATTACGTGGAGCACGAAGCAAACCCCTCTAATCCTCGGCCCGGCGGTTTTGCATATAGGGCTTCAGCCACGGCCAGACCGAAGCCCTGCCGGATTTACATTTATCCTATTTCCATGTAATATATCTCCAACGTAGGTTTCACTTGTGAATGGCTGACTCATTGGACGTCATTGGCAAATTTTCTTTTGCAACCCTTACCACTGTTTGTTAGTGTAGGTAGTATTTATTATTAATAAGTTATTCTGAGACCGACTTGTAAACCGAATGGCAAATTTTGATCTATTATATTAGCATTTTGACGTGAAACGTCTTTAAAATCGCGCCGACACATACGGGTACCAGGTTTAAAAACTGGACCGTAACGAAAAGGTCTATATCATCGTACCTTAATAATTAAAAAACTATTGGTCTTAGAAACAAAAATGTGGTGTAAATATTTCACTTATATAGTCAGCTCGCTGTTATGACATTGAGTTCGTGTCGGGGTCAAGCGGGGGGGCGGGGGAGGGATACTGCGATAACTGTGCGAAACCGGCGCTCGCGCTTGTTTCTATTCAGTGTAACTCGTGACTCCGACTTTATAGCGTGGTGATTCTTTCGTGTGTTTGTCAAGTTTATTTGAACCGATTGATTTATACAAAAATAAGTGTAATTTGGACAGTATTTATATCTATACTAATATTATAAAGCTGAAGAGTTTGTTTGTTTGTTTGTTTGAACGCGCTAATCTCAGGAACTACTGGTCTGATTTGAAAAATTCTTTCAGTGTTAGATAGCCCATTTACCAAGGAAGGCTACAGTCTATACAACACCTGCCCGGCTTCGCACGGGTACAACGCCCCCTCACGCGGACGAAGTCGTGGGCGGCTGCTATTTAAAATAACCAGAAAGTGACAATAAATATATAAACATTTGCTATGTATTTTATGTTTCTATTACGTACCTGTTCTTTTTTTATTAAAATACTTAAAACAGCGTCCATCTTGTTTTAATTTCAATCTTTTACTTTAAAAGCGATTCGCTAACATAGACGTTTCACGTTAAAACCAACGGCCGTGTGCCCCGACACAGCCCCACCCGCTTTTTTATTTAACGAGTAACATGCTACAATACCTACGTACTCTAATATTTACTAGTCTAATCTAATATTTCAAGAAAGTAACATCAGCTTTGCAGGTAATACTGCAACACTACGCTGAGCTGGGACCATTTTGCTGGCACATCACACACCACATGCTAGTTTAAGTTTTATTTTTACCCGACTGCGTGACGCAAAGGAGTGGTATTGTGTTTATCAGCCTATGTATGTATGTTTGTATGTTCCTTTGAAGCACTACACAGACCAAACGTCTCGGCCGATTTTTATGATTCATACGTCAATCGATTCCTCTCAGTCCAGCGAGTGTCACTAAAGACATGATGTTAGTGAAAATCCAAAATGGCAACTACTGGACGCAGTTTTGTGAAAATTAAAAAAATTAATGTCGGCAAACTATATCGAGTGGGGTATCGTTGAATAGGTATTTAAAAATAATTTTTAGGTTTCTCTCAACATTTTTCGATTCGACTAACCGTTTAGGATCTATGTCAATTGCAAGTTGCGTAACAACCATTCTCACATATAAGTTTTTAGACAGCAGCAAGACGAAAACTTCTTGCTGCCGAGCATGTTGAGCATGTTTCTTGAAGCATGTTGTATTCATAACAAAAAAAGTATAAAATAAAAAAATATAATTTAAAAAATCCAAAAACCCGACTGTTACCCGAATTGTACATAATAAAAAAACTGAAAAGAAAAAAAAGCAATTAGATGTCCGGTGGTCTAGAATTCTATATTATTATGGTATGAATACTATTGAAGAACATAAAATATTTTCTAATGATCGTAACATAGCAACTGAACAGTCGGAATCCATTATCCGACAGCCAAGCTAATATTTCAATGGATCCTGGCTTTTAAGGATTTTATGTTCTTCAATAGTATTTATTCCATAATAATATTATAGAATTCTAGACCACTGGACATCTAAGTGCTTGTTTTTTTTCTTTTCAGTTTTTTCATTATGTACCTACTTACATTATTTGGTTCTTTTTTAAGCAGTCGAGTTTTTGGATTTTTTAAATTATGTTTTTTTGTATTGTTGTGTTGATTGATGACGTTTACTATGTTATGTGATATGTCTTGTGTAGTAAATAAATAATTTTGGTATGTAACTTAACATATCTAAAAGTTGCCGTAAAAAAAGAACACCTGAGTTTATTTCCGTGTGTAAGTTGTAAGCACTAACTATCAAAAGCAACAATATAAAACAGTGTCCATGCATCGCTTTCTAAGCTAAAAAATATGTATTTTAAACAAGCGATCTGAGGGCGGTCGTCTAGTATATTATGCGGTATATTACATAGGGACAATAGTTAGATCGCTGATTGTGGACGGCCGTGTAACGGTACAGCTGTGGTGGAACAAAGCGAATGCACTTTCCGGGCCACTGACTGCGCTATGTGGCTGCACTCCGCCCCGTACAGATTCGATTACTGCTAAATCATATTGCGATAAATGGAAATATAGGTATAGGTCCAATATGCACAAACAGGTGCGGGTTTTATAATACCAGTTTCTTAATTCCAGTAATTAAGGTATTTAATCATTCAAGTCTACGCTTTAGTCTACATGTATTACTTGTAATTTGAATATTTTTATTTAATGGTTTAATAATATATGTATAACACTCAAAGTGAACTGCATCTCGCAATAGAAAAGCGAGAAAGAGCCAAATGATAGGAATTTAGGATGAAAACTTGTAGTCCACAGTTCCAATGGCATAAATGAGCGAGTTTATTTATGTATGTAACTCCATGTAACACAAAGAGTCAGCGAATATTAATGTCACAGACAGTTTGTTAAAAATTTCAAAAATACGCTAGGAATTTTATTCTCCTGGAATAAATTAAAATAAAATGGAAACATCTACATGGAGAATCCATGCAAAAACAGGCAAGTTCGTTAAACGTCGAGCCGAGTGTTTCAACTGGGTCGACATGAGAGTTTTAAGGGTTCAATATGTTTCCGGGTCGACCAGCCTCTCGGGAACGGACGGCTTGGCACATTAGCCAAGTTACAAGCCAAAAGTTTGCCAAACTAGCGCTGATTATTGAAAATTTATCAGGTTTTATTAGCAATCTATGGCGGGCCAGTTGCACAGTGAATGCTTTTATCCAGTTTGTGTGTGTGACGTACAACACAATGACATCCGACAAACAATCAAAACATTAATTTGTTCATCTTTTTATATAAAACTAGCTGACCCGGCAAACGTTGTTTTGCCATGTAAAAGGGGTTGATCCTAGAGGGGTGAAAATTCATGGTTGTATGTATTTTTGTATGCTGTATCATAAAAAATAAAAACAAAAATTTTTGTAAAAAAAAAAAAATTTAGGGGTGGACCACCCTTAACATTTAGGGGGATGAAAAATTGATGTTGTCCGATTCTCCACCCTAACCGATATGCATGCTAAGATTTACGAAAATCGGTCGAGCCGTTTCGGAGGAGTTTAACTTCTAACACCGTGACACGAGAATTTTATATATTAGATAACACGAGCTGCACACTCTACTAACTTAAGAGTCATATTCAGTGCCTACTCACTCAGAGGTAACTCGTTAACAAATTTTCTAGTGTGAAGGGTTTTTAATTATAAAAATTGCAACCAACATGTGCGCACCAAAGTAAGCATTTCATTCACGTTAGATGGATCAGCCTAAATTAGTAATTCTACATGGGTATAGTAGTAAATAGCCTGAACTTCATACTAAAACTTGTTTATCAATAAGTGTTCAAGAGATGATCTTTTCTGTGATTGATTAATGAATGAAGTGAATAATTATTGTGTAGGTAAATAAAATAATTTATGGGTAATGCAATTCCGATAATGCTTTAAGGGATTTGTCCTTTTGAATTTGAAACATACATACCTACATATTTATAATATGTAGTCAATCAGTGGTTAAGCATTGTGAGTTCTAGCTCGGTGAATCGTTTGATGTGGTGTATTAACTGTATGTTCACACATTTATTCATGACACAATACATTGTCACCGTATTGTTGTTCACATTATTAGTAAATATACTTTATAGAATGACTATTTAGTGACAAATTGCTCATGTTCAAGGTACTGACAATGATTACAAAATGTTTTTTAGGATTTAACAAAAGGCTATATGTATATCCTATTTATAAACAGTCCAAAATGCCAGGCAGTGGCATTGCCACTAAAGCCATTTCATGATTGTATCATGATAGGAAGCTTCAACAAATAGCTACCACATATTTATCCATGTATACTCCAAACCATAGGCTACCATTAGTTGAGCATGTCACTAGTAATTTACAGAGGTGTGCTATCAATAGAGTTATCGTTTACATTTATAAAGTCAAACATTTATTTAATCGTGCCACGAGGCACGGAACCTAATGGCAACAAAAGTTAAAAATAAACAGTTATTCGATTAGACATTGAAAAATTATTAGGTACATTGATAGCTTGATTTACAAATGTTTACACTGGTAGACGAACTGTAAATAATAATTTAGTATAGTGAAATGAGACGTTGTTGACACTAAATATGTGTAATTTTTCACTACTGCATTAACTGTTCCCAGGTATTCCTACTTCATTAAAATGCGAAACTTGACCCACAGAAATAACGGATGACAGATGAAACGCTATCGGAATATGAAACAGTTGATAATAAATTTATTATTAACACTGCTGTGGCTACTGGTCCGAATAAGGTCGTTAATCACATTCAAATGATAATTAAAATCCCATTTACCACAGTATTGAAATCTTGCGGAAACAAGTCAAACCTTGACACCAGCACCAGCCAATATAATATCGTGAGCTGGTAATAAAAGGCATGACGGTCGGCCGGAATCAGTAAAAAAACATAACTATTGACTCATATAAAAACACTTTTTACGGAACACAACAACGAACTTGAGTTAAACGTGCTAAAACCGATTAAGAAACAAATGTGTACGCCATAACCAGAAGAAAAACCGGTTTGGGGAAAATAGAAAGCGAACCTTACCATGAAATGGGATATCCAGGGTGGAAACTTTAGGATCCTTTGTGTTAACAAGACACTACACTAGCGCGGAGATCGGAAAAGTTTGTTGACACTGGATTAAAAAATGACGGCGCGTGCGATACGACAGGCGTGCTCGTTGCCTCACTGACTACTGATGATCATTAAGAATTCAAGATGCAATGCGAGGCGAGCCTACATTGGCTGCTTGTAGCAAAGTGGGTTCACCGTCGATGGACATAAAGTTGTTTCGGCTGGTTACAACGTTTGGCAGTTTAGTTTGGTCACTGCGTGGGATTCCAAGTGCAGTTTCCCCAGTTTGCAGTGACATCAACTTTTGCCTACGCTTGGCTTGTGCTGCTTATTTGTAGCCAAAGCTTAAGATCATATGTTTTCCTTAATTGCACAGGTTTAGAATGTTGAATTCAAATTAATTTTTTGAAGAGCTTAATAGCGCAGGTTCAGACTATGCAACTTTTGCTCCGGTCGGTAGGTACCTTGATGGGCGACGTTCTGTTGCTTTATATTTTTGAGTTCCATTGCCCTTTTAATTTTCGAAGGAAGTAGTAACTATCATGTCTTACTGGTCAAACCAAGCACTGGTGAGGTATAAAATAAGAATATAACGAACATACCTACCCAATAAACTTTGTAATTAATAGGTCATGCATGATTTGATAACGTATTTTAAACCTAGGTAAGTATTTTATTTATTATTAAATGTGATTGATATTTGACCAATCAACGTAGAATAATATGGATGTCCACCAAAGACCAGCTACCTATATATTGGATGAATGTGGATAGTTAAGACATAAGACGTAAATAAAGAGATGTACAAAAATCGAAACTTGAAGTTAACTTTGCGATGAGGTAACGGTGAGAATTCATCCATTTTTGACTATCATCTGAGTCGAAATAAAGCGGCATCACTAACAAAACAACGAATAAGCGATGCAGAAACGTGAAATAAGGCCTAAACCCGAATGACCCAAACATCACGACCCCGTTCGTGAGCCGACGAGGACTTGACAGGCAAATTGATGGGGGCGATACCCACGATAAAAGCCCAACAGGCTTTATAGTTTCCTTCCTCTATATTTTATCTCAAATGCCCAAAAAACCGATTAGGCCTGGACGGAAATTGCGAATGGTTATCCTGAACTACATTTATATTATCTCTTTCAACTAAACTCTTAAGGAATCGCATCCTTAATGCAGAATGTAAAATTACGAACCAAGACCAGGTTCCATCAATTGGCATAAAAACAAAGAACAGCAGAATTCTTAATGACTGTAGAAGTTTTGTCCACTGTGCTTAGATGAAATGAAAATCAACTGCATATTACTGCACAAGTAGGTTCTAAACATACAATATCCTTCAGTTATCCTTCGGTCGTTCTTGCAAATACAATATACTTGTCTTATCTGCAAATGGGCGTATATTTAAACTGCATATCTTAGCAGGATGTGTCATACACTACTTTATTTATTCATACTCTTCAAGTAGGTACTTGCCAAGTTGATCATAAAATAAAATTTAGGTGGTCTATTTGCAACGAGCAACATAATTTTCCCAATTTTAGAAACTATTTCCATTCCTTATATGATATTTTGTTGTTTTCCAGAGAATAATAATCAGAATGTCTGTGACAGCCAGCTTTGCTAATTGGATGACTCATATTTTTCCGGTCATTGCTCGCGTATGGCTTTACCTAATTCCGTGACAACATCAGACAATAAGATTCTCCAACAAAATAGGACGTCTACTATTTAGGCGTACCCAATGAATCCTGCATTTCACTTCCTACCTTCGTGCATTGAACCGTTTGCAGTGTGACGTCTTCAATGAATGAAGTAGTGAGCTAAAAATAGGCGTCAATGTTGAACAGGGATTAAATCTGAATGGAGCACATACACCCCCTCTCCCCCTTTTAAATAGGGCACTGTGTCAGCCGTGACGTAGGCGTGTGACGTCACAAACGCATCCCAGGTGAAACCGGGAAAGTAGGTCACTGAAAATACGGAAGTGGTCTGCGGCAGTCTTCCCTGAGATAGCTTATGGTGGTAGGGGATTCGCGCAGCGAATTAGATCTCACTATCAAACTGGTCACTGGGATTATAAACTGATTTGGCCATAGCTTGAACAGGAGATAGGGGAAAATGAAAATTTCTTCTCTCAAAGGCTCTCTTCTATGACTGGAAAAAATTAAGCGCCTAATTTACTATGGTCTATGATCTAATTTTGGTAGCCCAGAACGTTATATGGTTGAAATAAAATGTATGTTAACTAGTATCTACAAATAATTACGTATAGGTACACCTACGTCGAAACGTAGACTAGGTATTACATTATTTCTTTCTATGCCCTTCAGTTACTGTACATCATCACCATGACACGCAAGAAACTCATGGACAGGTCGGAAGATTTATATCTCCAGAGCCCAATACGACATTACACATATGTCGTATAGTACATTAAAAGGTATTAGTTACGTTAGAACTAGGTTAGTAGATAACGTTTTGCGTATCAAATGCTGTTATCGATGTGTGCACACCTAACGAAATCTATATAAGTTTATGCACTAGTTTAGTAACTGTTATATTTGTATATTTACTTGATACGGCCGGCTGTGTGGAGAATCAATAGCTCTACTAATAAGTAATGGCTAAATACCAAAGAGATGCTGTACATTATGGGCCTTACAAGTAAGGCCTTATAAGCTTATAAACCGTGTGTAAAGTTAAGCGATCTACGACATTTGACAGCAAAATGTGTGGAGTATCTGTCAAATTAAGCGTTGATTAGCTTAATCAATGCAATCACAACACAACTAGTCGATTACCCATGGAATTACAGTAAATTGACGTTACACACAATAGCGCAAGACTGAGGTGCCTTCATGCAGCGCAGAAATATGCGGAAAGATAAAACTAACTATGTATTACAGGTTACTAAATCGATTATGAATAGAATTACTTAAGACACCTCTTTGGCCTATGCGATTGCATCCCAGGGATGGACTCATTTCATTACATGAAATGTTATCACGGCTGTGATGTAGCCAGAACTGCAGGGTCATAAGGGAGCTACGACAGCCACGTTTAGTATAGCGGGGACAGATGTTAATGATCAGTGACTAGTTGCTAGCTCATCATATGAGAGAATGCCCGAGTCCCTCAGTCGACAGTCTCAGTCTGACATGCATGCAAGGAAGAAGTTGCATTGCAGCTGATGTATTCTAGTGAAGACCCGCATTTTATTACATTAATAATTATTGCATACATTTTAGTATTTTGCAAGAGTCAAAGCATGTTACCTAAAGTTCAAACCGAATGCTAAACAAATTGCGTGCGGCCATGCAGAAATCTTTGACCGATTCCGTTTTTATTTTTTTATTCATCAGTTTAATCTCTCGGAAGTCGTCGGGTTGGAATTTAAAACAGAGGTAGATTAGATACAGTTTAGTTTAGGTTCGGTCTTGCCTGACATGGCCATAGCACCGTCCAAGTAGACATTTTCAGGCTACGTTTAAATAACATCACAATGAAGATATCTTTGAAACATTTTTCACGCGAACAGTTAAAAATAAATAAAAGCTCAAACTACAGAAACACTGTGAAAAGCCATTTTCACCTACTAACCCGAAGACGAAATGACACGAAGCCCTACTTATCCCGAACAAAAGGCGGCGAGATAAGATGCAGAATGGCGCTCGGCAAAGCTACCGGTGCATTGAGGCCGTGATGAGGCACCGAATGAGGTCTCTTCATAAAGACAGCCTTTTAGAAATGAGGAAAAAAGGTGCTGGTTGATCGTGTGTACATGTCCACGAAGTCAACCAAGAAGCTTGAAGAATATGAAGCCCGCTCTACGAGTTTGCTCTTGACTCTACCTTTACTTATAACTTTCTTCATGGAGTCTATGCTGTCTAAAGTTTACTGTGGTGTCCGTGTCACAGAATAACTCATATGCCTGATTTTGAAACAAACATTTTTGAATGCAGAAACACTGAAAATGCAGAAATATACATAGAAACTAGCGCAACCATCTAAAGGAACTACATATTTGGTTACGTACTCTAGTCGCGAACGTCCTTTGCGGTTGTGGAGTTAGCCATGTTATGTGCAAATCTCCCCTCGCTTGCCTTCTTCATCTGCGCGCACCATGTGCGGTTCATCGTATAGTTCCAATAGATGATGGCGCTGTTACTATGTGTATGACCACATTTTCTGTTTATCTGCATACAAAAAATATTAGTTCCGAAATCCAGGTATAGGAGTTATTCTATGAAACAGACTCTACGAGCTGCAACTCCTTTCGCATACAAAAATTATGATTGGCTGTCTTTGTCTAACTAAGGTATTTAGGCAGAGGAGCATAGACCCCAGGAGTTATATTAACTTAAATACACAAACAGTGAACACAAAAGGTGAAGTCAACCCAAAGAGGGTCTCAAGAGGGTTCACTTCACCTTTTGCCTACCACTTTGTCACAGATTCCAGTTTTTGAGTTCATATTAATCATTATAACTGGCAAATTTAAGGCTAAATAATCTTTTTATCTTAAGTTAGATTAAGATAAGGTAATCCTGTATTATTGTTGACAACATTTCATAATAACAGTGTTAATATTCAGGAAATGTAGTATTTTGATATTTAATTATATGTATAGGTATGTATAACAACTAAAAAACCCTGATTGGTGCAGGCGGTGACAGCTAAGAGACCCCTCACACTAGCATCTTATGAGCGTCTTTTGAACGTCGGCGTCGGGCGAGCGTCAGCGCGGCGTCGACGCAGCTTCTACGCGACATCGGCGCTGGGTTGCTGCCGAATGCTGTAATTGCGCTATGTGAGCGTCGCATCGACACGACGCCAGCGCCGCGTTATCTGCCATATAATAAAACGACGCGACGTACGCTGCGTAATTAGAGCGTTTTGTGCGTTCGGATTCCACTCAGTGCCGACGTCGCGTCGACGCTGCCGACGTTCAAAAGACGCTCATAAGACGCCAGTGTGGGGGGTGTCTAAGTCAAAGATGTTGGCTTTGATGAATTGATTATAGTTCCGGCAAACAGTTTAATATCCATCCAGTGTTCTTATTTCATGTATTTTGTTAAATATAGAGGTAATTTTTAAAAACTAATTAAATCAATATTTCATATTGTAAACACATACATACTTAATATAATAATATTCAACAGCATGTTTTTCTATTTCATAATTCTCAGAACAAAATACAATAGTAACATGGTTGAGGTAAAATTTAATATGGGCTAGCCTGGTATTAAAAACAAAAATATCTTCTAATAATGTAAACACACCCTAAGGCAACAAAGATTGAAATGTGCCACAAAATCTGGGTCAAGAAAAACTTGGGTTGTTAGTTGAAAATTGAAGTGACTCTCTTTGGCATCTGCTAGGGGTATAATGACTTAAATTAAGACAGCAGAGTGGCATTGCACCATTTTCAAAATGTTCTTTTCTCACAATTGTTTGTAATATGTGTGTTACACAATGTTTGAAATGTGGTTTGTGAGAATGGATGTTTGTTATATCTACTCTTACACATAAAACGAGTCAACCAATGTCAATGCATTAGCAATAAAAATAGCAGCAGTAATAAGTAGCATGTACATATTACTAGGTAGGTTATTCTAGTTCACATAAAGTTGTGATCCACTAAACAAAATAAAATCAGCCCCCCTAGCATGACCACACATCATGGATATCGTATTGTATGATATTGTATCGTCTATACAAAATTCAACATGGCGGCTATATTTATCATAATTTGACAGGCTAAATGTCGATAAACCGGTTTATCATTTCGTGTTTCGCAGGTCATGCTAGGCTTGCAGGAAAGATTGGAAATAAATAGATTTTGAATCACCTACCTATGCAATTAGGCCGGTAGCAGGCTATTCATGAGCGCTTGTAGCAAGAAGCTGCTATAAGCATTAACACTCCATACAATTGAACAATGCAAGATATAAGTATTGCTTTATAATCTAGATGTTATTCACAAAATTTTATAATGGTGGGATCTCTAGAATGAGGGCAATTTCATGAAAAGTGTAAACTATGCCTAAAAGGGTTATAATATTCTTTCTGTAACATCATCAAGACCTGTAGCTACATATTATATGAATGCAATGAATGATTGAATTAATTTTGGTCATGTAATTTTTTACTTATGTGCCAACAATTTATTTAATTATTATTAATAAAATATTAAATTATTTAAGTAGACCTGTGTACTTTCCCACCATGAAACTAGAGATGGAATGCTAATTTAGTTCTTACCTACTTCAGGTAAAAAATTCTAAGAAGGTACCTATATAACTTTAATAAAATCCATTATTATGAACTTTATTGCCTACCTTCTATAATATACCTACTGTGCTATTAGAAAATATAAACCGATATTAGGTATTTACCTTTGTTTTTCAAGATTTTTATAATTATTTACCGCTCGACTTGGTTGACATTGGCCTTCGTGTAATCAATACACGATGTTTTGGAAAATAAATATCAGAAACTTACCTGTAGAAGCAGGAAAATTGAAGAAGCAAAACGTAACACTAAATAACTACTTGGAAGTAAAGAACAAGGACAATTATCACATAGAAAAATTCATAAAAACACTACAAAAAAGAAAATGCGGCCGCCCATTTTCCAATTTTTATGTTTTTATAGAAATAGAAAACTTTAAAAAACGATTGTAACGATGGTTAAACAGCCATAAGCCATAGCATGTTAAAAATTAGACAATTATATCGGTATTGATAAAGGAAAAGTAGATTAGAAATCACATCACTTTTAAGCGAAATAAATAACTTTTATCCTATTTACAAAGTGCTTAGAGTTAGAAAATTAAGAAAACAACATTAAAACGTATATAAACGTGATTCTTTTGTCTATGTGAGAAAAATAAAAATCATAAAATTTTTCGCCATCTATCGATTTCTCTCTAAACTAGTAGGTGTCAGGTTAGGTTGGCAAAGGCAGTGGCAGTAACAAAAGTGAAATGGTTGGCAAATAAACGTAGTGATAAAAGCACATTAATTTAGTTACCTATATTTCGAGAAGATGGCGCTGTTTCTAGTTTGCTTATTAGGCTTCCAATACTAATTTTCGTCGTAATTTCTTAAAATATGTATTTCGAAACAAATAAAACACATATTGGAAAATTCCTTAATCTTGTCTATTATATATTCAAAACAATCTACAGGCACAAACTAACCTACAATCGGACCACTTTGAACGTAATATTTGGAAATTCATAGAGTTTGGAACTGTCGAACGCTTTTGGAGCACAAATGGTGTCGTATTTTTCGTAAATCAATTTGCC
Source organism: Carposina sasakii (assembly GCA_014607495.2). Taxonomy (NCBI): domain Eukaryota; kingdom Metazoa; phylum Arthropoda; class Insecta; order Lepidoptera; family Carposinidae; genus Carposina; species Carposina sasakii. Next base: position 13,364,890 of record CP053156.1, read on the forward strand.
TATGATAAATGACATGGCGAATATGCAGAGCAGCATGAAGGCACATACTGTAGGGCAGAGGATGGCGCTGAGACGTACTGTGCGCACTTCCACGCTTGACGCTTCGGTGTCTGATTCGGTCTTGGTTGAACCCTTCGCCATGCCTGAAAAATAGTTTTTAGAAACTTAGTGCCCAGTAGTGACCACCAGTTGTAAATCAGTTTCTGTAGCGATAACTAGTCGGAATTTTACCACAAAGATAATGTGTAACTTTTCTGCAGGCGTGCTAGTTGTATAAGTCTACAGTTTGCTTAATATTAATAGATAAGTGACTTATTTGATACTTACTGTTCGATAAGATTTAATACAGATATCAATAACTATAACATTTTTTAAATAATAAATATTAAACTTCAGACAGTTTATTTATTTACAAAAATAAATCCTTGCTTGTCATTGCTGTAACGTCAGATTTTAAGCCTATTTACAGCAGACATAGGGATAAGGCGTAGAAAGATAGGGAAAGGGATAAGGATACATACCTTCCTATACTCTTTCTACGAAAAGGATAAGATACATACCTTCCAGTAAAAATTAAGATATACTCTTTCTACGTACCTTCATTTCTAACATGAGCAGGCCGGATTGGGACACTAATACGAGTATCTTCATACTCATAAGATTCATACACAAACAGTAAAAATTAAGATAATAGCGTGAAGCAGAATTTACTGTATGAAATAGCGTACTCTTTTATGATAATATCCTAATTGACTGCCCTGTTCGACATGACTGTTACCGTAAATCTCCTATTCAGGGTCCTATTGTATCGATTCCTTTCACTAGGGTAAAGTCAACTTTTCTGTCAAGCTTTAAAAAGTTTAACTGAATTTTGGGGTTAACATCACAGAACACTATATACCACCTATATACTCAAAGAATGTATATACTCCTTAACACGTTAACATGGTTAACATGAGTATACAGGATGTAACAGAAAGGGTATGTTAAGCGAAAAGCTGTATAAATAGCCCACTATAGATAAACTATTTCCAAAATTTGAGACTCGAAATCACATTTTTATTTTTCAAGATTGTATGAAAATTCCTGAGATATTTAAAAATTCTCCATACTATCGTTAAAATAAACATGTGATTTCGGATCTCAAATTTTGTGGATAGGTTCTCTATAGTGGGCTATTTACATAGCTTTTTGCATAATATACCCTTTTTGTTACACCCTGTATAGTGTTCTCTGTGTTAACATTTTCTTTTCAATCTTTTCAAGAATCTATTTGTCGATGACAATGATGAACTTTAATTAACGCTTAAGAAACTAAAAGTGGCTTCTACCATAATAGGTACTCAAAGTAAAGGAACTCAAGGACAAATCCATTATGAAAATACTATTATATTTAATTGTATATTCCTGTATGATACTATCGTTATTTCTTATGCTGGTCTACTTGATGATAGCGGTGGATCCTGGTCTTCTCGAAGTGTTTACGAAGACTTCAAATATGACGTCCAATTCTATACATCAATACGAAGTACGGAAACAAACATTAATCTATAATTCAGGTATAATATCGTAAGATATATTAACTATTGTAAATCCGCTAAACCTCTTAATCTTAATACTTAAATCAAATTTGTTTTATAAAAGTAACGGATTTTCAAAAATCTTAAATTTTCTAGTACACATACATAACAAGTACATATAATGCTGTCGTAGCAAATCCGTAGCTCGTAGCATGTGCTACGAATAACAGACTACTACGGATTTTTATTACGTGCTTCTTTGGGAATATTGTGAACAATAAATTCCCTTATAAAGTTTTGTTATACTTCGTCGTCGTCGTCGTCAGCAGGCCTCCCCCAGAGTACGCCAGATGGCTCGATCTCCCGTTTTCACCATCCAGTCACTACCAGCCGTCCTCTTAAGTCATCGGTCCATCTGGCCGGAGGGCGCCCAACGCTACGCTTGCCGATTGCGCGGTCTCCATTCGAGAACCCGTTTTTACGACAGATGTGGCCGGCCCACTGCCACTTCAGTCTGCTACATTTCGAGACTATGTCTGTCACTTTGGTCTTCTGTCGGATAATCTCGTTGTTATACTTAGTTTAAAATAATTCAAATTCTTTATTTCGGACAACTAAAATAATGCACCTAACATTACAAACTATTTGTTTTTAGTCATAACGTCTATTGGTGGTCTGTTGGTTGGTGACCGCAGTGTGATTTTCGAGCTAGGTTGTCAACACGGGAGGCGCTGCTGCCAACATCCTGAAAATCCTAAATCAATCTTTCGATACCCACGGGCAGACATAGGGTGATGCTAATTCTACTCTGCTGACAACATATGGAACGATATCGTACAAGACTAACAAGAATAAGTATGTGGGACTTAGTAGTATATCAAGTAAGTAGGTTAATTAAGAATACATCTTATATCATAGAGGAATAATTCCTCTATGCTTGCTTATACGTAATAATAAATTGCGTTATTATGATTATATGCCCTTCAGCGGTATGCTATAATTGGTATGCAGGTAAATACATATAATAAGATCTCCCGACCGTATTTCGGCCAAGGCGACCAATCTCTACGGAGATTAGCCAGGTACACAGGAGATATTATAGTGCACAAGTGTGTGTGCAAACACAGATGCACTCTCTATTTCCTCATTTTCATAGTCCGATGGGACGGAAAGCCGACACGACCGGAGAGAGATCAGGCGCAGGACCAACAGTTTTACGTGCTTTCCGAGGCATAAGCTAAGTGATAATTTTACAACATTAAATGACATACATATATTATATCTATAATATATAAGGAATTAATTTATCAAATTAATATAGCATCATGAGAAAAAATAACATAACTCAAGCTATTCCTATAGTAGGGTACCTATGTTATGTACCTATCATAAGCAGTACACTGTTGGACGTAAGCCTCCCCCAGAGCACGCTACAAGGCTCGATCACCCGTTTTTACTACCAGCCGCCCTCTTCAAGTCATCGGTCCATCTGACCGGAGAGTATCCAATGTTATGCTATGTTATGTACATCGAACAAAAAATCTACTCTTAGGCTTCCTTTCCACCAGAGATGTGGTATGTTATGTTGCTACAGATGTGTGTGATATACACCAATCATAGCCATTAGTCCATGATATCTGAATTTAATTGGTGCATATAAAATGCATCAATAGCAATGTACGAGTAACATAGAGCATTTTCTGGTGCAAATGTAGCCATCTCTCTAAATAGTAAAGTAATAAAGTTTAAGGTAGGTAATTAATGTCTTTAAAGATACAAGGTAGATTCACGTAGGTACACACTTCACAACACATTAACCTAGTTCTACACTAAGATCCCTAAGTTCTTGTGTAGCTTAAAGAAGAAGACGGATAATATTACTTTTTCCTAGATATAAAAACTTGCTCGGGTAAAACTACCATCAACTGAACACGATGAGCAACGTTGTTGGAATTATGTTACTGATCCTTATGCCACTTGAGAGGTGAAAAAAGAGTTAACAGACGTGACGTCAAAAATAAATCAAATAATGTGTCAAAGAAGCAAAGAATATACTACTCTTGCAAAGAAGTGACCAAGAGATTTTCAAAGAATAATCAATTATTAAATATTCTTTTACTCTATAGTATACTTGAATAATCCAAATGGGTAAAGCCGTTACTTTTGTAGTCGCCTATTCCCTTTTCCTGATAGGACTTTTCATTGGGTTGGTTTTCCTAATGTCGACGGTGAATCCCGAACCTTTGCCCAGTGCGAATAGTATGGACGCGTTTGAAATTGACGAGCCTGTTTATTATACTGAACAGAACTTATCTACCTATAGACGGAGTGGCTCTGAGTCTTTACGGCGTGTGGTAAGTAAATAGAGTGCGTTTGACCATATAGTTCCATAGTCACTATGTGGATGACTAACATTATCCATGTTACGGCATACAATGTCAGTTCCGAAAATAGGTATAGGATTTATGTACTCTATGACACGGAGACTAACTAGCTAAATGCAACTTAATTTAGCTTAACTTACAATCCATAAGATCTTACAGGTAAGCCTGAGATATATTTGTAAATCCAAATCCTTGTAAATATTTGTAAAAGGTAGTATTTCTTTATACCTACTCGTACTAGCCTATACTTCGTCAGCGTGGACTTCCGAAAACGTAACTACTTCCTACAAGTAGGAGTAAGTACGTGGTAAGGGCATAGGGGGAAAATATAATTTTAATCGAACTGATAAGATAACACCTACTATTAGTCAAAGGCGTTTTAATGAACTCTACGTCTTAATTGACTTTGTAAGTATAGTTAGGAACTGGAAACGAGACTATAGGAGTAAAAAAATGTTTGCTTTCAGGTTCTAATAAAAAACTATAGACCCTCAATTTCAAAAGAGAGAGACGACGGGTATGCTTATGGGATGGAGAAGTTAGATGAATCTGAAATGAAAACTTTGTGACGGAGATTGTGTATGTCACTGAACTGACTTACCCTCCTGGATATGATGGTGATATCACTATTGTCAAAGATATACCATCTATGAGGCAATACAATAGTTATATCAGATTAATTGAGCCCGAAGACCAAAATAATGTAACGGCGAAAAATCAAACAGAAGACAATTATATTCATAAAAATGAAACAAACAACACAAGTAAAGATACAAAACATAACACAACAGCTGACACAACGATATTGGAAACAGATACTAATAAAACTGTAAAAGGAAAAAGAAGATCCCTTACTCAATTAAACGACACATCTAATGGTGGTTTTAGAATTCTCAGATGAATATCCCTGATCGAATTAAAATGGGGGATAAAACGGTATATTATGGGAACTCAAGCACGTTTAGTAATGTAAATGGAAAGTCTAATTTTACTAATAACAAGAATGTTTCAAAAAGTATTGTTGGGTGGGTATAGCGCGGCGTGGATGAAAATCGAGTGAAAGTGCAAAATGGAGACAGTGATCTAGACTAACGTTTTTAAGAATCGAATTGTTTACGCATTAAAAAAATTATGCTCTAAATCTAATTGCGGTTATGTCCCACTTCATTTGTGGACGAATTAATTTAACAGGACACTATTATTTACACCATGAGCAGCGGTAGTACCTGTAACAGCTTTTTAAAAATGTCCCGCGGAAAAAGTCAATAAAGAACATTACACTATTTCATCTAGATGCTAAGCTAACTGCTCTGTCAAGATACCAAATACAAGGATGCTTGATACACTGAACAGTTTTCCCGCCAAAAACGTAAGTATACCTGCGGTGGCGCAGGAATACAAAATTTATCATATAACGGTGTCACTAAAAGGCTGTTTAAAATAAATTTTACAGATGATTAAAGATTAGATGTATCGACGTAATTGCAAATGAATTATTACAATTAAAATAATAGTGTCCTTTATAATTTGAAATTTGTTACTTAATTCTAAGACGGTGTCGCAACTAGTGGCTCCGGTGGCAAAAAAGAGGGCCACCGTTATTAATAATGTCACCGTAATTGATATTTGTTTTCTTTTTGTATACAGGATGACTGGAAAACGGGATTGAGATGTAAAAGTACAGCCATTTTCTACTTCATGGGTAGGAAGACCCATTAAAAAAATTATGCCCATTTTGTAATGTTTTTAAAATCACCTTATTATTAAATGGAAATGACGTGTATATTTCAGTAATTCCTAGATAAATAAATAATCATTGGAGACAAAACAACAGACATCAACTTGGCATTGAGTACAATTACCAAAAGGTTTATAATTTTTTTCCTGATTCTTTCCTATTAATTCAATGATTTCACGTATATCGTTAGGTATCATTATGAAAAAGCTTACCAACAACTAATAAGAATTTTAAAACTATCCTATGGCACGACAACCTTTTTTTAACAAGTAACCTAAGTTTGTAGTCAAAAAATACAAAAAATGACATTATTGCATAGGAATCTTAACAAAGGCCTTTTCATGATGCAGACTCGAATCGAGGTCATACCGCCACCTCCATCTCGTCTTACTTCTACCCCAGCAGCCGCTCTGTAGCATCAGAACTGTTCGTCTATCTTTCGGTGTCTAAACGACTAATGGCCGGCACTTTTACTGTCCATAGGCGATTATACCTAATGGTTTTCCTGATGCAGTCTGAGCACTGTAGGTCAATCGGTAGACAGCAGTACACATATCGACAAGTGTATAGGAAAGGAAAACAGGCACATTCATCTCTCAATATTAATAGCTGACCAATATGTAATATTTTTCTGTCCTGACTGTTCTCAGAAAAAATGTGTATATATTGAATGTTCTAGGCTAGTAGGTGTACTCATGCACATAATTATTATCTACTTCAAACGTTTTGTGATATTGATTATGACTTGGCCTTCAGTTCAACCTCAAGGAAACCACCCTGCTACTCAATTAAACGCGAGTAGCTTGAACAAGTACGCCTGATGATAACAGAAGAGTTCTACAACTTGATAACACTGCCTGTAGCGTCACGGAATGTTTATCGAAACCTTTAATAAGCTTTCTCATAATAAGTTACACCTTTTTGAGTAGCTTATTAAATAAGGTATTTAGTTGATAAAGGGTACGCATGACGCAGTATATTCTTTTGAAAGAGTGCTTAATCTAACAAATTTTGCTGACCCATGTTGATAGATTTTTGGGAGGTGTATAAATTTGATTAATTTCTATATGTCTAAAAGGAGATTTTAAAAAAATCATGTCATATCTCCGACAGATTCGGAAGGGGTGTTCCTTATATATAAAGGTATAACGAGGTGCACTTTCACATGATCCTTATCCTTATTTCTGGTTTACGAAGATTTTTACGTACATATAAATAAATACGGCTAGGTTCCTGAAATGGTGTAGTCATAACTATCTTAAAGGAGATACCATGGCCATACGTTTTATGGAAAAATACTCACTAGGAAGGTATGTAATAAATTATTTCCTAATGTTAACGTGTTCCTTAAATTTGTACGCTATATCATGATGATAAACATTATTACCAACTAATAAACGAAAAATCGTTTTCAAGTTCTTATAAAATAAATAAATAGGTAATTCGTATGATGTTCTCCTGTATTTATAATTCCGCTGGTTGTAATAAATTTCAGGGAGAGATTAACAATTTCGGTGGTTTGATAATAATATGATTGAAATTTTTAAATGCAGTCTACTGAATATTATATATTTTTAGCTATTACTTCAAGTGGAATGTAATTAGTCAAAAAGTTGTTGTATTGTTATTAGGGTGTTGTCAAATAATACACTTGTTCTCAATAGTGTCGATGATGACAATGATACAATTGCAAAAAATGATACAAGGGCTGCACTGACGTTAGGAACAGATAATCTAAACCAAACAAATGAAATGAATAATAATAATATATTAAAAGATGCCAATTATACAGCTCTTCCGCTAATTTAAAACTAGACTATTATAAATAATGTTTTACTAATGAAGTATTAAGGCAACCACTATTATGTCGGAGTGATGATATGATTTGTATTGTAGTTAATAAATAATGGAATTTATTACTAAAAATAATTTTCTCAGATCAGTTATTTTATTAACCCTGTTATTGGTAGAAAAGTTACTACATATTTGCAAGCTAGATTAAGATTTTAAAAACTGCTATACTATACGCCAACCGTTGTGGCATGCGCTGTCATATGATGTTTTATGACTGCGTGTGCCACGACGGTTGGCGTATAGATTATTATTACAGACGATGTTAAGCAGTAAACCAGATGTATAATAATATGATCGAGATACTTGTCAATATTATGCATATAGGCATAGGTTTACTGCGGTCACTAACCCGCCTGCCCAGCGTGATGACTATGGGCAAAACCTCCCTGTGGCAGTAGCGTTATGGCGTGCCCTGGGGGAGGCCTACGTCCAGCAGTGGACTGCAATAGGCTGAAGAAGAAGAAGGCATAGGTTTACGAGTACGTAATTATTTACACGGCTGTTTCCTTAATGGGGTAGCCAGAACTGCGAGGTCATATAGAAGATACCATAGTCATTTTAGTATAGCGGGGACAGATGTAACTGATCATTGACAAGTCGCTAGCTTATCGCCTGAGGATGCCTAAGTTCCTTAGTCACCTCTGCACGGAAGGAGATGCAGCTGATGTATTCTAGTGAAGGCCTCCATGTAATTATTAAAACTTCAAAAAAGCAATTACGAATATATCTACGCATCAATAGATATTAAAAAGCTTGTTATGAAGCTGCTGGTACCAGCAATACACGAGTCGCTAAGAGGTGTAACAACTACAATTTGGGCGAGTGCGGCGAGAGAGCGGGTTCCCACGTACCCAGCCTGCCTTGAACGGCCTTGCCGTACAATCTCGTTTGTAAACTAGATGCGCTAAATGTAAGAGAATCACACTTCGTTATCCTAAAGTAGGTACTGTAGTTTAGGCACAGTTTCATATTTGTTTAGTTCTATGAATATTTGCAGGTTTTTTCCATTAAAAAACATCATCATGGCCCATGGCTTAAAATAGTTTGCCATTAACTTTTATCACCATTAATTATATAATTTAAAGTGTGAAAATCTTGTAATTTGTTGTGAAATTGAAATGGAAACGCTATGGTGTTTGTTGTCAATAATGCTATAAATTAATATGACTAGTACGTATGTAACGGAATGCTGGTCTTTTACCATCATTGCACACGCATAGAGTTGTTAGTTGAGACCATGTTCCATGTTTGTTTGTTTGTTTGTTTTAAATGGTCTTTATTGAATAATACAGTATAAATTATTAGAAAAATTTGTAACTACCTATACATTAAAGGGATAATTACAAAATGAACTAACCAAAAATAGTGCTTTTACAGGCAAGAATGTGCAGAATAAGACATTATTGTACTACTATGGTTATACTACTCGTACAATAGATCACGAGCATTGTGGTTATTAGTGCGTTCGCAGCAAATTCTTTATATTTTGATCGCATTCAAATAATTATTTTTATAATAAAAAATATCGCTATAGGTATCTTTATACGGCTTTCCGAAATTAAGTTTTGGCAAAAAAAACCCCAAATCCCTCCCAACCCAATTTCCCCCCCCCAAATTTGGGGGAATCCCCCAATCTGGCAACACGATCACGAGTCAGATCACAGCTATGTGCTTAGTGTGAGTATTCACTTCGAACTCGATCGGTTTAACGTAAACTATTCAACCAATCATGTAGTGCTGTTGATCTCACTTTATTTTATGTCATAAGGCTTAGGCCGCACTACGACTAAACCGGCGCTTTTTTAACCGCCTGATTTTGTGGGTAAGGCTTAGACCGCACTACGGCTAAACCCCCGCGGTTTTTAACCGTCTGACTTTGTGAGTAAAGGAAACTAATGGAAGCGGCCGCACTGACGGGTTTTTTCCGACTGATTTTAAAAGCGCAATTTGTTACATAGCTAGCGGGTAAAAACCGCGCAAAAGTTTGAGGTCCATCGAACTTATATTTGCGGTTTTTAACCGTAGTGTATGCGTCTCGAGCGGTTTTGCGGTTTCGCAGTCAACCGCTTGCGGGAAAAACTTTATTTCATTATGTCATCCATCACGCCATAATATGATTGGTTAGCTGCTTTTGTTATGCGAACAAGTTCGTGTAAAAATTTACACTTTTCATATTTTAGTACCTCCTAAGTTAAAATGAGGACATTCTTTATTGCACAATAAAAAAATTATGCAAATACAAAGGCGAACTTAATGCTACATAGCATTCTCTATCTCCCAATGTCTGCAGTTAAAAATTTCACTTCACTCGAATGTTGCAATGTTTTTTAGTGAACGTATTTCATTGCAGTTAACCAGTAGTGGAAGGAAAATACCCAATACGAGACACGACCCCGTTTAATTTTTTACAAGCCTTTTTTTTTTACTTAACATGTTAGTAGGTCTGTATGTCTTACCAAAACATTGAGTTATTATATTGAATTGTATCAGGTTGTACTCGTATCAGGCTATTTGTTAGATCCCCAATAGCGCACTATCAGCTGCATCTCATTCCGTGCATGTCATGTCGTAAGAGTCGACTAAGGGAGGCAGAAGGGCGTTCTCTGAAGTCACTTTGTTATAGGTACGTGGCTGTGGGTTCTCTCTTATAATTCTGCAGTTCTGGCTATCCCGTTTCAGGCAGACACAGCCGTGTCTATTATGTACGTATAAAAATATTAGCATATTATTTTTCGATGTAGTCAGAAAGAGCCGACATATTTATCGGTAGGTGTATGTGCGATGCAGTGCCAATCAGTAGGGAGTGGCTGATAGTTACAAATTATACGAGTTTAATTAGCTACTCGTATGTATTTGACCTTAGGTATTTTATTAGCTGCAGTATCGTATAGTATCATGTTTCCACATGTCACATTGATCTATCTGTAATTATAATAATAAATGAAAATACGGTACACGAGATTATAAATTAGTTGGCGTTATTTTAAAGATTGTACGACAAGTAATTTTTTTTATCACTTAAGAAGATACGATTCTTCTATGCTGCTCTGGGAGTGAAAAAAAAAAGGTATAACACTACAGCTGCTTCTCTTCCCGGGCATACTGTACAAGTCAGTAGAGGGACAATAGGGTCTTGAGGTTTTGTAGGCGATGGGCTGACCACCTGTCACTACTGAACTGAACTTGTACATCTCAACTATACCCTCAAAATTGGTCAGAAGTGGCACCATGTAGTCCTATCGGCCCCTAGTGCTCTGCCTACCTCGTAAGGGATAAAGGCGTGATTATATGATTTTATGAGAAGATACTTAATCGTATCGCGAAGGACGCGCTACTGCAAACGAGGGTCGGGATTTTGATAAATTTATATAGAAAACGATGTTCCATAACCTTAAAATTTATCACACAGCTAGCCAACGAATGTGACTAGTCCCTGAAACTTTCAATTTCTAGATAATGATTATGGTCAAGTGTAAAAATTAATCTGAAAACCATTAAAAACGTGTAAATCGTACTCTCGCATTCTAACAACTGTGTCGTCAGTATCGAGAGTTACGAAATGAAATGTATCAAATAAGAAAGCTAAAACTATAAAGCAGTCGATGAAATCTTTATTTTTTTATAAATGTATCCTTTTTTTTTTGCAAAAACACCACAAACTAGACCAATTTTTGTGCTCAAAACAACAACGCTATTTTCACCAACCCCCATAGAATTTTTAAAGAAACACTTTTGAAGCAACTTTTAGTCGGTCAAATCAACTAGTAGAGTTTTATTTATCTCCTTTATGCGTCACATTCACCGTATTCTAAGGCATATGGGTTATCTTTACAACCTTTTGTTACATTAAAACTAAAAAAGTGATAATATTTATATTAAAATTTATGAGTGGATCTGTGTCTTTCAGAAACGCGAGCACTTGTAAACATATTTTTAATAGTGGACGCCCGCGACTACTTCCGCGTGGACTGCAGAAAAAATGAAATGTCGATATTATCAGGGATAAACTCATTTTTCCGGGATAAAAAGTAGCCTATATGTTAAGTGGGACCTGTCACAACATATTCTTGAAAACTGCATCGAAATTGGTTCAACCGTTTCTGAGATTAGCGTGCACAAACATGGATCCGTTACAATTTTATTATATGTAGTATAGAAGAAGATATAGAAGAAGAATAGATGTACCATTATTATACAGCATTACCAGTGATATCATGTACTCAAGACAGAATGTTATTGTTATATTATTTATTTATATTTAATCTAAACTATCCTCAACACGGGTAAGAGATAATAATATGCAACTAACTGCAATATCAACCTTAACTGCTGCAGTTTATGCACATTTTCCTTCAGCTGAATATTTACAGTGGAACAGAGGTTACTCACTGAAACTTGCCACCGACTTGAGTCATTATTATAGACCTCTAAATTGAGGTGTGAAAATCAATGTCATCGGAGCTCGTCCATCATCTGTTTCCATTCATTTCGGGCCGGGGCGCAATGGCGTTGCCCCAAACATTAGGTGGAGAAGAACATACACACACAGGCTTTGTTTCCGTAATGAGGTAGCCAGAACCGTATCTTAAAGGACATCCCGCAGCCACATTTAGCAAGCTAATTTAGCAATTGTGTGAAAATCGATTCAAGTAACCATACAACCAAGGACCATATTAAGTTATTCCGTGCTGAAGTTAGATATTCACTTTCTGTAGTTAGTTGTAAGCACTTAGTTACTGACTCAAATTAGGAAACCTGGTTGATTGATAAAGGTGTCGTTGACAATTGACATTGACCTCAGCAGCAGCTTGGTAACACGATAAAAGGTACGTCAGCGTCATCATACTTAATTATATTCCATCGACATAATAGTACAGGGAGAAACAGCCAGGCAAAATATTAAGAGAACGATATAGAGTTTACACCATGTTCCTAAGTGAAAATCAGATTTTTTTACTTTATGATTTTTCTGAACCAAAATTGACTATTTAATTTTTGAACAATTTATATACTAAATAAAAATACCAAATAGCTACGTACTAGCAGTTGCCCACGACTTTGTCCGCGTGGACTACATACTGGGTGAGTAAAAGCGCGAGGAGGTAACAAACAAACTTAGGTACTGTCGCGTCGTATTTACGAGTATTAAGATTATACGATTTTTGTATAGAAAAGATAAATACGATAAAAATCCAGGATCAAATACAAAAGTTCAGCCGCTCATACAAATTGTATTAACAGTGATAATACCTACTAACAATGCATTAAACAGGTACTATACAGGTTGTTTTTTCGTTGCCACCCTTAACGAAAGCGTATGTACTCTATACATCAAATAATGTAAGTTTATGACAAAAAAATAAAATGCTGGGAAACCAGGGATTTGATACCTATGTGGGAAACGATGTAATTTTTTTTTTAATTACTTGATCGGGCGAAATTTATAGTGTCCAGTGTTTATGCTAGTTTTTTCATAGACAGATATTATTATTTCTCGTAAAAAAAATTCGCTACACGCGTTAATGTGCACTTATGTAGAAAAACGCAGTCTATTTACTCAACTTTGGACCCTAATATTTTGGAAACAAGACACTTCCCAGGTATGCTTCAATGAAGAAAAATGATCGTGATGATGAGGAGATTCCGAAGTTTTGGGGAACGTTGACGACCAAAAATCATTGCTGTATAAACTTCGTAGGTACGTCAATTCATTGATAAAAACTATCATATCATACATTGTAATTCAATAGTTATTGTGGACCGTATGAAGTTCATTATGCACATACGAGTAAGATAACCCGAATGCATCTGAAATGATATGAGGTACACGTTCACTGGTCAGCATAGGTACGTACATATTAAATACATAATAATTTAAAAAAAATATAAAATATGTGCTATAATAGATTCACACTTATTTAGGATTAGGTACTTACATACTAATTAAGGATTTTGTGGTTTCTCTACGAAAATGAGAAACATAATAATTTTATTGCATTATTGAACTTCAAGAAGTATCTTCTTTAATGATGATCGTCAAAAAAACGACGGAACGCGTCCTCGTAATTTATAAAGACTAGGTATTCGCAACACTACAGTCACAAGCGCGTCCTACATTGAATCTATAAGGGCTTAAAACTATGGGTGATAGAGAAGTTCGCAAACTAATCAAAACATTTACAATTCATCACGTTATGTAACAAGACACTAAATGAAGGCTTATATGACTATTGAATTGAAATGGTTCGAATAACTTTTGCGAACTTTACTATCGCTGGTGAAATTGCTGCATTGTCTAACCCCCAGGCTAACAAACAGGATAGCATTAAACGTCTACTTTCATTATGCGATATTCCGGAAACTAACCCAAAAATAAAGTCACCCAGTTACACGAAATACCTATTACATAGGTATTTCCTACGAAAATAGTTTAAAAAAATGTTACAGGAAAAGTTTCGTAACTTTGTAGTTCAGGTTCAATGTTCGCTTTCAGAGAATACAGTTATTTATCTAGAACATTCACGTATACATTTGCAAGGAATTATTCCCTCCTAGCGGTACATTTGACTGGGATGCTAAACAGTTTATTTTTCATATTCAGTTTGGAAAACAAACCTACCTTGGATGGCGAATCTAGGGGGACGGCCACACAGAACAGACGTAAGACACGGACCCGTCGCAGTCGCGGCGCCCGTTTAATAATCTAGGGGGACGGCCACACAGAACAGACGTAAGACACGGACCAGTAGCAGTCGCGGCGCCCGTTTAATAATCTAGGGGACGGCCACACAGAACAGACGTAAGACACGGACCAGTAGCAGTCGCGGCGCCCGTTTAATCTACTTTCATACAAATTGTATACAGCCGTAAAACATACAGAAAAGACGGAACGGCCGATACGACGCTTACTTGTCTGCGCCCGATTGGAAAACATATACATATAGAAAGGACAGGGCGCGCCGGGCGCGGGCCTGCGCAGATTCTCACATAGGGTTCCGAAAATTCCACTAAAATACCTTTAAAGATATATTTTTTAAATAAACGTAACAAATTAAGTAAGTACGTGTTAAACTAGTGCGTTTTGGATATATATATACGGGTACGGATCCACACTTTCTTATTGTAGCCGCGTCCATTCTACGTTAGACAACAGAGATTTTTTTTCACAGCTACATACATAAGAACTTATCTATTATACAGGATGATTTTTGGTCGTCAACGTTCCCGAAAACTACAGAATCTCCTCATCATCACGATTTTTCTCCATGGAAGCATACCTGGGAAGTGTCTGGTTTCCACTAAAATACCTTTAAAGATATATTTTTTTAAATAAACAAAGTAAACACTCTTAAGTAAGAATTTAAATTTTTTTTATTTTTTTTTTCCCTGCATTTTTTTTGGCATAAACTTACTTTATTTCATGTTAACGTACCCTTCTAGTGCCACAAAAAACACTGTATAAAGTAAGTTGTCCTAACTGCTGGATCTTAGATATCCTTATGGGGCAATTCCTATCAAATTAACCAGGCGATGTATCCGTGCAATAAATAATCAATCTTACATCATGTAGGCCATTGTTTAAAAAGATGAATTTGCTGACGGATCTTGTCTATATATATACGAGATGTGTAATTTTGTTAGAATTTATCCTTCTATTTAATAGGGTAAGAGATGAATGTACATTTAACAGTAGATTTCCAGATAAGCTAAAACGTCAATCATGAAAACTACATTTCAATAGAAATAGTATACAACAAAATATATAATAAATTATCAGATGACATTAAAAATCTACCTTATACAATTTTTAAAAATAAGAAATTTCAGGAATTTTCATTCCGTCAGCAAATATACATAATTGTAATTATTTAATTTTTTTGTACTTTGTAATTGTTTTGTGTGAACTGATATATTTATAATGTAATTTATCTATTATTTTATTTTGCATGCCAACTCTGGTGAAAGTGCTGAACCAATATTATTACCCTAACTAAATGATAAGAACTTTATGTACCACGTTTCTTGCAGAAATAAATATACTATTCTATTCTATTCTATTCTATCAACGCTGAGGCAAAACTACTGAAGCTAGAAACGTGATATTTAGACCTTGGCTTCCTTTTGTGACGTATAGGTCCACTAAGAAGGGATTCTGAGAAATTCAAGAAGGTACATTAAGGCAAAAAGAATGGTGTAGTTACTAATGAACTTCATAATAATAAATGTTAGTTTAACCGTTATCAATTTTCATTCTTTTTAATATAATTAATGCATTATCGATGTTAAAACATCGATGTTTTATTTCTTAAATCGATGATCATCGACCATTCCTACGATATGTCACCTCATCCGTCGCTCTCTTTGACAAGTAACCTCCGTGAATTTGACAGTCTAGTTTTGCCTAGCCTGCCTTGCATTGTTCCTTTTGTATTTTCTTGGATTATCTGCTTTATGAACGACATTTGTATTTCATAACGGACCCTGTTTGTGCTTGTGAAAATAATCTGGCCAATTCTGTAGATAATCACAACTTGAACAGGCGATTCGGCCTACTTCCGAAGTCTCACAGTCGATCGCAATAATTTATTGCAGTTCCCTTATTTGCAATGTAGGGACCTCATATTATTCGCCTCGGAAATGTCTCAAATTCGCCTAGCGCGTTTATACTACGGGGAACATACGTTTCCATGGCAGATATAGAATTGAGGTATGTTCAAAACTTATGAACACATCTGAATACAATTTAAGAGGCAGTGGAGACACTACGTTAATACGAGTAAAAATAAAGTCCAAACATATATCTAGGAAACAATAATATGTTTATATTTTAACAGAAAATAATAATTCCAGCCGATCAGGCATAGTGGAATCGGTGTGCGCCGGCACGCCCGTTCCTTGTCTTTTCTTTATGTTTTAAAAAATCGTGACGGCGCCCTGTCTGCGACGGGTCCGCGCCCCGTCGTCGACCTGCGTCTTTTCTGTGTGGCCGGGGCTTAGGGCATCGAATATAAATAAGGTTACGGTATTATTTAGGATTTGATGTAAGAAAATTATGTTAATAGCAAGAAACATAAAAACAGCAAAGAGCGTCGTTCTTTTTATCCGACTGCGCGACGCAAAGGAGTGGTATTGTTTACCTACCACAGATCAAATACTTTGTAAGTGTCTATTTAAAAAAATAAGTATCTACCCACCGACGAAAACTCTTTCACGATTACCCCAAAAAATATATAAAAATAATAAAATAATTATATTTTCTTTTCAAACAGGTTGTTGGGATTAAGACACTAATTGTAACAATTGCCAGTAGGTTATTTTTTTAAATATTTTCGCCAACTTTATGGCCTCATTATTTACCATTTATTAATTAAATATACCATCTGACCTACTCATTTTCACCTTAAAAATTAATATTCATTTGTTCAAAAACAAATTCCAGTACCTTCTGACGCCTGCTTGTCTATTTTGCGTTACGGTTCCTGCCAGGTTCTTAGATCCAAAATCGCTGTGGTCTCATTTTGCGGCCTTTCGTTTAGATTATCCTCAATATATTTTCGGCCTTATTTAACATAATCTAATTTGTAGTAGGTGGCCGCTTTCGTGACTAAACTTTTGCATTTTGTATTTGGGTCCGACTACCGTTTCCTGATATAGCTCACACTATGGTTACATAGGTAAATAATATATATTTTTTATTATTCTCATATGCAATAGCAGTATCATGATATTAAATTTTTAACCGTAGGGCTGTTGCGTTGCCCAAAATCTAAACCAACACAGAATATAAATATTTTGACAAATCGAATTTTACACTGGTCAATAGGTAGATACAACAAAGCTGGTGAAATATGAATAAACTAGCTATCCCAATTCATGTTCATGACGTTGTCCTGTCATGAACATGAATTGGGTATACTTTGGTTAAGTTTTAATTTTAATTTTGCAGTAGTCGTTATGTCAATATTTCAATGTTAGAAACCTCATTTACTGCTGTCCACTCAATTAGATTTAGGAAATTTGTCTGAAACACATAGCGTAAATTGAAGGACGTTGACAAAACTCAATAAAAAAAATTACTTATTAAGAGCTTACCATCCGATGTTTCTAGTTCGACGTCTGGCCTTGTAATGACGCGGCCGAGCGTTTTCTTTCAACTACCCTCTTTTTGTTAATCTACCCTCAACAAATTATATCACATTAGCAATATTAGTTACAGTATGCTTGTTATATCTTATCTATTACTGGCGATTTTTTTCGGCATATCGTTCGTCGTCGATGAAACGTTTTATTGGCGAAGAGTATTTTGGTAAACAGTTGCTAGTTTATACTTATTCGCTCTCCACTCATAAAATAAGGGTGTATACAAATAAAAAGCAAACTTCATAGTTTATCACTTTTTTATAATTTATTTTCACAACATTTTTATTTAATTTTCTGTAAAATTTACAATAGCTTAAAACTCCTCACAAATACATAGTAATCGTCAACGGAACAACAGCGACATAGCGCACACGTCCACGAAACAGGCAACTTGGAAGAGACAAAATAATAACTATAATGTAAATATATTTGATAAAACCTAATAATAAGCTTATAAAACGTAAGGCGTTAATAGCATCCTATACTAGAGAGTCGGGGTGCCGGCCGTTCGCTTGGAACATATGAGCGAGCTGGCCGGCAGAGCCACGCTTCAGGGCCGCGGCAGAGCCACTCAGATAACAGCTGGATGGATACACTAGACACATGCTGACGTCATAAGCGAGTCTTCACATCATACTAAGACAATGGGTTGATGATTGTGGCAAAAGTTTGCCATTGGTACGTTCATTATCTTCTTTAGGCGCAGGTACAGAGGGATTCTCGTAATCGATTGTCCTGTTTGCGATT
Source organism: Carposina sasakii (assembly GCA_014607495.2). Taxonomy (NCBI): domain Eukaryota; kingdom Metazoa; phylum Arthropoda; class Insecta; order Lepidoptera; family Carposinidae; genus Carposina; species Carposina sasakii. Next base: position 13,383,273 of record CP053156.1, read on the forward strand.
AATTCGTCAATAACAAGTTTAGTACTATTTTGTAAAATGCGAAGATGTGTAGTAAAATTGGTACTAGGCTAAACTGTGCTAAAATTTACAAGACATCCGACAAGTACAGGGCAAATAGTAGGCTTATCACGTATCTTACAGTAGCAATGCGAGAGCGAAAATCGCGTTGCATAGGAAACTTTTTTGCGAACTTCTTCTTCTTCAGCCTATTGCAGTCCACTGCTGGACGTAGGCCTCCCCCAGGGCACCTCACAAGGCTACTACCACAGGGGGCTTTAGCCCATAGTCACCACGCTGGGCAGGCGGGTTGGTGACCGCAGTGTGATTTTCGGACTATGTTGTCAGTACAGGAGGCGCTGTAGCCCACCCTTAATCGCCTCGTACGATACCCACGGGCAGGCAGCAGTGGCGTAGCAAGGTAACTAGTAAATAAAAAAATGGGTCCCCACTGCTATCTCAACTATAGATTTTGAGCAATTTTTGCTTACTATCTTCTCTTTATTGCACGTGACTAGACATTACCAAGAATTTTGAAGTTTACGAGTTCCATAATTGAAAGACTGCTTAGATAGATAATACATGCGCGAGCGTAGTGAGCGCGAATTTTTTTCTCGTATTCACCATGTAACTTGATTATTACTTCTTGAAAATTCAAGCTCTACCGAGGATTTCTGACCATTGCTAAATAAAACATGAGATAGGTTACAATCGGATAGACATTACCAAGAATTTTTAGAGTTTACGAGCCCCATAATTGAAAACTGAAGAAGCATAATAGATGCGCGAGCGGGGCGAGCGCGAAATTTTTTCTCGTATTACCACATAACTCAAGTAAAATGTATATTACTTTTTGAAAATTCAAGCTCTACCCAGGAATTCACGGTAAGGATTCGAGGGCCTCCTGAGCTTGAGGGCTTCGGTGCACTGCCCCACCTAGCCCCTAGGTAGCTACGCCACTGATGCGGGTGGTACAAACTCTACTCTGCCGGCATCACGCGGCTAATACGAATACGAATTTTATAAGTCGTCAGCGATAAGTTTTGCCTTCACATTGCTCTTACAAGAAACTTATAAGGAAGCTTGTTTGTTTATTGAAAACATCTTTATTGAGAATCAAACCCACTAGATAACTCCTCAGGGAAGTCCTTTACCATTCAGCTGTTATTTGATAGCATCTAAAGAGGACTGAAACATCGCTTTATTCCTAGCGCTTGCGTGAAATTGAACTCCAACTCTTTATACAAATAGAATACTTTTTCACTTTCACTTCTGTCGGGGTCACAGATAAGACTTTAAACTCTTCGATAAATAAATACATTTACTGCAAAATACATTCATCACAATGTTAATGACATACTTTATCAAATGTTTTAATTGCGTTTTAGAGCGTACATGAATCTTTGGTGATTGATAGGCCAAATAGTACGAATTATATCAACATCAAATATTTAGGCCTTTTAACGATTGTTTTATCCATTCAAATGTAAAACTATCTCAGTTTTTGAAGATACGTAAGACATGACTAGACTTTACTTTAAGTACATGGCAGAATGACAAATGTTCGGAAATCAATGTTGGAATAAAAAGTATTTATTGAGAGGTATCATCATTACCGCGCCTCGTGAAGTTCCCTCGGATCAGCTCGGCACTACTCCGACACTTGCTCAACAACTTCATCGATTTAACATTCATATACAAAGAAACATTAATAGACTAATCTATCAACCTGTAATACTCGTACATCTTGCGTTCATTCTTAAGCTTATATCTTACAAAATATACATATATCATCATTGCTACCAATTTAACACGCAAGCGCAACTTGACCAGTGCATAATAATAAAAATTAACCATAAGAATTAAAATAAGTCTAGGCTAGCTGAAAACTGATGGTAACTTTAGAAAAAAAAACCTAAGCTATATTGCAATGTCTCTCTTGTTTTGCACAACTTTTATGAAACATGTAAATAGACCGGTATAGAAACTTTTTGATGAAGATAATGAGAAAACTGGCAAATGGGATAGGTAACCAGAACACTATTAAGAGTCGCCAACCACCTACTCAGAGGGTTATGTTAGATATTGAAGTAAGATTGTTTACATTGTGAAAACGAGATTTCGCTCTACCATCCTTATATAATATGTAGCATCTTGCGCCCACAATCTTTTCAAGAGTTCATAGTACCCCCAGAGTCGAGACTCGAGCGAGTCTTTTCGCTATGTCTTTTTGATGCATTTGCTACATTTGTTCGAAAAAGGATGCCACCATTCTGCAATACAATGTTGATACATAGTCTCATGAATGATATCGCATTGCCGTCCAGTTGATGCATTTTAAACATAATTCTAAACGTCAACCTCTGAATGTGACTACCCGGAAATATTTGGCTATGAACAGGGTAATGGACAGCTAAAATAACTTGGATTGTTGGAAAAAATAAGCTTCTTATATTCAATGACATCTTCTTTAATTATAGAGTTTGTGTGTTTTACAGAGAATATGGATAAAATATTCTTGATATTGTGACAAGTTTATTTATACGAATTTAATAGAATTTTAAACAGTATTCGTTTCCTCAGTGTCGTTCGGTGTACACAGACTAATTAAATGAGTGTTCTAGTTATCTACCATTTGGCCATTTACACCAATAACGATATAATTATTCCGCATTGTACATGCAAATTCCATTTATGGAAATAACTTTGATATATAAACATTTGCTATGAAAATGCTGATATTATGGTTCTAGTTATGCAGACAAACGGTACTACTGTATTGTTTTGTATAATAAAATGCATGATTTATTATTTTCCCTAAATACAACTCGATTTAAATGCAATAACTAGCTGCGATTTTCATTTAAATTGTACCTTCATTTTTTCTAATAATTATAGCAGCATTGCTTGATTTTTAAATTGGAATTTTCGATTCATTAGTAATATCAGATCGTCTACACAACTGGCCATTTAGAAATACTTTTAAAAAGTTTACGATAACTCTTAATCGTAACATTAGTCTTTAAATCCAAGCAGGAGGTAGATCTCGTCGGATAGAGCCAATGCATGTGGAGCCGCGCGACAGTGAGTTGACAAACTGACTACAACTACTCTGTGTCTATGGCAATTGTAACATTTAAGTTAAAAAAAATATTCTCATAGCTTGCAAAATGAATAGAAGAACCATGTATAGTTTTCACTCGCATATCGAGTTTATGCCTGCATGACAAAAGTTAATACGAGTATGCAAACTATTAACAGCTCAAAAGTAAATTCTGCATTATCCAGATGCTAAAAAAGATTTATTTTTACCAAACGCAGTTGAGAAGATACAAACCTATGAGAAATTAGTCAATTCGTCATCCGTCACTTTAGCAGACTCAACTTCTTCATAACAATCACAGTTAATAAGATAATTATAAAGATGACATTAAAATACCTTTCGAAAAGACTACAAATCACAACTTAGACGCCTGTCTCGATACAACTAGTGATAATTAACTTACATTCACTCTTATTATTCTATGGAATATAGTTTAGATTCCGTTAGCTATAATTATGTACTTCATTTAACTCTAAGTACAGAACAAACTATACATTTCTGTCTAGAGGCTTTTAAGATCAAAGATTTTGCTGCGTTGCCCTGCTAATTCATCAACTACGTAGCGAGTCACTATAATCTCATCGCATATGTCGTAGCGTTTAATTGCTATTTTATGTCGTAGCTGATCATCGCAAAGGTGTCGACTAGTGTCGTTTGTCACTGCTAAGTTGTCGCCTACGTAGCAAGTCAGACAGTTGTCGACTATAAGGAGTTTTGCTCGATGATATCCTAGTTACTTTTACATCAAGCATTAAACCTTTTTGGAACGAAGCAAAAACATTGATTTGCATCAAAACAAACGTCCCGGAGCCACTTTTTAAATGAACAGTAATTGTAAATACATACACGAAGTTCCCCATTTCGTTTTACGTCTGGGTCTCCGGGAAAATAAAAAAATGAGATCTTAAATTTTGGTTCAATAGTGAGCAAGTAATAAAATTCGTTCATAGTAAAATCGTTCAGGGCTCCGAAGGGGCTATTCTAAAAGCGGATTGTACTTGGTTCCTTCGGATTATTTTCTACACAAAATAGATTATAGACTTATTCAAAGCCCTACTAAAATTTCATGCAATATAATTTGTATACGTAATATATTATAGATAAAATATTTCGAATATGCATTGGCAAATACTTAAGACATGCACGTTTTGGCCGGACACAGTTAACACTATCGATCATATAACATATCTCATTAAAATACAACAATAATAGTATCTCTCTATTGAATTTAAAACTACATATTAATGTTATGTAAGTATATAAATCTTCGACAACAGGTTAATTCTACAACAATTAAATCACATTTTCATACCATCTACTATTTTAGGTTGCGTACCTTGAGTGTCAGTTAGCTTCGAATTTGAAATTGTTACATTTTCATACACTAGTCGCTGACGCTTGTTAAGACTAGTTCAGTTTCTCCTCCTAACTTCAGTCGAAAACAACTAACGCTCAAAGCACAGTTTGATGATACATTTATATTACAAAACGTGTTCATAAGTACTCAGTTACTAGAATGACTTCACTACTTGTAAATGTTCTTAAAATATGTATATATGGTTTTTAACATTAAAAAGTGGACTATAATATTGTACACACCTCAGTTTTGTGTATTTTTGTGTTTTTTCAATATTATTTCAAATGCCAAGCTGTATACAATATTAGAACAACAGCGTGAGACGAGTGTATATATAATATAAGCCTTTCATTCAAGTGTAGTAAATATGTAGTAAAATAGTTATTCTATAGTTATATAACATAGTGAGAAACGGAACTTTTTAGGTTCACTCACACCCAACTAGTCGATGTTATAGTTTCCGCCCGAACCCTACTCTGTACGGAGTCTGGCGACACTGGCGACATAGGCCGGGCGTGGCCGGGCCACGAACTAAGTTGCTGCAACATGCTTGCCACATTATAGACGCCTACTTACGAACAACAATTCTTTGTACAGGTACAATATTTAATCGTAATTTTGATCACGAGAGACATGCCACTATATTATGGAGACAATTTTTTATAATTAATAAGCTTAAAATTAACTAACTAGTCTTTTTTATAGGCAGACCGTCGACTCGGACTTACACTCTAACAATGCGCATACTAAGTCACGTTGAAAATAATTTTCGTACTGCTAACATATTAAACTATCAACACGAAAGGAGTACGACTAGAAATTATTTAATGTCTGTCTACCGCGTGCGCCGGCGCAGGCGCTGTTCTCCCACTGCCTTAGCGTGACATAGTGATGTGCATTATAATTGGCAAAGGTGACATGTTGGTGTAACGTCTCGCTCGCGAGGCGGCTCGCGGTGCTCGCGAGCACAATTGACGTTTAAGAATTGAACTGCTACGCGAAGTGAGCAACATTGAAATTGACAACAGTAAATTGTCTCCACATTCCGGTCGTCGATCGCTGAAAGTCTACCGGCCTGTCTTTTTTCGCTTCCGATTCTTCTTTTGTAGATTTTTTTGTTTTTCATTTAAAAATACATAATAAAATAGTATTAAGTAGCAATTAATAGTTTTTATCCGAGAGATACGAAGCGCTTCTCGTTTTTATATACAATCCCACAGACAGTGAATCATACATATACATATTTGTTATTATATACATTTGGCACTAAATTCATCGTCGATCGATAAGGAGGGCGTGCGTGTAGGGTCGGGGCGGGGGTCACGCGGGACACAGCGCGCAGTGCGCGTGCGCGCAGGTGGCGCAGGCGGCGCACGCCATGCAGGCGGCGCACACGCACACGTAGTACTGCGGCGCCAGCAGCATAGGCGCACGCTCGCACAGCTCCTGGCAGGCCAGCGCCTCGATGAGCGCCAGCGTCTGCCGCCGCTCGTGGCCCATGAGGCACACCGTGGACTCGCGCACCACGCCATGCAGCAGCGTCAGGTACCTGCCAATAAATACGACATCAGAAACGCTCTTGAGGTCTCACTAACATTACTAGCAAGAGGTCTTTAGTTGCCGCTCTGTGAGATCATAGATCACGCAGACAAAATGTTAGTTACAAATAGGATCTACCCTCATACAAGGACGATAACATTTTCGCTATGAATTACTTTTGATTTTAAAATGGAGTTATATAACAAAGTCATCCACAGTAATCCACATTATCCGTATTCTCGCAAACATAGCAGATGATATCCACTTGGTCGTTGCACCTATTATCCTAAAAGGTAATAGTTTACCTACTAACTATCACCAGCGCCGGCCTGAAGTAAATTTTAGAATGGAGCGAGATTCAATTATGGCGCCTCTCCTGTTTGCTCCTAATAATATATACCTATATCTTTACCAGTTAAGCGCCTCTCTACGAGCGACTGCTCCGTTCGCCGTATGGGCGAGCCGGCCCTGACTGTCACTAACTTCTTTTAAAATCTATATACGTTTCACACCTCGCTCGACGAACTCTTGTCAAATTGTTGTTTACCATTTATTTACGTCATACAATCTATGAGAAACGATAATAGTAATGACCTTTTCTATCATAGTTATATCATATCACAGATAAATTTTATCTTTCTTCACACTACCAGGTACGTATACGTACTACGTATATACTTTGGTGTACGTATGGACTTTCTCCGCTTGGAACTTCGTTATCACCCACATAATATATCGTCGATTAATTTATCTGTGATTCCAATCAATAAATAAATAAACATTTTCTATTTATTTATATCCAGATTTTGATACAAGGATTAAACTTATAGTTGTTTTTTTATGATTGGTGGATTAGTTAATAAGTCCAATACTAAAATATCACTATGGAAATGTACCGACGTTTTGTTTACGCGTTCCCACCAAAATACTCGGTCTGTTAAGCTATGTAAGGTAAAGCAGAAGAAGCTCACCTATGTTTAAGTGCCTCCTCTTCCCGTCCGACGAAGTGGTTCCTCAAGTAGGCCTCGAGTTTCGCTCGCTGTTGGCCGAGCTCTGGGAAATCGATGAAGAATCTCGAGCACATGTACCGCTCGAGGATCTTGATCTTATCAGGTCTGGCCGGCCGGTAGGACTTGGCCAGCAGCGCGCAGTATTTCAGTAAGCCTCCGCCGCGGATCTCTTCAGGCTGCCGCGTCGCTATCAGCTTCTCCGACAGATGGTACAGTGCCTCGTGGAAATCACCGAACACCGACTCCCCTACGACAGTCGGATAGAAGTTCTCGCCGATAGGCAGCTGCGCGCACTCGTGGAACGCGAGCAAGCGAGTCCAGCGCGATCTGGAACGAGTCCACCGAGAACTCGAACTGGCGACGCATTGTGTCGACGAACTTTAGCTCGACGGTTTTGTGCCCGCGTGAGTTGCCGAGAGAGATCAGGGACCAGCGGTCGCCGTCGGCGTTGACGCGGACCATCTTGGAGACGTAGGCCTCCTTCAGGCCGGCGACGGAGGCGCGGCGGCGCGGCGTGGCCGGCGGCATGAGCGTGGCGAGGTGGCCGAGCACGGCGGCTTTAACGCGGTCGCAGTGGCGGGCGGTGGGCAGGTCGGCGGTGAAGATGAGGTCGATGTCGGAATAAGGCTGCGGGCGGTCGGCCAGGACGTTGCTGGCGGCGCCGCCGTTGAGGCGTACGTCGCGTACGCAGACCCCAGCCCCGCCGGCGCTGACGGCGGCCTCGAGGCGCGCGCGCACGCCGGCCACGAGCTCGCGCAGGCGCACGTGCAGCGTGGGGAAGTTGCCGCGCCCGTGGATGGAGACCACCTCGTCCATGACGTCGTTCAGACGCCGCACCTGCTCGTAGCTGAGCACGGCATGACGATCGCCGCCGAAGCAGCTCTCCTCCGATGTGTAGCTCGACTCGCTCTGTGGGAGAAGGAAACATATTATTACGCTTGGCGTTCTTGGAGTTGTATGGAGGCGAGACGATATAGAATAGACTATAGGAAGGGACGCAATGTTTCAATTTTGACTTTTTCATTGATTAAATCAGAATCAAACTGTGTTTGTATAAGTTTAATTACGTATGAGTAAAGATATAGCCATCAATACTAGTAACTAAAATCCAAGCATTTACATCACATTTAAGTACTGCATCAACATACGACATAGGTAAGTGCTTATATAATACTAGCGGCCGCCCACTGCTTCGCCCGCGTCAGAGTGCATTACTCCCGTGCGAAGCCGGGGCGGGTCCCTAGTTATATATTATAAACCTTCCTCGTGAATCACTCTACCTATTAAAAAAACCGCATCAAAATCCGTTCCCTAGTTTGAAAGATCTAAGCATAGATAGGGACGGACAGACAGTGGCAAGCGACTTTGTTTTATAATATACCGGTATTGGCCCGCCACTCATTCCCGCCTCTGCAACTCCTGTGAGCCAGGATCAACAGAGGGGACCAGAAAAATGCATAACATAGCATAGAAAATCCCGGGGACCTAACTAATGCGACTATAAAGCATTAAAACTAATCCCACGAACAATCCCACAAACGAGTCCCACCTAGACTGTCACTCATCAACTAAGGGATACCTTCAATTTCAATATTTTTATTTTTATCAAATAATCTGTTTATTCTAAGCCTATCACGGAGTTTAACGAAGTCGTTGTTAATATTTTTATTTCTGAAATAGTTCGATGCCCTACGCTGCTTGCAGGAAGTTATTCTTACATTATTAGAGTATTATACGCGGTGGGACCTTTAGTTCACCTTTTAGTAAAAGTTGTACAGTTTTATGAGCAACAAATTCCAATGTTACCCCAATCAGATATTCTAGTTAAACACTCAGAAGCCAAAATTTCCAAATTATTACGAGTTTTGCCCTGAACCAAAAGAAGTCCGTCATCAGCATAGTCGACCAGGGAACAGCCATCAGGTAGAGGGATATCAAGGAAATCGTCGAAGCTAATATTTCAAAGATATGGGCCTAAAACTGAACCTTGAGGGCAGCCCCTGGTCAGAACTTTGGACGCCGTGTAATGAGCCAGCTTGAGTTTAGCAGAACCATTTGTGAAATACTCTAATAATAAAGTGTAAATGTTAATAATAATAATAATAACAGCCTCAAATTTTTAGTTTAAGTAAAATTGACGGCCACCTGAAATGTCGAGAAAAATGCCAAGAACATAGTTCGATTGCGCTTCTTCTACTATTTTTGTAACGCAGATACCGGCATCCACGGTAGACCTATCGACACAGAAACCGAACTGCAAAGAATTAATCTTTGGACCACCAGGTAATAGACGTGAGACTACTAAACGTTCCAAGAGCTTGCCTAGAGATGGTAATAAAGATATTAAACGATAAGCCTTAGGGTCCTCGCGGGGCTTACTACCTGCTTTTGGTATTAGTTTGGCAATAGCTCTTCGCCAAATTTCAGGAAAAGTACCTTCCAATATACAACTGGCAAAAACATAGTGGATTTCAGTACTCGCAACCTTATAAGCTTCTTTTATCATTCTGTTTAAGATTTTATCTTCACCGGATGCTTTATTTGTTGGCAATTCACTAACTGACATGAATTCATTTCACAAAGGAATATCAGAGATAGGGGCCGTAGGGACTTGCTATGATGCTGCACGAACTGTATAATATGTAGTGATAAACCTTTTGTTGATCATAAAACTCTTCGTGAGTAATTACATAAATAGATGCTATTAAACCCCCTATAATATAATACAATGCTATACCTTAGTAAATTGTAAACGTAATAACCCAGCAAAGGTTAAAGCCTCGAGCACACCGGATGCGTATGCGTGCACGTAAGCGTAGACGTACACGTACCTCTGAGTTTAATGTATGGAACTGTCACCGCTTGACGTCTATGCTTACGTCTACGCATACGCATCCGGTCTGCCCGTGCCTATACAGTTCCATACATTACAACTCAGAGGTACGTGTACGTCTACGCTTACGTGCACGCATACGTATCCGGTGTGCTCGAGGCTTAAATCCACTTAATTCATTCGATACTGATGTTGACAAGTGGGACAAGAGGACCTAAACTACATCATTTGCGGATAAGCCGAAAGTACCTACCGACTAGTGACAAACATCTGGTACAAATTAGGGTCATTATTCTATCACAACCGGACCTAGCTGGGGTACTATATCAATAGTTTCGGAACAATATCGTAGCTTATAGGTCAATCATGTGAACTAGTAATTTTGTTGACAAACTGGAGTGACTCGACTATGTCTTGTTCTGTCCGCTCTCTTGAAGACACGACTAAATCAAGATTAAACTACATCTGAGTACAATCTTTTTGGATAAGATATGACATCTCTTTGATACCCACTTTAATATATTCTCGTACGGTATATTTCCGCCACGTAACACGTTCCACATATTAGGTATGTTTTTTGTTGTAACCATGTAATGCAGATTTTTCATATGTGAGAATAGTAAGGTCTGAGTCATATAAGTTATATCTTCATTCGTATCTTCCACATTTGGCATATGTCGAGTGGAGAGTACCCTAAACCGACGAGTGTACATGAAGAATATCAGTATTATACATTATATAAAGTAAATTAAGCAAAAGAGGTGTTAGGGTCATAGCAAATGGAGGTTCGTGTCTCTAACATTTCATCATTCTTTCAAAACAAAACTGTTATTTTAAAACAAAGTGTACAGATGCGAGTTTATCTCTGAAATAGATTTCTTCCAGCATACCAATGATGTTACAAATATTTCCACTAACGACAAAAACTAGACTGCATTTATCGAGTTCCATTCATAAACAACCGAGCGTTTCAACAAAATCGCGACCGTTACATCCACTTTCGATTAATCGATTGCAAATCGGAAATCGGAAGCCTTCACCCGAGTGATACGTTGTAAAAAAATGTAAAAGTTGAGTGTCATTGTCACGGACCACGACACGACCTCGGCGGGCGATCGGCTTAAAAGGGGGTCTATTTATGCAAGAAATAGATTATGTTATTGATATAGATATTCAAACGATGGAATAGAAATAATCGCGATAGTAACATGTCCATTATTAGATAGATTTAAATTTACGAGAAACAATTGATGCCAAGAAATTGGCATATAATACTATATCTACGTAATGCATAATTAATTTAGAATGATTAGGTGCAAGTATAAGTTTGTAGACAATACTTCACTTGTTTAATGTATTACTTTAGGCAATATTATATCACTGTGAATGAACGAGCGTGCCGCCATTCTATATTATAATAGTTACTAATCATATCGTTAACATTAATCATACAGCCTCCTTAAAATTGCCAGAAAATTAATCTTCATCTTGCATAACAAATATAACATTTAGGAGACACTAACCAACGCGAGCAAAAAACATAAAGTTACTTTTGGTACGATTAGAAACAGCTGTTAACAAGGTCGCAGTGTTTTTGTGCTCGCTTGGATACCTGCCGTGTCGAATGAAACAATGCAGTCGATTAATGATAACAATCTCGATTTGTATGATATAATAATTGTACAATAGGAAATTAAGAGCAACTACACTTGATCGGTTAAACTCGGGTAGGGAACCGTGAGGCAAGCACGAACCTCTCGATAGTCCGCAACGCTATCGTCACACTGTCATATCTCATAGATTTTGCTTGCGGGTCGATAGCGTTACGGGACGCGTAAAAAGGTTCATGCTTACCCTACAGATCTCCATTCTCGGGTAACGTGCCCAAAATGCAGTGGAGTGTCGAATGGCATGGCCATACCAGTCAGCATTATGGTCATATGTGCCCACAAAAACAGATTTCAATGTTAGTGGTTTTTGTTAAGTTCAAACAGAATATAGAAATTAAAGGTAAATATCACATAAATGACATTGAAATAATTGCAGTACTTACATTCGAGTTCAGTTATTTACGTGCATTGTTATAGTCACATAAATGTAGTATGGCAATTCAAACCATTGTGGGAAAGTTATAAGCTTGTTTTTTCATTAACCTATAATGTCACTTATGCAGTATAAAGAATTATGTATGGTGTTTACGTTTATATTGAATACAATTGCGCATAATTTGGACAAAAGCTTCAACTCAACTTCATGAGGTAGAATAGCTGAAATACAGGCCAAGTCAATTTTCGACCATATTTTCATGAATGAATAATCTTTAAAATGCTAATTAATTTCCAATAATGTTAGCTAGGATATTTATCCCAGTATTATGTAAGAGCTAGCTAAATTACATGGGAATAGCCCTATGATATGATATAATACGAGTAATTGACCCGGTGGCTCAGTGGTAAGAGCGCTGGCACGGAATGCAGAGGTCGTGGGTTCGATTCCCACCCGGGTGAGGAATTTTTTCCATTTCTTTATTAATAATTCTATGATATAAGTCTAAATTATTGTTATAATTTGCATTTGGCATATCTTTCAGTCTAAGTACCTATTATACTTTGTTTCGGTAGTCCTGCGACAATGGCGCTAGTGTATAAGTTTATTTAAGACTTTCTCATACATTTTATTGAGTACTGTAAAAATCCGTGGGATTGCGCTATTGAGACGAACTGTAACATAATGAAATAACAATCGGCAGTCTACACGTGCGTGACACGTGCTACTTACAAAGTCACTCGAATAACATTACATTTTTTCCTAATAAATAACCATTTCGTAGTAAATAGTTATAGAGCCATACTAATATAAATGTGGATATTAGAAATGTGAAAGTAACAATGTCAGTGAGTTTTTATGTGAGTAGGTAATGTGATAGCAGTGCTATGCAATTAAAGCTTATTGTTATTTTAAAATTACGTCAGAGATGATAAAATATATATCCAATGAAAATCATGACAGATATCGATAGTAGGCACCGTATTGGTATAAATTGCTATAGTTACTGTCCTATTTGATGCCCCATCAAAGGAAAAGCAACTGTTGAGAAATCGAGGTTAACTATTGCTTGATTACTATTTAACTAGGTAGTTATCAGACAGAGTCCGTAGAAAGTCAATATTAACAGTTAAATACTTTTTTTAACTAGGTAGTTATCAGACAGAGTCCGTAGAAAGTCAATATTAACAGTATCAAACTAACTTTTTGCAGATACAAAATACGCGCAGTTTTGTTTTCTTTCTAATTTATTCAAAGAACACGCGTGGGACATGTTTTTATTTTGCGGCCTTGCGAAGGAATGCAGAGTTGGGATTCATGTAACTATTTTACGATATGGACCACTTCATGAAATGATCGGGCGTTTAGTTGCCCATATCGAGAAACGATTTTTAACTGATCTCACTTCAAACGTGCGTATAACACTTATAGTATAGTATATACACGGCGACCGTAAAAGGATATTAATGTAGGCAAGTGATTACCTACGCACAACGTTATTGCTGATAAGTTATCATATGACGCGAATATATAGGTATAAACGTTGTTTGTTGGATTTCTCGCCTCTTCCATTTTGTATGCCTAAATGTAGCCTATGCCTTAGCATCATAGACAACTTCTGCGATCTATGCTTAGCATATAATATAATGAAAAAAAAATTAAGTTAATTAGAGAAATTTCTATGATTTCTACAGATAATATCCTAAAACTAGTGGACGCCCGCGACTCCGTCCGAGTGGACTGCAGAAAAAGTAAAATGTCGAAATTATCCGGGATAAAAAGTAGCCTATATGTTAAGTGGGACCTGTCACAATATATTACTGAAAACTGCATCGAAATCGGTTCAGCCGTTTCTGAGATTAGCGTGCACAAACATCGATACGTTACAATTTTATTATATGTAGGTATAAAGATATATAGATTTCTAAATGTTAGTGTCGTGGATAAAGTTGATAAAAAATAGAGTTGTTTGAAGTGTTTCAGGACCGTAGCAGAATATTCATCTGCCTACACTGGAAACAAGGCGTGGTTTTATGTAGATTAGCGTGCACAAACATTTCGATACTGTCTACACATCATACAATCGATTTATTATATGCAACTAGCCCGATCATTTCATGAAGTGGTCAAGATTATGATCATATCGTAAAATAGTTACATGAATCACCGGTAGAGGCGCTCTAATCGGATGTTAGTGTCGTGTTATATTGTATAATATATTAGACTTAATGGTGTTTATAATAATATTGTTAAACAAAAACCTTAGATTAAAGGTTATAGAGTTGACTATTGACGCACGAGCCGAGCGAGCGGAGCGAGCGTGCCCAGGCAGCGTCCGGCGATTCATGCGAATCGCCGTAGCCTTATGGAATAAGCTCTTACCACATTCTGGCCTGCCAAACACTCTGTAGACGATTTAACGAGGTCAAATTGAATTGGCCACTTCATGACGTGCGACCACTTCATGAAATGTCGACCATTTCATGAAATGATCTTTTATACGACTGCATAACTTCTTCATAAATACAGCACGTAAGCGCTTATGTTAGGGGATTTTATTACTGTACACATAAGTTTAGGTAAATAATACGCATGTACGACTATTTTCGACACATATGCGGTCACTTGAACGTGCCTCTGTATTTTAGCACGTCGTTTTTAAAATTCACGATTACGTGTTTCAAATAGATGTTAATGTACGATTATATAAATATCTTCACCGTATTTGGGCCGATGTTATTACAATACATTTTATTTTACGAACCATCAGTAGGTAGGTATTCAATAGGTTATTAATTAGTTTTATTTGCAATGAAATACTAACATAATAGACTAAATGGACATATAACTAAGGAGCTATTGTCACTTCACCGTCGATAAGTGTCTTGATTTTAATGTACTTAACGGCTTCGCCTACTTCACCTACATATCTTATAAGTACGTACGATAGTTCACCTCCATTTCAGGATTCTGAAAAGACTATTTCCTTTTGACTCCAATATAATTTGCGTCAGTAATTTGGAAAATAATAAAGTAAAACAACACCCAGCTAATGAACTTTTAATGTGGTTTTTATCGCGTGGAATGCTTTAGTAAAAAGAAACATTTGTGTAAACATCTAAATTCACCTTTAGTATTATTCAAAACAATACGAGTAATGGAAACCGTGCTCGTAACACTAGTTATAGTTAATATTTGCATAAAAATTTGGAGAAAGAGATATTTTTCTCTTCTTTCTTTAAGACATAACTGAGAGCTCAAATGTGTATTAAACGTTATTTCAAAGATTATCCGGGAATAATAAGTAGCTTGTACAAGATGCAATGAGACAGGGTGACGTAATATCCCCGAAACTCTTCACCAACGCGATGGAGGACGTCTTCAAGACGCTACAGTGGGATGGATTAGGCATCAACGTCAATGGTGAATGTCTCACGCATCTCCGCTTTGCAGACGATATAGTTTTGATGACTGAATCGCTGCAGGACCTACAAAAAACGCTGTCTAGTCTCAATGCTGCCTCGAGGCGTGTGGGACTCGGGATAAACCTGGACAAGACCAAGTTAATGTTCAATCGACACATCATCCCTGAGCCGATATCCGTCGAAAGTGTAGCCCTAGAAGTTGTTCAGAAGTATGCATACCTTGGGAAAATATTTCAGTTGGGTAAAGACAACTTCGAGGGAGAAATCAGCGGAAGAGTGCAGCTTGGGTGGGCAGCGTTTGGGAAGTTGCGTCATATCTTTGAGTCATCCTTGCCACAATGCCTCAAGACCAAGGTGTTCGATCAGTGCGTTCTACCAGCCATGACTTACGGAGCCGAGACGTGGAACCTGGGGCTGGCTCACCGATTACATGTCACTCAGAGAGCTATGGAACCGTTAAATGCTCGGAATGGACAAAGTCCGAAACGAGATTATCCGGCAGGAGACCAAAGTGACAGACATAGTTTCGAAATGTAGCAGACTGAAGTGGCAGTGGGCAGGCCACATCTGTCGTAGAACCGATGTACGGTGGAGTAAACGGATTCTCGAATGGAGACCGCGCCTCGGCAAGCGTAGCGTTGGGCGCCCTCCGGCCAAATGGACCGATGACTTAAAGAGGACGGCTGGTAGTGACTGGATGGTAAAAACGGGAGATCGAGCCATGTGGCGTACACTGGGGGAGGCCTACGTCCAGCAGTGGACTGCAATAGGCTGACAATGACGATGATGATGATGACAAGATGCAGTCGAATGATTTAACAAATAAAAAGTATAAAAGTTGGCTGTATAATTTGCGTTCCTTTGCCACATATCTGCATGTAAAAAGGAAACGGACGTTTAGCAAGCACGATCAGCCGCAATGTGCAATTAGAATGTTATCTCTAGTTATTTCCGCTTCTTTCCCTATCAGCATTGAGCTAGATAAACAGACGATTGAAAAAAGGAAGCATCAAATGTTAGTGCAGCTATATCTATCGAAGGTTAGGAAAATTTTACGCCGCAGTATCTGCTTAGTCTTCATTTACAGGGGGATTACCAGGGTGCCTTTCCACTTGTGATGTGTTATGCTATGTTGCTTCAAATGGTTCATAATGTCAATGGATTTGACTGGTGGAGATCATGGTAACCCTGCTGAACTGAAATGCAGCAACTTCGTTGCTAGTCATTGCAGTCAATTTGTGTAATAACTTTGTATTCCTTATTATACAGCGTGTAACAAAAAGGGTATGTTAAGCGAAAAGCTATGTAAATAGTCCACTATAGAGAACCTATCCACAAAATTTGAGACCCGAAATCACATGTTTATTTTTCCCGATAGTATGGAGAATTTTTAAATATCTCAGAAATATTCATACAATCTTGAAAAATAAAAATGTGATTTCGAGTCTCAAATTTTGTAGATAGGTTCTCTATAGTGGGCTATTTACATAGCTTTTCGCTTAACATACCCTTTTTGTTGCACCCTGTTAAAAGGTCTATCCAAAAATTGAATAAAAATCAGCTGTTCCATACAATCTTGAATAATTACTGCACTGAAATGTATGGAACAGCTAATTTCTTTTTAATATTTCGAAGTTGGTCCCATAGTGAAAGTTGTTTCTTTTTACCTACCTAGTTTCGTGTTAAAAGATAATCACTAGTTTTGGATAGACCTTATATAAGCCTATCATTCGGCAGGTGTGTGGCTAGACCGGTGACAATCACGACCACACAATAGACGCAACTGGACATTGAAACCTACAACAAACCACCAGCTTGAAAACAGTCACGCTTTTCGCATTTCTCGGTCATTATCGCACATTCGTTTTGAATGTAACACGAAAACGCATCCGCAAACGCTTCGAATGCTTATGGTAATCGCGAAGTTTAGTGGTACGAGTAAATCGAGCGACACGGCGCTTCACGCTCGATACGTTTCTATCCTCGGTGCTAATGGTCGTTTTTCCACTTGACGATACGGCCACGACACGACCACAGCTTTTTGGAAGAAGGAAATCGGCGGGAAAAGCTGGAAAAGAACGGGTGTAATTTTCTTGTAAAAATCAAAATTTATTTGTAAATAGCTTGCATGTGTCCGTAAAGTGATGTTTTCTGGTAGATAAGTTATATTTTGTTTACTTGTGATGTAAATCTAGTGCATGTGCATGGTTTTATATGCAGGTAAGCCGAGTAAAACTTTAGCCGGAATACGATCTCTTCATGGGCTCATGTAAGTTGTTTCTGCAATTATTTTTGGTTTTGACTAATTTTACAGTCGTTCTTGAGGCTTTTCCCGACGACGTTTCCATTCATCATCATCATTTATATCATCCATCATAAATTTAGAAATCATTTCCTAAAGAAAATGGCTGTAAAAAATGTATTAGATAGTATGGCTCGTTTTCCACTAGACGATATAACCACGACACGGCCCCTCATACTAGATGACAACTTAGGGGGTGTATTTGACATGTTGCGATCTGTGTCTTGTCGCTTTGAATAAAGGAAGCTTGCGTCTAAATATTTTTAACCCCCGGCGCAAAAACGACGGGGTGTTATAAGTTTGACGTGTCTGTGTGTGTGTGTGTAAATGTGTATGTGTCTGTGGCATCGTAGCTCCCAAACGAATGATCCGATGTTAATGCGGTTTTAATTGAGTAGGTAGGCTTAAGCTGTACGATAGGTACATGTATGATGGATGAAATCCTTATCAACGAAGCATGCTATTATCTTACCACAGATACAACTCTCATATATATAGCAGATAGAGAGCAAGATTGCATCTTGCCTAGGGGGCTGATCGATCAAGGCCGAGGTAGAGATAAGAGAGATATCTCTCAGGCCGTGAATGTCTAGTGTTTCCTGTCAATAGTAAATAATATACAATAGTTATACCACCGAGCTGGATTCACTAAGTCTAACTAACTATATGGCTATAGATTGAAATTAGAATTTTCCAAGATTTTTACACATTAATTAGCATTGCCTTTGAGAAACTAGAGAAATGAATGGACATTTTATAATATATAGTATAAGTGACGGGTCCTCCTGTATAAGGAAGTAAGTAGACTCCTTTGTATACCCGATACCCTCATAAAGTAAGCGCGAGAAAGACCAGAGCTTCATGACTCGCACCGCAAGGTTATTTGGGATTTTGTTTATGATTGTTATTATTATTTATATTTATCCGCAGATATGTATGAAGGTCACTAGTATGTTATACATTATAAATTTACCCGTTACATCGCTTGGTAACAAATGTTATCTATTACCCAAGTTGGTACATTTCAACAATAACTACAATAACATTTTAATGGGCAAAAATATATGTAGTTATAAATAAATACCTAGAAGTTAAAAATATTTTAAATTAGTTGATGATAAAGTTTTATAGAAAATAACTTGTAAGCAAGGTAGGTATAGCAGATAGCTAAGTAGGTATACCTATGTAGTAGGTACCTTTGTTTCAAGTGATAAACTATTTTAAAAAACGTAATCTTACGAATGAATATCACAGAGTTCATTATGGACAATATACGAGTATTATATCGTTATTTCTTTTTTCATATTATGATTCTTAATATAATTGTTACGTATTTGGGACCGTAAAGACCGGTACTACATATTAATGCTAGACATATAGGTAGGATCTAGATTTTATAAAGATCCGCTAACTTCTGTATCATTAATGTACAGTTTCACAAAATCAACCTTAGTTATAATCTTAAAGATGAGTGTTGGAGAAACATATTAAATGGTTTCAGAGTAGCAGCTTTGTAAGTAATGGCATTCTTAGTTTTCAGACCTTTTTCTCTTCTTCACTCATGATCGTGAGTTGTCAGATTCGAGGGTCAACCAGCGTATAGTGTGATGATACAACAGTTCATTAAACAAAAATAATATTTTAAAAAAGATACAACCGTCTGACATTCGTCTAACTTCGCGGAATTCCACACCGATTTTAGCGTGAATTTAACCAAGATTATTAGTTTCTTCATAGCAGCCTACATGAGCACGTACTTTCAATTTCGTGAGGTCGGTAATTAGCATGGCCTCGACATACGTGAGCGTACTCGCAATGCGGAGCGGAACTGGCCTGGTCTATACTGAGGACCAAGAGACGGTATAGGAATGGTAGTAGAACTTAGGCTAGAGTAACACCCGTAAAGAAGAAAAAATTATTACTTGAGTAAAACTAGTTAAATTTGACAGACTTGAGTAAAGATTATAATGGGCCTCTGTAATAATGACCAAGAGACGGTATAGAAATTATGTATGTACACTTTAAAAACAACTAAGTAGAGAATTGCCATTAGTCAGCAACCAAAGAATAAGATGAAGTAATAGAGGAAAAGATGATTACTTGTATTTTTGACATTCTTTCCGACACAAACATCTTCTTCAGCCCATTGCAGTCCACTGCTGGACGTAGGCCTCCCCTAGGGCACGCCACAAGGCTACTGCCCCAGGGGGGTTTTGCCCATAGTCACCACGCTGGGCAGGCGGGTTGGTGACCGCAGTGTGATTTTCGGACTATGTTTTCAGTACGGGAGGCGCTGCTGCCCACCTCCCGGAAACCCTTAATCGCCTCGTACGATACCCACGGGCAGGCAGGGGTGGTACGAACTCTACTCTGCCGGCGCCACGCGGGACACAAACATCTAGCAATATCTAATTCAAGGCACAGAAGCTCTTTACTCTGTGTGTATGTTAACATATTTGAACATATTATAAACCGAGTTGTATGAAATCTTTCATAATATTTTGTTAGAAGGTTTCTCATTTTGGTTAAAAGGGTAATTTAAGTAGATAATCCTAATAGCAGTGACAAAATCCAAATCATATTATTGATAAGACATCTATGTTATGTTACTTATTAAATCCTAGGGCGCGGTAAGCAGGGTCACTACCAACTACGCCAATCAGTCGCTATTAGTATGCAGACATCCTACTGTTCTCATTATACCATGTCCGTGATGCGTTTCGGAACGCACAGTAACGTAACCTAAGGAAGCCATTTTCACTTTCTTTCCAAAGTGATTCTGTTCTAAATTCGAAGTTGATTAACAATGAATGCGTCAATGGTATTGCGTCAATGGTGTAGGTACTACAATGACTTTCAATGAAACGTTTGTTTCTAGTGTAGCGTAAATAATACGTAAGTCGCAGTGACTCAAACAAGTACGGTGATATTGGTATGGTATGCAAAAGTTGCCATTTTAAATTATTGCAACATAAAAACACCTGAGCCATAGAATTACCACAGACAACATTTTAACTTTTAACAAAACGCTTCAATACTATAGGTAAATACGGGAATTATCAGATAAATCATCATTATTCTGATAATTTCGAACTGTGTATAATAATACAATGTCACCTCTTATTGTAGGTCTGTTACGAGATAAAAATGTTGAGTCCATGTTAGTACGTAAAGGTACACATTAGTGTCAAGTTTCACGTAACCTAGGCTGTAATTACGCGGCTGCCTTGCTGCAACTGTGTGCAAATCATTATGCATCTAGTGCAATGGCAGTTTTATGATTAAAATACTCAGAAAACTAGTTATTTTTTATGGAATTCTTTGACAGTCTGGCACATTTCATTTATTTCTATTAATAAGTGCATACCTGACATGATTTTATAATGTTACTAGGCCATAACACTCGACTTTATATTGGTTTTCATTTTACTTAATGGCAACTTTGATATTAAATATTATTTGATTTATTTGAAACCGATAAATAATAATAAATGGGTTATTGGTTATTTTATTAAGTTGTTTTATTGTTTATTAATGCGTTCACCTTTTCAAACGTCCTTGGTTCACATGTTTAAAGGTATGTCAGCTTGATACACTAGTATTGGTAATGTGATTCGATAGTTTTAAATTATAAAAGTCAGACGAGAAAGGTCTACGTTTCGAGGTTAACTTTGAAACGAAGGATTAGGACAAACTGGATTTATTTTAAAAAGGTACATTTATAAATATTGATAGTAATTGATAGAGCCTATAAATTAAAAAAACCCCCCCCGGTCCAAAAAAGTACGCAATCATTATGACAAAAGGTTTAAAATGCTAAACCCTATAAAAAGCAAAAAATAACTTTTAACACTACGTAAGTACCAACTAAAGCATGGCAGACTATCTACTCGGGACTTTGTGCCACCTTTATGTCGGAGGCATAACCGCTAATTTTGAACTGCAAATGGTTATCTTGGCCTGCTGTTGACCGTACGTATGAAATTTTTGATGAAATTTTGTCGCGTCAAACTTATAACACCCCATCGTTTTTGCGTCGGGGGTTAAAAATATATTTTGATGATCTTTCATTTACTTAGCATGCAAACATAAGTACATAGTTGCTAATCCGAAAATCAATTAAAAATGTTAATCGAGATATGTTTCACCGACACCCGTGGCATCTTCAGGATTAGGTTTTCAGGTTGGATCCTGGCTTCTCATTGCGACTGTAGTGGCTTATATTCGTGACCATGAGTCGGCAGATCCGAGGGTCAGCGGAGGGCGTAGGGTCCGGTGGTGGGCGAACCGTCGCTGGAAATTTGAACTTCCGAATAGTAACGCCTAATACAATTAAAATTAGATCTTTCATTTGTAAAATTTTTGCTGACCTTTCATTTTGGCAGGTCAACCGGCGACAAGTAAAAAAATAACACTATTTTTTACTACTTAATGTAATTGTTGATAAGAGTCACCCAGTAGGCCATTAGTGGTAGAATCAATGATATAATGTAAAACCACAAAAATTCTATAGAATAAAAAATGTGTATGCATGTACCTACGTACCTATGTACAAATATTGTTTTATTTCCAAAAGTTTGTCAAGCTCCAATTCAATGACCTACAAAATAAATTGGAAACCTCAATCTAATTGAGTGAATAGGAGAAAATAGGTGGATATAACTAATATAGGTATGGTATAGAAGTACAAATAACAAAAATCCTCGTCAATTTGCTTATATTTGGAAAAAAAAGGCGTTGGTATTGGATATACCAACACAACACAGGCAGCTCCTTCTCGTCGGTGTAAACTGTGGTGTGTAAAACTGAAGTGTCAGTAACCTGACATTATTTCACTGAACATGTCCGTATAGTCGTGTCAGGGTCATCACGAACGCAGATAACTATCAACTCTAAGATCTGACCGATTGTGAAACATTTTTTTAAAAATTTTACGCTCGACGAGTCGAAAGTTCAAAGGAGATCATTGCTGTTTTATGCAATACTATGTATGTGTTAAGTTAAAATTAATTTAGCTCGTAGTTATGATAGGAATAACACGCGCCTGAGCGTCGACCTTCAAATTATTAGATAAATATAAAAAATGTGTCTAAAATATTAAATTACAATTTATAAATTTAATAAAAATAAACTTAGAAAATTGTGTATTTGAATATTTTGTAACTTACATTAGCAATCGCATAAATAATAAAAAGTCAGTTACTATAGCTGGTAAGGAGGTGGAAGAGCATTCCTAACAGCCAATTTTATTTCAGTTTTACTGGAAAGTTCAGCTATTCATAATAGCTAAAGTTAAGGTTAACACGGATAGTCAGTTGTATATTTTCCTCTTAAAAGTAGGTCCCTTATTCGAAGAGGTAGTTTCCATACTTTAGTAGTACTAAAGTTATACCCTGCTACTAATAAACCTGCGTAAAGTTACAACCACGTTATAGTTAATTTTGGACAGAAAAATATTAAAGAATATCTGTAAAATAATTAAACTGAGCTTATAGCTAGTTTAAAGCATTTTATTAGTAAGGCCCTAATAGGTCAGAAATGAGGAGATCCGCAGACGTAGTTCAACGGTCCAGCAAGCTAATGTGGCAACGGGCAGGGCACATAGCTCGAAGAACTGATGGCCGATGGAGCCGGAAAGTTCTAGAGTGGATACCGCGTATCGGCAAACGCAGTGTGGGAAGGCCACCCGCGAGATGGACGGACGACCTGGCCAACGTCGCGGGCGTCGGTTGGATGCAGGCTGCTTCCGACCAATTAAGATTATCATAATAAAATCACTCCAGATTATTATCTAACCGGTGCCATCGATTACGTTATTATTAGCCGGTATTTCAATGGAGTCCAGAAGCAAGGTTATAGTGACCTTGGCGCCTCGTTTAGCATGTTTTTTTGAATAATACTTTTTGTTGGCGAAAACACTTAGCGTGCCGACATTTCTCGGTATGCCGGAGGTGAATTCGATGTTCTCAGTACCTCGGCTCAATATTTGTTATGTCACAAAAACTAATATTTTTTGTGCAAAATACATACTAGGTAAGGATACAAGATTAAAGTAGTGTATAATATGTTAAATAGAAACAATGAAAAAAAAACTGAAATCATCAAGCCGACAATTCCTTCAGAC
The DNA here is from genome assembly GCA_014607495.2 of Carposina sasakii. Taxonomy (NCBI): domain Eukaryota; kingdom Metazoa; phylum Arthropoda; class Insecta; order Lepidoptera; family Carposinidae; genus Carposina; species Carposina sasakii. Next base: position 13,407,009 of record CP053156.1, read on the forward strand.
ACTTTGGTGAAACTATTTTGTTATTCATTATTAATGTCTATCTAAATCTTAGCAATGACATAAATAGAACCTAGAACTTTTGAAATTATAATCCAAAGAATATTTTTTTTATATTTTAGCGTGTATTTTAAAGCAAGGGCTCCACACTTTATTTAACGGTGGGAAAGTACGACGCCCTTGCGATATTAGGTCAAGCGGCCCACCATTGTATTGTAATTCACTTTTAATTGTAAATCATTTCTCTGTACTGATTCTAGATCAAGGGGCGTTAGTCAAGGAAAGAGCGTCAAGTACGCCCAACGATGCGCACGCGCATACTAACTTAGAGCTGTGTTGTGAGCTGTGACGATACTGACAAGCGACGCGACGACGCCACTGTTTAATGTTAAACTTGGTCACACAAAATTAAAGGAGTTGTATTTAATATTTAATACGCTGAAAAAGCTGGATTTTTTTTTGTTGAAATTTGATACAGAAATATGTAATAAACAACACTGGCAAAATATACAAAGTCGTCAACGTTTCCGTACGGAATTCATACGATCATTTTTTCCATGGAAGCATACCTGGGAAGTGACTGGTTTCCAAAAAAGGGTCCAAAGTTGAGTAAATAGACTGCGTTTTTTTAAATGCACATAGACGCGCGTAGCAGGATATTTTCACGAAAAATAATTAATATCTGTCTATAAAAAAACTAACATACTAGACACTATAAATTTCGCACGATAAGGTAAAAAAAAATAAAAAGCATTTTTTTGGCATAAACTTACTTTATTTCATGTATAGCGTAAAAGGTATATAGTAAAGATCGAGATAGGATCTAAGGAACCCAATCTGGTTCATAACTTTGAATTGTACTTAATATTGTACCTTAATAAGATTGAGTTTTGTTTTAGGTACAAAAAAAATAGCGTTAATCATTCGGGAGTTTTTAGGAACAATAAAGTCATGTAAAACAACAATTTCCATTCGATAGAATTACTTGGAGATTAATTAAAATTGTCAGTCAAATTAGTCAACTAAATGTTGGGGGATTCTTTCTTAAGGATTTCCAAGCTATCCAATCAGATTCGTAATTGAAATTGACAATCAAATTGTGTCTGGAACGCATTTAAGTGTGGCAACGACTTGGCGCGCGCTTGGACATTGGAAGTAAATCAATCGGACACTTCAAGTACAGGTTAAGTAAGTGTTAATGCGATGTGATTAATATGCGAAACCTTTATTATGGGTACATCTGACGATTCGTTAAAATTCGATCAATGAAGTTTATGTTGGTACATAAATAAGTTATGTATAAGTTGTTCATGTTGAACTTGAGATCAACGTAACGTAACGTTATCTATGTAAAAGAAGGCTGCAAGTGCTGCAACCAAGCAGAAAACTTGCTAGGATATCGCGCTAATTTGATTAAGTAGATAACTTTCTAGTGACGTTGTTTCACCGCTGTATTACAACCGCTTCGTGGTGGCACTGCTATCCTAGCAAACCGGCAGCGGCAGTTCGATAAATAGGCAGTAAATCTATAACACATGAGAAGCGAATAAAATTCTTTAGGGTAAACGCGCCTTGTGTCTACCAGCCGTACCCAAAGTTATTTCGTGATAGCGTAACAAAAACTAGTAAAAGCCACAATAAAATACAATGAACAAGAAGTGAAATCTCGAAAACCTTGTCTGTTAAAAAACGAGAAAAAGCTAAATAGTAGACTCGTTGAACTCAGAACCGGACCGAAACTAGTTTGACAGGACATGGGCCGTGTATTTTATAGTTATGTATGTCGATCCAATGTCAAAATAGCAACCCGTAACATGATTATTACAAAGTTCGTATTAACTTCGGTGGTTTATTACCTGCAAAATCCATTTGCTTATTACTCATAATATAAAATTGAATTTCTATCAGGCTAAATCAGCAGAATTGAAAAAAAAGTTACCAGAATTTATATAAGTAATTTCGTTGCCAAAATGATGATTATGTTGCACAAGCTGATCTCAAGAAATCGCCATTGAGTATTGCAAATAATATGTATTAAACTATTGCTATCTTCTTCTATACACATAGTAAAAATGTAACGGATCGCTGTCTGTACATGGAAGATATATAAGAAAAAATATTATAGCGAGACCTTTATTAACGCAATAGTACCCAAAAGAATGATTTTTGGAATTTTTGTCTGTCAGTTTGCCTGTTTGTCGGTTTGTCTGTTTGTCTGTGCGTTTGTTCACGCTAATTTCAGAAACGGCTGAACCGATTTCGATGCAGTTTTCAGTAATATATTGTGACAGGTCCGACTTAACATATAGACTACTTTTTATCCCGGGAAAATGTTTTTATCCCGGATAATTTCGACATTTTGTTTTTTCTGTAGTCCACGCGGACAGAGTCGCGGGCGTCCACTAGTAATGATTAAAACTGTAAATCTCCATTTTAAAATAATATATTTTATCTTATCTTTATGAATCATAACACCAATTGTTTAGATAAATTCACAAAATGCTGCATTTATCACGCGAGTGAGCAATGGACAACTAAATAATACTTATGATATTTACGTTAGGCGAAAAGTTCTAATTCGAAATATTTTTTTACCTCATTTCAGAGAATGTGATCTTACATTGTTTCCACCGAAATCTACGAAAACAATGCCACCAGTTTAAGAGCAGGTAAATAATTTAAGATGCTCCGAAACACTTTATCTCTCCGTATAAAGTATCTATGAATAAATATTGCAATAGCAATTACATGCCCATAAACCTATCTAATCAAACCATGCAAATGGTTTAGCAATAAAAATAAAAATAGGACGGAAATATTAATGAATAAATAGGTATATTAAAATAAAAAATAAAAATAAAACTGCTACTCTTTTAACAATAACAAGTCTTATTATTAAGGTAAGAAAAAATAATAATATAAATTTAGATAACTTTATAATATATAAATAACGCGATAAGAATAAGGCTGGTATCTCCGAAACTGTTCAACCTTGAACGTAAAGCACTTTAAAATACAGAACGTTACATATTCAGAAATCATACTTAATGTTATACTCAATTAGAATTATTTACTAAAAAATATGTCGTATTATTCCTTTGTAGCGCTATCTACAAAATACAGGTATGTACCTACATAATCATAAAATTCAGAGTAGGTAGTTAATATTTGACATAATTTTATGTCAATTGAAATAGCTGTCAAGTTTAGTCAACGTTTAAATTCTCTATTGAGGGATCGCCCGCCACCGGGCCCTATACCCTCCGCTGACCCTCGGATCTGCCTACTCATGATCACGAACACAAGACACTACAGTCGCAACGAGAAGCCAGATCCAAGCACCTAGCATGCAACCATAAATACATAGCTGCTAATCCGAAAACCAATTAAAATTTTAATCGACATATGTTTCGCCAACACCCGTGGCATCATCAGGATTAGTTTTTCATGTTAGTTCTATCTACCGTACCAACTAACTAACAACTAAAACCAATGTATTGCAAATAATTTTTATACCCTCAATCAAAATATAAAATAAAAAATGTTAATACCTACATATTAGTTTAGAAATGTAAAATTTAACGGCCCGGTGGCGGGCGATCCCTCAATAGAGATTTGAACTTCCGAATAGTGACGCCTGATACAATTCAATGTTTAAATTCTGTTGTAATTACACGGCTATAGTCAGCGATGAAAATATAATACTATGCATACTTTTCTTGGTATTTACGATAAAAATATTGTCTTAAATATAAAATAAAAAGGGTAAATAGTTATCTTTTTTATTAAACCGTGACAAGTCGATAATTAATGCTGTTTTTATGAGCACAAATATCTCTATTTATCGAGTCTACAATAGGCGATAGTTGGAGATGTTTGTTGTATTATTTGCTCGGAATTTATTAAAATGCAGCGCTAAGACATGAATTCATTAAATGTAGATGATGAAATGGAATTAATTATGAAGATTGATATTATTGTTACCAAGTTGTTTAGAGCCGAATTAATAAAGGAGCTCTTGGTATAGAAAATAAAAAATTGATTTGAATGTTACTTTATACATTCACGTAACTTACGAGAAGATATGGCAAATGTCTACATAGCATACTCATTACTTCCATTACATGACGAAAATATTTTTAAGATTACTACATATTACATCGGCATAAATTTCTACGTTAAGCCGAAGCATACACTTGAGCCTTAAATAAATCTTGGAAAAACAACGGTAAATCACCAACCTAAGCTACCGTAACGCCTTTCGACGCAAGATATTTAGTGCATTCACAAATTCGCACGCTCAATTAAAAATAAAGCGGCATCATGCAACGTAGCAGCGACATTGAGCAGTTTTGAAACGCATCGTGCGACCCACATACCTGCGCGGACGCATCCAGTTGAAAATGCTACACTTGATATCAAGGATGCGCCAATCACGACCGCGGTGCATTTTACTATCGATTTATAGACGAATGGGGGGGGGGGCTTAAGTTTTGGCGCTGCCGTTATGTAGCGGCGAACATTTCACATGCACCTTACAGGGAGTGTTATTCCGTACATACAGCCGCAATGTATAACGTCACCGCTATTGGGAATCTTGTGGGTAATGCATTACTATATTTTGTATTCCTTCGCAGATTTTATGTAACTACAAGGCAATATTATTTTCTTTAAGGGACAGTGACGAGGAATCAATATAGATCTGGCTTCTTTTTCGAATGTTTCGATCTATCCGAGCAACATATTTCAGCATCCGTTTAGATATTGTGTCAGATATGCAGACAGATAGACAAGTAGGTATATTAAATTAAAAAATTCCACAGTTTATCCTGTGAGTTTATCTATTATATTATGTGAACTCATATAACTTTCAAATTTTGTAGACGTGAAATTTCGTACTACAGAAATAATAAACGAAACATTGGCAGTTGAGAATAATTGCTATATAATTATATTATGTCCATAGTAACAGGAAACTTTTTTTTACTTCAGATACCTATTGTTGGCAGTGCTTCCCTCGCCGCTGGAAGTATTTAGATCTGTGCCACTGTGTTAATATGTGTTAGTGCCAATAATTTTTCCTTATTAGGTTTAGACACGGCATTAATGCCATAAATATTGGATTTGATCCAAAATGGCACTTGGAGTAAGTTTGATTTAAACAAGCTAACGCTGGCATAATAAGTATTTCTCAATGCCTTAGGGCAGCCTCAGTGAAAAATCCTGTAGTTTTTTAAATAAACGTTATTTTTCAATGCTTCAGGGGAATTTTATACTGTACGCCAACCGTCGTGGCACGCGCTGTCATATAACGTTTTATGACTGCGTGAGCGTCGACGGTTGGCGTATAGTAAGTATTAGTAAGTAAGATACTGAAAGAAGAAGAAGACCCATAACTGAGTAAAACAATCGCAAGAAATAATTTAGTGGTAGTGAGCCTTAAACTGTCTAACCACTGGTTTCTAAAACGTTAACCGACCTTAGGTACTATACGAATTTTTAAACTGTAATTTTGCTATTAGATTTGGTATATTGTTAATCGTTGATACGTCTTCGTGAAACCGGCCGATACGGTTGAGCTAAATAGTACAAGTATTTATTCCACAGATCCCACGGTGTTCAGAAAGTTGTAATCATTATAAGGCACATCATCTTTTTTATAGCTGGTTGTAATAATACTATTATTTATATAGTAACGTTATGTGTATTATAACTATGTAAACAAGGAAAATTAATGGGCGCAATTAATCTTAGTTAGCATGACACTACGACGGTTAACGGTGTAGCTAACTGAAGACCGAGTGAAAAGTAAAGTTTTTTTATGTTGGCTACCATGTTGTCTTCTTTGAAAGAGACCCATTTTAGGAATCTATTAATTGCAGAATATTATTGGTTATAGTATATTATTGGTATATAGGATCTGTCAACTGTAGAATATATCATAATATGTAGACAATTGTCAATAGTAAAACTTGCCAAATGTCGACTAATATATAACTTTAGGGTGTTTTCTTTAATGTTTATAGTATTTAATGCTTGCAATACTCGTAATCGACACTACAAGTATAAAATCAATCTTTGAATTTGAATTTTTGTTTAATTTTATGAAAATGAATTGTAAACATATGCACGACGCGCGTGCACGCTTGAACGCGAAAACATGCGTGCTCGCCGCCGCGTCGTGCTCGGCAATTACTCACCTGTGAATACTTCTACTTTAGGCAACCTGTTGCTATGCTTCGTGTATTTCACACATCTAGTGCTAATTCATTTCCAGTAACTTTTATTAAAACTTTAGATATCAATAATAAGCAGAGCAATATTTATAAGTATATGGGTACTTGGATATTTGTAAATATGTTTTTGGAAATCGCCTGCACTAACATTTTTAATTAATTTTGTACAAGAATTTAGATGTACTAGGGACTTTGTGTCTAGCTAGCTTTTACAGTTAGGCTAAGTTAGTCTTTTCAAAGTCACTTTTTTTCAACATGTTCATGATTTTTCTCGCTAAATATTTGATTTCATTTTGTTATTGTTATTAATATATTATATTTATATGTTTAGAGTTAAGGCCTCGCTTTATACTAAACGTATACAAAAATTGAGGGTAGGTATTCAAAACTTTTTAGACCTTGTCTGTTAAAGTCAATATTTCTTATGTTTTAATAATTTGCTCAACTTAATTTACTAAAGAGTGACGCATTTTAGAGATGCTAGTGATAGTTTATTTATTTATTTAACAAAAATCCACATCTATTCTTACAGATTGTACATTAAGAATAAACATAAAATAAAGCCAATTAAGGATTTCATTATCTATACTTAAACAATTAAAATCAGCAAAATCAAAAACAGTGCATAAGATGCGTGTGTTTAGCCCTAGGCCAGAAATACTACGTATAGATTATAATATTGATTCTTGTGTAGTATGTTCTTGATAGTAATAGTATTATCCAGTAATATTATAGGTAAACAAATTATAATTATTTTGCGTCAACGACACACACAAGAAAAATGTATCTTAAATAAAATCTCATTAAAAATCAACTTGGCTTGAAGAAATTATCGTTAGACGCAAACTCAAATGCTTTAAGTGTACTCGTACATGAAAGTTGACATATATAAATGCACCTGAGCGGTAATTCCAGAATTCTCTCGCACACAATACGTATCTAAACTTGCCATATCCTTTTATCTTCAGATAACGTTGCTATTTCAGGTATTTGTGTATGCAAACTGAGGGCAGACGACTAATTAATAATGTTTTTCACAAGTGGAATGCGAGTGGTCGCACGTAGCTGGTACGACGATGAGCGCCGCAGCTGATAAGGGCACCGCTTCCGTCGCGGTTTCACCACCTCGACTCAACCTACCTATTTATTCAAGAACATTAATAACACTATCCTTCTGACAGACTATAGTGAATTTTTGGCCAAATTTAGCTACTAGGTTCATATGTACTATATACATTTAGAATCAATTTGTCATGATGATTCCAAATCGGGTATCAACACAATTTCGCCGAAAATTGCACTTACTGCATATCTGCAACACTATGACCGTTGGTCTAGTAAAAAAGTGTCTGGTATGCTTGTCAATTATAGATGTGCACAATAAGTTAAATGCAACTAGTTATCAAAAATGTATTACATACAGTGGATAGTGTTTTAATGTCCTGTTAATACTGATACCGATTTTGGCAGTCAAGAAGAAATTTAATAATCAACCTATACATCCAGCAGACGAAAAGAAAAATGCTACAAAAACAATTCGCAACAGATAAATCTTTTTTTTTTTAGAAAAGCAGACTTTAAACTAAACCGAAATGCACCGGATCTGCTCCAAATAAAAAACAGAGCACAACCTGCGGCGTTCTGTCTAAATGCCTCACAGATCACATCTACAATTCACTAGAACCCGCGTGGCAACTGCAAGAATAGCGTCGCCCACACACAAATAAATATGTCGTCGGTGAAAAACTTCTCCGATACGGAACTGTCGAATTGGATGGGCGCCATTCAGGTCTGTCACATGATTGACTTGACTTACCTTCATGTCGTCGAGCATGTCACACGCGGAGATCAGGGAGGCGGTGTCTGGAGTCAGGTTTATCACACCCATGGCTGCTGCTCACTTACAGGACACAACAGACAGTCTCGTTCCCTGCTATAACGCAGTTTCCTTTGAGGTTTCTTTGTGCGAGTGACGCGGGAGTTGGATGTATTTTAGAAACACTGAGCGCGAGACGTGCCCACGCCGTGACCGAGCCGCGACGACTGATCCGCGAGCGTACACTCGGCCAGTGAAAGGGCCGTGACGTCACGAGATATCGTGCCCCCCAAACCTCGCCACTTGTTGCTGTATTTCCGGCTCTATCACGCGTGTGAGCGGCGGCTACGTGCGTCCTGCTCGCGCGTAATGAAGTGACACCTAGCCGTTTGATTAACGTACTCGTGCCCCCCGAGTACGCACTTATCGTTTTGCCTGAACATATATTTTTTTTGTATAGACAAAGACGGATCGCGGTGACCTTAGTGTGTTTGTGATTTGTTGAGCGTCAATGAAGTTGAAAGGATCGAATAAGACAATTGCTGTAACAGCCCAGACAGAATTTACAGACGACCTAGCTCGATTTATATCCTGTATTATAATTGCTTAATGGTTGCTGGTAAATGCGAACGCACCAAAATTTTAGGCACGTTTTTTGAATAAATATGATAAATAAAGTCTTTATAAACATTTTTACTTCTAAAAGTTTGATTAAAATAATTTTAATGCGGTTCAAACCTAATCTGCAAACCTGAATATTAAAATAAGAAAGTTCGTAGCAGAGCTACGAATGTCGTAGTAATAGGGACCCCGGGCGTAGCGTGGGCGTTTGACGCGTAGACGACTACGACTTGAGTAATCCGAATCCCATACTAATAAAGATGAATTTTAAATTCAGTTAAAATGTAATAAGTAGTTAGTAATTCAGTTAAGGGCTTATGTTGATTCTAGATTGTTTAACTTTAGTGTTTATATTATTATGTTAGACTGGGTTGTTTTTACCTTTAATAATTTGTTCAAATATAAATTTTGAGCCAGCCCAATAACTTTTTATTTAATTAATTTATTTTTTATTTATTTATTCCACTATCAATTGTTATTTTGTATCTGTCAATCCTTCTACATCCTTACTGAGCATCCTGACAAGTATTTAAGGAGTCTGCCTGCCCACCGACCCTGCAAACTTAACTTGGAGGAGTTGTACATACAGGGTGTTTTTTTGTGGCCATCTTTAACGAAGGGTACGTACTCTATACATCAAATAAAGTAAGTTTATGCCAAAAAAAATTCTGGGACTCTCTTATTACTTGATCTGGCGAAATTTATAGTGTCTAGTGTTTATGTTAGTTTTTTTATAGACAGATATTAATTATTTCTCGTGAAAAAATCTTGCTACGCGCGTCTATGTGCATTTATGCAGAAAAACGCAGTCTATTTACTCAACTTTGGACCCTAATATTTTGGAAACCAGACACTTCCCAGGTATGCTTCCATGGAGAAAAATGATCGTGATGATGAGGAGATTCCGTAGTTTTCGGGAACGTTGACGACCAAAAATCATTCTGAATCATGAATAGAAGACTCGAAATCACATGTTTATTTTACAAGATTGTATGAAAATATCAAAGTTCGAGTATCAAATTTTGTGGATAGGTTCTCTACAGTGGGCTATTTACGTAGCTTTTCCCTTAAGATACCTTTTATGTTACACCCTGTATGTAACGGTTATTTTATTAAGCATGGATATTAAGATAAGCAAGCATATTAAGCAAGGTCCTTAGATTGAAACCGTCACATTATATATGTATAAATGTTATACAAACATAGGTACAAAAATAATGATTTAAGTAAGACTAGTGAAGGTTAGAAGTAATTTAGAAACCGTAAATCATCACTACTCATTTATCTATTGCGTAAATTCGCACAATGCGTGTAATATCTGTTTTTGCGTTTGCCAACGTTGTTTTACCGAGCTTTGATTCTATTATTATAATCATTCCACTGAGACGTAGATACTGTGGATTTTTCCACGTGAATTATAGAAAAACAAAAATACCTTATATAAAAAATAGTTTTCCCTGGAAATAAAAATAATTAAAAGATAACCCATTGTCTTGATAAATGAGCCAACCAACCGAAGAAGATTTTTTTTGGGACTAATATATTCCACAATTGGTGCATTCAACCATACAAACAAATCTCTTGAATTCTACTCAACAATATACCCAAAAAGGAGCCATTTTATAAAACATGTATGTATATGGTACCAACAACAGCCGTCTAACGTTTTGCGCCGACCATACACAAAGGGTCGCCCAAATCGGCCTTGACTCGACACTGGCCCACTTTTTAATCTGTTGTTACTTTCAATTCCGTTCGTGTTCCATAAAATGCCAGCGCTATTAATAATATGATCGATCGAAATTTAAATCGATTTGGCTAAACACACCTTATGAATAAACTGTGTGGTGTGGAGTTTGCATAATTTTACGCGGTTGGCTTTGCTTAATATCTAATCATTACCTAGTGCCGGTTAGCCAAATGTTAAATTTGATTGATAGATAGAAAATTCTTTATTGCACCAAAGGTATTCTAGGTTTAATTTGCTTTCTAAATGCTAGAATTCCACGTGTTATTCTGGCTTTATATACGTTTTATTAAATTCAGTGCAAAAGCCTAGGTTTAGATAGATAAAAAAAGTATTTGTGTAAATCAAAACATGTTCGTACTTACTCAAAAATAAAATGAATGAATATGTATAGCATATTATTACATAGTACTTATAGTAAAGCGCGCTTTGAGAGATATAAACGGGCACCCTGTGGCGCCATTACTGCCAATCAGTAGAAATATAAGAAAAAAAATCTGACGTTGTGCGTTGGTCACAACTTTGTCACAACTCATAATAGACCGATGTGCTACTGGCGCTCTATAGCTTATATATTCTATGGTATAGGTATACATTTTATTACATGTGTAAATTAGAACGTGAGTGAGAGAAGCCTCCTCGGTAAGGTGAAGGTCGCAGTTACGACCTTATCGTGTATTTTAAGATAATTTTAAACTCATTTGAGACTTCAACAGGTTCATAGGCCTTTAGATTATCTGATAATCATATTAAAAATATAAAGTAGTTTTGTCAAGTTTCTTATGTTAATGATTTAAAGAAAAAAATATTTATACTTACTCTAAATTGTGATGTTCATTTTAATATATGTATAATCAAGAAAAGCCGTTGAGACGAATGAAATACTTAAAATTATTATAATAAATAAATATTATACAACTTAAATAAAATATTAGGTAAACCCATTTATTTACATGTGCAATATTTTTTTGAAGTTTCTTAAGACTTTGTACGTACTTGGTAATTAAAATTTGATCTTTCTATTTACGAATTGCTTTGACATACCGTTATGGATACTTACCGTGCGAAGCCAGGGCGGGTCCCAAGTTATACGTTTAAACAGCGCTCTTACTCTATCTATTAAAAAAAACCGCATCAAAATCCGTTGAGTAGTTTTAAAGATCTAAGCATATATAGGGACAGACAGCAGTAATCGACACAATTTTATAACATATAGTGATAATATAAGCAGAGTATATTTGTTGGCTTCTCGTACATGGTATAGTAAGCGTTTACTCGTGTAAGGAAATATTTAATCCATTTGTTTCGCCGATCCCGCGTCACGCTTCTCTTCAGCTAAACAAACTATTTCGAACAGAGCCGCAGCTAACTAAATATAATGATGTGTGACGTTCACTGCTGTTTGCCTACTATTTGCATACACGAGTTCAGTTTAAACAGTCAAATTATCTTTACTCTGAAGAAAATTCGTATTATTAAACTAATCTCCGGTACAGGGTGTAAAAAAAAAAATCGAAATTTTCCTTCGAATACTCAGAAACTTTTCTCTTAGCTTACCTAATTAATTATGAAAAAAACATTTTTTTTATTCTTAGGTAGATTTTATCAAATGGTCAGATAGTCTATAAAGAAAAAATCCAATATTTCCGCTGGCCCCATGATATTGCCCTCATCATGGGGACAGCGGGAAGTCAAAAATTATTTATGCTGATAGATAAAGACAGCATCAACTTCAAATTAGCTATCTGACCATTGGAAAAATCTAGTCTAAAATATATTATTTACTTTGTTTATAAATATAACTTAAACTTATAAATTTAACTTAAAGTTATAAATTTAATTAAAGGATAAATTCATAGTAATGTTTAGATAAGTGAGCTAGTAGAGCGGTCGCGGATGTAGTGCGTCCTTGCTCAAGAACGGTGGAATTCTGCATGTTTGGCTGGCCCTTATTACGTATCTAGCTGTACCCCGCGACTGTGTCTGCTTGGAGTATAGAAAATAAAAGATATATAAGAGTTTTTTTTTCTCTGGGAAGACAGATTGTTTATCAAAATTGTATTATGGGCAATAACTATATTAGTGATTGAGATAAGTCTGCAGATAAATCTAGAAGGACTAGAACGACCTGCTAATTTGATATTGATCTCAAGTAATCCCACAGTTCTAAACAAAGGACCAATTACGGAGGAATTTATTATTAATGTCTCACGCAATAGAGCGTAAAAATAACGTTACAAGTTACAACACTCGTAGTAGGTATGCGTGGACGATATGAAAAGTTATCTCAGACGTAACAGGTAGCTGGCAAGGTTGTATCGTTGCACGTTCACGTTTGTAACGGCAGGTGGTGTAGTTATCTATTCATATCGTATATATACACATATCTTATCATAGCGGTGATAGCCCAGCGGTTAAGACGTGCATCTTCCAAGCGGGAGGCGTAAGTTCGATCCCAGTCACGGGCCTGTACCAATGAATTTATTTCATGTACAGATTTTAATGTTGCAAAATTGTCACTTAGCTCGTGCCTCGGAAAGTACGTAAAACCGTTGGTCCTGCGCCTGATCTCTCTCCGGTCGTGTCGGCTTTCCGTCCCATCGGACTATGAGAGTAACGGAATAGAGAGTGCATCTGTGTTTGCGCACACACTTGTGCACTATAATATCTCCTGCGTACCTGGCCAATCTCCGTAGAGATTGGTCGCCTTGGCCGAAATACGGTCGGAGATCATCATCATCATACACATATCTATACATATATTAAAAATGTTACGGATTGCTGTCTGTACATGGAAGATATATGAGAAAAAATATTATAGGAGACCTTTATAAACGCAATAGTACCCAAAAGAATGATTTTTGGAATTTTTGTCTGTTTGTGCGTTTGTGCACGCTAATCTCAGAAACGGCTGATCCGATTTCGATGCAGTTTTCAGGAATATTTTGTGACAGGTCCCACTTAACATATAGGCTACTTTTTATCCCGGGAAAATGTTTTTATCCCGGATAATTTAGACATTTTATTTTATCCGTAGTCAACGCGGACGGAGACGCGGGCGTCCACTAGTACATATTATACGGCTGTAGTTCCAACAAAAGCTTGCTGGAGTTAGATGTTTTAAAGATCAGTAACAATTTGCTGGCTTATAGCCTGAGAAAATATTAGTGAATTTCCCTTACTGAAAAATCTTGCTTATACAGGGTTTTTTTTGTGGCCACCTATAACGAAGGGTACGTATTCTATATATGAAATAAAGTAAGTTTATGCCAAAAAAAATGCTGGGATTTTTTTTTTTTTTTTTGAAAAAAAATTTTAAATTCCTTGATCGTGCGAAATTTATAGTGTCTAGTGTTTATGTTAGTTTTTTTATAGACAGATATTAATTATTTTTCGTGAAAAAATCCTGCTACGCGCGTCTATGTGCATTTATGCAGAAAAACGCAGTCTGTTTACTCAACTTTGGACCCTAATATTTTGGAAACCAGACACTTCCCAGGTATGCTTCCATGGAGAAAAATGATCGTGATGATGAGGAGATTCCGTAGTTTTCGGGAACGTTGACGACCAAAAATCACTCTGTATGCTCGAAAATAATTATTTGAGAATGTAAGTTATGATAGTATATCTAATATTTCGAGAATATAATATTATACTCGCTCATTAGCCTATCAAAACAAACTCCCGTTATTCTACTGATATGGTAATGTGAAATTACTGATTTTTGTATGCTGTGGCCTTTCGTACTATCCATCAAATTCACGCATGCATCATTCGTCGCTGAATTGCATGGCCTTAATCAGTCTACACAGTACTTGCACGGAAGGAGATGCAGTTGTACCTACATTGGTGAAACTCCAGGTATTGGCATCAGTCTCTCTGTAGGTATGGACGAGTTAGTATGAACTATGTACACCATGCAAAATTACAGTTATAAAATGCATTACCAATATTTTTACACACTTAATCTAATGAAATAAATGATGAAAACCATAATAATTGATAATGCAAAGGAATCCTTACTAATAATTCATATGTATGTATGTATAGTAGCTTAATTATTATAAACCACCCTTACAGCTGTTTGGAGAGCTGTAGCTTGGAGCCAGATCTGCATTCGTATGAGAAGATGACCTTGATGATCCTTCATTCAGACTATAAACATCTGGCACATACTTTATTTATAGGTATCATATAAAATCGATAAGTATTATGTATGTATTTATTATCAATTTGTTATACTTTATATCGATTAAAACAAAAATAACAAATGATTCTAATCTACCACTATCATAAACTGTATTACTTATCAGATTAAAACACACCTTTCTTTTTTAATTTTTCTAATCGAATGCAAAACATTTCACTTCAACGCATTTGATAAAAATGGCTATAAAAGTCATTCAGGGTGCTAAAATAATGTAACATCGTGTTGCATCATAGACCAGTATGGCGAACTTTTTGACAAAATCATTTTTTTATTGAAGCAAATTTTTCCATTCGCGATTTACCAGAGTTTTTGTTTTATTTCGCGGATTTTGCCGACGTTTAATTTACTGATATCGCTTTTTACCAAATGAGATTATTCCATATGCATACTTTACCAATATTGATTCTTGATAATATCTTTTAGTTTTTTGATAGCTTTGAAAAATAACTTCCTTTCGGTACAGCTTTAAACTGGCAAGGTTTATAATTATTATCTCTTTCATTTAAAGTTCAGATAAGAACTTTATACGATATTTAGTGCCTGAATATATACATACATAAAAACACCCCCTTTTCCGTAGGAGCTACACTTGCTACGGTCCTGACATCTTTTACGCTTCCTTCACTTTCATGATATTCTTCATGCACGCTCGTCGGTTTAAGGTTAGGTACTCTTGACCTCACTTTTCTTTAGATTTTATTTTTAATTTGGCCGGTAAAAGTCCGGCGGGGTTTTTGCCTTAGAACCCTGGTGATAGTTCAGTACTACTTAGTCCTAGTCTATAAGAGACATATGCATCAGTCTCAAGCATGTACTGTTTTATTTATTTATATGTTGTTGGCATGCCATTTATAAAAAAATAAAAGTATTCGCCTGTCGCTAGGTAATGTAATCTACCCAAGATAAAGGAAAGCCACTTATTGACAACAACAAATTGTATACACGTGCATTGTCAATGGCAGGTTTGGACTAAAGACCCCTTTACATGATGCATCCTCACTATTTATATTTCAGATGAAAATTACATTCGAAAACAATTTGAATGTAACGTGAAACAAATATGTGGAAAGTTCAGAAGTTTTAATTGAAAGGTAAGCTTGTTCATAATATGTTACAAGAACGATACGCGTGCTGCATATATAATAATATAGATGTTACTGGTTCAATTGTATACCATTTGCAACAAGTAATGTAAATGGTCCTTCATCATCATCATCATGTACGTACAATCTTTTAGGAACCAAGTTGTTTGCAAAAATTGTTTATAAGAATGATTCTGATAACATTAAATAATAATATGTAATTCCAGAAAAAAATGAAATAAACGCCAAAAAAAAACAATTTTAAGTATATAAAATGTAAAAAAGATAATAAACTGGAAAATGTAGATAAAAAACTTCATTATCTATCATCCTAACATAATTTCCATAATGTTCGCGAAAGTATTTCGGCCGTGACTCCAACACCGCCTGCGATATGCACGATAACGTCTGATAACACGCACACACGCGCGGCGACAGGCGGCAGGCAACAGAGTATGCGCGGGCGCAAGGTCACTGGAAATATTAACGCTTTGACGTTTCTTCGTCACTATTAAAAAATGCCATTTTTAATTACCGCTGTATAATACTGATGAAATTATTGCAAATTTATATTTGCAACACGGTTATTAAAATGATGTAGAAATGTCGGTATTAAATATTTGTAAATGCAAAAGCAAAAGAAGTAGACATACATCTTTTCTTATTAATATTATAAACGCGAAAGTTTTTGATTATGGATGGATGGATGGATGTTTGTTACTCTTTCACGTAAAAACGGCTGGAGCGATTTTAATAACATTTGGTATGGAGTTAGCTGACACCCTTTTTTTTATACGTGAGGAAATGCATGACCACGGCTGGGGCAAGCACGTGGGATATGTGGGGCTCTCTGACCGACCGCAAAGGATGAAAAGTTTCGGCAGCATACCCACTAAAACCTCACAGTGTCCTCTTCACATCGCTTTCCACGCGGCAGGGCACGCCTTGCTAGGACTCCCTCCATGCTAGCTGACACCCTGGATTAACCCCGGATAATTTCGACATTTTGTTTTTTCTGCAGTCCACGCGGATGAAGTCGCAGGCGTCCACTAGCGACTTACTCTCATCATAATTGTACTAAATATGCCTATCTATGGGATATTCGAAGTCTGCAATAAATATATATATATTTTTATTTATTTATAATTTTTTTTACACACTACACAACACATTAACCTAGTCCCACATTAAGTTCCCTAAGGTCTTGTGTCGTGGGTACTAACATAAATACATAATAAGTATAGAAACATCCATGACTCGCAAACAAACATCGATATTCATCAATGTTTGCACCTACCGGGATTCGAACCCAGGACCTATGGCGCCGCAGCCAGGGTCACTACCTACTAAACCAATCGGCCGTCAACTTTATATCACGAGAACGAACATATTATACCATAATACTTCATAATTTTCCCACCTCTATTCCATAACATTATACGGTGTATTCGAAACTCATATTGCTTAGATAAGTATTTGATAGAGTTGCTTTACGGCCGCGGCCGGGCCGACTGTCTGTCTAACGCCAACCCCACTCAGTATCTACGAAAATCAGCCGAAAATAATTATATCCTGAGAAAATATGCAAAAGTATTAATGATTGTGGGGACATCTATGTTCAGCAGCGGATTGAACTAATCAAACAGTGACGTGTTTATAGGTAGACGCGGGGTTTCATAATGAAATCTTTATAAAAAGTGGCACCAGTAAATCTATGTAAACGTAATAACTGCATTAGATTAGATTTTTAAACTTGAATCTTATGTAGTTACCATAAGACTCGACTTTGCTTGTATCAATTTATGACAATAGATGCCCAGCCATACAATTGAGCAGCTATTTGTCGTGTCATTTTTTGAGCGCTGTCACTGAATCTAGTTATAATTCATCTAAGTAATCAAATGATGATGAATGATTAGTTAGTGAAAGAATTGAATTACAATTATCTACAATAATACTATGTATGTAAGTAGGTATAAAATCTTAAAATAAATGTGATTATAGTGCTTGTTTTCACCAATGCGACTACAAATGTTTTGCAGCTTGTTAAAGTAGCAATAAAATATATTGTACATAGTAAATCTAATACTAGAATCACGAGTCAATGTCGGTACATTGGTTGTTATTACTGTATAAGCTATAATTGTTTTGATAAAGATATCTTTACCGATGATTTTGTAGTAGTAACAATGTTTTCAAATTGTCAATGCAAAGTCCGCGCAGTGTGTTCCTATAAATCTGCCAACTTATCTGTGAAGTGGCAGAAATAGGAACTACGGTAAACACGTTGAAATATGTCAATAGGTTTGGCAATATAAAGGCGACAGTGACGACACCCTTCAGTTAATAAATAAGTAGGTGGCATATACACATGTCTGTGTGTTTACAAACAAGTCGTTATTTAGATCATTGATTTATTGGCGATTCAAACGTTTACATACAAGTTAAACGTTTTGGAAGTTCAATGGTAAAATTGAAAAGTTAATTATAGCAGAGATCGGAAATTAATATAAGAAATAGATCTGGTACGTTATCCATTAAAATTAAAAACAATACGTTGTCGTCACAAAAGATGCGCTTCAGTTAAAAAAAACCTTTTTTTAAAACAAGCTTATATTATTTGTTAATAAAATGAACTGATCGAAACGAACGAGCCCAAAGTCGATGGGATTGCGTCGTTTAATTACGGAGTTCCTATGGCCACCTTCCAGCTCCATCATCAGATCAGCTCTATGTCATAATAATATTGCATTGTCATCCGATTTACACATGCAAAATTTCGGCTCAATCGGAAACCAGGAAGTGGAGATTACAGACAACGGGACAGGTGAAACTAAATAAAAGCTTATAAAAATAGTTAAGCTATACACAGCATAATTTAGCAGATATTCCAAATATTTCAGCACGATACCTTACGCGCGGTTTATTAGTTACAGCAAGAGTATACCTAAATTTTTTTAAACTATCATATAATTTGACACACACCCCATCTGCACATCAAATTTTCCTTCTAGTAAAGGTGGTGGACCTCTTATTAAAAAATCGGGGTATTTTGCACTAATTACATTGTATCACACATATCATACGACATGACACCACCAAGTAGTTATCAGTGATATCACTACACAAAATTATTTTCGTCCTTATCATTGAATCTTTATAAGATGTTTTTATTTGTAAATGTTTACACCGACGAGCGTGCATGAAGAATATCATGAAAGTAGATGAAGCGAAAGAGATGTGTCATGATGATCGTTGCAAATGGAGATCCATGATCATATACGTATATCATCTGTATCTCCTTCCGTGCATGTCGTAAGAGTCAACTAAGAAACTCCAGAGCGATGTATCAGAATATGAGCTAGTACTGACCATTTACACCTGGTACCGCCCCCTGATTACGTAAAAGCAATAGTAAAGCCGAAGCAAAGCGATAGCGATAATTTTTTTAAAACGAAAAACCGACTTCCTCCCAAAACTCGAGCTTACTAAAGTAAATTTTTTTACTAAAGGGCAAATATATATTGCGTTAAGTCGTGTACGAAGTTTAGTAGGCATAATATTGTCAGATTTATATGCCAGCAAATGATTAAATAGGCTACATGACAAAAGAGAGAAATGACTAGGCTTCGAAACTTTACGTCTGACAATATAAGCAACATATAATTGCACTCCTTCTTCCTGCCCTGTTCCCTATCATTGGGGTCGGTGCAATATGTAGGTACTCCTCTTTCATTCATCCCTATTATCCGTCATCTCGTTATTCTCATGTCTACCTCTTCCTCTACAACCATCTTACTTCGGACACGGCTTAACGCAACATATAATTTCACATATTATCTTCATCTTCATAAGCCTATTGCAGTCTACTACTGGACGTAGGCCTCCCCCTGCCATAGGGGGATTTTGTTACTAAAAAGTTCCACTATCTGTTTTTCGGCGGCTCCATCGTCAGACCCTCGTTTCCTTTATATTATGTGTAGCTGACCAAAATTCTCTATAACAATCTAAAAACGGACTACTCGTGCCTATTATATTTGAGGATGTCCCTAGATTCCTTAGAGATTCCATCATCAGATGTTATGTTTTATATGTAGGTGATCAAAACGCTCAGTTAAGTATAAAAACAGACTACATGTGCCTACAATATTTGAGGATTGCCCTCGATTTCTCCAAGATCCCATCATCAGATCCTGATGTGGTGAATATGAGACCAACTGGGAAGCATACCATGACAAACTATTAAAAAAATTGAAATCGGTTCATAAATGACATAGTTCTGAGGTAACACCCATAAAAAAAACATACAGACGTCTTAATAACCTCTCTTTTTTGAAGTCGGTTAATACTCGTACATGTACAATATTCTCCTTGAAATGTCAAAGTTTCTCTAAAATTCATTTTACGTAATTCGAATTTGACAAGTCTTTTGTACAATTTTCGCTATCGATTTGCTTTTGCTAGTCAGGTAATAAGGGGGTCGGTATGCTAAATGTGGCTCTCGGATCTCCTTTATGATCCTGCAATTATGGCTACCCCATTTCGCGAACATAGTCATTATATGTAACTATATTTAATATGCGTTCAAGTAATAAGTAAGTCGTCTAACTTCAACCCGATTAATTAACCTCTACCCTTGTGTGATTAAGAAAATCTTAAACGAGCACATATTATCTAAATTACACTATTTAAGTACCTATTCAGTGGCGCTACTTCCGTTCCTAATTTATTGTCATGTTTATTATTATGTTTTGGTTGAAAAGGTTACACTTACATCTTAAGGTGGGTTCCCACGGTGCGTGATTTCGCGGACGGACGCGCACCACGGACGCATCTGTATTACCACAGAAGCTCCGTTTCCCACGATTATAGGCTACTTTTTATCCCGGGAAAATGTTTTTAAGTGGGACCTGTCACAATATATTACTGAAAACTGCATCGAAATCGGTTCAGCCGTTTCTGAGATTAGCGTGCACAAACGCACAGACAAACATACAAAAATTCCAAAAAAATATTTTTTGGGTACTATTGCGTTAATAAAGGTCTTGTATAATATTTTTTTCTCATATATATTCTATGTACAGACAGCGATCCGTTACATTTTTATTAACTGACTTCAAAAAGAGAGGTTATCAATTCGTCTGTAAGTTTTTTTAAATTTTTTTATGTGTGTTACCTCAGAACTCCGTTATTTATGAACCGATTTCAATTTTTTTTAATAGTTTGTTATGGTATGCTTCCAAGTTAGTCCCATATCAGGATCTGATGATGGGATATTGGAGCACTCGAGGGCAATCCTCGAATATTGTAGGCACATGTAGTCTGTTTTTACACTTTTACTGAGCGTTTTGGTCACCTACATATAAAACATAACATCTGATGATGGAATCTCTAAGGAATCTAGGGATATCCTCAAATATAATAGGCACGAGTAGTCCGTTTTTAGATTGTTATAGAGAATTTTGGTCAGCTACACATAATATAAAGGAAACGAGGGTCTGATGATGGAGCCGCCGAAAAACAGATAGTGGAACTTTTTAGTAACAAAATCCCCCTATGGCAGGGGGAAGCCTATGTCCAGTAGTGGACTGCAATAGGCTTATGAAGATGAAGATAACTGTGTTAAGTCGTGTAATTATATGTTGCGTTAAGCCGTGTCCGAAGTGTGATTGTTATAGAGGAAGAGGTAGACATGAGAATAACGAGATGACGGATAATAGGGATGAATGAAAGAATATAATGTAGGAATAAAATATAATTTATAGATATATTTTAAGCCTATATCCGGTGATCATAATTCCGGTACTACTCAATTACTTTAGTAAATGTTACTAATTTAGCATCCAGTACTATAAATAAAATATCATCATAGATAATTGTCCTGATAATTATTGATATTGTATAAGTTTGGATCATGAGAATTTAAAATATATTTCTGTATTTGTAATTAATTCTTTTTGGCGCCAACCGGATGAGGTTGGTCGCCATGATAGTCGTACGAAGCAGGGTATAAATAACGAAAACTGGTCGAGGGTTGGACTTCAGTGTTATTGTGTCGGTGGTACAGTGTGGATCAAAGCTAAGTACATTTTTATATTGTAATTCCGCTATAACTATCCGATCCTATATATCTTTACTTTATAATAATGTGTATTTAACTAGAAAGGTTTATGTATATTGAGAATGAGAATACTGTCTCATAGCATAAGGCTCAGTTATTAAACTTTAAGTGTTTAATGTTGTACTTGAATAATTTCCAATGTTTAATCCCTGATGGGTTTCTTCTCAGTTCTTCCCATCAAGGTGTAATCGAACTGTGTGTATTTTCAGTAATATATATAATGAGATATATGTTACTGATATGTTTGTTTTATTCTGAGTCCTGACATCCATTATTTATTTCCCCTTTGGAATAGAATACAGATAGGATAGGTAGTTTGGTACATAGGCCACCAAGGATATTCAATCTAGACTAGATAATATATATTTATAAAATTATTAATAAAGAAAATGAAAAAATTCTTCACCCGAGTAGGAATCGAACACACGACCGCTGCAAACCGTGCCAGCCGCTATAACCACTAAGCCACCGGGTCAATTACTCGGATGACGAATTTTACCATGTCTTTTCTAAATTACATATTGGCAACGTTATTCTTCATCCAGATAGCTATACACTAGCCAAATCTCGGCAAACAAAGCTGAATCCCTCAGCACAATGTTTAAAGATATATTTAATATATATTTATACATAGTAAACTCGACTCAACTCTAACACGTGTGGCAAGATTTTTTTACGAGAAATAATTAATATATATCTATGAAAAAACTAGCATAAACATTGGACACTATAAATTTCGCCCGATCAAGAGAAAAAAATATTTTTTTACAAAAAAATTTACTGAATTGTATCAGGCGTCACTATTCGGAAGTTCAAACTAAACTAAAGTTAGTTAGTTGGTTCGGTAGATAGAACTAACATGGAAAACTAATCCTGATGATGCCACGGGTGTTGGCGATAACATTATGTGGATTAAAATTTTAATTGGTTTTCGGAGTAGCAGCCTATGTATTTATTCGGTTGCATGCTAGGTGACTATGGATCTGGCTTCTCGTTGCGACTGTAGTGTCTTGTGTTCGTGATCATGAGTAGGCAGATCCGAGGGTCAGCGGAGGGTATAGGGCCCGGTGGTGGGCGATCCCTCAATAGAGAAAAAAATTTTACATCATTTCCCAGCATTTTTTTGGCATAAACTACTTTATTTGATGTATAGAGTACGTACAGTGTAAGCACCCTTGACACGATCAGCTGAGCACAGAAGCGAAACAATTTCTTTTCATTTATTTATATTTATTAAATAAACGTCAGCGAGGCGAGCCCGCCTGATTGGACCGCGCCGCCATTTCTCTGGATTTGCATAAAGCCTTGTGCCGGTCCTTGGGCCTTTGTTTGCTTCTGCAAGCCCTGTTTGTTATTGCTTTTTAATTTGACTCCTTTAGACAGGAGCAAATATATACTTTGCTGCCGTAATTAGAGGAGTCACAAATAATAGGCAGAACCTTTGGAAAACTCCATTGTTTTTTGAGGTATTTCTTAATGTTACCGAATATGTTAAAGAAATGTATTATACCTGTTTGGATATTACGCCAAAACTACTGACCAATTTCAATAGTCTAGTAAAGCCCGAGAAAGGAAAAAGGTTATTTATAAAAAAAAAAATCCAGGAAAATCTCGATGTTTTTTTTGCATAATCTACGCGGGTTAAGTCGCGGGCGTCCACTAGTACAGCATAGTTTCAATAAATTTTTAACCGACTTAAAAAAAGAGAGGTTTTCAATTCGTCTGTATGTTTTTTATTATTTTTTATGTGTGTTACCTCAGAACTCCGTCATTTATGAACCGATTTAATTTTTTTTTAAAGTTTGTCATGGTATGCTTCCAAGTTGGTCCCATATTCACCACATCAGGATCTGATGATGGGATCTTGGAGAAATCGAGGGCAATCCTCAAATATTGTAGGCACATGTAGTCTGTTTTTATACTTTTACTGAGCGTTTTGATCACCTACATATAAAACATAACATCTGATGATGGAATCTCTAAGGAATCTAGGGATATCCTCAAATATAATAGGCACGAGTAGTTCGTTTTTAGATTTATATAGAGAAATTTGGTCAGCTACACATAATATAAAGGAAACGAGGGTCTGATGATGGAGCTGCCGAAAAACAGATAGTGGAACTTTTTAGTTCCCTATGGCAGAGGGAGGTCTACGTCCAGTAGTGGACTGCAATTGGCTTATGAAGATGAAGATAATTATGTTAAGTCGTGAAATTATATGTTGCGTTAAGCCGTGTCCGAAGTAAGATGGTTATAGAGGAAGAGGTAGACATGACGGATAATAGGGATGAATGAAAGAAGAGTACCTACATATTGCACCGATCCCAATGATTGAGAATAGGGCAGGAAGAAGGAGTGTAATTATATGTTGCTTATATTGTCAGACGTAAAGTTTCGAAGCCTAGTCATTTCTCTCTTTTGTCATGTGGCCTATTTAATCATTTGCTGGCATATAAATCTGACAATATTAACCTTATAAACTTCGTACACGGCTTAACGCAATATATATTTGCCCTTTAGTAAAATTTTACTTTAGTAAGCTCGAGTTTTAGGAGGAAGTCGGCTTTTCGTTTAAAAAAAAATGCAAAGTAGGCAGTAGAAGAAGTTATAGTAGAAGTAACTCTGTGAGAATATAGAATTCCATACTCGAATTATGTTTTACCTTTGATATCTCCCCTCATGCGGTCTCGTTATTTTTAAACATCTCTCCGAAAGAGACGTGAATGAAAAATAGACACCAGTTAAAATTAACCTTGGATTTAGAATTTGTTGCAAATGAGACTCCATATTTTAGATTTTTTTCAACATAACATGTGAAGGTCATGCTGCTCATTATATAGGTAGATAGATTGCTGATAGCTGTTGTACTACTTACTTTAGTAGAGTTCTAAGCGTACTTAATAATTATTATTTAAGTACATACTAACACCGAATAATGAACCTTTCTAAGTACGTCTATTATCATGTAACGGTAAACGCATAGGCCTTGGCTTTAGAGCAGAGTTACAGGAAAGGCGACACAAAGGTTTTTTAAACAAGACCCGACAATTGTAACAGAAGCTTGCCCTTTGTGTTTTAGCCATTTATTCTTTGGTAACAAGATATTCAGTTTCCTAACATTTCAGTAATTCAGATAGAGCAGGTCTGAAGATACAGATAAAGATGGCTGACCAGTGAAGGTCGCGTTTAGTGAAGGTTCTGTACGTGGTTTTATAGAACTAGGCTCTTTGTAATTTACTGAATAATTGCATAATGTTAAATGAAACTGAAGAGTTATTTATTTGTGACCGTAAATGTACAAATTGAAGTCAATGTGAACAGTGAATGATATATTTAAAGTCATTTTAAAATTAATTAACAGGTAGTTTCATATATGTAGCTATATAAATGTGATGGGTCTCTCTTAACTTAATACTTGTAAGTATCAAACAAATGCAAAAGTAATCTTTAATAATACATCAATATATGCGATTTATCTAAATATTGGTAGGTAAATAAAGAAAAATCTTATTCGAGATTAAAATTTGATTATTTCTTTTCAGTGCTATTCATAAAAAACCATTTACTTATATCGTGACAAGAGCTAAACATGGATTTATTTTTGCTCAATTTAATAAATAGGCAAGATTGAAAAATTTCTTGGTTCAGTTATAATTATTTACAGGTAGTATAATACTATTTTTAAAAAATCGGTGTAAGTTAATTATTAATTGAATAATTTAATGCCAAGGGATCTGTGATTAGACGTGACGAGCTGTGAAGGAAGGTCTAAGAGGAGGTGCTATAATTATTATAGAACTGCTGTGATCGCCTATATAGCCTACTTTAGCTCAGTGTTAGCCAATCACTGGGTAACATTGTTCTCTCGCCATTGTCTACCCTTCCACCTGTCACTCGAGCAACAGTGACTAGTCTACAGGATAAAGTTGACGCTGGCTCTATCTTTGATCAAGTTTTACGGATTATAATATCATCAAAATACATCAGTTAGAACTCTCTACCTATTGAAAAAACTGGCGAAAAGTGGGTGTGCAATTTACACACTTCTGCCCAACCTCTTTGAGGATAACATCGGAAAAAATGTATTTACGAGTATATATGTAGGTAAACGTTGTTAGATCATCTCCTTTGTCCTCCCTTCTAACTCTGCCCTTGTTTTAATCTACTTACCAATATCTTGATTAACTAAACTAAACTTTTGTAGAAGTTGCTTTACCTGTAACAAGATAAGAATTTTTACTTAGTTTAATTCAAGTTTAGAATTTACAAGTTAAATTGTCAGTAAATACGAGAGTCGAATTTCGATTTCTATTTGAGTTTGTAAATTGCTATTGTTTTTAATAGGCTCTGATATTTAACGCAATAGTATTTCTATGGCCTTTTGATAACAGTAAATAATTACAGCAGACAGATCACAACCGACGCTCAGGTATTATTACCCAAAACCGACGAGCATGTATGAAGAATTTCACGAACGTGAACGAGGCGGCGACAGTGGTATGTTGGAAATGTGCTAAATGGAGATCCATAGTCTTAACCTACTCCTGTGAAAAAATAGATATATATGTGTCTATTATGTATAGAAGATAAATAAAACAAGAACATAACAACGAATTTTCATAAAGAAGTATATACAGGGTGTTTTTTCGTTGCCACCCTTAACTTTAACTTTACTCTATACATCAAATAAAGTAAGTTTATGCAAAAAAAATGCTGGGAAAAGATTTTTTTTAATTTTTTTTATTGCTTTGTCGGGCAAAATTTATAGTATCCAGTGTTTATGCTAGTTTTTTCATAGACAGATATTAATTATTTCTCGTGAAAAAATCTTGCTACGCGCGTCAATGTGCATTTATGCAGAAAAACGCAGTCTATTTACTCAACTTTGGAACCTAATATTTTTGGAACCCGGCACTTCCCAGGTATGCTTCCATGGAGAAAAATGATCGTGATGATGAGGAGATTCCGTAGTTTTCGGGAACGTTGACGACCAAAAATCAGGATAGATCGCAGAAAAAGGAATAAAATTAATTAGCATCATCGATTTCTTACGTAAAAAACGTATAATACTACAGCTGCTTCTCTTCCCGGGCATACTGTACCAGTCAGTAGAGGGACAGAAGGGTCTTGGTGTTTTGTAGGCGATGGGCTGACCACCTGTCACTACTAACCGCACTTGTACATCTCAACTGTACCCTACAAATTGGTCAGAAGTGGCACCATGTGGTTCTATCGGCCCTCTGGTTCTGTTGGTGCTCTGCCTACCTCGTAAGAGATAAAGGAGTGATTATATGTATGTATCGATTTCTAAATATAAAAATCGTTTTCTGGAGTGTAACCATGCTATGGTTTCGCAATTATTATTAGGTCGTCCATAGTGATTTTTGACTGATAAGTCAGTTTGGTATCAATTACTCGTACTCGTATGTATGGTTATCTGACCATTATGGTAACAGCAAACGATCATTATATTTATGAAATATGATAAAGTATAATAATAAAATATTAAAACGAGTCTTAGCCAAAAAGTCATCATTAACTTCACCATGATTTGATACTTTTGGGGGTAGCAGGAAAAGGTGACAAAAAGCAAGTTAATTTTGGAATGGAAGCCGTCCTCGTGTAACTTAACAGAAAGTAATCCCAAACTCACAAGGTTAATTAAAAGGCCTCGAGTCGAGCTATATCAAATTTAATTTAGTGGGACGGCTGTAAATATTTGCTATCTGTGTAATATTTATTATTATTAGGAATTCTGTTAAGGTTTCCAAAAAATGGCTGGCTAGCTATGAAATATATTTCATTTTATTATTTGCACTAGCAAACTAGACTCATTTCATGTTTTTGTGAGCAATGTTTGGTGAATAGTCATTGAATATATTTTACATTAATAGAGGCCTGAATTGCAGTAACATTCTTATACAAGAAGCTGACCAATTAAAAACGAGGTTTACCTCGCTAAACTCGCATTTTCACTTTATTCCATTTTAAACACTTTTTTTCTCACAAATTACACCTTTTTGCCAGCATAAATACAGTTCAGCACTTTAAGTTTTAATTATAATGAAATTGAGTTAAAAATAGTCCATTTTGCGACTCCTAATAAACAGAGTTAGCAATTCGTCGACAATTTATTTCCGACTTCTTCATTTCGTAAATACTTACTTTAAGAAAGAAAGAAAGAAAGAAAGAAAGAAAGAAAGAAAGAAAGAAAGAAAGAAAGAAAGAAAGAAAGAAAGAAAGAAAGAAAGAAAACGTTTATTTTTCGCCACACACACACACATAAAAAATTAACACACATAATTTAAATGCGGAAAATTCATGGAAAAGAATGAGAGAAATTTAGAAATTTAATGTTACTCTTGTGGCTGAGTTTTTACGGTTTCTAACTGACTTTTCTGAGTTTTACTCGGATTTTAGGATTGAGACACGTACAGGCGCGGTACAGGTTTATTGACACTTTTAATAGATGGCGTTAGTATATGTAAAAAATAAGATGGGTCTGTTTAAATTTGTAAAATTTATTTGCATGATTTTCTTGAATACAAAATTAGCAAAATTAAAAATATAGCTATGTTATAGGGTGTAGGAATTCCATCATCATCCAGCAGTTTTGGCTACCTCACTTGGAACACACGATGTATTAATTTGCTACCTCCATGCCATATATTAAACATACTAGTTAATCATACGCAATAAATGTCAAACTTATTTGAACGTAAAATGTAATCAAAACTCAGAATAACCGCATCTATTTTAAGGTACAATCCATTCATAAAAGCTCTCAAAATATCGCTTTAAAATTGAATACAAAATGGCGTATTTCAATGTAAAATGATATTGCGACGTAAAACATATGCATTGAGTGAAAGTGGGGGTGTTGAACCTTGGCATTTCGGTGGGGTAAGGTCAATGTGCGCAGGGGATTAAGGCCTTACGTTAGGTCCAATTGCATGCTTAATGGTAAAGAAATGAGGTGCATGCTATTGAGATTAACTTAGTCATTCGGATTAAATCCGCTGATATCCGAAACCTATTTGCGACTTCGCAGGTCCGGAAATGTGAATGGAGGCGAATGCATGCTTAATGGGTGTAAAGTTTCGCGGGAAATAAGGTAGAACTGTGTGTATACATGATGCGATATAAAAACCAAATAATTATCATAAATCAACTTTTATTTATCAACTTTTAAATAGTTGAGTAAAAAATTGACGATTGATGACTTAGTCAAAATTATTAACTTAAAAAAGGACGAATGCCAAACGAATAGTTTTGTATAATGGAATAGAATAAATACTAAACTGATAAAAATTCTTCTAATATTAATTCACAACAAAAATTAGGTCACATATGTCCATAAACATTACGCATCAAGGTATATACCTAATTTTAACTTAACTTGATTTTATAATATAGGTACTATACTAGCGGCCGCCCACGACGTCCGTGTTAAAGGGCATTGCGTCCATGTGAAGCCGGGACGGGTCTCTAGTTAAACATATAACCCTTCATCTGGAATCACTCTATCTATTAAAAAACCGCTTTAAAATACATTGCGTAATATTTAAGATCTAAGCAAACATAGGGACAGACGGACAGCGGGAAGCGACTATGTTTTATAATATGACGTGATGATTAATGGAAAATATACATATAGCGTGGACTTAATAATAGGATAAAAATGGCTTGAGTCGATTCCAGACAAAACAAATGTCCATTAGTGGTTTCGCAGTAAATAGCTTAAAACGGAGCGCGGCTATTTGCCGCTCGATTACCTATTGAGTATCGAAAGGGACTATTTATCAATTTTATTGGATTACACGCCGAAATAATGCTTTTTCGAGGCAAAAAATGGGCCAAAGTCACTGGCACAGTAGGTTTACTGGCAAATGCTTTATAACGTTATGATATTTTTAATAATAGTTTATCAAGCTTATACAGTGTGTCTGAGATAGAGTTAGCGATATTCTATGGGCGTGTTGTACACTTGTTTTATCGATAATAAGAAACATAATTTAATAAATCAAAAAACCCGACTGCTTAAAAAAGAACCAAATAATGTCCATAATAAAAAAAACTGAAAATAAAAAAAACAAGCACTTAGATGTCCGGTGGTCTAGAATTCTATAATCTTATTATTATATAATACTATTGAAGAACATTAAATATTTTCTAACGATCGTAACATAACAACTGAACAGCTAGGGTCCATTGAAATATTAGCTTGGCTGTCGGATAATGGATCCCGACTATAGAATTATTATATAGCCTTAGTTATTAGCTTACTTTATGCATTTTGCAAATAAGCAACGGTCAAATGGTTTTTAAAGATCCCTACCTATATATTCATAGGATAAAAGTTTATAAAAATTTAGTACTAATTAGTAGGAACAAGTAAATTTAGATACTTTTAAAATATTACCTTTTTATGCTAAATTAGGAAAGAATTTACCAAAAGTCATAATTTACATATAAAACGTTGATTTCAAACTGAACACAGCCTAAACTACAGGCAATTTCTGAATGAATGAGGTCGAGCGTAGGAGTAAATGGGAACGTAGGCGGAGGAAGAGAGATAACAACAAAAAGTATACCTCCAGAGCGAAGGAGAAGGAGGTATAGGGGGCAAAAAGGGGGGGAGTAGGTACCTGACGCCCACGATTTTAGTGAATGGAGGGTGAATGACGCAGAATCTGTTGCTTTCGTGATATAGTGCAACATTTAGGGGTGTTTATTGTTGTGGAAATTGAACGAGATTGTGGAAAAACAATATGATATACGCGATGTAGTAGATTTTGTAGGATGTGTGTTTTTTATTTATTTTATGACATCGCAAGTAACTGACGTTTTAACTTTTATTAAGGTGGCTAAGGGCCAATTGTTTGATTAATAATTAAGCAGTTTTACCTGAAAATATCGCTCAATGATAAAAAAAACAAAATATGTAAAATTTCAGTGTCAGCATTTAATCGTTAGAAATTAGCAAGTAACCGAACTTGTACATCTCAACTATACACTAAAAGTTGGTCAGAAGTGGCACCATGTGGTCCTATCGGCCCTTGGTGCTCTGCCTACCCCGTAAGGGATAAAGGCGTGATTATATGTATGTATGTGAATTAGCAGGTTTAGCAGAGCAGATAAATGATAAGTGCTTCTATCTTTAGGTAGACTAGTCGACAATATGCATAAATTAAACTCCCACGTGGGACTTAGGCCTGTGTTCATCAACGTTCGATTAATGTAATCGCTCGGTTTGCAGATTTTAAAGGTGTTTTATGACAACTAATGTTTAAGAATATTACCAATAAACACATGTAAAATTATGAACACCACGCAAATAACTAAGGCTATATAATATTTTCTATATATTGAGTATAATTTTTATATAAGTTTACCAAAAAATAATTAATATTTTCAAGCAAGAAGCTTTGTTAGTAACTTAAGTTTGACTACGGCGTAGTCGTTCGTAGCCTCAATTCGTAGCATATCCCGTCGTAGTACTTCATACCGCGAGAAAGAAGATTTGTTATAGTAGGCGTTTTAAAAAGTTCTTTATATTTTTTATAGTCCTGTACAAATTGAATCTAAAGAAATAATAAAATAAAAATACTAAACGAGATATTAAAAAGTAACGGTAAGTTATTTAAAAAAGATTATAGGTATATGTATAGGTACTTAACATTATACAGGATGTTTTTTCGTGGCCACCCTTAACGAAGGGTACGTACTCTTATACATCAAATAAAGTAAGTTTATGCCAAAAAAAAATGCTGGGAATCGATGTAAATTTTTTTTTCATCAAATATTTAAGTAAGTCCACTTTGGACATGCCTCCCCCCAACCTCCACTCCGATCGGTCGGAAAGCCTGCATCCAACCGACGCCCGCTGGGATCAATCGATGTAAATTTTTTGAATTTTTTATAAATTACTTGATCGGGCGAAATTTATAGTGTCCAGTGTTTATGCTAATTTTTTTCATAGACAGATATTAATTATTTCTCGTGAAAAAATCTTACTACATGCGTCATGTGCATTTATGCAGAAAAACGCAGTCTATTAACTCAACTTTGGACCCTAATATTTTGGAAACCAGACGATGCTTCCATGGAGAAAAATGATCGTGATGATGAGGAGGTTAGTCAACGTTTCAGCCGTATATGGTTCAATTCGGGAACGCCACCTTTTACGACGTTTATGCCCAAAAATCTTGAGCCTGTATATGACAGATATTAATTATTTTTCAATCCTTAAGCTGCAGTCTACTCAACGACCCTAATATTACACTTCCCAGGTATGCTTCCGCGTGATGATGAGGAGATTAGTTTTCAGTATGTATACCAATATTACTCGTATCTATAGTATGGGTTCCTGTATCTGTATGTCCCCTCAAGGGCACCCCTAATGACGTGGGTGGTGACGTCACGAGCCTCTGACGTCACGCCTGCGTGTTGCGTAGATGCGTTGAGAATGTCTATCTCTTTCGTTTTCATGGTTTTTATAAAAGTCTTTAATGGCTTCTTTTGTAGTTACTATATTGAATGATTATGCGAAACCCTATAGCCTATGTTCATCCGGGTCCAATAAGGATTATAACGGTGAAAGAATTTTTGAAATCGGTCCAGTAGTTTCGAAGCCTATTCGCTGCAAAAAAACAAACAAACATACAAACAAACAAACACTCAAAGTTTACCTCTTTATAATATTAGTATAGATATAGATATAGATAACTAGAGTACGAAGGACGTGATCTGTCTATACGAAGGCATAGTGTAAGTTATACAATTCGAACTCGTTCGCGTTAACGTCAGCTATTCAATTATTATAATGAGATAGTGCCTTTGTTCTCACTTTTATTAAATCACTATTCATCATCATCATCATCGTCATCCTATTGCAGTCCACTGCTGGACGTAGGCCTCCCCCAGGGCACACCTCAAGACTGCCATGGGGAGTATTTGCCCATAGTCACCACGCTGGGCAGGCGGGTTGGTGACCGCAGTTTGTATTTTGGACTATGTTGTCAACATGGGAGGCGCTGCCACAGGCAGACATGGGGTGGTTCGAATTCTACTATGCCGGCACCACGCGGCCATTATTACTCAGTTTGAATTGCAAACTCAGTTCTAAACTACTTCTACTGTAGTACGTAGTTATTGTAACAGTTATTTTCAAGTCAACAGTTGAGTTTTAGTCAACTATTGATACGGGGTTATTCTCTAATGTCAACTTAATTTAATTTTTATTTTTATTTTAACTTATAATAATTTTCGGTGATAAATTAAAATGACTAAGGCCCATGTTCATCAACGTTCGATTAAACAAAATGTCCGATTAATGTTTTTGAAAGGGTGTTTATTGACGCTTTTTCATATGAATAATGTTGTTAATAAATATTTATTATCTATACTAATATTATAAAGAGGAAAACTTTGTTTGTTTGGTTGTAATGAATAGGCTCCGAAACTACTGGACCGATTTCAAAAATTCTTTCACCGTTAGAATCCTTATTGGACCTGGATGAACATAGGCTATAAGAATTTCCCGATATTCCCACGGGAAGGCGACCAACGGGAATTTAATATTTTACGAAAACCGCTATACATATGAAGCTGAAATCGGGCATATATGTTCATTGGGGACAACGAGGAAGGACTAAAAACGGATTTCCCGAAATTCCCACGGGAAGGGGACTAACGGGAATTCATAATACGAGAACCGCTATACATATGAAGCTGAAATCGGGCATATATGTTCATTGGGGACAACGAGGAAGGACTAAAAACGGATTTCCCGAAATTCCCAAGGGAAGGGGACAAATGGGAATTCAAACGGATTTCCCGATATTCCCACGGGAAGGGGACAAACGGGAATTCATTTTTTTTACGACAACTGCGATACATATGAATTTGAAATTGGACCTGTATGTTCATTAGGGACTGCGAGGGAGCACTAAGAACGGATTTCCCGAAATTCCTATGGGAAGGGGAGTTACGGGAATTTAATTTTTTTACGAAAACAGCTATTTATACGAAGCTGAAATCGGATTAGGGCTACAAGGAAGCTCTAAGAACGGATTTTCCGAAATTCCCACGGGAAGGGGACCAACGGGAGTAAACGAAAACCGCTGTACCTACATATAAAGTTGTATCTATGTATTGATATGTACCGAAGCGAAGCGAGGGCGGGCCACTAGTTTGTTAATAATTTTACATGTGTTTATTGGTAATAATATTAAACATTAGTTGTCATAAAACATCTTTGTAATCTGCTAACCGAGCGATTACATTAATGTAACGTTGATGAACACAGGCCTTAAGGGTCAGTTATTTGATCAATAGTTTTACTATTAGTTAAAATAAAAATACCTCAAAATTAGATTGACTGGCATTTTTAACTAACTGTAAACTTAACTAATGATCCACTAACTGGCCCTCAATGAGTCGCGAGCTAATTTAAATAAGTTATTTATTGACGGGCCATTTCTGAAATGTCACCGATTCGGGTGTGAAATGTACACGAATCCCCGCGGGCGGACTGAAAGGTTTCAGTTACGATTTCAGATTTCAGTTATCGATAAGGTTAGCGTGAATTTATAGCGTCTATTGCAACAGCCTTTTGCAGAATATGTATGCTATTTTACGTATTTAACAACTACATGTTATAATTTTATTTATTTAATAGCAAGTGAAACTTTTTGTTTCAGTTCTAGCTCAGTGTACAACTTATTGTCAACAGCGAATCATAAAACTTTGAGAACTGCAGCTACAGGCAGCACTTTCAGTTACTGAAAGATTAGTGAAGCAAGGATCAGACCATGAAGAAGAAATAAAAGAGGAGCAGAGGCTAAGTATATTTTCATACAAAAATAGTGTGCCGCTGAGCGGGGGTGAAGTATGGGACGAGGGGAGCATCCTAACAATGTAGCCCTGCCCATTTACATAGAAACCACCTTGTAGTGACTAAGCCAAACATAAGCGTGCGGTTACAGCTACTGCGTTACACACACTGGCCCTCAAGCTCCGCCCCTATCATGACGTCATGGCCTCACGATTGCCACACAACTCATACATAGTCCCACCTCCTCTTTTATACCTTCTCCATGGATCAGACCTTTAACCTAAGTTACTTGTAAGCAGCATCATGACTGATAAGATTACCTCCCACAGGGAGGTCTCATCGGTTGATAATATCACATGCGAATAAAATACATTTAAACACAGATGTGTATCAGAAGAAGCCGGAACTGCAGGATCATATAGAATACCCCACAGCCACGTTTAGCCTAGCGCGGGCAGATGTAAATAATATCAATGACAAGTTGCTAGCTTCATTCGAATAAACACAAATAATATCGCAGTGTTCGATTCAAATCTTAAAATAGCGCCAAATTACAATTCCGAAGCATTACAAATTAGCCTAATAGTATTTGAACCAAATAGAAGTACAATAGAATTGAGGGTCGATTGAAGGAAACGAGGCGAGAAATGTTAAACAGATGCCAACCAGAGCCTTATCGAGTTACCTCCCACGGGGAGGCCTCATCGAATTCTTATTACATTTTTGTTCTGTAAATATTTTATTAAATATTATTTTTCGTATTATTAACGAAGACTGATTGTAGACAGTGGACAATATCGATGTTGTTGTACAAAATATTATTTTGTGTATAAAATAACTTCATTATTTTCATCATAAAAACACTTCTCCATAATATAATCCGTTAGG
The DNA here is from genome assembly GCA_014607495.2 of Carposina sasakii. Taxonomy (NCBI): domain Eukaryota; kingdom Metazoa; phylum Arthropoda; class Insecta; order Lepidoptera; family Carposinidae; genus Carposina; species Carposina sasakii. The sequence continues at coordinate 13,442,565 of CP053156.1, forward strand.
ATGTGGTTAATCGTTTCATCATTAAAACATTGTGCTGAGGGATTCAGCTTTGTTTGCCGAGATTTGGCTTATGTATAGCTATCGGGATGAAAAAATAACGTTACCAATAATGTAATTTCAAAAGGAGATGGTAAAATTCGTCATCCGAGTAATTGACCCGGTGGCTCAGTGGTAAGAGCGCTGGCACGGAATGCAAAGGTCGTGGGTTTGATTCCCACCTGGGTGAGGAATTTTTTCCATTTCTTTATTAATAATCTTATAATTTTCATCATTGTAAAAAAATGATAATATGATAGTCCATCATTCTGTATTTAAAAGCCCTGACGATTCATTTTGTATGTTATCCTTTATCTAGAAATCCTATCATATTCACTGCTGCTGTAAATGGCCCACTGATGGGAAAAGGCCTTCCCTATAGCACCCGCAGCTCTCTATCCAGGGCCACGTCTGTCCACCCTTTCAGAAATTAGGTCATCCCGCCATCGTAACATGGACCGATTAAATCCTTCAATAAGAATTAATCGATACCTTTATATTTGCAATAGATTAGATAAATGCTCCATTATACCTGACCCGAAAATACCTAAGTTCTGAACAATGGAATTCGTACTTTATAACGCAAAATAAGGAGAGTAAGGAGGGCCACTAATTGACGGCTTTATTGACGACTCAAGACGTTTATCCCACCCACGAAGCAAATACAGAGTTGAGGTACTTGGTTTTGATGGATTATTCCTAGTAAAGATTATTGCGTTCTTTCACACTGTATTTTTCCTTAAGGGTAAATGAAGAGATGGAGCGGGAGACATTATTTTCATCTTGAAGATGCCACGTGAAATCCTATGTCAAATAACAAAACATATTTTAGCTGTTGCAGCTAGTATCTACGTATTGCATGCTGGGTTCACATCGCCACTGTTAGTTGTCTGTGTTAGCAATTATCCGATTTTAGGGTCAGCGGAGGGCGTATAGCTCGGTGGTAATCGAGACCTAGTTTTTAAAAAGAAGTTGGCAATACCAATGTTTGTTCATAGAAAAATACTGTCGAAATTGCGAGGATTACCTCGCTCGTCTACCACAGTGAAGAATTGCTTGATAAAATGTGAACACCGCGCAGGCTACATTTCATGTCGCATTACTTCATTAATAATCAGTATTTTAATAGTTCTATTTTGTATTTGCTTCGTGATTCCAACTTTCGAATAGTAAAGTTCTATTTTTGTTTTACTTAGCTATCTGTTTATTGCGCACTTTTGGTTAAATATTGACAAACGCCTGAAAGAATGGAACTGTCATTATACGAGTATATATACATCGATTCTGTGATTGTGAAAACTAATTATTTACGTAGAAAACATGTAGAGACTTCAGACAAATATGTGCTCGAATATACAAGCTGCAACTCCTTTCCTGTATATCGTAAGAGTCGCCTAAGGAATTTAGGGACTAGGTGATAAACGAACAATTTGACGACCGATTGGTGTAGTTGGTAGTGGTCCTGCCTGCGATACCATAGGTCCTGGGTTCGAATCCCGGTAGGTACAAACATTGATATGATGAATATCGATGTTCGTTTCCGAGTTATGGATGTTTCTATACTTATCTATGTATTTCTATACCGTTGCTTAGTACCCACGATACAAGACCTCAGGGATCTTAGTGTGGGACAATGTGTTGTGACTTGTGAAGTGTGTGAAAAAAAATATCAGTGATCATTTATTGTAGGTATATTTGACGATGATTTCATTAATGACTATCCAATTATTGGGAACACAGCTCAGATACTATATGTAAGTTAGTTATTATGCGCACTGTACTGTATGATGAATATGTTTACGATGATACCGCTTATGCATACGAATCAAGTGTCAGATTCGTGTATTTGATGGTGTTTCTGCTATATTATGATATACATTTTACACTTCAACGAAATATATTTACGTATCTAATAGTCACGCCTACGATTTCTAAAGAGTTTGGACTGAAATATACAAATTATGTCTATTGAGGAATCGCCCGCCACCGGGCCCTATACCCTCCGCTGACCCTCGGATCTGCCTACTCATGATCACGAACACAAGACATTACAGTCGCAACGAGAAGCCAGATCCAAGCACCTAGCATGCAACCATAAATATATAGCTGCTAATCCGAAAACCAATTAAAATTTTAATCGACATATGTTTCGCCAACACCCGTGGCGTCATCAGGATTAGTTTAGGAGGGTATAGGGCCCGATGGCGGGCGATCCCTCAATAGAGATTTGAATTTCCGAATAGTGACGCCTGATACAATTCAATATACAAATTATGCTCACTTTCACCTTGTAGCCTATTTTAAGACCCACGTGGTAAGGGATGCTTTCCAACCTAATGACCGTGGCCTCCTTTTATTTACGCGGGTGAAGTCGTGGGTGATAGCTAGCTTAGATTAAAAATATATACTTACCTACAATTTACAATTTTAAAATTCATTTTCAAGTAGTAATATAAAATTCCATTAATTATCGATAGTCAAGTTCACGCATACCTCCCTAGAGGGTGGGCATGAGGTTCTATTCTTAGATCAATGGGCGGGCAAATGAGACTTGACGTTTCTTTCTTATTTAAACTAAGTTTAAACTGAATTAAAGTAGTATTTTATTGATTTGCCTATATTTGAATAAAACTAAATTAGTTTTGGTTTCTTATTAGTTTTAAGTTAATCTGGTTCTCGTAGTCACTCAATGACAATGAGGCGTTGTGGAAATTAAGAGACACGTGGATATTTTTACAGCTTTGGAACTTGGAACGTGACATCTATCCTGATTTTTTGAATAAATTGCGATTAAAAACTTATTCTTATTCTTTATTGTACACAAGACATAACAATAAATACAAAAAATGCATACAATGGCGTGCTCTCATAGTATCTCTCTGCAAGAGATTTCTTCCATCATACCAGAAAGCAAAATGAGACCAATATTATATAGGTGATAATGTGTACAGAATTAAAACTAGGTACATAGCTATATAATAAACAAAAATAAAATATTTATACATAAATAGATACATACATCCATACAATCAAATAATAAAAGTACATGTTAGACATAAGAACAGTACAAGCTAGGAAAAAAAGAAATAAAACAATAGGATTAGCAACAATTCAGCAAATAATTGAAACCGATCAGTCAGCCAGTGCAAGAAAGTGATCACTTAACTTATTTTTGAACGTCCCTACCGTCCTGCAGTCTATTATCGAGTGTGGAAAATCGTTCCAAAGTTTGACTGCATGCACCGAAAAGAAAACTTCGCAGTTAAAAGTTTTATAAGATTCTTATTTTTATCGCATAAATAAAAATAGATCATATGCCGCATCCGCATATTAGATTCGCTTAGCTAGAAACTTGTCACTGATTAATAACTAGGCATGGCCTAACCATATCCGGAAAATATCCTTTTCCGGATATATATCCTTTTAACATATCCAACTCCGCGTGCATATCCGGGAACGAAGAGATTAAGTGAAGCGAGATATGACTGGGATTGGTTTGGTTAGGTTGTTGTAGGTGTCCTTTTAACAGATCCAACTCCGGGTACATATCCGGGAAAGAAGAGATAAGTGAACCGAGATATGATTGGGATCTTAGGACTGTCTATCCAAATAAGAACTAGAATATTTGATAGGCGTATTTAAAAATCACTAAATAGGTAGGTACACTAACATTATTGTCCTAAAAAAAATTCCAAATCCAAACAGCTTTGATTTTCAATAAAAACAAAATACTTAAGATTAAATATAAAACGGAATGAATAGAAATTTTCGAAAATTATAATTACGAAAACAAATATTTAAAAACAAACATTGCAACGAACTAAATGGCATGCCTGTCGCTCGTGAGTATTCGTATATACTCGTGTAATGTCGTTACATTTGCGCTCATGAGTCTACTGCGATAGTACCGCGTATATTTTGGTGCTCTGCCTACCTCGTAAGGGATAAAGGCGTGATTATATGCATGCATATGCAAATAAATAACATTGCTGGGATCTTAATTATGAACCTGCAGTTCTGGCTACCCCTTTTAGGGAACATAGTCGTATCTAAATGTATTTAAAATGTCATTTAAAATGGCCGCGTAGGTTAGTATAATGCCCACCGAAGCGAGCAAAACAAACGATCTTCAGAGAAGCTTCTCTTATATTTACAATCGCTGATATGCCGAGCCTCCCCGTGGGAGTCTATGACGTCAGGCGGTGGTGTGAGGCGCTATTCCTGGTCCGGCGTGGGAGGACCACCTCCGATTTTATGTACCCTCCCTTGAGCCCAATATACAGATTTACGTTTTTTTCTTCTATCTTTGAGGAGTAATGATTTATGCGTGTAAGGACAATAGTGTGAATAGGTGGTCAAGTTTGGTTATTGAAGATTTTGTAAAATATGGATGTTTTCTTATAGAACAGTTTGACAGCTGGAATAATTGCATATCTACAATTGCGGACTAACCATTAGATTTTTAGCTTTAGAGCGAGACGCAGATATAATTAGTGTACAGTGCTATCTCGCTTACACAATTGAAACGATCCTGCTTTTAGAGTATATTGTAAGGACCCTGATAAAACTCTTATACCTTTTCAATGAACGATATTTATTGAATGATGGCTTTTAATCCCGGAAAAAATATTTTTTTATTCAACACAGTAATAAGTTGAATTTTTGGTAAGATAATAATCTAAATTAGGTAAGGACAGACTCTTTAGAACATAACCATAATATTAATAAACGTGGAGCAGAGATGGCATAACTTTACTCCGAGTTTAAGTGACTTTTTATAGAAAAGTCTTGAGTTTGACGTTGGAGTATGCTCTTTTTTTATCAAAAAGACACTGAAGGGATCAAGATTAGTTTTCAACGAGGAATTTATATCAAAAAGGCACTATTAATATTGTTTTTAACGAGATATTTCATAACACCAATACTTTTGCATGAGCGAGAAACTAGAAACTACTGCCGTCGTGAAACTAATAAACTTATTTATTATTACGAGTATGGGAACAAGTTGCGGTATTCTAGGTTTTAAAACTCGTAGTTAAAAGTTTGTAAGTATTACGCAGTAAGTATCAGTCAGTTTAGAATGTTGGATAGTTGCGTAATCTAACGGACGATTAAACAGATTTGAATGAAATTAGAAAGGGCCTTACTATTTACAGTGCAACCTCGATTTAACAAATCTGAAGGGAGCAAGTAAATATTCGTTAGGTAGGTATATCAAGTAATTCGTCGAAATGAGGTTTGTTATGTTGGGCTAAAATTCGTTATAGAGAGGTAAAATCGTGTCAAAACCTGTCGCGACTTGAATCAGATACTATGAGAGTAAGAGTCGTACATGGTGGGAACTTTATACAGGGTGTAACAGAAAGGGTATGTTAAGCGAAAAGCTATGTAAATAGCCCACTATAGAGAACCTATTTCCAAAATTTCAGACTCGTAATCACATTTTTATTTTTCAAGATTGTATGAAAATTCCTGAGTTATTTAAAAATTCTCCATAATATCGGGAAAAATAAACATGTGATTTCGGGTCTCAAATTTTGTGGATAGGTTCTCTACAGTGGGCTATTTACATAGCTTTTCGCTTAACATACCCTTTTTGTTACACCCTGTATAAAAGTTTTGAGTTGACAAAATTCGTTAATTAGAGGTTTAATACTTTTTCTTGATAGTCGAAAATTTGTTATAAAGAGGTTGTTCACAAAAAATGTTCGCAATGTAAAAGTATATTTAACATTGACTCTTATGGAAAATTCATGGGGAAAGCCGCAGAATTTGTTAAATCGAGGAAATCGTTATATTGAGGTACGTTATATTAAGGTTGCACTGTATTTACTTCTTGTATTACATAAGTAGTTTATGTGTTGGTAGGATATATAATAAATATTCATACATATGCTTACAAACTAGTAATAAAGCAAAACTATACTATTTATTCTTTATTTTTCTTTCACTATATTTCTACCTATACCTCTACTGCACAATATCTACTATTAATATCTAGTCGGAAGTCCTACGGTAGAATATTTAAGACGAGTGTACTATTAGTTTAGTAGAATTTATTAATATAATTTCCCTAAAACTTACGCTAAATTTAGAATAAATAAATCAAGAGCAAGGTCATTAATTTCCGTTAAAAGGCCTACGGGAGGGAGGGGGAGGGGGCTAACTCGTTCCGTGGTTTAGTTATTAACTCTATGATTTATTGTTCGAAGAAGTGTTTTAACTGGCTTTTAGAGGTTAACAACTAAAATTATTTTATAATATATAATTTATATTTATATCTAGACTAAGATAAATTTATAAAAACACTTCTCTATTAATATAATCCGGTAGGATATGGTTGATCGTTTCATCTTTAAACATTGTGCTGAGGATTCAGCTTTGTTTGCTGAGATTTGGCTAGTGTATAGCAATGGGGATGAAGAATAACGTTGCCAATATATAATTTAGAAAAGAGATGGTAAAATTCGTCATCCGAGTAATTGACCCGGTGGCTTAGTGGTTATAGTGGCTGGCACGATTTGCAGTGGTCGTGGGTTCGATTCCCACTCGGGTGAAGAATTTTTTCCATTTTCTTTAAAGTTTCTGGATATAAATACTTTTTCATATGAATTTATTAGGTTTCTTATTTGTATTTATCACAGGAATCGTGCTTCTACTTACATATACAATAGTAAGATTATTAATAAAGAAATGGAAAAAATTCTTCACCCGAGTGGGAATCGAACCCATGACCTCTACAATTGTGTCCCCAAAATTGGGGTAATCAGGAATTCGGGATCACGAAGAAGATTCAACAGCTACGTTTAGCAGATCAACTTACTATTTTTAATTTTTCTTCTTCAGCCTATTGCAGTCCACTGCTGGATTTAGGCCTCGCCCAGGGCACGCCACACGGCTACTGCCACGCATTTTTAATTTTTTACTACAAGTTAATTATGTCGGTTGGTACCTGCCTACATAATAAGATATAAATCAATATATTTGTATGACAATAAATGAAAGCATAGCACCGCCCTCCAATCAATAGCATTAGAAGCCTTTCAGGCAAGATTAGGGCTTCACGACGTGCGTTTGAATATTACAAGCAAATATTTACAACAAAACATTAAAATTAGTTCAGTTGTTGTACCGTAAAAGGTAACAGGTAATGATAATAATTATCGATCAATAAATGACAATTATTTTCTGCTGAACCCCAGAAAAGTCCAAGGAAACGTGCGAAATAAACGCTGACAGCGGTCTATCGTCTATGGATATGGACAGAGACAAGATAGACGAGGAGGGGAAAGAGAGCTTGATCCTGGGCTATATTCATTTCCTTTCGCGGATGTCGTAAGAGTCAACCAAGGAACTCGGGCGTACTTTCAGGCGATAAGTTTGCAACTTGTTTTGATGTTAGATATTATTTTATACATACGCGGGAGGGGACTGTCAGGCTCCAAATACAAGATTTGAGAAGCCACCACCTATCTCTTAATTGATGCTGTGTAATACAACCTTTTGTTGTATTTCATAAAATATGTATGTATACAGGTTGTAACAAAAATGGTATGTTAAGCTAAAAAGGCTTTTTGTTACACCCGTATAAGTATGCATTTATTTACTTTAATTTTATGTATCTGTTGTGTTTTTTATTATTTAGCTGTGCACGTGTGATATCCTCACATTTAACTATCACAAAATGTTAGCTGGTTAGCTGTAAGAAATCTCTGTCAGAGATAAGCTCGCCTTTGTATATTATCTTTGTTAATATTATTATCGTATAGGTTTCCTGTATGTAAAATAAAGAATATGTATATGAATAAGAGAGCACTTCTCTACTTTTCTCTTTATGTACGATACCTTCTCACATTTGATAAGAGAGCACTTCTCTACTTTTCTCTTTATGTACGATACCTTCTCACATTTGATAAGAGAGCACTTCTTTACTTTTCTCTTTATATACGATACCTTCTCACATTTGATAAGAGAGCACTTCTTTACTTTTCTCTTTATGTACGATACCTTCTCACATTTGATAAGAGAGCACTTCTTTACTTTTCTCTTTATGTACGATACCTTCTCACATTTGATGATTGTAGGATAATTGCTTTCGTATTTTCATCTAAGCAATTTTAAAAAGATAAAAAAATTCCATTCTATTTCATTCAGGAATTTATATGTGTGGTAGATTATGTACTGCGTTTATTATTAGTTCTTCACCACCTGCTAATTATAAGATGCTCTCACTTAGATTCGGTATAGTAGGTATTTGGCGCGGACAGAGACACGGGAAACAGCTAGTAAAGTAAAAATACCGTTGTAACTTGGCTTTTAACTCATCTTTTGTTTGATATCTTAAACTAAAGTTAGAGGTCTTATTATATTCCTTACATACAACATTTGCATAGAAATTGCATTCCAAACGTTTGTATTATCTACGGACCATCCGTTTCCTGACATTTCTATTTGCGCGGAGCATCTGCTTCATTTGTCCATTTAATTTAGTGGTGAAAATTGCAACTTTTTTTAACAATACAAAATACACTCCATTTTGTTCATTAATTTATGTGTGTACAATAAAGAATACTAATTACATACATACATACCTACATACAATCACGCCTTTATCCCTTACGGGGTAGACAGAGCATCAAGGGTCCGATAGAACAACATGGTGAACTTCTGAACAATTTTGAGGGTATAATTGAGATGTACAAGTTCGGTTAGTAGTGACAGGTGGTCAGCCCATCGCCTACAAAACACCAAGACCCTCTTGTCCCTCTACTGGCTTGTACAGTATGCCCGGGTAGAGAAGCAGCTGTAGTATTACACATTATTTTTTCACTCCCAGAGCAGCATAGAAGACAAGACAAGACTATGATAGTTTATAAATAAAAATCATATGGATCGGGACTGGTAACAAAAGAGGTCACCTACATTTCATTTATTGAATTGTATCAGGCGTCACCGGAAGTTATCTCAATAGAACTAACATTAATCCTGATGATGCCATACATACTCGGATTAGCAGCATGTATTTATGGTTGCATGCTTTTGGATCTGGCTTCTCGTTGCGACAATCATTAGGCAGATCCCCTGTCGACTCAATATACATTTCATTTGACCTGATATTCCAAGACATAGCCCAACGTTTTACGAAAGAATATTGGTTTGTTGTTTTACCTACATTTTTTTTTTAAAACAGAACATACTATTTTTAAAACAGAAATAAAAATGCAATAAGTAACTATTAACCTTTTCGCGCCTGTCTTCTTAGTCACCAAGTAAAAGTGCATTTAAGGCTATATTTAGAAAAGCCGAGATTTCCCATGCAGTCGCTTGTCAGTTTGTCACATTATTTTGCAAAGGTGAACAAAGAAATACTTTAAAATTATGTACTTATTTATAAAGCGATTACTGACCTTTAAGCGGCTACATGTGCCTGTGACTTCGTTCATTTGAGACGGTTCATTCTTTACGGAATTTTGTTACATTTGTAAACCTCAGACGTTGATTTTAACCAGTTACTTTAAGAAACTTTTCCGCAGCTTTTGAAATTTCTTAAATAATAGCAGATTACACCATATTTGAGTTTGGATTTTTATAGATAAGGTTCTTTTAATTGAAAATCGTTTTATATCATTGTGATACATCATCATCATCATCATCAGCCTATTACAGTCCACTGCTGGACGTAGGCCTCCCCCAGGGCACGCCACAAGACTGCCATGGGGGGTATTTGCCCATAGTCACCACTCTGGGCAGGCGGGTTGGTGACCGCAGTTTGTATTTTGGACTATGTTGTCAACACGGGAGGCGCTGGATACCCACGGGCAGACATGGGGTGATACGAATTCTACTCTGCCGGCACCACGCGGCCAATTCATTGCATTCAAATCATTGCGATACATCTGACATAAAATTATTACAGTAGGTATGTACATGGTATTAAAGTTATAACAAAGGTTTAGTCTAGGGTTAAAAATAAAGCATTGTATAAAAATGTTTAATATCGGAATCTCAAAGAGTCCCGTGGTGTACACGAATAAAAGCTCTTTAGCTAATTGTAGAGGCTACTTGAGATCTCTCCGGCCATCTTGAAAATTGTTTCTTTCTCAATCTTTAGCAACATAATGTTGAATATTAAATATGATGTTAGCACACGATCTTTCGTATTGGAAAAAAATATCGGAATAAAATATTTTTAAGGCCTCCGCTTATGGGTTAATTGAGTAGTGTGGTTTAGCTTAAAACTAGATTTACATGATACCATTTTCATGCATACAATTTCATTAAATCAACAAATGACTGGCATGGTCTAACTACCATTTTTACATGTCTATACTAGTGGCTAGTACTAAATAATGGCATCTCAATAATTTCTCTTGAATGTTCAAAAAACGCTATCACGCAAATTTGCCTCTAATATAACTGAAAAGGAATTTAGCGTCCGTGTGAATTTAAATCCATTATATTAAAATATTAATACGGAAACATTTCCTATTGGATTTGTTACCGGTCGCTAGATTATTGTAAATGTGCCTTGAAAAGCGGCGGTAGGCTCACCACTTACCACGTAAGCTAACTGGTGAAAAGAGAGTGTGTGATTTGCACACTTCTGCCCAACCTCCTTGGGGGATAATGGGCGTAACTATATGTATATTAAAATATCTAGACTGAAATATAAAGTTTTAAAATCGATCGCGACAATAAATCACAAATCACTTGCACATATTTATTCATTTAAATGTCAAAACGACATGCCTTATCTGCTAAGAATCCGTATTGGCTGTTGTAGGGAATATGAACCTTATCTGAGTACAGGACAGTGTATTACTGCTTGTAATTTATTGGTATTTGACGTTTTGAATGTCAAGGAAACTTACGCCTAATAGGCTAGGACTACATTGTCACTGTTCTTTGGAAAAAAATCTCTGTAGAAACAAGGTTTGTTTTTAACTAACATTTACATATTTTGAAATGACCATGCTAGGGGGTAGCATGACCACGCATCGTGGATATCGTATCGTATGATATCGTATCGTCTCTATACAAAATTCAACATGGCGGCTATATTTATCGTATTTTGACAGGCTAAATATCGATAAATCGGTTTATTCATATCGAGTTTCGCAGGTCATGCTACTTGGGCAGAAAACGTCGTTAATAGAAAAACATTGTACCTAGTATCATAAAAAGAATTTATTTTCCTGCAATTTTCCATCAACAAGCTGCACAGCCGTCATTACAATTTATAATTTTGATAGACATTTAATAGATCTCTTGTAAGCCTCATAATTATAAATCTTATGAATTTATCCGTTCTTTGTGTTAAAATTAAGTTAAACAATTTAATTGTACTTTATAACAGTACGTTTTTACTTTTAAATTTACGTAAAAATGTAAAATTCCAATATAAACTGTGTATAATAATATAATCTTTGTGAACTTACAACAATGTGGTAAAAATAGAGCTAGTTGATATTCAAATACCAACACAATTACCTTTAATACTTATGTGGATATGTAATATACGATCAATTTTATCTACAGTACGTTTTACGCTGGACTATAATTGCCGCCGCTTAGTGTAAGGTACTTATAAACTATTAAATCTCTGGGGGACAATTCCTCAAAATTTTCAAGCCGAAACGCAACCACTAACGAACCGTTAACGAAACGCGGTGCGAAGCAATATGAACTTACCGCTTGAGTAATAAGATATATTTTAGCACGCATCGGTCGCGAGTATGACAGAATAAAAACAAATATCTGTCTCGTGCTGAAATGTGTCTAGTAAAGTAGTTATTGCTTTGTTCAGAGCGTCTACAACGGTTCCGTTTCGGCTTCGTTCCAACAAGAGATTTTTCGAGAATTGGCCCCCAGGTCTTATATGAAATACAGCTGGTATTCTATATCACGTTCGAAATCTAAAGTGTACCTATTAATTTGGCCCTGGGTGTAAAATGTTTATTGCGTATTTATGCGTCATCTACACCTCAAAACACGGCAATCTTCCCACAAGGTGTTAGCCAGACCTACATAGGATCTTATTCGTGATCTTACAGTGAAAACAATTGTCTATCAAGTACATACGTAGCAGCGTGCTATAAATAAACATTACTTGCTCCTCTCGTACGTTCATTAAATACAAGCGGCCGCCTACGTGAGAGTGCCTTACTCCCGTGCGAAGCCGGAGCGGGTCCCTAGTTAAACATTATAAACCTTCCTCGTGAATCACTCTATCTATTAAAAAAACCGCATCAAAAACTGTTCCCTAGTTTGAAAGATAGATACATAGGGACAGACAGACAGCGGCAAGCGACTTTGTTTTATAATAGTACGCGTAAAGCCGTTCATAAAAATTTTAATGTTAATTAAATTTAAAATTACGATGCCGATACTATATTTTTTTCTATTAAGTTTCTTGTATCATAATATCATAGTGTCCGGTATAATAATATTGGCACGAAAACATTCTTGTTGTTTTTTATTATTATTTAAGTACTATTTAAAGAGTGTGATGTTACTTAAGCTGTTCTTGCATTATGGCCGACAATTCTATTTTAGTTTATAATGTACAAGTTTTTAAGAATAAATGTCTTTCACGCAAAAACTACCGAACGAATTTGGATGAAACTTGGTAGTCAAGTACGAGTAGTTCACATACACGAAATAGAGGGCGGCCGCTCTAGTACCAACATAATAATGTATTGTACATTATGGACTGCAATAAATTTATTATTGCAGCAACTAGAAACAAAATTATAATGTTCTAAGCAACATGCACGTGTGTTCGCGGTAGATATGAATCGGTACAAAATGTCTGTCGGCTTGTAGCTTTAAGTTTAATATTACAGATATTTTATATATTTTATTTTATATTTGAGGTTATTTTATTATACTGGTTACTATTTTATAGCTATGGATTTAATATATTTATATCTTCTTGCTCATTATAATATCCTGCTCCACGAGTCATAGCTTTTTAATGCTACTAAGAGTAGCATTAGATACTTTTTTTAATGTGTAAGGTCAGAAAATAAAAAAGGAAATAAAAGTATGAAAATTCTACAAGTTGTTTTATTGAAGAACGTCAAAGTTAAGAAAAATAAAATAAGAATTAGTAAAATAGTCTCGATCTCTTAGTCAAAATCAACAATCATTCGAAAAACAATATTATGTGTACCTAACTAATGTTGCAAATAAACAAATTTTGATTTTGATTATATGTGTTTACTGTTTTACTTGCTAACAGTACAAAAAAATCATTGAGAAGACACACGGGATCAGAACGGAATACAAATTATATTAATATATAATACGAAATATTCATCTGATCACGCGACGGGAACGGGTAGGAATAAAGTTATAAAATTAAATAAAACGGATCCTTTGCGGGATCACCTTGCTGGGATCGGAACGGAATAGATCTAGTTGAGACTTTGATTTTCTGGAATAGCCGTCCGTCACATGCTTACTTTTCACATGTAGGCACCGTGAAAAAGCTTCCTCGATGTAGACACATTTGCCCTAAAAATTTTTGGCCGCGTGGTGCCGGCAGAGTAGAATTCGTACCAATCCATGTCTGCCCGTGAGTATCGTACGAGGCGATTAAGGGTTTATTGGGCAGCAGCGCCTCCCATGTTGATAACATAGTCCAAAATACAAACTGCGGTCACCAAGCCGCCTGCCCGGCGTGATGACTATGGGCAAATACCCCCCATGGCAGTCTTGTGGCGTGCCCTGGCGGAGGCCTACGTCCAGCAGTGGACTGCAATAGGCTGATGATGATGATGATAATGTCCCTGATTAAGGCTCGAGCACACCGGATGCGTGTGCGTGCACGTAAGCGTAGACGTATACGTACCTCTGAGTTGTAATGTAGGGAACTGTCACCGCTTGACGTCTATGCTTACGTCTACGCATACGCATCTGGTCTGCCCGTGCCTATACAGTTCCATACATTACAACTCAGAGGTACGTATACGTCTACGCTTACGTGCACGCACACGCATCCGGTGTGCTCGAGCCATTAAATAGTACAAAACAACAAATCTTAGACAAAGTTACATTATAACTCGGTAGAATCGATAGATTCATCGAAATGTTTGCTTTCATTTACGCATATTTATAAAAATCACGTGACAAAACTAATCTCTTATACTTAGTGGGAACATGGAGAAGAAATAAAAGAGGAGTAGCGGCTAAGTATATTTTCATACAAAAATAGTGTGTCGCTGAGCGGGGGTGAAGTATGGGACGAGGGGAGCATTGAACACTGTAGCCCTGCCCATTTACATGAAAACCACTTTGTAGTGACTAGCCAAATTACTTGCATAAGCGTGTGGTTACAGCTACTGCGTTACACACACTGGCCCTGAAGCTCTGCCCCTATCATGACGTCATGGCCTCACGATTACCACACGACTCAGTTCATAGTCCCACCTCCTCTTTTATACCTTCTTCATGAGTAGGAATATTACGTCAACGAATGTCAAAGCAAATCTATATTATACAGGGTGTAATAAAAGGGGTATGTTAAGCGAAAAGCTATGTAAATAGCCCACTATAGAGAACCTATTTCCAAAATTTCAGACTCAAATTCACATTTTTATTTTTCCAGATAGTATGAAGAATTCCGAAACAACTCAGGAATGTCCATACAATCTTGGAAAATAAAAATGTGATTTCGAGTCTCAAATTTTGGAAATAGGATCTCTATAGGGGGCTATTTACATAGCTTTTCGCTTAACATACCCTTTCTGTTACACCCTGTATTGTCTAAGCATCTTGTATTAAATGATATTAGAATCAGATCTTATCTTATTTAATCAGATATTCAGCTAATTCCAACATTTTAGTAGATACATATTAAACCAGTTTGCCAAAAAGATAAAAACGTTTTTTTTGTTGCCACTCAAAAAAGTTGTAGCACTTACATAACATTGAAATATGTCGCTTTATCTGCAACCAGTTTAATAATAATTAATTTACTATTTATGTGCGGTTGTGTTCACATGTGCAGGCAAATGTATTTTTAATATATTATTTAAATTAAGTTTTTTCGACTGGCTTCCTATTATCACATTATCATAATTGTGCAGGTCAAGAATAGTCAATACCTACATTATACTTACAGGGTGTAACAAAAGGGTAGGTAATTAGATATGTTAAGGATAAATGCTGTCAAAAAAGTTCAAATTTAAAATCACATTTCTTTAAGTTATATGTATGATTTTTAAATTATATATAGGTATGATTCCCTTCTACATTGTATGATTTTTCACAATATCAGTAGTACTAGGAAAAGTTGTTTTCAACATTTTGACTCATTTGCAAGCTAGCCCATTCTATACAACATTATATTTCTGCCGAATGTATAACGCCATAAATCAATAATAGATATTAATCTATTTATAAATCAATATTCCAAAATCGGCTTAATGGGTCATTAAAATCAGCGGCTGAATAGATAAAAGGACCCATGCGACCATAGAGCTGGCAACGTATAGAGTAGAATATTTAAAAAAAATTAAAACGATACTGATTTTTTAGTTCAGACAATAATAAATTCGTCGTGGACCAATTTTCAATGATAGGGCAATGTGGATGTCGTCAAATATTTAACCCAAATGTGCTTCATTTTACTTTATTTTATAATATTTGTTATACTAAAATTAAATAAATATGTTTTAAACACTTTTGAATACATTAACCTAAGGTCTTGTGTCTTGGGTACTAAGCAACGGTATTATAAATACATAGATAAGTATAGAAACATCCATGACTCAGAAACGAACATCGATATTCATAACACTCGCATGAATGTTTGCACCTATCGGGGTTCGAAACCAGGAAAATAATATTTATTTAGATTTCATAATTATATTTCCCCTACTACTCTATATTAATTATGTGTGGGGACAATAAGGACAATAACCTCATTTAAAAAGGCCGCCTTTCTAAGGGCTACGGAATCAAGGCCAGACAGCCAACGCGTTATCAGTGCGGTTCTTATCAACGCGCACCATATTGTGAAATGGGTTCTGGTGACAAACCGGAAAAGGTTCGGTTTTTATTGGAAATATTCTGACACATATAGAGCCACAACCTTATCTGAGGTTTATAACTCCACCAAGCTAGGTTTGCACTTCACTGTAATGCGGCCCGTACTATGCGAGACGCAAAATCAGCTTGGTCGAGCTATACTCTACAATAGCAAACAATAACCGTGACAATGAAATTCTAAGTCCATTGCTGCTTTTAAAGGAAAGCAGTCATGTGTTTTTTGTACACTGGTGATTTCAAATGCTTTGCTATCAAATTTCAATCTTAATAAAAATAAATAAATTTTATTTATTTATTTATTAATTTATTGATCCTGCAGGTCTAGCTAGTACGTGAACCCACAGCGCCAAAATGGGGTATTTTGGGAACACTGGCGCCGTGTGTACACGTACTTATATGAATTGAACAAGTTCTTTTTTATTTAGCAAAAAAACTAGTCGTATTAAAGTATAAGATAAGTAAATAGGTTAAATGCAAATTTTTAATACATTGTCTAATGTATCGCAAGTGATCGTTGAATTAAAATACGATTATTATTCAAATGGAGGTACTTACGTAGGTACCTACGCAATGCCGACATTTTCATCCCAATTCCAAGTTGCCTTGAATTTAGTAGGTAGGTAAATATTGATGAGATAGTTCGTTAGGTATGAGTATTTCTATTTTTTAGCTAATAGGTCATTCGGTATTAATAAAATGTATTTGATTATAACTCCAATATTATAATGCAATGAAACAGTTATTTTCTAAATCGTTTTTAAATTCCAAAAAAATAATTTTCAATGACTGACGACGGATCCTAACGCACTGCCGAAACTGTTTATTTTTGAGACCTGAAACTTTTAGTGTCTGTTCTTTGTATAACATAGGCTATATACAGGGTGTAACAAATGGGGTATGTTAAGCGAAAAGCTATGTAAATAGCCCACTACAGAGAACCTATTCGAGGAATGTTCATACAATCTTGAAAAATAAACATGTCATTTCGAGTCTCAAATTTTGGAAATATTGGGTTTTTTATTAGTTTCAAATTTGGGTTCTCTGTAGTGGGCTATTTACATAGCTTTTCGCTTAACATACCCTTTCTGTTACACCCTGTTTAAGAAAGGATTTCTCGATATTTCCACGAGACCGGGAAGAAAAAAGCAGGAATTCTTAAGTTTACGCGAACGAAATATATAACCGATGAAATGACCTCGTATATACCTAAATAAACATAGAAGCAACATTTAGCGAGCTCAGGATATGCAAGAATTTGACTTAATCTCTTGACTTGACTTAATTTCCCTTGAATTAATTGCCTCGTATAGTCGACTTTTTTAATAGTCAGATAGCTCATTTGTAGGATAATGTTAATGCTGCCTTTCTCCAAAACTTGATCAAGATATATCATAAACTTTATCCTTCAGTTAAGCTATCTGACCATTAGGAGAAATCGGCCTTAAAAACGATTAATAGACCTATTAGGGTCGATTCCGGCTGTCACACTTAAACCTAATCTTAGTCAGGTCTATCTCATTCCGTTCTTAATATAAATGGCTGAGAGAGAAAAGGACAGGTAGGACTAATTATTAGTCCTACCTGTCCTAACTGCCGGAATCGACCATATTGTATGATACGTACACTATTTACTATGTACTTTAGTGTACAATAGGCACGCAAACAAAATATAGTCTCGTCGCTATTAAAATCCTTATAAGCTCAGAGAGACGAGCGAATAATTCAACGCAATTATTAGATCATCTAAATAGCGGAACTACTTAATGAGTACGGCATAAATATTATGCAAAAAATGATGTGGTTTTTATGATGCGATGTCATCTCACCTACGATGGCCGATCTATTTTATTGTGCTTGTTATTATTATTATAATGGTAGTCATATTATTGGGATTTCCGAAGGACATTTTTTTATTGTGTTCATCATTTGTGACATATTTATTTTAGTCTTTATAAAGGTTCTTAGTTAGATGATAATAGATTATGTATAATAATATTCTCGCTTTTACGGTTCACTTTTTTAATTATACAGGAAGTAGCAAAAGGTCTATTTTAAGCAAAAACGAGTCTATAAATAATCCAGGAATATCCATACGTAAAGCATAAGTTACAATTTTACAGACATAATGAAAGTAATATAAATTACTAGTGGACGCCCGCGACTTCGTCCGCGTGGACTGCAGAAAAAACAAAATGTTGAAATTATCCGGATGAAAATATTTTACCGGGATAATAAGTAGCCTATGTGTTATTCTGATATATAAGCTATATTATTGTAAAGTTTCATTAAATTTTATTCAGTAGTTTTTAAACATACCTACCTACAAACATAATTTTTTTATACGCGTCCACGTGCATTTCTGCAAAAAAGACACTTCCCAGGTATGCTTCTATTTCAAAAGATGTTCGTTATACGTAGTATTCGGAAACGTTGACGACAAAAAAGCACCCTGTTATAGTGCGTTTCATCTGCCTTTAGGGTTCCACCTAATACTTAGCTACTTGGATCGGTGGCGATAGTTGCTATGTGCAATTTGTGAAACCGCATACGCATACGCATAGTTCAGAATTCATGCACGGAAACTATTCTATGAAAGGTTCTCTATCCCTGCAAGGATAGGTTAATAACTTGTGTAGCAGATGCATGTACATAAACAACACAAACAAGGCAAGTGCAACCAAGAAGCGAGAACAAATATCTCTCGGAATATAATTTCAATGTTGAAGCAAAGTATACAGTATACCTATAGTTAGCTTTAGTGGGAATTTTCGACCTTTTCTTCCTTCTATATTAACCTTATCGTATTTTATGTTTTATCAAGCACATAAAATTTTAAAATTATAAGCCCAAAAAAGTAACAAATATTACGTCAAACATAAACCGCTAAACAAGGTAAATATCAACATTATCAATACATAAATACCAAATAACAACTTATTACCAATATTTGCTTGTAAAACGGAGAACACTCGACAAAAATTTCATCATAATCTGTCAAGTATTTACACACTTACGCCCACGTGCACATAGCGAAACTGCATTATGCATTAAAACGTATAAGAAAATTTAAAGTGTAGTGGAATAGTAGTCGGCCTTGCCACGCCTGTGGTACTGTAAAATAAGGGCCGATATATACTTGCGCTGTGGGAGAGAAATTGTTATTTATGTATCCATTTAAGTACCTATCATACACACTCACTACACAACCAATATAAGCTGAGAAGCGCTATTCCTTTTGAAAAAATAAATATTTTTCTTAGCTTCTGATTAGAAGCAATTGTTTTAAAACATAATTCGATATAATAACGAATTGTACTGTAAGACGACTGCTGCAAGAGCAGGTCTACAGTTTTAGAAGTAATATTCTTTATCTATTCTATTTACATGATAAAAAACAAATTAAAAAAATCGAGTCAGTAATTTTAATTAATAAACTTTTATAAGTCATGAGTATATAGATAATAATTTGTTAGCTAGTTAGTAGCTAGTATGCGGTTACCCTAAATACGCCGCAACGTATAATTTACACGTAACTTTGAGAAAATCTAGACGTGAGATAGCTCGGTTACTTTGACCTGGGTCGGCATTTAAGCTACATATGTTTATTAATTATTTAATGACATACCTAATAATAACCAAAGAAATATCTGTTTCTGTAGCACGAAATCGGTGAGAGCGATACATAGCTGTATAATAACCACGGAGAAGATAATAAATTGACAAATGTAAATAATGATTCTGGGAGAATAATAGACGCCCTTTCTGAAAACAAAAATTTTCACTAGAAGAAGTGATTGTGAAAAATATAATACTATGAACTATCTACTCTGATACAACATTTATGATAAGTTGTCCAACTATCAGTAATATTACTATATTTTTCAATCAATTGGTGCTTTTTGACTTGATCTCGCTACTGCTCTTAAGCTACAACGGTGCTTGCAAATATATTTCATATTATGAAATAAAGAATCCAATGTTCTTACGACTCTACATAGCATAAAATCTTGTAAATCAAAAATAAAAAAGCCATCAATTTCGACCATTAAGTAAAGCCGAGCTTTCTCCCGATATCTATGGCCAAGGTCATTAATGACTAGTCCCTGAAATAACCATTGTAAGGTCAGCTATGGTGTTCTAGGATGGTCGTGTCGGCACATAGCTATGTTACTACATTTACTTCGGAGATAAGGCAATGCAAACAAAACACCGGACACAATAATATCTTACCTATTGCTCATTTACTAACATAGTTATATGATGATTGACTTATACAATCATCATATTAATATAACTATGGACTTAGTTTGAAAATAAAGGACTTTTATTTTATTATTTTAATAATGTTTTATTTATCTTAAGAAGACGGCGGCGGTCCACTCTCTGTGTTAAATCATTCTTGAAGATTGGGAGTGTACGTCCGTATTAGAACAATTAAAATTAAAATATCTAAAGTTAAAACCACGATGTTCAAAACCCCTAAAATTTCAATGCATTAGGTATTAGGGTTCTAATAACATAATGATAAAATCCTGAAGTACAAAACAAGTAAGTTATTCCTATATAGTGAACCTGTCGATAAAACAGTTTTTCAAGATAGTATAACAAGATTTTCTCCATACTATCTTGAAAAATAAATAGGTTAATTCAAGTCTCAAACTTTTATGTATAGCTTTTCTTTACTGGGCTATTTTCATAGAATTTCACTTAACATTCTCCTTCTTGTAGGTAAATAAGCTGCCTACATAATATGTATAATACACCTTTTAAGTAAAACCTGTTTACTTTCCCTCTTCATCCCAACCTTAATGAGTAAAAGATTCATCCCTTCCCAAAGACTACCTGATCGATTTTGTAAAACAAAGGCAAATCCAATGAGACCGTATTAGAAGTTCGCTTTAGTTTTCTCGACCTACATCTCGTAGAAAAATAAATAAAAAGAACCTGGAAGCGATACTGATCAGCGTGCTTTTAAATTTAATTTAAACTTACTATTAGTTGAATACGCCAATCAAACTACAATATGACCTAGTCAAACAGAGAGCGTATTTATCGCGCGGTAGAGCGTTTTAACGCTTTAAAGCCTACCGCCGCGTTAGTATTGCGTCACGTTGTGTTGTACTGAACCAGCCGGGCTAGCACGACCACGTAAAGTAGATATACGGTAAAGGATTTCGTATATACCACCATAATTATCGATTTCGCGAACATAACCATTGGAACGATACGTTACGTTAAGAGTTATCACGTGCTATGATACCATAAAGCACGAGATAAGTTAAACAAATGTTTCTAGACTCAAAAAATATTCTTTTCTTTTTTTTCAATTGTTGTTCATTTTTTTTTTCTTTTTCCTTTTTGACATTAGATGTCATGTTAACTGCTCTAACATGACCAGCGAAACACGATATAAACCTATTTATCGACTAGTTGTCAAAATACGATAGATATGAGCCGCCATGTTGAATGTTATCGATACTAATTACTAATCATTTAATTTTATCTTTGACCTACCTATGTAAACTAAAAACTAAAACACTAAATAAAAATATTAAGTTTGGAGCATATAACTGAAAACCTGTCGAACCAAAGAATATAATAGGTATCCTCGATTGCTCTAACCTATCTTTGCTTATCGCACACTACAATATTCATCGATGACAATATCTTGAATTGATGTCAAAATTCGATATTTTAAAGATCAAAATACAGTCTATGCCGATCGATAGTAACCGATGGACATGCTCGCATTTTTATCTATCATATCGTAGCGCGCCTTGTAAGGTTACCGGCATGGTTATGCTCGCTGTATCGATAAAATTCAACATGGCGACTAAATTAATCGTATTTTGACAGCTAGGTATCGATAACTAGACTTATCATATCGTGTATCGCTGGCCGTGCTGGTCATACAGAGCTAGTACGCTCCGCTCTTACGCAGCGTTATTATATCGCGTTGTATTTTATTGTATTCCTCAATGCGACAGGAAAAATCGCGACGTTACAGCGTAAAACGCTCGTATCCGGATAACTGAGGTACTAGACTGGAATCGAAAATGTCGAAGAGCTTTGCTCGAAATCTAATCAGGAACTAAACCTTTGACCCTAAAGAAGAATAATATAACAAAGTGCCTAGTTTCCAGGGACCACGGCAATGTGATTTATTGTATACTAGCTGGTTCTGCAAGCTTTTGAGAGGAAATTGACTTTAATGTCTGGGATTTTTTGGAAAATCAATTACCCTGAATATTGGAGCCAACATTACTCTTGGCCTTATGATCTTGGTATCAACATATTCAAACGTAAGTACCGTAATTTACAATGTCATAATAGGTACTTCATTTTAAAAGTTGTCAGTGTTCAACAAAATTCAACATTTTAAATTTGCCTAGCCATCTACTATATACTTTATGTACTGTTGTAACTCATTACTCTGTGGCTCAAATATATTCGCGTACTCTTGTACTAATACTATCGGAATGCGCTTGCACAATGTTCGTAAAGTGTGAAAGCATTTACCTCTTTTATCTTAACAGCTTTGGCACAGCTATACGGCGTGTTTACCTGTAAGAGATTGTATTATTTTAGTATATTTCATTGATGGTTACTTAATTTAGGCTTAATATTATGATAAACTAGCGGCCAACCAAGAGTTCGTATGCGTAAACTTAGAAATGCCGATTTCTAATTTCGGCTTGCAATGCCCGGTAGTTTCGGTTGTGCCTTGTCTATCACTCAGCAATGGATTAACTCAGAAATGAACAAATGTTCAAAAGTACGAGTAAACTCTACAATAATAATTAATCTATAGCGCGGTACTGACCGACACGTCACGCGGTGTGATGTTACATGTTACACGGCGAGCATTCATGCATTTAGTATTTCGGCGAAAAAGCGAGAAACGAGCCGCTTTACATGGGACACATATGCTCGTTTTGGTACACCCCGATACAGCGTTGGTCTGTGGGGTAACACCTTTTTACGCGGCTCGTAGACTTACGAATCTGGTTCGTGCTTACTCCTTACGTAAAATAAGTACACCCCGTCAAAAACTTCTGGACATTATTCTTTCACCGTGTAGCGTGAATTCTATATTTTTTGGTCTGTGGGGTATGTTCAGCACGAACTAAAAACTTTCCCGAAATTACGGGAAGGGGACAAACGAGCGGCGTAACATTAGGGCTAGCTAAGAACGGACTTGCGGGAATTAATTATTTTTTACGAAAAGCAAAATCTGGTTCGTGCTTACTCCTCAGTACTCAGTAAAGTAAGTAACAGGTGTGTCTTTCATTTTAATAAATAATATAAGGATGATAGAAAATATGATATAACTAAAGTAAGAACAATATTATATCTATCTATAAGCAATGTCACAATCCTTAGAGGCTATTTCCAGAAAAAAAACAATAGGTTCTCGATTTAAAATTATATTCGTGGTATCTACCACGTATTTACGTAGACATTTGAAACACCTACCTAGTATACCTTGATAAACATAATAGCTTTCGATCTACACATATCATTTCGATTATCGCAGTAAGCATTTAATAAAATAATTGTAGTTCACATCCAGGGCACAGTAATAACAACTTAATTATATATTTGCAACTAGCGCGGTTTAATTTTAACTAGATGCATTTACGTTTATATGTCGGATAATGATGGGAAAGAGGTTAGTAGAGATACTAGTTAATTGTAAGTCTAGACTAGATAGTTTTGTTGGTAATTGTGCGATTTTTAAGTAGAACTTACACCCATATTACTCTATACATAGACAACAGAAGTAGACAGAACTACGAGATCACGAAGGAGATTGTAAAGCCACGCTAAGCATAGCGGAGAAGATGTAAAATAAAATGTCGAAATTTTCCGTGGAATAAAATATTCTTAGGCTCTAGAATACTGTGATTAGTTAATAAATTCAGTAGCTTTGTCATGAAAGCGTGACAGATAGACAGATAGCGTTACGTTAGCTAGATGTGATAGATCAGTGACAAGTTTAGTGCTAGCAGAACTTAGATGCCCATATTCGCACATTTCTGCTGGCGTAACGTTCACCTCATAGCTTGACAGAAAGCCCCTTCGTTCCATAGTCGACTCTTACGACAAGCACGGAGATGCAGCTGGTGTATTCTGGTCTAACCCAAGATCTGTTGCTTAGTGCCGTTAATTTAAAAATATGTGCCCCATTTTGATATCGATATGTGAAGCAATCGCTCGGAATCTACTCACCGGGGAAATAAAGTCGAGATATGCGATATAGATTTATACTGCGCCGGGTTTTCCCGTTTGCTTCCAACTCCCGGCATTTTATATTTCAATTTCAACTTTATTACAGCTATAGGAAGATTATTTATATTATTGATATGATGCGGAAGGAATTCGATTGGAATCTAAAGAGGAAATTATCATATTATGTATGATATAATCTGAGAATACATACATACATATTGCGGGGTAGGCAGATCACCAAGGGCCGATAGAACCACATGGTGCCACTTCTGATCAATTTTGAGGGTATAGTTGAGATGTACAAGTTCGGTTAGTAGTGACAGGTGGTCTGAGAATAAAATTAAGAAAATGCAAAAAAAGATGCCTTTAGTTTTATTAGTTCTGTTTTTACACTCAAAGGCGCAGTCATATCGCAATGTGCTCAGATGTTATGATTGGAAAATTTAACTCCTTTTGATGCGTGCTATTAACATGAAACTTTCTCAAAGATATCGGAACTTAGTTATTAAGTGATATTATTATTTATTAACTCATAACACGGTACAATAAACTTATTGTTTATAAAGTTAACAGTTAGTTTACAACAATGTCGTAAGTAAAATTACAAAACAATCTTACTATATGCAAATAAGATATACTTAAGTTAAACAAGGCCTAATTAAGGATAATGATTTCCGATTTAAAATAAATACTATGTAAATTTATTCGATATAACCATTAAATTGGATATTGCGGTCTGAAATGAAGCCGATACAAGGTTTGTTTGTATTCAATTAAAGCATATACTAGGTACTAGGTACATACACCATAATTCAATAGAAACCAGGGGACATTTTAAACACGATGGTCGGTATGAGTGGATGGATGGTTATTAATTCCTTAACATACATATAATCACACCTTTATCCCTTAAGGTGGTCAGCCCATCGCCTACAAAACACCAAGACCCTCTTGTCCCTCTACTGACTTGTACAGTATGCCCGGGTAGAGAAGCAGTTGTCGTATTGCACGTTTTTTTTTCGCTCCCAAAGTAGCATAGAAGAAATAATAATATCCTTAACCGTACAATAAATATATATACACAGGGCTGTGTTCCTGATATGGAAACTGAAAATTCATATTGGAAATAATAAATAAATATTACTACAACTAGGTATTTTTTAACAATATTACACATTTATTAATAATTTTTAACAATATTACACATTGTCAAAAACTAAGTGAATGGTGCGTCGCGTTGGTGCCTCAATAAAACTAGGTTTCATTATGTAACACTGTAATGAATAGATACTAGGGAAATTTGACGATTTGTCCAAAGGTCAGATAGCCTATCTAAAGAATAAACAATTGATCTTGTCTTCCTCTAAAACTTTGTTAAGAAAGAGGCAGCATCAACTTTATCTCTCAGATAGTACCTATATATTTCAGACCATTGAAAATGTCCGCCCTAAATGACTTGTTTACATTGCCTACATATTGATCAGAATAACACATCAGTGCTAAAACTGCATTTAAAAGTGTTGCGGCATCCCATCATGTGTGAAATTTCAACCAATCAGCACTGGGTGATCTACATAATGATCGACCGACATGCACCAGTAACGTAACTAACTAAACATATGTAAAGGTTATTACTGCATAATGGATTAATTTGCTGTGAGCAAGTTTTCGGTAATTATTGACATCAAATTACAAATTGTCTTACTGAATAATAATAAAAAAATATTGCAATATAAATTTCAATATAAAAAATGTAAATTATTTCGTAAATTTTTGTATACTTATCAAAAGAATTCTTAAAATAGTCAATTCTTTAAAAAATATTGTTTTTAAGGTGCCTGACAATATCTGTTTCAATTTTAACCTTATGTGTTGTAAACAGTATTTTATGAGAACAAAAAGTAAAACACCAAGAGCTCCAAATCAATTAAAACCTTTACATGGGAAACATAGGTACACGCTAAAGTATCTCTATGTTCCGCAATAAGACCCTTGTCTTGTCCCCAGAGAACATTCTACATACGACTATGTTAACAAAATGGGCTAGCTAGAACTGGTGAACCCTGAAAGAGATCCTCTCAGTAACGTTTAGTAGAGCTCATTTCCTGAAAGAAAGCACTTGAGTTCCTAAGTCGACTCTTACGACATGCACAGAAGAAGATGCAGCTGATATGTACTAGTTAAGCGTCAGTACAGGACAGAGAAAGTTCCAGATATTAGGATTTAGTTTACATTAATTTGTCTGATAATATACAGATCAATCAACATTATTTATTGCCACATTCTGTAAAACAGATATAAACGTGGTGATTATCTCCAAAACGTGATTTTCAGCCACGATAACGTATTAAGAAAGAGAAGTGACACGCAGAAGCGACACACTAATTTATTTACTCAGGTTAGTCTTTAGGCACGTCAATTATTTGTACTAAAACTGTTTAACCTGACTTATGATTTTATTCGGATGAGTAAGATTCGCATGATGAATTTTCGATTCTCCCACTTTTCCTACAGGGATAAAAAATTCTTTATCACTTTGAAGTTTCGGTTAGGTTATCTTTAATTAGGTAGGTTTAAATTCAATCATCCCTTATATAAGAACAAACTAAGTATAAAAATATATTATTTATTCTCTTCAAACAAAATTATACTTATGAAACATAGAGATTTTTCAGAAATATTACTAACTAGTGGCCCGCCCTCGCTTTGCTTCGGTACATATCAGTACATAGTTACGACTTCATATGTAGGTATAACGGTTTTCGTAAAAATTTGGACCTCCCGTTGGTCCCGTTCCCGTGGGAATTTCGAGAAATCCGTTCTTAGAGCTTCCTTGTAGTCCCTTATCCGATTTCAGCTTCGTAAAAATAGCGGTTTTCTTAAAAATCTGAAATTCCCGTAAGTCCCCTTCCCGTGGGAATTTCGGGAAATCCGTTCAAATGCTCCCTCGCAGTCCCTAATGAACGTACAGATCCGATTATAAATTCACATATATTGCGGTTGTCGTAAAAAAATGAATTCCCGTTTGTCCCGTTCCCGTGGGAATTTCGGGAAATCCATTCCTAGTGCTTCCACGGGGTCCCTAATGAACATATATGCCCAATTTCAGATTCATATGTGTAGCCGTATTCGTAAAAAAAATTCCCGTTGGTCCTCTTCCCGTGGGAATTTCGGGAAATCCGTTTTTAATGCTTCCTCGTAGTCTCTAATCCAATTTCAGCTTCATACAAATAGCAGTTTTCGTAAAAAAAAATCCCGTTGTCCCCTTCCCGTGGGAATTTTGGGAAATTCGTTCCTAGTACTTCCTCGGGGTCCCAAATAAACATACAGGTCTGATTTCAGCTTCATATGTACAGCGGTTTTCGTGAAAATTTTTAATTACCGTTTATCACCTTCCCGTGGGAATTTCGGGAAATCCGTTCCTAGTGCTTCATCGGGGTCCCTAATAAACATACAGGTCTAATTTCAGCTTCATATGTATAGCGGTTTTCGTAAAAAATTATGAATTCCCGTTTGTCCCCTTCCCGTGGGAATTTCGGGAAATCCGTTTTTAGTCCTCCCTCTCTGTTCCCAGTGAATATATATGCCCGATTTCAGCTTCATATGTATAGCGGTTTTCGTAAAAAATATATAATTCCCGTTGGTCGCCTTCTCGTGGGAATATCGGGAAATTCTTATAATAATAACAATAAATTTATTTCCAACCAAATCCATATAAAAACGAAAACATCATTACATTGCAAACACATAAGAATTTGTTACTACGGACATCAATTTACACCAAACAAGTGGAAATTGGGCCAACAGACAGTTTCCAAACTAGGAGATTCCTGTGCTATGGAAACTGGTGGTGGTCTTATAGCCTATGTTCATCCATGTCCAATAAGGATTCTAACGGTGAAAGAATTTTTGAAATCGGTCCAGTAGTTTCGGAGCCTATTCGCTGCAAAAAACAAACAAACAATCAAAGTTTACCTCTTTATAATATTAGTATAGATATAGATAATCATAAGGAGTAACAGCGAAGAAATCGCTAGTCGAAAATTAGGGAAGTAATAATTTAAAATGCTAATCCGAAATCCGGACAAAAAGCGAGCGAGACGTTATGAAATCATCGTGAATTTTAAACAAGGAAATGTCTTTTGTGTTTTACACTTGCATTTTGTCATAGATTAGATAGGTAATCCACAAATAGAAGCGCAGCTACTATCACTACTGCGACACCTAGTGATACAGGACAAAAACTTAAGCCTCACTTGCGCTTGCAGAAAATGCATGCTTAATTTTCTAGGCTAGTAGTCCCGTAAGTCTTGCTAATTTAAAGCACATTATATAAAAAAAACTATCAAACCTTATCCATAAGGGATGATTGAACAAAAATAAAAAAGAAATAATTATCTGATACATATAGGTACATTTCGGCGATACATTTTTATATAGTTTAAGTGCTACTACTTGCTGTAGATTGGGCTACATAACATACTTAACAATAAAGAGAATTTTTAAGGTAATATTCCTATTAGGACTCTACCCCTTAACCGATAAGTACTCAATAATATAAATGCTCAGTATGTCGCCTCTATCACGGAAATAATCTTTGATCAGATAATTATTTGTCTTATAAAGTGCGTTAGGCGCATTACAGCCGGATAGGAAAGCGAAGGTCATTCTGATCAGTTCGTATATTTTAATATCCTTTACGCATATCAGAGCAATCATTATGGTCGATTCCGGCAATCACACTTAAACCTAAACCTAGTCTTAGTAAGGTCTATCTCTCTCCGTTCTTAACATAAATGGCTGAGAGAGAAAAGGACATCTAGGACTAATTTTACGTTTAGGTTTAAGTGTGACTGCCGGAATCGATCATAATATGTACATAATTGTTAGAAAACTAAATCGATATACTTTATTATACTAATAAAGAAAAATTACCTATTTCTATATATTACTTAGATCGTCTTCAGCCTATTGCAGTCCACTGCTGGACGTAGGCCTCCCCCATGGCACGCCACAAGGCTACGGCCATAGGGGGTTTTGCCCATAGTCACTACGCTGCTGCGCAGGCGGGTTGGTGACAGTATGAATTTTGGACTATGTTTTCAGCACGGGAGGCGCTGCTGTCCACCTCCCGGAAACTCAATCGCCTCGTACGATACCCACGGGCACACATGGGGTGGTACAAACTCTACTCTGCCAGCACCACTAGGCAATTACATATACTGCCAATATTCACGCTTAAGGAATAACATACCTAGATTATAATCCGAGCATATCCTATGTAACGAGATCTTACAAGAACCATGGTATCTAGTGGCCCACATACACCAAATTCAAATTCAAAAGTCAAATTCAAATTCAAAAACATCTATAAATAAAAACATCTATATATATAAACGCGAAAGTTTGTGAGTATGTATGTATAAGGATGTTTGTTGCTTTTTCACACAAAAAAACTAAACTACGTATATAAAATTACACATAGGCTACAATTTAGCTAAATAGGGAAAATATTTTCATCCCGAATAATTGCGATGTTTTGCTTTGCAGTCTACGCGGACGGAGTTGCGGGCGTCCACTGGTGGTAACTATTTTGCTAACAACAGGTTGAAAGTACTTAGCACCTTCCTATCAGAAACTAACTGAAAGATGTGGTATGTACCTATATAGTATAATGTGATCTTTGGAGTCTCGTAGGTGAGCATGAAAGGATTTCCCGAAACACCTACGCGAAGGAATAAACGGGACATATTTGCTCAAGGATCATTTATGCTAAGCGGTGATAACAATTTAGTTTTATAATTGCCTTTTGAATTCCACACTACTTTAAAAGAAAAATGCACCAAGGCTTAGATAATATAAAGCAGGTGGCTTGAAGGGACAGGCGATCTATTACCTTAATAAATCTTTGCGCTGACATGTTGATTGCAAATACAACTGGTTTCAACACCTGAGAAAATATGTAGTAAACGATACGAGTAGCTAAACTTTAATAATCAAGTAAAAATAATAATAAATATCCAAATACTTCACAACACATTAACCTTCTAGTATCACACTTAAGATCCCTAAGGTTCTGTGTCGTGGGTACTAAGCAACGGTCAGTACGTGATTATATTCATCTAAAGTTTGCAAACTTATTTCGTCTAACGCCCACTTTGAAAATCAGTAGCGCCCCCCATTTTTATTTCACATTATAAATGTCAATAGCATTTTAGTTGCGCTATTTTTTTCTCGGGCCTTAACTGCCTCTCTCTAGGCCTCCAACGCCAACGAGGGGGCGTTATCGACCACTTTGGGAAAGACTGATCTAAGGCAACGCTAAACAAATACACAGATGAGTATAAAAACATCCATAACTCGGGAAAAAATATCGATATCATGTCAATGTTTATACCTATCGGTTAATCGGTTTATTATATCGTGTTTCGCAGGTCATGCTACTTGTGCAGGATTCGAACCCAGGACCTATAGCGTCACAGGCAGGGTCCAAAGTATGTGCGTGCAGGCTCACTCATTACTCACAGTGCAACAGAACAATAACTATGCATCATCAATTTGACGGCCGACTGGTCTATTAGGTAGTGACCCTGCCTGCGACGCCATAAGGTCCTGGGTTCGAATCCCGGTAGGTGCAAACATTGAAATGATGAATATCAATGTTTATTTCCGAGTCATGGATATTTCTATACTTATCTTATACCGTTGCTTAGTACCCACGACACAAGACCTTAGGAATCTTACGGTGGGGCTAGGTTATTGTGTTGTATGAATATAAAAAAAAATCAGCCATTTAAGTGCACTGCTGAACATAGGCCCCCCCATAACTGCTCCACTGCGACCGGTCGGAAGCGGACTGCATCCAGCAGACACCCGCGATCCGATTAGGTCGTCCAAACATTCATACAGACAGGCTAAAAATAAACCCCAACCTATCTTATCAGTTCGAAAAATAAATCGATAAGATACATATAGTTCTAACTTAAATGATCTATGTATTTGAGTGTAGGTAGGTCAGAAATTGAGAAACATTCTAACCAATATTTTCTCGCAATATTTATTTCATTTACTAGTGGACGACCGCGACTCCGTCCGCGTGGACTACAGAAAAAACAAAATGTCGAAATTATCCGGGATAAAAACATTTTCCCGGGATAAAAAGTAGCCTAAGTTAAAAAGTAGCTTAAGTGGGACCTGTCACAATATATTCCTGAAAACTGCATCGAAATCGGTTCAGCCGTTTCTGAGATTAGCGTGCACAAACGCACAGAAAAACAGACAAAAATTTAAAAATCATTGTTTTGGGTACTATTGCGTTGATAAAGGTCTCCTATAATATTTTTTCTCATATATCTTCCATGTACAGACTGCGACCCGTTACATTTTTATTATGTGTATAGATTAACTACCTAAGTAGGTATGTTAGAACGATACTACTCATACTTGCTCTATGTATGACTTATAACCTATGTAACAGCACATAGGTTGTATAAGTCATACACAATCTCTTAGTTCCGAAATCGCGCATGAGAACAATTCTATGAAACGAACTACAGGCGATATACTCGTATACTCGTGCCATATTTTTTTTTTACACACTTCACAACACATTAACCTAGTCCCACATTAAGATCCCTAAGGTCTTGTGTCGTGGGTACTAAGCAACGGTATATAAATATATAGATAAGTATAGAAACATCCATGACTCGGAAACAAACATTATTATTCATCATATCAATGTTTGCACCTACCGGGATTCGAACCCAGGACCTATGGCGTCGCAGGCAGGGTCACTACCAACTACACAAATCGGCCGTCATCAAATTCACATGCTATAAGCAACCATACCAGGAAATTCCATAGAAATTGTACTCATACATATAGGTACAAAACGGGGTAGCCATATACTGTAGGATCACGAGAGGAGATCCCACACGGCTATATTTAACACAGCGGGGTCAGATAAAAGACACTTTCCGTAGTAATTTTCCTCAATTAATTACTTTTTCATAATTTCACTTAGATATGTCTGACTTTATCATAATAATATCATTTGATTGCATAAGCTGCAGCTAGTGAAGGTAGACATGTGAGAAGTTTAATTTGATACTGCATAATAATTTATTTATATTAGGCAGTAGACACGAATATCTAGACCAGAGGTTCCCAAACTTTTTTTACTCATAGACCCCTTTTAAAAGTTAACTGGTTCTGGTAGACCCCTACAGGCCTACACCATATACAATTAATTGTGAACCTCCATTTTTTCACATTAACGTAGACCCCCACCGAGTCTCCTGTGGACCCAAGGGGGTCTACCTAGACCACTTTGGGAACCACTGATCTAGACAAATACGTTTACACCCAGTACGAGTACCTACGCACTTTAACAATTAATAGAAAAAATCTGGGAGTTTCTTTACATGCGATATACAGGGTGTTTTGTCGTTACCACCCTTAACGAAGGGTACGTACTCTATACATCAAATAAAGTAAGTTTATGCCAAAAAAAAATGCTGGCAACCGATGTAAATTTTTTTGTTTTTTTTTTTTATTACTCGATCGGGCGGTAGTTTTCTGGGAACGTTGACGACCAAAAAACACCCTGTATATAAGTGATATACAGTAATGCATTCAGCAAAATGTTATTCGGGTAAGAGCATGTCGAAAACTACGATTTTAAATTGTGTCTTACT
This sequence comes from Carposina sasakii, assembly GCA_014607495.2. Taxonomy (NCBI): domain Eukaryota; kingdom Metazoa; phylum Arthropoda; class Insecta; order Lepidoptera; family Carposinidae; genus Carposina; species Carposina sasakii. The sequence goes on from CP053156.1 coordinate 13,475,585, forward strand.
AACATAGATTTTAAGCGGTGTTTTTATGTACTTACTAACAAATGGAGAGTAATATTATTTCCGAAAATAAATAATAATTATTATAAAATAAAATATGTTGCTATTTGTAGAAGATTAGCACCTATAGTAGGAGTATTTACTTGTAATGGATACCTACATTATCAATTGGGAACAACAAGATTAGAAAAAGAAAGACATACATATAGTAATTAAGTTTAAAAAATAATTAAATTTCCGCCCAAATGCCAGACAGGGCGAACTTAATCACATTTAATGCTAAAATGGGTTCCGTGATACATTTAATATGAATATTCACGGTTAATGCATATTCATGAAGATAATTACAGTTTCAGGTGAAATATATTTATGTAGATATTGTAATTAAAATAGCTCATTACTATGACCAACCTCGATTTCTCTTAATAATTTTGCTAATATAATAATTCCAGATATCTGACGGTTAGGTTAACTAATTTCCACTAGAAATTCGAAATACAGTTTTTATTTTAGTGCGCCAAAAATTGTTTATCTTATTAAAATATAACCACCCATTGACTTGAGTATGCATAACGCAGCAATGTATTGCACAAAAGCCGAGCAGCACATGCGGTTATATTATACGCCAACCGTCGGTCGTGGCACGAGCTGTCATAAAACGTTGTATCACTGCGTGTGCCACGACGGTTGGCGTATAGTATAGTAGCGATTTCGGCCATAGAAATTACATCAAAAGCGATATACATTGAAGTTTGTATTACAATGCATATTATACAGGATGTTTTTTTGTGGCCACCTTTAACGAAGGGTACGTATTGTATACATGAAATAAAGTAAGTTTATGCCAAAAAAATACTGGGATTTTTTTTTTTTTGAAATTTTTTTTAAAATTCCTTGATCGTGCGAAATTTATAGTGTCTAGTGTTTATGTTAGTTTTTTTATAGACAGATATTAATTATTTTTCGTGAAAAAATCCTGCTACGCGCGTCTATGTGCATTTATGCAGAAAAACGCAGTCTATTTACTCAACTTTGGACCCTAATATTTTGGAAACCAGACACTTCCCAGGTATGCTTCCATGGAGAAAAATGATCGTGATGATGAGGAGATTCCGTAGTTTTCGGGAACGTTGACGACCAAAAATCATCCTGTATAAGTTAAATTATTGCCTGTCCTACTTTAAAGGGATTCCTAACTTTTGAATAGATTATTGTAGGTAGTAGAAATTTCCTAATGAAAATTACTAAATATATTACATTGCGAATTAGCATATTATTGTGATAATGCAACACAGCGGCCCTTTTAAAGTCTTTATTAATATTCAACACTCATTATAGGAAGGGTGGACCTTTTAACCTTTTAATTCAAATTTGCAGGGTTTTCCTTATATAATTTTTAGCTAAAATACACACATTTAAATATTATGTGACTCGAGTTAGTCGAAACCACTTAATGTAGGCCACGTTCCAGAAATGGGGTAACCGGAATCATATTATACAGGATGATTTTTGGTCGTCAACGTTCCTGAAAACTACGGAATCTCCTTATCATCACGATCATTTTTCTCCATGGAAGAATACATGGGAGGGAAGTGTCTGGTTCCCAAGATATTAGGGTCCAAGGTTGAGTAAATAGACTGCGTTTTTCTGGTGCGTAGCAAGATTTTTTCAAGAGAAATAATTAATATCTGTCGTTTGTTTCTCTCGTTTTTTTTTTTTAATGTAGTTAGTTTCTTTGAATTAGTTTAATTGCACATGTTACCCTGTGCAATAAAGAATAGGAAAATTTATAAACATTTTTAACTTTTAACAATTCTTTAAACTAACAGCCGATTCAGCAGCAGAGTTTTATAACCGCGGAAATAGAGCATTTACAATAATAAAAAAAAGTCGTTCGCCATGATATATACGAGTACACCTATGGCACTAATGGAACTGGTAATGGTTTACGAGCTATCATAAATTTCTGTACTTACAAGTATTATAATATGTTGAAATAAATTTACTTTCAAAGCACAGTTACAAAAAGGTCGTTCTTATATTGCATGGAGTTATTTACTACTTATATACAACCTTGTATAACACCTAGGTATTACATAATGATTGCGTACTAAGTTATCCGTTCAATGGTTTTATTAAGAAGTTATAGAAGTAGATAATGACGATGGAATTTAAGGTAATCACTGTCTACGTAAATGGGTAATAAATACCTAAATATAGAAAACCGACCTTTTATTAATATATTCGCTTACTAATTTAATATTAGGTTTATCTACTATTTACATTAATATCAAGGAATGAAAAAGCTACGATGGCTTATGAGCTACTCTAGTTAAGAGTTAAAAAAACCAGTTAAATAGTTTAAAAGCTCTATAAGTTAAGTTACGTAGGCTGATTACGTAACTTGAAAAAGCAATGCCAAAGCAATGCGATCGCGAAAGTTGTGAGTGTCGGTGCCTGCTGAGTCGAATCAGCACCAACTACGTAAATTTTTGCGCCAATTTTAAGATTTACGGAAAAATTATATGCAAAGTTTAAAATAAAGTATACATATCACATTACGGTCAAATCGAGAAACCTCCTGCTTTATTATTAATCAGTAAAAACAAAGTTTCATAAAGTTTCCCATTCAAATTCAAACTTTAACTATAATTCAACAACTACATTCACATAATTCACCTATAATTTGTTGTAAAGACGGTCGATTGGTCTAGTAGGTAGTGACCCTGCCTGCGACGCCATAGGTCCTGGGTTCGAATCCCGGTAGGTGCAAACATTGATATGATGAATATCGATGTTTGTTTCCGAGTCATGGATGTTTCTATACTTATCTATGTGTTTATATACCGTTGCTTAGAACCCACGACACAAGACCTTAGGGATCTTAATGTGGGACTAGGTTAATGTGTTGTGTAGTTTGTGAATATTTATTTAGAATATTTATATCAATTTTATTATAACCTGTGCATCACAATTAATAAATGGTTTGCAAATATTTTTCTCACACTTCTAATGCAAAAATATAAATAACATGAAAAAACCTTTACATATCTGGTCGCACCCTAGACTATGCCGTCGAGAACTCGTCCATAATTATAGTGTAAGACTCGTAAGCCCTCGGTCTATCAACCGGAATCAAAATGTCAATTATTCACAATTCAAGGGAACAAAGCGCGCATTCCGCTTTGCAAGTGTTGCCACATAGATAAATTTCTGTTAACTTATTGTACATGTCTTTGCCTAACAAATAAATTTCTCTGTCTTATTATTAGTTACCTCTTCTGTAACAATAGGCTTTTAGTACAATTGCATTATGTTATTTGTGTTAGCATAGGCGATAAGCTAGCAACTTGTCACTGATTATGTACATCTGTCCCCGCTATGCTTAACGTGCATGTGGGATCTCCTTGACGAGTCTGTGCTTCTAGCTACCCCATTTTGGTGTATGTATAGTACCTATATGTAGCGGTAATATCCCAGTGGTTAAGACGTGCACTTTCCAAGCGGGAGGCGTAAGTTCGATCCCAGTCAAGGGCAAAGTAAAACCAAGTAAAACCGTTGGTCCTGCGCTTGATCTCTCTCCGGTCGTGTCGGCTTTCCGTCCCATCGGACTATGAGAGTAACAGAACAGAAAGTGCATCTGTATTTGCGCACACACTTGTGCACTATATCTCCTGCGTACCTGGCCAATCTCCGTAGAGATTGGTCGCCTTGACCGAAATACGGTCGGAGATCATCATATGTAGGTATGTAATCATACGCTACGTGTTACTTCATTCATGAAAAGCTGTCAGTTGAATCGTCAATATTTTGATAAAGGTGAACACGAAGATTTAGGTACGTATAGGTTATACTTCTGCTGCTACTTCGAAACCCATATAATTGTATGTAGTCTACAGAGTTTAAAAAATATGTATTTTATGTCTAAATTATATAGGTGTTTTTCGTTTCCACCGTTTACGAAGGGTACGTACTCTATATATGAAATTAAGTAAGTATAATTATGCCAAAAAAAATTGCTGGGAAGCGATTTAATTCTTTTTTTTGACACGATCGCGTGAAATAGTGTAGGTATCCAGTGTTTGTGTTAATATTCTTATAGGCAGTTTGAAATGTTTATTCCTGAAAAATGTTTGTTACACGGACCAAAAAACAACCTATATGCTGAAATGTAGCCGGTTGGAAACCCCACTGGTAGTTGTTCACTTGTACTTTCCATTGTAGCAACTCTTGACTTTCAAACTCGAGTTTATTATATAAAATTGTATATTTTTGGATAAACTTTGGCAGTCTGAATATTTTGCGCCTTATATAATCGGTTAGCAAGTACATTTATTTGTGTTATTTACTTACTGGCGTGAAGAAAACCATAAGAGAAGATATAAAAAGCAACCAGTAGACTGCGTAGCGCATTATGAACCAATCACTTGCTGACATTCGTCTATAATTTGTTCAAACGAGATCATCATCGCGTAAGTGCGACACAGTTTACTTTTCTAATAGTCGATAGTCCCTCTAACGGTTCATATAAATATTTTTTAAAGCGCTTCGTACCTCGACTGTAGTAGAAAATAGCGTTTACGCTAGTTACTCCTTTTTTAATAACCAACACCATTCGGCCCCAGAAGTCTCTCTGCAGCTTGATAAATGGTTTCAGCGCGAGTGTACCAGTACCATAGCGCACAAACTATGAGGAGCTGTCGCTACAGCCTAATCGATGTAGGTAAGTACTCGTACTTATGCGACCGCAAATGTAACCTATACGCAATGAATCACTGGCAATGGTATCTAATTATAAGTCACAAATTATATCAATTGCAAATAATTCGGAATCAACAACTAAACAAAAGTTATAGTTTATTTATGACACGTATTTTTTTTTGCCCATTATTTTTGTTTTAAGTAGGGAAAATTTTACTTTGTAGAAAAATTGCATGTGAACTTTTTATTTCGTTCGATATTTTGTATAAGAGACGATATCTATTTTCTATAGTCCACTGTTGGACTGCAATAGGCTGACATCCAGTCACTACCAGCCGTCCTCTTTTTTATATATTTTTTATAGCATTACACTATGTATTACTGTTTATTACAGTAGTCGTCTACGATTTCACCCACGTAAACCTTAGAATTCCCACTTGTTCCGTTCCCGTGGGAATATCGGAGAAGGGAGGCTTGTTAAATGCCTAGTGTCCACGTCATACAAAGACCATATCCTTCAAGCTTCGTCTCTAAGATCAGCGGTTTAGGCTGTGCGGTTATGCGTCAGTCATTCAGGATGAGAATTTTATTATTATAAGTATAGCTATACCTATACACTGGCTATCATTTCTCCCGCCAAAAATATTGACTTCACATATTATTTATATTAACAATAAATTTAGTTATGCCACCTCCTTGTTGGATGTGCTCTAGGATCGGAACTAACGTTCAGCACACACGTGCCAACGGGAGTACATTCGCTGTATACAGTATTAATGTTGATTTAAATGTTTAACTTTTATTTATTTAGTTTTTACATGTACAATATCACCTTTGCTTTTAGTGCCTACCCATGATACGAGGGAGCTCAAACAGGCGACTTTTATGCACGGTACGGGCTCTTTGATAATTATGTAAAAGTTATAAAAATTTGGATTATTATTGTTTGCCTCATTTTATTTCTTAAAAATTGCATATTTTATAGATTTCACGTATAACACTATCTATATTTATACATCTATACATATAATAAATATGTAACGGATCGCTGTCTGTACATGGAAGATATATGAGAAAAAATATTATAGGAGACCTTTATCAACGCAATAGAACCCAAAACGATGATTTTTGGAATTTTTGTCTGTTTGTCTGTGCGTTTGTGCACGCTAATCTCAGAAACGGTTGAACCGATTTCAATACAGTTTCAGGAATATATTGTGACAGGTCGCACTTAACATATAGGCTACTTTTTATCCCGGGAAAATGTTTTAATTTCGACATTTTGTTTTTTTCTGTAGTCCACGCCGACGGAGTCGCAGGCGTCCACTAGTCTTACATAAACCTGCACTTCATCTCTTTATGTACGATTCGCAGCAAATATACCATTTTGAATGTGATTTTTAAAAATAGATACATCTTTAATGTCTCTTACTGTGGAGTATTTTGCGAATGTGTAAATATCTTATCGTATCTTAACGTTTTAATTTCTTCAAATTTAATGCCCGTCTCTACAACCGAGTATAAGCCTCATATAAACCTATCAATTGACTAGGCTAGTAATTAAATTTCAGTTGCTAGCGAGTAATTTGGCGTGCTAATCAAACCGCTTCCATAAACAGGATATCTTAATTACATATAACCTTATTAACCAATCAATGAGTCTCACGGCCGTTTTCAACAACCAACGTAACATATATGTTAAGTCTTCTTGCAGACGTCGAATCTACACGTGTTAAAGCATTACTTTTAAAAACGTCCATGAACTGAATATATCTTTGTGTCTAGAAGGAATAAATAAGAAATCTGGAAGTCTTTGCATTTATTAAGGCCTTTATACACCGGGGCCAGGATAATAAATCGTTTTAATTTTTACCGTTATTTTTGTATAGACGAAAAATATAACTCCGGTATGTATAGACATTTGTGGTCCAGGGGGTCTACTCTGAAGTGACGATAAACGAAGTATCGGCCGATTATCGAGGTGTTTCCTACTACGAGCTTCCTTCGATCGGATCAGTCGCGCCGTTTTTTCATTCGGTCCGATCGAACTCTATTTGACAGGTATAAGGCTAGATAATAGAAAGCTTATAATATTAGTCAATGTGAATTATTCTCTACGGTTCCGAATGAGTTGTGAACATCCGAAGCAATTTCGTAGTAGGGTCAAAGGCTGTCAAAGGCTTCGATTCGGTTGGGCTTCGGTCGGACCGAAAGATTCGAAAGCGGTATTTCAGAGTAGACCCCCAGGTTCTAAATTTACATAATATGAAGAGAAATCAAAAACATTATTAATGACAGTTATTATATTACTAGCGGACGCCCATGACTTCGTCCGAATCCCAACTAATATTATAAATGCGAAAGTAACTCTGTCTGTCTGTCTGTCTGTCTGTTACGCTTTCCTGCTTAAACCTCGCAACCGATTTTGATGAAATTTGGTACAGACAATCTTTAGACCCTGAGACAGAACATAGGCTACTTTTTATTTCGAAAAAATATCATATAAATATTTTAATCGGGTTTATATCAACATTTTGTTTTTTTTTGCAGTCCACGCGGACGGAGTCGCGGGCGTCCACTAGTTAACTTATAATTCTTGTTATTTTCTGTTCCTGACTGTCTAAGTCTCCCACTTGTATCCTAATCCCATCTACTTTCCTACCATCATTTCATCTTTATTGGTCAAGTAATTTTCGAGATTTCGTGATGAATGAGTGACATTTCTCTTTTATATAATAAACTAGCAATCCGCCCCGGCTTTGCACGGGTGTCATTACACCCGTGCAAAGCCCTTTCACGTGGACAATGTCGTGGGCGGCCGCTAAAGTAGAGTGTTGGTTTTAGACTTCTCAGGTTTTTAAAAAAAATTCTCTCCGTAGGAACCATCCATGTACTTCAAGAAATACGCTAAAAAAGAATTAGCGAAATCGGTTCATCTGTTCTCGAGATCCGCGCTTAGCAACATAATTAGCGATTCATTTTTATATTATAGAAGATCCAATACGAGTATATTGTCAACTTTTGAACCATAGGCCTTATTAATAAAAAAAATTCAACATTTTAATTTGTCAGGTATTAAATACATTTTTCTCTCAAAAGCCGTGATTACATGGTGTGTAACTTGGATAACTTGGAGAAGATATATAACAAAAATATTATAGGTGACCTTTATCAACGCAATAGTACCCAAACGTATGATTTTTGGAATTTTTGTCTGTTTGTCGGTTTGTCTGTGCGTTTGTGCACGTTAATCTCAGAAACGGCTGAACCTATTTCGATGCAGTTTTCAGGATTATATTGTGACAGGTCCCACTTAACATACAGGCTACTTTTTATCCCGGGAAAATGTTTTTATCGAGGATAATTTCGACATTTTATTTTTCTGCAGTCCACTAATCGGGAATATGCCGATAAACACTCTATTCAACCGAACCATTATATTATTATGATATTATTTAAGCCATTGTATAAACAGATAACTACGTAATTGGAGTCGTAGTAAACAAGAAACCAATATCTATCGAAGACAGTTCCTCGTGTACCTGCTGAGGACCCCCGCTGGGTTCTGGCCGCAGATATACAGGTTGTTATTTAGTCGCCACCGTTTATGAAGGGTACGTACTCTATACATGAAATAAAGTAAGTTTATGCAAAAAAAAATACGGAAAAATATTTTAATTGTCCAGTAATGTTAGTTTTTCTATAGGCAGTTTTTAATTTTATTTTCTGAAAAATGTTTGCTATCGCGCCTACATCTACGTCTCAACTTTGGCCCTTATTATCTTGAGAACCAGACATTTTCTAGGTATGCTTCCATTGAGAATTTTTTTCGCGATGACGAGGAGAATCCATAGTATTCGGAAACGTTGACGACCAAAAAGCATCCTGTATAAGGAAACGTTTACCAATACTATGGCGATTTGGATAAGATGCCAATAGCAATGGCCATTCATAATCAGATTAAAATAAACTTACAGTAAAGATATTTTGTAAGATGATGTTTCTTATTCCACGCGGAATTTATGGTAGGGTTGAGGTTCACAGTTCACTACAGTCTGCTTTTAGGGTACAGGCACTCTTATTGGGTAGGTCCGTTTGTCACACACGAAAATTCACTTGTCGAGCGAGAGGTCGGAGCCGCGATGTTTGGGCAACAACTCCTAGCGTGGCGGGGCGAAAGGACACGGGGCACGCGTCCGGCGACGAAGAAAAGAACGGGCAGGATAAACAGGGAGATACAAAATTATAGTTTTAACAGATGAGGCCAAAAGAAAAATTGCATGTTGTGGTAAGTTAATGTCAGACCTTAAAGGATTTTGTGACAATTTCACTACATACATGGATTAAAATGCAAAGAGCTCTCAAACGTAAGTGGTAAAAGGAATATATAGGGTGTTTGTGACAGCCAGGCAAATATTGATACCATGATTTCAGACCATGACTCTAAGACGGAAAGTACTGAAAATTTTAGCAGGAAAATTCCAAAATTTTCCGTAATTTTTTCATATTTTCAGGACAAAAATAGTTTAGTTCATTAATTAGGCCTTAGATAATGACTTGAAAATAAAATTTTAACCAAAAGACGATAAACAAGTAAACTTCAATAAAGTTCAAATAACAGATCAACCCTAATGGAGAGTCACAAGTGATCCAAAAAACAGTAATGTGTCACACAATAACCAATTAGCCCATTTAATTAGTCACAGGATCGCCCGATACATTTGGCGCGGAGAGCAGAGATCACTGATAATCAAATTTCCTGCAATAACACTGTCGTATAACTCAACACAATGGAACTCGTTCAGCATATCAGTATTTGCCTGGCTGTTACCCACACCCTGTAACTATTCCAAGTTTAAAAAAACGACAAAATTTTTTGAGAAAAGGCACATAGTGCCCTTGCGCTTTGGTTTTTTTTTGGCCACATTTGAGAATCTGCAAATATTATTTATAATTTTATCTCAAATATCCAGTAATGGTAACTGGAGCGTATGTAGTAATGTATCAAAATCGATCAACTGTCAAGCTAAGATAAGGCAACAAAAAGACAGAGAGAGAGAGTTACTTCTATTCCCTATTTGAAAATTACATTATCTATGATTATTTAACCAGTCCTAGCAATAGAGAAAAGACATTCTCTTTTATAATCGATTTTCGAAATATTCCCATTCCTATATTTACCCGGTGACACTGGTGACACGATGATTAGGTCCAGAGTTCATTGCCCGGAAGCTCGCAATAATACTGAGCTAGGGATGTATGTAACGACAATTGATTGTCGATGGAAACACTTTGTTGCTATGTGACAAAATTTATATATTATTTATTTATACGGTTGTTTCATATGTATACACATTGTCATATGTTTTTTTCCTTTTCTAAATTAACGATCAGTCTAGAAAAATTGAGCAAACAGCAAAAATATATTATAATATACACATATTTGTTCAGTGGCTATGACGGTTTCTGGTTGTGTCCCTCAGTAAGAACTGCTCTTGGTAAATGACCATATGAAATCAGCTCCAGATTGTGGTTTCTTTCAGGCGTTTAGGGTACAGTTAACGTCATGCTAACTTACATTTCATTCCAATATGAAAAACTGCACTGTTGTTCGAGTGCAAGTTTTGAGTTACGGATTCCATAATACATGTATGACATTTACATTATGGCTATACCTACAGTCATTTAATACTGCCAGTGTGTGATTTAGAGAGTAATCAATTGGACCCTAATAGCACTTTTCCCTCTTAATCAATTAGAATAGGTTAGCATAAGCCTCGTGAGCACAGTGGGTGTCCTACGGGAGCGTTCGGCGAAGTGCTAGAAACGACATTAATATAGGTGAATGTGTGTGTCATAACATAACTAAAACGGATAGTCATTATGTAATATACATGTAATCACGCCTCTATCCCTTACGGGGTAGGCAGAGCACCAAGGGCCGATAGATATGTAATATGTCGGCTTATAATAATAATAAAATTCTTTATTGCACATTTAACAGTTTGTACATTGGCGAACTTAATGCTATGTAGCATTCTCTACCAGTTAACCACTATTTCTGGCGAGAATATACAGCTATACAATTTATCTTCGACATAAAGATTACTACTAACATATATGCTATGTTACTATAAAATTGGCACGATATAAATTAAAATGTTTAAAAATTTAAAGTGGCAAATCGTTTCCTACTTAATTGAATCGTCTGCTACAAGTATTTTATAACTAGTGGTACTCACTAGTTTTGCGAATATTCACGGGGAAGCAACAGGCTAGTATCCCGCGTTATCTCTACCAAGATTTACATTATCGAGCGAGTTGGTCGATACGTTATGCAGGTCACATTTACATAGGTTACTCACTCGCCGTCGACATGGGGGACTTCGGATGAAGAGGATTGATCGTGTTTAGAAGTAACGAGTTTTAACAGTACTTACCTACCTACAGCAGTTATTTATACATACAGACGGCTGCAAATGGGGTGGCAAGAACTGCAGGATCATAAATAACATCCTACAGCTATGCTAAGCATAATCGGGGATAGATGCGAATGATCAGAGATCAGCCTCAGAGAATTTCTTTGTCGTCGCATGGAAGGAGATGCAGCTAAAGTGTTCTTGTGAAGCTCCGCATCAGCACAGGACTTATTGCTTCTGTATTTACTTATTTTATTAACATTTTCCTTTAAATATGTAAGTATTTACAATTTTATATGTTTCTCTATTTTTGACATTATATGTTTACTTTTTGTAAAAACTTTTATGATATAAATAATTATTATTCAAGGAAATGCGCACGGATGAACGTAAAAAATACATATCTTTTACCACTACTTATCGATACCAGTCACTTACGTCATAAGCATCGACAATCGATATTATCATTTAGCACGTCACTACGCAATTGATTGAAAAACATCCCATTGGGTGCAACTTGGCGCAAATGAGCCGATGACGTCATTCAGGGATTACTGACTCCATCAAGTATTGGCCCACTTCTTATATTGAAATATGAATCAATAGACATAGAGTCGAGCTTGTAATTAAGATAGGTACATTGATTTCCGTGTAAATAAACTATATTTATACTTTATTAGTCCAAATTACTTTAGGAGGCGTTTTTATTATGGCCAACTGCCTATTTCGCCATCATCTAAGGAAAAAAGAATACCTTTTCCACACCCGTTTTCAGATTTCAGATTATATCTTTACCTGCGCTATCGCATTGGACTAATGTCTGTAATGATGGTGAGAAGGGAGAAATAAATTTCATCTTCGAAAATATAATGTTGGTAATATCACAAAACGATCAACAGTTTCAAAAGCGCACTATTCTCAAAACTTGGAATATATGAATACTGCAGGTAAATATGTGAGCAACTTTCTCGTAATAACAAATGTCAACGACCTGATGCAGCGTGGTCCTTTGTGAGGACCGCAACTTCGCATAGCTTGACGAATTATAGAGAGCTTTACAACTAGGGAGTAATTGGATGTTGATGTACCTTTATTGTGGTATAAAGTTATACCAAGATTACGCAGAATGGGTAGGTTTTTATACCAATTACATACAGGGAAACATTACCATCTATCCCCGCTGTGCTAATCGTGACTGTGGGATTTCGGATTGTGGGATTTTGAGATCTGTGACAAGTTGCTAGCTTATCTCTTGAGAGAATGCCCGAGTTCCTTAAGATCTGCGACATGACAAGTGATGCTAGCTAAGTCCTTGATATGGTTGATCGTTTCATCTTTAAAATGCCCTAGATTTGGCATAGTCACTCTTCGTCACATGGCTCAGAAGATGATGCAGCTAATGACTAAAACGGAATAAATAACTTCATGACTTATTAATCAACTTCTATAGTGCTCAGCTCTGAAAAAAACTTATAATACTACAGCTGCTTCTCTTCCCGGGCATACTGTACAAGTCAGTAGAGGGACAAGAGGGTCTTGGGGTTTTGGTAGGTGATGGGCTGACCACCTGTCACTACTGTACCCTCAAAATTGGTCAGAAGTGGCACCATGTGGTCCTATCGGCCCTTGGTGCTCTGTCTACCCCGTAAGGGATAAAGGCGTAATTATATGTATGTATGTATGTATCTTATAATAGCTAATCTCTTTCACGATATTACAGTTCCGGCTACCATAAAAATACAGTGTGTATATTTAGGTATGTAAATGCACGTACGTCTGAGCATATACCGCATTTAAAGTGTCAAGTAGCTTATTTTTTCCATATTTCATCGCGTAAATCTGTATAATTCGACATGACACATCGGTCGAGTGTCGAGTGACTACGGCGACGACACTCGATACCAATTTACGCCGTGGCGGGAGACCGGGGGCCTAAAGGGCGTCAGTGGAATTAAAATTAACTTCTAAGCTATAAAAATAGTGACAAAATATGCAAGGATAAAAGAAATATTCAAAAAAATAGCGAAGCCTATTACTGGGAGAAACTGTAATGTAGAGTTTTGTATGCAATTTTTAATGCAAGAATGTAACATATTTTTTATAATTAAAAGTGCAACAGTTACAAAATAGAGCCATCGCAAATGCAGTAATAAAAGATAATTTGCAAAACAAAGAAGAAAACCGAAAACTTTGCAATTCCCATCATCGTACACCAAAGGACTTGAAACAATCATAAGAAATAACTTTTGTCAAAAGGTTCCCAGAAGATTTGACAAGAAAAACTTTCCACGGCAGTAATGCCGTGTAAATGAAATGATTTCCTGATGTGATTCTGGTAGTCCTAATCCAGAATCCAATTGCAATTCTAATCCCAATGTGATATTTAGTGGTATCATGCCACCCAAATAACATTGTCCATGAAGGTATATGACAACTACTTTGAGACAGCAAAATTATCTGTTTCTTTTTTGTTTTCCTAATATTCTTGAATTACTACTGTGGATAATATTAAAATATAGGTACACAAGCGTACCTATATAAAAACATCGAAAGCAGTTTCCTAGGCCCTCAGTAATATAAATTCTCTACATAAACAAACAAAACATGATGTTTGATAAAATGTTCATAAACAAGATAAAACTGGCCGTTTTTCCTGTCATGAGTTTCGCGCCCGCATACAATAAATATTGTTCAGTGATAGAACGTGTACTATGCTACAAGAATAGTAGGAAAAAGGTAGTAAGTACATATATGGTGCTTGCTGGTTGCTATGCAATGTGTATTTTATTGGGTAAATAAGCCCTGTAAATAATCGGGTTCTCGAATAGAGACCGTGACTCGGCAAGCGTAACGTTGGACGCCCTCCGGCCAGATGGACCGATGATCTAAAGAGGGTGGCTGGTTGTGACTGAATGGCAAAAATGGGAGATCGAGCCTTGTAGCGAGCTCTAGGCGAAGCCCTACGTCCAGCAGTGGACTGCAAAAGCTGCTGACGATGATATACATATAAATGGGTGAAGAAATGGAAAAGTTCTTAACTAAACGCAAAAGAAGTCGTCTGCGGCCGCTATTATTCTTCATAAATTGATTGAGACGTCATATTAATAGAACCGATGGTGGTTTGAAACTCTCCAGTCAAACGGTTAAACGTTAAACGTCAAATTCGAATTGGAATTTGTATCAAGAATAATCTTTACCGATACCACAAAGACCCCAAACTCCCATTTCGTTCCGCTAAACGTTATGTACGATGTGACGGGAATACGGCAGAGGAACATTTTCATGCAATAACTGTACTGCTAAAAGTTTAGAATTATCACACGGGAGCTTTTATTTGGACATATACATACATTTATGCTGCTCTAGGAGTTAAAAACAAAACGTATAATACGACAGCTGCTTCTCTTTCCGGGCATACTGCACAAGTCCGTAGAGGGACGAGAGGATCTTGGTGTTCTGTAGGCGATGGGCTGACCACCTGTCACTACTAACCGAACTTGTACATCTCAACTATACCCTCCAAATTGGTCAGAAGTGGCACCATGTGGTTCTATCGGCCCTGCAGGATCATAAAGAAAATCCCACAGCCATTTAGCATAGCGAGGACAAGACGTAAATGATCAGTGACAAGTTGCTAGCTTATCGCCTGAGAGAATGTCCGAGTTCCTTAGTCGACTCTTACAACATGCACGGAGAGATATACAGTAAAGCCCAGCATCACCGCAGGATTTTAGTTGTTGGTCTTAATTTAGTTTCATTCATTTAAAATTATACTAATTCTTTATTCTTTTGTCCGAATCAACTAAGATCCATGGGTTAGTTAAGTTACAGTAAAATAAAATGGTTAGTAGATTAAATTAAAATTACTAATTATATTAAATTAAATTAATTCAATAAATATTATTATTATACCAAATTCTTCGAATGATTAATAAATCATGAACCTGAGAGGAACCCCCTGCGAACGGCATCCAGGTGAACAATGCTCATCATCTACTCCAAACATCAACCGCACGAAATGCCTCTTCAGCGTTCCACGTGGATCATCTGCCAGCACCTTATTGCTTTAATGCTAGTTTAGCTGAATATTAAAATAATAATAATGAAGCACGTTATTGAAGTAGATTCATTGTTGTGTGAATGAAATTTAATACGACTTTTTCTTTCCTACGTTTTCTAACTACAAACAGATCTTATTAAACGTACCTAATACAACTTTACTTTATAACATTAATAAGAAACAACGCAATACGAGTACAAAGCAATATTAATATATCACAAGTCAATAAAGAACTGAACAAGGAAATAAACAAAATGGCCTAATACACGGAATCCTGTAATTAACCAAACAGTTTCCGAAATCTGAATGTTTAAGGATATATTTATATCCGGAAATATCGGGAACCTAGCTAGAGCTCTCCGTGGGAATAATAATAATAATAATAATCATTTATTTCATGTAATATAATTCAACACATATTTTGTTAGTAGTTTCTTAATCTGTGTTAGTAGTAATATTTATTCATTCCATACCATTATATTCGCTCTCGTATTATGAATGCTTGGCTGTGAGTACATGTACCATATGACAATGTTGCATGTACTCACAGTCAAACCTTTTGTCAAACATATTGAGGATGCTGTTGATTGAGGAATAATGCGTGTAGTCCTATATTAAAAAATTAAAAATAATAAAATTAGAGGACAGAGTAGCATTATATATCGATAGAGATTTGTCATCGAAACGATTGCTCCAATAGACAGCCATCATTAGGCGTTATTTTATTAGATGGCACGACCACGGCCACGGTGCAAACACGGCCACGACACGATCACGGCCACGACACGATCACGGCTTTAGGAAGCAAAAATGTATCTATTAAAGTTAGGCTCGTTTTTCCACTAGAAGGCTAACTGGTGAAAAGTGGATATGTAATTGCACACCTCTGCCCAACCTCCTTGGAGGATATTGGGCGTGACCTTTATGCATGTATGTATTTATTCAGGTAGTATGAAGAATTCCTAAACATCTCAGGAATGTTCATACAATCTTTGTACATCGGAATAATACATAGTTAAAGCGGGCGAAGTCGCGGGCAGATGCTAGTACCTAAGTCATAAGTAAAAAAAAATCCAATTCGAATTGTTGTACCTAGAGTAGAAAAGGTCCACAGGAAAAATTACACAAGTAACAAAAATAAAGTCAGATAAGTATTGCCATTTGTACTTTTATTTATATCCAATTTTAGTATTTGCCTTTGTGGTTTTTCTTTGTTAAAAATAATTTGCCGAATTATTTAGGTTTCTACGGCCACATCATTTTAACACAAAAGGTTTTTTGGCGTCGCTTGTCGTGGTGGGCGACCCCTCAAAAGAAACAAACTTTTATTTTGAAATTTTTGGAATTTTCCTACGAACATTTTTAGTGGTTTCATCATTTCATTCCTCAGAATCATGGTCTGAAGTCGCCATATCAATATTTGCCTGGCTGTCACTTCCACCCTGTATGTATATGTCTACATCTTTAAAGCTGTCTGCCTGTCTTCACCATCTGAATTTATAATAACCTGTCGAGGTTCTGTTATCGAAAATCCCGTGATTTCGTGTTACGGAGGCACTCATGTCGGGCAAATGGAACTGGTACCCGGGGGACTGCTGGAAATTACGCCACGGATAGGATAAAGCCTCAACACGCACGGCCGTAATAGATTCCTGCTCATGTGAAAATTTGTTTAGTATGTAGCGACTGTTTGTTTGACTCCCAGTGATGACTCTTGTTCATGATAATTGGGAAGTTTAGTGTGAAAAAATCACATCAACTTATTGCATTCCATTGCTGTTTTGCATGCATTCCTGCGCCAGAAGGAGGGTCATATTTTTCGAGTATGTTTGTAGGTAAGTATATTTCTTTGGCACGCACTGAGGTTTGCAAACTTATTTCGTCTAACGCCCACTTTGAAAATCAGTAGCGCCCCCCATTTTTAATTCACCTTAAAAATGTCAATAGCATATTATTTGCGCTATTTTTTTTTTGAGGCCTTAACTGCTCCTTTCTAGGCCTCCAACGCCCACGAGGGGGCGTTATCGCCCACTTTGGGAAAGACTCTCTTTTAGGCTCTAGAGCCTAAACGACTAAGGGTCGCATTTAACTTAAGGTATTATTAGACTCGTCCGCCAATTTCTATAACGGTCTTGAGAGATTTTTTGTATATCTCAGATTTAATCTTCAATTGTTTTTATACAAAATTTCAAATTAGGAATTTAAAAAATCCGAGATTCTCTTCGATCTCTCGTATTGAAATTGGCCGTGAGAGTGATACTGGATTAAAAATTTTACGTAATCGGGTTATTTTTTCATTTTCGACAGTCCCACATGTTAGTCTCGCTTCTTTTTACCGACGATTGTGCCAGAAAGAAAGTTATATTTTTCGAGTGTAACTATACCCCGTTTTTTTTTGAAGATCTTACTTTCAAAGAAGCATTGTTTGTAAACATTAGAACACTCATACTTGTAAGATATGAGTGAAGTTTGTCATTTTTCCATATTGATGTATCCTACTAAAAAGTTCAGTTTTGTGTTTGCGAAATCAGCTTCTTTAGGTTTTTTATAGTGCAAACTTTATACATAGTAGGTACTATTGAATTGAGTAGTAAACTCTTTAGGATAATAATACACAAAACTGTGCCTAATAAAAAACCTGATTTCGTTCTTTCCGATTCTTTCTATTTCTAAATATTATAGGTATGTATATTTTCTTTGTCTCGCTCTTTTGCCTAAACGACCGTTATCAAATACCTATTACGGCGTACCACCTAGTAAGTCAGATATAAGCTATCTAGTAACCTAGGCAACATTTACATGGGATTAGTAAATACAGGTGAAGTCAAAGAACCGATAATTAAAACGCATTCATTATCGAAGATAATAAGTGAGCTACTAATAGGTTTGAAAATTCCATGTAACGAAAATATTATGAAGATGGTACTCTAAAGACGATAATATAATTTATATTATGTTGTTCAGCTGTTTAAATAAATAAATAAATTTAGTCTTAAAGTAATAGTTGTACATAAAGAATATTATCAAACGTAGAGTACACACCCCATTACCTACGAGGTGTAAAGTGACATTTTGTATGAAAATGCTCAAGAAAGCTCGAAAATTATTGATTTTATTTTATATTTATTAATTAATGTGCTGATGCGGAGCTTTACTTGAGAACATCAGCTGCATCTCCTTCCATGCATATTGTACTCGTAAGAGTCAACTAAGGAACTCAGGTGTATTCTCTCACGCAACGAGCTAGTCACTCTTCACAGATTTTTACAAATGGCTCACTATGCTAAACGTAATCCTGTAAGTACCCTATTTTGATAACACAGCATATATGAGTATACGGATATATATGTAGGTAGGTGTGTAATATTGATATTCAGACTGAAGATGTATACGGGCATCGGAGAATTTTCCTGGGTAAAAATGCCTAAGCTAAAATAATCTATCTATAGATTTCAATGAAATAAATCTGCAAAAATATAAGCCTAATACCTACAGTTGTATTCCCGAAATCAGCACCGGTATTATGAATTTGTTGAGAGCGAGATGACTCACTTTTATATGTCAAATCCACAGAGCCGAGTAATAACTAGACAAGGCAAGTAATTCTACTTGGTGCGTTAAAAGGGAATGCAAACAATTTCTCAGCCCACTATATAAATGTATTTTATAGAATGTCGGCAAATCGAATTGGCGAAGGTTAACAATGAAGATATATTTGTTCCCAGGTTGAGCAATAATCACAATTCTTAGACATCCTCAATGTTGGTCCCACGATTAAGATTTTAATCTTACATAGTATAAAATGAAGTTGCGAACAAAATGTGTTTGTTACCTAGGATCTCAAAAAACTACTATATCAATAGCTATGCGTTTTCAATTGGAAAGAAGACATTCCAGGGATTGCTATAGGTGTATAATTTAGGTGTACCTACTTAAGAAATTATTAGATAATCGTAACAGTTATCAGCGGAAGAAAAACTTTTGGAGGCTAATTCTCAAATACAGAATAACAATGTATGGGGGAATTATTCTTCTCAAAAAAGTTCTATAAGTCTGCGAAGTAGTCTATCCTTTAAGGTTTAGCCACAATAACTCAAGTTAATTTACGAAAATATCTTATTTTTCATTACTATACCGACATAGACCAATAAAATAAAACAAAATGCATATCAAATTAAAGCTGATGAAATGAGGATTCCGAATATATACATATCATAACACTTTTATGTTAATATTAATACACAAGATATTTACAATGCCGAGGGCAGAGATGGCGGCGGCGGCGGCTGCGTTCCGTCGTTGTGTCAGTCGGTCGGTCCGCATGAGTATGGCGGCGCGCGGCGGCGGCGACGGCGGTGGTGGGGGTGGGCTCATGTTGAGGTGCGCGACCCGAACGGGCAGACCGTGAGGGCAGACAACGTTGATGGTTGTGCAATATAAAATTTTCAGTGCGGCGCGGCGCGGCGCTTCGTTTCAAGTTTCTTATGTTGATTTTAACCAAACAACCAACCAACCAACCAAACCAACCAACTCTCTTACTTTGGAAACTCAATTTTAAACTACCTACCGGTAATTTATTAGTTTTCCGTTGCTAGGTCTGTCCATCTGTCGCAACTTATTATCATTATGGAAGGAGAGCTGTAAAAGTCGAATATAAGTAGTCCGTTCAATATAACAACGGTAAACATTTATAGGTAATTAAGCTTTGTCCTCATTTGTAAAATTATTATTTTGTCTTCTTTTACTTTTCTTGTGCGCACATGTATTTGCGTTACAATTTAGATCGTGTTTTTATAATTTGTATAGTTTAAGTTGCATGGAATTGTAATGTGTAGTGTGTGAGAAATAAATAAATAAAATAAAATAAAAATTCCTTCAGGCCAGGCACGAGAACGAGTGTCTATTCTAATTCTTAAGTCTATTTTTTTACATGCAAAGTACATCCACTTAGTTTATCTAGTTATTAATAGCTAAGTGGATTTGTCGTTTAAAAGTGAGACATCTCGCTTTCACCAAATTCATCATACGGGTGCAGGTAGCTAGAGCTGCAGGATCATACAAGCGATCCCGCAGCCACGTTTTTCACAGCGAGGACAGATGTAAATTTTAGTGACAAGTTCCTAGCTTATCATCTAACGCCCGATCCCAATAACGTATCCCTAATCCAAGATTGAAATCAATTGATCCTTCCTTCCACGGATAGATTGCGTTCACGGATTGGAATTGCAATCCGCAGATGGTTTATTGGGACGGGCCAACCTTAAAATGGATTGAATCTTCAATCTTTAATAGCCAAAAATGGATCAGGATTGGTTATTGGGACCGGGCGTAAGAGAATGCCCGAGTTCTTTAGTCGACTCTTACGACATGCACGAAAGGAGATCCAGCTGATATATCTATTGACGCCTAAACATAATTTAATACCATCGAGGGCTCACAACTTTAGGTAGTTACTTAGTTTAGTAGTTAGATCTAACCTGAAAATCTAATACTGATGATGCCACGGGTTTTGGCGAAACATTTGTCGATTAATATTTTTTATTGATTTTCGGATTAGTAGCTATGTATTTATGGTTGCATGCTAGGATCTAGCTTCTCGTTGCGACAGCAGTGTCTTGTGTTCGTGACCATGAGTCGGCAGATCCGAGGGTCAGCGGAGGGTGTAGAGCCCGGTGGTGGGCGAGCCCTCGATGGAAATTTGAACTTCCGAATAGTGACGCCTGATACAATTAAATATAATTTAATACGCCAATATAAGTATTTAGCTATTATTTTGAACAAATACTCGTATTTCCAAACTTCAGCACAAATTTTTACCGCCAGCGAAGAGGTAACTTTAGTTAAATTTGTTTCGAACTCAGTTTGCAAGCCGTCAAGTATTCGCTGACGGGAGAAGACTACCAAATGCCTCGTGTTTAAATTTCGATTATAATATCATTTTTAGGCTTTCCGTCTTGTTTTGTTTACACAAAATGGAGCAAGACAGCATGTGGTGCTCATCTATCTATACATGTATTGAGGTAATGCTTTGATCGGATAGACAGAAGGCGACATCATCACACAACCTATACGACTGATCTAAAGACGGAACTTGGGTGTTCTTTGTATTCCTTCCTTTGTGAGTATCCGATAAGAAAGGATTTCACGAAATTCTTAAGGAATAACGGGATTTCTTAGTTTCGAAGTAGTGGACCGCTAGTCAAGTCTACACTTTTGTAAATCAAACGCAGTTTAGGTAATTAGGATTAAGAATCTTATGGGAAGGTAAGATAAGTAAGCATTTTAAGCTAAGCCAAACTTGCTGCAACTTACTTTACTACATATTTACCTTTTAATTATGGGTAGACAAATTTGGAACAGCAAAATTACCTGAAAATAATACAAACATAATTCAGAACATCATTTTTAACTAGCATGAAGAATGCTGAAAAATACTCTCAATGTCTATTTATAACACCAAGTTTCCTATTTCAGGAGCCTTAACTATTATGTGACCAGTGGCCTAGTCTTAGATTCAAATCTTGGAATTCAAAGAACAACCTGCATTATTACGAATTATACCGTAGATTCCTAGGGTATGTCATCGTTCATCAACCAGGATTCGATCTCAAGCCTTAGGCTCCACATTTCCTCTCGTCCCTCTAAGCCAGGACTCTCGGAGCACATTAGTCATCGTCGACATAACAATTTCTTGGTTCAACGACCCCGGCACTTCCAACTACAATATAACATAAATCATTCTCACTCGATGTGCTAAACGCATCAATTATAGTCTGGATATGCCTACATTCTATCTACTATGGGAGTTTCTGATATAAAGTACACATAGCTCTTGTTATTGTTTCTTAGGGTAGCTAAGATAAATCTAAATCATCGAGCGAGCATATCTCTAACAAAGATTTACATACATACATATAATCACACCTTTATCCCTTACAGGGTAGGCAGAGCACCAAGGGCCGATAGAACCACATGGATGGTGCCACTTCTGACCAATTTTGAGGGTATAGTTGAGATGTACAAGTTCGGTTAGTAGTGACAGGTGGTCAGCCCATCGCCTACAAAAGACCAAGACCCTCTTGTCCCTCTACTGATTTGTACAGTATGCCATACAGTATACAAAGATTTCTTTTACGGAAAAAAGTTTAAAAAAAATATATGACACAACAGCAGAGTAAAATGTGGCTAAAATAGCTCGGTTTATAATAAGTGCTACAATAAAATTAATAAACCATCAACTATCTGACTGTAATAATATAAAATTAGTAACTATACTACACAATAACTATAGTTATAATTATAACTATTGCACTTAAAATCTCAGTTATATGTAACAACCAAGTAAGCTCCAAGTTTATTGCTACTCGTAAGTAAAGCCGCGCCCAGACAAAAAATTCGCCACATTTAACCCGATTACGAACAATAAAAGTAGGTAATAGCAGCACAAGGCGAACTGCCACTCACATCGACTTACCATGGAGTAAGAGCACAAAGGAGGCGGCCTAGCAACTTTTAAAGAAAACTGTATCGCGCTGTTTCCGGGCGGTTGATTAAAACTGAAAAGCATTCAACTAGAAAAAGAACTGATTGACAGTTATACGTATTCACATGAACGTATGCGATCATGTATATAAATACGCATAAGCGTGTAAAAATGGACGGAGCAGTCACTGCACATTTTAAAGCATTCATAGTAAGCTGATAGACGGCGGAGGGTGTAAACGTTAGCTACCTACACATACAAACCTACCAGAAAACACGCACACATTATACGCTCATGCGTATTCATTTACCTACTTGAACATGAGTGAGGTTGATATATGCTTACGTGTGAGTTCTCTAACTTCTCTGTGTCGTTCTGATTATCTTTACGTGCCTTTAAATCGTTATTTGTCACCACTACTGCATCGGCTGTCTTTATTTCAATTTACTCGACTTATGTTGGCACGTGTAAAGACCAAATTAAATAATATTCTATAATGCATCTCCTCTTAGTCCTTTCTTTATGACTTACACTACACCACTAGTTACTAAATAATGCCCGTGAGACCTTCGAGTTTGCTTAGAAATACATTTCATATTATCAACGAATACTATTATTTATATAGAAATCTAACTATTTTATTTAATAACCGATTTTTCCAATGGATTGCCAATCTAAAGGATAAAGTTAATGCTGTCTCTATCTTGATCACGTTTTAGAGAAGGACAACATTAAATTATTCCTTCATACGAGTATAAGCTGTGACCAGTGGAAAAATGGGCCCTTAGTGAATATTATCACAGGCTCAGATATTTATTATATTGAAATTCTTGCTATTTCTAGGCTTAAAGTTCGCTCTTATTATTTATTTATAGTTTAAGCTGCACCGTCTATCGCTAGAATGTTTATCCGAGAAATAAGTTATAAACTTTTCCCTAGCAAGAAACCTACATTTTATAAATAAACTGAAAATTTTACTTTATTAAGTACGATTGCATCAACATTACGTAGAAAATACGTGGCTCACAAGTTCTTATATGTCTTCAAGCGAATCCCATACAACTATGATGTACCAATAATTATTGTCCAACCATGAACGTATAAAAAACAACATCACTACACAAAGTGAAGTCTTCATAATAAGCTCGGTAACGTATATTCCACGGAGTAGGGATGTATAGACTTGTGAAGTGTTCTACCCATACATACAAACCACAATAAGCTCGGCGGGGCACAAAATACGCAGATATACGAAACGCGCCGCCATTACAGTGCTTCAGTCTGGCATTCCTAATACGTTAATATGTTCAACATAATTTAAACGATAAAACTGATTAAATAGCCACAATATTATTACAATTTCCTTATCAAGCAATGTTATATGTTGTAGAAATTAAAAATTCTACTCGTGCCGCCATAGCGACTGACACGGGTTGAATCGATTAATACTCCATTCGAGATGCGTGTTATAAGTTACTTTGAGGTTATATAAGTGTCCCTTAGGTACCCTTCTTCTTCTGTCTATTGCAGTCCACTGCTGGACGTGGGCCTCCCCCAGGGCACGCCACAAGGCTACTGCCACAGGGGGGTTTTGCCCATAGTCACCACGCTGGGCAGGCGGGTTGGTGACCGTAGTGTGATTTTCGGGCTATGTTGTCAGTACGGGAGGCGCTGCTGCCCACCTCCCGGAAACCCTTAATCGCCTCGTACGATACCCACGGGCAAGCAGGGGTGGTACAAACTCTATTCTGCCGGCACTACGCGGCTACCCTAGAAGTAGAAGAATGCTAGGTGCTTGGATCTGGCTTCTCGTTGCGACTGTAGTGTCTTGTGTTCGTGATCATGAGTAGGCAGATCCGAGGGTCAGCGGAGGGTATAGGGCCCGGTGGCGGGCGATCCCTCAATAGAGATACCCTAGAAGTACCTAAATGCGTAAATAAGTAAATCAAGACTTAGCACACATGACAGCGTTTTCTGTTTATCCCAAGAAACAAGAAGTATTTATATATGTATAGTATCCTGTGCCGATGTGGAGCTTCACTAGAACAACAGCTGTATCTCCTTCTGAGGATGTCGTAAGAATTGACTAAGGAACTCGAGAATTCCCTCATGCAATAAGCTAACTAATAATTACATCTATCTTCGATATGCTAAGCGTTGCAATAGGATGTTCTTTATCATCCTCCAGTTGTTCAGCATTTCAGTATTTGCCTGGCTGTCACCAACACCCTGTATAATTAAAAATTAATTTCTGTCTATAAAAAAACTAACATAAACACTGGACACCATAAATTTCGCCCGATCAATTTTTTTTTATTTACATCTTTTCCCAGAATTTTTTTTTTGCATAAACTACCTTTATTTGATGTATAGAGTACGTACCCTTCGTTCAGGGTGGCAACGAAAAAACACCCTGTATAGTTATGTAAGCGCATAAACAATAAAGTTCAGAGTTCCGACATAAAACAGCATGGTATTTTACATGAAGCACTTAATTTTTATTAAGTCCCCTTTCCCACGTAATGGAGGCGTGTTTTATTCAGGCTAGCTCACAGCGGGCATTCCGAAATTAACCTACACGTATATTAGCTCACACTTAGATCCCTTTTTGAGGTTAGTGCTTCTAACATTATTATTGACATACACACACACACACACACAAACATCAGCCTACGTATGAGCGATTTTATCATCGATTCCAGAGTTGGTCTCATAAAAAAAGTGACTGCATGATGATGAGAAAGGTCAGGTCAAAAGGACCGTAAACCGACGAGCGTGCATGAAGAATATCGTGAAAGTAGATGAAGCGAAAGAGGTGTGTCAAGATCGTAGCAAATAGAGATTCGTGATCTCTGCCTACCCCTCTGGGAAAGAGACGTGATTTTTATGTATGTATGTTATAATTTCATTTCACGAACCTACAGCTACAAAATCATTATTGCTCCTGTGTGTGCTGTGGCGGCTAGACGGGCCATAGATGGATCCTTTTTCAAATAGTCTTGTGTTTTAATTAACCTTAATTATATGTGATGTACCTAGCCGGGAGTGGATAAGTACATAAGAAACTATTTTGCTATATTAGTAAGTCGCATCAATTAGTAATTGTGTGTTGCGTCTTACGTAATATTTTGTGGCATACTTGTGGAGACCTTAATTTAGCTGTATTTCACTATATTTTTGTTATTACTGCCTTAATATAGCTGTTGATCTTCCTAATATAAAATAAATAAATAAATAGATTTTACTACGCCAGAGTCTATAACCACTTCAGAGTTAATAGTCAACCTATTAACCTTGAAGTGTTAAAAGTGACACCCAAAAATTAAATATACACCCAAAGAGTCGTACATCACAATTAAGTCTCATGCCTAAATATAATCCCTAACCGGGCATGGCGCCGCCGCGACGCCTCGAGATTACAGCCTTCAGCGACAATTAGTGATCACGCCTACAAGGCGACCGTCGACGGTTGGATACACCAAATAAAGGGAAAATTATTCTTTTCTAGGTTGGCAGAATTGAGGGTAGAAAATGTTGAGCAAGGCAGATTGTGATAACAATGCGCTCATATTCCAATGAGGTTATACTCGTACATCTCGTAATACGAATTTGTCTTTTTTGTAATTTCTCAATAGTAGAGTGTAGTTTGGCAGGACAGGTCAAAGGACCAGCAGTGGGAAACACTACAAAAAATGTAATTATATGGTATATTGGTCAAATTTATGTAGTGTTTAGCTTAAAATTTGTTTATTTCTTGCAACAGCAATCTAACTAGAATATAGTATAGAATTTGAATGCAGAGCTTTGCAAATTAGGATTGAAATGCACCTCTTTGAACTACGAGTGAACTGCATGTGATTTACATTTGCCCTTTTACATCAAGAGTCGAATCGTAAAGTAATTGCATACTAACGATACACTAGTGTAACTAGCTATTCCCCCGTGACTCCGTTCTCTCAGTAAAAAGTATTCTATGAACTTCTATCAATATAACTATCAATTCAGTAATAATAATGAAAACAGAACATAACCTAATTTATTAAATTTTATAAATATTAATAAGAAATGAAAAAAAATTCACCCGAGTAAGATTTGAACTCACGACCTCTCGTATTCGGTGCATCGCTCTAACCAACTGAGCTATCGGGTCACTTAACTCGGATGACGAATTTTACCATCTCTTTTAAATAACGTTTTTGGCAACGTTATTATTTTTTGTCTGTACTAATAAACACGTGAAAAAGTATCATAGACAATGTACAAAGGCGAGTATATTACTAAAACCCCTCGATATGTTACTTAGTTTTGACTGTGACGCTGGGAGCTTTCTTGCTATTTCTTCTTCCAAGCAATGACACTTCACTGAAATAGTGTAACAGTAATAGTAGAATCATGCGATGTGTCAGACCTAATGTTGGTTTTGCCAT
The DNA here is from genome assembly GCA_014607495.2 of Carposina sasakii. NCBI lineage: Eukaryota > Metazoa > Arthropoda > Insecta > Lepidoptera > Carposinidae > Carposina > Carposina sasakii. The sequence goes on from CP053156.1 coordinate 13,502,672, forward strand.
AAAGGAGAACTGTCTAGCAGCTCTCCTGGATTTCGTCTTTAGGCGACCTTAACTCTTATTAGCTCCAAGTTGGTGGCTATTAAGCCCCGAATCGCCAACTTATGCCTGACAGAGCGTAACAAATCGCACCTTGGGGTGGTGACCGTTGCCAAAGCAAAGGCTTTTTTGGGTAGTTTAAATTCACCTCCTTTTTTGTTTGGTAGCGGTTTCATTTTGGGGTGCGAACATAGAAAGTAACATATAAAAAGACAATCGACAAACAAGTTGTTAATGCTTTCATGTCGAATAAATGATTTTGAATTTGAACAAATATTTCTCTTAGCAAACTACTCTTACATTATAAATAATATTACATTATAAAATACTTACACAAAATTATTACCGTTTATTACCCTTGACACAAGTCCGACCTTTACAGAGGATTGTTCCCAGAGTCCCTTAAGAACGCTCCTGTGGGAGGTATTACAGGGCTATCAGTTTAAAATGCCGCCCTGTTTAAAAGAAGCTATAAGCACTGGAATTAAAATAATTTAGCATTATTTGTTTTAAATTATTGGAATAGCTATTTTTTGCCCTGCCTTGTTCTCAAAAAAGTATTAACTCCGCATATTTATAGCCCTATTTAATGTTTCGTAAGTTTTTCACATGACATAGTCTCTATCCGTTTGCTTTTGAAGAAGCAAGACAGTATGTGCTATTATATACATATATATATCTAGTACATAAAAAGTTTTATATGTTTGTTATTGATAAGCTTGTTAGGTTTTGTGGAACTCTGATGTAAATTGTGTGTGCATTAGTACCTGAATAGCTCTCACAATGTTTCTATAAGTGTGGACCTGTTATTGGCTTTATGTGTCTACAATTTTATATAGCTGTTGGTCTTCCTGAAATTGTAAAATAAAATAAAAATATAATCAGACCAATTTTGAGGGTATAGTTGAGATGTGCTATTAGACGACATGAAATAACACTACTAGTATATTTTTATTGAACTAAAACAGTGAAGCTTCTACATATTATAGAATATGGGTGCTACGAGTACATTTAATTATGCAGTTTATATTTCTATGAAAAAAATATATCCGTTCATTCTACTTTATTCATCAAACAAAACAACCTAGTCATAATAAAAGTTAGTAGAAGCGATTAAAACCCGTCGACAAATAGGTGGCTCTGATGTTAGTGACGTCATTAACGTCAAGTGGACTATGACGTCGGTCCTTATCGCTGATTGGCTAATTGCCAGTCATTACTTCGCACACCACCCACGTGCTTGCACGAAAATTTAGTACCACTAGAAAGAAAGTTTTATTAAATGTTTTTGTAGTTTAAACATTTGGATAACTTTGTTTACAGTTTATTAATACGTTGCGCCAACATTGATATACCTATATACATTATGACAAAAAAATGCAATAAACTATGTTAGGACTGTCGATTTTTTAAAAATGCTTTTGAGTATTTTTGTTCCTTACATTTTTTGGAGTTGTGTCATTATTTCTCCAAATGAGCGGTATGTTACCGACATATTGTCTAATCTGCGGGATTACATATTGCTTCGGAATTTTAAAAAATATTATTATAAGCACGCTTACTCCACTCGATCGGCTCCTGTCAAGTGAAATTTAATAATATATACAAATATTCCGCATTATTTTATTCACGTGAACATAGTTGCAGTCATATATAATATGAAATCTGTATAAGCTCCTCCATTACTGACAGACAACGAGTAGCCAAAACTATATCGGCGTTATTACAAAAGAGCGCCTAAAGTTAGACTCGATTTAAATATGACATTTGACAGCAAAATGAAAAGAACATGTTTAGCTTAAAAAATATTTAAATTCTTTTGTAATTACACGGTTAGTGTTCTGATGTTCAATGCGGAGTTCTAGGCGAACACTAAAAAGGCTTTCCCTAAATTCCCACGGGAACGGAAAAACTGGTAGACTCATATAATATATATCACATAGTTACATATACATACTTATATGTCTAGGTATAATACGAGTGACCTTGGATTAACTGAAGTGCGAAATTACACACTCATATTTACACAAATGTATGATAAATACGAATTCGAGTATGTTATGATAAAAATGTATTAGTTTGTTATTATAACGTTCACAATGAGTACTTACCGTATTTATAATAATAAATATCATCAACTTTATTATTTATACATATACTGGGAAAAAGCCTAGCATATGGATATCTAACTAGATTTTTTTTTTATTAAATAAATATATTATATATCTTTTTTATTTCTTAACGAAGTTATGAAATGTTTGCAATAGACAACAAGATTAAAATGTTTTTGAAAGAGCACAAGTAATATAGGTACAAATACTAAGGTAAAATAACTTCAAACAAATTTATTTTATTAAACAGTAGTTTTTTAATTAAAAGGTATAATTATTTAAGTAAGGTATTAAATTTATTGTGGTCTTATTAATTAATGCTAAATTTATTGAATAACCTCACATGAAAAGGTAACCTATGTACCTTTGCTAAACAAAATATCAAGTATTCTTTTTTTCTTCTACAACACCATTTTGCTACGAATAAAAAACTCGTAGCGTCACAAAGCGTAGCAGTGCTACGGCGTAGCCTTATTTAGCGTTTATATTTAACGAACTTGTAAACAGGGGGAATTAAATAGTTTCTTCTCTACAGGGTGTAACAAAAAGGGTATGTTAAGCGAAAAGCTATGTAAATAGCCCACTAAAAGGAACCTACCTACAAAATTTCAGACTCGAAATCACATGTTTATTATTCCAAATAATATGGAGAATTCCTAAACAACTCAGGAATGTTCATACAATCTTGAAAAATAAACATGTGATTTCGAGTCTCAAATTTTGGAAATAGGGTCTTCATAGTGGGCTATTTATATAGCTTTTCGCTTAACATACCCTTTTTGTTACAGCCTGTATAGTTCTTACTTTAAAAAATTGTATTAATTTTAAATCATACCTAGGTAAGTTAGGTTCAAACAATAAATGGTAACAACAACGAAAACATAACTCCATCTGATCCTTGATAAAAATCGAGTTTAATTTCTATTCTTTTCATTAGTATGGAAACAAAAAATCATAGTTCCTTAGCAACCAAGTAGCGACCATCATGAGTAATTCAAAGAGTGAAAAGAATAGAGAGTCCCGAGCGAGAGTAATGCAAACACTCCGAGAGGGCTCTGCGAGGACAAACTAACTTCAAGAAACTGAACCAATATTCTCGGGAATAACTAGAATTCCAGACTGAAAAGTAAAGATAGTTATACTACATTTAAAAACGGGCTGGAGAACCTCATTTCAGCTACAGTCCGAAGCGCTGCTAAAAAAAGCTTTCCCATAATTATAAGCAATTATTGACCTCTGCATATGCTCATTAGTTCTCTAGATATTTGAAAGACTAAAAATATTGCAACAGTAGAAAAACAGCCACATAAACCTGGACCTGTCCACATAAATAGTACGATAGAAGACCTTACGAAGGAAACTGTCTCACGAACAATGAGATGTTCCACAATCTGTATTTATCACAGTTTCTTGTTATATATCATTAGCGGACAAACATTATACCTACGTTTCCACAAGCATATCTCTTAATGCGGCTGAAAAGGGAAACATATAAATTTCACTCTTTAAAACAGATAGCAGCATTAGTAAGTAGCGCCACCTTTTATTCCCAGTTAAGCTTGTTAGAAAATCTTATCTCGAATAAACCTTAATGTAGTGTAATATGGATGAAAATACTCCATGCGCAGTAAAAATATGTGCAAGTTGGAGTACACATATTTGTAGAAATAAATGGTTTTTTTTTTCATAAAGAAAATTATTCTTCGCTTTTATTCAGTAAATATAATGTGCTTAAGTGGTTAAAAGCCTTTTAAGTGGTTTAACACTTACGAACGAGATTTATGAAAAATATATTTATGTTTAATTTACTCCGAAAAGATTTTAAGAACACTTGGTTGTCACTATTATTTCATTTTAATTCATTATCCTTTCCATCATATTTTCTTTCGTTTATGTCATAAGAGTCGACTAAGGAACTCTGGCATTGTCTTAGGCAATAAGCTGGCAACTTGTCACGGATTACTAACATCTGTCCCCGCTATGCTAAATGTCACTGTGGGATCTCTCTTAGGATCCATTTCGGGAACACAGACGTGTTTATACGTATGTAACCTTTATACGTATGTATTCTTTCCATTTATGCGAAGGTTGGTACATTAATTAAACTGTTGTCACTAATTATCAACACGCGTTATTACTATACGCTTTATAATAGAGCTATATCAATTTCTTCTTCTTCTTTTTCTTCAGCCTATTGCAGTCCACTGCTGGACGTAGGCCTCTCCCAGGGCACGCCACAAGGCTACTGCCACAGGGAGGTTTTGCCCATAGTCACCACGCTGGGCAGGCGGGTTGGTGACCGCAGTGTGATTACGGACTATGTTTTCAGTACGAGAGGCTGCCCGCCTACCGGAAACCTTTAATCGCCTCGTACGATACCCACGGGCAGGCAGGGGTGGTACAAAGTCTACTCTGCCGGCACCACGCGGCTATACAGGATATTTTTTGGTCGTCAATGTTCCCGAAAACTACAAACTCTCCTCATCATTACGATCATTTTTCTCCATGGAAGCATACCTGAGAAGTTTCCTGTTTCCAAGATATTAGAGTCCAAAGTTGAGTAAATGGACTCCGTTTTTCTGCATAAATGCACATAGACGCGCGTGACAAGATTTTTTCACGAGAAATAATTAACATCTGTCTATGAAAAACTAGCATAAACACTAAAAAAAATCAAAAAATTTTACATCTCTTCCCAGCATTTTTTTTGCATAAACTTACTTTATTTGATGTATAGAGTACGTACCCTTCGTTAAGGGTGGCAACGAAAAAACATCCCGGTATAATATATCAGTGACAAATAAACCAATACCTAGACACAGTAGCTTAATGCCACCAATTAGTTTAGTAATTACACAACACATAGCGTACACGGCTAAGCACAATGGCGGCGGGTTGACGTATTAGCTCTGTAGTGGACCTGAATATTGAATTAGTTCAACACGACTTGATTACATTGTTTGTAGATCTGTGGGCGGTATTGACGGACTTCCCTTTGTCTACACAGGGTGTAACATACCCTTGTATGTTATGCGAGAAGCTATGTAAATATCCCACTATACAGAACCTTCTCCCAAAATTTCGGACTCGAAATCATATGTTTATTTTTCAAAATTGTATGAACATTCCCGAGTTGGTAAGGAATTCTCCATACTATCTGGAAAAATAAACATGTGATTTCGTGTCTGAAAGTTTGTGTATAGGTTCTTTTTAATACTGTTCTCGAGAATCACCTTCGCTTCACAAGTTCGTTCTTGCACAATCTGTGTTCATTATTGTGTCCAATGTACAAATATAATTGACTGTCGAATATGAAAGCACTATTGAATAGTAATTGATACAAACGAATTCACGATTGACTTAGTAATAGACGTTTAGTTTTGGGGCCTGTCAATAATTGGTGAAAAAGTTATTAGTGAGTGCTCGTGAATAAGTTATTAGTGAGTGCTCGTGAATAACTGGCTATTTGATGTTACAAAAAATATTTTTCCAGGAGCGTAATAAAAAAAGTTTTATAATAGATTAATCATTATTTTCTTTTCTAGGTCTCTGTTTTCCCAATCCCTAAGTGGTGTACATTACAGCACAAATAGTTTACCTCTATCTTATGCAAAATGAATGTTTCTATCTAACACAATGTCGGATAACATATACATACATACATACATACATACATATAAATAAATAGCTGATCAAGTAGCCCTGTCAACAGCTTTTGGTGATTAATAAAACTCTTCCTGGATTTTCTGGCTGATTGTGACACTGACAGGGAAAACATAGCCGAAGATCCTTGTAATTTCGTTCCTCGGGAAGTATAGATAAGGGATCGCTGAAAAAGTCTTTACCGAAATTCAACTTTCAACAATTTTTTGTAAAAAAAAAACAATCTGTTTCGTATAAAGCCAATGTATAAAGCCGAGCAAAATTCGTCCAAGTAAAGTAAATAATGTGGAACGAGGTTATTTCCATAGACCAGAATCAGTTAAGAACTAGTCGTGGGTGTGAGCGGCGCGGCGCCATAGGAATACAACACTTATTCTGGTACACTTCAGTATTCTGTTTACTACAACGCTATTATTCTGTGAAAGGATATTTTCAACATCATTTAATTTCTGATACAAAATATCTCAATGTTGTACATGCTAAAAAGTTTGTATGATCGTTCAGTTCTTTGATTTATTGGAAGTACGCGAGAAGGACATGGACTATATTCTGTAGACATCATGGAGGAAGTACAGGTAGTATGGTAGTAGTACTTTATATCTTTGTATCAGACTACGGCCGACTGGTCGAGTAGGTAGTAACCCTGCCTGCGACGCCATAGCTCCTGGGTTCGAATCCCGGTAGGTGCAAACATTGATATGATAAATATCAATGTTTGTTTCCGAGTCATGGATGTTTCTATACTTATTTATGTATTTATATACCGTTGCTTAGTACCCACGACACAAGACCTTAGGGATCTTAGTGTGGGACTAGGTGAGCGAATACCAGTTATTCAAGTGACAGCCAGGCAAATATTGATATGGCGACTTTAGACAACGATTCTTAGGCGAAAACCACAGAAAATTCCAAAATATTCCGACATTTTTTTTATTTTGTCCGGGAAAAAGAATTGTGTAGTTCGTTTAAGCAGGCCTTAGATAATGACTTAATAATAAAAATTTAACCTATAGATGATTTTAAAAAATAAAAGTTGGTCCCAAATAGTTAAAAATACTGATCAACCCTAATGGAGAGTAACAAGTGGTCCAAAAAACACTAATGTATCACACAATAACCAATAAACCCGTTTAACTAGTCACAGGAACGTCCGATACAATTGGCGCGAAGAGCAAAGATTACTGATAATCCAATCATAAACACATTTCCTGCGAGTAATAACACTGTCGTATAACTCAACACAATGGTACTTGTTCAGCATTTCAGTATTTGCCTGGCTGTCACCCACACCCTGTTTAATATATATGTATATATATATAATATCTTAGAAATTAATAAATTACTTCATTTCATAGGCCATCGTTTAGATTCTCATAAGCACTAATAAATGATTTTGTATATCCACTAGCAACGGAACTAGTATAAATTACTAGCCGCCTCACAAGCCGCTATCGAGTCTATTGTTGTCGAGTAGATGCTCTCGATACCTATCGAATAAGTCGGCAGACGGTTCGGATTAATCGAGTGAAAATGACATTCAGGCCAATGATTACACCGCACTGGAAGAGACGGGAAAATGGGAGCACAATAATTTGTACCTACTAAATTGTAGGGGGAACGTTCACCTCTAAATGTATACCTACTATCTTCTAGATTGTATTAGACATCAGCCTATAGCAGTCCACTGCTGGACGTAGGCCTCCCCGAGGGCAAGCCACAAGGCTACTGCTATAGGTGTTTTTTTTTCCATAGTCACCACGCTGGGCAGGCAGGTTGGTGACCACAGTTTGTATGGGCAAATACCCCTCATGGCAGTCTTGTGACGTGCCTTGGGGGAGGCCTTCGTCCAGCAGTGGACTGCAATAGGCTGATGATGATGATGATTGTAATTCTCTACATAAACCTACAATTTGGCTCTTAACACGAAATATCTTATAGCACCAAAACGACTTATTATTTTCTCACAAATTCAAAAGAGCAAACCGCGTCAAACAAAACGCGGGTTTCTATAAATAAACTTGATAGAACTTGAACAGAGGGCTATTTACTCAATCGGGGCATTTATCAAAAGGGCTCAGGTCATAGAAAGCGTCTTTCAGCAGACAACAATATCTCTTCAGTGGCATTGTCGGCCAGCTGTGGGCGGCGGACGTGGGCCAGGAAAAACGCGCGAATTATAGAGATAGCTGGGGTTTGTAAATTATTTTATTACAATTTACAATTACAATGTTGGTTGATCGTCACTTTGAGTGTGTGATTCACCTGTCTAATGCTACTGGTAACTACATGAGTTAAACAAAAAAATATAAGACAGCTGAATCCAGAAGCCTGACGAAAGTGCTTTTTAACTAAATGTATATTTATACGTACCTTATAATACGAGATAAGGTAGTCACAAGAACGTAGTACGTATGTTAATAGATTTTTTGTGAAAAGCATCTTATTTATATACCTATATTGATATAGAATTGTTATTTTACATATAATCATATTTTCATAGAAACCATGACCACAATTGAAGTAGCTAATAGGCTTCCCTTCCTCTAGTCTCGTGGCCCACCAATACAACCAAATAATTACATTTCAAGGGAGCTTCTTATGGTCATTTGTCAGACGGCAGCATGACGAGCATAAGCAAACATGTCGTAATTAATGACGTGACACCCCTGACAAGGCACGCCTACTCGCTCTCTCTCCACGCGATAGAAAGAGACGGCAAACTCGATCCAGGGCTGTCAACAGCCATTTTGTTACACGTGAAGTAAATCTGAACTAACTAGTGTGGTTGGCTAAAACGGGGTGAGGCGAAGATTGTGGCGCCACGGCTATGTTATTAATTGATAATTTTACTTGTGGGACGTGATCTGCTAAATTACCGTTTTGTAAATTAATGTTTTTTGAATGGTTCTATAAATAAAATGGTACAGATTAATAAAGGCGATAACAAGTTGACAATTTATTTTAGTGATTTATTGAAGGAGATTTTATTTTCTTATGTTAACAAATATCTGAATATATAAATGCTATACATACGCATATTATTATTAATTTTTATCATATTGTTAGTTCTAGTTTAAAAAAAAATATTATAGGGTTATTTTTTCTTATAAAAAACGTATTTCAATAGTACATACAAGTAGTTTTTTTTTTATTCGGGATATTTACAACGTTATAAATAGACAGATACAGAGATAACTTACAAAAGAATGGTCAATTAAAAATTTCCACGAATTTACACAAATCAATAAGTTCAGTCGACATACAGGGTGTAACAGAAAGGGTATGTTAAGCTAAATATATATATAGTGGGCTATTTACATAGCTTTTCGCTTAACATACCCTTTCTGTTACACCCTGTATATTCATTCGATTTAAAAACTATAAAACTACGACTAACTTTAAACTAACCTTAATTAGACGATCAATTTACGTAGAGGTTTTAGAATAGTTGTATTACCTGAAAATAAAGATAGAAAACATATTATAACCATAACAGTAAATAAAAAAATACTTATTTTTAACAACAAAAAACTCAATAAGTTTAACAGGGCTATTAAAAAAATGGAATCTACAAGCGAGTCCAGTTGGTTTTAGTAGTTCCAGTATAGAAAAATATATATAACTACCTATACAAATTCAGCTATAATATCGCATAGAAAACAGCTGACAACAAAATGATGAAATTGTCGCCGAGGAACAGGTTAGAAACCCGAGCGGGCGGTGTCACGTTGCCTGCGGTATGATGCGGTTCACCCATATAACACCTAGGCAAGTACTTATTAGTAATAGTGTTAACTTGTGGTATATCTAATTATATCGTGTTCGTTACTTGATTTAAAAGGTCTCTAGTAGGTTCATAAATTGAGGTAGATTTTAAAACCTATGAATAGCTTACGATAACGATACGATTCGATAATTCTTAGGACAAGTTGACGCAAAATTACAAGAAAATTTAGATTTAAGTTTTTTTATTCTGTAAGTATTATATTATCCAACCAACTGTGTAAAACAGAAAGAAAATCAATGAAGTATATGAGATTAGTAAACCCTATCGTAAATGGTGAGTTTAGAATTTATTCTGTCGTACTAATGAGTAATGGATGTTTTACTCTCAAACTCTCAAACCTACAATTTGGGCACAACAAAGTAAAAAAACACAATACAAAATGTCACTAGTCATAAAAATAAAGTCGCAAAATGACAAAATCTTGTTCTATTTGCAAACTGAGTCATAGCGAAAATGCACAGTGCGAGTTCAAACTGAAAGGATCAATACTAAACCAATTTATAGGTTGTACCTCGTAGAAACAACTACCTACTATTTTATTAGATTTCTCTCCACTGAGGACGGAGCAAACAATCGTAGAACTAGAAAATAAAGTTCTTTAAAAATGTCAAGGAGTCCGAGGTTTTTCTAGATAAAAATCTGGATTGTTCATCCTCTTTTCTAGACTACTAGGTTGGTTACCTGATAATAAGTAAGCCTATGAAGTACATAGTTCCAATTATTGTATCCAACTTGTATTGTGATTTAGTGATGAAATTTTAGTTGTTTACACCTACTTTAAAATATTATTTCGATTGAACAAATTTTTCTATACTGCTCTGGGAGTGAAAAAAACAACGTATAATATACTACAGCTGCTTCTCTTCCCGGGCATACTGCACAAGTCAGTAAAGGGACAAGAGGGTCTTGGTGTTTTGTAGGCGATGGGCTGACCACCTGTCACTACTAACCGAACTTGTACATCTCAACTATACCCTCAAAATTGGTCATAAGTGACACCATGTGGTTCTATCGGCCCTTGGTGCTCTGCCTATCCCGTAAGGGATAAAGGCGTGATTATATGTATGTATGTTTGAACAAAGTGAAGGCAGTCTCCTTTAAGCGCATGGCTTGTGTGACTTGCATCAAAGTTCTGAATTATTTGTTTCTACTCTTATCCCTGGATAGTTAAATAACACAATTTTAGGGTGCGATTTTTCCAAACGTTGGATAGCCTGTTAAAATAATAAAGTTGATGCTGTTTTTCTCTATAATAAAGTAAAAAATGGTGAAAAATCACCCCTAACTGTAGTTCGATATAACATTGTATTCTAATAAAAGATTTATTAGAAACCAGTATGTTATCGGAAGAGCTAGCAAACCGGCTGGGAAGTAGCGCGTCGCGGCATGCGCAGGCGCCACCATTGTGCGTGCTCACGCGCATGTCAGACGCATGCGCAAGATCACTGCAGCACGACTATGTTTTTAAAATGGTGTAGCCGCAGGATCACGAAGGAGATATCTTATCTATCTATCTTATAAACTAGCAACTTGTCACTGACCTTTAATATCTGACCCCGCTATGATAAACGGGGCTGTAAGATCTCTATCACCTATCCCAATTTTCGGGAACATGGCCTAGTCTATACAGGGTGATTTTTGGTCATCAACGTTCCCGAAAACTACGGAATCTCCTCATCATCACGATCATTTTTCTCCATGGAAGCATACCTGGGAAGTGTCTGGTTTCCAAAATATTAGGGTCCAAAGTGGAGTAAATAGACTGCGTTTTTTTGCATAAATGCACATTGACGCGTGTAGCAAGATTTTTTCATGGGAAATAATTAATATATGTATATGAAAAAACGACCATAAACACTGAACGCTATAAATTTCGCCCGATCAAGTAATTTAAAAAAATGCTGGGAAACGATGTAATTTTTTTTTAATTTTCAAAAAAATTTACATCGTTTCCCAGCATTTTTTTGGCATAAACTTACTTTAAGGGTGGCAACGAAAAAAGACCCCATGTTCCGTACCGGAACAGATTTTAATTTTAATTTAGAATAAGGTAACACAATCTGGAAATATACGTTCCGAGTAGTTTTAAATTCTTTTACTGGGTTCACGACGAACTGGATCCCGATCAACCTGCGCCAATGGCTTGGTACATCTACGCGCTACGACAGCGCCACCTATGGTCCGATTTCATACAACGGGCGGTCTGTTGTAATCCTGCCGCCGTCGCGCACGCAACAGAACAATCTCAAAAACCATTTAACTCATATATCGAGGTATCTCTCTCCTCCTGGACTTCGTACTAGTGATACCGGTGGATAAAGTGTATGATCTTTGTGCTGGACTCTTCTTGTGACCTGTGCCGACCGAACCTACCACCGCTGAGCGTAGCCACCCTCGTGCCTGGTTCCATCGGTTGAAGGGTAAGTTGTTTGACCCAGTGTAATATCACACATAAAATTTTGGTTCTTCGAACCGGATTAGTATATTCCAGTTTGTGTTGTCTTGTTAGAATCAGCAGTATTACGTACTCATTCTTACGCGTTCATATTTCGATTCTCATTTGTAACCGCCATCTTTGTTACGCAAAATGCCGGACAACGAGTCACCTTGTGAATGTGAACAAGACATTTTCGAGAGAGATTTAGTCCTTGATGAGCTTAAGCGTACTCTCCAGTTCGCAGCTACCGATGAACATCAGTTTCGATCGCGAACTACTGACCTTTCCGCGCATCAGAAAAAGTTCAATAAAGTCCAAACTAAAATCGAGAAATTACTCATCAAATCCCAAACCTTTAATAAAGAGGAAAATATTAAGATTCGTAACGATTTCAACGACCTATACTATGCTATTGTTACTCAAGTTAACAAATTAAAATCAATCGACGAGCAAAAACGCCGTCTAAGTAGATCTCATACTTTGTCATCAGACCCGTTTATTAACAACAAAAGAAATTTGCCTATCTTGCCCTTACCGGAATTCAATGGCGATCCTACTAATTGGACGTCATTCTATGATTTATTTTATTCGTTAGTACACAGCAATTGTGCCTATACGGACACGGAAAAGCTTAGGTACCTACTTCTATCAGTTAAAAACGAGCCACATGATTTAATTAAGTCTATTCCCATTACGGAAGATAATTATGTTATTGCGATAGATATTCTAAAATCTAGATATGAGAACAAAAGAATAATTGCCTCCAAACATCTGGATCGCATATTTGATATCGAGATTTGTTCGGATCGATCCACTCAAAGTGTGCGTAATTTATTAAATATCTACCTTGAGAACATTAAAGCACTCGAAGTTATGGAATTTCCCGTTAGCCAGTGGAGTTTTGTACTATTGAATTTACTGCTTCGGAAAATACCCGCCGGTATGCGAAAAAATTATGAGCGTTCCCTAACTAAACCGTCGGATATTCCGCAAGTAGATACATTAATCAAGTTTCTAGAACGTGAATTATCGGCCGAGGAAATAACATCATCTTCATCTTTTAGTGCACAGTCCACAAAAAATTATTTGCAAAATGTAGGTAGTTCTAGAAAGAACGGCCTGAGCGCAGTGAATACTTATACTCACCCGCGACGTACCTTCACAGCAAGTGTCGACAATTCGTCTACAGACCAAACGCGTCTTAATTCTAATAGCATTAAGGTTCGATCTTGCTTGAAGTGTGATGGCCAACACTTATTAATTAAATGTTCCGATTTTCTTAATCTTTCACCTCAAGATAGACATTCTTTTGTACAAAACAAAAACATTTGTTATAATTGCTTGAACGTCGGACACGACGTAAAAAACTGTAAATCCAATTTTGTTTGCCGTACATGTCACAAACGACATCATAGTTTAATTCATTTAACTTCGTCGCAATCGTTATCAGTAATTAGTGCACCTGCGCCTGCGATCCCTAATGCTGTCTCGCTCCCTCCTACGGCGGAGCTCCATACTAGTGATTTGATTCACAATAATTGCGCATCAAACCTACCGGTTTCACAAAAAGGTACTGTATTGTTATCTACGGCTCTAATTGACATCTGTTTAGGTAATCACAAGGTAGCTACTATTCGATGCATTGCAGATACAGGTAGCCAAGCGAGTTTTATCACCGAAGCATGCGTCCAACGACTTGGCCTACCGCGTAGGCATAGCTATGTACCTGTCTTCGGTATTGGTGACACGGAGCCCGTACAACCTAAAGGAATGGTTGCGTGTACGATAACACCTAAAGGTCAACAACAACCTGTCATTCCAGTTGACGCTTTAATTCTGCCTAAATTAATTTCTAAGATGCCCAGTATTTCGTTACCATTTAATGACTGGCCACACATAAAAAATCTATCCCTAGCTGATCCCGACTTTCACGTGCCCCAGCCAGTTGAAATGTTACTAGGAGCGGATATACTATCCCACATCTTACTAGGCAACACTATAACTGGTCCGCCGGGGACACCTATTGCGATGAATAGTGTTTTGGGTTATCTATTGTTAGGTAATATCACGTTTAATTCAATTGATTCGACTCCACTTCAAGTCTGTTTTAGCTCGTTTGACAACGACAACCTGCAACGGTTTTGGGAGCTGGAGTCAATTCCCGAGCAGCGGAGTTACACTCCCAACGAGGAATTATGCGAATCCTTTTTTCGAAAGACGCATACTCGCGATGAGACGGGAAGATACGTCGTTGCGCTGCCATTTAAGCCCGACGCACCACCTCTCGGTGAATCCCGTCAAACTGCCCTAGCACGGTTTCGAAAATTAGAATACCGTCTCGAACGCAATGCCCAGCTGAAGGCTGACTATCACGCGTGTCTCCAGGAGTACGTGGACCTCAACCACATGGACATCGTGGAAGGAGAAGCCCCAGCAGGCGCTAGCTACTATATTCCTCACCATTGCGTGGTGAAGGCATCCAGCGAGACAACTCGCACTCGCGTCGTGTACGATGCAGGTTGTCGCACTACTAGCGGTCATTCTCTCAATGACGCACTACTAACGGGTCCCAAGCTTCATCCGGATATAGTAGATATTCTTTTAAAGTTTCGTGCCCACAAAATATCATTTTCCGCGGACTTTAAACAAATGTACCGCAACATACTTGTTAGGGAAAGTGATAGGGATTTTCAGCGTATCCTCTGGCGTAAGTCGCCTGAAGAACCATTGCTTAGCTACCGACTTCGTACAGTCGTGTTCGGCATCAATTCATCTCCTTATCTCGCGCTGCGTACTGTTCAACAACTTGCTCATGATGAAGCCGAGCGCTTTCCGCTCGCGTCGTCTGTTTTATTAAATGACGTGTTCGTCGATGACGTCGTATCAGGCGCTGAGACAGAAGATCAAGCCCTCGAGTTGCAGCAGCAGCTGATAGGCATAACTAAAACGGCCGGTTTTGAATTACGCAAGTGGCATAGTAACTCGCCAGCTATACTAGCTGCGGTACGACCGCCAGATGCTCATGGTGAGCGGCGCGAAGATGTTCCATTTGCTAAAATGGAAAATGACCACGGAGTAAAGGTCCTTGGACTTCAGTGGAATCCAGGATCTGATTCTTTTAATTTCAAAGTTCAAGTTACATCTACTAAATGTACTAAACGTGCTATTCTATCGGAAATCGCTAAAATCTACGACCCGCTCGGGTTCTTATCTCCGATAACATTGTATGCCAAACATTTGATCCAACTATTATGGTTGGCAAACGTGGATTGGGACGAGGAGCCTTCCATTGATATTGTTAATTCATGGAACAATTTTATTAATGAGTTACCGCTGTTATCTCAAGTTTCTTTTCCGCGTCACATTTTTAACATTTTCGAGCTAGAATCAATTCAGATTCACGGTTTTGCTGACGCATCTCAAATTGGTTATGCAGCCTGTGTTTACGTTCGCCTCACGAGTAGAAACGGTGACATACAGACGTACTTGGTCATGGCTAAAACTCGAGTGGCGCCGCTGCGTGTGTGTCTTACCATTCCCCGCCTTGAACTAATGGCTGCACTACTGTTATCCAAACTACTTGAGAAAGTAAAATATACCTACAGCGACCGCATCCATCCAGACCAGATTTACGCATGGTCAGACGCTTCCATCGTGCTAGCATGGCTACGCTCATCCCCGCATGAATGGAAAACGTTCTTTTCCAACCGCACCAGTGAGATCTTGTCCCATGTGCCCGCGAGTTGCTGGCGTCACGTCCCGTCAGCTGACAATCCGGCTGACGCAGCGTCACGTGGTCTACATCCTGCGGCGCTGGTACAACATGACTTGTGGTACCATGGTCCTGCACGGCTCCATTTAAGTCATGACTCCTGGCCTATACAACGTCCCATTTCCGATACCAGTGAGGAAAGAAAGCACGACCTACCTACTTGCTTATATACCTCGTCTCCGTCTCCTTCTCAGAACGTAGATGTTCTTATTACGCGATTTTCATCGCTAGGTAAACTTGTTCGTGTTGTAGCACAAACATTTCGTTTTTACAATAAATGTAAAAAATCTAATGAAAGGTTTTCTCGTCACGTTACCGTGCCTGAGTATCAATTCGCACTTAACCGTCTTATCAAGATGACTCAGCAATCTGTTTTTAATGATGACATTCATAATATTTCTCATAATAAATTGACTTCTATAGGCTTACGCCGCCTTACGCCTTTTCTGGATAGTGACGGCTTACTACGCGTTGGTGGGCGGATTCATAAGTCGCTTTTACCCTTTAACGCCAAGCATCAATTAATTTTACCAAAACGACATCCATTGACAAATCTTATTATTGACGATAATCATATTACGAATTTACACGCAGGACCCCAGATGGTTCGAAATTCGCTTTTGCAGCAGTATTGGATTTTATCTGCGCGTGACATTGTGCGTCAGCGCATACATCGCTGCGTCCGTTGTTTTCGTGCGCGCCCCGATCGAGTGCAGCCGCGCATGGGACCTCTTCCCGCTGTTAGATTACGGCCTACGCGCGCCTTTATTAAAAGTAGTGTAGATTTCTGCGGACCTTTCTACGTGCGTGCTAATAAAGTACGCAACGCTAAAATAATTAAATGCTACGTTGCAGTTTTTGTATGTATGAGTGTTAAGGCCATACATCTCGAGCTTGTATCGGACCTTTCTACGGAAGGTTTCTTAGCTGCATTGATACGTTTTAAGTCCCGAAGAGGTTATTGTACTGATATCTATTCAGATTGCGGACGAAATTTGTCGGCTGCAGTAACTACCTTAAAGATTTATTTGCGTTTTTACGAACCGATTCTGTGCAACGTGAGCTTCATAAGGAAGCCCTAAAACAGAACCTTACGTGGCATTTTCAGCCACCTTATGCTAGCCACTTCGGTGGATTATTCGAGGCCGGTGTTAAGAGTTTTAAACATCATTTACATCGCGTTATTGGCACCCGGACTCTAACCTACGACGAGATGCACACTCTTGCGTGTCAAATCGAGGCCGTGTTAAACTCACGTCCGCTCTGCGCTATTAGCTCTTCGCCTTCGGATCCTCTTCCATTAACTCCGGGCCATTTTTTAATTGGCGAGCCCTTAACGGCTCTACCTGAAGCTCCATTGGTTGACGAGAATCCTGATCGTCTCACTCGCTGGCTCTGGGTACAACAAGCTACCCAACATTTTTGGAAAAGATGGAGCAAGGAATACCTTCACGAACTTCAACAGAGTTCTAAATGGCTCCAAAACCGCGGTTCCGACGTCCGTGAAGGCACTATTGTCGTCGTATGTGATGAGCAGCTCCCACCGCTGCAGTGGAAGTTGGCTCGCGTCCATGCTCTACATCCCGGCTCTGATAACGTCACTCGCGTAGTGACTTTGAAAAGTGGCAAAACACTTTTTAAACGACCTGTGGTTAAAATATGTCCTCTCCCCATAGAGTAGGCGTATGAAATTCGTTACGAACTTAATCCTAGTACCTACTTAAGTTTAGTTTTTAGGTTTCTTTCATTTAAATTTTTTCTCTAATTAATTAAAAGACACTATGTGCTTTTAAGGTGAGCGGCATGTTCCGTACCGGAACAGATTTTAATTTTAATTTAGAATAAGGTAACACAATCTGGAAATATACGTTCCGAGTAGTTTTAAATTCTTTTACTGGGTTCACGACGAACTGGATCCCGATCAACCTGCGCCAATGGCTTGGTACATCTACGCGCTACGACAGCGCCACCTATGGTCCGATTTCATACAACGGGCGGTCTGTTGTAATCCTGCCGCCGTCGCGCACGCAACAGAACAATCTCAAAAACCATTTAACTCATATATCGAGGTATCTCTCTCCTCCTGGACTTCGTACTAGTGATACCGGTGGATAAAGTGTATGATCTTTGTGCTGGACTCTTCTTGTGACCTGTGCCGACCGAACCTACCACCGCTTAGCGTAGCCACCCTCGTGCCTGGTTCCATCGGTTGAAGGGTAAGTCGTTTGACCCAGTGTAATATCACACACCCCATATGTATGTATTTAACTAATATTATCACGCAATTTGCTCCAAGTATGGTATAATATAACCTTTACACACATAGATAATATTTTTCTAAATACCTTTTTCAAACTGGATAAATAGTACCTACGTACCTAGTCTACCTAAGTACTACTTGTAACATTCCTTTATACCTTTTTTTAAAAATAGCCTATGCTGTGTCCCACTGCTGGGCAAATTCCTCCCCCATTTGAGCCCACACTTGTCTTGTTCCCGCTATAGTGGGCCAATCCGGCAGAAACCTATCCAGTTCGTCCCTCCATCTTCTCCTAGATCTTCGCCGGTTTCCGTCTGTAGGCACCCAATAAGTGGCTATCTTTGCCCATCTGTTTGGGTGCATTCGACATACGTATCCGGCCCAGTTCCACTTCAGTCTTGCGGTCTGCACGCCAACGTCAGCGACACCAGTTTTGAAGCGCAATATGGTGTTCCTAATACGGTCTGTGCGCTTTACTCCCAGGTTACTGCATTCCATTGCTCTCTGACAAACTTTGAGCCTGGACTTCTGATGTTCGGTTTGTGACCAAGTTTGTGCCCCGTAAGTTAGGATAGGCAGGATGCACATACCCTTCATCAGCTCCTTCATGGACCAGTAGCTCTTCCAGACATTAAAAATGCGACGTTCAATTTCCTTGTCTTGCCTGTTTTCAAAGGACACTATCTGGCCCAAGTAGGTGTACTCGTCAACGTATTGTATGTCCTGCCCATCAACCACTACCTTATGCTTTGCGCCGTTGGTCATGTGCTGGGTTTTTGACCGATTCATCATCAGTCCAGACTTGCAGTGCTCAGATCTTGAAGCATTGTCTGAAGTTCGAGTGCTGATGGCGAAAACAGTACAATGTCGTCCTATAAACCTACGAGAACAAAATTGAAATGTCATCGCCAGAGACCTTTGATGCGTCAAAAGATCTTTCTTAAGAATAAAGTAATTTCCGAAAGAAGAAATGCAAACAATTTGGCACACAAAGATGTTTAGCGACTTTCGGATCAAGGATACCAACAAGTATTATGTTATACACGTGTCTTTTTTGTCTTTTATGCTTCAAAATTTTATGAGCCATCGTTACCTAGGAAAGCGGTGCCGTCAAATAGCGGTAGTGGTGGAAATAATAATTTAATTTAATTAAAACTATTCCGATATACAAACTAGGGGTACACATAGTATCGTAACGCTAATCTTAAGATAGTTACAACAATATATACCTATATGTGAGTCTACTTAGTAGCATTGAGCGCGAATTCATTATACCTATATATTACTATACTATACATAAGTTACAAATTGAATTGAAGTACCGCAGTGTGGGACTATTTCATAAGTCGGTAAAGATTGATTAAATATTTTTTTACGTTATTTGATGTCATTGCTTTCTTAGGTAACTATAGCTTAAATTGTTGTGATATTTTGGTTGTGATATTCAGTGAGACTTATATTGGCATATCGTATTATATTTGGCCCGTTAAAAACAGTACCTAATAAACTCGATTAATATTATATTGCAGAAAGTATCAGAACGCTATACATTTTTCAAGAGATCATCATAACAGGACACCTCAGTCAAATATAATTCCAACTTGTTGCACAGAGGTATTTAGGTAGTTAACAGAGAAGAAAATAGAATAAAGGTATTTGTTGTAGGTATGTAAAGCTCTTTTATATCTTCTACTGTTTTTGAGGGCATACTAAAAATAATATGTACTCGTAAGATTATACATTTGCAAAATAAGCCAAAGGTCTTTAGTAATTTACTATCTGTCTAGTTATTAGAGATTCCAGCATAAATAAATGCATAAATCTTCACTTATTGAGATATCCGCACTTGGTATTCGACTTCTAATGATAAATGTTTCGAAAATATACCGATACCGCTTAATTTTCTGGTTATTTATAAAACAAGTGTTATAAAATTACAGTTGATTTATTTAATTTATTAAAATCAATAATATTAATGCGCTAAGATTCATTCAAGTAGGTACATAACCATAGAAATGTAAGAGAGATACCAAATCCCTGTAAATAACAAATTTCTTGCCTATTGCTTGCAATTTTATTGAAGCAAAAATGACAGGCTTGGTCTAAACTGCAATTTTTGACACATTCGAGTGTTCACTACTCCATTTTGGCGCATCAATATCAATAAATTGAATTCAATAGCTTTTCTTTTTGACGTACCTACCCTACGTCAATTAATTCACGCTAATATTATTACTAAACTGTTTGGCACGGATAGGTATATAAGTACATATATAACTAACATCTACGCAGTCCTAGGATACGGAGATGTTATTGTAAAAAATATACATAACAATATTATTTAGCTCATCAAAATAACATACAAAATAATGAACACAAAATCGCGGTGATTGTGCTAAATACTCGTAACCTGCCCATTGTATCGACTCATGCGCAGTCTGTTGACTCGACGAGGAAAACTCTAAAACCGGGTTGTTTATTTTCCGAGTCAATTGTCATAATGACAACCATTACTAAGAGGTAAAATCCGGTAAAATGTATTGTCATGTCATCCTATATTAAAGTAACACTGCGTAAACAGTGCGTTGGATTTTTGCGGTATCATACGGCTGGTTTTCCAAAATGGGATAGCCAGAACTGCAAGATCATAAAGCAGATATCACAGCCACGTTTAAGATGACAAAGATCAGTAACAAGTTGCTAGATAGAATGCTCGAGTTCCTTAGTCGACTCTTATGACATACACGGAGGGAGATGCAGCCGCATCAGCACAGCAAACATTTTACGTGGTATAAATTCAAAATCTGTCTCTTACACAGTCTAAATAGCTTATTCGTCAACTGGCGACTATAAAACTCGCGACTGGTAGAGTTAACGACAAAAATGTAGGCAAAACTACCAGTCGCGACCAAAGCTTTACAGTCGCCAGTTGACGAATAAGCCCTCTAAATTATACAGGCTGTAAACTGTGACATAAGTTCATCATCATCATCATCATCGTCAGCCTATTGCAGTCCACTGATGGACGTAGGCCTCCCCCAGTGCACGCCACATGGCTCGATCTCCCGTTTTTGCCATCCAGTAACATAAGTTTGTGACATAAGTAAGGTGAAATAATGTGGCTATTGTGTAGAATGCCACATACCTTATGTCCCCGCACCGATAGAAGGAATCTGGAATATGTACCACGGCTAGCGTGAGAATAATCCAGCGTTATGCGGTCACCACGTCTATACAGTAGATTACTTAATAGGTAGTTACTACATGTAAGTAACCTGTGTGTTAATCGAGGTATTTACAATGCATAAGCCGTGGTTAGAGTTAAACCGCATTTGACAGCGCTTAAATTGTGTTTAAATCCTACATCGATGTCTGAAAAAGCACAATACTAAGCAGGCTTGGGTGAATCTTTCTTATTTTTTTTTTATCAATTCATTGTATTTTTTTTTAATTGCTTAACCGGCATTCAATCCCAGCCATGCTAAAAAAGACCGTAGAATGTCTTTGATATATCTGCAGATCTCAATATAATTTAAAACCGTAATAAAAGTGTTTATTTGTTCTCACTATCCATCATTCAAATCAATTTATGAACATTTAAAAAATAACATTTCTTCTGCAAAACAAAACAAAACAATATAAATGCCTCGCATATAAATCCTTTAAAAATCCGCTCGTCGGTATTTATGTATCATGAAAAATAGGTCAGTGCAATAAATGTCTCTATAAAACACATGCGATTAATATCGCTTTTGCAGCTATTGTGCTATAACCTTATAGCTAGCCTTCGTGCTCCGCTCGTACATCACAGGGACATATCGGAATTTCCCATTACCATCAGGTAGACCGTAATAAAGCATACCTAACCGTTAGGCTCTATGCGCACTGCATCTAAGTCAGTGTTGCATCCGAATAGTTTACGTGAATCTGTCAAATATTGACAGTCACCATATAGGTGTCATTCTTTGATATTATTGCCCGAACTCTGACAAAAATCGGGCACCAATAGAGTCAGTAGAATCGGTAACCTCCCAAATCCGTTGAGCCGTTACGGCGTGACACAGTAACAAATCTCCAAATCAAACATTTATTCGCTGACTAAGGCTTGAGTACAATTAGGATTCTGCCTGGTCACCTTTTCAGATATCGCTTAACAAAATGCCATCACACATTTTCGCTTTTATAATTTTAGCAAGTAAATGCGTTTATTGTCCGAAATAACTGTATGCAATGCAGACATCATCTGCCCAAGTAGCATGACCTGCGGTACACGATATGATAAACCGATTTATCGACATTGAGCCTGTCAAAATACGATAAATATAGCCGCCATGTTGAATTTTGTATAGAGACAACACGATATCGTACGAGATATCCATGCTAGGGGGGGCTGCCTGTATAAACGTATTCTCTTAAATTTGATCAATATAAATACAGCATCAACATTATCCTTCAGATAGGCTATCTGCCTTTGGAAAAATCCGCTCCAAGGGTTGATTATTCCAATGATCAGTTAGGCTCTCAAATAGATTGAGTTTTTTTTCAAAGAACATTAACCTAGTCCCACACTAAGATCCCTAAGGTCTTGTGTCGTGGGTACTAAGCAACGGTATATTAATACATAGATAAGTATAGAAATATCCATGACTCGGAAACAAACATCAATTCATCATATCAAAGTTTACACCTACCGGGATTCCAACATAGGACCTATGGCGTTTTAAATAAAAACATCATCAAATTCCTTCAAATAGGTTAATATCTATTAGAAAAATCAGCACTCAAGCAAATAGATTGCTTAAAGCTTTTTCTACCATTCATTATCTACTAATATAAACCTTAGATCGGGTGTCTCAGTATACGGTGTCAAATGAAATTTTTCAATTAGATTCCTTCACCATCTTTTAATTAGATACCGACTTACCTACCGAGAAAACTCGGGTAATTTTCTACGTCAGAAGAAGCCTTTATGAAGTTTAAAAAGTGATATTTTTAACTCGGTATAAGCGGCTCATTGGAATTATTATAGTACTGGCCTGCTTATTAAGTTAAAGTTGAGTTAAGTCTTCTTCTTCTTCTTTATTGTGCACAAAACATTACAATAAACACAGATAAATTTACAAAAGAAATGCATACAAAGGCGTGCTTATCTCTGTAATAGATTTCTTCCAGCATACCAGAGAGTAAAGTGAGACCAATGAGTTATATCGTAGGAGTCTACTGAGGAACTCGGGCATTTTCTCTGGCGATAAGCTAGCAACTTATCATTTACTCGTACATCTATCCCCACTAGGCTAAACATGGCTATGGGATGTCCTTAATGATCCTGCAGCTCTGGCTCCCCCATTGCGGGAATAGTCGTGTAGGTACACACGACTATTCCCGCAATGGGGGAGCCAGAACCTATGTATGATATGGTGTTTGTGACAGCCAGGAAAATATTGATACTGTGACTTCAGACTATGATTCTGAGTCGAAAACTAGTGACAATTTTCCGTCATTTTTTTTATTTTCAGCAAAAAAAATAGTTAATTTCGTTTAATTAGGCTTTACATAATGACCTAAAAATAAAACTTTTACCAAAAGATTTTCCAAAAAAAGTTGCCCTCATAAAAGTTCAAATAACTAAACAATCCT
This sequence comes from Carposina sasakii, assembly GCA_014607495.2. Lineage (NCBI taxonomy): Eukaryota > Metazoa > Arthropoda > Insecta > Lepidoptera > Carposinidae > Carposina > Carposina sasakii. The sequence continues at coordinate 13,526,375 of CP053156.1, forward strand.
AATGGAGAGTCACAGGTGATCCAAAAAACAGCAACGTGTCACACAATAACCAATAAGCCCATTTAATTAATCACAGGATCGCCCGATACAATTGGCGCGGAGAGCAAATATTACTGATAATCAAATCAAAAATACATTTCCCGCGAGTAATTATACTGTCATATAACTCAACACAATGGTACTTGTTCAGGATTTCAGTATTTGCCTGGCTGTCACCCACGCCCTGTATGTAAGTTGAGTTTAGTAATTTTTAAGATTTTTGCTGTAAGAACTCAATCTTATATCACTTCTTCATGTAATCCTGTTCTAATCCGAGGCTCCACTATATGTCAACTGCATCTCCCGTGTATTTTGTAATGAGTCGACTTACGATTTCAGAGCAGTTCTCACGGTCTCACAGATGATGAGGTAACAACTAGGCACTTGATCTTTTTCCTTGGTCCACGTGTTTTATTCTATGCATCGCGGGTCCCCTTTCGTAATCTTACAGTTCCGGCTACGCCTTATTTAGCTCTAAATCGAATTCTTCTAGTATCCGGAAAAAGCCTGCATTCAACCGACGCCCGCGACCTTGGCCAGGTCGTCCGTCCACCTCGCAGATGCACGTTTTTTTAAATTAAATTCAAATTGGCGTAGTTGGTAATGATACTGCTGCGCCATAGCTCGGGTTCGAATACCGGTAGGTGCAACTGATGTTTGCTTCCAAATCGTAGATATTTCTATAATATATCAATGGATATATTTACCGTTGCTTAGGCCCATAACACAAGACCTTAGGGATCTTAGCGTGGGAATAGGTTAATGTGTTATAAATTGTGTGAATATTAATTTTATTACACTCTGAAAACGAATTTAGTAATAAACTAGTAACGCCCCTTCTGGCGCAGTCGGTTAAATATCAAGCAACTCAAAATAGTATTAAGTAATACAAAACACGTGTAATAAAGCTAAGCGATGCCTAGACCGTATCACGGATGACACACGCACTCGCGTCACTGCGACCAACACTCGAATTGTCATAGTAAACACCTACAAGTAGTTTATACTGCATTCTAAGGCCTGCACACTTTAAGTGCTTTCATTGCCGTAAGAGTAAGAGTTGGTTTTCAATTAAATAGTTGAGTAAGATTTAAGTGTGAGTCAATGACGATGATATGGATGTTGTTTCGTCTAGATTCCAACTAATAATTAACTTATTCCAAAGTTAGTTTGATTGTGCTACCTCTTCGTATCAAAACTACTGACCCAATATGAATGATATTTGGTACATAGGTACATATGTTAGCCTGATTAAGGACATAAGGCTACTTTTTATCCCGGAATAATATTTTTTCACTGATTTTTATTTTTCAATCCACGGACGGAGTCCCAGGCAACAGCGAGTGGGTAAAACGAAAACCCCAGATAGCGCGGTAAAATGTTAGAAATGTTGGAAAAGTAACGAATTAGAAAAAAATCCATACATATCTACATATAGCTCCCAAAATGGGGTACCCAGAACTGCAAGATCATAAACGAGATCCTAGTCCGTTCTAAGTTAAACTACTCATATATGCCACCTATGGAACAGTTAAGTCTTCCCCCCTCCCCCCCTTAATCCTCATTATGTAAGACTTCGGTGCACTCGTCCTCTCGTCCTACCACAACAGTGAGTCACTATGTCATATAACTCGATAGAATACCTACAGGTGTCCGATTTGTAGACGTATCTGTGTTAACTTGTAATGCGTCATGAGAAATCTATAGGTCTGTGGAGTTTTGAGGATTATTGTACATAATATGTATTATAATATAATAGTAACCAGAACCGCAGAATAGAATGAAATCACGTTGCTGTACGTTGTGGGTCTAGCTAGATGATATATTGTACACTCGTGGACGCCCGCGACTTTATCCGAAACCACGTTGCTGTACGTTGTGGGTCTAGCTAGATGATATATTGTATACTCGTGGACGCCCGCGACCTCATCCGAAATCACGTTGCTGTACGTTGTGGGTCTAACTAGAAGATATATTGTATACTCGTGGACGCCCGCGACTTCATCCGAAATCACGTTGCTGTACGTTGTGGGTCTAGCTAGATGATATATTGTACACTCGTGGACGCCCGCGACTTCATCCGAAATCACGTTGCTGTACGTTGTGGGTCTAGCTAGAAGATATATTGTATACTCGTGGACGCCCGCGACTTCATCCGAAATCACGTTGCTGTACGTTGTGGGTCTAGCTAGATGATATATTGTATACTCGTGGACGCCCGCGACTTCATCCGAAATCACGTTGCTGTACGTTGTAGGTCTACCTAGATGATATATTGTATACTCGTGGACGCCCGCGACTTCATCCGCGTGTACTGCAGAAAAAACAAAATGTTGAAATTATCCGAGATAAAAATATTTTACCGGGATAAAAAGCATAGCCTATGTGTTAATCCAAGGTGTCAGCTAACTCCGTACCAAATTTCATTAAAATCGCTCCAGCCGTTTTTACGTGAAAGAGTAACAAACATCCATCCATACTCACAAACTTTCGCGTTTATAATATTAGTAAGACTAGCAGCCAACTACGACTTCGTCTGCTTATTCCCGTTCCCGTGGGAGTTTCGAGAAATCCCTTTTAGTGGACGTACGAGTTACAAAAGGAAGCCACTGTATAGTAAAGTTGCCATCTGAAACTTTGAAAACCAGGATTTGAGGAAAAAATACCAGGACATTTCGATTAAAACCCAGGACGTACATGTGCGAGCCTAGTAACAATACGATTAGAGGGAGTTAGTGGCGTGCGAATTCCAAAACATAGGTCTTTAACACATTCAGTGCCGGTGACTAAGTATCTGCTTCTTTTAAGCTTTCTAGAGGTGACGCTAACGCTTATTTGCCCGATGTCGGCATCCTTAGAAAATGTGCCTACAGCGAATGTGTCAGGACTTTAAAAACCAGGACAATGCTTAAAAACTATCCAGGACAGCCCAGGACACCCCAAAAAGCAGGACATGTCCTGGGAAAACAGGACGGTTGGCAACCCTACTGTATAGTAACCTATCCACAAAATGTTACACTTGAGATCTCATGTTTATTTTCCCAGATAGTATGGAGAATTCCTAAACAACTCAGGAATGTCCATACAATCTCGAAATATAAGCATGTGATTTGGTGTCTCACATTCATAGCATTTCGCTTTACATATTTATCAATTTTGTTACACCTCGTAAGATAGACTACATCCAAATCTGAATCCAAATTGCTATCTATCAAATAGAAGCGTTATACTATGTTAATAGGGTCGATTCCGGCAGTCACACTTAAATCTAAACCTAATCTTAGTCAGGTCTATCTCTCTCCGTTCTTAAAATAAATGGCTGAGAGAGAAAATGACAGGTAGGGCTAATTTTACGTTTAGGTTTAAATGTGACTGCCGGAATCGACCATAATGTTAATAAACAACAGTCGGAAATAAAACTCGGAATAGTCGGTCCGGATACAGAACATATGCGCAATGACATGTAATTGCAAAGCATGATACAAAATACACGTTTTCAGTACGTTTCGACCATTCAGTTAACATGGCTCGTAAAATTACAACTTGTAAGGTGCAAAGTTGTTTGTTCAACACGAATATTAAATTGGTAGTGGTGTCTCTACAATTGTACACTCACGTTTACAAGAAAGATAGGAAAAACTACAATTAAATGGACAACAAAAAAAACTCAATTAAATGCTAATTTAACGACCTTCGGGCGAGTAGCATGCGCAGCGTGTGCTCACTGCACGGTTTTAGAGATACGTATTTTTCTAAATTATGTACAGTCATGTGCTAATAAGATGTATACACTAATGTACTTATGCCCTTGCAAGATTCAAAGTTCAACAACAATGAGTATATCTTATTACTTGTGACCTCTCGTGACTGTACATCCTAATCCTACTAATAAAGATGTGATGAAGAGTTTGGAAGTTGTTGAGGGTTTTTCTTATCAATCTAATGTAATTTTCATAGACATTTAAAAAACTTTTTGACAGGGTATGGAGAAGTATCTTATAAATTTATCTAAAATTAGATATTTTTTTAAGAAATGAAAAAATTCTGCACCACTCGGGTGCTTAAAAGCATATTTACAAATAGCTCCTAATCTTCTATATATGTCGTGGCCATATTGTTAAATTGATCATTTCATGAAATGGTCGAGCATTTCATGAAGTGGTCGCATTTCATGAAGTGGCCAATTCAATTTGACCAGATCGTTAAATCGTCTACATTTCACGATTTTGTCATCCACGTTTGGCCAAATCGTATTAACAGGGTGTCCATAAAATCCGAATGTGGTAAGAGCTTACACCATATATAAGTATACCATAAGGTATGATGGTATGATTTTTTTTGCTATTATTTATGTGATATTTTCACAATATAATATTTAAAAACATAAAAGATTCGCATCTGGCACATCGCCGGACGCTGCCTGGGCACGCTCGCTCCGCTCGCTCGGCTCGTGCGTCATTTGTCATAGTCTAACCTAACCTAACCTAACCTATCGTTATCTAAGGTTTTTGTTTAACAATATTATTATAAACCACCATTAAGTCTAATATACATTATACAATATAACACACTATCCGTGAACTTCTTCTGCATAGTCACCCTACTCTTTAATTTGTTTTATAACCTAAAAAGAAAAATCCGCCATCTTCACACATAAATAAAACGCGCGCAGCGCCTCTACCGGTGATTCATGTAACTATTTTACGATATGATCAATAATCTTGACCACTTCATGAAATGATCGGGCGTTTAGTTGCCCATATCGAGAAACGATTTTTATCATCGATCTGCCCAAACCATATCATGATGTGGCCAATAGACAGTTGAACTTTTCATGAAATGCGACCATTTCATGAAATGCTCGACCATTTCATGAAATGATCAATTCTACGATATGGCCACGACATATACATATAATAAAATTATAAAGGATAGATGTTTGTGCACGCTAATCTCAGAAACGGCTGAACCGATTTCGATGCAGTTTTCAGGAATATGTTGTGACAGGTCCTACTTAACATATAGGCTATTTTTTATTCCGGGAAAATATTTTTATCCCGGATAATATCGACATTTTCAAAAAAGACAAAAAATTCTGCAGGCGTAGACGGAGTCGCGGACGAGACTAGTTTCCAAATATATCTATAGACTAGTACGATTATCCGTGTTACTTAAAAAAAAACATTCTTTGAGCTAAACATTGCCCAATTTTGATAGATATCCCATTTTGCTGTTAAATGTAATTTTTAAACATTGTCTATCCTTCGACACGGTTTTTTAATAACACCGTAGATTTTTGAAAATTATGTCAATGTCATATCCGTGTTAATACAAAAGAATTGAAACAGTTTTTAAGCTAAACATGCCCTAAATTTGGCAGATATGCCATACATTATGCTGTCAAATGTCATATATAAATCAAGTCTAACTTTAGGCGCTCTTTTGTAATAACACCGTATGTATTTAAAAAATATAATATAGCAGTACAGAACCCGTTTACGGTATTAAAATCCCCCTTCGACTTATCCATTATGTTGTCAACATGCCTATTCCGAGTTAATTTAATAATTTCATTGTTTGTAGAGCAGACTTATTGTTTTTATATTACTTTTTGTGCTGCTGTTTAGATAACATTCTTCTATGTATATATTAATGCATATTAATAGTATATTAGTTACTCACCAATAACATTTTCTTACGACTTCATATATCTTTTCCTGTTAATATAATACGGTTTAACAAATATTTTACATTTTTCGTGCCATATAGCACCAAAGTATCTATCCTAAATTATTTTGTCCTGAATAACTGACTGACGGAACCACGCACACCCTAACTATACCGCTGAGAGCTGAAACTTGGAGGGTGTGTTCTTTGTACGGTGTAGGTATATTTCAAGAAATTCCCACGGAAACGGGATAAATTGGAATAGTAGTAATAGCCTAGTGGTTAAGACGTGCACCTTCCAAGCGGGAGGCGTAAGTTCGATCCCAGCAACGGGCCTGTGCCAATGAATATATTTAATGTACAGATTTTAATGTTGCAAAATTGTCACTTAGCTCGTGCCTCGGAAAGCACGTAAAACCGTTGGTCCTGTGCCTGATCTCTCTCCGGTCGTGTCGGCTTTCCATCCCATCGGACTATGAGAGTAACGGAATAGAAAGTGCATCTGTGTTTGCGCACACACTTGTGCACTATAATATCCCCTGCGTACCTAGCCAATCTCCGTAGAGATTGGTCGCCTTGACCGAAATACATTCGGAGTTCATCATACATATGGGTGTGTAAATCGGCGTGAGTATTATGTATATGTATGTTCACATTTTGATATACTATCAGCTGCAACATAGACCACCTTTACACAAATCAATAGCAGTACAATATTTATTACAGTTAGTAAGTAGGTACATACTAAGATCGTTCATAATAGTTATGAGTTTGTAGCATAATGAACTTCAATTCAACCCTAAAATGCTTGAAAACTTGGTGCTTCACCACAAAGATAAAATTACTTTGTACTGGGCTGTGTCATCGTGTATAGGTAGGTTTAGTAGTTACACAATATTGTGTAAGTATGGATAACGATAAAATATGTCCTAATATTGTTAAAAACGATAATATACAGAGTGAAAGTGACCGAAAGTGAAGTTTATGGAAAAATTTCGGGTATTTGTATTGTATATATCCAAATATATTATGTACTTTATACAGCGATATTTAAGGGGGGGGGGGGTTGTTGACTTAATTTTATCGATAAAAACACCCCAATGTGGGTCTAACTGCCTACTTTTATTTGAGTACCTGAGTACTGGTACCTGAGTGACGGGCTATGGGCGCTCGCGCAGGGTTCAATTTCAAATAACAATAAATTCAAAACTATGTTTGTAGCTATTATTACTAGGTTTCTGTCATTTACAAAATAATGCACATTAACGGGCTAGTTTTGATAGCAAAAATAGAAATATATATTTCATAGGAAAAAAAGACAGACAAATTTGGGACAAAAATCTACATATATATAAAGTGGTGTGAGTATTGCTGTTAAGTACCATATGTTTTATTCTAATTTTAATGATAAACAATAAATACTATTAGCTTTCAAACACAGTTTTTTCTTACTTATTAGACCTATTAAATCCAAAGATATTGACAAAAATTACCACTAACATGAATTTTTTTTATTTAAAACTCAAAATAGCCATAAAATAGTCATTTCTAAAAGAGGGCAGTTAGACCGCAAAAAATTAAAATATCGCTAACTCTATCCCACACACACTGTATATTGAGCTATTTTCATGGAATTTTGACATACCCCTTTTGTCACAACCCGTATATTCCTAATTCCTATTTACTATATACCTATATACATGCATATAATCACGCCTTTATCCTTACGGGGTAGGCAGAGCAGCACCGAGGGCCGATAGAACCACTTGGTGCCACTTCTGACCAATTTTGAGTGTATAGTTGACTATTTACTATAATATGTACTCGTATAATACAGGTTATCACTTGTTATTTTTATAAAGGGCGTGTATTTTTCTATAGTAACTATTAACATATTTACCTTATTAATCCATCCATCATCATTATCTGTCATCATAAAAAATAACACGACACAAGGAAAATGACATATGAAACGTTTTTCTTCAGATTAAGTTGTTACATACGAGTAAGTAACTACTTAATCAAGTTTACTCGTAGTATAAATTACGTAGGTACCTACTAGTACCTTTTTTGATGAAATATACAACGTACACACCAAGTAGTAACTTCCCGAATTTATTTACTAACCAGCAATTTTATTACTTTTATTTTATCAAATAAAACGGCATGTTCTTAATCGGGGATTATTTTAATGCTAGATAAGGTTTTCCTGGGCCCAGATTGTAGGTACTTACTATAATAAGAAAGTTAATACCAAGTATTTGTACATAAATGTTAAATAATGTACACAATAGTAATGTAATTGAAGTCTGAGGACTAAAGGCACCGTCACACTAGTACACCAGCGCCCGTAGCATGAACTTGGTGAGAGCGAGATGGCTCACATTTACGCGACAAATTCAAAGAGCTATGTAATGATTAGACATGTTAGTGTATATCGACGGCTCCTAAGTATACTGAGTCAACTAACAATTTTCGTCAATTTCATGTTTTTGCATATTAACAATAGGTACATATTTTTTTATCTACCTGTGTTAAAAAAAAGTTGATATCCCTATAAACAACTGTAATAAACTAGCGTACATTGGATCAAGTACACAGATAATTTATTTCGCACGTCGTATACTAAGTCGAGTGCATGATACCAGTGTACGCGGGACGCGAGCGCGGCAATGTTGGTGCAAGTTTCAACTTGTACAAAGTGACTCAGTATTCGTCGAAGCGGCGCGGAGTGCGGAGGTGGTTGCGTATTTTTGTCATCCATACATAAATAATTGTTTGTTTTGTCTTGCTTTTATTTAAATTTGATGCTTTAACTTAATAGAAAGCGGTGATGGGTTCTAGATCTCGAAGAATTATTAATTTAGTTAATGAGAAATATGATAACCTAACGAATAACAATGAAAATACTTCCGAAGTTTGTGATGATGTTCAAAATGAAGAGGAAAGAGGTAAGTCGAGTGAAATTGTTATTTATTAGTGTATAAAAATATTATAGTACCTATTTAATTTTATTATTATAAAATTTGAGAGTGTAACCGCGTATAGTGGTATAACTAAGATAGATCAGTATACGTTGAATATTTTTTGCTAAGTTTTAACTTGACTCATTCTACCGATTTCTGTAACTTGTTTGTATGATTTATTAAAATGGTTTACACATTGTTATTGAGCGAATAAATAAATAATGTTAGTTATTTAATCATTTATGTATGAAGAGGTACCGGATTCAATTCCATGTGCCACCATGTTAATTTTTTTTATATTATAGAAAAAAGGACAATAGGGATAGTGTTTTTTTTAATAAGTATTTTATTTAATACTTCAAATTCGAAGTGACCGTGAATGTCTCTCTGTTTCTTTCATTATTACGCCTGAAACTCTGAATTCCTTTTAGTGAAAATGTAGTATTAGAATAAAAGCAGCCTTGGATATAAGCAAAGTTTCATATTCATTTATTTATTGCTCATGTTGCTTTACAATATAAAATATTTATGTATTGGAGTTATGAAATCATGGCATGTTAGAGCATTGAAATAACGACAGATATTTAAGTACTTATATATAAGTGTCGGCTTCTACATGGACATAACGTAGCTAGTTTATATAATAAAAAAATAGTTTACAGAATTTGTTTCTATGTATTGCACGACTGTAATAGTTTGCTCTTTTCAGAATCTCCTCTTCCTGCCGATGCACATTTCACCCAAGAAGAGTTATCAATATTAGATGACATCGATTTGGAAGATACTGATGACTTTTTACGAAATCTACCCTCCAATTCTTCTATTTTTCCGAATGATATTCCGGATTTTTCACCAGCTCCTATCAATAAAAACTTCCCTGACGAACCTCCACACAAAACTGGCACTCTACTATCTACTAACACTTCATCGCCCTCAGAAATTGAAGATTCGCAACCTAACACACCTAATCCATATTTTTGTGAAAGCACGAACATTCCAGGTTTGAATATCAAAGAAAATCCTAGTACCAGTAACTGTGATGACAAAATACATGATGATACTCCAATGCCATCACCCTACTATGATTTTTGCCCTTCACCCTTTCGCGAGGACGCCTCTTGTGTTGATAGTCCTGCCTATACTCCTGCATCTAATGTAAACGACACAGACTCCCCAGTTACTACTCCAACTTTTCGGAGTCGCAAACGCGTTTCAGAGACCAAGAAAGACAAAGGTAGACAAAGAGAACGTTTCATAAAGGATTGGAAGGATGAGGTAAGAAAACGGAACGTCAATCGAGGCTTACAATATACTAGTAGAAATGGAAAAGTGCATAATAAAAAAATACTAAAACCTTCATGTCCTACAACGTGTAGAAAAAAATGTAGTGAGAAAATATCGGAAGAGGCTAGAGCAAACATTTTTGAAATGTTTTGGAATATTGGAGATCATTCCAGGCAGTGGGACTTTTTGACTAAGTATGCTACTAAAGACATGAAAAAGAGGACAACAACAGATAAGGAGAATTCGAAAAGACTGAGTACTATTTCTTACACTTTACCTATTTATGAAAAAGACTACGTTGTTATTAGAAACGTTCCTGTATGTAAAACTATGTTTTTGAATACTCTATCTATAAGCTTCAATTTTCTATATACAGCTTTGGAAAAACTCGAAAAAGGACAAGGAGTTGTACAGTCTGATCAGCGAGGAAAGCATGTTAATCATCTGAAAAAAATAACTGATGACATGAAAAGTAGTGTACTTGATCATGTTGCAAATTTGCAGCCTGTGGAATCACACTATATCCGCAAAGATTCCACTAAAAAATATCTTGATGGATCTTTGTCGTTTCCTAAAATGTATAAATTGTATCAAGAATGGTTTGATCCCAATAAGTACACAAATAAAGTTACCAGCGTGCGACAATATCGTGATATTATCAACAAAAACTTAAATATTGGTTTCCACAAGCCCAAAAAAGATGTTTGTGAAGAATGTCACATATTTGAAAATAATAAACAGCGCACAGATCAAGAAATAGCAAAACAGGCAGAACACTTGAATCAGAAAGATTTAGCAAGAAAGTTAAAAGCAGAAGACAAAGAATTAGCACAACAGCAACCTGAAATTCTAACAGCAGCTTACGATCTCCAAAAGTGCTTGAATGTACCCCATGGAAACGTTAGCACATTTTATTATAAACGTAAACTTACAGTTTATAATTTTACAATATTTGATATAGGATGTCGTCAAGGTTATTGCTTCACCTGGCACCAACAGACAGCTAAAAGAGGGGCAAATGAAATTGCTAGCTGTGTTTATAAATTCATTGAGCAAACAGTCAACGTTGGTATAAAAGAGTACAAATTCTGGTCTGATAACTGTGGTGGTCAGAATCGAAACAGGATCGTTTTTCTGATGTATATGATGGCCAGTTATAAATATAAAATACAAATTAGTCATCGTTTCTTAATTGTTGGCCATACACAGAATGAGGGCGACAGTATGCATGCTCTAATAGAAAGACAGACTAGAGATAAAATACTTTATACACCTGCTCAGTGGTACACAGCGTTCCAATTCGCTAAAACCGATGATAAATCTTATAAAGTCACTGAAGTTTCTCAAGATATTGTAATGGACTTCAAAGCTTTGCTTAAAAAGGTTAATAACTGGATTTTTAGCTCTGATGGGTCTAAGATGCAATGGAATAAGGTCACCGAAATAAGGACTGAGGCAGAAAATCCTTACAAATTATTTTATAAAACTAGCTACATGCAAGATTCGTACAGCTGGATTGATTGTGCTAATAAACCTAAAGCAACACGTAACAACATTGTCCATAATACTGAAATTTGCGATCTTCGCCCAGCTTACAACAAGCCGATCCCAATAGATAAAAATAAACACAAAGATTTAATGGACATGTGCCACAAACTGATTATACCAAAGGAATATCACTTATTTTTTTCTAATTTGATTAAAACTGAGAGCAATACAGTTGAAAGCGATTCAGAATAAGTAAAAACATTTATTTTTTTTGATATTTTTTCACTTGTTAAGTTTTTTTCTCATGTAAATTTTTGAGACTGATTTAATTCTAAGCCATCATTAGTATCTTAAATATTTAGACTTCTGTGATTTTCATTATAGGCCTTAAAAATAATTGTTCCTATATAAATGCGGTTCCAAATATAATACAATTAGTATTAACTCTTATTTTTTGAAAATAAGACAATGGGCAATTGAAACAATAAACATTTTTTATCTTTGTTTTTTAAGTCTTACTATTTCTATTTATGTTGATTGTATGGAAAATTTTAAGTTGTGGTAATGTTACCAATTTGTTTTTGTGAGATTTCTTTTATGAGAATTAAAGTTTTAAACAATTTAAGGGTATTTAATTCATTTTACCTATCTTTTAATACACTTGACTCAATATAAAAATGGGTTGCTTTGAAAGTTATGTTCTATGCATAGTGAGTCAACTCTTGATATTTTGATAAAAATAATATATATCAGATAAAATGTAACATAGAAAAATTTCTAATAAGCGTATAAAAATATTTTTTACTAAATTTACCGAATAATGCTTTCACAAAAAGTAAATTCGTTAGTACGACGTACAAAAAGGTAAGTGGTAGGTGATCCATTCTTAATAAACAAACGTCAACGTACACTGGTGTATCTACATTATCTCTCAAATTATTAAACTATTATGAATTTCATTGTACACTATTCAAAGCTTTCATTATGTTCATTTGAAAATAATTAGTTATTTTTTCTTGATTGTGTTAACATTTAAAATATGACCTTTCACTCTTCATAATGCTCTTCCTGTAAAGTTATTAGAAGTGCAGTTGACTCAGTATACTTAGGAGCCGTCGATATACTCTACGTGTAAAAAGGGATTGCACTTCTTTCAGGGCAAATTCATACAGTCTTAGCTTGAGTACGAGTGTCTATTTTGATTCCCAACTCCGTTTTTACACATAAAGTACCAGCTCTGTGAATTTGACGTTTAAATGTGAGATATCTCGCTCTCACCAAATTCATGCTACGGGCGCAGCATGAGCGATGAGAGCGACATAAACTATTCACAGACAATATGCGATTCAGGTATCCTAGTGAGCCAGGTCCCTAACTTCAGGCACTCTAGATGTGAACTACGAGTATATTATCCCACAAACTAATTTATCACGTTGTGTGTGGCTTTCTTGTGGTATTAGTTTATTTCGTTACATTCATTTTGATCTAGATACGTATCAATTTCTTTTTATTTGATGTAAATTAGAAAGCTTTAGTTCAGAACATGATGAAAACTAGAAAATTAATTCTGAAAAATAAAAAGTTAATTTTTAAAAACTAAGTAGGTACCGGTAATAAATGAAGGCTGAATATTATTTGGTCAAAAATCTTATTTATCGTATTTTGAATAGACTATAAATATTAAGATATTTAAAACGCAAGTACACTTAAAGTAACTTAACATAAAAACCCAGCAATGTATTGTAAACTGCAATAGATTAGCAAATATTATGATCAATTGATCACTCTGCCGTAGTCGCTTCGTAGTCCGTAGCACGCGCTACGGATAGCAACAGATCGACGCGTGTGGTAGATTTAGGTAACATTGTTGTACTTATTGATTGTTTGATTTACATTGCAGGCAATAATTTTACAGAGTCAATATGCTGCGTTCACTTTTTGTAAAAAAAAAAAAACAAAATAAGCCGACCTCGTATACTGTAACAAGATTTGTCAATTAGCCCAGTTATGTGAAAAGTTCGCTCCTGTCTACATCATACTTATCAAACCACCCATAAAAATATAGAAAATAACTTTTCTCGAATTCTGGAACTTTCCCCGTTCTCTAAATAAACCCTATTCCTGTTTCCATAGAGTGTGAAATTGCAATAAAATTGCAAAACGATGTCGTAATAGCCTCCCGACATATTTGACCTTATTTCCAGGGTGTAAGATTGTTTTCAGTTTGGACTTGTGGAGTAGGTTAGTGGGCCGCATCCCCCTTTATCCCCCTTTAAGCAACAGGTTATCGATCGTGGCGCCATCTGGCCCTGGAGTTGACAATCCTTAAGCTGTCGCAGCGTAAATAGACTCACGGATTTTATTAGAACTACATGAAAAAATATGAATATATTTAGAAACACATAGACACTGGCGCTGTTATCAAGAGACCTTTTCTTTTGATGATATGACGGCTCAACAAGTATATTTCAGCGGTGGCTAGTACATGAACTTTGTTGAAATGTATTTTTATCTCTTCAATATTAATAGAAGAGTGAAGCAGGTGGCGCCGCCGATATCTGCAGTCTGTTTCACTTGTGATAGTCGACGTTATTAAGATTAAGTGACCGTCCACATTCTCTTTCATTACTTTTCGTTTTCTGAATACAGAATGATGGCCGAAGGTCAATGAACAAATAATATTCAAGAAATAGTACATTTTGTTTGCTCGTGCTAGCCAAATCGAAAAAAAAGCCGAGCTATGTTCTGAACTTTAATAGATTTTAAACTTGTGTTATTATAATCCCTCATCACCTGATATGCAAATAGGTAAGTACATTGCGCTGACAATTCGAAACGAGTTATTAGGTCTTCAAACTAGATACATATATACATACCCTATACCTATATTATATACATACATGCATACATATAATGACGCTTTTATCCCTTACGGGGTAGACAGAGCACCAATGGGCGGATAAAACCACATGGTGCCACTTCTGACCAATTTGGAGGGTATAGTTGAGATGTACAAGTTCGGTTAGTAGTGACAGGTGGTCAGCCCATCGCCTACAGAACATGAAGAGCCTCTTGTCCCTCTACTGACTTATACAGTATGCCCGGGAAGAGAAGCAGCTGTAGTATTATACGTTTTTTTTTTCACTCCCAGAGCAGCATAGAAGAGAAGAGAGAATATATTAAGATGTAATAAACAAACGTACATTCGCATTTACAATATTAGTTAAGATTACGACATAATTCATAATAGTATCACAAAAATATTATTTTATCAATAAAATAAAAATTATATCTGTATTACCATTAAAATTAACAAGCGGAACCTCAAAAGTTTCCGATGGAACCAACTTTTTAAATACCCACCACCAGTTTCCTATAGTCTTCAGCCTATTGTAGTCCACTGCTGGACGTAGGCCTACCCCCAGAGCATACCACAAGGCAACTGCCATTGGGGGGGTTTTGCCCCTAGTCACTAGCCACCACCACTTGGTGGAGTTGGTGGAATTCATGCTTATTAAAGGCGATTAAGGGTTTCCAAGAGGTGGGCAGCAGCGCCTCCCGTGTTGACAAAATACAAAAAAAAAATACAAAAATACAAACTGCGGTCACCAACCGGCCTGCCCAGCGTGGTGACTAGGGGCAAATACCCCCCCTGGCAGTCTTGTGGCGTGCCCTGGGGGAGGCCTTCGTCCAGCAGTGGACTGTAATAGGTTGATGATGATGATGATGCTTACTAAAAACATAGCAAATAAAAAAAAATCTTGAATATTTTCCGAAGTAGAAATTCGCGATAAAAGGCTAGATTGAAATTATGTTGTAGTTTAGATATTATCTTTGTACCTACATATTAGCGATTTAATTAACTTTGCAACCGTAATACTTTGATTGTATTGTTACATTAGTTGCATGCACCTTATTAGAACATTCCAACAGTCTACCAATACATACCTAGTTAGTATAGCAATAGCTTGTATTTCCGAGAGGAGGATACACTGAGAAAAATTTAAGTATCCGACTTACTTAAAATACGTATAAAAATCGACCACTATGACGTGTGTATACCGCTACATTACGCGTACGTAGCTTATCTTACGTATCCAGCATACTGATGCATTTAATGGAGCCGCTTACGTAATTTACGAGTGGTATGATTTTCTACGTACGTACGTAAGTCGAAATCTTACTACGTATGTACGTAGTTCGCAAGTCGCTGCTGCTTGTACAATAATGCACGATGCAGGTTACGTATTTAATACCGCAACATATGTACGTTACTGCTGCAGCATACATATTATACTGATGCTCGAACAGTAAAGCATGATATAACATACGTAAGATACTGATGCTCGAACAGTAAAGCATGATGTGACATACGTAAGATCCTGATGCTCGAACAGTAAAGCATGACCTAGCATACGTAAGATACTTATGCTCGAACAGTAAAGCATGATGTGACATACGTACGATACTGATGCTCGAACAGTAAATCATGACGTAGCATACGTAAGATACTGATGCTCGAACAGTAAAGCATGATGTGACATACGTACGATACTGATGCTCGAACAGTAAAGCATGACGTAGCATACGTAAGATACTGATGCTCGAACAGTAAAGCATGACGTAGCATACGTAAGATACTGATGCTCGAACAGTAAAGCATGATGTGACATACGTACGATACTGATGCTCGAACAGTAAAGCATGACGTAGCATACGTAAGATACTGATGCTCGAACAGTAAAGCATGACGTAGCATACGTAAGATACTGATGCTCGAACAGTAAAGCATGATGTAACATACGTAAGATACTGATGCTCGAACAGTAAAGCATGATGTAGCATACGTAAGGTACTGATGCTCGAACAGTAAAGCATGATGTGACATACGTACGATACTGATGCTCGAACAGTAAAGCATGACGTAGCATACGTAAGATACTGATGCTCGAACAGTAAAGCATGATGTGACATACGTATGATACTGATGCTCGAACAGTAAAGCATGATGTGACATACGTACGATACTGATGCTCGAACAGTAAAGCATGACGTAGCATACGTAAGATACTGATGCTCGAACAGTAAAGCATGACGTAGCATACGTAAGATACTGATGCTCGAACAGTAAAGCATGATGTGACATACGTACGATACTGATGCTCGAACAGTAAAGCATGACGTAGCATACGTAAGATACTGATGCTCGAACAGTAAAGCATGATGTGACATACGTATGATACTGATGCTCGAACAGTAAAACATGATGTGACATACGTACGATACTGATGCTCGAACAGTAAAGCATGATGTAGCATACGTATGATACTGATGCTCGAACAGTAAAGCATGATGGAACATACGTACGATACTGATGTTCGAACAGTAAAGCATGATGTAGCGTACGTATGTATTACTGCAGCATACGTACGCTACTGTTTCGGGGTCATTATTGCATTGCGTAGTATTTACCACTGCAGTATATTTACTGAAATTGATACAGTAAAATATGATGTAGTAACCGTTTTTACTACAGCAACATATGTATCAGTAGTAAAGCTTTATTTTACCAGTGTCAGTATTGTACGAGTATGTATGTTGCTGAAGTAGAAATGGTTACTACATCATATTTTACTGTATCAACTACGCATGGAGCAAAAATGCACCTGTAATGAGAAATCTAAATAAATATTATTACAGATTAATATAGAACATACACAATGCAATAATAGAACCTACATTAATGATAAAAAATCAAATAAAAATAACAGACATCATAATTTTATTAAAGGAAATTGTTTACACTTAGGATAGATTTTTTTAAGTAACAACATAAATTATAAATGTATGTATTACCTTACCTTACTATAAAATGCAATTTTTATTGACTGAAATAGTGTTAGCAGTACTGTCAAACCTAATGTTATTTGACCAACTTATGCTTGACAGACCGTAACACAATAGAAAGTACCTACTAACATATAAAAATGACCATTGACAAAGAAGTTATAAACTATATGTCGAATATAATAAAGTATTTAAATTTTAATTGAATTTTGTTCAGCCCCCAAAAGACTTGTGCCCAATTGCACCAACTTGGATTTAAGTTTATTTGCGATTAGCACACGTGCTCTCCCTTTCAGTTATTGTCAAAAAGAACAAGATATCATATGTTCTATCAATCCGAGTTAATGCAAATGGATATTAACATACAATATAAAGATAAGGCCTTCAGGGAGTAAGGAAATTATTCTAAGGTCCATCTAAGAGTAACATAAAGTTTAAAATTTGGCATTACAGTCATGGTGGCTGGCACAGGCGAAATAAGATCGTTATAACAATGAAAAAAGGTATCATAATTTTTTTCTTGCACTTCATATGCATAATAATGTTGATTAAAGTCTATGCAATCCAATGAAATGCATTTAAATACAACTTTTTCGTTGTTAAGCAAATAAATACTTTGAATTTTACCAAACTTTGGTAAACATGTGGATTTCAAAATATCCATAACTACAATGGATGATAGCTCAAATCTTACACCATGTATCTTTACCCACGATAGTAAATAACAACAATTATTACCAACTATATCTGGAGGATGAAAGTTTAATTTTAGATAAGCATATTCTGATTCATTTAAACTTTTCTTTTTACCATGTGATTGTGGTTTGTGGTTCATTTTTTAAAAAGATATCATTTAACATCAATTGGTGTTTTATGGCTATTGTTTTACATACATTTGTTCTGTTATGCGATGCTCTGGCCACAAACTTAGATACTCGATGCTTGGCTTCAAATCTCATTGTCCAGATTTGTGTAAGGGGGCCAAATTTTTTTAACATTTCTGGATAATGTGTAAGAAAATGGAACTTTGGTTTTAAATTTGTTTTAGCTATGTGACAATAGAGCTCGTTTAATTCAGCTACTAAAAATTTTACTTGATCATAAGTATTTTCATGGATTGTGCGACTTAAAAGTTTATCTAACAATTGTCTTAATTTTATGTATAAAAACCAGACTTTGTTTTCATCTGGGACGTTATATCCGACAATTAGCCCAAAGTAACGAACAAGAGTTAACATTTCAGATCTGACAATAGAGTATTTACAGCCTGTGTGGGTCTGTCAAATACTGTTTTAATGTTATAGCAGCCTAACTGTAAAAACAGCCAAATATCTTCAGATTCCTCTGGGTAACAAGCACTTGTTGCGTGAAATATTTTGAAAGCACAATCTACTGCTGTTATAAGTTTTGTTAACCGGTAAAGTGTATCATTAATAACAACATAAACTGCTTTAACATCAACTACTGACAGACCAACAAAAATTACAAAGGGCTGGACTGTACGTCCCAGCCTTAGCAGGTGCTCCTTTTTAGTTATGATTTTATTTGTAACTTCAGCTTCAGAAGTGGCTTGCATAATATAACCATCACAGACTTCCGCTCGTGAAGGCTTCCAAATGGGTTTATTTTTCTGCTTGCGTGCAGGTGAAATGTTTATAACATAAGATAGTAGCATTAAAGCAACATTGGTGTAAGTCTCGGGTTCATCTTCTAAAAAAAAAATGTATTAAGTTATTTGTAAAAACTAGGATATTATGTATTATAATAACAACACTGTATAAACTCAAACCTTACCCTTAATATTTCTATTATATCAATTATTTTAGATTTGACTTCCTTGTCTCTGATCTTTTGTAATTTTAATTTAGCATATTTAACAATATCTTCTTTTTTTAGGGTAATTGTGGAAAATAGGTTGTTTTCTTTTCCTGGATACATACGATTAAAATCTGTCAGAAGCTGAAAAAGAATGATATTATTAGAGGTTTTTGAACTACATAAATTATCACAACACCTTTAAAACACAACACATTAAAATGATAAGTTTATGAGGAAGTCATAGGCGGCAGCTAATATTATTGTTGAATATGGCCTACCTATATATTAAACTATCATTTAGCCAAGACACACCTTGTAGATTATGACTTATTATAAGTGTGAAGATTGTGTTCAAAAACTTAATAAATGTGTTGCAAAGAAAGCCAACTTTACTTACCAATGAATATCCCTCAGGTTGTTTTAAGGCTGGAAAATCCTTGAAATAATCAATAATTTCACCTGCGGCAGAGCGTTTTAGGCGTTGGTCTGCAGTTTCTGCCCACTTGTCTTGAACCTCTTGCCATGGATCCACATTGTTTTTTAACCACGACAAAATATTTTCTTTTACCAGATCTGCAATTATTTTATTTTATTGATTAGTTTATCAATAAAAAACAAGTTAAGTAAAATTCTGTGCTTTGAAATTACATACCACATTCTAGAGAGTCAATGTCATCTTCATTTATAGTTGAGGTTGATCTTGATAGAGAGGATTGAGAAGATGAACGACTAATCCCAGGCAGCTCTCCACTTGTACGTAACTTCCTCCTTCGGCTTATGTAACTCTCATATAATTTTCCACTTGCATTTTTTTTAGCTAATCTATTGGTAGCCGATAAATATGGAGAATAATATACCACAACGCTTTCTTTATGAAATATTTTAACAATTTGGATAGCAAGTTTGGAAAACTCTTCACTAGTAATTTTTTTTGCTGGATTGTTTTGCAGTTTGTTTTCTATAAGCAGCTGGCTCAATTTCCTTCTAGAACTCTCGGACAGTAATCCTCCTTCTCCTTCTTTAAGTATTGCTCTGCCATTTAAACTTTCCTGTATAAATAATTAATATTGTTTTCACTTAGGTTAAGGTAATGAAACATTATACACAAATAACAAATATTGTTTTGAAATTTAAAATCACTGGCAAGTATATCCACCCATTTAAGTTTCATAATGTTTTAAATAATATTAAAAAGAGAAAATATTTGTATGTTTGTTTGTAAAGATTAAACCAGCATCTGTTACATTCACCAAATAAAATATGGCCTAAATACTATGAGAAAACAATATTAGGAATTTGCAACGAATGCATTATCTCCACTATACCTACCACTTCTAGAAGAAAATAAACTAATAACAATCTATCTACTCATTAACTACAAGCATTATGTTAATAACTGATTCTTACTTACCTTCTTCTTCATATACACAGATAGTGCTGCAAATTTAGTTTGACTTGCAACATCCTACCCCAATAGGTAACACACAAACCTGTGATTGGTTTCATGGCACAGCATTTGTAACGTATTTGCATCATACTACTAGCAAAGAATAAATAGATAACAGAAGTAACCACTTATCTACATAGGTATTTTGCCAATTATAATAAGCACAAACTTAACTACACAATATTTTGTCAATAATCATACAGTAATATATGTATTTTATATATAAGTTACTAATAGTTTTAAACTACAAATTGTATGTACTATGTAATGAAAATAGAAGTTACACTTAGTATTTTTGATACCTGCAAAACAAATCAAACATTAGAGTGAATAACTAAAATATAACATTATACCAAAACCACAAACATGATTTGTACCTTGATAAAACTTTTTATTCCAGCAGGAAGCATGGTTTGTAAGACATACACTAAATATGCTTGCTAAGTGCAAGGCTTGCACAGGCAATAGGTACATTTGTTGAAGATAACTTTAAAAAAGATTGGTCAACTTAGTCCTAAAGTTCTCTGTATACAAAGGATACCTAATTGAGAATTGAGTCTTATAAAGTGACTACATAGCCAATATAAAAATTTACTTACACTATCTCCAGAGCTCTCAGCTGAGGTTAATGTTATATCAGAATCTGTGTCTTCTATTTCTGATAGGATGTCATCAGTATTGTCCACCAACTAGAAATATTATATTAGGCTTATAAAATGACATTATTTAAAATACCTATTTACTTAAAGTACATTAAGTATGAGAAGACAGGCTGATAATGGTGATATTGAATTGCTCATATAAATTTAAGCCCCATCCCAAAGATTATTCATAAAATTTAACTAATAAAATTGTGATTATGTACTTAATTTTGCTAATTAAGTATGTACATACTGTGTTTGAGATCTCATCAGTCTTCAGTTTTTTATTATTTCCGTTTGGTATTATTTCTTTTAGTTCCTCAGACCCTAACAGCAACGCTGCTTCAAAATCAATAGCATTGTCTGCAAAAACATCTAGAATTAGGTGCTATTTATTTAACAAAAAAAGAAACACTATGTTAACTATAGGGACTAAAAAATATTAATAATGATCTCATCTATACATACCTATAATAAATCTGTAACTCAAGTTTTTCTGTACATTGGAGATATGGCAGTAAAAAAAATTATGTGGCCTTTTGAGAGCTAATAGAAGCCAAAACGATACTTTTTAGAATTTTTGTCTGTGTGTATGTCTGTCTGTCTGTATGTTTGTTCGCGCATCACCCAAAAAATTACTGGATCAAATTGAATACGGTTTTCACTATTTTATAGTAGGTCTAACTTAAAAACTGGTTTATGTTTTATCTCAATGTGACACTTTTTTCTGTAGTTCGCGCGGACAGAGTCGCGGGCGTCCGCTAGTCAAAAATAAATTAGCAACACGTGCTTTATAATTTCAATGAAAATCAAGACAGTGAAAAGCAATATATGTAATGCCTTGTACATATTTGTTTAGAACAAACAGCACTGCCTATGTACGTACAGGAGGCAGTGCGAACACAAACTTACTGATATCAACGCATACCTTGTGCAATGCAGGAATAAAAGTCTCAAATCATCAGATCAATCAGAACTCAAGAAATAAATTCCACCCAATAGGTAGGTACTTACCGGCAAAAATGCTTATGAGCTTACCCAATCCATGTGAATTTTATATACCTATCGTCCATGACGCCGCTTGCAGTTTGTTTAAACTTGCTAGTTGCACGTGGTGGGTGACGAAACTCAAAGAAATAAATTCAGACTCAATAGGTACTTACCCGCGAAAATGCTAATAAGCTCCCCCAATCCCAGGGAATTTAATATGTCCTCCATGGCGCCGCTTGCACAAATCTCAATAAATCCGATAAATCGATAACTAAACACCAGACACGCAGCTTTGTTGCACGCATCTTAGAATTATTTTTTTTTGTTTTCTAAAGTGTGTTACCAACTCTAAAAAAAGATTTATCCCTAAACATATGTGAAAACCCCCTAAAATCGCTTAAATTACTTGAAAATTCCCCTAAAAATTCTTCTATCACCACGACAATAATAAATTCACAAATAAGGAGATTTGGTGCTACCAACTCAAAAAAAAGTACTCTCTTCTCCAGTCATTAGAGTAGTTGAAATATAATTTCACTAAATATTACCTAATTCGAGTCGCTAGGTGTACAAATAATTGGCTACTTTGGAGTATTCCCATACTTTTGCTATATGAACAGTCACAAAACCCCTAAAAATACCCCTATACCCCTAAAAGTCCGAAAAAAAAACCCATCCCACTTACTTTCCCCCTAAATCTGGGGGGAAAACTAGTTGGGAACCGTGCAAGCCGAATAATAATAATTATGTTCGATAGTCAGGGTGTCCTATCCAGGTCATGCATTTCCGGAGATCAAGTTTTAATTTTCCCTTTAAGATATGTTCTCGTACAATTTACCCCAAATTATTTTTTTATCCAATATGAACCTTTTGCGAAAAAATCATTTGTCCTTGTATTTTAAAATAAATGGCGTATTTCTGCAGTGCTGGACATAGTTGGTTATATTTTATTGATTTATTTAATGTTTGCAATTAATTTAATTTTTATTTTTAAATTACTAACATAAACTGTAAAGTGTATTACTAACTTAATATGGATGGACATCTGAAATAAAATTAATTATTATTATTATTATAACAAATTTGACAGTCACCAAAAACAAAATACAGTATTCACTTATATTACCTTTATTAGCCTAAGCAAATTAGTAAAATCAGATTAAATAATTCGTGTAGTTTCGCACCAAAAACTAAAAAAAAACATTGTTCCTACGTTGTGTACCTGAATTTTTAATAACATCTATTATTTTACTTTCTTTATAATTAAGGACACATAATTAAGAACATTTTTGTTTATATTGTTTTATAATTTTTAACAATAAGGGTTTATTGTTGAATTATTAAAATAACATTATATAAAAGTTGTTATTAGGTTAAATATTACCAAAAAGCATAAATGTGTTTTTTTTTCTTTAATCTGTTCATTATTTTGTTTGAAGTTTAGGTAATTTGTAATAAAAATCAATAAGCTATAAGTACTGCATTAATTAAACTGTCAGAGGCAAGCAGGGTGTCAGAAAAAGCTGGATAAGCCTGATGATCGACCTATCCTCCTAGGCAAAGTTGCATCCTTTACTTACCGACATTTAAGTCCTTGAAATTTAGAAAAATTGTGTATATTATAAAGGTTAGGTAAATAAGGCCAGGTATGACAAGCCATAAAGTTAATCTTCTATCTAAAACATTTCATGTCATAATAATAAATAGAACCATGATACGTGAAAAAAAAGTTAAAATACGTGCAGAGTTGCAGCAGTTCACAGTACTAAAAGTCCCCGAGGGTGAGGGGTGAGCTAACGAGAGGAGAGGAGAGGGGATAAAGACCTTTTTTAGTATTTTTTTGTATATATTACGTAAACCAATAAGAATATCACGACAATAGGATAGTTCCAGTTTTTTATTTTACTATGTAGTCGAAAGATCCATCAATAATAGAAACATTAGTGAAAGAACAATCTTTTTATCACAAAAACTTTCCGAGATATTTCAATATCAATTGCACATTGCATTCCCAAAAACGCTTCATACTAAAACGCGGCACGGTCTGACGTTATGACTTTGCTTGTATGGATAAATAATAATAATTTTGTTCGATAGCTATGTTAAAAGTTGCGTTTACGATAATAGTTTCATAACAAAAGTAGCTTTAAATAACATGGTTTATTCAATGATAGGTATTATTATTTTTAAATAATTTTATACTTTTAAAATGGACTCGCCCATGCACTTTTTAATGATCATCAAGTAATCTATTTAAAAAAACGTTCGCACATCTTTCTTGTTTTATTTCATATTATGCTAAAGCCTTTAAGCCTGTTATTTTTAACATATCTAACACCAGGCAGCTACCCTATTACTTATTACATGCATTACATATACATTAGGTAGGTACATAAATTAGTTACTTATTTTTTTCTTCCAATAATGTTTATTTTTAATGTAGAATCAATGGTTTATGAGCTACGGGGTGATTAAGTGAGCTGATAAAAGTAAAAAACCGGCCAAGTGCGAGTCGGACTCGCGCACGAAGGGTTCCGTATCATTAAAAACGGCAAAAAATCACGTTTGTTGTATGGGAGCCCCCCTTAGATATTTATTTTATTTTATTTTTAGTATTTCATATTATAGCAGCAATAGAAATACATCATCTGTGAAAATTTCAACTGTCTAGCTCTCACGGTTCAAGAGATCGAGCAAAAAACGGCAAAAAAACACGTTTGTTGTATGGGAGCCCCCCTTAGATTTGCATGGAATTTTAATTTTATTTGTTGTTATAGCGGCACTAGAAATACATCATCTGTGAAAATTTCAACTCTCTAGCTATCACGGTCCCGTTCGGAACCCTTCGGGTACGGAACCCTAAAAAGACAACCAACAGATAAAACAAGTCTATGCAGATACTGTAGTATTTTAGAATCAGAAAAACCCTTGTTGCGACAAAAGAAATAAATATTATGACTACAATTTTTTTTAATGTGTTCAGAAAATATTATAGGTATATTTCTCTCCAAAATTTCGTCAAAAAAATATGTTCCCAACATTTTTCCCACAGATTTGTTTTCCTATATTTTTCCCTAATTTAGGGAGAAACTCCCCAATATGGAGATGGTTCGATTCGTTCGTGGTTGGAGCTTATTGTGTAGGGTAAGAGGGATTTAGATTCGATTCGATGCTTGTGTGTATCGATTAAATACTATCCGTTTGATATTTATATCGGTACAATACGAGTAGCATTAGATCCGTTGACGGGTTGACGGAATATTCATGCACTTGCATTCATTATAAGTAGGCGGTATACTTATAAAACGTTGTAGCTACGTGTTATCATAATCCAACAATATTAAATAAGTAGCCACTCTCCTGCTGACACACGCTCACTCACTACTTACATAAGAAACGTAGACGGTAGGTACCATGACATGTAGGTAAATATACTGTGTCATTATAAGTAGGCGGTACCTATACCTCCTTATGAGAGGACGTTGTAGCTACGTATCATAAGTATCCAACAGCATTAAATAAGTGTCTCGATTTATGTATCGATCGATATGTCGTGGCCATATCGTAGAATTGATCATTTCATGAAATGGTCGAGCATTTCATGAAATGGTCGCATTTCATGAAAAGTTCAACTGTCTATTGGCCACATCATGATATGGTTTGGGCAGATCGATGATTAAAAATCGTTTCTCGATATGGGCAACTAAACGCCCGATCATTTCATGAAGTGGTCAAGATTATTGATCATATCGTAAAATAGTTACATGAATCACCGGTAGAGGCGCTGCGCGCGTTTTATTTATGTGTGAAGATGGCGGATTTTTCTTTTTAGGTTATAAAACAAATTAAAGAGAGTAGGGTGACTATGCAGAAGAAGTTCACGGATAGTGTGTTATATTGTATAATGTATATTAGACTTAATGGTGGTTTATAATAATATTGTTAAACAAAAACCTTAGATTACGATAGGTTAGGTTAGGTTAGACTATGACAAATGACGCACGAGCCGAGCGAGCGGAGCGAGCGTGCCCAGGCAGCGTCCGGCGATGTGCCAGATGCGAATCGCTTTTGTAAAGTCTTTTATGTTTTTAAATATTATATTGTGAATATATCACATAAATAATAGCAAAAAAAAATCATACCATCATACCTTATGGTATACTTATATATGGTGTACGGTATATATTATTTATATAAGCTCTTACCACATTCGGATTTTATGGACACCCTGTTAATACGATTTGGCCAAACGTGGATGACAAAATCGTGAAATGTAGACGATTTAACGATCTGGTCAAATTGAATTGGCCACTTCATGAAATGCGACCACTTCATGAAATGCTCGACCATTTCATGAAATGATCAATTTAACAATATGGCCACGACATATATAACAGCATTCGATCCGTTGGCGGGTCAATACTCGTTCACGCAGGAAAAAAAACAAAAAAATCTATGATGTACCTAGCTAAATATGAACTAGGGATGTTCATGTAAAAAAAAAATATCGATATTTTTTTCGATATAATATATCGTAGTGTTATATCGATACCTTGCGATATATCGAACAAACATATCGATATTTTGAAAATATCGTTATATTTGTTTGATAACGGTAATAAACAAAACAGACAATTAATTATCACAGTTTGCTTCTTCTATACAATTTATAAAAGCTGTTTTATAAAATGCATACATTCATAATATCGTTATACACACTTAACGGTATTTATATTTCGTAAACTATATTAAACAAAACAGACAACTTTTATAGGTTATGTTTCACTGAAAACGAAACCAACAAAACAAGTGAGTGATCGATCATAAACACCACAGATTATAAAAGTTTTGCTACTAGTACTGCCCTCGCGAAGAGCGCCTATCTCATGTCTGCGTTTCGTTATTGCAAAGGCTAGTTTTCTATAATCCGGGGATTTTCGTTTTATTTTTACTCAAATTGTAGTCCAATCAACGGGGAAATTTAATATATGTAGACCCCAACATTAATTCCTCTGTTGCTAAAACTTTGCAGGATGATAAAGTTAAGTTAATAGATTACGATTGATAAAATATCTAGGATTTTTACGATTTAGAACTGTGTTTTTTTTACTTTAACAAGAAAATTACGTTTAGATCGCTACGGAAAATTTCTCTGTCCAAAATTCCTTCAGTATATGTCAGGATATATTAATAAGCATATATATGTAATATAATCTAGGAATATTTTGATATCGGAGAGCCTGAAATTTCGAATAATCAATTTTTTCTATAATTTTCTTAGAAAAAATCTTCCGTCCATTTAAATTTTTTTGTATGTGTTGATTTGCTTTGATGTATCGTTTAACACAACTATCTAGGAAATTTTCTTTTCAGAGCATAGTTTTTTGAGCTATTAAAAAATTCTAAATCGAATAAATCCTAGATAGTTTGTTAATCGTAATCTATTAACTTTACTTTATCATCCTGCAAAATTTCAGCAACGGAGGAATTGATGTCAGGGTTAAACCCCCCATTGATTGGACTATTGACTATGTTGCAAATTTAAAGGAATAAGTCTTAGAGAACAAGTAGATTGTATAAAGAAAAAAAAATGTAATGTGTCACGATATATCGGATGAAATATATCGATATTACATTCGATACTAGTGTTTTTTTCGAATTTGGAAACGAATTTTCGAGTCCTTAATCTCCTACACAAATCTTCATTTTTTTATTTCCACGAGCTTTGACATTGAATTTTGAAAAGAATTGTGGAGTCCTAAATCTACTACACACAAATTCTGTCGCTTACCATCTCCCTTAGCTGCAATTTCTTTCATCATCTACTGAGCCATTTGCCTCGTCACCACTATGAATGAAATTCTATTTAATATGAACCTAGTTACTTATACAAAGGAAAAAACACTAAGCCAAAATGTTTAATAATACCTAATCATTAATAATACTAGCTCTACAATAGGGTCCGATACCTAATTCCGTTTTACATAGGTGAACGAGAAAATATTTCATTTCTAATCGCTTCATGTCAAACGAAAACGTAGGTACGAAGGTACGAAGAGGTAGGTAGGTACGCAGCACGTGCCATACCTACTTATACATTGTCAGAACAAATAATAGTGGCCGCTATTTTGAACTTTTAAATAGATATCCGGATTGCTACCAAAATCGTTATTTAACAATGTCCACGATTCTCAAACATGTAGGTAACCTATTTCAGAATGCACATAGGTAATACCTAAGTGGCCGCTATATGATTTTCTTTTTACATTAATGGGCGGATTGGTTTTAAAATCGATATGTGACGGTTTCCAAACACTTCAGGTTAAACGTCTAGAATCTGGATGCAAAAAGTGATTGCCCCATTTGGAATTTTGTAGTTTGATTATTATTGAATTTGATAGTATTAAATATTATTATTAAACGTTGAAGCTACGCGTCTTAAGTATTTAACGCCATTATTTAAGACAGACGCTCACCCCTTACGTAAAAAATGTAGACGGGGTCATGACGTGAAAATATACTGTGTCATTATAAGTATGTGATTTACTTAAATAAACATGTAGCGTACGTACCTTAAGTATCCAACGCTATTCTCTAAGCAATCAGCTTTCTGACACACGCTTACGTAAAAAACGTAGACGGTACCATGACATGTAAATATACTGTGTCATTATAAGTATGTAGTCTACTTATATAAACGTTGTAGCTTACGTATCTAAGTATCCAACGTCGTTATGAAAATAGTCAACCTCCTGACATACGCTCACCCCTTACGTAAAAAACGTAGGCGGTACCATGAGATGTAAATATAGTGTGTCATTATAAGTATGTGGTCTACTTATATAACCGTTGTAGCTTACGTATATAAGTATCCAACGTCGTTATGAAAATAGTCAACCTCCTGACACACGCTCACCCCTTACGTAAAAAACGTAGACGGTACCATGACATGTAAATATACTGTGTCATTATAAGTATGTAGTCTACTTATATAAACGTTGTAGCTTACGTATCTAAGTATCCAACGTCGTTATGAAAATAGTCAACCTCCTGACACACGCTCACCCCATACGTAAAAAACGTAGGCGGTCCCATGCCATGTAAATATACTGTGTCATTATAAGTATGTAGGCTACTTATTTAAACGTTGTAGCTTACGTATCTAAGTATCCAACGTCGTTATGAAAATAGTCAACCTTTTGACACACGCTCACCCCTTACGTAAAAAACGTAGACGGTACCATGACATATAAATATACTGTGTCATTATAAGTATGTAAATGTAGCTACGTATCTTAAGTATTTAACACCATTATTTAAGAAGTCAACTTACTCATACACATTCACATAAAAAAAAATGTAAGCGTGTATCAGGAAGTTGACTACTTTCATAATAGCGTTAGATACTTGAGATATGTCGCCATAACGTTTATATCAGTAAATCACATACTTGATAATGACACAGTATATTTACATATCATGGTACCGCCTACGTTTTTTACGTAAGGGGTGAGCGTGTGTCAGGAGGTTGACTATTTTCATAACGACGTTGGATACTTAGATACGTAAGCTACAGCGTTTATATAAGTAGACTACATACTTATAATGACACACTATATTTACATGTCATGGTACCGCCTACGTTTTTTACGTATGGGATGAGCGTGTGTCAGGAAGTTGACTATTTTCATCACGACGTTAGATACTTAGATACGTAAGCTACAACGTTTATATAAGTAGACTACATACTTATAATGACACAGTATATTTACATGTCATGGTATCGCCTACGTTTTTTACGTATGGGATGAGCGTGTGTCGGGAGGTTGACTATTTTCATAACGATGTTGGATACTTAGATACGTAAGCTACAACGTTTATATAAGTAGACTACATACTTATAATGACACAGTATATTTACATATCATGGTACCGCCTACGTTTTTTACGTATGGGATGAGCGTGTGTCAGGAGGTTGACTATTTTCATAACGACGTTGGATACTTAGATACGTAAGCCACAACGTTTATATAAGTAGACTACATACTTATAATGACACAGTATATTTACATGTCATGGTACCGCCTACGTTTTTTACGTAAGGGGTGAGCGTGTGTCAGGAGGTTGACTATTTTCATAACGACGTTGGATACTTAGATACGTAAGCTACAGCGTTTATATAAGTAGACTACATACTTATAATGACACAGTATATTTACATATCATGGTACCGCCTACGTTTTTTACGTAAGGGGTGAGCGTGGGTCAGGAGGTTGACTATTTTCATAACGACGTTGGATACTTAGATACGTAAGCTACAACGTTTATATAAGTAGACTACATACTTATAATGACACAGTATATTTACATTTCATGGTACCGCCTACGTTTTTTAAGTAAGGGGTGGGCGTGTGTCAGGAGGTTGACTATTTTCATAACGACGTTAGATACTTAGATACGTAAGCTACAACGTTTATATAAGTAGACTACATACTTATAATGACACAGTATATGTACATGTCATGGTACCTACCTTCTAAGTTTTTTACGTATGAGGTAGGCGTGTGTCAGGAGATTGACTACTTTCATAATGGCGTTGGATACGTAGCCACAATGTTCACATAAGTAGACCACATACTTACAATGACTAGGTAAAGAATACGTAATCGGTATACACTTGTAAGTAAGCGCAATTCGAATAGCCATCATGTTTCTATTTTTTATGTATACTATCATAGTTCGGAATCATTATGCCCTATACATAATGTACTTAGAAAGAGTGATTATAAGCACCTAAAAATTTTTCATTATACTAAAACATCTGGTACATTAAGTAAGTATCCAGGAACGTTATGTCACTAGACAGAGTCGGTATAACGATTTCGCTCTAAATATTGACGTGATACGTTCTGAAATATACAGAATTCTGACATAATGTTTCTAAATACTTATATTACTTACGCTGAAGTCGTATTTAATGGTACAGTGTACGTATAATGTTGGGGTTTACTTAAACTAAATATGTGGCACCATTAACGGCATACGTATTTTGTAAGGGTTCCGGATCCTTAAAATCCAGATGTGACATACTTAATAACGATGCAGTACCCAGATACGTAGCTCGGAGGCATTATCCTTACAGAGCACGCTGTCGCATACTGCTTCGACAGTATGCCGTTTCTTTGTAAGTATGGCTCTTACATTTTACGTTTGAAATATACGTGGTAAGTAGCTTGCTGCAATACCATTACAATTTTGGTCTCCGTAAGTAACAAATTTTTCTCAGTGTAATATGAGTAAACTCGATATCATCAATCGTTGACTTAAACTTTTATAACTCAACTATTGAAAAATAATTTTTAGTTCAACGAAATAAAGTACTACCATTTACTTGACTCAAGTGCCCACAAAGCGTAAAATCCCAATATCATCAATAACTGATGTCAAATATAAGATCAACCTTCTGCAGGCTGTCAAATTACCTATAAGCGAAATGGCTATGACCTATCATCAAAATGATTTACCTTGACATTTTGAATAAAATTCTGTTCATTCTTCACAAATCGCCATCACAACGGATGAAAATATGTTTACTTTAGTCACAAACCGAGTTTTATTATTTTACGTTTTACGTTTATTTTTTTACATGAAACATATTAAATTGAGTAAAATATAATCTTAGCTTAATAAAAATGTGAGATTAATATGTACACTTTAACTAAACGTTCAAACATTAAAATAGAGTACTTATACAGGATGTTTTTTCGTTGCCACCCTTAACGAAGGGTACGTAGGTACTCTATACATCAAATAAAGAAAGTTTATGCCAAAAAAAATGCAGGGAAACATGTAAATTTTTTTGAAAAAAAATGTATTACTTAATCGGGCAAAAATTAAAGTGTCCAGTGTTTATGCTAGTTTTTTCATAGACAGATAATAATTATTTGTCGTGAAAAAATCTTGCTACGCGCGTCAATGTGCATTTATGTAGAAAACCGCAGTCTATTTACTCAACTTTGGACCCTAATATCTTGGGAACCAGACACTTCCCAGATATGCTTCCATGGAGAAAAATGATGCTGGTGATGAGGAGATTCCGTAGTTTTCGGGAACGTTGACGACCAAAAAATACCCTGTATACATACATACAAAACATACCCATCAAAGCATTGCCATACGATTAATTGCATTATCATCATCATCCTTATTTGAGCCGTTAAGTCCACTGCTGAACATAGGCCTGCTCATATGAGAGAGTATCATATTATATGTATTTTAGCATTATTTAAAATCAATGATATACCTATCTGCCATAAATTTAAATGTACAATAGAGTGAGACAAGGAAATAGCCGCGTGTTCCCAAACAAAACGCACCTAGATCTATAGACAGACATGTTGATTTAAAACAAAACACTATTTACGTTATCCGAAACCGATTACATTATTCTGAGCAAAGACAAAGGCATTCTTTGTCACCTGCTGGCAATTTCGATTTGGTTAATGCATACAAAAAACAGATTTAACATTACTGACTTATCCTGATTTGGTTCGGTTTCACGGTTTTAAAGCGCAATACGAAATTATATGCTTAGCATTCGCGGAATGATGACAGGTAACAATAACAAATGACAACTTTGCCAATAACTTTTTTTTTTTTTTTTAATATTCACACATTACACAACACATTAACCTAGTTCCACATTAAGATCCCTAAGGTCTTGTGTCGTGGGTATATATAAGCAACGGTATATAAATACATAGATAAGTATAGAAACAACCATGACTCGGAAACAAACATCGATATTCATCATATCAATGTTTGCACCTACCGGGATTCGAACCCAGGGCCTATGGCGTCGCAGGCAGGGTCACTACCTACTACACTAATCGGCCGTCAACGTTTTGCCTAATAGTAATAATAGTACAGTGTGTTACCAAAATTAGGTAGCTATTTCAGGATGATAAAAGAGATCTTACGGCCATGTTTAGCATGTTAGGGACCACATGTTAATAATGAGTGACCAGTTATAGTAAGAGATACAATAACAATTTTAAACTAACTAATACTCAGTCACTATCTAAAGCAGTGGTTCCCAAAGTGGAGACTCGATGGGGGTCTACGATGGCGTGAAAAAATTAGGGTTCACATTTAATTTGTATATGATGTGGGCCTGTAGGGGGTCCAGGGGGTCCACCAGAACCAGATAACTTTTGAAAGGGGTCTATGAGGAATAAAAGTTCGGGAATCCCTGATCTAAAGCTAAGCTAAGTTGTGCATGGCTGTGGGATCTCCCTCGTTATCTTGCAGTTCTGGCTAGCCAATTTTAGCCACACAGACGTGTGTATATGACGTATGTAATGTATGTACGTATGTAAGAACATACAGCATAGCACATATAACAGATCTAACCTAATGCTTAACTAAACTTATTTTCCTAAATACACCGCAAAATAACAATATTTCAATGGAATATTCCAAACGATTGCATCAATACTGAAATCGGAGTGCCCCAGCTGGTTATGAATGAACCTGCCGGCGTACACAATGACACATTGACGTGCAAACATGGCGGTTGACACCGGCGCGACCTTGGCAATGATACGGTGCTGGCCACCGTAATAACCCCCCGCTCAAATACACGGTCATTTCCGTTGAACAACCATACGGTTTCGTTTCAGTGGTGAAGTCCTCTAACATTCGAGCCAGTGTCGCTGTAACTTTGACATTGATCGATGTATTCTATATGTTTCGATGAAAATCAGTGTGACTACGTTATTGAAATGTATATTAGTTGATTTTGTTTTGTAGAATTTGCGTTTTACTACAGATAACATATTACTTTCTTAGTATAGCTTATGCAATAAAACTAGTTCATTTTTTTTTACGTAAAACAATACAAATCCTGAATGCAATTCTTTAACTTCTTCAAAACAAATTGAGGCAAATAGAAAATATTGTTCTAACTAATATCTACCTATATAATTTATTGTACTTTATACGTTATAGTGAGCTTTATGTTTTGTCAAAATAAAAATAACTCCAATGAACATTTTTACAGGTGAGAAGAGAGATTGATTTGTGCCGCTTGAGTGCAATAAGCAAAATTCAAAATCATTTATTCGACATGAAAGCATTAACAACTTGTTTGTCGATGGTCTTTTTATATGTTACTTTCTATGCTCGCACCCCAAAATGAAACCGCTAGAATATTCTTTCGTTCTAGAATAACTAGGGTCAAGATCATCGGTAGTTTTATAAATTTTTCAGGTGTAATTTTTTAAAATAACTATTATAAGTAAGTACATTGACAATTTAACCTTAATATTTTGAGCATAAATTAACTCTTCGATTATTGCAACATTTGCATAAGAAAGGTTCAATGACAGTAACTTGATATTGTTTTGTTGGTTCGCCGCAAACTGTAGGTAATTGTAATATCCATAACATAGTTGCTAAGTTAGTGGTATTAAATCATTGTTATAATGTGAAAATGTATGTCTGTCTGCTCCTTTATTGTACCAATATGCATCGACTTATCAGCCTCCGTATCACATGTCTAGCAAAAGCAACGCAACGGCAAAAAAATTACAATATTCTGATCACCTATAAAATTCGTATTACTTCAGCAATTTCAAAAATCTCAAAGAGCATTTAATTCATTGATGCTGCTGCTTTGCATACATAATAGAGTTTAGCAAACATGTAGAGGTTCCATTTCTCATCTCCTAAAAAATACTTTTCTCTTAAAACTTTTCTCCGGAAAAAATACTATTAATTTTAACATAGTCTCAGCGGACGGATTCATAGGAAACAGCAAGTTTTAGTATGGTAGGAATAATTTAGGTAATAACAGTCTAAAGGTCGTACCTACTTCGATATCCGGTCGTGACGCAAGCAGACAATAATAAATTTTCCTTCAAAGGAAAATGTGCGGATTTAAATGATTTAAATTAAATGTTAAATTACCATAACGCTTTTTTATGCTTCGTCCCGAATGACTGAGGGATCAACGTACTAAACCGCTCTGATATAAGAGACCTGAAATTTGGAAGGTGTGGTTCTCGACTTCCCGAAATTCCCCGGGGAACACATTTCTAAATTTCGATTGAAGTCGCGGGCGGGCCCTAGAACCCACACAAGTATAGGACTTTTTCTTACTTATTCATATCGAAAAGGGAAGGAAGTGCAACTATTACAGCTGTTTTACGAACATGCGGCAGTATTCCCTAATTAAGAAAGCAAGAACCGTAGGATCACAAGAGATAATATTATTAATTACTTTTCTAGTACAACTCATTTTATCACTAATATCATTAAAAGAGTTCATCGCTCTACTTCGCAAAAGGATCATTCTATACTTATTAGGTTGGAACTATGGAACTATTAAGCTCCGGGGAGCATTTCTAAATTCACATTATTAGTATCGCTTACGGATATATAAGATAAGATCTCTGAGATAAAAGATATTACCCGCCAACGCACGAAATACAAAGCTTTTACAAAAGAGATTATAATCTAAGGGTGGTATACACATTGACCGATCGGTATGCTTTGTCCGATTGACTTATAATAATAAATAATTATATGTATAATAAATAGTTCTCTGAAAAGAGCCTACAGAAATAATATAATAATAATACAGGGTGATTTTTGGTCGTCAACGTTCCCGAAAACTGCGGAATCTCTTCATCATCACGATCATACCTGTCTATAAAAAAACTAACATAAACACTAGACACTATAAATTTCGCACGATCAAGGAATTTAAAAATTAAAAAAAAAAAACATTTTTTTTTCCCAGCATTTTTTTTGGCATAAACTTATATTATTTCATGTATAGAATACGTACCCTTCGTTAAAGGTGGCCACAAAAAAACACCCTGTATATTCAAAAATGTAAAAAAAATTAGAAAAACAATACATGACTGGATTATGATAATAAATTTTATTCACCAATTGACATTATTGTTCCTACTTACAGACATTAAAAATTATTTTAGTGAGAGGTCTGCAGATTTAGGATATCCTTCTGTATCTATACTAGGCTAACCTGTGTTATAGACAACAAAGATTTTTCATTTACTTATCTAACAATTTGCTATCTAACCTTAGTTACAATTTAAAATAATAGGAAAAACTAGAAAACACCTCCCAAAGAACGGGGACTCTGTAGTCATAAAGAGATATATAACAATAATGTTGTCCTGAACGTATTTCGGTCATAGCACCATTATCAATGGAATCTTTTTGAGGTGTCTCTTATTCAAAAGTCTCTTTGCTAAAACTAAACATCTTAAGTGATCGTTGTGAAAATCCACATTTGCTCTATCACTTGACTATTTGCAAGTTCCCGAGACAATATTTAGACTATCCTCTTTTATTTAAAGAAGACTATTTTGTTTTGTCTGTACTCGTATAATCAGTATTCTCATGGAGATTAGTATAAGTATTACTACATATTCGTGTGCAGCGGAACACCCTGTAAAAGCGAACTGCGAATTTGTAAACTGTATCCACACATACACACTTAATTAAATATTCAATAAATAATATTCAATATACTTAATTAAATATTCAATTAATTAAATATTCAGAACTGATAACAGTGGAACTAGTAACATCCTAAAATCACCAAGAGTAGATAATTATCATTAATTTGTGGACCTGAATAGTTTAGAAGGCTGTTAATTTAGCGCCCACGATAATTTAGTATTGACACAACACCGATTACAAGAGGTTTACAATACAATTAATTAAGATGTGGTGTCTGATTAATTAGGCAAATCCATCATGATTTATGTGTTTGCCATGTTGAGATACCATCTAGCAGATATTTAGAACTTAATGCATGAATCTATAATATAAATTTATGGTAAAACTAGTGGACGCCCACGACTTCGTCCGCGTGGACTACAGACAAAACAAAATTTCGAAATTATCCGGGATAAAAACATTTTCCCAGGATAGCCAAAGAAATGTTGGATGGACTGTGTGAGAGAGGATATGCGTGTACTGGGAGTGAGCAATGAGATGACGGATAATAGGACCCCAAATAAATGGGAATAGAGCAGGAAGATGATGAAAAAGTAGCCTATATGTTAAGTGGGACCTGTCACAATATATTCCTGAAAACTGCATCCAAATCGGTTCAGCCGTTTCTGAGATAGTGTGCACATGCGCAAAAAATTCACACAGAAACAAACAAACAAAAAATTCAAAAATCATTATTATGAGTACTATTGCGTTGATCAAGGATATATAGGTATATTATGGCTGAATAACATAGCAATATTTAGAACTAAAATCGTTCCCAAATTAGAACCACAAATAGGTGTAGGTACCCATATTTGTTTTACTATTACCAAGTAAATGATAGTACAAATCAAACGTAACTTGCACGGTTTGAAATGTAAACTAACCTCTATGGAATAGATGATATAGACTACAGTCTGTTTACCCACGAGTAAATTATTTTACGGTGTATTTTAATGATGTTGTTTTTACGTGTAATGCATACGTTTGTTTGGCAAAGCTCCAGAATGTACCGAATCTCGTGACATACTGTTTTCTAGTACGTACACGCAATAAGTGTATAATTTATCTCTGTTTACATAATAGGGATAAATATGTAATATTTGCATTAGACAGACATATCAACAATATTATCCAATGCTAAGTGCCCAGTTTTATAATGTTTGTATATGTACATCTATAAATGTGGAAGTGACTCTGTCATTCTGATTCCGCTACAATATGATCTCAAAAAATATGCAGCCGCAAATTTATTAAATATTTGTTTTCCATACAGTTCTATTTTCTCATTCAGTAGAATAATTATCCTAAAATTACGTTCAAATGATATAAAGTAAAAACGTATAAAGTAATTCCGTGATACATGTGAAAACTCTGTAAAGCAAACAAAAGTACAAGTTCTAATAAAAAAATATTAGTCAATAGTGAAGTCATCGAGCAAGACAATATTATAGCTTTGTGTATGTAGAAGAAAAGAATATCAATAGCAATACAGGTTATGCTATCTGTAATAGGTATACATTGGGATCTCTCTGCGTGATCGAATCAGAAATGAGGAGATCCGCAGACGTACAAAGATCACCGACATAGCTCAACGGTCCAGCAAGCTGAAGTGGCAATGGGCAGGGCACATAGCTCGAAGAACTGATGGCCGATGGAGTCGGAAAGTTCTAGAGTGGATACCACGTATCGGCAAGCGCAGCGTGGGAAGGCCACCCGCGAGGTGGACGGGTGACCTGGCCAAGGTTGCGGGCGTCGGTTGGATGCAGGCTGCTTCCGACCGGTCGGAGTGGAGGTTGTTGGGGGAGGCCTATGTCCAACAGTGGACTTCTCAGGGCTGTAAATGATGATGATGATGGTGAATAGGTATACATTGTAAAAAAACATTATTTAAAAAATCCAAAAACCCGACTGTTATAAAAGAACCAAATAATGTACGAGTATATCATAAAACATAACGTGTTACGATCATTAGAAAATATTTTATGTTCTCATTCCATAATAATATTATAGAATTCTAGACCACCGGGCATCTAAGTGCTTGTTTTTTATCTTTTCAGTTTTTTTTATTATGTACATTATTTGGTTCTTTTTTAAGCAGTCGGGTTTTTGGATTTTTTTAAATTATGTTTTTTTATATATGCCCTATTATAGATAGTACAACCGGGCAGTGTGTGGAAACACTAAAGGCTTATTTACAAAAAGGTGTACTTGTCACAATGAGGTTGCACGAGCGAACAGCTCTACCTTTTTGTACGCAAGTACAAAATTGTTAAATCAACGAAGTACGTTTTAGCTGAGTAACAGGTATCTGTCAACATGCTCGAGCTTGACCTCAATTGTGCAAAATATAACATTCATTTTGCAAACACAATTATTCTGGTTAAACTAGGAATCCTTATTTACTGGTATCTAAAAATTATTTTTTTCGGCGATAGAGGTAATAATTTATTAATAGTTAATTTAAGTATTCTATGTTAAGAATTTAAATAATTTTGTTATTGTCATTAATTATTAATAAACCAATAGTATTTCGATACTATACTTTATTATAGTTATTTTTAAACTTTCCGATACGATACCTAATTTGAAACATGATGGTAACGAAACCGGTTCAGTAACCGAAACAAACATCGATATGATGAATATCGATGTTTGTTTCCGAGTCATGGATGTTTCTATACTTATCTATGTATTTATATACCGTTGCTTAGTACCCACGACACCTTAGGGATCTTAATGTGGGACTAGGTTAATGTGTTGTGTAGTGTGTGAAAAAATATACAACATTCCAGTAACAATAACTTTGTCCTTACCACTATTTAAAATTAGAATATACCTATATGTATTTATTTATGGTTAGTATTTTTACTGCCCAGAGCCCGGGACTACTATTTCGCTGTTTATAAAGTTATATTCCCAGAATGTTTCGACCCAATATACATACTTAGCGTGATTTACGCATGTCGTCGCGAAATCGGTTGGTGTAAAGCGATTTTCTTCGACATTCTATCAAACGCTGTACATAAGTAGTACTTAGTGAAATCATGAAATGTGCAATATAATGTACAAGTCGTGATTCACACCGAAATGAATGCATAAGCTTATTTTATTAGATTCATGCAATAGGTAGGTTCACCATCCTATTCACTTTATGTCTTTAATTTTATTAAATTTTCATACAAATAAATTGATAAAAATTTAACTTTATACAGGATGATTTTTGGTCGTCAACGTTCTCGAAAACTACGGAATCTCCTCATCATCATGACCATTTTTCTCCATGGAAGCATACCTGCGAAGTGTCTGGTTTCCAAAATATTATAATAAAAACGCAGTCTATTTACTCAACCAAAGATGAGTAAATAGACTGCGTTTTTCTGCATAAATGCACATTGACGCGTGTAGCAAGATTTTTTCACGAGAAATAATTAATATCTATCTGTGAAAAAACTAACATACACACTGGACACTATAAATTTAGCTCGATCAAGTAATAAACAAACATTTAAAAAAAAAATTACATCGTTTACCAGCAACCCTCCTTCAAGCGCAGTCAGATAAAAACATAAAGAAAATAGAATACTCGTATTCATGTGCGCCAAAACAGATGTGACAAGCCAAATTGGAATAAAGAAAATGGCACCAACACAAACTAATTTTCGCGAATACATGATAAAGATAAGGAAGGACATAGGAAGTTATTACGTGAGACAAGAACACGTACATCTTAATGTTGTAACAGTTTCGGGGATCCTTGAGAAATTGTTTTATTCTATTTTTTTTTCTAATTAGAGAATAGGAAGTGATTTCAAATCGGAACAATTCGAGGAGTAATGAATTTGGTGAGAGCGAGATGTCTCACTTTTAAACGTCAAATTCACACAGCTATTAATAACTAGATAAACTAAGTGGATGTACTTTGCATGTAAAAAATAGACTTAAGAATTAGAATAGACGCTTGTTCTCGAGCCAGGACTGAAGGAATTATGGTTTGCAATCCCTTTTTACACACCAAGTAGAATCACTTGCCTTGTCTACTGGGGATTTGACGTTTAAAAGTGAGATATCTCGTTCTCACCAAGTTCATTATACCGGTGCAGATTTGAAGGAGGATGAGAAGAGAAGACCACGCTGCATAACTACGAATAGATTTTTATGTCTCATTTTTTACGTAGCCTGTAGTGTTTCCCGCTGCTGGGCAAAGGCCTTCACATCTTAGACCACACACCGCAATGTTTAAGTTTAAATGTTTTTATTATGTAGCTGTCATGGTGTCCCGCTGCTGGACACATGCTTCCAGATTTTGAGTCCACAGTTCTTTGCTAACTCCGTCTACCCTGGCAGAAACTTATACGGTTAACCGACGTTAACTACGCAATAAAATACATATACGAGCTTATTTCTAACATAGAGCTTACCGCCAACCAGCCAAGAAAAAAAATAATGTAAGTCGCTTGATTGTGTTTTATATCTAACTCTTTCGCTATAAAGACGCCTACATTACAGTGTAAAAGCGCTTTCATGAAGCGTTATTTTTCAGAGATAATCGCAATCAAAATTTGATGAAACACGGCCAAGTAAATAGGATTTCCGTCACGTGCCATGCTACGTCAAGGCGCTCTCTTGTAAGTATTCACTAAATGTGGGGAACCTTGTTTTGATGACGCTGATACATGCTTAAGGATTTGGGAATACTGATTGGTCAAGGCCTATAGGAATTTGCCCTAGGTCAAGTGCAAAGGAATATTATAAGTGCGTACGTTATTATTGCCGTGTGGTGTTGGCAGAGTAGACCACCATGTATCGTGGGCAGTAGGCAGCAGTGCATCTCTTATT
The DNA here is from genome assembly GCA_014607495.2 of Carposina sasakii. Classification (NCBI taxonomy): domain Eukaryota; kingdom Metazoa; phylum Arthropoda; class Insecta; order Lepidoptera; family Carposinidae; genus Carposina; species Carposina sasakii. Next base: position 13,567,936 of record CP053156.1, read on the forward strand.
GACAACATAGTCCGAAAATCACACTGCGGTTACCAGCCCACCTGCCTGGCGTGGTGCTTATGGGCAAAACCCCCCTTTGGGCCCTGAGGTAGGCTTACATCCAGCAGTGGACTGCAATATGCTGATGTATGTACGTTATTATAAGAATAAGAAATCTTAGGGTTGTATTTACATAATAATCATTGGGATCTGTTATCTCGAGTCCTTCTAGAATACACGTAGCTAAACTTAACTTTGATGTTATTTATTTTTTACTAGTTATTTCTTTCCAATACACCTGTTACATATACCTAAGCCTGCATCCACATTCATAACAATTTCTTTATAACGTATTTGATTTTGCTAAAATGTATTCAAAAACATCGCGAGTAAAAACATGAGATATGTGAGATTTGGATATTTCTAACTTAGCTCTACTATCATTAGGCTAGGCTAGGACAAACAAGCGTTTTGAGTAATAATAACAAAAAATAATAAATAAGTAGATACTTTATTTTCCCACTAAACATTGTAAGTAATTAAAATAAAAATGTACAGAAAGAGTTCCAATCTTTGGCCTTGTATAACGACATCCGCCAACACATATTGATTTTCCATATGTACATATAATTATACATATACTAAGTACATAGATACCAGCACATAAGGCTTCACTATCCACTCATCATTCGGTATCGGGCAATCAAAACACAACCATATCACGTAACCGGTAAAAACATATTTCTTCGCGGAAATTATGGAGTAAAGGCATTTTTCATACACAAGCATACCAAGTGCTCTATCTGGCCTTGCGCGATATTTGTTTTCTATATGTGTTAGAAATATATTTTTACTTTCATCCAAATAATACTGAACTTTGTTTCCCCTACAAAAAACCGGGCAAGTGTGAGTCGGACTCAAACACCGAGGGTTCAGTACAAATCTGTTTTATTATATCACGTAACTAAAAATTTACGGTTTTCGCAATTTTTCCTTTATTTGTACTATATGACGTTGCATCGTACCAAATTTCAAGATTCTGAGTTCACGGGAAGTACCCTGTAATGTAAATATTTAATTGCATCTGGCGTCATTATATGTCGATTAAAATTTTAATTGGTTTTCGGATTAGCAGCTATGTATTTATGGTTACATGCTAGGTGCTTAGATCTGGCTTCTCGTTGCAACTGTAGTGTTTTGTGTTCGTGATCATGAGTCGGCAGATCCGAGGGTCAGCGGAGGGTGTAGGGCCCGGTGGTGGGCGACCCCTCAATAGCTCAATAGCTCCTAGGGACAGTAGACCTACGTATTTGATATAAATCTTAGTTTGATACCTCTAGGCGCTCCTGAGAAAAAGGGTCTTGACGGATGGACAGACGAACGGACGGACAACAAAGTGATCCTATAAGGGTTCCGTTTTTACCTTTCGAGGTACGGAACCCTAAAAACACAGGAAATGCCTAAACCTGAGTAATTCGTAAATAATAACATAAGCTTTACTTACGTCCTAACTACCAGTCATATATGACCTACGGAACGCAGACGTGGAACATGACGGTAGGGCTGGCCCACAGACTGCATGTCACACAGAGAGCTATGGTAAGGTGTAAGTTATGCTGCCGATGTGATAGAAGACAACTACTGCACCAGTGTACTTGCATGTAGCTTGATATGCTTCAGCGCGGCGGCCCTAGCGCTCGCCAGTCAGATAAGTGCGAGGCCCATTATGATGCAAGATGCATCAAGATGCTGTTATGAAAATAGACAATAACTGCACCTGTATAGCTCTCAACAGGTGCTGGTGACAGCTGATTTTAGGAAGCTACTGCCAAAAGCGCCCAAACATAAAGAGTGATTAATGTAGATAAGGCTAGGTGGCGGTTAGGTGTGCTAGTAGGCGAGTGGAAACAGCATAGTCTAGCAAGCTCCTGACCGACTGCCACATGGTAGTAGCCCCTATGACATTTACATACATACATATATAGGTACACACGATTGTGTTCCCGAAATTGGATAGGTAGAACTGCAGGGTCATAAAGGAGATACCATCGCTACTTTTAGCATAAGCTGACTAGACCAGCTATACAGGGTGTATCAAAAGGGGTATGTTAAGCGAAAAGCTATGAAAACAGCCCACTATACATAGAGAACCTATTCCCAAAATTTGAGACTCGAAATCAAATGTTTATTTTTCCAGTTAGTATGGAGAATTTCTAAACAAGTCAGGCATGTTCATACAATCTTGAAAAACTAACATGTGATTTCGAGTCTTAAATTTTGGGAATAGGTTCTTCATAATGGGCTATATTCATAGCTTTTAAATTACTGATAATATATAATCACACACTTCACAACATATTGACCTAGTCCCACATTAAGATCCCTAAGGTCTTGTGTCGTGGGTACTAAGCAACGGTATATAAATACATAGATAAGTATAGAAACATCCATGACTCGGAAACAAAAATCGATATTCATCATGTCAATGTTTGCACCTAACGGGATTCGAACCCAGGACCTATGGCGTCGCAGGCAGAGCCACTACCAACTACACCAATCGGCCGTCGATAGCTTTTCGCTGAACATACCCTTTTTGTTACACCCTGTATAGCATGCTAGCTCACACCGTGTCTAATATTGTTGTGAAGCCCAGCACGAATGATCTATACTTAAACAAAGCAAGCAGCTGTACAGTAACTGACTAGACTAGGCCAGCTAGCATTGCTTATTCGTACAGTCGTCGTCTTCAGCCTATCGCAGTCCACTGCTGGACATAGGCCTCCCCCAGAGCACGCCACAAGACTACTGCCACAGGGGGGTTTTGCCCATAGTCACCACGCTGGGCAGGCGGGTTGGTGACCGTATTCCCTATTCTACCATATATTAGACCATATTCGTACAGTATAATCTCAGTATTCGAGTATGCCTGTCACCTTGTCTCCGAACTTGTCATCACAGTTTGTCATCCGCAATGATCCCATGTTGGTTTTTGGCAACGGATTCAAAGGTGACCATGACTTCCATTGTCATTTTTTGCTGTTAAAAAACCATGACTACCTAATTACCTATAGCTAAAATGGTATTAAGATACGAGTATGTCAAAAAACCTAATCATACAATCGAGATGTACTCGTAATTTACATGACATTGTGCTGAAATAAAGCTTTTCAATCTTACGTTAGACTTGCGCCGCCCACGACTGCGTTCCTTTACTTTGGATTTTTAGGAAATCCTTACTTAGTTCTCCTCCACACTACCGCAGTTACTAACGGCAAAATTTCATATGTAGAAGATAAATCACCTAAGCCTACCTAAACTAGGTATAGTAAGATCTAGTTTTACCCGTAACAAAACTTTAGGTTAAGTAAGCTCGGGGAAACGTAGGTTTCTCTATCATCAGGCAAAAAAAACTCAGCGTAATACATGAAAATTGACGACATTTAAAAATCTGTTTACAAAACATGGTAATTTTTAAGATTGTACGAACATTCCTGATTTATTTAGAAATGTCTCTATACTATTAGATAAAAAATAAATACTTATGTGTTTCGAGTCATTTTAGTTGATAGGTTCCTCTGTAGTGGGATTTTCATAGTATATCACTTAACATACTCTTTCTGTTACTGTATTAATTGATGTTCCGAACACTATTTCTGAGTTTTATATTGACGAATTGGGGTCAACGACACACATACGCAATCCGTTGTTTACAACAGTTGAGTTATAAGCAGTAATGAACAACAAAACACAAGACTGTGCTAACGAAGCATTTTCTCTGCCCAGCTGACAGAAATAACTAGATTCCTACTATAACTCTTCAGGTTATTATTAACATATTCACCGTCCAATTAGCATTCAATTATTGATTAAAATCAGTCTAATCAAAATCATCAATCAGTAAAGGTTCTAGGATTGTGACCTCCAGTTTCTCGAAAGCTCATCTTTAACTGTTGTCTGAAGATGTCAGTGTAACTTTATTAATTTACCTATAGATATCCCACATTTCGATATATGTATAACCTATTCAAACTGATCATTAAAATCGAAGAATTTAAATATACATAACTAAATAATTAAAACAATGTAACTACTGATAGTATTGTCGTCAAAATTACAAAAGTTGTTTAAATAACTAGTTTAAATACCTTGAACCGTTCGTTAAACAAACTATCCTAATTCCTCATCCGATCCTCTAATATAACAGGTACACATTTGCATACCCTGATTGTCCCCGAGTTGTCCCCAAAATGGCTCTATGTCCCAAAGTTGGGTCCAAAATTGAATTTAGAAGAGTTTCGGTCCACCCTCTTCTAATGCTATTACATTTTCGCCTTGTATACGCATTAGGAATATCCTTAATTCAATTAACCCGTAGTCAAAATGAAAATTCTTTTATGTTATATGGAATTACATAACTTATATAAATAAAGTTATTTTAAAATAAACATCGTTACAAAGAGTATGATTTACGGTACGATATTACGATACCAAGTATTATGAACGATATACTTTTGTCAATATTTAAGAATTGTTGTTTACAATTCTGACCATCAAACTTAAAATAGACAGGTCTGTCCCTCTCCATCCTTAACATAAATGGCTGCGACAGAAAGGAACAGGTAGGACTAACGTAGGCTTAAGTGTGACAGTCAGATTCGACCATATATCCGAACACTTTATTTATAACAAACTAACAACCTTTTGACATCTACTTTCTAAACTGAGCCGAACTGATGTCCGTCCAATTGTAATAGCATTGCTCAAAATTTCGACACAAAAAAATTGCAGACGAGGAAAAAAATCTAAGTGAAATGATACAAGAACAGATACCGACTTACGTAAGCTGTGTGAACATCTTGTACGCAATTCATTAGAGTGGCTGAGTGCAGCTAGTATGGGGTAAATGTTTTTTTCTAATCTAATCCGGATTACCTAGTACTACGGAATAGGGGCACCATGTGGTTCTATCGGCCCTTGGTGCTCTTCCTACCCCGTAAGGGATAGTGATTGTATAGGTATGTATGTATGTATAATCCGGATTAAATAACTATCGGCCATCTTTCAATTTATCTGGTACGTCGGCCTCTGGCTCGTATTCTGTTAATCAACGAGACGTGACTAACTATATCTTCATAGTTGGTGCTTCTAATAAACCCCGCATGAAGTACACTTGCTTAACACGAATTTTGACGGAAAAATATAAGGAAAATGTGTATAATCAAACATTATTTAGCTAATATAATTGGATGTCTGGAGTTACAAGAATGGATAAAATAAAAAATGATTATATGTATAAGAGGAAGTTTGGAAGTTGCGCCGATCACAGACAAGTTACGAAGTAACCGTCTGTCTTGGTACAGGCATGTCGAGCGACGGGATGAAAGGCATATTTTACAAAGAGCGTTGTGCATGAGTGTGGATGGATATAAAGGAAGAGGTAGACCAAAGAAGTGTTGGATGGACTGTGTGAGAGAGGATATGCGTGTACTGGGAGTGAGTAATGAGATGACGGATAATAGGGATGAATGGAAGAAAAGTACATATTGCGCCGACACCAAATAAATGGGAACAAGGTAGGAAGATGATGAAAGTATTTTTATCTATTTTTAAGGCCCTGTAAGGTAAAATGTAATATGATTTAAGAATCTTATTATAAATGCGATGGTTGACAATGCGAATAGTGGGAAATCTAGAAATGCTAACTTTTAGATAAAAGACTCTTTCCTGTTGAACATTTTCTTCTATACTGACAAAAACGTAATAACATAGTACATAGCATATATTTTTTCTACAAATATTTATACTAATTAATATAATATAAAATGAATAAAATACACTCATAACAAAATCTACGAACCTCAGTACCTACTATATTTTTAAAACTACAAAGGTTTTATAGGAATAAAACATATAGCGCAAAATCCTCAGCATTGTCCGTTTGTGTATTGAAACCTGGTACTGAAAATACAGAGGGATGAATGGAAATACCTCACTCTGTACACCGACAGCGAAAATGTGCAATATACTATGACATATCAAAACGACAAATATTTCTACGTATAAGTACGTAATATTACGCTTATATATATAATGTATTTGTATAAAAATATAAACCTTAAATTTTTCTTACTAAAATATATAAGAATCAAGATAATACTTTTGTTTTACAATAAATTATCATTTAAATACTTACAAAGGTCAGCGTAAAACCGACGAGCGTGCGTGAAGAATATCATGAAAGTAGATGAAGCGAAAGAGGTGTGTCAGGATCGTAGCAAATGGATATCCGTGATCTCTGCCTACCCCTCCGGGAAAGAGGCTTTTTATGTATGTATATTTAGATATACTCGATTTTGGAAACACAGTCGGGTGCATAGATATGTATCTTCAAAAAGCTTTTAAAATCAAAACACTAAATCGACCATCTCATAATTAAGTAATCCTAACTGCATAAAACACTAAGAGAAAGGCAGATCGACTGCCGATACAACGTTTTGCAACAATATTCTACATTATGCAACTCCTTTCAAACTCACGAACACACAAGTATATTATTTAGAACTAAAAATCGACTAATAAAAGGTTCAAATAGCCTCAGTTCAACTTTTACTTGGATTTCGTAATGTGGTCTGAATGTGGTCTAAATGACCAGCATTAAAAGACGACGGCTTGTACCTTACTTTATTTGCTTCTGTCAGACTCCTCCTCCTCCTCGCGTCGTTTTCCTCATTACTGAGTGTCGTGACTCCCACGCTGCATCAGTTTCTCCCGTACGCTTTCCCTCCACCTGCTGCGATCGTTAGCTTCGTTAAGGGTATTGTGGAAGTTGATGTTCAGAGAAGATCGTATTTGGTCCGACCATCTCGTGGGACTACGTCCTCTGGGACGTTTGCCATCTACCTTGCCTGTCACCATCAGCTGTTCAAGATTTTGATCCTCTTTATGAGCAAAATGTCTGAAGAACTCCAGCACCCTACGAAGGCATATAGTGGAAAGTCTAGTTTTGACATTAAGCTCTCTCAGAATAGACATATTGGTGCGAAAGGCGGTCCATGGAATCTGTATTCTGTCAGACATATATCTCTTTATCTTCGATTTATCTACGCCTTCTGAATATTTTTGAATCGTCTCGTATTAGGTCGACAGAGTAGAATAACACCACCCCATGTCTGCCCGTGGGTATCGTAAGAGGCGATTAAAAGTTTTCGGGAGGTGGGCAACAGCGCCTCTCGTGTTGACAACATAGTCCGAAAATCACCGACTGCCTGTGTGGTGACAATGGGCAAAAACCGCCCTATGGCAATAGTCTTATGGCGTGCCTTGGGTAAGGCCTACTTCCAGCAGTGAACTTAAAAATTGGCTGATGTGTATGTGTACTGATTTTTTAAACTGTTGGTACATCTGGCCTGCGTTCAGTGCAGCCATGACTAGCCGATGTAGTAGCCATGAGTGCTACCAGCCATGACTTACGAAGCCGAGACGTGGAACCTGACGATGGGGCTGGCTCACCGATTACATGTCACTCAGAGAGCTATGGTAAGGTCAATGCTCGGAATCTCGCTAATGGACAAAGTCCGAAACGAGATTATCCGGCAGAAGACCAAAGTGACAGACATAGTCTCGAAATGTAGCAGACTAAAGTGGCAGTGGGCAGGCCACATCTGTCGTAGAACCGATGGACGCCTCGACAAGCGTAGCGTTGGGCGCCCTCCGTCCAGATGGACCGATGACTTAAAGAGGACGGCTGGTAGTGACTAAAAACGGGATATCGAGCCATGTGGCGTACACTGGGGGAGGCCTACGTCCAGCAGTGGACTGCAATAGGCTGACGACGACGACGACGACATCTGGCCTAGCTATGCTGAACGTGGCAGTAAAATATCGTTCGTAATTCTGCTGATTTGACTACCCCATTTCAGCAGCCGTGCGTGTATGCCATGTATCTATATCAACTGAATCGATAAAAATTAACACAGGAATATTCATTACGATTACGATTAATGGCCTTTAATTTAATAGACCATAACTTTGTTATACGTAACACTAAGATATAAATAAGTTGTTTCTAATATCACACATAATTAATTGAATGGAAAACGCATTTACAATGTCTAAATTAGAAGATACAATATTTAAACGGTTATTAATAAACAAGATAACATATTTGCTGCGAACACTTTTGTAATGTTAGTAGGTATTAAAACAAATTGCATTTATCTAGTCTTCCTTTCAAATCGATTAGTTTTATAATTAACCTATTACCTATTTTATGAGTTCATTAATAGGTAGTTATTTTATCCAATCATCATTTCTGGAATCCGTAGGTATGTTTTTACTAACTATGAAGTAACTTTTATGTTTATATTTTATTAATGTACTCGTATCCCATAGATAGGTAATTGAATTTAACCATTTGATTATGTTCTATCGTATCAATTATCGTATCGTATTTGAAAGGTAACTTTGGTAAGTATGTAATTAAATTAATTAAACGTGGATTATCAAACAGAGAAGAAACGATATTAAAAGGGCAAAGTTTTCATTCTTTTATATAGTTTGAATGATAAAATCTATGAATTGTAGATCGGATAGACCGATGATGTACGTCTCTAATACAGAGCTCTAACAGCTACATTTTCCAAATTAACCTATCACATATATTTAAAAAACCAGACATCAGACAATTTGTATTCCATTTCCATTATAAGGTGACCAGCGCACGGTTTCTCGAATGTTAACTGATATTTTCAATCTATCATGTTACAGTGAACTCAATAATTGTATAGTCATATCTTCGAGAAACCGGTGGTGAATCTATCAAAAACAAACACTAACCTGAGCTACAGCATCCATAGCCATCCTCTCCAAATCGACGTTGTAGAAGTTGAGCTGCGGCACGTAGCGTCTCCTCGGCCTGATGTCATCGTAATACGCCACCACATCATTGATAGAGACCACTGGACAATCATCGACGGTGCTGCAGCCACTGCTTACACCGTCCACTCCACTGTCCGAATCCCCCTCCCCTCCGAACCCCTCCTTCGAGTCCCTCCGCCCTCCGTAACTCTTCTCAGAACCCTCCTGGTAACCCGACTCATTCATCTCGTCCGGGGTCACGATCTCGGGTATCTTCGACGAATCGTACTCGTAGCCGACGTCGTCGTCGACGTTCGTGTCGTCGTTTATGTCCGCCATTTTGGTTTTTTGCTGCACACTTTACAATTCGAAATGCCACGCACACTGTCCACTACATACTGGTCAGTGAAACTGGTCCGCTCTGTCAGCGCCCTGGGAACAAAAACATAGAGTTAGCAAGGACGACACTGATGCGCTTACTAACTGGTTTGAGATGCCTTGATAGTAGACTAAGAGATGACTGCAGTTTTTATCATATTCGCCAGCGAGGTTGATTAGTATTTAGTTAGTAGATAAAAGTTTGGAGCCTTATAAAAAAATTAAGCATTCTATGAGCTAATCAATGTTTCATTTGACAGATATTCGACATATTTTAGTGTCAAATGTGATGGTTAACGGGTGCATAACTTTATACACGGTTCATAAGTAATTTCTTCGTAATTACATAAACATTTTGAACATTTTGCTGTGAATAAAGCCGCGCTTTTGTATTATATATACGTTTTATTACTTTTGTTACCTAGATTAGATGTTAAGGGGAATGATCTCTAATGTGACCATTAGTTAGTCAAATGACAAGGTATTTATCGTGTTTCTTTCCAGCTATAACAATGCAGCTATCTCTTAGACTATAACTTTTTATCGTTATAATTACATGCATACGTCTTTAGCTACTTGTAAGTTTGCGTTTTGAAAATGTTATACTTTGTAACGATTAATTAAATCGATAAGACAAATTGTAGCGGTTAAGTGGTAATTGAAGATGTTTGTTGTACTGCACAAATGGACTAGTTACATTTGTTTATATACCTTAGAATATTATTATGATATCCTGTCATATAACTAAGTGTGCATTGAATTTTTTAAATATTATTATGGACGTTTGAGTAGTTTGTAAAGATGGCAGGAAGGAAATTAATAGGGTCTAAAAAAACTGTCAAGGAGATTGTAACTCTTACGTTGAAAGATATTGCAAAGTAACTTTTTAGATATGCAGTACTTACCTAAATAATATGTACCTATTTTAGCATAAGTGTTGTAGGCGGATAAACCCAAAGGGTTTTTGCTATCTAGTGTCTAAGTTTATTTAAAACGAAATGTAACATACTTTACTCAAAAAAAAAAAAAAAAAAAAAAAAAAAAAAAAAAAAAAAAAAAAAAAAAAAAAAAAAAAAAGTCAATCTACTGGCCATTTGTTCCAGCACAAAGCCGCGGACAAAATTACTTTCGTATAACAAATATACAAGTAATATCGAGGTATCTATTTTGATTCGCAAATAACAAACTAGATAATAAATTAAGATTATCTATAGCAAAATGGATTATTATGCAAAATTCCTACAGCCTCCGCACTCCACCTAAATGATGACTAAGAGACAGCCCTGAATCCGATACCCATTCGAAAGGAAAGGAACGCAAATATCGAGTAACAATAACAGGCTATGTAATGGATTCCATTGATTTTTGGATATGGCAACATCTATTCTACTTGAGCCCTCAAACAAATAAACTGGGGCCTTAGATAGCGTAACAATTTTACGAATGACAGCAAAGTTCGCGAAGTACGAGTATAAAGGCCCATATACATAATACCATTATCTTGTACATTCAAGAGCAAAATTAATGATACGCCATTATTGACTGGTAAAACCTTGTAGAATGTGTCAAAAATGTACATTGTTCGTTCATACATACATGAAATTGTATAGGTACAACAGGCAAGATAATTATATCATGTACATAAATGAGGCTTTACTGCAACATTTCCACCAATAAAACTCACTTGATTCCTGTCTCGTCATTGGAACGCACTAAATATTCTTTCAATTGTATAACTTTGCGAACTTAGCTGCCTGGTTATCGACGAAATGACGAAGATGAATTTGTCGATACGATATCGATGATGGGAACTTTCATGTTCCGATTTTACCCGACACTGTTATGCTAGGAATATAAAGCGTGCTTATGTGCCTCACGGAGAAGGTATATAAGAGCATGGGCAGGGCTACAGTGTTAGGATGCTCCCCTTGTCCCATACTTCACCCCCGCTCAGCAGTACACTATTTTTGTATGAAAATATACTAAGCCGCTGCTTCTCTTTTATTTCTTCTCCATGATGTGCCTAATTACTTCATCGTAAAATAATTATTACTTTGCAACGCGTGTCCACAGTGATTGCCCTTTGATGGAAGATTTCAATCAATCAATCAATCAATCAATATGTTTATTTGCTCAAATATGTGTATATATACATGTTATTATTTGTATTTACAGCAAGCGTTCTACATATTTCGTCATATCTGACATGCAAATTTTTATTTCATACAATTTAACAACAAGCAGGCATTAGTTAGTTTAATAAATTCTAATAAAAAATGTCAATTTAACAATAAGTAACAACAGAAATTCAATATGTCAATAACTACTATTTCAATGTCAATATCAAAATTTAAATTTACCATTCAATAATCTAAATATGCTAATTCCATACATAATAGGCATGTCCACAATTTCATATAAATTTTCTATCAAATTTCGAAGAAAGAAATTCATTAACAGAGTAATATACATCGTTAAGTAATAACTCTGTAAGCTGACTCTTAAATAAATATATATTATCAATCTTACATAGTTTTGCAGGCAGTTTGTTGTAAATCCTAGGAAACATACCAAACACGCTATTATTAAACATTGCAGATTTACAGTGCGGCATGCATATCTTATGTTTGTTTCGTTCTCCTTTTAGCTTACAAAATGAGTCTAAATTATTTTTAACATGCATTGCAATCTCCAAGATGTACATGCATGGGAGTGGCAATATGTTTAAACTTTTAAAATAAGGTCTGCAACTGTCCGTTTGCTTTAGGTTAGCCATTGCTCTAATACACCTTTTTTGAGACTTGAATATAATGTCTTTGTCAGTTGAGTTACCCCAAAAAATAACTCCATATCGCATTGTTGATGCGACATATGCATGATATGCTGTTAGAACCGCTGACTTGTTTACAACCTTTGTCAACATTCGTATCGCGTATGAGAACGAATTTATTTTTTTGCTTGTTATTTCAATGTGGGCCTTCCAATTCAAGTTACTGTCAATATTTAACCCCAAAAATTTTGTAACGGCAATTTTGTGAATATTTTTATTATTATAATTAATGTCAAGTTTGTTGCATATTACTTTCCGATTATTAAATGTCATTATTTGTGTTTTGTCAAAGTTAATTAATAGATTATTTGAGCTCGTCCAGTGTACTATATTTTTTAATGTCTTATTAATCTCTTGTTCAAAAGTATTTATGTCATTTCCCACGAAAATTACAGTGCTGTCGTCAGCAAATAGCGACATTGGGTGATTAGTTATTTTGGGAAAGTCGTTAATGTATAGAATAAACAAAAGTGGACCCAAAACACTACCTTGTGGAACGCCATAGTGTACCTGTTTAGTATCAGACATATATTTGACTTCAGTTCTAGTATTTAAACAAATTCTGGTTACTAGGGTTGCCTGCGACCTTCCCATTAAATACGACTTCATTAATTGAAGAGTGTTACCACGAACACCATATGCGCTCAACTTGTTTAATAGAATGGTATGGTCCACGTAATCGAAGGCTTTTGTAAGATCCATATATAAAGCACAGACAGGCTTGTTGTTATCTATACCTGTCATGACATGTCCCAAAAATTTAAGGATGGCACCATTTATATTCTTGTTTTTCCTAAATCCTGTCTGTTCATTTGCTAATATACTATACTTTTCAAAGTAGTCATATAGCGAGTTGTGTATTACCTTCTCAAAGATTTTTGAGAAGACAGGATTTAGTGCTACTGGTCTGTAGCAATTTAAATCATGTTTATCGTTTTTTTTGAATATAGGTTTTATTATGGCCTTTTTAAGTTTATCAGGAAAAACTCCGTTTTCAATAGCTATATTTATTATATGGCTAAGAACGGCTGATATCTGAATTGCTACGTATTTGATTACTTTTGTGGAGATGTCGTCATACCCCGTACTATTGCTATCTTTTAAATTCTTAATTATATTAAATATGTCAATTGGTGTGGTCGGTCTAATAAAAACAGAATTACTTATATTAAATGTCAATGGTTTATATTTTAAGTTAGAAAATGGTTTAACCAGGTCAATAAAGAAATTATTAAATGTTTGTGCTATTTCACTAGGATTGTCTATTATTTTGTTTTTCATGATGATTTTTTCAATAGTTTGTTGGGGGACATTATACTTGTAACTGTTGATAATCTTCCATGTAGCTCTGGCTTTATTTGGATTATTTTTTATAAAATAATCATTTTGGGACTTTTGCGTTGATTTTATGATGACACGCAATTTTTTATGGTAATTCTTAAATATTGACTTGTTTTCCACAGTTGGTGATTTCCTATACTTCCAGAGCAGTAACCTTTTCTTCCTACAACAATTCCTAATACCCTTCGAAACCCATCTTGGCCGCTTGTGTACTGATATTTTCACTTTGTTAATCGGAAAGCAAAGGTCATAAAACATCTTGAAATTGTCATAAAACAAATTAAAAGATTCATTTGTGTCTAATGATTTAAAAGATTCACTGAAGCTTAGTGCTTCTATACAGTGCCTAAATTTCTTAAGGTTGCAATCGCCATAGTCCCTTCTATCAATATACCAATACAAGATTCTACACTTTAGCTGAACAGGGCAGTTAAGAATCTGAGCAGTATGGTCTGATAGTGCTAATTCCAAAATTTCACTGCTACATCCCCTGATTTTATGAATAAAATGATCAATGCATTTTTGACTGCTGATTCGGGTGGGCTGGTTTAATTCAAATTTAAGGTCGTATTGCGATATGATTCCAGTGAACAGCCTTAATTCTTTACTTGCCACAAGATTGTCTATGTTAAGGTCACCACACAGTATGACCTTCCTTTTTCCAATACAGACATGATTTAACAAGCCATCAATTTTTCCCAAGAAAATATCAAATGGTTTTTTACCACTTTTGGGTGGCCTATAGACACAGATTATTATTATTTTATGTTCAGTGAGCTCTGCCGCACAACATTCAACTATATTAGGCACACTAAATTTTTGAGCATCACTTAAATTTTGATAACGCTGACCCTTCCTAACTAAAATGCACGAACCTCCATGTCTATTGTCACGGTTATAGCATGACGCCATTGTATAGTTAGGGATTTTTAGTAAAGTGTTGTCTGATTCTACCATATTGTGCTCTGTAACACATAATACGTCAATTATTTTGTTTACCTCCTCAAATTCATCAAGATGTACAGATAATATATCACTCTTATTCATTAGGCCAGCAATGTTTTGATGCATTATGTTAATACTATTGTACACGAAAGGACTTGGTATTATTATGTCTTTTATTATAGTTATTAGATTGCTTATTTAAATTATCACTGTTATTATTATATATTTCATTATTATCATTATTATTGTCATTTTTTTGTAATTTATTAATGTCATTTTCAATTATTTGTATGTCAAAGTTATTATTATTAATTTGAGTGTCATCATTATTAAGTGTATTTTTATCGTCATTATTAAAGTCAGTTTGTGTAGATTTATGTTCGAAAGTCCCATTTATACATTTCTTTACTTTCATTTTTTTAACATAGTTCGCATATTTAATCTTATAATCGATATGTAATATTTCTCTTAGTAGCGTTCTACAGATATTCCTAGTTCTATTAAAATATCTCTCTCTATCTGAGCATGCATTATTAACTATAGTCACATTCTTATATTTGCTTCCTATGAACCGCAATTCATAGTTTAATTTTCCTATGTTTAATGAACCACTGTGAGTAATTTCATAAACAAGAATATTCGGTACTGTAGCAAATTGAAACCAGCTATTCAGATTCGTTTTAAACTCGAATGGATTTCTATCATTTGTACCAGCTAACAATATTACATAGTCCTCATGTGTCAGTTTCTTAATTTCCTCACGTTCACTCTGAAGTACTTCTGTAAGACTTGCTCCAGGCTTCCAGAAGCATGTTACGTGGAAATTTTCTCCTACTAGCATCTCCAGTTTTTTTCGTAGTCCCCTTCCCTGCTGATCCGCAAGTATTACTATGCGCTTCTTAGAAATTTTTACTTCAACATCCTCTCGAATTGCCTTTTCCCGCGTCAGATTAGGATTCTCTTTGACTAAAACATTTTCTGCTGTTTTATCATCTTCAGCAGTAGTGCCATTTTCTTGTTCTCTTCGTATTTTCTTATTTCTCTTTAGTTTACTATTTTTTTGAGAATTTTTAATACTAATAGGTGAATGTATTTGTGTCAGTAATTTTATCCTGGAGTCCGATTTGTCAATAATTTTCTGTAAATCATTTTTTTCTAATATTAAATTTTCTATCTCCATATGTGCCGATTCAAGTTGCATTTTTAATTGCTCAATTTTTTCCTCTAATTCTAATTTACATGAATCACTGCAAAATGAATTAAAGGGAAGACTTCGCGCTGTGTGATCCATCAAATTGCTGGATCAGTAGTCGAGAGCGAAAGTCGAGTCCGCTCCCTCGAAGAGCGCTGATCCAGTGAAAATGAAAGTGGTTTGGATATGGCTTACTCAATGTTCCACTGAACATAACTTGTGCTAGTACGCTGGACATGGTCCTTGTACAAAAGTTAATTTCCCAGTTGCCCTACCCAACCTGAACTGGGAAATTAACTTTTGTACAAGGACCATGTCCAGCGTACTAGCACAAGTTATGTTCAGTGGAACATTGAGTAAGCCATATCCAAACCACTTTCATTTTCACTGGATCAGCGCTCTTCGAGGGAGCGGACTCGACTTTCGCTCTCGAGCCCGAGGAAGCAACAGGTCGGCCTACTGACCTTGTCTATGGTCGGGTCAAAACAACTTTTTTAATTGAACACATGTCCAATCGGGCAGGTTTTTGTTATCGTTGAGCAGTTCGTGCATTAGGTTATCTGTTTCTATTGAACGCGTTGTTCTTTGAACTGCGATAGGTAAATTATCTATAGACTTTACTTTAAGTAACTTGTATGATGTTTTTGGACTTTCCCGAAACCCGTTTGTTTGCTCAGAATCGATTATGCAGAAATAAATGAAATATTTTAACAGGCTTTAAGGAAAATGTTGTCATTGTTTTTTTGTTAGTTGGTCCGCTAGTTAATACTGAAGATTTGACATTTAAATGTACAATAATATATCTCAATGACCGACCTCATGCTGAGAATAAATCCCTATCCTCAATAAGTTATAACTGCGAAAGTAAATTTGTTTGTTAGCTCTTCAGGCCAAAACTACTGAACCGATTGAAATAGGATTTAGCACACAGATAGGCCTAGAGCCTGAGAAAGGACATATTAGAGTACTTTATATTCCGGAAAAATATTATTTTTCTCGGAACATTTCCATGCGGAGGGACCAAGGGACACGGGCGTCCGCTAGCAGATAAACAAATCAATTTACATGGACATTATCTTCGCAATAAAGGGCAATAAGGGACGGACCTCCTCCAATCTAACTTTGCTTAGAACTTGAGGCATCTCATTAAGAGGCTATAATACAGGGAACAGAACACACTTGTCCTGACTCCTCCTGAGGGTGCTAGTCGGGATAGCAAAGTTTACGAACTTCAACTAGTTATAATCTATGTTGGTTTAATTGTCGATTTCGGCAATACACAATTATCTAATTCTAAACTAGTATCAAAAGGGTAGTAAACATTTATTTGACAAATCTCTATATTGCGATATAAAAACAATGATAGAAAGATATATTATTTACGTCAAATTTTTTCTGACCATTGGAAGAATCAGCTGTAGCATTATTAGTTACTGATACAAAATATAAAATTACATGAATTTAGCAACAAGAAGCATAGATACCATAAATTAGGGCAAACAGAAAGAGTATAGTAGAGAGGTATTTGTAGCCCTGTCTAGGCATGTAATGCCAGTTACACATCTTAGGGTAATCTTAGGGTAAGGGTAAAGCAAGATTGTTTCCATCGTGCAACCGAGATCTAATTCTACACCGCTTACATACAATGCAACCACTCCTTAAAAAATCTATGGGATCCCGTTTCCATCAACGTATCGGAATCAGTACCAGGCTACAGGTGGAGGCCCTGACGACCTCTTTTTACTGTGTCAAGGTTACCACCCCCGCCATGCTGGTGCCAACAAGTGTCTCTGCTGTCCTCATCGCACGAAGGACGATTGTGCACGTCAGAACAAGATGGATATAGGAAATGGTAAACATCCTGATATCCAGCGAGTTTTGTTTTGACTTCTGATAATCGATCCCGGCCCCCGTATTACTAGCATTGCGGTAGAAAATAATGTACAATTTGTGCTAATCCTTTATAATGCTTATTCTGTTTTTATTAGAAAAATATTAGAATTTTATTTTGCTCAAAAGAAATCAAACTAATTATTTACAAACATTTGTTGCATATTTTTTTGTTCTAAAATTCAAATCAGACTCTATGGAAAGCCTAAAACAAGCTAAAACATTTGGAACGAAGCACTATTTAAAAAAAAAATTAAACTTCCCTTCTATCAAGCTTACAATATCTAAGCTTCTATACATAGGAGAGCCAGACATTTCTTATACAGATAAACTTAGATTAATGATTGGTCTTCGGAGTGAATCATTATTCAAAGCAGATAAATGATTTTATTTTATAAGAGTTCTTCCACCGATTCCGTAATTCTAGTATCGACCATATTCAAGGTAAAATAATAAACTAAAGAAAGAAACAATGCGGATAAAAAGCCCCAATAAATTGTGTTACACCTAATAGTTAAAACTATTAGAATAGTTCTCTTGAACATCGTGAAATATTATGACACTGAGTATAAAGCTTTGGCACTCGGATAAATGGTAAACCAAAACCATTTTTAGACATTCCGTCATTCCGACATACATAATAGTAGCGTTTACGCTTTAAATGTTTTTACTACGTGCGAATGTTCCAATTGCGAAGTCTCGTGGAATTTAATGAAAATAAATAAAATACATACATGAAAGAATCGAAGTTGCTATGCCACTGGCGCCCTTACCAGAGGACTCTATGAATGGAACGAAGTGTAAAATTATTTTTGGCATATGTCCAGGTTCAACAAGTGGGTGCCAGGGTTCACTGCGATAGGTCAAGTTTATCTCGTCACGGGTTCGTATTTTATTACATTCAATTCTGAAACATTCGTTTATTGGGGTATCGATGATTGTGAGTTGTTTTGGGAGAGACATGTGTGTAATATACTATACCTCTATTTATATTTATTACTGCGTGCGCTGGAGAGGCCTACGTCCAGTTGTGGACTGCAATAGACTGATGTGTGTACAGGCTACGTCCATAGTAAATTGCGCGATGTGCTTCGATAGCTATAAATGTAGAAAGTACCGAAAAAAGGTAGATATATTTTTTGTTTCTTCTCCTTATCTGACAAATCGATTATTAGGAGGCGAACAGAGCCTCGAGAACAGCTAGATTAACTGGTAACTTCGGCCGAAATCAGGATGGACTCTATTTACCTATGTATGTATATAACTGCATAGCTTTACACCTGCATGTTCTCTATTGGCGTAGATCCAAATACATATTAGCGCCAGTCCAATTTCAATAATGAAACCTAAATTAATCAAAACACGTCCGATATTTGCTTGACCCGACTTCGTTTGAGAATTTAAATGCCAAGACGTAATAAATAAACTATCGATGCATCACATAAATAGTGTGTCCTATTCTCCTGTATAGTTGTATGATAAGTATAATAGCTTACATTTAAATTAACAAGGAAATATTTCCCATTGGATTCGTTAACGGTAGGTAGATTGTTATATTTGTGCCCGAAACCGGCGATAGGCTCACCCCTTACCACGTAGGACTTAATAGGCTAACTGATAAAATGTGGGTGTATAATTTACACACTTCTGCCCAACCTCTTTGGGGGATAATGGGCGTGACATAATGTATGAAAACTATCACTACAAGCAACCCCCTCGCTCGCCACACAATTTTTGTATGAAATACCGGAATTAAGCTATCTATCACTTCTGTAAACCAAAATTAGGAAAAGTGGCCAAAGGTATACATAAAAGGCATCGAGAATCGCAAGGGACCTTACAAGTGACATACATACATACCTACATACTATACACATGGCTGTTTCTAAAATGTGTTAGCCAGTACTGCAAGATCGTGAAGGAGATACTGTAACTGCGTTTAGCATAGAAGGATCTAATGATCTAACAAGTGACAGTGTAAGTAATCTGCTATATGAGATAAGGCATGTTTTATGTAATACTAGCGGCTGCCCACGGCTTCGCCCGTGTCATAGTGCATTACTCCCGTGCGAAGCCGGGGCGGGTCCCTAGTTATACATTATAAACCTTCCTCGTGCATCACTCTATCTTTAAAAAAAACCGCATCAAAATCCGTTCCCTAGTTTAAAGGTTCTAAGCATCCATAGGGACGGACAGACAGCGGCAAGCGACTTTGTTTTATAATATGTAATGATGCATCATCTGAGCCAAAGTGCAGTAAGTGCATTTCTTGTAACATAACAGGTGCTTTTAGCTGATGCATAATCTCGTGCTTACACATGTCTTCCCCATATTGTCAATGCGACAGAATAATGACCTACAAACGCCGTTTAGATAGATAGATAGATAGATAGAATTTATTTGACAATTACATATACACGGACAGCAACAACATAGAACAAGACAATGGAAATAGGGTAGAAATATACACAATAGAAAAGAGTAGGCAAACAGGTAAGAACACACATGTAGAAAAGAACAGTAACAGGAAGAACCGTGCACCCTAATTGGAACCCCGCAGTCACGTCCCGTTTCAATTCCTATAAGAGTTATCTTTCTGTCATCTTCCACAGAAAAGAGTCGGCAAGTACGTTATGTTTTCGAACGCGTTAATTCCATTTTTCGAATTAAAAACAATTAAAAATTCAATGAATTTTATTGATCACTAGTTAAGCTTACTATTAGTCAAAGTACGTCAAAAAATTCTACAGTTTGGCAAACGTTTTTAAGCTAATTAACTATTGGCCCAGTATTTTTCTATCATTAAAATTTTATACATACATACATATAATCACGCCTTTATCCCTTACGGGGTAGGCAGAGCACCAAGGGCCGCCAGAACCACATGGTGCCACTTCTGACCAATTTTGAGGGTATAGTTTTGAAATTTAATTTCACATTAAAATCAATCAATAGGATCTGGTATACAGTTATAACATAATAATGATATACCATATTTATATTGAATTCATTCATACTGATGTAAGAAAAAGTCCGCAAGGTTTTCCAGAATTTTCCGCTATCTTACTACTAGCTCTACCAAAGTAATCGCTTGTTAAATTCGATTATTTATCGAGAAATAGAATCGATTTCTCCGGTAATAAATCGCGGAGGACTAATGAACTGCATTGGTAAGGCATATCATGTCGGTCACGCAACTCTCGGACACTTTACGACGATTTACTATGTAAGTATATGGTTTTCATTATTGGAAAACAGTTATACGTTATATAAGTTGCTATATTATTAAGTAGTTTTATATGTGTTGTAAATGTGCCGTGCATACATACATATACCTACATTGGTTAGATCTAGTTGATTTCGAGTCTCAAATTTTGGAAATACGGTCTCTATAGTGGGCTATTTACATAGCTTTTCGCTTAACATACCCTTTCTGTTACACCCTGTATATATGTACTACATATACTGTGCATGTATGTTTGTATATGTATCGATGTCTAGTCGCAAGCCGAAGTATATTTAAAACGCATCGAATAACGCTCACGACACGCGAGTAACACTATTTCTGCTCACGTCCTTATTGCATTACGCTCACGATGCACTTTAATGGTCCATAATTAATATTTTGCATGATAAATAATGTCTCGCGTTTACTTATATTTTATTATATCGTACAAAGAAAGGTAACAAACACGTAAACAACCTGTAGTATTACAGGGTATAGCGAAAGATAAATTTATTTGAATTTACTGTATGTACATAGTAACTTGTTGGCCGCGCGGTGCCGGCAGAGTAGAATTCGTACCGCCCCATGTCTGCCCGTGGGTATCGTACGAGGCGATTAAGAGTTCCGGGAGGTGGGCAGCAGCGCCTCCCGTGTTGACAACATAGTCCAAAATACAAACTGCGGTTACCAACCCGCCTGCCCAGCGTGGTGACTATGGGCAAATACCCCCCATGGCAGTCTTGTGGCGTGCCCTGGGGGAGGCCTACGTCCAGCAGTGGACTGCAATAGGCTGATGATGATGATGATGAGTAACTTGTGTCTATAACAGAATAAGGATAGGAAAGGGGTACAATAGGAGAAATGTTTTTTTTTCTACTGAGAAAATAGAGCTCTATATTAGAACTAGGTTTCCAAATTGTATCATTCTATTATTCCCTTATTGGCAGGAATGTTGTTATGATGAATATTGATGTTCATTTCCGACTGATAGATGTTTCTATTTGTCATTGGATTCGAATACTGTTGGTTAGTAGGTAACTTACCCACGGTACAAAACCTTTGAGGTCATTACAAAAGAGCGCCTAAAGTCAGACTCGATTTAAATATGACATTTGACAGCATTATGTATGGAATATCTCCCAATATTTGGACATGTTTCGCTTAAAAAATGTTTAAATTCTTTTGTAATAACACGGCATATGTTATACAATATCGCTTGAGTTAAGGTCCTGTGCTCTATGTACAGGGTGTTACAAAAGGGGTATGTTAAACGAAATTCATTGAAAGTAGCTCACTATAGGAAACTTGCAAATGTAGGCATCCGATATAAAAGGATTTTCTAAAATTTCTACGGGAACAGAAATTAACGGGTTTTCTTATGTATACGCAGATAAATTCGCGGGAGTCCACTAGTTTATTGACATGTTTTAATCTCCGGTTTTCTCTAACTCGCTAGTATTTAAATAATCATCAAATAAAACAATAGCTGCAACATTTGCATTCAAAGTTTGATGACTCAATTAACGCTGGCCGAACGTAACTTACGGAAGACGTCACGTAACGCAAACTCACTTAGAAGATGACCATGTTTTTGTGCTAGAGAAAGTAGGGAGGGGACGTTATTACCTATGTTACGATGGCAATTACAGTTTGGACTTGCACGAGCAATAAGAAAAGCGATGATCGAAACTCGGCTAAATCCAACATATGATCAAACAAGCGGTGATAGCCCAGTGGTTAAGACGTGCACCTTCCAAGCGGGAGGCGTAAGTTCGATCCCAGTCACGGGCCTGTACCAATGAATTTATTTCATGTACAGATTTTAATGTTGCAAAATTGTCACTTAGCTCGTGCCTCGAAAAGCACATAAAACCGTTGGTCCTGCCCCTGATCTCTCTCCGGTCGTGTCCCCTGATCTCTTTCCGTCCCATTGGACTATGAGAGTAACGGAATAGAGAGTGCATCTGTGTTTGCGCACACACTTGTGCACTATAATATCTCCTGTGTACCTGGGCAATAGCCAGAACTGCGAGATCACGAAGGAGACAAACAGAAGAGAAACAAAATGTCTAAATTTTCCGCGGCATAAACATTTTCGGGACAAAATGTCCTTTCTCAGACTTTAAATTACCTGTAATTAGTTACTAAATAGATTCAGTAGTTTTGACGTAAAATGCGACAGACAGACACATTTATAGGTACAATATTAGTAAGGATATGGTTTACCACAAAACAAAAGTAGCATTGTTTTCAACGTGGAAACACCAATATCTCGATATTGGTGAATTAATTATAACACGGTATATTTTCATATTTTATAAACTTTTTCTTTATAAAATAAAATAAGGTTTGCCGAGAAAAACCTGTAGCGGAGCCATCTATCGGATGCAGAAAAGAACCAGAATCGAATGCAAAATCCTAGAACGCGATATCGAAGTTTCTCACAATGATTGGAATATATACATAGGCCATACAACAACTAGTGGCCCGGTGGGGCCGGAAGCGCTTCCCTTTTCACCAACCCCCACACTGATTACCCCTGTGAACTGGACATATGCAACCTTCAGCCTTCAAGAACTTCGACATCATCGCAGCACTCCGCAATAAGGTATCATCACAGCAGTATCACCTCTCCTCTCCCTTTCACGACAGCAGCAGCAACACGCCAGAAGCCAGCAGATTCACAGGAAGCCGCCACGACAACTTCCCTGGACCTGTTCGCAACGCAAGCACGCAACGGCACCACGGCACAACATGTTCACAGTCCATGCGCAGACCAAAACACATCAGCCGAATCACGTTCACAGTCGCCTCAAAGACAAGAACGCATTGCCGCAACACGTTTCCAGTTGACTCAACAACCAGAACGCATCTCGCCTGCAAGCTCGTCGCAACCACTTTCCGGTCGACTCACTAACCCGAATGCATACTGCAAGAGCACACGCTGAGTGCTGCCGAAGAC
Organism: Carposina sasakii; assembly: GCA_014607495.2. Taxonomy (NCBI): domain Eukaryota; kingdom Metazoa; phylum Arthropoda; class Insecta; order Lepidoptera; family Carposinidae; genus Carposina; species Carposina sasakii. The sequence goes on from CP053156.1 coordinate 13,591,535, forward strand.
ATATCGATCTCCGGTCTGGAGGAGAGTGATGTAGCGGAGCCATCTATCGGATGCAGGAGAGAACCACAATCGAATGGAAAATCCTAGAACGCGATATCGAAGTATCTCACAATGATTGGAATATATACATGGGCCACACAACAACTAGTGGCCCGGTGGCGCCGGAAGCGCTTCACTTTTCACCAACCCCCACATACCTATACAAAGGTGACACATACACGCTTTGCTTAGGTATCTTGCCATATTATTATTTTAAATTATATTCTATGCTCCAATATATTATTTCAAAAGATATAAGCTGATGTAAATACATCTGGATTACCTTCCAACTCATAATAACGATATTACTTTTTATCGCAGGAGAAAAAATTTACGCCTACGATAATATGGCAAAGGAAATAAAAATACTCGGCTTTCAAAAAGAAATGCAAATTGAAGTATTATTTTTCTAATTTATATTGTGAGATCCGAAAATAGACTGTACGTAGATTGAGGCAAAAAAAATATTTTTATGGAGGTGTGCACGGAAGTTGCCTGTGCTGATGGGGCGCTTCACTAGAATACATATAGACACACCTGTGTTCAGGATCATCAGGGATATCCCACTGCCACGTTTAGCATAGCTAGGACAGATGTTAATGCTCAGTGATAAGTTACTGGCTTATCGTCTGAGAGAATGCCCGAGTTTCTTAGTCGACTCTTACGAGATTGCGGAAAGAAATGCAGCTGATGTATTCTAATGAAGCACCGCATCAGCACGGGGCACACTAGAATACATCAGTGTAATTTTTACAATTCTGTCCAGTGTTTAACAAAATCCTGCTAAACTTTAAAATAAATCAACCTAGTTTCTCCGATCGAACACAAACTTTGGATGAAGTCCCAAAAACTCCAAATGGAAAAACTTTCTGCCTCTCCGGGACAACCGCAATCATAATCACTATTTTGTTAAATAGTTCTATAAATATAAATTAATACTATTAAGGCATTTTTTAGAAAAATTGGTAAACATACATAGATTCCATACATAATAATTCGATTGCATTGGACTATACATATAATGACATACTTTTCAGTCTACCTACATCCACCAAGGAACTAAACCCCATTAAGGTGTGGTGGCAGCAAAGTTCTTTTCACCTGGGTGTATGTTTCTACCGCAGACGGGGAAATATGGCGATCTGGCAGGAATGTGTTATAGATATGATCGGTTGCAGACACAAATATGAATCTTAACGAATTCATCCGTATTCGATTATGTTTTACAATTCCTTACCAAAATGTTGGGCCACGCAGTGACTAAACATACTATAAATGTTGCAGTCATATCCCAGCAATGTATTTAAGAGCATCTTAAACAGGCATCGAAATACTTAGCGAAATCATCATTACTGGTGCTATGTGCTTAACATATAACTACACAATTCTATTGCCGTCATAAATCTATCAGCCAGTGTTTCTTTTATGACTCCTTTATGACTGACGCTAACGATGGTATTACAAAATGAATACGTATTCAATATAAATTTAACGTTCCGAGCCTTGTTTAGTCAAAATTGTTTGATTATTGGAGTTTTTAACGCCTTAAAAACGCTATGGTTATACAATGAATATGACAAAAACGGAAATTCATATGATCAAATTCTAGTTTCTAAACCATGTTTGAGTGTCATTAAATTCCTTAACTTCTTATACATACAAATTTCACACATTCTGCTATCAAATGTCGTTTTAAACTGAGTTAACCGCCTGTTGCATAGACGCAGTTATGAAAGCGAAAGTTTAATTGCCGCAAATTTTCTATCGCGTATTCAAATACTAAAAAATACCTTCATTTGGCCTAGCCCTAAAATGTTATGTAATGATTTACCCTCATGGCCCTTTAGAGAGATTCAATACAACGTACATAGATAAGTAGGTTCTCACAATTTGTCAGCCTACATCAGAAAGTCACGATGTCAACAAAAAAGGTAACGTCCGCCCCCGTCCACGAATCACAGACATAGGACACGAGGCTTAGAAACCAGAGACTAGGTATACCTACTACTATATACAACGTTCTAATTGTACCATTCTAATGGTAAAATCGTGGAAAATAAGCTTGTAAATAATGTACTTTTTATAAATAATAAGAAAATAATACTAATAGAGACAACAGTCATTTTGAGTATACTCGTAGGTGCATTTACGGAGCTGGGATTGATAACCTATGATTGATTTTAAATGTTATTTTTCTCTTATCAGAATTAATTATCGAAATTATACATTTTCCGGTGGATAGCGAATTTATATGAAGGATAAAGTAGATGGTGTCTTTATTTTGATCAAGTTTTAGTGAGTTTTAGAGAAACACACACTAGCACTACGCTTCTGAAAACTACCTTTCGGAAGCTTTGCTGCAAGAAAATTTATCAAAATTTAAGGCGACAAAGTATAGAACACCTATAGATCAGTAAGAGGTATCACGTTTTATAGTTCTTGACTCTTCGGTAAATAACCAATGTCTATGATGAGAACGAGTAAATAAATTCCTAATCTAATGCCGCCCACACGACTTGACGTGAGACAACCTCCTTTTTGTTCTCAGATAAACCCTATCTCGCTGAAATAATAGTCAGTATTGTTTCAGGACCCACGTGTTGGGATGTTTTTTTATATATTTCAAGATAAGTCGAATTGGTTAAATCGAAATAATATACTTCTTATTTGGTGTCGTCTTCGTCGTCTTCAGCCTATTGCAGTCCACTGCTGGACGTAGGCCTCCCCCAGTGCACGCCACAAAGCTACTGCCACAGGGAGGTTTTGCCCATAGTCACCACGCTGGGCAGGCGGGTTGGTGAACCCGTAATCGCCTCCCAGAAATCCTTAATCGCCTCGTACGATACCCACGGGCAGGCAGGTACAAACTCTATTCTGCCGGCACCACGCGGCTTGAACAAAACACAACTAAATGTGATACAACAGCAGCTAAGCTGGGATCTCCTTTATGATCTTTCATTTCAGGAAACCTCGTATTTATATGTATGTATGTACAACAGAGGGGCTTCAATGTGTTTCTGGAGATCACACTCAATAAGAGAGAAAACATAACTTCAAAGAAAACATAAATAACAACACTTTCAACATAGACGCAAAACACACATTGTTCAAGTATGTTCGTGTAATAAATAATTACCTACTGTATACATTCCGATTATTGGCAGTGGATTATCAGGATGCATTAGCAATGTTCACGCTATTTCATCATCAGGTTGGAACACATTGGTCTGACATGGCTTACGATGACCTTCATCCTTGGTCCATCGTCTGAATCTGAAGTCATCAGTTTCACTATAGTTTTTCTACTGGAAAATTGCCGGAAAAATATCATGAAGACCATTATAAACTTCATCTGATACCAGAAAAAAATACGACAGACGCTGAACGTTCTACGGTAATAGCTATACAGCTCTGTATTCCCGAATTGACGTGGCTAGATCTGCAGGATCACGAACGAGATTCTACCTATAGCTCCGCCAGCCATAGCGACTCCAGCACTCGTATGATGAATTTGGTGAGAGATCCACAGAGCTAAGTAATAACTAGACAAGGGAAGTGTTTCCACTTCTATCAGCCCAAATTCATTCATCCTGGCTCGAAAACGAGTGTCTATTCTAATTCTTAAATTCTTTTTACATGCAAAGTACATTCACTTAGTTTATCTAGTTATTAATAGCTCTGTGAATTTCACGTTTAAAGGCTCGAGCACACCGGATGCGTGTGCGTGCACGTAAGCGTAGACGTACACGTACCTCTGAGTTTAATGTATAGAACTGTCACCGCTTGACGTCTATGCTTACGTCTACGCATACGCATCCGGTCTGCCCGTGCCTATACAGTTCCATACATTACAACTCAGAGGTACGTATACGTCTACGCTTACGTGCACGCACACGCATCCGGTGTGCTCGAGCCTTAAAAGAGAGACATCTCGCCTCACCAAATTCCTCATACGGGTGTAGAGATTTACGAGTCCGGTAGACTTTTCCATTTCCACTGTCCATGAAAGAGTAATAATAGTGGTGTTATCGCTCCACACTGTGTCCATGACATTGTAATTACTGTGTACGAGACTGTGATTAAAGATGCATGGCGACCGCAAACCGTGACTTGTGACGAATTAACACGTGCTTTGCCATACATTTTTACATTATATACACACGTATGACCTTTATTGTAAGGAAAAATTTAACCTCTTAATGGTTAACCAATAAACTATACCTATGTTGAAAATAAAGAAAAAACCGACTAGGAAAAAATTTGGACCCAGATCATTCTCACAACTAAGACGCTAATGACACCTCTTCTGAAATGCGACAAACCGTTTAGGCTTTAGAGCGTGCCAAAGAAATATATATATATATATACATAGATTCATGCAAACATACACTTGTAAAACATAAACGTCTGGCGCAGACGGGTAAAAATAGGATTCCGTTGATATATTTCACAGCTGCCTAAACCAAGTGCACTCAAAAATCAATTTTTTGTTGTCGATGATTTTGATAGAGAATATAATTATTTTTGTATAAGATCCTCTCTTTATAGAGTAATTATATTCATTACTAGGATCATGTAGCTTTTGTAAGAAACCAAAAAAAAAAAATATTTGGCTTTGCGGTAAAAATACAATGAACAAACAAAAATCTATCAATGAAGTTAATATTCTTAAAGTTATTGTACAAATTGTATTGTTTCTTCATAGCAACCGCTCGTAAAAGGTTATATTCGGCGCTCGTAGCTTTTTAAATAACTCGCATATCATGGAGTTTTATGATTATGTGTGTATGGCCTTTTATCTACTAATGCATAATTTTAAATTAGACACCGTGGTCCCAAAAATTATAAATCAGATGTAAATCAAAACACCAAAGATGTTGTTGAAGAATCATAATATTTAACTTTCTGAACCAACAGAGAAGACCTTTTTCAAAAATATAATCACCATAATTTCTCAAGTAAACATCCATTACTCATTACAAGAAATAATCTTTCACATCCAATTTTCTACATCGTTAGGAGATCACTTATCGCAATCGATATCAAAAATATTTCGATCACGTAACACTAATAACCAATGCGAGCTGCATTTTCAACTCCGGCGCAGCTATAAATCAAACAGACAAAGCTTACAAGGAAAGCCACTTCCATATAAGGCAATGTCTAGCCGAACTGAACTATGCTGTCAACGGTGGACTCTATCAATATGATATCGTAAAGAATGTTTTAGAATGACGCGTAAAATTCGAACATACGATGCCGGCGTGCACACCGGTCAACCTTGGAGCACTCACTTTTGTATATAACCATTTATTTATCATGAATGCTGATTTGTAGAACAACAAAATAACTAGCTCACCCGGCCTAGCTCGTATCCCCTAACTTATAGAGTAGCTAATGCCGCCACATAACCGCAAAGCAAACAACGTGCTCCCAAACAAGTAGGACATTATCGGCTGACATTTTAAAATCTATTTAATTTTATGTGCTGTTAGAACTCTTTTGTTTTCTAGCGGTGTGATTAGACAAATTGTTATTATTAACTCAGGAATTCACAAACCTGCTTAAGTAATGGAAAAAGGTCACATGCAACAGGATCTCGGTCGATCGAGTCTGATCGGATAAGCGTGCAATAGTTACTGTTATAGAACCTGCAGACTTACAGCGAGATATTTCGATAAAATCGAACATCGATAAACCTCATGGTTAATCTTAGGCGGTTTCCTAGGTTTGTGCTAAATGAATCGAAGAGGACAATGGTGGAATCTGTTTATTTAGAAGAACTACTTTGTCGGAAACAATTATAAGTTGGTGAATATAAAAAGGGAAATGACTCGTATAAGGTTAATACTACATTAAGAACATGATGAAAAGGCCATAGTAGACGTTAGTTTGTGGCACACATTTTTATAGAAAGACTTCTACGTTTACACATGGAAATAAAAAGGAGTTCAAGAAATAAGTTACGAGTACGACGCCTATAACACGAGAATGAAAAATTTCTCGGCACAAGTCTGTAACGTCTTCAACGTTTCTCAGGTGCACTAGCAGTTCTCGACGAGAGTCTATATGGGGCATTACACTGTGTCTAAAATGAGACCTAGTCTAGCTCCGACACCGGTAGAACGACTTGTTTCATACGAACAGGAATATCTACTTATAGCGTCAGTGAAAAAAGATGTAGAGGCACCGAAATGGTAATACTTGCATTTGCGTTTTTATATTTAAATACGAATATAATGTATATAGAAATAAGAAAATATTTTCCAAAAAAGATACACAGACAGATCAATCATAACAACTCAATCATATAACTATACCTACTTAACAGTCTTGTTAAGTCATTTCATGTATTAAAAATATTCTGGTTTAGATATCCTTAAATCTGTCTAGAATCTACAGATATTGGATTTGATATTTGATCATCATGAGTAAGTAGCCTGAAAGATTTTTCCATCTTCAACGAGGTTTGTGGCATTTACCTACTAAGTGGTTTTTGATAAATTCTCAAAGTTTCGAAAATTCATAAAAGCCCTTTAATTAGTTTCCTACAGATAAAGAAACAAAGCTATGATCCCCGATCGTAGCCGAACAAGTCCGAACGCGGCGTTGCGCCATGCGTCCGCGCAGTGAAAGTGGTGCGCGACGGCGATTGGCCGCCGACTTGCGGCTGACAGCTCTTTGTGCTACTTGTTCCCTGATTCCTTTGCCTCGATTAATATCCGGTGTATTAATTAAAAAAGATCACATGGATACCATATCCTAGGATTTGTCCTGAGATTTCAGGATTTTTCGACTTTTTCAGGATTGCGGCCGGATTTTGCAAATCTCGTGATACCTCAGATAGATAGATCCGCAGTGAATAAAACGATATTAATACGTTTTTGAGAGAAAATTTATAAACTGTATAAAATCTCAGGACTTTTCAATGGAAATCAGGCCTTTTCTCCAGTTTTTTTATTTTTTCATCTGGTAACCCTACATAAACAGGCAGAGCTTAGAGAGGTCCATACCCATAGAGAGAGCCTATCCTAGGACTGTCTTCCTTCTAGTCCTTTAAATATTTTGAATAATGTAGCAAATTATTTATTAAAACACTGAAAAACATTATGGACTATAAATTTTATTGATCCTTTTGTTTTTTATTGAGATTATTTTATTAGATTTTTATTGTTGAATTCTTATCTTCTGTATCATTTTACTTCATAGGTACTTCATCTTCATGGCGTATAAATTAAAGTATTGGTGTATATAGTACCATCCGATATTGGTATCAGATAAAATATCCTATTCTATCTCTTACCAATTTCTAATTTCGCCTGTGGAAATGTCAATTTGTGTAGCAAATTTTAATGTGCATGCAAAGCAGGTCAAATCTTAGCTAGTAAAACAACGTTTACTGTTATAATATTTATCATCCTACAACGCTTCCTTATTACGTAACTGTGTTTAAATACTCAAATCCATCGCGAAACTGTTCAGATAAACATCAAAACTCATTATTTTGTCCATTCACATTTCGGCTATAATAAAATTAGACTATAATTTTTTCTTTATTTGCGAAGTTAACCTCAAAAGTGCAAATTAAATTGCGAGTATCTGTTGCGAAACGACATACGGGATGCATCTAGCAGTTAAATTAACATTATTATCTATGACATAACTATTTATAGAAGGATACCTACTACTTGTATATTGGTGTGGTATCGACAGAGTAGAATACCACAACCCCATGTCTGCCCATGAGTATCGTAAGAGGTGATTAAGGGTTTCCGAGAGGTAGACAGCAGAGCAGCGCCTCCCGTATTGACAACATAGCTTAGATTAATTATAACTGGATTCAGTGACAGCGCTCATAAAATGGCACTACAGGCTGCTCAAATGTATGGCTGGGCGTCTAATGTCGTAAATTGATACAAGCAAGAAAAGTCGAGTCTTATGGTAACTACATTCGTGCCACTTTTTACAAAGATTTCATTATGAGACACCGCTTCTACAGATAATCACGACACTGCAACATAGTCCGAAAATCTCGCTGCTGTCACTGACACGCCTGCCCAGCGTGGTTGCTATGGAGGCTGGTGGACTGCCCTGGGGGAGGCCTACGTCCAGCAGTGAACTGAAGAAGGCTGATGTGTATGTAACACGTGCCATAACGACTATGAAATTAAAACACCAAACGGCCTAATCAATATATAAAATATAAAATGTACGCAAGTAAATGTAAGATAAAGCGCCAAGAGACGGAAATTTTTAGGATTTTTTGCATTCTCTGGAAAATTCTGTGAATAGAATTGGAAAAAATAATATATATCTTTAGAACTCTATTGAATTAAATTGATATTCACAAAATATGATCAACTTAATCATAATAAAATTTTGAAGACTATTCACAACTGGATATTTTTCTCTTTTCTGAACGAAAGCTTTTCATTTTCAATAAAAACATTTTACTTGTGTCGATATATAACGGATCGGGCATCGATATCGGATCGGATAACGTGAAACGCGTCACAGTGAGTCTGATTCGAATTCCACTGGAATTCAACACGCGCCTCTTGTTACTCAAATCTGGTGCAATTTCAGAAAGGCTTTAGTATCTTTCGCATGTATTTTAATGACGCATTAGGAAATACATTCCACAGCATGTTTTAATTACATCTACCCCAGATTTATAAGTTAAGATGTCTGTAATTACACAAACTTCAAGCATACGACAATGGTAATGCAGGTCTTCATTAGAATACATCAGCTGCATATCCTATCGCGAATGTCGTAAGAGTCGTATATAAACATATATAGGTACATAGGGCTATGTTCCCGGAATGGGTTAGGGAGAACTGTAGAAACATAAAGGAAATTCCATAGGGCACGTTTTGTATAGCGGGGACAGATTTAAACGATCAGTGACCATATTAATAATTAGTTGTACGTAATAAATCAACCATATCATACAAATTGCATTCACTACGGAATAAATAACTTTTGGTATTTCACTATTCAATGACGCAGTTTTTAAGTTTTATAACTAAATTATCGTCAACATATATAGGTAGTCCGTTTCAAAAATTAAGGCCCACGGATTTTAATGAAACTAAATAAAATATGAACAAGTGTTAGGGTTATTATGACGCTAGCGCTATTTTAGAGGACTTCGATGGTGAAACGAGGTATTGTTATCGTCTCGATAAACGCGCATAATCGATTAGTGCACATAGAGTCGATTCACCAATAGTTCCTTTCAATAGCGGCGCTTGTTATTCAGTATGTATTTGTTATGTATTCTAATAGCCAATAAAGAGCAGTGCGTATTTAGCCACCGCGTTTGACTGTAGTGTCGATCCCCAGCAAATACACAACACGTGGCGACGAGTCGTATTCACGCAAATAATGTCTTCCGGTGCAGTATTTGGAATCCTTTCTACGTTCGATCATCAAACCTGTGATTGGACCTCCTACAAACAAAGACTTCTACAATGGTTCATCGCAAATGATATCACGTCGGAATTGGACAAGTCAGGAATAAAAAGGCGGGCAATTTTGCTAAGCGCACTCAGTGAGACAAGCTACAAGCTAGCTAGTGATCTAGCCCTGCCTAGCAAGTTAGAAAATCTCGAATTTGAAGTGATCACAAAGCTTTTAGATGACCATTTCACTCCGAAGCGTTCCGGCTTTGCCGAGCGCTATCACTTCTACGCAGCAGTGCAGAATCCTGGTGAAACCCACACCAAATGGGCAGCTAGACTCCGTGGACTCGCGGCACACTGTAATTTTAATAATCTTGAAGAGGCCCTACTAGATAAGTTCGTCATGGGTATGGCAGCGGGACACGAGCGCGACAAGATGTTCGCACAAGATCTTCGGGAGCTCACACTAGTGAAGGCGGTGGAGCTGGCAGAAAGCGTGCATTGTGCACGCAAGGCGGCGGGAGCGGCGTCCATGGGCGCCGCGGCCTTCGCATATGTAGCCCGAGATGTCGACGGGGGCGCCGCCGTGTTAAGCATCGCAAGAAAAAATGAAAAATGTGCAGTGTGCGGTTATTCTAATCACACGAGTGATAAGTGTCGTTTTTCCAATTACAAGTGTAAAAAATGTGGCCTTAAGGGTCACCTCCGTCGTATGTGCACTTCTAAAGTTCATTTTGTAAATGAGTGCCGTGTGGAAGAAGATGATGACGGTAAGCGATTTTTCAACATTCAATGTGACAAAGGCAAACCTATGACCGCAACGGTTGAAATATCTAATGGTTTATTTCTGGAATTTGAGATCGACAGCGGATCTGCTGTCAGTGCTATTTCCCAATCGTGCTATAATAAAAATTTTAATCATGTGGTTTTGTCACCGACAAATAAGAAATTGTCAAATTACACTGGCGGTAGCATTGAAACTTTAGGCATCGCGCGCCTACCGGTTACCTACCTTAACAATACGCACACACTCGACTTTTATGTTGTGCGTAACGGCGGGCCACCACTTCTAGGCAGGGATTTTATTCGCTTATTTCATTTGGAAATAGCACCGACTATCAAATATTGTGAACATCCTATTAACATTGAGAAACAATTGGCTGATAAGTTTCCTAATTTATTTTCCGGGAAATTAGGCTGTTTCAACAGATTTGACGTAAAGCTACATTTGAAACCTAACTCTAAACTGGTGTTCTTTAAAGCCAGGCAAATAGCATTCTCATTAAAAGATAAAATCAATCACGAGATCGATCGTCTTATCGATCTAGGCATTTTAAAACCAGTTAATGACTCCGAATATGCCTCACCTATTGTGCCGGTTTTAAAGAAGGACGGTGGGGTAAGGATATGCGCAGACTATTCAGTGTCTTTAAACAAACAACTAGTCATCGAAAAATACCCATTGCTGACAGTAGATGAGCTATTTTCCAAATTACATGGCGGAGAACAATTTTCTAAAATCGACTTGTCTATGGCCTATAATCAGATTTGTTTATCAGATAAGGATGAGTCACAAGACTACACTTGCATAAACACTCACCGCGGGCTTTTTAAATACACTAGGTTAGTATTTGGTTTGTCTAGTGCCGCGGCGATCTTCCAAAGAGCCATGGAGGGTGTGCTCGCCGGTTTGGAAGGTGTTCTTTACTTTCAAGACGACATAGCTGTAACGGGTATAGACAAAAAACAACACACAGAGAGATTATTTGAAGTTATGCAGAGATTACAAGACAGCGGACTAACTATACAGTTAAAAAAATGTAGTTTTTTTCAAAATGAAATTAGTTATCTCGGCCACATAATAGACAAACATGGTGTACGGAAGTCTCCCGAGAAAGTCAAAGCAATTCTTGAGGCTCCGAAACCGACTAATGTTGCTCAACTGCAATCATTTTTGGGCCTTATTAATTACTACAGAAACTATGTACCTAATGCCTCGTCAATTCTAAGCCCATTATATGACCTTTTGCAGAAAAATAAGAAGTGGGAGTGGACAGCGGTCCACAACTATGCTTTCACTGAAATAAAAAAATTACTAGCATCTGATAAAGTACTCACTCATTTCGACCCAAATGCTAAGTTAATTTTGACAGTGGACGCATCTCCCACCGGTTTGGGCGCAATTTTGTCTCAAATTGAAAAAGATGGCTCTGAAAAACCAATATCCTATGCGTCGAGAACTCTTTCAGTAACAGAGAAAAAATACTCGCAAATTCAGAAAGAGGCAACGGCCATAATTTTCGGTGTAAAGAGATATCATCAGTATTTATATGGAAGATATGATCCATTCATACTTAAAACCGATCACAAACCTTTATTAACTATTTTTGGTCCGCATCGCGGAATACCTGAGATTTCTGCGAATAGACTGCAACGTTATGCAATGTTTCTTTCGGCCTATAATTACGAAATTAATTACGTTCGCAGTGCTGATAACAGTGCAGACTACTTATCCCGCGCGACGATACCATTGTCTAATATGATAGGCTCGGATGAGAGCACTCGGGACATAGAACGTGACCTTGAAGATCGCGCGGCATATGTACATTTTGTTGTTGATGGTAGTTTGCCGATCACATTACCGGAATTGCAGAATGAGACCAAAAAAGACTCTTTGTTATCGTGTGTAATATCCTATGTTAAAAATGGTTGGCCCAACAAATTAAATAAATATCAAGGGCGTCTTAAACCGTTTTTTCTATGTAGACATCAATTATCGCATGAAAATGGTTGTCTAATGCGAGGATTCAAAGTTATAATTCCGAACAGTTTACAAAAACGTTTATGTGACAAGCTGCACAGTTCGCACTTTGGTATAGTGAAGATGAAAAGTGCAGCGCGTTCACGCTTCTGGTTCCCGGGTTTAGATGCCGCGCTAGAACAGCTGACCGCGCAGTGTTCGGTGTGCACGCAACTGCGGCCGTCCCCGCCCCGCGCGCCGCTCACGCCGTGGCCATTCCCGCCATCGCCCTTCTACAGGATTCATCTCGATTTCCTGGGCCCTCTTAATAATCAAATGTTTCTAATAGTTGTAGACGCATACACTAAATGGGTTGAATGCTATGCTATGACTAACAATTATGGATCAAAAGCGGTAATTGATAAATTACACGAGCTTATGTCGCGAGTAGGTATACCCAAAGTGTTGGTGAGTGACAATGCCACGTCATTTACCTCTCAAGAATTTGAACAATTCTGTAACATAAACGGTATAAAGCACGTATTTTCCCCACCATACAACCCTGCTAGCAATGGTCAAGCGGAGAGCTTTGTGAAAATAGTCAAAAGAGGGTTAAAATCTATTATAATTACTAGTAGTTCTAAAAAAATATCACAAGACCGGATTTTAAAATTTTTATTTGACTATAGAAATTCCAGAAATAGCACCACCGATAAGTCACCGTCCGAGTTATTGTATGGTCGTTCTCTTAGATCAAGATTAGATCTTTGTATACCTGTCGTTCATCCATCATCATCCACACCCACAGAGCTAGCTCAAACTGTGGCGCGAAATCAGTCCTTGCAGGTTAAGAATTATGGAGGAAAAAACAGCAATCACATTTTTAAAACCAATGATATAGTTTGGCTAAAGAGATACTTGAACAACCACAAATATACTTGGATTAAAGGCATAATTAAAGAAAAGATAGGCAATGTTATTTACAAAATTTACATTCCTGAACTAAACACAGAAGTGACAAGACACATAAATCAAATATATTCTTCTAAAGAGAATGTCTTGACTGCTGAACATCAGGACAGAACTTCGAGTTGGGATCCTGACATCATTCCGGACTTGCGTCATACTAGTCCTGAACATAGTACTGATCACCTCAATGATCCTGCCTACAGTAGTGTACAACCGCTGCCGCCGCCGCCGACACCGCCGCCGCCGCCGCCGCCGCCGCCGCCGCCGCCGCCGTCGCGCGTGGGAGATATGAATGAATCATTGCTTGTACTCACGCCACCGCCGCCGGCACCCAAACCTACTGAACTTGAGTCTCCATTGTTGGCCGCGCAGAACCTTGATTCTCCACGATTCGGTACACCAACTAGCGAACCCGAAACTACAAATAATGTTCAAGAGAATACTCGTTCTAAGCGCATCCGACCAAAGGTTGATTATAGAAAGCTATTGTAGTTTAAGTTTAGTTTTATTATCTTTTCTATCTAAAGGGAAAGGATTGTTATGTATTCTAATAGCCAATAAAGAGCAGTGCGTATTTAGCCACCGCGTTTGACTGTAGTGTCGATCCCCAGCAAATACACAACAGTATTATAATAAACGGTGTAGCTGCATACAAAAAATATTAGTTCACAAATCGTCCACGGCAAGTATTCTGTGAAACTCTTTTACTTGTGTTCACCTTAATATGCAATGAGTTAATTTTGAATTGCACTAAAATAACTAATAATTTTTATAATAAAGGTGGTCTGTGATCTAGCATTTCTGACTACACATACATATATGCGTGTACTGGGAGTGAGCAATAAGATGACGGATAATAGGGATGAATGGAAGAAAAGAACATATTGCGCCGACCCCAAATAAATGGGAACAGGGCAGGAAGATGATCATGATGATGACCATGGAAATGCAGCCGTCTGTAGGTAGGTAATGTGTATATTAGATATATACATACTTACATAACATTATATGAATGTATGTATGAACTAAATACATGCTTAATAACAGCGTTAATTTTTCAGCAGATTAGTACGCGTCTCGCTCCACATCTTGATCACCCATCCAAATTCCGACCAAGAAATAAGTTGCTTAGCATTAGAAATCGACGCTGAATCACATCGCACACGCGTGAAAATTCTTTAATAAACGCACTTATTTCGATAATAATAAAATTAATTGCATATTGTCGAGTTTTATCATGGCGTCCTTTATCAGCTTTTCATATACGATAACCTTCTCTAATTAAAACTAGTATCCTGCGACTTCATCTGCATATATATTACTGTTTCAAACTATGTTATTTATTTTTCTTGATATTAACTCCCCTATATCAATAATAAATACTTGACTAAAATTTCAATAACACTCAACCTTTGAAAAATGAAAACAAAGTGCCCTCAAAAGATAAGTTTTCATTAAAATACGAGAATAAAAGTTCTTTCACGAATTCCCATCGCCTAAACTTTCATCAAAATCTGTTTAGTCCTATTGCCATAACACATACACGAGGTAACTTCTTATATATATTAGTATGAATATTAATTAAGCCAAGCTCACTTAACATGAAAACATTTGACCTAAATACTAAGTTAGGCATTAAGATAAGATCTAAACACCTACGTCTGATAAAAAATACACGATCGCCTCCAATATAGTCAATATGTAAATTATTCTAATTCCTTACATACCAGATCACTAACTATGGCTTATACCAGGCAGATTTGGAGACAACTTTAAAAACTTTCGACAACCGTCTTTAGTTATTAATTAGAATGAAAGCTAACTGACCTATAGAAGGAGATTCGAATCATCTAGTTACTTAGTACCTACGACATAAGACCTTAGGGATCTTAGTGTGGAACTAGGTTAATGTTCTGTTAAGTGAAAAAAAGTTATACCGATATAAAATGCATTTCCCCCTATGAGTTTCATAAAGTGAGCAACATAAAGTACCTACGAGTAACTTGTTTTGTTGACATCATTTATAAAACGGTGTGGAATAAAGTAATTACATTAGAAACTAATTAAACCTTACCTTATAATCTTGGTAATTACAAATGCGAAAACTAATAGGCACATAATATATGATATTATTTTGCCTATCAATATTGTACTAGCGAAATTTGGTAGTTTTTTTCCTCTGCTGTAATATTTTGAAACATCAAGGCAGATTCCAACTAGCAGGAGTTCCGTAATCCGAAATATTGCAATAGTAAAGCGATAGCAAAAGTTGCACAATTATTCCGTTGTGATGATAAATTCAGGATTACACAAACGGAATTATTATAATACTAGTGGACGCCCGCGACTTCGTCCGCGTGGACTGCAGAAAAAAACAAAATGTCGAAATTAACCGGGATAAAAATATTTTCCCTGGATAAAAAGTAGCCTATGTGTTAATCCGGGGTGTCAGCTAACTCCATACCAAATTTTATTAAAATCGCTCCAGCCGTTTTTACGTGAAAGAGTAACAAACATCCATCCATCCATACTTACAAACTTTCGCCTTTATAATATTAGTAGGATTACAAGTTTTATGAGCGATTAGCGATAATGTCTAATGCTATCTCTTTGCGTTTTCAAGATGAGTATTTAATAGTCAACCGGGATACGTAATATGTAGTCTACCTTTTACCATAGAGACCCGAAAAAAAAGTAAAGGGCAAGGAAGGTTTGAAATCTTCTTTATGTCCTGTTCATTTGGGGTCGGCGCAACATGTACCTACTTTTCTTTCATTCGTCCCTACTAGTCGTCACTTCGTCACTTGAGATTTGTGTGTGGTGTATTTTTTGTAGTTTTCCGTTATACATGGCAATATTTAATATCCATACAAACACCGTTTTCTCTTAACATTTCATTATCATTTATGTATCGAGTACAAATTCCTCGTTAGCATACATTTATCCGTAGATATTATGTAACATAATTGCAAAGTATTATGTTATCTGAGATCCTTCTTTCTATTCTACTTCTGATTATATCATTATGTTTTGTTTATCATGGGAATCGTTGTGCTGATATCGTACGTCTGTCTGTCCGTTACACTTTTATGAGAAAGTAGATTAACATAGTAAGAGATATTTTTTATGCTAATAATAACATTACATAACTTTATTTAAAGGAAAATTAAGTTTATTTTTTTATTTTTTCTATAGTCCATAAGGACGGAGTTGTAAAAATAAGGGATGACGGATTTGGGGGAATATGGTCTTAATAATTTAAAATAAGAAAGTCCATCTCTATAACAACAGTAAAGAACAGATGGAAGAACTATGTGAAGTAAATTTCTCATGATAAATGAATTATAATTTGATCAAACTGCTTTTTTTTTCTTAAGTCTTGTAAACCCATTATAACATTGCTGGTTACAACGATAACACGTACCTGTACCAAGTTAATCAGAGATAGTATATGTAACTATGTTGTACCCACGTAAATACCTAGTGCACAACACTTAAAAAATAGGTACGCAAACATAGATAAACAAATGAAAATATTTGCCTTAGCATTCTTTAGAAACACGTAGATAAATAGAATGCCCGACTAGCAAATAAACATTATCTAACAATCACTTCGTCAGTTATCGTGTCATTACAAAAATCTTTAGATATCGTTTAAGTTAAAGTTTAACTTTGACCATAGAGGAATAAGATGTAGACATAGAGTGCTAATGTCATACTAACAGTTTTAATGCACCATTAGACTTTTCGGTGCCTCACAATTCCAGTTCTTGATACTTAGATTGCATTACTATACGTTACAATACATTAGTAATGTAGTACATTACTATACATTACACTAATAGAATCTAAGTGTCAAGGACTGGAATTGTGAGGCACCGAAAAGTCTAATGGTGCATCGAAACAGTTAGTATGACATTAGCACTCTGACATCTTATTCCTCTATGCTTTGACAGATATTCTTAACATTTTGCTGTTAAACGTTGGCTACATCTGATCCAGCTGTACTAAACGTTACTGTAGCTACTTGTCAGTGATCTTGCTACATCTGATCCAGCTGTACTAAACGTTACTGTAGCTACTTGTCAGTGATCTTGCTACATCTGATCCAGCTGTACTAAACGTTACTGTAGAATCTCATTTGCGATCCAGCAGTTCTAACTACCCCCTTTTTTGGAACTCAACCGAGTATGTACCTACATACATAGGTACATATTGGCCGCGTGGTGCCGGCAAAGTAGAATTCGTACCACCCCATGTCTGCCCGTGGGTATCGTACGAGGCGATTAAGGGTTTCCGGGAGGTGGGCAGCAGCGCCTCCCGTGTTGACAACATAGTCCAAAATACAAACTGCGGTCACCAACCCGCCTGCCCAGCGTGGTGACTATAGGCAAATACCCCCCATGGCATGTTTTAGGAGTGTCTCACTTTTGACGCTATTTTGTGAGTCTTGACCCTAGAATACCCCTACTATCCACGTCTCCATATATACTACTCTATACAGGGATGCCTACTAGAAGTTAATTTTGTAACATCAAGGACATTACGTACACGACCGGTCGGCCGTGAAATAACCTCCCATCGAGGGATCCGTAGTTCTAATCTAAACTAACATTATAATATAAGGAGAACATAATTTGTATCTCAGTATGATAACATCAAGAACTAGCTCGTGTTGAGCCAAGAAATTCTGACAAAGTTTAAAGGGTACTTGCACCTTTTTGACGGAATTTTCAAATTGATTATACGTGGGCGCTCGCTTGCGGCTCACAGCACAGTAAATGAAGGCACTCCGCCCGCGTGGACTGCAGAAAAAACAAAATTATCCGGGATAAAAACATTTTAGCCTATATGCTAATATACCTGTCACAATATATTCCTGAAAACTGCATCGAAATCGGTCCAGCCGTTTCTGAGATTAGCGTGCACAAACATTGATCCGTTACAACTTTATTATATGTATACATTAGATTTTAGGCTGCCTCATGAGCTTCTTAAAATTTCATATTTAGAAAAATATGAACTTTCTGACTAGCTACATTTTTGAGAACAGCTGCATAACCTACTTGCCACTCTTTAGCATAACATAGATTGATCTGGAATTAAAAAATAATAATTAAAATATTACACCCTTTCACAACACATTAAGTTAGTCCCACACTAAGATCCCTAAGTTCTTTCTTCCCTCAGTCTCGTGGGTACTAAGCAACGGTATAAATAAATAGATAGAATAGAAACATGCATGACTCGGAAACAAGTTTTTTTTTTTTATTGAAGCAAACACCACGGAACCCTAATAAATTAATCTACCATATGTTCCATACCGTTGCTAATGACCGTTCAATAAATTACTCCAGCTATCGATATTTTATGAAAATGTAATATCGAAAGAGAAATATTTATCGATGCGACTGAAAGGTTCATTTAACAAAAATCGTAAAACACCGCACTGACGTACAAATTATGGTGTGTTTTATATCTAACTGTTCCCGCTTGAATTAATCTGGAATATTATTCTATAAGTAAAGAAGTTGATGAGTCGAACATCGATCATGCAGGCTAAGCAACGGTTACTGCGGTCTATAACTCGATGGGTGGACTGGTATCTAAAGACTGCTTCTAATCGTCACAAACCTTTTTTAGGTTCGTGGGAATAGAATTCACAATTAGGTATATTCTTTAAATAATTTCTATATCCAATTGTGTTCTAATGTACCTACTAATTAATGAAAGAACATCGATTTTAATAGAAATTCAGTAAACAATTAGTCACATGTTTCATAAGCATGCAATCTTATTTGCCATACTTAGGTACATAATATACCCACATGCACGTAGGCTTCCCCCAGGGCACGTCACAAGACTACTGCCATAGATTTTTTTGCCCGTAGCCACAACGCTGACTCAGGCAGGTTGGTTCCTGCAGTGTGATTTTCCCCACATCCCGGTATCTCTTAATCGACATAGGGTGGTGCTTGCTATTCTAATCTGCCGACACCAAGTAGTTACTTTGATATAATATAACTATACCAAGCTATATTTGTACTTGTAAACGCTCATTTAACAATTTTAACCGCAGATTGTGAATTCTACACAAACAATTTTATTGAGTCACTCAAGTGTTTATCTCTGTCATCTGATGAAAGCCGCAATTAGGTGAAGATGATACCGGAAGGTCAAGTACTTATTGCGTTAATATCGTTATAACTCCCATAAAAAAACTGGGCCGTACTTGTGAATCTATAAATATTTCAAACCACAAACTGTGTTCTCAAAGTGAGGTAGATATTTTATTTTTTTATTTGCATAGCGGGGATAGATTCAAATGATCAGTGAAAAGTTGCTCGCTCGTACAGGATAATATCAAACTATACTATACGCCAACCCTCCTGGCACACGCCGTCATAGAACGTTATATGACAGTGCGTGCCAGGAGCATTGGCGTATTGAGATTCCTTTACTATAGTAAAGGAACCACTGGTTGAGTCAATATTTTACAATAAAACTTATTCAAGGTTAGGCAATCCTGACTCCCTCGCTGCCCTTTTAAATCTTGGTTCTGAATGGTTCATTGGGGTTTTCTCTAGTGGTGTTCAAAAAAGCTATATTCTCGGAACGCGTGAAAGTGATATGCTACATGCAAGTAGCGTGCTATTTTTTCCGTGACGTTATAACGTTACGAGTTGTGATTATTACCAAATATGTAGTTCCTTTGAATGGTGGCGCTAGTTGCCTAGTGTATGATTATGTAATCTATATAACTGCATACAAAAAATGTTAGTTCCAGAATCGGGTACCGGAGCAATTCTATGAGACAAACAGTTACGTTCTATATCACAATACCAATATCACGACAATAAAGAGTCACGAATCCGAGCGAACCTCTATTCTGAGCTGTTACGTTCTATATCACAATACCAACATCACGACAATAAAGAGTCATGGATCCGAACGAACCTCTATTCTGAGCTGTTACGTTCTATATCACCAATACCAATATCCCGCAAATCACAAGTCACGAATGAATGAATACGACCGAACGAATACGCTATATTCTTTTCATAGCATATAGTTCTATATCACAATACCAATATCACGCCAGCCAATGACAAGTCACGAATACGCTATATTCTAGTTGACGCTATTTCATATTCATAATAGCTGGTAGCTATTATTGGTAGTCCGGCGCCGGCTGTCACACGCTATGCGTGCGCGTGTGGAACGAAGGCGCGATGAGTCATGCGTACGCGACACGTGAAGCGCGCATATCGTTATAGCGTTTAGCTTGGAACGAGTCAATTAAATCATTGGTTACTGCGCTATGGACAAATAGCATGTTATTTTTAAAGCTATACGTTATATTAGCTACCACTAGGTTTCTCCACAAAGAAATTTACACTAATGTCATTTTGTTTTCAATATGAGTGCCAAGCTTATAGACTGAGAGATAGCTTCATTTTGATCCAATGTTATGAGGGTTCAGCGATAGGGAGTTCAACGAAAGACGTCCGTCTATAGCACGAGAATATTTCTAACTGCCAGTTTGACAAGCAAAGAGCGGGACGCAACGCGCTCTCCTATAACTTACACACTAACAGATCCCTTTACACCACTTTACACCATTTACTCTGTTTTTCTCACTGTTCAAGTATCTACTATTCCAAAACGTCCAAAACGTCACCATCCCACTTTCCTCATAATAGAAAATCACACATGTCGACAAAAGGCACTTGTGTGCGTGCAGCAAAGATATAACAATGTCCAGTTATAGGAACTATGTTCTAATGTAATGAAAACATGTTCTTTTGTGAAAAGAATAATACGAGCCATGTATATTTATTATACCGAGAAGCACAATGTCTTATTGGGTTCTACGACTATTTATGTTCGAGTTATATTAAATATCCGCGACATAAGAAATATAGATAGTTATGAGTATTGAGAACTTTATCATCTAGCTAGATGGCAAAGGCAATCATAAAGTCTCTGTCATCTGATGAACTCCATCAAGGGTCTAAAATATACCGGTGGTTTTGAATATGTAGGTCCTTGCGTACGGATTATCTATTATCGATTCTGTGATATTGATAATAGTCTTTATTACCGACTTTAATTTTTAACAGCATTGTGACCTCTAAGCAATATTCCGAATCAATTATTTTTTCCAATAATTTAGAGTTCAACAAATTCAATTTAAAATTCAAACACTTTGCTATGCTAGGTTCAACATGCCAATGTGTTAAATACCTATTTCATACTCTCAACACAGCAATCTAGATTCTAGATAACATTTTTTCATTTGTTAACTTGGAAATACTACAACGGAATACCCTTTTTTGTTTCCTTCTTGCGACTTCCTTCCTTATTGAGAGGCTAGTCAGTCTAATGGCAAATGGTTTTCAGGTGTTTTCATAAGTCGCATTCTTAAATTTGTTCCAAGAAACTTAAAAAATTACCAAAAATATGCAAAAAATGCTGTTTAAAGCAAACGTTTTAGGTTAAAACTTTACTGGGCAAAGATATTGCACCACTAAATATCCATAAATCATTATCAGTCAATCCAGATTCCTCTCAAGTAGATGGCTAATCAACTTCACCATCCGAAGTACTCAATATAATTAGGACATCAGTGGCCCTTGTTTCCGGCTCCATTGCACAAGGGGTCGTTACTCCAACCAGCTATTAACTTGGTGAAGGCTGTTACAGCGCTTTACATAAATTCAAGTCGCCAGCATTTTATAGTTGCAAAATTTAAACTGGATCATCAGTCATCTATTTTATGCCCATTCTATACGAGTACTCCTTTCAAAGTATTTAAAGATAGTTTGGAGTTCGCGTCGAAGTCGTTTTCAGATTGTTCTTAAAGATTCTACAGTTTTTACGTACAACACCGCTGTTTTCCCGAAATGGGAAGCCAGAACTGCAAGATCATAATGAAGATCATAGCGGGAAGAGTTGTAAATTTATCAGTGTCAAAGTTACTAGCTTATCGCCCAAGAGAATGCCCAAGTTACTAAGTCGACTCTTGGAAAGAGATGCAGTTTTATTTTTCGTAATTAATGAGTCCGACAAGAACATGTAAGTCCAATAGAAAACAAATTGTTGTGTTATAATTCATCATAAAAGTGTAACTATCTATTTAATCATTTTAAACTAAATAAATAAGCATAAAAAGGTGGAATAATAAACAAAGAAGTCGTTACAGGCATGCTTGTCGCAAAACGTGAACGTAGTGAAAACCATCAGACGAGAGTACATCGCAACGTAGCTGCGTAAGTACCTATCTAAACTGCGCATTAGCTCGACGGGTCAGTACATTGCAGACTACACGGTTTTTAAAGACAAGGTTTTATATTCACGTTTGTCAGTTACTGTACTAGTTAGCAATTTTATTGGTCTGATTTTTAGTTTGTTGCTATTTGATTGTTGTTTAGTTAGTTTTATAAGTCTGATTTTAAGCAAATATTTGTGTAGACTTTAATTTACCTTAACTATTAGATTGTTTGTTTAGAGATACAAACCGTGGAACTGCAGATAGTTTCGTAAGTTCTGAAGAATAAGGACGAGTAGGGCTACTTTAAAATCTTTATTATACCAGTAAATACTAATGCTAAAAGATTGCTAACTAAATAAGCACCAAAGCAGAAAAACACTTCCTGACATTTGAATCAAGAATGGCTTACCAATATTAAAACTATGTACCTACATGTAAAAATCACACTCAACCACCGAAACAAACTTTTATGTCAAAGAAAAGAGACTGCTACTGCTAGAGAGAGGTTCAAGGGAAGAGTTACCTCTCAGAATATATTAGATTAAAGAAGTTTCGATCTTCCAGATCCTTACGTCCAGAAAACCAGCAAATATTATTCCAGTCAGAAAAATACCTCATCATTATAATAAATATTTTAGTGAATTGTCAGGATCATCACGACAACATAAAGAATCTCTGGTCATGTATTCAGCAACGGAAATTATGGCCTTTTTAGGATCATTACAAGGTGATTTCGGTAAATTGGTTGTTTACTTGTTGTTCAATAATCTTACAGATTGGACAATACAATTGAATACCAGACAATCGGATGTACGTAACTATTTACTCGCGATCACTGGATGTCACTGGTCTCGTATGACGGGATGTGGATAATATCCCATGCTTTAAAAAAGCCCTTATTATGTTAACCATGTTTCATACTTTTTCTTTGTGTTCAAGTTACTTAGCTCATTTAATATAACACCGTGTACTGCAGCATGGGAAAAACTCGTGAAATCACACCGCGAGGTTGGTAATTTAAATTGATTGCGGCTCCCAAATATAATGTTATTCTTGCATAAAGCTTCCTCATCCCATTCAAATGCACGCCATTATTAAAAATGTAATACTAATCTCAAATGAAACGCCAACGTTACATGTTGTGAGTTCTAAAATCGAATAAGAAACATGCTTTTGCCAAAGGTAAATGAATGCAAGATTGTACATTAATTAGAAAAGACATATCGGCAGTTATAGTAGGTACCGATGTATAATTAGCTAACGCAAGTGCAACTACATACATAGTAGATGCCCCAGTTGGATTAGAAAACTGCATTATTGGGGACGACGAGACGGCGCGTAAACGAGTGCAAGTGCGGCGGCGGTGCGGGAAGCAACAAGTGCTGAGGCTGGAGCCGCAGCCACCAGCCACCGGCCAGCCAGCACCCAGCCAGCGAGAAAACTGGGCCGGACATGTGTGCTGCGGCCGTGACCGCGTTACAATCACTTTTCAATTAATAAATAACAAGCACCTGCAGAATGCTAGACTCCAATTATCACTCAACAAACTAGCTGACGGTCGCGGCTGATCCCGGCTTCACTGCGGCACCGGTACTGTGGGTGATGTTTACGTACTTTTGAGAGTAACACAGGGCACAGGTACACCGGTGCACGGACGAGGGTCGCGGACGTGCGGTAGACACGGCGGTCGGCGCGGCACTGCCGACGCCGCTCCACTCCGCCGTCGAGCGCTGCCCGCGAGCGGACAATTCGCAACTCAGATACTCGTACCTATAACGTAACTTAACTCTATAATATTTTATAGTTTCGTAACCGTGTTACTCGATTACTATGTGCCGTTCGACTCTAATCGATGTCACGATTTCGGGAGCGGTCCTCGAGCTTGCGAAGCTCAAAAGTTCCAGCCAGCCGCGAACGAAGTAATGTAATTGAGGAAAATGACGCCAGACCAAGTTATGAATATTCAATTTTCTCTAATGAAAAGTCGCTCTACATTGTGCTCGTTTGGATAATTCCGCGTGTTTTCTGTCCTTGCGTAGGCACCATTAGGCAGTACCTACGTTTCGGGGAACATTGGGGGTACACGAGTAAGCGATCGTTTCGCTTAGGATATATAACCTTTGCTCGCTAATAAAACGTTATTGGGGTATTAAGTAAGTGAAACACATAATCCCTGCATCGACTTGTGCGTTTATTTTCGGAGAGCACTCTAGACTGAGTGTTGGGTGGTACTATATTGGGAAAATGCTACGAACGGAGCCCTGCTAGCAGCGTATTTTTCGTTTTGCGGATATTATTCGAAATACTCGGATAAAAGCACAATTTTCCTCTTATTTGTTTATTTTTCACTTTAATTGATTAAAAATTAATCGGTCGTGACTCTATTTTTAAAGAGCTTTATTTAGATTTATTAATAAGAAAGCTTTTGTGATTCGACCTCTTGTTTTTAATTTATTATTCCCTGGAGTAAGTAATTGAATTCTAAATTGGGCTTTCTTGTATATTAGCTTAACTAGAACAAGCTTCCGGAACGTTCTATCATTGTTCTTAGGATAAGATAGTTATTTATTTACCTGCTCTACTTTAAGAAGCGAGTAAATATATCTACGAGCGGTCAAATAAACACTACTTCTTGTCAACAATTACTAACAATTATTTTATTTTAGCCGCGTGGTGCCGGCAGAGTAGAGTTTGTACCACCCTTACCTGCCCGTGGATATCGTACGAGGCGATTAAGGGTTTCCGAGAGGTGGGCAGCTGCGCCTCCCGTACTGACAACATAGTCCGAAAATCACACTGCGGTCACCAATCCGCCTGCCCAGCGTGGTGACTATGGGCAAAACCCCCCTGTGGCAGTAGCCTTGTGGCGTGCCCTGGGGGAGGCCTACGTCCAGCAGTGGGCTGGACTGCAATAGGCTGAGGACGAATTTTTAAAGGCAAACAAACTCACGTCAATTTTATGGACGTGAAGATGTTTGGATTTTTGTCACTCCTTTACGCAAGAACTATAGAACAGATTTCGATGAAACTTGTCAGCTATATTAAATCTTATATGTATAGTTATATCTGAAACACACATACCTATTAACGCGGATGAATACCAATACTGAAAACCCAGCAAACGTAATTTGGTCGTGAAAAGCCCCCACGTTAAGCTTATGCAAACGACTACACAATATTTTGGTGAACAAGAAAAAAAACGGTAACTAATGGCATATTTTCTCTATTCAGGGTGTAACAGATGTCCGATGTCTGTGCTACAATTAATATACTTCTATAGACATCGACGTTTCACTTATGAATGCTAAATTATCTTTTAACCAATTGCCTATTGCTTGTATTATAGAATATAGTGCAGGCTTGGTGCATGTCGTAAAAAAAATCTTGTCCAGGCGATAATCTGCAATCTATGATCACTATGTGCCATTTGTAACTGCATTGTAAATATGATCCTGTCAAAAAAATCTTACTATTTTTCATTTTCAAAAAAGCCGTCTCTAAAGGGTGTAAAAAAAGAAAGGGTATGTTAAGCGAAAAGCTATGTAAATAGCCCACTATAGAGAACCTATTACCAAAATTTGAGACTCGAAATCACATTTTTATTTTTCAAGATTGTATGAAAATTCCTGAGATATTTAAAAATTCTCCATACTATCGGGAAAAATAAACATGTGATTTCGGGTCTCAAATTTTGTGAAAACTCTCTACAGTGGGCTATTTGCATAGCTTTTTGCTTAACATACCCTTTTTGTTACACCCTGTATAAGCACTCATTATACGTAAGTATGACCATTTTCCACTGTGTGTGACGACGTTATACTAACCCAAGCGAAGCAAGGGCGGACCACTAGTTACTAATAAAACATCACAATTGCTCTGTTTACTCATCTAACATATAAGAAATATGTGGGCGGCTTGTAACGTGTGCCAGTTGTCTGAAGCCATACAAATCCATTTATCGTGGTAGTTATGTATATCTATAGATGATATGTTCAAACAGTCATATACTCGTAGATAGAGACACTATCTAGTTCCATGAAAGTGACCTAGAGAGGAAGGCAGTTAAAATATGAATACAAAATTAGCAACTAAAATAATAAAGTAGGTATTTAGATATTTACCTATGTAAAAAATGATAACTTTACTCCGTACGTCTGTGGTATTTTATTTTAATATAGCTTTGGGAAAATCTACACAGAAATTAAAATTGAACCCGAAATTAACTATGAAATGCTTCAGTCTGCCTACCACACTAAAAACATGTTGCTGTGCCCAACAGGGTCATATGTTATCTGTCAATTATTAATTAAGATCCTTAACTACATATGAATGCAATAAATTATTGAGAATTGAGAAATGTTTTGTCCTGATCTAAGTGACATGGGTGTGGTCGAGTAAGACATAGGCAATGCCTAAAAGGATTTTTGTGTAAAGTAAATGCTTTATAACTATATTTTGTGACAAAATTTTACTATTTTAATTAATAATAATTTAAAATACAGTATTTGAATATTAAGTTTTATCGTTTACATCTATCCTTTCACAAAAAAAAAATTTTCAAGATTTAAAAATAGTCAAATTTTTCAGAATTTTTCTAAAAACTCAAAATTTTAAACTCAATCCGGAGGCAGAAGATATTATCCGATCGTCACGAAATTTTCTCTATTAGTTTCTACGACCATGAGACACATTTTTATTGCTATAGTATGTCAAAAGAAAAACATAATTTTTTCTCTATATAAAATTGTCACGATAATTCAGAAAGCTATATTATTAGGACTGTTCAGATTCATAACAATTCGTTTGTTAGTTTTTCCATGAAAGAGTTTTTCGAGACTTAGAAATTAAAGTTTGACAGGTTTTTAAAATTTGGCTACAAGAGTATGTCATTAATTTGGCGTAGTTTACGCTTCACTTATTAATATTAACATCAAATTCATATTCTCTACGTGTACCTACATACGTTCGTATTTCTTACCTAAGTATTACCTTTAAAAGCTTGTCGGCGCTGTTGATTTCGGGAGCCGGCGGCGGCGTCTCGACGTCGTCACATTAGCATAATCATTTAGGCAGCTGTACTATCTACCTAAAGAGACCATGAATGAGAATCTGCGGTTCTTATTCATTATCAAAACATACACGTTGACAATGTGCTTAGATTTAAGATCAACATAATAAAATAGTCCACTTTAGAGGAAATATCCATAAAATTTGAGACTAGAAATCACATGTTTATTTTTCCCGATAGTATGGAGAATTCCTACACAACTCAGGAATGTTCATACAATCTTGAAAAATAAATCACATATTTCGAGTCTCCAATTTTGTAGGTTCTCTATGGTGGGTTATTTACATAGCTTTTCGCTTAACATACCCTTTCTGTTACACCCTATATATGTGAATTAGTTCTATAAAAACGTCGTACTTCATTATGAAACCAAACATTAGGGTCATTTTTCATTGGCTAACGAGTAAGGTCAAATTAAGTAACATCTATTTGAACTTAATTATCGATGTAACTATTTTTGATAGGGTTCTTACGGTCAGACTTTATGATATAGATTATTTTAATTAGTTAAGACTTTTAAGGCCTTGTAACACATATTTTTCAATTTAAATCTTGGTATGCTCCCCTCCTACCACAGTGTAACACTTTTATAGGTAAGCAACATAACAACGTGTAGCCGTTTTTCAATATTTTTATCTATGTAATAATAATAGATACCAATTGATGTTAACCAAAAAGTTTTCTCTTAAATTTTGCTATCTAGCTAGCTACCTTGGCCGAAATCTTCAGCGCGTTGAGATCTAATACACTGGCACTTGCGCAGGCGCATGGCTCCACTATCAGATCTATTTATAATATGCAGGTTTAATAGTTGGTCGTTATTCCTGTAAACTGCTAATATTTATTTATTGAACGACGATAATGTTCTTATAGGAATATTCTTTAAGGGTAAAATTGGCTACTTAAAACTAACTTAAATCTATGTTAAGCGAAGATTTTATTTCCTTGTTGTACACAAACATTTTATACAGCAATATAGATATATACCTAGTAGGTATAAAATACGTAATACCTATGTTTATTACTTTTCGAATGTTTTCTAGTATACGCATACTTTTTAGGACAAAAGCCGTTTCTTTATAATAAGCCCTTACTGTACGCCGACATATTTATCTATGACAGACAAATACGGTACCAAATAGTTTAATGTAGACTTAACTAGCCATAAAACTAAATCATGAAGGTGAACAGTTTGTAGCAAAAACCATGTTTATTTCATGATACTTTAAATTGACTTGATCATTTTGATCTAAAACATAAAGCATGTACAAATCGGAGTTGTGATAATGGAATTTGGGTATTCAAGCGACAAACATTTGCCTTTGCAGCATTATTTATGAACAACTGGCTAATATCTGCTATGAAATGTGATTGGGGAAAAGCAAAATATCATGAAAAATGTCGCGTGGATCGTTAGATCATTAGTCAGTTGTTAAACTGACTACTAAACTAAAATATTAAAGTTATTAATAAAGAAAATGGAAAAAATTCTTCACCCGAGTGGGAATTAAATATTAAAGTAATAAAAACTTAAATCTAGTTATCACTAGAATGATAGAATATTAACTTGATATTAATTTCAGTTGGCAACACTGGATAGAGGAACATTTAGCCTTGCGTCTTATAAACATAATGTAATAAATCTACATCTACACTAATATTATAAAGAGGAAAACTTTGTTTGTTGGTTGTGAATAGGCTCAAAAACTACTGGACCGATTTCAAAAATTCTTTCACCGTTAGAATCCTTTTGGACCTATAACATGCTATAAAATTTCCGATATTCCCACGGGTACTATTTTTTTTGAAGCTGAAATCGGGCATATTTTAGGGAGGATAAAATATCTTTTCAAGCTGTCTGTGGTACGATCCTGCTATCAATAATAAAGTTCATTAGGGACTGGCAACACTGGATAGAGGAACATTTCCCACGGGAAGCCGTGAATTAATTTTTTACGACAACCGCGTCTTACTTTTTAAACATATATACTTTTTATTTTTTCTGTAATAAAATTATTAATAAAGAAATGGAAAAAAATCTTCACCCGAGTGGGAATCGAACCCACGACCTCTGCATCCATGCTAGTGCTCTTACCACTGAGCTACCGGGTTATAATGTTAATAGAACACCTCCTTTGTACACTGTGATCTGTACTGAGCATGAGATTTATGTTATTTTTCTCTCCGCATTAGTATCGTACAAGATCGTTGGTTTTTAATTAATGGATTTCGATTGAATTCTCTAGTTTTTCTATCGAGAAACAGACTATTTTATTGGTACACTAGCGACCCGACCCAGCTTCGCACGGATGCAATGCTGATACGCTATGATATGATATGATAAGCTATTGTAATCTTCATTTAATTTGAATTACTCGCGTAGACGTTTTACATCAAAATATTATATATCACCTAAGTTGGCAGTTTGCATGACCTATATCTTTGCCAGAAATGCAAAATGGTGATTGGCCTTTTTTACAGTAAAACATTAACGTGGATTTTAAAGGAACCAATTTCATAATTTTTGAAGCAATAGCTTTTAATGTTGTTTCTCTTTACAGGTTAGTGATTCATAAATTACTTAGTACATAAGTGTATAAACCTTCCCCTTTAATCACCCTCTCTGTTTTGGAAAACCCTATCATTATCCATTGCGTAGTACTAGTCTAAGCATACACAGGGACAGACAGACAGCGGGAACCAGCTTTGTTTTATACAATGTTATGATTGCATACATTTTGTATGTACATTTACCACCCATGCCTACCCGTGGTAGCCGGCGATTAAGGGTTTCCGGGAGGTGGGCAGCAGCGCCTTCCGTACTGACAACATAGTCCGAAAATCACACTGCGGTCACCAACCGCCTGCCCAGCGTGGTGACTATGGGCAAAACACCCCCTGTGGCAGCGTGGTGACTATGGGCAAAACCCCCCTGTGGCCGTTGTGGCGTGCCCTGGGGGAGGCCTACGTCCAGCAGTGGACTGCAATACGCTGAAGAAGAAGAATATTTAGATGTAGGCTACACGACCGCGGTCCCGAAATGGTGAACTGCAGGATCATACAATATCCCACGGCTACGTTTAGTTGGCGGAGATAGATATAAATGCTATAAATAAATAAAATAAAATAAAAATTATTTAATTCAAACCGAGATCCATATTGGGGTTAGTGTGCTATGCAGTGATGGGTTGCTAGTTTATCGCCTGTAATAATAAGATACCGAAATTCCTTAGTCGACTCTAGGTACGACATGCACGGAAGCAGCACTTACTAATACTCATTAGTTAACTCATTAACACGTATAATATTTTTGCTCTGGGAAGAAATTCCTTAGACATAGGCCTCCCCCAACAAATACCGGTCGGAAGCAGGCATCCAACCGACGCCCGCGACATGGCCACACGTCCGTCCATCTCGCGGGTGGCCTTCCCACGCTGCGTTTGCCGGTACGTGGTATCCACTCTAGAACTTTCCGGCTCCATCGGCCATCAGTTCCTCTCAACTTCACCTCTTCAACTCTAGTATATAAACTTAGTTTTAATGTAAATATTGGTAGAATCTACTTGCGTCGATACCGTGCAATAGATATAAGTCAATGTAAGAGACGAGGTGGCTATAAATCTATCAACTGAGGAGAGTTGGTAAAGATATTAACAAGATCCTTAATGCAGTTTATCGTGGCACTACTTGCAACGAAGAAGCTACTTCTCTAAGTTGATTTAATTAGTTCTCTAGTTATACGAGTAGGTATACATATATTTGTCGTGAATGTCTGTAGTAGTGCGTTAGTAGGTATACTCTAGACTCGCAGCGTCAGAGTATAGGAGCAGCTTGTCAATATGCAGAGTATAGGAGATGGGAAGGCCACAGTGGACGGATCTAGGTTGCGGGCAAATCAGTAAATTACAGTGGCCAATATGATACCTATACCGAGAAATAATAATGCTCTTCCTCTCATACCCGTATCACCATATAATATAGCAGCCACGAAGGAACTTTTCGTATATCTACACCGTAAATACTGCTGTCTTTTTTCATTCATACATGGCCGCTATACGGCACCGCTATCCTAGGAAAATATATCTTTTGACCATATACTTAGATGTTGATCGAGCATCAGTCCAGGTCCATTCTTGAGTAAAGTTGGTTGTATAACAGAGAATCACCGTATTTCCTTTTCAGTATTAGGACATTTAGTTAAATTCTTTTACATTAGATAAATAGACCTAACATTATTTACTTTTTAAAGCGTCGCATCTATACACTACATTGACTTGCGTACTTTACTGTATGCGTCTGCGCAGCTCTCGTGATCGAAAGTAAAAGTACGCTCGACCGGCAATGAATATGCAAGTGCTTCACGATTCCATGCACGCTCGTGATATACTGCACCTTGCTTGAAAAATGGTGACTTATTCTTCCTACTCATTCAAAACTTGGTTAATTAAGTCCTGACATTGACCAGAACTATTTTCAGGACATTTTTGAAGAAGGTTCTAGTAACTTACACTGCGTGAACATACATGCGTGAACGTAAGGTAGCAATGCTATGCCATCAGGAATAAGATGTAGACATCATAGGTACTAACAGTTTCGATGCACCATTTAGATTTTTCGGTGTCTCACAATTCCAGTCCTTGACACTTAGATTGCATTACTATACGTTAGTAATGTAGTACATAGTCAAGGACTGGAACGAAAAGTCTAATGGTGCATCGAACTGGGGCGCTATGTAATAAGGCAGTGGTGTGCTCTCTACTCGACAGCCTATCTCCTCCAGGTAGCAGCCTTTTCAGGTTGCCCAAAGTCTCGCTAAGCGAGCCTGGAGAACCAAAGCTATGTATATAATAATAATAAAAAACTGAAAAGATATTTTGCCCAGTGGTCTAGTATGGGGAAACTTCTAACAACTGCAGCGCAGCATTGAAATATTAATAGCTTGGCTGTCGGCAGATGGTTATATTACATCATTAGAAAATATTTTATTTTCTTCAATTATTATTAATTCCGGCTGTTTTCATCTTTTCAGTTTTTTATTATTATTATATACATAGTTTGGTTCTTTTTTCCTCGGGTTTTTGGATTTTTTAAATTATGTGCAGGCTCTGCACAGGGGGCTGTCTGTCTAAAAACTTATAACGAGAACCTAATGTGGATAGGTGTTTGTTGAAGGCTCCATGACCTGTTATAATACTGGTTATCAGTCTCAGTATTACTATACGTTACAATACATTAGTAATGTAGAACATTACTAGATTAGTACACTAATAGAATCGAAGTGTCAAGGACTGGCATTGTGAGGCACCGAAAAGTCTAATGGTGCATCGAACTGTTAGTACCTATAACATTAGCACTCTAAGTCTACATCTTATTCCTCTATGGCTATGCTATGTAATAATTCGGGGCAGTAACTCGGTCTGTCTGTCGCGCATTCACGCCAAAACTACTCAACCGATTTAAATAAAATTTGCCACACAGGTAGTCTAGAGCAAGGGCCAGAGAAGGGTAGGTACTTATAGGCTACTTTTTATCCCGGAAAAGTAATATTTCGAATTTTTTTTTGTAGTGCACGTAAACGGAGTCGCAAGCGTCCACATAATGTAAAATAAAATGTTGATTACGTAAGGTACATACCTACCGCAGAAAGTTTTTCAAGCGTTGTTAGGTTACCTTTTTAAAGTTGCTAACGAAAGGCTATTTTAATCATCTTAACAGAAAGGAAGTTTGTTTATTCAAATTTTCTGACGCTATAACGTTTCAGTTTTAAGCTGAAACAAGCGTAATGACTTTTTGGGTGGGTTTAATCGGGTATTTGGGATAAACATTCGAGGAAATAAACATCAATTTATACAAGTAGTAGGTTATTAGTAATCAACCCTACGTTATTTTGCAAACAAGCGTAGGGAAAGAACAGAAGGTTTTAATACCCGTGCATCCAGCTAAGTATACATGGTGTGACAAAAGAGGTATGTTAATCGAAATGCTGTGAGAAAAGTCGGCTGGAGATAAATAAAATTTGCGCGAAATGCTATAAAAATAGCTCACTTTATAGAACCTAGCTAATCTTTTAAACGTAAAATCCCGTTATTTCTAGGCAGTATTCATAGACTAGGTACTCAGGAATTTTCATACTTGGAAAATAAACATGTCATTGTGATTTCGAGTCTCAGATTTCGCTTAACCCCTTCTGTTACACCCTGTATACCGGACAATTTAATGGCGCTAACACCCAAAATATACTCCTAATACTTAGAATTAATTCCCAGTCTTCTCATTGGATTTGTAACTGGATAACATTATCGTGCCCGAAAAGTGTCGGTAGGCTCACCCCTTACCATGTGGGACTCTCCTAAGAGGCTACTGGTGAAAAGTATAACATGCACACTTTTGTCCAACTTCTAGTATTAAGTAAATAGGTACCTAACTACTACGAAAACAAAGACCAAAATTTTCAGGTACTTACAAAAATAGTGTTGTTCGTTTAATAGGCCTAAGATATAACGTAAAAACAAAATTTTAACCAATGTATGATATTGTGTATAAATGTTGTAGATAATCAAATTAAAAATGCATTTTCTGAGAGTAATAAAACTAATAACACTGTCGTATAACTCAAATCAATGGTACTCGTACTTGTTCAGTATTTGCCTGGCCATCACACACACCTGTATAGTTAGGTACTTACTTCATAGGCAGGTATCCGAAATTGCAGCTAACCAGACTTTAACCTTAGAATATAGATACTCTAACTTTAACCAGAGTAAACCTTGTCTTGTATAGAAACCAGTAAACAAAGGAGATTGACGGTCGACAGCCAAAGCCGCCTAATTGGACGCGTCTTCACGAAGTGTTGGACAACGCAATACGTTCCAATTTATCATGCCTTGAAGTTGCAGTTGCTATGAAAATAAGCCACCGACTTTAGCCAATACATTGTAATCGCAAATAGAAAGGCTGGTAATGTAACTACCTATTTGAGTATGGTTTTGTTTTGTAATTTCAATACGGGAGCTGTTTTGTTGTTAAGTAGGTAATGTTCTTCGTAGTCTGTTCTCGGATCAACTTAGATGTGTGTTGTGGTCTACCGTGCTTAGGTATTTCTTTTATTGTGCTTCTTCTTCTTCTTTTTCGGCTTTAGCCAGGAAAGTTATACGTTACCCGATTAAAATTATAAAATAATATAATTTGGTTGTGGCAGGCATATAGACAAGGCTGCGGGACGAGGAGATCTCTGAGCTCAAATGCGGTAGATATTTTCTTATTTTCCGTGCTCTCGAAACGAGACACTCACACAGCTCTATTAAGTTACTAAACTATATTTTTCTTCCCAACATGAACACAATATTGGCTCTATAATACATAAACTGCTGTATGCACATGTATGTCGCTACGAAAAAAAATACTGTCACTGTCAACCACCTGTCAACATTGACATATTTGACGACTTGTTTGCATATCTATTTTAATCTTGTTTTCTCTCTATCACGCTACTCGATATTGCAATTGCCTATCACACTCTAAACCAAAATAACTTGTATAATACTATCCATTAGTATCCATCGTCCGATTGCCGATTTGACTTGTTTTGATTTATTTGGCTTGGGAAATAAAGTTGAAATTAATTTTCCATTCCAACCCAAAAGTTATTTCGTCATTCATTCCTTTATCAGTGTTTGTTTATTCAAATCGCAGCTAATTAGAATTACAGATAAGATGTATTATTTAACTTCACCTTTTTACTCATTACACGTTTCAGTTTGGTATCGAGCGTTAGCTAGTAATAAAACTGATTATGTCCTTATCGAACAAATCTTGTTTATTACTTAAAATTAGTAAAAATGTAGCTAATTGCACAAAGAGACTATCATCACATTTTACATACTTCCCTGATAATGAGAAACCTGTGGAAGGTAAATTAATTTCATAATTGGTTAATGTATCATAAATTTGGCGTAGGTAAAGTTAAAACAATTGTATTTTATTTCAGGAGAAACTACTAAAATGAACATGATGCAGGCTATAAATAATGCAATGGATATAACCCTGAAAACCGATCCCACTGCGGTGTTATTTGGTGAAGATGTTGGTTTTGGTGGAGTTTTCAGATGTGCTTTGGGACTCCAGGTAAATATGCTTATGAATATACTATATTAATTAATATGTAACACCTTACCTCTTTTAAAATCTGACCAGTAAGTTATCAGAAAAATATTCAATATTCAGGTAAAACTACCTTCTTTCTGTATTTATTTGAAGGTAGGTGTTCTTTTTATTTTTTATGCTTATTCTTCACCTCATATAACAGGTATAACTATGCGCAAGGAAATTAGATTGCTTGACCGGCACTTTTAGATTTTATTTTTTAAAACTACCATATAAAGTTGCGCACGACTGCACAGACTCAGAAGTATTATTCCTTCTAATAATGTTATACTACTCATAAAGTGTTCTGTATTTATTTAAGCCGTGCACGCCCAAGGTAGGTGTTCTGACGGTTGCGAATTAGTGTTTTTTTATTCGGTGAAACTTATTCTTCACCATGTGCACATATATTTTTAATGTTAAGTAGGATAGAATGTTTTCTTTATAAAAAAAAATTCCGGTACTCAATAAACTTGAAATATGTAGGTAGTGTTAGTAACATCTAAAAGTCCTATTTATGTTCATATTAAACAGCAATTTCATTCACCTATGAATTATTTTAAGTCAAATATTTATGTTCAATTCAAACCAAGGCTGACTCTAAAACTTATCAATGATCTCTATGTTTTCAGGAGAAATATGGTAAAGATAGAGTGTTCAACACTCCCCTGTGTGAGCAGGGTATCGCCGGCTTCGGCATTGGTCTCGCCACCGCCGGGGCCACTGCTATTGCAGAGATTCAGTTTGCTGACTACATATTCCCGGCTTTTGATCAGGTATCACATAAATAAATATTCATGCACTTTACAGCACATTATCCTAGTCTCACACTAAGATCCCTAAGGTCTTGTGTTGTGGGTACTAAGCAACTGTATATAAATATAGAAGCAGTAAAGAAACATCCATGACTCAGAAGCAAACATTGATAAATAATCATTATATCAATGTTTGCACCTACCAGCCCCCCTAGCATGACCACACATCGTGGATATTGTATCGTCTCTATACAAAATTCAACATGGCGGATATATTTATCATATTTTGACAGGCTAAATTTCGAGAAATCGGTTTATCATATAGTGTTTCCCAGGTCATGCTACTTGGGCAGGACTTGAACCCAGGACCTATTATATTCATTATGTGTTCAAGTTTTATTGAGGTAAACTATTGTCCCTACTAAGATTCAGGGTAGTTTCTAGGTGACTGACTTGGTGTATAAATCTATAAATATAAAGATTCTGTGGGTTGAACAACCTACACTAATGTAGTGTTTATATAATTAGCTAGAGTTCAATCACTTAACAAGTTAACTTGTTTTTCATATTATAGTACAAGGCAAGAGAAATCCACGATTTTTTAGGGGCACAAAGGGAAGATTTGACTAAGTAGTGTATGTGTGCTGTGATGGAATCTCCGTCCACAGTAGGTACACAAAAATATATCAGGTTAAAATTCTATGGCAGATGCTAATAATCTTCTCTTTTTAACCCCCGACGCAAAAACGACGGGTTGTATTAATTTTGACGTGTCTGTGTGTATGTCTCTGTGTGTATCTGTGTGTGTGTCTGTGTGTGTGTGTGTGTGTTTGTGTGTGTGTTAGTAAATGTGTATGTGTCTGTCTGTGGCATCGTAGCTCCCAAACGGATTATCCGATTTTAAAGCGGGTTTTTTTGTTTGAAAGGTATATCAGTCGAGAGTGTTCTTAGCTATGTTTGGTGGAAATCGGTTTTTTTGAAGGTAAAAAGCGGTCCCCCGACGCGACAATATTTAATCAAAAATTTCATACGTACGGTCAACAGCAGGCCAAGATAACCATTTGCAGTTCAAAATTAGCGGTTATGCCTCCGACATAAAGGTGGCACAAAGTCCCGAGTAGATAGTCTGACATGCTTTAGTTGGTACTTACGTAGTGTTAAAAGTTATTTTTTGCTTTTTATAGGGTTTAGCATTTTAAACCTTTTGTCATAATAATTGCGTACTTTTTTTGAGTCGGGGGTTTTTTTAAATTTTAAATTTAACGCACTATGATGTGTATAGTTAAAAATTGCAGGATGCATCTATTAGGACTGGAATTCAAAAAGTACTCAATTTCTGCTTTTGACTGGCAGGCTATTACCTAATTTGCAGTAGCAGAGCTGAAATAATGCGACAGCGAAAATTGCGTGTGTGTGAGTGTGTGTGTGTGTGTGTGTGTGTGTGTCTGTGTCTCTAAGTGTGTGTGTCCGTGTGTGTCTGTGTCTCTAAGTGTGTTTGTGTGTGTGCGGAACGAGCGCGAGGCGTCCTCACGCGCCCCGCACTTCGCCCTGGTCACTCTCACATTCTTAATTTTCGCTATCGTATTGCTATTGCTCTGCTTCTGCAAGGTTTATAACCAGCCTACGGGCTACGCGACATAAAAGCGCGCTTTTAAGTACTTACCGTTTAAGTCGTTATAAGAGCGCGCTTTTTAACTGCTTATCGTTAAGCGAACGCTTATTCGCAGCTAGTTAACGAAGCGGCGAAGGCGCGTTACCGCTCGGGCGGGCAGTTCGCATGCGGGGGGCTGACGGTGCGCGCTCCCAACGACTGTACCACTCGCAGCCCCGGCGCACAGCTGCAGGTGCGTGTACACGCCTACTCACGCACACGCCGGGGCTGCAGGTGCGTTTGTAGGTGTATTGTCTGCACATAGGTTTAGGAGGTAGGAGGCCTACTTCACGCACACGCCGGGGCTGCAGGTGCGTTTGTAGGTGTATTGTCTGCACATAGGTTTAGGAGGTAGGAGGCCTACTTCACGCACACGCCGGGGCTGCAGGTGCGTTTGTAGGTGTATTGTCTGCACATAGGTTTAGGAGG
Organism: Carposina sasakii; assembly: GCA_014607495.2. NCBI lineage: Eukaryota > Metazoa > Arthropoda > Insecta > Lepidoptera > Carposinidae > Carposina > Carposina sasakii. Next base: position 13,630,009 of record CP053156.1, read on the forward strand.
TAGGAGGCCTACTTCACGCACACGCCGGGGCTGCAGGTGCGTTTGTAGGTGTATTGTCTGCACATAGGTTTAGGAGGTAGGAGGCCTACTTCACGCACACGCCGGGGCTGCAGGTGCGTTTGTAGGTGTATTGTCTGCACATAGGTTTAGGAGGTAGGAGGCCTACTTCACGCACACGCCGGGGCTGCAGGTGCGTTTGTAGGTGTATTGTCTGCACATAGGTTTAGGAGGTAGGAGGCCTACTTCACGCACACGCCGGGGCTGCAGGTGCGTTTGTAGGTGTATTGTCTGCACATAGGTTTAGGAGGTAGGAGGCCTACTTCACGCACACGCCGGGGCTGCAGGTGCGTTTGTAGGTGTATTGTCTGCACATAGGTTTAGGAGGTAGGAGGCCTACTTCACGCACACGCCGGGGCTGCAGGTGCGTTTGTAGGTGTATTGTCTGCACATAGGTTTAGGAGGTAGGAGGCCTACTTCACGCACACGCCGGGGCTGCAGGTGCGTTTGTAGGTGTATTGTCTGCACATAGGTTTAGGAGGTAGGAGGCCTACTTCACGCACACGCCGGGGCTTGCGTTTGTAGGTGTATTGTCTGCAGGCCTACTTCACGCACACGCCGGGGCTGCAGGTGCATTTATTGGTGTATTATCTGCACATACCGGGATTACAGGTATGTTTATTTATAGGTGTCTAGGTGTATTTCCAGCCTGCGGGCGGCGAGTTCTTCAGGTGTTTCTTATGTGTTAATATAATGGAGCAGCTAGACATTTGCATAGTGGGGATAAAGATCAGTAACCAGTTGCTAGATCATTGAGGTACAAGCCCTGAATTTCTTAATCAACTCATGAGAAGCAAACACACATAAGCATATTCGTATCTATCTACATTACTTACGTTTGGCATAAAAGGGTCAGATGTGTTTAAATGATCAGTGGCGAGTTGCTAGCTCCTGAGTTCTTTAGTTGACTCTGCAAAAACTATTCTTCCCTCACTAAATCCACCCATAAATATATCGTCGTCAGCCTATTGCAGTCCACTGCTGGACGTAGGCCTTCCCCAGACCAGGCCACACGGATTCGGTTCGATCTCCCGTTTTTGCCATCCACTCATTACCAGCCGCCCTCTTTAAATCGGTCCATCTGGCCAGAAGGCGTCCAACGCTATGTCCATCGGTTGTAGGGGACATATGAATATACTTACAGGTTGTAACAAAAGGGGTATGTTAAGCGAAAAGCTACGAAAACAGCCCACTGTAAAGAACCTCTCCACAAAATTTAAGACCCGAAATCGTATGTTTATTTTTCTAGATAATGACATGAAAATTCCCGAGTTGCTTGGGAATTCTCCATACTATTTGTAAAAATAAACATGTGATTTCGAGTCTCAAATTTTGGAAATAGGTTCTGTATAGTGGGCTATTTACATAGCTTTTCGCTTAAACATACCCCTTTTCTTACACCCTGTATAACCATAAAACATAATACCGTAGCAAAGCGAGGGTGTACTCTGATCGGTAATCAGTCAGCCATAACCGGTAGACCTGTCGTTAGGTGGTAGTCCCGCGCGGTCCGACCGCCGCCAAGGGTCTGCTGTTGTCGTGCGCGCGCAGCCCCGAGCCCTGCGTGTTCCTCGAGCCCAAGGTGTTGTACCGAGCGGCGCAGGAGGAAGTGCCGCTCGCAGACTATACCGTGCCGCTGGGGAAAGCGCAGGTGCTGAGGGAAGGTCAGTCCTCGACGGTTCATTGTTCTTTTAACCCATTTAATTTTAAGGTAACTAACATGCCCACCTCTTATGTTTATTTTCCATTCACTACTGGTTTGCTTAATTAAAGAAATCTTACTAAGAGAGCCTTTGTACATCTTCCTTGTTATAAACTTTATTTGTGAAAACCTTACTGTGTACAATTTATACATAAGTATAATGAAAATGTAAATGATGGCTGTCTGTACATGGAAGATATATGTATAAGAAAAAATATTATAGGAGACCTTTATCAGCGCAATAGTACCCAAAAGAAAGATTTTTAGAATTTTTGTCTGTGTCTGTGCGTTTGTGCACACTAATCTCAGAAACGGTTGAACCGATTTCGATGCAATTTTCAGTAATATATTTTGACAGGTCCCACTTAACATATAGGCTACTTTTTATCCAGAATAATTTGGACATTTTGTTTTTCTATAGTCCACGCGGACGGAGTCGCGGGCATCCACTAGTACATACATATAATCACGCCTTTACCCTTTACGGAGTAGGCAGAGCACCAAGGGCCGATAGAACCACATGGTGCCACTTCTGACCAATTTTGAGGGTATAGTTGAGATGAACTAGTAAAGAATAAGAATTTCCAATTGGATTAGTTACCGGTCGCTAGATTGTTGTATTTGTGCCCGAAAAGGTGTGCGGTAGGCTCACCCCTTACCACGTGGGACTTAATAAGCTAACTGGTGAAAAGTGGGTATGTAATTTGTACATTTCTGCCCCCAATCTCCATGGGATTAATCGGCGTGACTATTATCATCATAGAGGGAATAAACTGTCATTGAGTGTTAATGTCCTGCTAATTGCGTCGATGTACCTTGATAATTTACTGTAATGTTTATTATTAATGTACTGTAAAATGCAATCTAACGATCAAGGACTGGAACTGTGAGGTACCGAAAAGTCTCATGGTGCATTGACGCAGTTAGTAGGACATAAGCACTCTATGGCATCTTATTCCTATGTATGTTATAGCTGTAATCAACTGTATGTGGTGACGAATGTAGTATTACGATAAATTCCAGGGTAACGAATGTAGTATCACGATAAATTCTAGGATACCGAATGCAATATCAAGATAATTTTAGTGTCTCGATAAATTCCAGGGTAACGAATGTAGTATCACGAGAAATTCTAGATAACGAATGTAGTATGCCGATAAATTCTAGATAACGAATGTAGTATCACGATAAATTCTAGATAACTCAGTTAACGAATGTAGTATACCACAAGATAAATTAACTAGATAAATTTAACGAATGTGTATCACGAGAAATTCTAGATAACGAATGTAGTATGCCGATAAATTCTAGATAACGAATGTAGTATCACGATAAATTCTAGGATAACGAATGTAGTATCACAATAAATTCCAGGATACCGAATGCAATATCAAGATAAATTCTAGGATAACGAATGTAGTGTCTCGATAAATTCCAGATAACGAATGTAGTATCACGATAAATTCCAGATAACGAATGTAGTATCACAATAAATTCCAGGATAACGAATGTAGAATCTCGATAAATTCGATATTTTAACGAATGTAGTATCACAATCCCCTTCCAGGCGACGCGGCGACCCTCATAGGTTGGGGGACTCAGGTGCACGTATTACTAGAGGTGGCAGACATGGCGCGCGAGAGGCTTGCTGCACACTGTGACGTCATCGACCTAGCCACGCTACTGCCGTGGGATGAGGAGACTGTTTATAATGTGAGCTATCATCATCATTATCAGCCTTAAGAAGTCCACTGCTGAACATAGGCATTACAACCTCCTCTCCGACCGGTCGGAAGCGGCTTGCATCCAACCGACGCCCGCGACCTTGGTTAGGTCGTCCGTCCATCTGTCTGTCAACGGTTGTCCTTCCCACGCTGCGTTTGCCGATACGTGGTATCAACTCTATAACCTTTCAGCTAGTTTGAGTTACTTGATAATTAGCAATGTAAAATGTTTACTCGCCTATTCAATTTTAGCAATGGTTCTATGGGATGGAGAAAAGTTATTGTGTTTTTGCATACTTTTGCACGATATCCTAGCGTAACTGCATGTACAGTAACGTTTAAAAGTGTAGTTTGGTTACCAGTGTCTGAACTGACTACACGGGTACTTTACTATACTTGTCTGTATGTGTAGTGTATCCGCCCCCTGATTACCTAATTTGCAATAGCAAAGCCGAAGCAAAGCGATAGCGAAAATTGGACAATATTCGCCTTGAAATGTCAAAGTTCCTTTGAAATTCATTTTACGTAATACGAATTTGACAAGAAATCAGCGATTTTTGTACAATTTTCACTATCGCTTTGCATTTGCTAGTTTGGTAATAAGTAGGCCGTTGTGTTCAGTGTGGCAACATACGGAGACTACTCCTAACCAACTAATCTACTAATACCTACTACTACACTCTCCAGTCAGTCCGTCGCTCGGGTCGCTGCCTCGTGTCTCACGAGGCGCCCATAACGTCGGGCTTCGGGGCTGAACTAGCCGCCTCTATACAGGTAACTATGACTCTTTAGGGCCAACCCACACAACACGCGGTCGAGGGTATAGTATATTTTGTATTGCAAATGAATAGGACTATTTACACGTACCACATTTTGCAGTCCGAAACTAGATTATGCGGCAGAAGACTCTAAATGTAGCAGACTGAAGTGGCAGTGGGCCGACTACATCTGTCGTAGAACCGATGGACGGTGGAGTAAACGGGTTCTAGCATGGAGACCGCGCCTCGGCAAGCGTAACGTTGGGCGTCCTCCGGACAGATAGACCGATGACTTAAAGAGGACGACTGGTAGTGACTGGATGGTGAAAACGGGAGATCGAGACATGTGACGTACTCAGGCCTACGTCCATCAGTGGACTACAATATTTGCAATCGTTATTGACCGCTTCTGTGATACCGACGACAGCGCAACGACATCGCAACCACAACGTAACCACAACGCAACCACCAGCGACACCGAGAACTAGTATCCGACCACATCGTGGCCACAACGTGAACTGTGTCTCCACACACGTGACCATATCGACATTATCGGCAACACAACGCAACTACAAAAAGCTGCAGCGACAGACAGACAGTATTCACACGTAGCCACTGCTTGACTACGTTTTGACGCTGCGATGTGGTGTGGTTGTGGTACGTGTGGGTTGGCCCTTATAATCGTGAAACAATCGTAATATTCGTACACAGATCACCAGGTAGCTTGTTGTAGTATGGGTAACATAGTAAGGTAACATAGTAAACAAAATAAAGCTAGAACCGAGAGGTTGGTACAGAGCATGCAAAACGCATGTGCGCGTTTCTGTTTTCACAATCCTCCTCGGACCCATGTGACCCCATATTTGAATAATTCTAGCTTGTTTAAAATGAAGGCTCGCAGGAGACTTCACCTTGCCACCCTTGCCACTCTTCTGTTTGGAGTCCTGAACAGAAAGATACCCGAGTATCTCTTTACCAAGCTTAGGTGGGCGAAAGACCATTACTTTCGCCATGAAAGAAGGAGCTGTACTCACGTCGTGTTCACTACGCCTAGACACAGATCGATGACCTTCAGGGGTTCCTTTAGGTTTTGCTGCCTCCAAATGCTGGAATGATCTGCCCCCTCTCCTATTCGTGCCGTTCTTTAACAGTCGGTACATTTAAAAGTCATCTTAGGAAACTACTCTTATCTTCCCAAATTAGTTTTAGATAGGTACCTAGTTTACTTACTACTGTTATATATATATATATGCACGACTGGCTAAAAGGTAGTCGTTCCTTTTACCCTGGCATCGATCCACTTCTATAGCTGACGCACGTGGGCCTACCTGCCTGCCTGGTCTTGCTCCATTTAGTTTAGGCATTATTTGTCGTTTGGTATGTATACTTTTATTTTTATTATTCAAAAAATTATTAATAAAGAAAATGGAAAAATGTCTTCATCCGAGTGGGAATCGAACCCACGACCACTGCAAACCGTGCCAGCCGCTATAACCACTAAGCCACCAGGTCAATTACTCGGATGACGAATTTTACCATCTCTTTTCTTTTTATTATTCAAATCAATTTTAGTCGCACACCATTTTCTTTTTGCGATTTCATTTTGATTATTTTTTTCCTTTTTTTGTTTAGTTTATCCCGAAGGAAAGGCAAGGGGAACTATGTCCATACAGACATTGTCTTTAGTAATGATTACTGAATTTATCACAGAAAACATGTTTTATGTAACAGACAAGCATTTTTGCTACAGTCATGTGAAAACATGTAAATGGTGTTTAGTTTTATTCATAGTTGTATATTAAGATAAACTGACTGTTTGTTTTCCGAATAAAATAAAATAAAATAAAATAAATAAACATCACTTTACGGACACATGCAGGCCATTTACAAATATTTTTTTTTACAATTAAGTTTTTAAGTAGGTACATATTTTTTTGCATTGTCTTATTTATATATTTTGGGTGTTATTACTTACATATTTATTTTAACTCATGGATATATACATATATTTATATATTATAATCTGTAACTCATGTATGTATGTATATTCTATAGGTACATACCTTCCATAACGTCAGCTCCTAATTGTTCCCTTTTGAAAACCAGCGCTGCTTGCAAGCTAGGCACGCCTATCTTGTGTTAGCAGCATCCAGCTGAAAAGGGACCCGTTTGGCGGTTGCACGTACACGGGACGTGACTGACGGGCTCCAAATAGGGCACACAGTTCTACTTACTGTTCTTCGTTTCATGTCTGCTTCTACCTGTCTACCTACTTCTTTTAATCTGTATTTCTACCCTATTTCTATTTTTTCTAAGTTACTTTTGCCCGTGTATGTGTAATTTTCAAATCAAAAACTATTCTATTCTATAAGTACAAGTGGACGCCGGCGAAAAAATTACGAAATTATCCGGGATAAAAACATTTTCCCGGAGTAAAAAGAAGACTATATGTTAAGTGGGACCTGTCACAATATATTCCTGAAAACTGCATCGAAATCGGTTCAGCCGTTTCTGAGATTAGCGTGCACAAACGCATAGACAAACCGACAAACAGATAAAAAATGCAAAAATCATTCTTTTGGGTACTACAAGTGCTGCGTTGATAAAGGTCTCCTATAACGTTTTTTCATCATATATCTTCCATGTACAGACAGCGATTCGTTTCATTTTTATTATATGTAGCTACTATAGATATAGAATAGATTAAGCTCGACACTGACCGAAATTATACCTACTATAGGCTCACACCCTACCACGCGGGACTAAACGATCTAAGCATACAAATAGCGGGACAACTTTGTTTTTAACTCCCGACGCAAAAACGACGGGGTGTTATATAATATGTAGTGATAATGATGACAGTTCATTCTGGGGACTCGTTATCATACGAGTATGGCATGCTTATGGTCTGATAACTTGGTTATGGCCGAGCTTTAGTGCTGCTTAATGCGCTCCTCGCTTCAACACCTGAATGTGACTTGTTTGCAAGCGGATGGACGGTTGTATACTGGGAGATAGCGATGATAGTAAGCAAAGTAATAACTGTAAGTGTCAAGACACATTGACAACACCCACGTGACGGAACGCGTGTCAGTAGGTACATTATCAATCCCATGAATTTCATATGGTCCATAACACACCCCACGCGATAACATGTGTCCCCCCACTCTCCATACATTTTCGGCGTGTTGTTGCGTTAATTAATTATTTACCTGAAATTATTTACTTTTCAAGGTCCATTGGTGCAAGCTTTGAAACTGTTTTTAATAAATAAATAACCATCTACTTCCCCAGGAGAACTGTTTCCTGTACCTAGAAGCGCCGGTGCGCCGCGTGTGCGGCTGGGACTGTCCCTTCCCGCACGTCTTCGAGCCGTACTATTTGCCCGACAGATGGCGCTGCTTCGACGCGCTACAACAACTACTTCGTTACTAGCTTTACACAGGTTTCTGGACGGCAATCGCGCAAAATAACAACGTTTATAAACCTTTCAACGGAACGTTTTTGGTTAGTGCGGGTTCACACTACGCCGGACCGGTAAAACGGAAGCCACAAGTGCTGTACCTTATAGGTATAGATCTGCCCCCTGATTACGCAAAAGCAATAGCAAAGCCGAAGCAAAGCGATAGCGAAAATTGTACAATATTCGCTTGGAAACGTCAAAGTTCCTTTGAAATTCATTTTACGTAATACGAATTTGACAAGCAATCAGCGTTTTTTGTACAATTTTCGCTATTGCTTTGCTTTTGCTAGTTAGGTAATAAGGGGGCTGTCATTATCCCGAGTTCGGCATTTGTACCGATGTTCTTGTGGGATCTGGTGTAATGTAAACACTCTGTCTGGTTTCCGGCCGATCTACCGGGCCGGCATAGTCGGAACCAGGCCTTACGGTCTAGCTTTGGTTTGGGTGTTTATTTGACAGCGTTTAAGAAATGTCTATCTTTGGCTTTAAACGTTGTCAAAATTTAGCGCGATACGAAATGTGCATAACATACCTAACGTTTTCGGTTGTGGTTTAGCTTTGGTAAATGCGTCAAACTTTTGCGCGATTGCCCTCCTGGGCAATTTTGTAAATTTACTACTGGTGTAATGTAAACGACTCTCCGCGTGGTCTGGTTTCCGGCCGATCTACCGGGCCGGTTCATAGATTCGGAACCAGGCCTTACTGGTCTATACTTTAGGGTTTGGCGTGTGTTACTGCACGTAGGGGAGAGCCTTGTACCATGGGACACTTTTTTTAAATTATATGTATTTAAGACAATGTTTATACATTATTACAAATTATTGTACTTTGGCATAATAAAACTACGATTTAGCCGCAATAAACTATATATTCAGTGTAATCTACGTTGTCTTTAGGGATTTTTGTCCCTAGGTACAATCACCTAATGTACCTTGGGACACTTTAGCGCGATACAGAAATAGTAGCACAAAACTATCTTTTAGGAAAAACATAAAAATCAAAACAAATTTGTAGGTACCGTTGGTAGGTACTAACTGCTAATAAATCACTTTTTTGTTTTCGCATTTTCTACAATATTGTTCAAAGCAGGTGTGGTTTATTGAATCCAATCTTCTTTGCTTGAAGGAAAATAATTCTCACCACACCCTAAGATCGCGGACTCGTCACTACTGCTAACATTTACTTTCTTAGGAACCCTCTTTTTAACAGGTTTTACTTTCTTGCTTATTTTTTCTTCGCTGCAGAGCCCTCACCTTTGTATTAGCTTCTTTCTTCCTTTCTTTGGGCCAACAACTCCAATTCCAACTTCTCAGGGGTATCGGTTAGGACCCTTGATTTTGTAACGGACGTCTTATTTTTGCGTGGTGGTGCCTTTGGGAACGGGCGAATCATTTCTGGTGTTGGTAGCCATTTTATCAGCAAAAGATGTCGATGGTCCTGGTAAAGGACTACTTGTGTAATTTCGGTTTGGTGTATGATGTATTATAGGGTAATGATGCTGAGAAAACACAATTTGTTTGTGTGTCGCCTCATTTGATTGAGTGCTTGACGCATTCATCGGGAGCAATTGCACATTGGCCTATCAGTAACAAAAGAAACTAGAACTCATCCTCTCCAAAAATATTATCATTAAAGGGCCATATTCCCGAAACTTTGAACCCATTTTGAATGTTGGACGGTGTAAAGGCAAGTGGGTATGCAGTGCCAAAACTCCATTGTAAATAGTTAGTGGCCTTCCGCATAAGCCAATGTTGATGCTTTATTATAATATTTCAGGACCAAAAACTGTTCTACTAAAGGCTGTAGTTTATGGCTGGTGTGAGGCGGAAACGTTATCAGATCAATTATTTTAATTGAGAGATGACTCTCATGGTTGTCTAATATAAGTAGCACTTTATTATCGCTATCGGGTTTTACGTGTTTGATAAAGTGCTTTAAGAAATCTTCAAATTTGTCACATTAGACCACCCACTAGAAGTAGCAAGCCCCAAAGTTTCTGGAGGGCACCAGTGATCATATGGGTTTTGAAGTGTACTCTTGGGAAAATCATGCAAGGTGGAACACTATTTCCAAGGGCATTAATACAGGCAATACTGTAACATTATTACCTCTCTCTAGGTTATGTTGCCGACTTGTTTCGTTCCTTTGGGGCTAAAACTTTTACTGGGGTATGAACCGTAGACAGGCCACTTTCACAACGTTATAAATTCTTTCCTTGAAAACTGTATTTTAATGCAATCTTTGTATTTGGTAAAAAACAAATCGACATTTGCTTTATTAAAGCCGTTGCTCGTGCTAAGCTATTAGCTTCCGGCTTGCGCAAACAAATGTCGTTTCATAAAATATGAATAGAATGTCTTACCGCACAGCCTTTGGATATTTTTTTTCTAATTTAACTGCGTACAGCCAATTTTACAAACTCTTCTTTACATATCCCGTAGTGAAATTGAGACGCCTTTAAGCAATATTCTACCAACTGTTCTTCTTCTGGTTCAGTAAAAATTCGTTTGACATCATTGTGGGGTTGGTAAACAAATTCATCATTTTTCGATTCTATGTGTGTCTTTACGTACGGCCAACTTTTCGATAAACCAAAGACTTCCCCTGCTTTCCGAATCGACATACGAAAAACTGCATTGTTGACATTTTCCTTATTTAGTTTTAACCGGATAATATTATTTTTTTTTGAAACGTTATAAATACATAAAGTCGAAGTACTACCGAGTATCGATTCATAAAAAAAGAGTTGGGCTGTACCTTGGGACAGTCCCAAAGTACAAAAATTAAGCCGTCCCAAGGTACAAATATCTGCACATTGTAATAAAATACACGTAAAATTAAATATACATTTTTATTTCTTATATGTATAGTATTCAAATTAATTAAATTTAAGCGCAATCACTTACGTTGAAATATTTGAAGAACAACGAAGATTTAAACTGATTATAAAAAAAAAAGCACCTACAAAACACGACCTTTAACCTCAATGACGACACGAGTCAAAAACTTCAGTACATGCGTACCGAAGGTTATACTCGATACTAGATCACTACCAGTAATTTATCAATGCAATAACACCAAACTTTTAGCTTGTCCCAAGGTACAAGGCGTCCCAAGGTACAAGGCTCTCCCCTATAACTAAATTTATGGTTGATTCTGACCGTCACACTTAAACGAAAACTTAAAATTAGTCAGGTGCTCAGGTCTGTCCCTCTCCATCCTTAACATAGGCCGAGAGAAGGGATAGTTAAGACTAATTTTAAGTTTAAGGCTCAATTTACACCGCCGCGGAATGGAATGGAAAGGAAGTTTTTGTACATCGCATAACGAACTTTATGTCAAGTGTATAACAAACAAACTAACTACGAGCCTAAAAAAAGTCGCGCGTCTTCCGCGGAATCCTCGCGCATTCTCGAGAACTCTCCGATGATTTGACGTAACGAAATTTGACGCTGATGATATAAAGTTCATTATGCTATACAGGTGATTTTTGGTCGTCAACGTTCCCGAAAACTACGGAATCTCCTTATTATCACGATCATTTTTCTCCATGGATGCATTCCTGGGAAGTGTCTGGTTCCCAAGATATTAGGGTCCAAAGTTGAGCAAATAGACTGCATTTTTCTGCATAAAGGCTTAAATGCACATTGACGCGTGTAGCAAAATTTTTTCACGAGAAATAATTCATATATGTCTATGAAAAAACTAGCATAAACACTGGGCACTATAAATTTAGCCCGATCAAGTAATAAAAAAATTTAGGTACATCGTTTCCCAGCATTTTTTTCGGCATAAACTTACTTTATTTGATGTATAGAGTACGTACCCTTCGTTAAGGGTGGCGACGAAAAAACATCCTGTATACGATTTCGTTGCAAAAATTCGCTTCCGTTCCATTCCGCAGCGGTGTAAATGGCGCCTAAGTGTGATGGTCAAAATCGACCATATTATTTGTGTTACTGCATACAAATGAAGTTAGTTCCGAAATGAGACAAAGGAGTTATTCTATAAAACGTACTCCACTTCGATGTAGTGTTGAGTAGGACACGACTGAAAAAAGTGTAAGAGAGCCTCTTTTTTGTCCTGAGCCAGTACAATGTCCCACTTCAAATGAGGCGAGGCGTACCTACTCGACATTTGAAGTTATTATAGTACATATTGATTTGTGCCTCGCCTCGCATGGAAGACAATTATTTCTCTCTGCATACAAATGAAGTTAGTTCCGAAATGAGACAAAGGAGTTATTCTATAAAACGTACTCCACTTCGATGCTTCTTTGTCTAAATTCCTGTACCGTTGCAATTTTTGGAAAGGACACGTTACAGCATCTCAGTTTTACGATAGCTTTACAGAGCATATTGTGGTTCGTCCTTATGCTATATTCGTAGACGTAATGTAGTCGCTTGCAATTACATAACTCGAGGTAAACGCACAATGGATTTGAAATGTTATATACAGTGCCTAAGGTTGATTTTACAGGATAGAGAATTGAGGGTACATTCCTATCTAGTGTTTAAATTCCTAAGTGTGTAATTCGCAATTAGAAACGTCCTTTTTACATACAGCATTACGATCTTTACAATTACTCATTTTACGCGGACGAGGCGGTTCCCAGCTAGTTGTTTATAATTTTAAATACATAAAGTAGATATGTATTTTTGTTTATAATTTTAAATACATACCTACTTTGTCTAATTGTATCTTTCTTATATCCGAAAATAATGTAATAAGTGGTCAATTAACTAAATTGTTTGCTAATTGTATCTTGTGAAATAAAGAGAATTGTGTAACACTTTGTAATTAAAAGTATAAAATCGAATGCCCTTATGTTTTTGTGAAATGGTGTAAGAAATGTGTTGATATTTTATTAAAAGATTTGATTTGTTACACACTTGTGTTTTTATACTCCTACACTCCCTACAGCTACCCTACAGATGTTTAAAATAAAATGAACAATTACTTATAAGTATTTATTAGCAAAAATGAAAATCAATCCATAAAGATAACACTAAAATTAAATTGAGGAAAGCAATTAGTAGACTTAATAATAATAAAAAATAAACATACGAAAATAATACACAATGGTTGTTGTGCCTGTTCAACTTGTAAAGAGACTTATTCAAATATTATCAATCATAGATATCAATATTACTAACTTACAGATTACCTAAACCTACATTTAAATTAACATTTTGTTCCAAAATAATGTAACAGTACAAACCACAGAGCTTAAAATGAAATTACAAATTCAATGTGATGTCAAGTATTTACAAAAATGTCAAAAACTATTTAATTCCAAAACGGGAACAATTTATTACAAACAACAATTGTTAAGGCATGCCAAATATCAAACTTCTAAATCAGATCGTCAACAAACCCTTTCTATTATTCACTAACATAAAAAAGCCTTCACTTATCTACATAAAGGCTAAATTGACAAAAATCACGATAAAAACAATATTTCAGTCAAAAATTAATACAGATTTTTGTCAATTTTGTTAATTACTAAATGGAGAAGACACTCCCTATCTACAATTTAGTAAAAACTATAAAATAAAAAGGCAAGTACACCATAGACGAAACATTGAGAACAGATAATTTATTATTGACTAGTGGACTTGCCTTTACAAACACATTGAAACTGTATTATTTTCCCAGGATCCAGTCCAAATATTAGTACATATTCTATTACAATAAAATTATTTCATTACTTTCTGGGTCAAAATTGAATTTGAACATGACTTATTCTATGCTGCATAAGACATTGACCACAAAACAGATGTAATATAAGTTGCAAGTGTGTCCTCCAGTATCGGCTATGTATTATGCTATGTGGAGGTAAACAAAATTTTGTACTGATAGAAACTATGGTGATTAAGTGCTAAATCCAACATTAAGATAGAATAAATTGACAAATACAACTGCAAGAACAATGGGTTAGGGCGAGGCCACATCATCGTGGTGCGACATAGTTTCGCCAAAACATAATACAATAATGCGAAGATTTTTGCGATGCGACATCACAACGCAGTGTTGTGGCCTCGCCCTTGACGTTTAGTGAACACAATTAAAGCTCGACCGACTCTTAGGCGCGGCGTTGTCGGGAGGGCTGCAGGTAGGGCCCGGCGGAGGGCGAGGCGGGGAACCGCTGCATGTAGCGCTCCAGGCGCAGGTACTTGACGGTGATGAGGTTGCCCTCATACCACCAGCCGTGCAGACTGCGGTACACCACGCCCGCGTCCGCCGCCGACGCGCACTTCACGTAAACACAGCACGACGCGCGCTCAACCTCAATATGCAATAGACGACAACGCTCCCCGCACTTCTCCAGTATGGCATCTTGAATCACCGTTCTCAAGTTCGGATTCGTGTCGTTCTTATCGAACATGTGGCGTATTTTAAGGCACGGCGTCGGAGATACGGCTAGGTTGTTAACAGAACCCTCTTGCGTCTCGAAAGCCTGGCCCTGCCATGTGGAGCTGCGCTTGGGGCTGCTGTGAGGAGACACCCAGCGCCACACGCGGCAATCCTCGCCGTCCACCGACTGCACCTCCATGCGGACCCTGCTCTCGTTCCTCTGGATAAACTGCACAGCCGAGTCCCAGATTGAAGACATCTTCTCGCGGTTCTGAGGTGAGATTAGCGTGTCGCGCACGTGATCTACAGATATGTATGGTTCACCACTGTCCTGAGTCTCCTGAGATATTATATCGATGATTTGTTCTACCATGGAGTAGATTTCATCGTTTTTCCTCTTCTTGTAGTTAATGTAGTACTTGTACAGGCGCTGCAAACCTACTCCGAGGACGGCCAGCAGAGCAATGAGAATGATAGTCGATCCAGCAGAGTATAAAGTGTTCACAAGTAGGCAGGTCAGTGGGGTGGAGGGGTCAGACAGTACAATGGCTACACTACCTTTGTTTCTCTGCTGCACCACCACATCGGTGGATGTAAGGGGACTGTACTCAGCATCTTTAGTATAGAGGTTTTTGAGTTGAACCACACTGAAGCCCCATCTAGGATTATTGACGAGCAATACTTGCAAGTTGTTCAGATCAGTGCGGCATTGACTGATGTCTGCAGTGTCAGCCTTTGAGCTTGCGATGTCAATGATCTCCCTCTCAGTAAGGTAAGGCAGTGCTCCGGGTTGTCCACATTTAAAAGCAGCACTTCTAGATGTTAGTTCAGGATGTATAACTTTTAAAAGATCTTTAGCATAACTCACTTGCTCTTTAGGCACACAGTTTATTCCGGGTCTATTTCCTGGGATATTTAACTGACATATTGGTATAAGACTGCTCTGATCGTCTACCACAGAGGTGATGTCATTTTTCTTAACTATATACATAAAAAACAAGCAAAAAAAAAAAAGAGCAACAAGACCAACCAGCGTCAGAGACACAAGGTTGTTTTTCAAAAACTTCTTGTCATTAGCAACCTTATAGTCAGTTACATCAGCCCTGGAAACTCCGGTTATGTATGACCTGCGGTTCAGCAATGTACTTCCATTGTTGGTGTCACGATCCACTCCAAATGCAGGTGGTTTGGGAAGGTCAGTCTTAACACTTGTCAGACGACGAGTGAAATTGCTCAAATATGGTGATTCCACTTCATCAATACTAGATGTTGATGGCTGATATGTATTAGGAGAATAAGTTGAACTAAATGTACTTGCATTGGGTCTATCTCCTAGAGTTGAGGTCAATCCAAGCCTAGTTCTAATAGAGTTAAGATGGTCTGACGATGAGATACCTGAACTGAAGTTTGTGTTTGAAATTGAAGGCCTTGAGAATATTGAGGATTTTGGTGGACTTGTGCCAATATCATTCGTGAGAGTACTGGATATGTAATCACTCGATCTTGAGTTGCTGCGGAGGGGAGATGAAGTCTTTTTATCTGTATCCACATCACTGTCTGACCCTGTCTCATAGTCATCTGCATCATTGGCGTAAGTACGCGTCACGCGTCTTGTCGTCACTGTCTCTACCTCCTCGTGAGTACGTATAGGTGATTTTTCTTCTTCAGACTCGGATTCTTTGTCAGAATCGCGCTTGATGGGCGAGTCCTTTTTGACGGGTGTACGCCTAGATTTACTGCTCGCTGGAGGCAACATAGCGCCTCCCGTGGTCGCTCGACGGCCTCGCTTCTCTTTAGCATTGCTAGTTGTATCCAAATCGGACTCCTCGCCACTGGAATACCGGGCCAGTGATCGCCTGTTTTCTGTCTTACTATCGGTACTAACTCTTGGCTTACTTTTGTTGTCCAGCACTAATTTCAACTTTTTCACTAGCAATTTTCTTGTGGAATCCGTAACCGGCATTACAGGGAATCCATGTTCGGCCAATTTTGTCCGAAGCTCGGAATCTGACATTGAATCTACTCGATCGGCCATGGCTGGAACAAATAGGTGAGGTTATCAAAGTATAATCCACTAAACTTAACTGATTACAATATTTAACGAATTTAAACAATCACTACCTCTTTCGCAATTATTTATATAAAAAATTACGTTGAAATTGTTATAAAAATTCACCGGCGCGTCATCTCCCATGCACTCGAAAGATCGTCGTTATAATATCGGGTTGCCATAAATTAAAATTTAATTACCCTGTTGTTCATTATTCCCAGTTGTCACCCGTTGGGATACCACATTAAAAATACTATGCAGTAAATACCAGGTGACATTAGTATTCTGTTTTGTATATTATCAAATTCGACTTTAACTTTATTACACCACGTATTGAGCAAATATAAAATATACCTTTATGTGTGAAATTAACGTTATTTGTAATCATACATAGGAAAACGAAAAGTAGGTTTATATCTATACATATAAACCTACTTCTTAAATCACTTTATCTATTTTAAAAACGCATTAAAATCAGTTGCGTAGTTTTCAAGATCTAAGTATGCATACTACGGCAGACCCGCCCGGCTTCGCACAGTTGCAATGTTATGTAATATTCAAAGGGAAAAAATTACTAGAAACTTTTCAGGTAGATGGCGGCGCTGTGTTTATGTTCTTGTCAAAACACTGTTATAAAAAAACCGGCCAAGTGCGAGTAGAACTCGTGCACGGAGAGTTCCGTACCATTCCCTAGGTAAACAACAGTACACAAATTTCATGTTGTAACCTTTTTTAGGTACAAAAAAAATATCGAGCAAAGAAAGGGCAAAAAATGGCGTTTGTTGTATGGAATCCTCTTTTAAATATTTATTTTATTTTTAGTATTTGTTGTTATAACGGCAACAGAAATACATAATTGTCTAGCAATCGTAGATACAGCCTGGTGACGGATAGACGGACGGACGGATGAACAGGCAGACAGTATAGTCTCTTTCTGTATGGAACCCTAAAAACAGATAAAATAATACTTCTTTGAATTTCATTGTAAATGCCATAATATGATGCTGGCTGAGGGTGCCATAATAATAAAATTGACTAAAATAAATTATTGGTCTTCGTTTCGCTCTGAGCGGAGACCTCGGGAGTATTAACAAATTAGATTTGAACAAAAAAAAATCTACTGAAAAGGTACTTCTTTTAATTTAATCTTCTATAAAATAAAAATGAATCACTAAATGTGTCGCTAAGCGTTTATCTCGAGCGCAGCTAAACCGATTTTGTTTATTCTTTTTTTAGCGTAGGTATTCCTTGAAGTACGAGGATGGTTCTTATGGAGAGTATTTTTATATGTAGTTCTTTTACGTAATAAGTGACATCCATGTGAACGGAGCCGCGGGCAACAACTAGTATGAAATAGATTTTAAAAAATCATAAAAAAACATCCGTAAAATACTCAACACAAGTGATTAGACTGGTACAGGGCGTCTGTTAAGGAACTTGTTGTGCCTTGAGTAAGTATTTATTTTAATTACCCGTAGGTAAACCAAAGTGAATTTGCGTCAAGTTAAAAGCCGCCTATTAAAAAAAACATTATTATTGGACACAATGATACCAAGTTGTAAATGAAAGTCTAAATAAACGATGTAAATCTTTATTTATACATATTGCATTTACTATAATTAAAAACAACTATTTACAAAAACCATAACTTACCATACATTATAAAATATTACAATAAATCATAACAATATATACTATTAATGCACCTGATTGCAAAGCAACCTGACGAGCATTACCGTGAATATAAAAAAGTAAATATACCTAGTAAAAGATTTTCATTTCCCAACCGAATAAGTGCAGGCAACTTACGTTTACGTCATACGCATAAAATACATAGGTAAGCCTATGTACGTCAGTTGATCGCTCGATTTACTATAATTTGTAGGTCACACCATAAGGTAGAAAATAAAATATTGTCACTTGGTCAACTCTTAAACGTAATTTAAAAGAGATGGTAAAATTCGTCATCCGAGTTAAGTGACCCGATAGCTCAGTTGGTTAGAGCGATGCACGGAATGCGTGAGTTCAAATCTCACTCGGGTGAATTTTTTTCTTCATTTTCTTGTTAATACATAAAACCTTAATAATTTGTTTTAATAGGAAAACATGATTTGGCATTTAATGTGAACTACATAGCCTCGTCTTAAAAGAGAGTTAATAAATTTAATTGTCTGTTTCACATAATATTTATTCTTATACATGTCTTGTATTGTTCGTTTAAAAAAATCTGAATGTATTTATTACATTGACATATAAGTAAAAGTAAATTGAATCGGGAAAAATAATTATTATTTAGGCGGATTGGGTTATTATTTGAGAAATAAATCCAAAAATATATTTCTAACAAAACCTTCTGTAACAAAAATAAAATAGATCTAGCTTGAAGGCCGCCAACCTCCCAACCCTTTCTCTAATTCTTCCGCAACAGCTAAGCACAGTCGATCTTGATTGGGTGCCGCAATCACCTGTAAGAAATAAAAAAAATATAAACCTATCGGCAGAACAGAAATGACTATGTCAACATCCTCATTTAACATAATACATGAAGTAAGAAATGACAAAAAGGAGTCTTCATAATTGTTAGCGACGACGCCTAACAGCCTACATCTAGCGGCGGCGGCGACGCGACGCATCATAGTTATAGCACAGTTTATCTTTGTATTAGGAATAGGGTTTCATTTAATATTTGTAATTGGTTAATTAGGTTAAGGTTGTAAATAAAGGATATTACTGTTTTATAATTTCATTCCCCTCAGCTAGAGCTCGGGCCTATGTGCACTAGAGTTAGAGTCAAGTAATGCAGGTTAAGTTTACATAACATAGGGCCTAACATAGGTAGGATCTCTTAGATGACCTAGGTTTCGAAAGTACAGATAAATATAGCGTAGGGATAAACCGGATGCCTAGGTAAGAATAAGAATGGAAATTTAGCCAAAGTCTGTAGAGAGAATTTAGACTCAAAAGTTCTAGACCTACCAGGGGCGGAGAGAGAGTACGCGATACGTGCGAAAGAGATAGATGTACCTACATAATTGAAACTTGCAATAAACTATATAGCGCGGGCGGACTTCCAGTGAAATAAATAAAGGCCGCGTTGCAGCCAAATTTCGTGGTGATCCAGAACCAATTTCTGAGGCGTGCCACGGGTTCCCCGTGGTACGTCCGGACTTGGATCTGCATCGCGACCTCGAGGTAGACCCTCCGTAAATCAACGCTTCACGTCGCTTCTTTGAGCTTATCCCATCACACCAACCCGCTGGTTGTGAAAGCCATTACCTACCAACCCCGTCACTACCTACGGGGCAGAGACACGTCCCCGGGTACTCGCGGAGAGAGCCATTACGGCGTACGCGTTTAATAGCCCCCGCGTCAAGCGCAACCAATGCGGCGCCCCGTCGGAGGGGACGCCGCCAACCTCTCATAGATCAACACACACCAGTACAGGTGACTACAAATAATTGACTCGTTTGGCCAACACAGCCCCACCGCTTGCAGGGTTCTTTAGCGGTGGGTTTTCCAAACTTAGTAGGTATCAAAATAGCGCGGCATCGACCCTACCGCCATCCTACAAATAGTCATAAAAAACTAGTCCAGACAATGCCCCAGCCGATCTGGGGTGCACTGGTCGCGTAGGTTTAAATTCGGTTGTGCGCCTTCAGCGCACAAAGTAGCCGGTGAAGATGCGTTGCGATTATCATTCAAAAAAAAAAAAAAAAAAAAAGCCAAATTTCGTTCATTACAACCGCGGCTCCCGAGTGAGCTGGAAGCTTTGCCCAACGCTGCCTTTAAGAATAATCCATCGTTTTTCTACTACGGCACATCCCCAACAACATACAGTCCACACAGTGACCACTGTCCTCGCCATAGCTCATCGAGCCAGGGCTGTGCGCCAAAATAATTATAACATAGACGTAGCATGTAATAAA
Organism: Carposina sasakii; assembly: GCA_014607495.2. Classification (NCBI taxonomy): domain Eukaryota; kingdom Metazoa; phylum Arthropoda; class Insecta; order Lepidoptera; family Carposinidae; genus Carposina; species Carposina sasakii. Next base: position 13,650,046 of record CP053156.1, read on the forward strand.
CAAAGTGACTTCGCGCTGTCTGTATGTCCCTATGTATGCTTAGATCTTTCCAACTACACAACGGATTTTGATTCGGTTTTTTAAAATAGATAGTGTGATTCAAGAGAAAGGTTTATATGCACTGCACCCGTACGAAGCCTATCTATTTTATCTGTACCCACCTGTAAAGCTACAGGCAGTTTCCCCTGAGCGCTCGGCGCAGGCACCACGGCGGCAGGCGCGCCGAGCACGTTGAGCAGCATGGAGTAGAGGACGGCGGGCGCGGCGCACAGCGAGCCGCCATGCCGCGGCGCCGCGGATGACCAGCACGGGTACAGGAGCACACCGTTATCGCCTAGTGTGCGCTGGTCATGTTAAAATATAAGATCATATTATTATAGCAAAACATTGTTGTTGTACGAGTCCTATGCTAATTATGCGGGGTTTCAATAAAATGCATGTAAGAGTCGACTGACGAACTCAGGGGTGGTTCCTTCATACAGCATGTAAAAAAGTGCCATAAAAGTAAAACATACACATTGTTTTGTTTCTGAAATGGGGCAACCAGAACTGCAGGACACGAAAGAAATGAAGGCCCTTTATACATAACAGCTATAATGTTAGTAATGTATATGACATTCCAAGATACGTTATAATAGCTGTTGTGTATGGCCTCTTGAATACTTGTATGAGAGACATCATTATTACTGTATTAAATTCTAAGAACCATAGTTCGAGAAACTAGTTTGACAAGTAAGTGACAGATAAAGGGTTACCAGAATTAGAAGAAATTAAATAGTGACCGAACTTGTACATCTCAACTATACCCTCAAAATTGGTCAGAAGTGGTCATATGGTCCTATCGGCCCTTGGTGCTCTGCCTACCCCGTAGGGGATAAATAGTGATGTTATAGTCGGTATCGATAAATGTCGATAATTATTATAATCAATTAAGACTTGACTGTATGAATTGTTTCTATTGTATTATTTGTAATTTCATATTATAGTTAATAAAGAATAAGTGCTCATACTGGAACCCAAATACTGTTGTACAGATTGCAAATACGTTTCGTAAAAATGATGCTAATAAACATTTTACCTACATTTTTTGGCAGAATGATAACATGTGTTCTCTAGTATTATTACTCCAGCAGAGTCAAGTAGTTTACTTCGAGGAAAAAGTGTGCTATCTGCAAAATGAAATTCAGACACTTGTCTTTCATCGTTCAAAATGAAAAGGAAATAATATTACAAGCATACATACATATAATCACGCCTTTATCCCTTACGGGGTAGGCAGAGCACCAAATAATATTACGAACGCCAAAAATATAAAAACAAGCAATTTTCTTATATTGTATTGTAATATTATACCTCGTACTGTAAATTAATTAACAATTTGATAATTTTAATAAAAAAACATACATATACGTAAAATACCAATCTGTATTTTTTTTTAAATCGATACGTACAGCATTAGCCCGACCATAGAAACATTTGTGCAAAATGAACTGTCAAACTAGTCTTCTCAAAGTATGGTTTCGAGTATAGTAGCTGCCGTGTGTGAGGTGCTTAAGGTAAGTTGCATGTAATATGAAAAGTTATTAAAAAGTCAAAATCAAATTTTAACAAAGACTAAACGTATTCTATTGGAATATTTTTATTAAATATCGGTTAGGTGGTAAAATTTTAATATTGCAAAGAAAATTATGTAAATACCTCTAACTCTTCTCGTAATATTTGTCCTTTGTCACAATAATACTGTTGACGGGAATCTGGTATAAAAAGCCGCGAACGCTGGATCAACGTGAATCCAAGTCCTTGTAGTGTGCGGGAGCCACCTCCAAATATAGATTTTAATAGCTCCATTAATAAACTTTTATCACGCTAAAAACAAAAAAAATGCTTAGCATTAGAATAACTAACTATATTAAAATGATTTACACAACCATTTATACAACCGTTAATAAATAAAATAAAAAACATGCTATTTGCGTAATGTGTATCGTTTAAATAAATATTAAAATGGAAATTTAAAAATAAAGATGAAGTAATATTTGTATTTTTTTAAATTACGTTTCTTTTGAATTGGTGGTTCAGCGCACGAGCGCAACATTGGCAAATATGAACGCACATGAATTTATTAGAATAGCCAATGAATTTATTAGAATAGAAACCCCTAACTTTTAGGGAGTTTTTATATTCTTGTATCATTAAATTACGTTTCTCTTTTTTTTAATAGTTTATCCCGAAGGTAAGGCAGGGGGAACTAAGCCCATACAGCCATTGACTTTAGTAAATGATTTCTGAATTTATGATGGATGATAATGATGATGATGAATGGAAACGTCGGAAAAATCCTCAAGAATGGATGTAAAATTAGTCGAAATGAAAATTAATTGCAGAAACAACTTACATGAGCCCATGAAGATATGGTATTCAGACTAAAGTTTTTCTTGGCTTACCTGCGTATAAAACCATGCATACGCACTAGATTCACATCACAAGCAAACAAAATATAACTTATCTACCAGAAAACATCACTTTACGGACACATGCAAGCCATTTACAAATTAATTTTGATTTTCGCATGAAAATTACACCCGCACCCTTCCAGCTTTTCCCGCCGAATCTAAATCATGTTTAATTCCGCGGTCCTTTTCTTATTTTTATTAGTTTATCCCGAAGGAATGGCAAGGGGAACTAAGCCCATATAGCCATTGTCTTTAGTAAATGATTTCTGGATTTATGATGGATGATATTGATGATGATGAATGGAAACGTCGGGAAAATCCTCAAGAATGGGTGTAAAATTAGTAAATATAAAAAAGAATAGCAGAAACAAGTTACATGAGCCCATGAAGAGATCGTATTCCGACTAAAGTTTTACTTGGTTTACCTGCATATAAACCCATGCACACGCACTTGATTCACAGAAAACATCACTTTACATGCAAGCCATTTACAAATAAATTTTGATTTTCACAAGAAAATTACACCGGCACCTTCCAGCTTTTCCCGCCGAATCTTCCGCCTTAGATTATATACCTACTAAGCATTCCGCTGCGTTCCAAAAACATTTTTTTTTCATATCTGAATTTAACTAAAAATACCTACAGTGGCTTAGACTATGTATGTACTAGAAATGAAGAATAAATTAATATCAAGACGAAATAAAAAATAAGTAGTAACCTAACCTACCTTTGGATCAGCTGGATCTTGCAGTAAATTTGGCAAGTCTTTCATACTAAAGAATTCCGATATAGAGATTTCTACGGAGTCTTCGAAGCCCTTGAATTTTTCCTGGAACCAATACAAACATAAATAACTCCATCTAGCGAGACTAGACGTAAAGAGCGCGTATACTTAAATAATCTACTTGCGTGTCTTTGCTCGTACGTGCCTTTACATGATATCAAAGAGTAAATGTGTTTAACTATGTATAGGCGCAGATAGGTATAAAGAATGCATGCTTAGCGAGTACTATTTATGTCACCTACGAGGGCTGTGATGGATGAACTCTCTCTACCTCTATCTGCTATATGTAGAGGAGTAAGATGTTATAGAACTGCCTCGATGCACCATGAGACTTGCCGGTACCTCACAGTTCCAGTTCTTGACCGTTACATAGGAACTGTGAGGTAAGTCTTAAGATACATCGAGGCAGTTAGTAGGACATTGGGGTCGATTCTGACCGTCACACTTAAACGTAAACCTAATCTGAGTCAGGTCTATCTCTCTCCGTTCTTAACATAAATGGCTGAGAGAGAAAAGGACAGGTAGTACTCATTTTATGTTTAGGTTTAAATGTGAGAGTCAGAATCGACCATATTAGCACTCTATGACAGCTTATTCCTCTATGACTATATTCAGTGTATAGAGTGAACGCTTCGGCCTACCTCCCGTATCCTGCATCCTCTGGTCTTCAGATAACGTGCGGCGTGCGTGACGGCGGACGTGACGTCACGTGACGGCGGCGCCAACGCTAGCGAAGCGGAACGCTTCCGTCATGTAGAATACCTGCGATGGGGATTGGTAGGTCTAGATGTTATAGGCACAAAAGAATACTACGTATAGATTGGTGTGTAGTAGAACAGGTATGAGTTATGACACAAGTCAAAATGAAGGAAACAAAAAATCTAGAAACCATGTTCGATGCAGGTTACCTAATTGAGAGGGTTTATTCCGGTCGTCCCCACCCTGTCCTTATCCCCACTGGTTTCGTTCGTGCCCAGCAATGATGATTAGAACTTTTATTTAATAAGAGATTTTGAACAATGTTTTTGATTGAATGAAAATAATTGTAAAAGACTGGGGTAGTCGTCACTACTGGGGACTAACGAAACTTTTTTCCCCACTCGTCCCCAGTGGGGACGACAGGGTGGGGACGACCGGGGATAAACCGAGGACATCAGCAATAGTCGGTATTTTCAAATACGCTGTGATTTTAAAAGTCTGATAGCTACGTGGAACCGTAGGGAAGTCTGAAGGACCCTGACCTAGATTTAAAGATTATGTTTAGTAAGTTTGAGGGTCAGAGTCGATCACAATGTGTGTACCTCACCTGTAAGCCCGCCATATCGACGGGTTCCCCCAACCTCAGTCCCGCAGCGCGCGGTCCCGCTAGCGCGGTAACTAGAGGCGCGAGATCCCGAGCCGAGCGGGACAGCGGCCCGCAACACAGCAGGCGGGCACAACGCGGGTCCGCGGGGAGAGGCACGTGGTGACTCGTGGGGATTATACCTGCAGACAGCTGATGTGATCAACTGGGGCTTAAAGGTTTTACATCAAACGAATACAACATCGAGCGAATGTAAAATTGATACCAAATTAAAATTGTCGAGAACCTACTTAAGTGAAGCGTCAAAAAGTACGTCAGCTGCACCATTACGTCAGTAGCCTACATCTCCTTCCGTACAACGTCAACTGAGGAAATTCAAACGTTCCTTCAGGCGTATCAAAGCAAACTGTCATTGATAGGCATTATGACAGAATCTCTGAACAGTTCTGGCTACCCCTATTCGGTTTTACTCCCCTGCGCTATATGTATGTAAACGTCATCTACAAAAACTATGTGTGTGACTGACCGGGCGTGGGCTTGTGTCCGTACAGTCCGCAGAAGGCGGCCGGCACCCGGATGGAGCCGGCGATGTCGGACGCCACGCCGAAAGGGCTTGCTGCGCTCGATACTAGAGCCGCCTGAGGAATAAGGCGTATACTTATCTACCTACAACTGTTGAGAACATTGTTGTTGAATACCATTGTTACGGCTTCGCCTTTACCAGCACTTTCCACCACTGCGCCATCTTCTTCACGTACCTGTTTCCAAGTTGTACCTCATACACACAAATTGTTACTTTTCTATTTCTTGCCTCATAATAAGTTTAAAGAAATTTCAGTTCTTGTCATCTTTACAACCAAAATCTTTCTAGCTATCAAAGTGTAAACAATGGTCCTTCGAGCCCCACCGCGCTTCTGCGCCCCACTGCGCTGCTAAAGGTGAAGCCGTAACATTATTCTTCTAGTTCACTTGCAAAAATTCAGGGCGTATCTATTAAAATGTGTCGTTTACTCGATTTTACATTAATCATAATCATCATTAATATTTCAGCAACAAGTCTGCTGAACATAATAGGAATCGATCATACATCGCCTGCCAAAGACTGCAAGAAATCTGCCATCCAACCATGGATGTTGGTTTACCCTTGTTTGATTTTGTGTACCTATTAAAAGAATTGCAAAGAAAAAAGTAATAAATTTTATTATTAAGTAAGGTAAATAATATTTACCTATTTACTAAATATTGTAAGGGTAAAGGTTATTATCTTCTTTCTTGATCCTCTATGCTTGGGGTCAGCTAATAATCGACTTCCAATAACTTGACACAAACAAATTAACCAAATAGACCAAGAATAGTCTCAATGCACATACCTTCGCCCCCTGAAGATCCTCCACACGTCCTATCCAAATCGTACGGGTATTTGTCCGTCCCTTCAACAGGTTAGTAGTCTCCCAACCTAGACACAGTTCGGGACAGTTGGACACAAGCAGCGGTATGGCTCCCGCAAGCTGGGCATTAGCTACTGCCATATAAATCAAGCATAGAGTCTTAACCAACTTACCTCGCCACCCGAAGACCCTCCACACGTCCTATCCAAATCGTACGGGTTATTAGTCCGTCCCTTCAACAGGTTAGTGGTCTCCCAACCTAGACACAGTTCGGGACAATTGGACACAAGCAGCGGTATGGCTCCCGCAAGCCTGGCGTTTGCTACTGCCCCGCCGTCGTGGGAGGCGCGGCGACCTGCCCATTCGAGGCAGCCTACCGCGTTTGAGAGGCCTGTGGAGAGGGGGACCTATTTGAGAATATATTTGGTGGTAATGGAAGGTTGGAGGATGGCAGAGATTAAGGCCTGCGATATGGAACCTTGACCGTATGTATGTGGGTAGAGGTGAAAGGGGGAAGCGGGTATGAACGTAGCTGTACGTCGTTCTCACAAACATAACCTAAGGAAATCGAAACCAACTGGTCTATATAATGTCCTAACAATAGAAATATAACCTAATTTCTATTGTCCTAACTTATAAAGATAAATCGGGAGAGTTGACGAAACACATGTGCCTAGTAAAATAGAGTTCATCGAAGGTCATGCTTGAAGAGTTAGTAGAGCTGTATGCTCTTTGTAATTTTTATGGAAAAGCTGTACAGAAGGTTAGAGGCTTGAATTAATTTTGCCGCTATCATGCAGTTAGCATTTTAATGTAGGTATCTACACTTTCTAAAGCATCACAGTTTGATAAATTGGATTTCAAATTAAAAACTGGAAGGTACAGTGAATATAGGTATAAAAACAGACTTCTTATAAATGTTATAAAATTATTAATAAAGAAATGGAAAAAATTCTTCACCCGAGTGGGAATCGAACTCACGACCACTGCATACCGTGCCAGTTGCTCTAACCACTGAGCTACCGGGTCAATTACTCTGATGACGAATTTTACCATCTCTTTTCTAAATTACATATTGGCAACGTTATTTTTCATCCCGATAGCTATACACTAGCCAAATCTCGGTAAACAAAGCTGAATCCCTCAGCACAATGTTTAAAGATGAAACGATCAACCATATCCTAACGGATTATATTAATGGAGAAGTGTTTAATTTATCTTAGTTAAGATATTATATATTATAAAATTATTAATAAAGAAATGGAAAAAAATATTATATTACTTATTAATACTCACCAGCGACAGAACAACTCTCTTTCACCGTAAACGGCACACCCAGGAACGGCTTCTCAACCTCCAGCTGCTTCAAAGTTCCACGTCCCATCCTTCCTAGCTTCTGCCAGCATTCGGTCGACTGCTTTCGCATCTTCAAGTGCGGCTCTGTATCTCTCGTCGACAACCGCATTTATGTACGGATTTACCTCTTGGACGCGATCTATGAACGTCTTTACCACTTCTTCGCTTGATACCTGCAAGTTCAAATTATTATGTTTGTTTTGTTCAAAATGTATGATTAATGGAAACCGGGGTAAACCATTGCCTTCGATATGACCGTGAATTATAAGACATTACTAATAGAGGCGGGTGGTGGATTTGGATCCAATCCAGCTGCTAACTCAATCTAAAGTCAGGATCAGAATACGCAGAATTTAGTAATAAACCTTAATTTTGAGACAAAGGTCACACGTGTACCAAATAATAAAATTACAATGACACATCACGACCTCGATTTACGAAGGACTGACCTTATAAGTGAAAAGAAAGTTACATTTATAACCCGAAAAGGATCGTCCAAACTTGCAAAATGCACATTAAATATCATTAAGGATTTGATAATGTTTGCTGAGAATGAGATCAACGGTCGCTAAATTCAGAATTTTAAAGGGGTAGTATTTATTTATTATACAAATTTATTTATTACTCAAATAAGAATATTGCAATTTATATTTGTGGCATACTGCTATTATTATGGGTTCGATTCCCACCTGGGTGAGGAATTTTTTCCATTTCTTTATTAATAATTTTATAATTTATCTTAAAGTAAAGCTTTTCTATTAATGCACAGCTAATTTTTGCTAATGCAGATTATGCCTGTTAACTCTTTATTTATATTTGTATCTGAATTCATATTTTAGCGTTGAACTCATTATGTTATATGAGATCAACACCAAAATATTAAATCAGATACTTACAAATAGTAACTTCGAAATGTTTCATCAATTCGATTCTGGCACATCACCGGCCGCTGACTTATACAGGGTGTAACAAAAGGGGTATGTTAAGAAAAAAGCTATGAAAATAGCCCACTATAGAGAACCTATTCCCAAAATTTGAGACTCAAAATCAAATGTTTACAGTTAGTATGGAGAATTCCTAAACAAGTCAGGATTGTTCATACAATCTTGAAAAATAAACATGTGATTTCGAATCTTAAATTTTGGGAGTAGATTCTTTTTGGCTTAACATACCCTTTTTATTACACCCTGTATTACTTACTGCACCTACTGTAGTTAAGTAAAGTATACAATTTAAGTGCAGTATATCTACTAGTAAGGAGGTGGGAAAGCCTGCTTCCTACCTATGTGAGTGAGCGACAGTTATTTCGCGTGGCCTGCCAATAGGTATTACCGTAATACCTTATGCCGGGAGTCCTAGTTTGGACGACATAAATGACATATTACTTGATACGCATGAAAGAATCTCAATAACCGGTGATACAAACTATAGTTATATTATAACCCAGTGAGCTTATGAACGAACTTCTTGTGTTGTTTTCTCTGCAACGTCCACTTAGCTTTACTTACTTTTAACCTATGTAGGTAATACGCGTGTGCTTACGTATTTTTAATAGCATGACAAAATAAACTAGATATTTGCATGCCACTCTCGCAAGAACTTATTGTGTAAATTGTCGTTTCTGTGTAAAAAAAAAACCACTTGAATTTGTATTTACGTAGACTAGAAAATTATATAGCAATGGCTTTTGACCTAGATGTCAATTTCGGTCACATTTTGTAACGTTTGGCTGATGGGTGCATGTTTCTTAGTCCTTGGCGTTCTTGTACAAATGTAATTATCTTTCATTGTTATGTGAGAACAGTACAAAAGTAAAGTCGACAGGAGTTAACAAAATAGGTAGTGCGTGGTCTACAAAGCCATACAAAATGTTCTTGTCAAACGACCTAAATGAGCTAAAAATTTTACATTCCAGAATAAACTAGATTGTGTATCGAAGATATCTGTGCAAAGAAGAGTGCCACAGGAATACTTCTAGCGTAGAGGCAGTCCAAGAAGATGGCGAGACGACCTCAATAAGTTTCAGCAACGAGGTAGCACAGGACCGAGACGTGTGAATCCAAAACACTATTACTCTAGCTAGCTACATACAAACCTAGGTCTCCCATGAGAAAAACAATGTAATTATTTTACTTTCAATTTATTTTTTATGGAAGTCCATGAATGTATTCTAATTCCAACTGAGCGAAAAGAGTCTAGTAGCCAATATACAATACACAAGCGACCTCTACCTTAGTAATTGGCTGGCATACTTAATCGACATTGTCCCTAATGATTCGTTTAGTGACTATCGAGACCGCATGTGTGGAAACCCAAGGCGACGACATTAAATAAGTAGGTACGATGTTACGAATAAGGCTTTGTTGGAGCAGAAATCAGAATTAATAAATACAGCAATAGCTCCAGTGTTGGTATTTAAAAGAACTTTTACATGGACTTTTGCAAAATACTAAGACCACAAATTTAGTAATACCTACCTACATAAAACAAAAAAGTATCATTACTAAGTATTTACTTGGAAAAAAAGTAGCTACATTCTTAGGTAGTGAAATAAATTTGGACATTTGATTGCCCGGCAAGAGCATAACAGGACTAAACTAAGACAATTGTTTCAAACATGATCGGCGCTACCATTGATAGAATGCTCTCCCTTCCTTGTGTATGGGTCACTAGTCATCATCTATTCTCTACTACAGACTATAAAGTTCAACAAAATTTTCACCTACCTCCTCATTTCGAATAGCCGCAGCAAGTTCGGTAGCGCTCTTCAGTAGGAGTTCGTTTTTGATCGGAGGCAGACGTCTCTTGTCGCGCGGTCTCAGCCAGAATATCGGTGTTAACAGTATGTTTAGAAGGCGGAGAAATATGCCGATTATTCTGACTCCCACCTCCATTCTAAAATGCATAGATAAGAACTTTTTACTAATAAAAAAATAACAGTAACTGGAGATGTCTTTACTCTACTCTTACGACATTATCAATGAGGTATGATTATAAATTATTTAGAGCATATTGTACCTCCTTCTACACATGCAGCCTATGGTATGATACATACACTAAAAAAGGCGTATGTTGCCCTTCGAGTTCAGTATAATAATGCGTTCAGGATGCTGTTGAGGTTGCCGCATTACTGTAGTGCCTAGGGCATGTTCGCTTGGGCTAGAGTAGATGGGTTTGAGGCCTTGAGACGGAGGCGCCTAGCAGCAATGGTCGGTCAGGAGTGCGTGGCAGCACCAACAGCATTCTAAACATGATAGCAAATAGGGTGGACTGTTCTTATCTGATTAATATTGCGAAAGAAATGTTATTCGGGTAAGAGCATGTCGAAAACAACTATTTAAATTGTATCTTACTAACATAGATTATAAGTGGTGTTTTTATGTACTTACTAACAAATGGATTGTAATATTATTTCCGAAAATAAATGAAATTATAATATTACTAGTGGCCCGCCCTCGCTTCGCTTCGGTACATATCAGTACATTAGCTACAACTTTATATGTAGGTACAGCGGTTTTTGTAAAAATTTGGAACTCCCGTTGGTCCCCTTCCCTTAGGTCGGGATTTCATTACTCGTGTTCGTAAAAAAATCCGAAATCCATTCTTAGTGCTTCCCCGCAGTCCCTAATGAACATATATGTCCGATTTAAGCTTCACATGTACATTTTTAAGTGGTGTTTTTATGTACTTACTAACAAATGGATTGTAATATTATTTCCGAAAATAAATGACATTATTATGTTACTAGTGGCCCGCCCTCGCTTCGCTTCGGTACATATCAGTACATTAGCTACAACTTAATATGTAGGTACAGCTGTTTTTGGAAAAAAAAAATAATTCCCGTTAGTTCCCTTCCCGTGGGAATTTTGGGAAATCCATTCTTAGGGCTTCCTCGTAGTCCCTAATCCGATTTCATCTTCATACAAATAGCGGTGTTCGTAAAAATTTGGAATTCCCGTTTATCCCCTACCCGTGGGAATTTCGGGAAATCCGTTCTTAGCGCTCCCTCGCAGTCCCTAATGAACGTACAGGTCTGATTTCAAATTCATATGTATCGCGGTTATCGTAAAAAAATGAATTCCCGTTTGTCCCCTTCCCGTGGGAATATCGGGAAATCCGTTCCTAGTGCTTCCTCGGGGTCCCAAATGAACATATATGGCCAACTTCAGATTCATGTGTAACCGTTTTCGTAAAAAATAATTAATTGGTCCCCTTCCCGTGGGAATTTCGGGAAATCCGTTCTTAGTGCTTCCTCGCAGTCCCTAATGAACATATATATAATTTTAGTTTCATATGTATAGCGGTTTTCGTAAAAAAATATGAATTGACGTTTGTCCCCTTCCCGTGGGAATTTCGGGAAATCCGTTTTTAGTCCTCCCTCGTTGTCCCCAATGCCCGATTTCAGCTTCATATGTATAACGGTTAGAATATAGAATTCCCGTTGGTCGCCTTCCCGTGGGAATATCGGGAAATTCTTATAGCCTATGTTCATCCAGGTCCAATAAGGATTCTAACGGTGAAAGAATTTTTGAAATCGGTCCAGTAGTTTCGGGGCCTATTCGCTGCAAATAAACAAACATACAAACAAACAAACAATCAAAGTTTACCTCTTTATAATATTAGTATAGATATAGATAAATGAGTATCACAGATCCTAAAGCATCAGAGTAGTACCTATACAGGGTGTTTTTTTGGTCGTCAACGTTCCCGAAAACTACGGAATCTCCTCATCATCACGATCATTTTTCTCCATGGAAGCATACCTGGGAAGTGTCTGGTTCCCAAGATATTTGAGTCCAAAGTTGAGTAAATAGACTGCGTTTTTCTACATAAATGCACATAGTCGCGCGTAGCAAGATTTTTTCACGAGAAATAATTAATATCGGTCTATGAAAAAACTAGCATTAACACTGGACACTATAAATTTCGCCCGATCAAGTAATTAATTATTTTTTTTAATTACTTAAATCGTTTACCAGCATTTTTTTGGCATAAACTTACTTTATTTGATCTATAGAGTACGTACCCTTCGTTAAGGGTGGCAACGAAAAAACACCTGTATTTAGAATTAGGAGTTAAATTATTTTTCATAATAAGTACTTAGTAGTCCTACGATACTCCTTCAGAATAAATAACATGGATGAATAGCTTCATAAAATATCGTGATAAATTGATAATAGATATGTAATTAGGAGTATATCTCAAAGATAAATTAGCAGCAGTTGCTAAATGTTTGAGCACGCGAATCGTACGTAAATCATCGGAAGAGAACAGATTTCCCATCCGCTTTTCATATACGAAAAATCTGACAGCAACTGGCATCATGGAAATGATCACCCTTGTGAAGGTACTCGTACGTAGCTAAAGCAGTTTACTATAATTTGAAAAGGAAGGACGTTATTTGCGGTTAATTTACTGCAAATTTTATTTTTGTTTATCATTGTTTTGTTTAGAAGTCTAGCTATAGGTACTAACAGATAACATAAATATAATTTGCATGAGCTAAGTAATTATAGTAGAAGTATTTCTTGTGCTGATGCGGGGTTTCACTAGAATACATCAGCCGAGTCTCCTTCCGTACCTACATGTTGTAAGAGTCAACTAACGGCCAATTTCAATACTAGAGATCACTGAAAAGAAATAATAAAATTCTCGGATTTATTGGATTGCAATTTGAAATTTTGTATGAAAACGAGGGAACACTTAATCTGAAATATGCAAAAAATCTTTCGAGATCGTTTATTGAAATTGGCTGTAAAGGAACTTAGGGGCGTTCCCTCAGGCGATGAGCTAACAACTTGCCACTGATCTGGCCCCATTGTGCTAAAGGTAAGTAAGTGTAAGATCTCTTCCGCGATCCTGGAGTTTTTCTGGCTACCCCATTTTTGGGAGCTCGGCCGCGTTTATGTTTATATGTAGGAGTTATACAGGGTGTAAAAAAGGGTATGTTAAGCGAAAAGCTATGTAAATAGCCCACTATAGAGAACCTATCTACAAAGAGACTCGAAATCACATTTTTATTTTTCAAGATTGTATGAAAATTTCTGAGATATTTAAAAATTCTCCATACTATCGGGAAAAATAAACATGTGATTTCGGGTCTCTAATTTTGTGAACAGGTTCTCTACAGTGGGCTATTTACATAGCTTTTCGCTTAACATACCCTTTTTGTTACACCCTGTATATGTATATCAGTTAGAGTAAGTAGTTACATGATTGTTCTCAATGATAGTATGTTAACCACAAGAGATAAACTACTAATTTAGATAAAACTAAATTATATGTCAGGTTTTTATGTAAATGCACACTAAGTATACAGGATGTTTTTTCGTTGCCACCCTTAACGAAGGTTACGTACTCTATACATGAAATAACTGGGAAACGATTTAAATTTTTTTGAGAATTATTTTTAATTACTTGATCGGGCGAAATTTTGTGTCCAGTGTTTATGTTAGTTTTTTCATAGACAGATATTAATTATTTCTCGTGAAAAAATCTTGCTACACGCGTCAATGTGCATTTATGCAGAAAAACGCAGTCTATTTACTCTACTTTGGACTCTAATATCTTGGGAACAGACACTTCCCAGGTATGCTTCCATGGAGAAAAATGATCGTGATGATGAGGAGATTCCGTAGTTTTCGGGAACGTTGACGACCAAAAATCATCGAAATACAACATCATACACATCACATTTAGCACAACGGGGTCAGAACCTGACCGTCAGATGTAAAAGATTAGAGACAAGTTGCTAGCTGATTGCCTTAGAAAACGTGGAGCCCCTAAATACCTCGGTCGATTCTTACGATAATATGCAGCTGATGTATTCTAATGTAGCTCAGCATCACCACAGCAAATTGGTCAGAAGTGGCACCATGTGGTTCTATCGGCCCTTGGTGCTCTGACTACCCCGTGAGAGATAAAGGTGTGATTATAGAGTGTTTGTGACAGTCAGGCAAATATTGATACCATGACTTCAGACCGTTATTCTAAGGCGGAAAACACTGAAATTTTTTGCATTTTCCGGTACTTGTTCAGCATTTCAGTATTTGCCCGGCTGTCACCCACCGCCTCAATGTACGTATGTATCAGAACAGGTACGTTAACGGTAAATGAGGGCGATTGTTATTCCCAGCGGATACGCATAAAGATATTGTTACAATCGACAACATAATGTTTTCTTGAAATCGATGATGAATTTTAGATGCATCATTAGGCATTTAACACACAGAAAAACCCACAGATACTACTTGATTAGTCTTAACATCTTGGTTATTGTTGCAATCGATATTTCAATTTCATGTCAACGCCTGTGCTGGTCCGGGACTTCACTAGAATATACATCAGCTGCATCTCCTTCCGTGCATGTTAGGATCTCTTGCATGATCTTACAATTCTGTTCTGTTCAAAAAGTAGTTACCCCATTTTTGGAACACAGTTTATAATTATGCATTGACCTAGACTTCAAACCATAGTTAAATAAAATAGCAAAGGCAACACAATGTCCTATTCAAATAAATAGAGTATCTACAACAAACTTAACAATAAGTTATAACTTATGAGAACTACGTACTCTAGGTCCTATGATAGGTGTTTAACAAGCAAATAAGTCTAGAACAAATATGGTTAAAAAGATTATGTTTACCTAACTAAATCAACGTGTCACATTCAGATGTTTCAAGGTTTCTTGTCATTATGTGTCTGTCCGTCACTGTACCGGCCCCCTGATTACGTAAAAGCAATAGCAAAGCCGAAGCAAAGCGATAGCGAAAATTGTACAATATTCGCCTTGAAATGTCAAAGTTCCTTTGATATCAATTTTACGTAATACGAATTTGACAAGCAATCAGCGATTTTTGTACAATTTTCTCTATCGCTTTGCTTTTGCTAGGTAGGTAATAAGTGGGCGGTTGTGTTGTCGCCACCTATACCTATCAATATTTTATTCTTATGCTTAATTGCGTTAAATAGTTTAAAATAAGAAAGATGTACAAAAGCTCTAACTCTTTCTGTTCATGTCAAAAAAAGCAAAACTGCATGTGTGCTAATAGTAAAATAAATTAAATCTACGATTACGCATTTAGAAATATTAGGTATAAGGATAGTGTATTCATTAGGTAGCTTATAGGCTTTTTAATATTCAGTAAAAAAGTAAAACAAATCTGAATAGACCGATTTAATTGAAATATTATTGTGTACATTTAGGCAAATTCAGGGAATAATAAACAACCTACTTAGATGGCGCAAGTAAACCTACTGATGGACCACTAGTTAAAAAAGTATCCAAGTTGTGTGCTGTTTACCTCAAACATATAAACATTTTCAAATCAAATCGTACTTATTCAAGCACATATTCAACATTTGCATACGAGGTGTACCCAATGAGCAATTTACGAAGGTTATACAATGCACGTGACTGATGCACTTAGTAGTAAAATTACCCTATATTGAAGTACCTAGGTAGCTATAGAGACTTTTATATTAGGTACCTTGTAATTTGACACAATAGCTAGTAGAAGTGATATACCTAAGTAGTATACAGGATGTTTTTTGGTCATCAACGTTCCCGAAAACTACGGAATTTCCTCATCATCACGATCATATTTCTCCATGGAAGCATACCTGGGAAGTGTCTAGTTCCCAAGATATTAGGGTCCAAAATTGAGTAAATAGACTGGGTTTTTCTGCATAAATGCACATAGACGCGCGTAGCAAGATTTTTTCACGAGAAATAATTAAATATCTATCTGTGTCACTAGCATAAAAACTGGACACTATAAATTTCGCCCGATTTTGTAATTAATTTTTTTCATACATTCTTTCCCAGCATTTTAACTTTATTTGATGTACCTATATGTATGTATAGAGCGCGTACCTACCCTTCGTTAAGGGTGGCAACGAAAAAACATCCTGTATAGATATAGTTTGCGATAGTCGTGGATCCAGAATAATGCGCTATGGCTTGTGAACTTTGGGATGCTTACAGGTCCAGGAGTGGGTCACAGGTTCTAGACTTTTCTCAAATAGGAATCTCTTATTCCCTGATGTTCTCCGAACGTATCTTACTTAACCGGAAAGTAACTCTTTATAAATATAGACGCGGCTGTGTTCTCGAAATGGGGTAGCCAGAACTGCAGGGTTGTAAAGGAGATCCCAGTCACGTTTAGTATATCAGAGGCAGATGTAAATGATAACTCTTTATGACGGAAAATATTCCGCATCTTTTTGGAAAATCACGACTAGTTGGGTTTTTCAGATAAAGAGGAAAGTTAGAAATTTATATCTACCAAGGGGTTTTAGAGTTTCATAATGATTAGTGGTTTACTAATTTACAAATTTCTATAATCCTGAGGATGCCACGGTTGTTGGCGAAACATATGTAGATTATTTATCTAGTTTTTGATTTCGGAATAGTGCAATGTATTGTCTTGCATGCTAGGTGCTCGGGTCTGGTTTCTCGTGGCAATTGTAGTTAGTGCAAGTGCCTGTTTTCGCAGTTATGAGTTATCAGATCCGAGGGTCAGTGGAGGGTGTAGGGCCCGGTGGTGGGCGCACCCATAGTGAATTGTTTATTCGTTATTATAAAATTATAACTACTTACCTATCTACTTGCCAATTTAATCGGTCATTGTCCAGAATACTAACTGGGTCATGAGAATGTTTTAATCGATATAAAACTTTCTTTGTCCAATAAATTATAGGATAACGATAATAACAACGAATAATTAGCACATTAATAAACTTTAATATAAAATAATGAATCTAGAAGTAAGAGAAAGGACAATTCAATTAACTTGGTTGAACCAAAAGAAAGTTAAAGTTCCTTAAACGGGGTTTTTAATGGTTACGCGGATGGCATCTTTCACATCACAATATCAAATTATCCCAATTTACTACTGTATAAACATTTGTATGGATAAAATTATTAATAAAAAAATGGGAAAAAATCTTCACCCGAGTGGGAATCGAACCCACGACCACTGCACACCGTGCTAGTTGCTCTAACCACTGAGCTACCGGGTCAATTACTCGGATGACGAATTTTCCCATCTCTTTTCTAAATTACATATTGGCAACGTTATTTTTCATTCCGATAGCTATACACTAGGCAAATCTCGGCAAACAAAGCTGAATCCCTCAGCACAATGTTTAAAGATGAAACGATCAACCATATCCTAACGGATTATATTAATGGAGAAGTGTTTTTTTTTTGTATCGATTTTGATCGATCGATTTGTATCGATGTTAGTTATCTCCATTGCGGCTACAAGCCACTGACCACAGAATGATGTAGCATTTGTTCTAATAGCACATTCAACCTGTCACTACCGCTTTACGATGCATTCAATTTGTTGGGTGTTCAAATGTTGAATGGATATCGCTGTAGGAATGCAAGAAAACGCATGCAAATACATTGCACAATCTGAGGTGGCTCCACATCGGAACCCGTGAATGTCAGAGACTAATGTCCAGTCACTAACAAACATTGTTAATAACAGATTTTGCGATATTGTTAGTGGTTACTCTTATCTTGACTGTATTTTCTGAGGGTTGATGGTACCAGTGTTGCCAACCCACATCCAATGATACCCCCAAGATTTTTGCTGACACAGAAAATCTGGTCATACACATAGTAATTAGCGTCATCACCATCGGAACTACTCTATGAAACGGACAATACACGTTGAGTCGTTGTACCTTAAAAAAACCCTAAAAAAATTCTCCCCCTAAAAGTCCCCCTAGTTATCTTTTTTCCCCCCTAAATTTAGGAGTAAAACCCCAAGTTGTCACCACTGGGTGGTACCATGTTTCTTTGAATGGTCGAGCGGGATTGATGTTTGAGTCAACCTTAGTTAGGGTCCTTACCTTACCTACATGGGCACACCCCTGCGCTAAATAACGCACCATTGATTGAGGTCCGCGCGGCCTAGGAGATACCAGTACAACGTTTAATGGATTCTTCTTCTTCAGCCTATTGCAGTCCACTGCTGGACGTAAGCCTCCCCCAGGGCACGCCACAAGGCTACTGCCATAGCATAGCGGGGTCAAATGTAAAGGATCAGACAAGTTTGCGGATGTAGCTCCTCGCCGGAGATAATGTAGGTATTATTTGAAAACCTTAACAAATAATCTTATTTCAGATGAATAAACGTGAATATCGATATCTTTCTAATGTTATCAATCATAATTATCAGCAGACCACGAGAAGACAAGATTATTATGTACCGTTTCTCTACCTTAGCGAGTTAATTAGCTGGTAACTTAGTCGTGTGTTCTATGCGCATAGCCGATGTATTCTAACATAAACTATCTTGTACCTACCTACTACCTCGTATACCTATGATGCATAAATGCCAAGTTTCATCAAAATTCGTTCTGCAGTTTATGCGTGAAAGAGTTAGCGTGTCATAACCATCATCTCTCTCCCTCACAAACTCGCACATATGCATAGAGTACTTATAATAATCTTAATAGTAGTATTGTACAGAGAAAACAGTGATTAATAATGCAGATATTAATATTAATACTTACTTAAAAATTTTATTGAAATCTGTTCAGTCGTTGCGACAGAACATCGAACTTTCGAATTTTAATTTGTAGGAAAGGAAGACACGTCGTAGGATACAGATACGTTGCGGTTTTATAGGTACCTAAGTACACTAAGACCTACTTGAAATTACGGTTTTGTATGCCAATCACATACATTACCGATTAGGCTGGCATTGCTAGGTTAAAAAAAGCAAAGATTACAGATAGTAGGTATGGTATGAAACTTCCATGATAAATAAGAATGCTGTAAGTATTTTAATTAATTTAACCTATTTCAGATTCAGTCTGATTGGATTATGGATAGATACGAGTAAGGTACAAATTTCATCGAAATATGTTCAGCCATTTACAAATGGCAAGGTACTTTCGTGTTTACAATAAATAGTAAGTAGAAAAGGTGAACAAGCTTTCCTAAAATCATAAGTAAGTAAATAAAATACCAAGGCAAGGCACCCAATGTGTAATTTATAAAAATAATATAAGTTACTGAAAGCTACCTAAGTAAATAAATTCAAATTAGTGACATTTAAAAACAGTTTAAAATGGCTCTGTGATCTTTGGTTTTAAATACATTTCACTAACGTATGGATACTTACTCGATTTACTACAAAAACTCGCGGCAGTAAAACAGTTTCACAACAGATCAAAAAATAAAAACTGGCGCGAAAATATGGCGGGAAAAACCAAGAGCGGACGCCGCGCGCTCTTTTACCGACAGCGCATCGTCAACTGCGATAAATCGTGTTGAACTCGAAGCAAATATGGCATGGAAATCTTCTGATAATCTACTTACTATTCTACGTAGCATTATACTGTAGATATTCTATGCATGTAGTGCCTGCGATTTCGCATAGGGAGGTCCATTCAAGGTTCAGTGATAATGCCAAAAGTAATTCCCTTTCTAACTATCTTTCTAGTTTTATATTCGAACATTATAAAATTAATACCATCATAATCAGCCTATTGCAGTTCACTGCCGGACGTAGGCCTCCCCAAGGGCACGCCACAAGACTACCACTAACAAGCCGGCACCACGCGGCCAATCTTCATATTTATGTAGTTTACCTACTCATTATATGGTAGGTATAAATTATTTTATTCACCATCATCTTCCTGCCCTGTATCCATTCTTTGGGATTGGTGCAGTATGTAAATCTGTATCTCTTCTTCCATTCATCCTTATTATCCATCATCATGCATATCCTCTCTCACAGTCCATCCAACACGTCTTTATACTTATTAATAAATTTTATACATATTAATATGGCCGCGTGGTGCCGGCAGAGTAGAATTCGTACCTACATATGTCTGCCCGTGGGTATCGTACGAGGCGATTAAGGGTTTCCGGGAGGTGGGCAGCAGCGCCTCCCGTGTTGACAACATGGTCCAAAATACAAACTGCAGTCACCATCCCGTCTGCCCAGCGTGGTGACTATGGGCAAATACCCCCCATGGCAGTCTTGTGGCGTGCCCTGGGGGAGGCCTACGTCCAGCAGTGAACTGCAATAGGCTGTTGATGATGATGACAACCTAATGAGAAAAGGTGTCTGTATTTTTAAAAATAATATTGGCTAATTGTTAACTAGAAACTAGATTTCTTCAATAAGGTGCATATTTTTTTTTCATTTATTTTGTTCATTACACTTAATACAATGCAGATTATTTTTACTATTATGTATTAAAAACCTCTAGGGTTTATGCAATACATAACGAGTTATGCCTTTATGCGAACTGAACTTTGCATGATTTGAACTGGCCATTTGGTCTTGGATGCTGTAGTCAAGATTTTGGCTGTTTGAGGAGTCTGATTTAGATTCAATATAGATTGCCTTGTAACCCTTCGCTGAGCCGATGAGGAACAGAGATGACAACGATGATGAACTAGTCTTGCAGCTGCATTCGGGATGAGAGTGGCACTTTTATAACCCAAAAGCAAAGTAGGTAGACTTGATTTTAGTTCTTCTTAAGTACATACTTATATACATGTTTAAACTGTTCAAAATGACATACAAGACTTATTTCTGAGCCTAGATTTTGTGTGGAATTACAGCAAATTATAATAATAATATCTTGAGACTAGCGGTAGCCAGTAGTAATTAGTATCATAAGAAGAGTGGGAAGCAGATTAACATTCCTGCATAATCTGCACACTAACTCTAGTTTAAGCTTAAAGCTTGTTGATAATATGATAATACAAGCACAAATCAACTTAAAACTGTCATAAAATGCATGTAAATTAAATCAAACCTAACATATGTAATAAAAAGAAAATACTTACTACATAAAGCAAATTCTGCGTTGTCATGATGCACAGTTTCATTCTGATAAAATAAATAAAAAACACTTTTATATACAATAAACTAGAAAGGACTATGCATAAAATAAACAAACAGAGATAGGTACTACACAGTCTACATCATGTAAACACTTACTTGGAAAAGTTAAATTGTTATTCCGTGTGCTGCTGTGTGCTTACTGATTTTCAACCACTTAAAAATTTTATATACTTAGGTACTTAATTAATATAATTTCTAACCAAAATTGTTTATGCACAAAAACTAACTTGTGTGTTAATTTTGTGATTAACTTTAGATTTTTTAGCAGCACACCAAACGCCGAACCAAAATTACTGTAGTAAGTAAAGCTATATATCAATTTATTAAAATAAATACAAATCAATATTTTTTACCCTTTATTAAGGTTTTCCAAGGGGTTTCATTTAAATTTAATTTAAATAATGTTTAAATAAATAACAAATACCGCCCCCGCCACGGGCAAATCAATTTTTGTTACGATCCGATTTACGCAACAACAAATTATGATATTCAATTATCAATTACGTCATTTTAATTTTAACAGTAAAATACTTTAAAAATATGTACTAGTAGTAATATAATATAATGTACTAATAAATAATATATTTAATAAGTGATAGCAGATTAGCCAGTTCAATTTTTAAAAATTATATTTGTGTTAAGTAGCTTACGTAAATCGAATCAGACTGATACGTGACAGTTTTTGGTTTATACATGAGTCAAAGGCATAGAAACGAAGTCCATACAGCCAGCAATATGATGATTTGATATCCTTTCTCTCTCCTCTTTGTGATATCCAATATAAGTTCATTCAACAATACACTACTTACTTACCTAATAAGTAAAAATGTTAAATGATATATTACAATTAGTGGTAGCTAATATAACGTATAGCTTTTAAAAATAACATGCTATTTGTCCATAGCGCAATAACCAATGATTTAATTGACTCGTTCCAAGCTAAACGCTATAACGATATGCGCGCTTCACATGTCTAATAGCGTATTCGTGACTTGTCATTGGTTACCAACAGCTATATGAAATCGCGTCAACTAGAATAATAGTGTTTTCACGACTTGTGATTGGCTGGATAAGAATATAGCGTATTCGTTCAGTCATTCATTCGTGACTTGTGATTTGCGCGCAACTCGTAACGTTATAACGTCTCGGAAAAAATAGCGCGCTATTTGCATATCACTTTCTCGCGTTCCGAGAATATAGCTTTTTTAAACACCACAATCAGGCTTAAATCGGAAGTCATGAGCAGGGATTTGGTATCTATACGTTTCTATGGTCATGAGTAATTTTGCTTGAGTACCTAGTACTTAAGTAGTCACGGGTAAACTTAAGGGTCAGTTCACTTTCAGTATTTTTTTCAAAAATTCTCTACATTTTATAAGGATACAACAAAATAAAAAATAAATGTGAGAAACATTTTATTTGCAGTTGTAAAAACTGTACAAGTCCTAACAAACTTATAAAATACATCTATTATGGACCTTTCACATGGCACTGCTGACAAAAAAGCCATCACTTTTCCATTGGATTGTATTATAGGATTAAGTTCTATTTTGTTATTGCATTTCATTCGAATTTACTGATTTGGCATCCTTTTTTCTCATATTATTTTTTTAGTAAGTCAGAACGAGACAGCAGTATAACATTATCATACAACATATTCCTAAGTTAAAAAATTTCATCTCCATCAGTCCATTACAAGTTACAACCCAAATACAATCCTTGATGTAAAAAATGGCTTTCGATTATTGCTTCATGCCAATTATTTGATATTTGAATTGGACATTATAAGAGAATATAACACATGATTCAACCACTTCTTACACTAACAATCGGGTAAAAATTTAAAATATTTATGTACACAATATTTTAAACGTCTCAAGCACCTTATTTTGACACAGGCGATGTAGTAATATCTAGAACAAGCGCAATTAGGTAGTTGACAATAAAATCGAAACATCAGAAAAATCCTACTAATATTATAAACGCGAAAGTTTGTAAGTATGTATGGATGGATGGATATTTGTTACTCTTTCACGTAAAAACGGCTGGGGCGATTTTAATACGATTTGGTATGGAGTTAGCTGACACCCTGGATTAACACATAGGCTACTTTTTATTCCGGGAAAATATTTTTATCCCGGATAATTTCGACATTTTGTTTTTTTTTGCAGTCCACGCGGACGGAGTCGCGGGCGTCCACTAGTACAAAATATACCTTTTTAGGTACTTGCAAGATATTACAGCCCTTACTGTAAAATAGAAATAACGTTTTTCAGAAAAAAAAAAGTTTTACGTCTGTCGTGAACTATTTTTAAAGTCAACTACCTTATATCACGCCGTACCAGAGCAAATTTTAGTTAGTCACCACTACAATCTATTTCGTCATTCCGTCTCGCTCTAGCTAATTAGAATCTGGAAGTAAGAGTGAGAGAACACACATAAAACTGAACAGAACCAATCAATCTATATCTCACTCTAACATTTGGAAGCTTAGTAAATTAGAACAAGACAGAATGATAAAAACGCAAAGTATAGTAGTCCAAAAAGTTATTGTCTAATTTTTTTTTTATTATTCATTCATTAACCACTATTTTAAGGACACCACCTGATTTTGGCTGTTAATCGAAGCATTCTTAACTCTACAGTCAATCGTTAGTTCAGTTCTAATAAGGTTAAAAAGTTAACAAAACAAAATTATAATTTCATGAAACTACTTAAAAACAAAATTTTACTGATTAAATGAAATTACAATATTCGAATATAATTGCTTAAACATAATATATTATTTATAACAACTTGAGTTACTGGACGACTTGTTAATCTATTATATAAATTAAAAATATTATATTAGAGCACTAGCACGGTATGCAGAGGTCGTGCGTTCGATTCCCACTCGGGTGAGGAATTTTTTCTATAATTTTATAAAAATATTATGTTACTTGAACATACTAGGTATATTGTGTTTTATATATTATATTTTCGTCCATACATAATTGTACGACTAAAAGTTTACTGTGAGTCTGAAACAAGTCGTCCCGTAACTGGATCTATGGGTTCAACAAAAATCTAAAAAAAAAAAAACTATATACATTAATCTTAAATGATCTTTTACAGCGCGCTCCACGCTTTTGCAGACTTGACTTGTAGTCGAACAAGATGAAACATGGATAGCATACTTTCATTAATTTACATTCATAGTACCTCTATGGTCATTTTTAGTATAATCTTAATTTGCACTATAAAGAGCGACAATGGCGAAATATCCGTACGCACAGGATTTATTAAAGTGTTTACTTAAAGTTTCATGTCGAAATTCGTTATAGTGACAATTAAATCCTTTGGCGCGTGTGTAAAACGTGGAATCGCGCCATATTTTATTATTATTACGAAAATCGTTACTCAAGCAGTTACTTTATACAAGTGATAACTTTTTCTTCTTCATAGATGCGGGTGTAAGAGATGAATTTATACGATAATAACCTCAAGTCTGTCAAGTGTGGAGCGCAATCAAAACGCAAACATACATACCGATTTCAATACAAATAGTAAAAGACTTTTCCGTGGAACTTTTAAAAATGCAGAATCTTTAGTCGTTCTTTAAAATGAAATGCAATATGTTGATGAAAATACCGACAAATGGCTTGTGCTAGAGAGGGACAAAACATAGTATAGTGAAGATAAAACAGCACAAGGTTACTTTCGGTATTTTTGGAACAATTCCTTCACAGTTGATTTTATATTTGTAAATACAATGTGATTGAACAAAATGATTATAATACTGTACACGAAACGAGTAATACTAAAATCTAAAGAAAATCACGAATTGTTCGTCAGTAGGTAATTGCGATAATTATCATTTTAATTTACAAATTTAAGGACACTTCCCATTTACATTATTTAAACATAACAATGAGCAATATCTTTATTAAAAATTTATAAAACCTATCTTCATTATAAGATTTGAACTTCTGTTACAAATCGAATAGATTCTAAGCAAATATACTCGGTTTATTAAAATCCGATGAATAAAACTGTTATTGATCAGAAAATATTTCAAAATAATAAGTGTCACACCCTACACCTTTACAATAATGACTAAAACTTGCTTGCCTATATACATTTAAATAAAACGTAAACGGGTAAGACATTACTTATAATTCGTTGTAAAACAACATAATTTAATCATAAAATAAAATAATAAATAATAGAATATCTATAAACATTCAACAACTAAAAACTAAGGTTAAGTTAGAAGTATAGTGTGCATTCGAGTCGAGGGGGGGGGAGAGAGGGGAGTTAAGACATTCTGATAACAGAATGCGCAGAACACTTCTTATATATCTTTGATCGATGGTTGCGAAACTGAGATAGACTATCGGATTGTCTACCTAAAAGAAAGAGACAACGTTTTATTCCATACCATTTTTCGCCTCATTCCGCATATCAAACGTTTCATTAAGGGCACATTATTGAATAGGCAAATAGTTCTGATGAATAAATTTGATGCTGCCTTTCTCTAAAACTTCATCAAGATAAATACAGCATCAATTTTGTCCTTCAAATAGATAGACCTAGGTATCTGAATATTCCATTCGAAATATTGACCTTAAGGTAAAAAGTCCGATAGTCCAGCAGTGGTATTGGGAAGGCTCGCAGTGAGTGCATGAGTGACGTTTCAGACTCATATCGGTCGAGTAAAGTTGGCGGGGAACATTCCTTTCTCGTTGGTGCTCTCTTTGATGCCCATTAGCCAGCCTTCCTCCTGAAAACATATGATAAGATACATTACAAATCTGTAACGTGATGAGCTAATAATTTGTTCTAAAACATCAGGCCCCAGTAATCAACCATCGCTGTAGGTCGTCTTTCGTGATCCAGCAAGTCTCGGAAGAATATCATTAGAGTAGGAAGCGAAAGAGGTGTGTCTGGACCGTAGCAAATGGAGGTCCGTGACCTTTGCATACTGATTTCATACATATATCAGTTTCTACAGAGCATAAAAGCATCATCTCCATGTCTGCCAGTGGGTATAATAAGAAGCGACTATGGATTCCCGGGAGGTGGGCAGCGGCGTCTCCCAGGTTGACAATATAGTCTGAAAACCACACTGCGTTCACAAACCAGCGTGGTGACTATAGGCTGAAACCCCCCTATGGTAATAGCCTTGTGGCGTGCCCTGAGGGAGGCCTACGTCCAGCAGACTGCAATATGCTGTGTGTGTGTGTGTGTGTGTGAGTAGCGGTACGTGGCTATGTGTGTGACCTGCTCGTCCGGGTCGTCGTACTGCACGACACGGATGACGTCTCCCACGTCGAAGGAGAGCTCATCGCTGTCCTCTCGTGTGTACCGGTAGGTAGCTCGCACACGGTACAGCGCGCCCGCCGGCAGGTTCGCCACCGTCGCTCCTACCACAGATAAAGTAAGGCTATAATAGGACGAGGCGTCATCGCCACGAAAATTTACGCCATCGCCATGGTGGCGCCAGTTACTATGTGGGGTACCCGGGTACTATATTATCTGGGTCACTGTAAACAAAAAATGTACGTCACTGTCGCGTCTACCACACAAAATGTAACGCTGTGATAAGGAAGACACGTCTACGTTTCAAAAATGTACGCCACGGACGCGTGAAACTACATAATCTACTAGCACTAACAAGGACGCGTATTTAGTTCGTAAATGTACGCCAGCGTCGCGCCTTCCACAGATAATGTAACATTATACTTGGAAAGTCACGTCATTGCTACGAAAATGTACGCTTCCGTCATCGTTCTGCCACAGATAATACACTAGAGTTCGCTTCATAAAATAACCCCTAAACATAAATGAGAAACTAACATCATTTGTATCAGTATAACAGGTAATACACATGGTAACTAGCGCCATCATTCGTAGGAACGTTTTGGCGAAAAGCACTCTAGAATCCTGGAAAATTTTAGAAAAACCTGTATGATAGTAGGCTCGATTCCGGCAGTGACGTTAAATCTACACCTAATCTTAGTCAGGTCTATCTCTCTCCGTTCTTAATATAAATGGCTGAGAGAGAAAAGGACAGGTAGGACTAATTTTACGTTTAGGTTTAAGTGTGACTGCCGGAATCGACCATAGTATATTTTTATCTTTTGTAGTTGATTTCTTGGCCGTATACGAAAAATATAGTACATCAATACATAGGATAATCAAAACATAATAATCTAGATACCTTAAAATAAAAAAAGGGTTATGATTTAGTGACTTTGTTATATATTTATGTAAATAAATAGGTTAACAAACATACACAAGCATGCATCTAATTAAGGGGTTAATTAAATAAACACAATATACTGTTTAGAAACACGTTACAACACAATAAAAGCAGGACACACAACTATATTTATATGGATATTTATAAAGATGATATAAAATAAACAGTACATAATGATAAATAAATTAGAAACTGTTTTAATAATATACTTAAACCATATTGAAGAATTAAGAGTATCATGAAAACGTAATATAAGTACCTATTAAAAAGTGATATACATACATATACCTATAAAATCAAATTATGTATTTAAATAAAAATAGAAAACAATTTGTAAAAGTGGGAAAATTTCAGTAATTGATAAATATTTCTATAATGATACAATGTCAATATTTTGATAATTTAATTATATAAGTAATAGATACAATATACTTAATATAATATAATAGATATAAGTAAGTTAATATTTTAACCCAATCCAAAATTAATATAAAATACTACAAGATAGAGGGGTCCCATGATACTTCATGTTATATGTGTTGCTATTAATATAGTAAAAGAAACTATATTTACCAGCAACAAATACAACATATTGACACTTATTCACATAGAAGAAATGTAATAAAACGTATATGATAAATACAGAGTGTTAATCATTCTATTGCGATCTTCCTGTCTCATTCATTGATTAAAACGAGTGAATAGATGAAGACTTAAAAAGTGTCAATTTGAAATTAAAAAGTACAATGCAACCAACGTATTGACAACAAGTGTCAGAATGGAACTGAAGTGACATTGACATGTCGTATCGTAATTTATAATAAAGAAAATAATGGTACAAAAGACACACTGAAGAGTTCACGTGAAGATCTTTCTACTACTGAAGTTAAAAATATTGACAATATGTCAATAATATGAAGTCAAAATCAGATTATGAACCTCTTCTATGTGAATAAGCCTACAAACTCACCAACTGGTATGTCGTACACTTCTTCCTTCTGAATGTCATCTATCTCTTTCTTTTCCGTTTGCTCTACATCTACTTGTCTCTTTTCTTCCACGTTATTATTTTCTTTTTCTTGCGCGCTGGGCGATCCTGAGACAATTTTCGAGCTATATGATGCCTACTTTCTATTATATTTACTAGCAAATTAGGAGAATACATTGTGTGTATTTTACAGTGAGTATGACATAACAGAAAACATAAAATAGCATGCTGTACAACATCAACATAATACATTAGACTTACTTTATTTTGTCCTATGTAGGTACACGGCCATACAGATATTATCCCTTTGTAACCTTTGACTTTGTCCAAATTGAGAATCAAATTACTACATCACTATTTATTATTCCAACTTAGACAAAGTTATGACAAGGTTTATTGTCAAGAATTGACTAGCAACTTACTAAGTGTTCATGATGTTTTTTTAAGTGTCTACAGCTTAGATGAATCATAATTGGATTCAGTGACAGCGCTCAAAAAATGGCACGACAAATAGCTGCTCAAATGTATGGTTGGGTGTCTATTGTCATAAATTGATACAAGCAAAGTCGATTCTTGTGGTAACTACATAAGATTCAAGTTTAAATATCTGGTTTAATGCAGTTATTACGTTTATATAGATTCACTCGTGCCACTTTTTATAAAAATTTCATTATGAAACCCCGCGTCTACCTATAATCACGTCACTGGTCTACAGCAAGTTATACAAATTACTTACCAACTGGAATGTCATATAATTCTTCTACTTTCTTGTCGCTCTTTTCTTCGCCATTATTATTGACAGCCTCTACTTTAGATTTGACTTTACCGTCGACTTCATCTGACGTTCGGCCGTTCAGTTTGACATTGTTCTCGATAGGTTTGACGTCAATTTGCGCGGGTGCATCATCGTTTGATTTCACATCATTTTCAGGTTTAACATCATTTACATCATTTAGAGTCGGCTTTACATCATTTTCGGATCGGTTTTACATCGTTTTCAAGTGGTTTCACGTCATTTTCATCATTTTGGTTGATGGAGGTGTCAATTTTGGATTTGTCGAAGAATGTTCTCGCAGGCGTTTCAGGTCTCGTCCCGTTGATGGCGGGCGGCGAGGGGGGCGAGGGTGGCGAGGGGGGCGAGGGCGGCGCTATAAGACACACGACACACACTCAAGACATGCTTCGGGTTACACATATAGGCTGAAGGAATTGTCGAACGTCGTCGTGATTATTGTGAACTGTTAGATATAAAATTATAGAATATATTATATTGCGAACTAATCACATTAGCTTTTAGAGTATTTGCTTTAAAACGTCTATCTTTGGATAAATTTTAACTGATGTTAACAAATGACATGTAAAAAATTATGACAAAATGTATTCGTGAATTAAACTCTACCTGTAACTCTAAGATTGGGGATTTACTACAGGCGTTACCTAACACTTTATTGCTCTATAATTTTGTCATAATTGAAAATGATTTCACATAATGTGGTTAAAAATTGCAAATAACGTTCAACAGTTCCTTCACACAATTTTCAAACAGCACAATAAGAAAATGCTTTCTAGCTTCAATAGCATTGTTAAAAGTGTTATTGTGTTATTATCATCAAAAAAGACATAATTAAAACAACACTCATTCCTAAGCTGGTTTACACAAAAATCATCAATTCTCCATTTCGCTATCTCACTTATTTTGATATACAGTGAATGAGATAGCAAACAATGTGAATATTTTTGAAGAATCATTTATGTGACTGTGATGCAACTAGTCAAAGCTGGTCTTAAAATATCAATAGTAAATAATGTATATTTCAATATCTAATAAGATATCCGTCAAAACCCACACTTAATTTGACCCTCTTGTAAGATTTGACGCAGAAGGAGATGACATAATGTAGAAGGTGCATGTACGGTACGGTATTTGTAAGGTATATTTAAAGAATTAGCTTTGAGTGAATACTCCAGTTGTTTCTATAGCACATAGTTACTTCTTTCTATAGCACATAGTTACTTCTTTCTACAGCATAAAATCTTTGAAAATATCCTGCGAAAAGGTATAACCCGCAGGGCTATTACATAATTTGCAGTAGCAGAGCCGAAGCAATGCGATAGCGTAAATTGAGAGTGTGTACGTGCACGGGACGAGTGCGAGGCATAGGCTTACGCTTGACCACAACGCGCCTGATGGTAATCACAGTTGCAGTCTAATGGCTCCTCCATACAATCGGCGATGTTAGTTGATGGCGATACTATCATCGTGCAGGCATCCGCACGCATCCACACGTTCGTCTAGCTAGTGGTAGTTTGTCGACGGCACAGAGAACATTAGTTTATATGAATGATCGACGAACGTGTGGGCAACTCTACGAATCAACCGTCGAATCCCTTTGATGTATGCCTGAAAAACCGACAAATAGGCGAACGTCATCGAATCTCGTCGAACTTAGACAATCGTCGACGAATGCCGACAAACCTGCCCTCTACACAATCGAGTTCGCCCGAATTCGCCAGAGTTCGCCCATTGTATGGAGGAGCCATAAGATGGAGCGCGCTTGCCTAAAAGAACAACATCGTCCCCGTGTCCGTTAATCGCGTTGGGCACGTGGTTAAGCTCGCGGTACGGACTCATTGTGCAGGTGTACTCGTATGTGTCATGTGTGTAAGTGTAGATGTAGCCTCAGCACTCACTCTGCACATCCTCTCCGTTTCCGTTGAGCGCGGGCGCCGCGTGGTTGAGCTTGCGGTACGGACTGCGTTGACAGTCGGCTGCGAGCTTGTCTGTTATCGCCTCTAGTTCGCCGAACGCCTGCAAGGGTATATATTCTCGTGGTATACTCTGTACGCATTGTTTGGTCTACGTTTGATATGTTCTAATTTTTACTTTTTCTAACAGATATAGAAGATATTATAGAAGACAACATACTAAAGAAGTTTAGTGATTCTGAGATTTTTCGATATAAATACAAACAAAAAAGTACAATCATCCCCATTAGCGGATTGGTATCTCCAAGGGAAACGTTAACGTAACCCAAACAGACCTGGTGGCGGACGATCATCACAGAGGCGAAGAAAGAAAGAAATACCGAGTCGAGAAATAACTTTTAGATAATTAAAACTCAACTGGCGAATTGAAGCTCAAAACCGAGCGGGATGGCGGAGATCTGTCAAGGCTCTCTGCCCTATCTAGAGGACACAGGAACATAAGACATAAGTCATCCCTATTAGCTACGTACTTTCCTCCCCCACCAATTCGACTCATGGAACAGATTATACATACCTTCGTCACCAACGCGCCTGCCCAGCGTGGTGACTATGAGCAAACCCCCTTAATAGCCTTGTGGCGTGCCGTGGGGGAGGCTTACGTCCAGCAGTGGACTGCAATAGGCTGACGACGACGATACACACCTTAGCACTCTCAGCATGGAACACATTCTCCGCCGAGAACAACGTCTGCAGGCTGTTGACGTAGAACACGACGCGCGAGTCGTACAGCGTGGGTAACTCGTCATGAAGCTCCGAGTTTATCGTCTCGTAGCGACGCTTCGCTTCGTCTAGTTGTTCGCGACCGCGCGTCACCTGGGGAGAAAGGTTAACAGTGGGGTAAGCACCAACAGTTTTACGCGGCGTGACGCTAGCGACTCGCTAGCAAAATCTAGGTATGTGATTTGACAGTTGGACGATAGCGTTACGGACTATCGAGAGGTTCGTGCTTACCCCGCAGTAATATACTATAATATAAAAATGAATAACTGAATGTGTTGCTAAAAGCGCAAATCTCGAGAACACCTGACCGCATTTTTTTGTAGAATATTCCTTGAAGTACAAGAATGGTTCTTACGGAGAGAAAAATATAAAACATTTGCCTGAAAAAAAAAATACTTTTCTATAGCGGCCGCCAAGGACTTTGTTCACATGAAAGGGCATTCGTGCAAAGCCGGGGCGGATCCCTAGATACTTATATACAAAGCTGAAGAGTTTGTTTGAACGCACTAATCTCAGGAACTATTAACACGATTTGAAAAAAAAATCAGTGTTAGATAGCCCATTTATCAAGAAAGGCTTTAGGTTA
Organism: Carposina sasakii; assembly: GCA_014607495.2. Lineage (NCBI taxonomy): Eukaryota > Metazoa > Arthropoda > Insecta > Lepidoptera > Carposinidae > Carposina > Carposina sasakii. Next base: position 13,682,520 of record CP053156.1, read on the forward strand.
CATATGACCCCGGCTTCGCACGGATATAATGCCAGCTTCACGCGGACGCAGTCGTGGGCGTATGCAGGCTGATTACTTATTGCCTTATGGTAATGAACTACCCGGAAACGGAGGTATTATTAAATGTTCTAGCGTAAGCAATGGTTTCATGTTGCCCTGTTGCTGCTTGTCATATTGTGTAGTTTGGAATAAAATAATTTGTTAAATAAACAGTTTTTTATGCAAGGTAAGTAATTACACAGTAAGATTAGATTGTGCAGTGTGATGTGCACGGGTGGAGCGGGGTGAAGTTATTGTTAACGCTAGAATACACACTTTTCACTTTACACCTACCTACGCGTACTATTATTTATATTATACACTGAACGTAATATTACTGTACTTATTCTATATGCTTTCATGTCGAATAAATGATTTGATTGGTCGTATAGAGAGCTTAGGTACTCAATGTAACTTTATAAGCGACAGCGGAGTTCGCAAAGTTAGCGAAACACTTCCACCAATAGCGGCTAGACTTGATGACGTCACTTAACAAACGCACTAAATGAATAAATATTCACACACGACACAACACATTAACTTAGTCCCACACTAAGAGCCCTAATGTCTTGTGTCGTGGGTACTAGCATAGGCAACGGTATATAGAGGTAACATCCATGACTCGGAAACAAACACATTCATCATATCAATGTTTGCACTTACCGGGATTCGAACCCAGGACCTATGGCGTCGCAGGCAGGGTCACTACCTACTACACCAATCGGCCGTCCGTTAAATGATAAATGACGTAGGCTTGTGTCTTGGTCCTACCTTGACATCGTCTCGCCGCTTGGCCGCGTTGGCCTGCAGGTTCTGGAAGCTGTGTCGCTGACTGTCGTAGTCGACCAACTTGCGACCGCGCTTCTCGATCTTTTTCTGAAATAATCGAAACGAACACAAAGTGAATAAGAGGAATCTTTACTTCTGGCCGGACGGGTCGGTGACAGCAGTGATTTTCGGACTATGTTGTCAACGGGAGGCGCTGCTGCCCACCTCCCGGAAACCTTAGATCGCCATTTATGATACCCACTTAGGGCTTAGGGTAGTGTTAGCATGTTTGGATTATGGATATTTGATAGTAAGATAATTCTATAATAGGATAATGCTCATGTAGGAAATGAATAAAAAAAACTTGAATCGCTAATCCCTTAAGGCCACACACTCATTCGAGGTGGCACTATAGTACTTTCCATCTATACTAGATAAAAAGTTATTTTCCAATCATACGATTAGACTTTGATATAGGTGAAAATTGCTAATAAGTTGAGTGAGATAGTTATCTCTGTATAAAGATATTATCCGGAATTTAACAGTCGGCTATAAACTAACAATTTTATTACACAAACGATCTATATACGACTACCTACATATTTTATCACACCTTACTTTTATGCGAATAAGTATTGAATAAAAAATGTTCACTTATAGCGTTTTCAACAGGGGATATGTATACAGAATGATTTTTGGTCGTCAACGTTCCCGAAAACTACGGAATCTCTTCATCATCACGATCATTTTTTTCCATGGAAGCATTCCTGGGATGTGTCTGGTTCCCAAGATATTAGGGTCCAAAGTTGAGTAAATAGACTGCGTTTTTCTGCATAGACTTTTTCACGAGAAATAATTAATATCTGTCTATGAAAAAACTAGCATAAACACTGGACCCTATAAATTTCGCCCTATCAAGTAATACAATTTTTTTTAAACAATTTACATCGTTTCCCAGCATTTTTTTTGCATTAACTTACTTTATTTGATGTATAGAGTACATACCCTTCCTTAAGGGTGGCCACGAAAAAATACCCTGTATAGTCACCATAATATCAGATATTTTGGAGTGATCTCAATGATGAACTCTTTAATTTCTAAAAATGTGGGTATTCATCACTACGCTGTTCACCAGAGATTTATATGCTCTGATAGAGTTGACGAGCAATTCTCAGTTGAGCCGTTAGTATAACCAGCAACTCAACCGGCCTAAAGTGAGTTGAGCTGAAAGAACCAGTTAATAGATCGACAAAACCCACCAACCAATTACAGTTTTTCCGAAGATCATTACCCTAAATCCCTAATAGCGGACAATTGGCCAAATCGCTCGCGACAGCTACACTCCATTCCAGCTATGAAGTCCTCTGACACATGCGCTAATGTCTTGCAACTGTAATTCTGTTTCGAATATTTTAGTTAGTTCCTTCAAAAACCTTGGGACTTCGTTATTGAGAGACATTAGCAATATAAATACGACACTGGCGACGCGCCAAGGCAGGGTATCCTCTAGGCCGGGTGCCACGTGCAAACTCTTTACTTGTTACTGGGTCAGGTATAGGCACGAAAGGTATAATAAATAATAATATATTCACATATTGACCTAATCTCACACTATAGCTAAGGTTATGTGTGGTGAACAGTAACAGTTCCAGGATTTTTATTTCAGTCTAGAGCCGCCTACTACTCCTGCTCCGTGGGACTATTAGTCATCGTGAGTCCGAAGCAACTCAACGTCATCCACTATTGGCAATTATTTCGATGAGGTACATGCACAGGAACAATAATACTATCCACAACTAGATATTTTTCCGGAGCTGTGTACAGAAGATTCGTAACTCTCAAGTTTCCGGTACTCAAGTGGCTATGACATGTTACTATAGGTGTTACTTATTGTCCCACACATTACTACATACTGAAACGTACTACCTATGATGGTTCTTAAAACTATTGAGGGAATGATCACGGAACCGGAGTGGATGTAGTATGGAAGAAGTTGGTGACTGTGGACTGGTACAAAACAAAGACGACTCACCATATGGAAGAAGAAGTGGGTAACTGTGGATTGATACATAACAAAGACGACTCACCCTGTACTCAGGAAACTGGTTGGTATACGTATTCAGCGGGATGAGCACGGAATCCCCCAGCTTGTGCGAGAAGTCCTGCCACAGGTTCTCCATGACCTGCGCCTGCGTATACACCAGGTCGTGGCCGGACCAGTTGCTCTCGTAGACCTCCGAGATTGCCTCCATCAGCGATTTGGAGGCGGTTTGGACAGCTGAAAATTATATGTTCGATTTATTTTGGGAGTCAAGTAGAAACTATCCAAAAACATATTGTATGCCGAGAATCTAAACCCCCTTCCTTTACATGGATGGAATATCTACTTGTGTATCTTTAACCAAGATACATATATAATATACATACATATAATCACGCCTTTATCCCTTACGGGGTAGGCAGAGCACCAAGGGCCGATAGAACCACATGGAGCCACTTCTGACCAATTTAGAGGGTATAGTTGAGATGTACAAGTTCGGTTAGTAGTGTCAGGTGGTCAGCCCATCGCCTACAAAACACCAACACCCTCTTGTCCCTCTGCTGACTTGTACAGTATGCTCGGGAAGAGAAGCAGCTGTAGTATTATACGTTTTCACTCCCAGATCAGCATAGAAGAAGAATCAAGATACATATACCTTTGTATACACAGCAGTGTTCCCGAAATGGCGTACCCAGAACTGTAGGATTATAAAGATCCCACGCCCGTGTTTCGTATAACAGGGATAAATTTAAATAATCAGTTACAAGTTGCTAGCTAATCGCCCGAGTTCCTTAGCCGACTCTTACGACATGCACGGAAGGAGGTGCAGCTGATTCTGGTGAAGTAGTGAATGTATTCTAGTGAAGCCCCACATCATCAATTGTATCCACAGACTTCCTATAGGAAGTCAGCTATAGCTGAAATGTAGTTTGACTGCCTTACCCCGTATACATCTGATGTAGTTGTTGAACTCCTTTTGCAGCCGCGTGGCCTGCTGGTGCTGCCGGTTGAAGTTCTGCAGGTGGTCCTCGAAGATGTCGTCGAGGGTGCGGTCCACCTTGCCCAGGTTTTGCAGCAACTGTGGTTAAGGGAGAAGATACTGCTTAAACTTCGGTTCAGAACTTACTTCTGTTATTTCGGTGAGAAAATACATAATAATAGCCTGTTATCTTCAAGAAGCTGGGCAGAAGTGTGCAAATTAATATCTACTTTACAGCAAAGTCAAGTAAGGGGTGAGCCAACCGCAGCTTTTCAGGGGTAAAAGCACTTTAATACATAGGTGTACCTTTTTATCAATATATTGAAATTAAAAGAAGGGTCACATTATCCATAGTAGGTCATATAGGTACATAAAATAATCTTCTTAAAACTCTAGTCTAGTCTAATGCGAAAATGGAAATTTAATAATACCGAGAGGCGGAGCTTGGTTATTATAGCAGCTCCGTTAAGGTAGTAATCAAGTTTGTGTTCGAGCTGCCTTGATCGTGGAAATTTATTCATACCGCATGGCGGCGAAGGAGCCCCCTTATTACCTAACTAGCAAACGCAAAGCGATAGCGAAAATTGTACAAAAATCACTGATTGCTTGTCAAATTCGTATTACGAAAAATGAATTTCAAAGGAACTTTGACATTTCAAGGCGAATATTGTACAAATTTCGCTATCGCTTTGCTTTGGCCTTGCTATTGCAAATTAGGTAATCAGGGGGCGGTATGAGGAATACTGAATAAGTAAAAGACCTAATTTTAAGGCATCCGGTGCAAAAAACCTTTTTTTTAAACTATATGTGATCACACGACTGTGTTCTCAAAATAGGGTAGGCAGAACTGCAGGATCACGAACGAGATCCTATCCTATAGCCACGTTTATCAGCCTATTGCAGTCCACTGCTGGACGTAGGCCTCCACAAGACTACCATGGGGGGTATTTGCCCATAGTCACCACGCTGGGCAGGCGGGTTGGTGACCGCAGTTTGTATTTTGGACTATGTTGTCAATACAGGAGGCGTTATGTTTAGCATAACGGAGCCAAATTGCTATACCATACGCCAACGCTCCTGACATGCGCTGTCATATAACGTTCTATAACGGCGTGTGCCAGGAGGGCTGGCGTATAGCATAGTTTAGCGCCTCAGAGAACCAGCCTAAAGTCCTTAGTCGACTCTTGCACGAAAGGTGACGATAAGATGAGAACAGATAAGACGTATTCTATCGAAGCCGCGTATCACTCACCACAGTAGAATGTTCAATGAAAACATCAACTTTACGACCAAAAGAGTAATTGTCACGTGTAATTCTGCAATTTTCTCCGCTAAATCGTTTCGACTCCAAAACAACAAACCGCGCGACGATTTTACAATGGTACGGAGTGTAAATTTCGTTGAATAACGATAAATAAAAGATTTTATAGCGGGCGTCTTGGAAAAGTGCCCAAAAGCCTTTAGAACAACAAACTTTTCCAAGCAGCTGTTTTTTTTTACATTTCATCAGGTAGGACTCTCTATTTTTAGGGTAGGTAACCGTCCGTTATCAAGCCGTGTTTCAAAATGGGGTCAGGTCAGAACTGCAGGACCGCGATGGAAATCTTACATAGACCCAAATATATTGCATTGCGCTTTATGAAGGCCTAGGTAATAGATCAGTGACAAGGCGTTAGAAGAATGCTCCTGAGTTCCTTAGTCGACACTAACCTAACGACATGCACGCTTGGGTGTAAATACAGGTAATGCATTCTAGAGACGTCTCTGGGGAAATTTTAGATTGTAGAAGTATATTGAGTATAAACTTTGTACTGAGACTAGGAGAAACTATAATAGAGCTAAAAGATGAAGGCACAACAATTTCTTAAGTAATTTTCAAGTAATACGAAGGTATGTGCTGACTGACTGATTACAGAATTACCACCAACATGTAATTAATATCGTTAGTATTTACAAATACAGCTTATTGTTGATGCATACGAATGAATGAATGACTAGTTAGAACGGAACCATTATGCAACCGTACACTCAGTGGAAGCAGATTTCGATTTACGAGAACATGACATAAAACCAAGATAGAAATGTGAAAGAAACTCCAGGCCAAATGGTTTCATGGAAGAAATGACTCTATTTGAGATAAGCAGTAGTCACGTGCTTGTACATCATCAATGTGAATTTATTTACTGTCAGTGTACAATGAAGAATGAAAAGATGATGGCACGCTGTTCACATGGATTTTAAAATTCTCATCATTGAGGAAGAAAATCACAGAGATATCGCTGAGTAAACTGACATAGGATAGCCTAGTCTCAATTTACAAGAGAATCTGTATAGTGTAGAATACGAATTGCATATCGAGGGGTGAAAGGCTATTTGGTTTAAACCCATTTATATATATATGGCTCTTATCCCAAATAGCCTTTCACCCCTCGATATGGCTTACAGTATGATACAAACGATAGATAAAAGCCTTGCGACCACCGGGTAAATTGCATAGTTTATGTCTAAGAACTCACTTCTTATAATTTACGTTACGGTATTTACCTAGGTTTGACATCAGAATTTTAAGCTGTTAGTAAATAGGAGTGCATGGTAAAGTGAGCAAATAAGCTTGGAGAGTAAATTATTTGAAGGAACATAATGATTGAACCAACTACGTATATACTACTTTTTTCATATTATAGATATAGTATTACTAGGCATAGTATTTATTACTCATAATGAGACATCTCATTAGCTAATTAGCCCAACACACCTCCACGTATAACGACACATCTAAACCAGTATTTATCAATGGCACACTTGCGAAAGTTGTCACTAGTAACACCCACCAATTCATATCTACTTCGCAACTTTACTACGCCTTACAAGGAATGCAAATACTTTGCTTGCTTTAACAGCAAGATTGTTGTTATCTTTAATTTTGCACTTGAAAACGATATCTTGGTTATTATTTTTACTTTCCCTTTGTATTAATTTAGTAATGGAGTTTTGTTGTTTGATATTTTCAAGTCAGTGAGCAACTATTAATCTTCTAGCGTGTCTTTTGTTTGGCGTCGGACTTGATACTTGGTAGCGCCATTCAAAATTAAAGCAATGTAATAATATAGATATAAGCTAGGTAAAATATTCACTTAAAGATCTCTTCATAAGCAAATCATATTTATATTCCCAAAATATTGTATGAATAGTAAACGTGACAATATTTAACCTCCAGACAGATAATAACGTCACAAACACTGAACAGCATATGATATGGTAAATTGTAATCTGCACTTAGAAACACGAGGAAGGTCATAGAATGCCCTTCCGAACCTACAAAGGCATCCTCCATTCAGCAAAACTGCTTCAAGGTGAAAAAAAATTAAAACTAATGATGTTTTTGTCAATTTGGTTAAGCGGAAGATCTCAGTTAAAACAAATTGTTAAATCGTACTAAAATCAACAGCGGAACATCCAAAGTTACGAATAGACTACTATCCAAAGTGACAAACTAACAAACATAAAAAAATATGTTAGATTCAGTCTCCTCTACTGATATTTGAATACATCTGCAGATGTCTCTTCTAAAGATGTGAAGAATAAATTGATCGCCTGTGATATGCAATCGACATCTGCGTCTGCTAGCGATCCTCACACGACAAAATTACCCCATCCACACTTTTCTATGAATATATCCGCCTTTGAGAGTAGGCGCAATAGAGGAACAGTTTGTAACCAGCAAATTAAATATTCAGCTTCCTATCCGTCATCGGCGACGACGACAACATTGATCGTATCGTAATCGTGCGAAACTGCATTAATAAAGGAAAAGAAAACGCTAAACATCCATGGCGGCGACTAATAAATTACTGGCGTCGTCGTCGCGGTGTTGACATGCTTGCATATTGATTGATAAACAATGTAAGATAATTCCCGATGAAGGAAAATCAAATGCAGGCAAAAAATAAGACGAATAAGAATAATATTAATAAAGTTATTTCAAGAACGCATTGATGAATCCAAAGTACACTTCAATATAATTTTCCACTTAGAATTATAACTAACTTTATAACATATTAACCTAGCCCCACACTAAGATCCCTAAGGTCTTACTAAAGCTACTGCGGTAAACATATAACACATTGTTGAAGTCATAGCGAGTGGCTTCATATAAAAAAGGTAACTATAATATGTATTAGTGCTTCGTAAAATTGACCATTATTATATTCCTCAAGTAAGGAGACTTTATTTTTTTCAATATCACACCCTTACCACTTCTTACAACTAATCAATTCTAAATTCCTGCAACCTGCGCTCTAACCAGCATCTACAAAACGAGTTTCCTTACATTCTATGCAAATCATCAGACCGAAGTTGCAGGTGTCAAAGCGCTAATGGGCACTGTACACCAGACATGTTTAACACACAATGCACCGCGAATGTCTCCAAGGTCGAGTGACAGAACAGTTTGACGAAACCTTAAGGTGTCGAGTTGAACTATTGCACTATCAACATTGAGTTTGTGGGACACTTAAGGTATTTACAAGCATGCTACAACGAGCTTGTTACATGCGAAGGTAATGTCATGCTCATGTCATAATTACGCAATTAAATGCTTAGCTGATTTGATACGTTGAATCTCTGTATCTACCTAGGTAGGTAGGACACGTTACGATAAAGAGTCGAGCTTCCAGAGGACATTCAGTTCTTGTGTAGCCTACTTAGTTAACAGGAGGATCCTTAACTTCAGGTCAACGAGATCTTTAGCCAGGATTCAAACGAGGTCCAGAGTCGATTAGCTAAAGGCGAATATCGTACGTAGCTATCATGACTGTATGTTGGTTGTTATTTAGATAATGTCGCACTTGGACAGGTAACGCAGGTTGTTTTCATCGAAAAGTGTTGGCGAATGTCCTATCTTACAAATCAATTTCCATATAAATAATGTTCAAAAACAGCATATACCAAGCCCTATCTTTAAGACGTACTCGAATTTCGCTACACGACCACTCGTTTTGAATTTCTATGGGCGTGTCATCAACATTTTTATAACCCATTATAACGAGTGAGAAAGCTTCACTATTTCTCACTTAATTAAGCGTTATTAAAGATTTATGATCTGTGGGGCAAGCACGAACATTTTTACGCGGCGTAACGCTAGCGACTCGCTAGCAAAATCTATGTGATTTGACAGTAAGCATGAACGTCTCGATAGTCCGTAACGCTAGCGTCAGCGTTGCGGACTATCGAGACGTTCATGCTTACCCTGGAAAATAAACCTAAATTATCTTACAAGGAATTTGTGACTTTATAAATATACTTAACAAATAACATTTTTTTCTTTTCTATTAGATTATAAGACCCCGCAGTATCTTTGTTAGTCATAGGATTTAACCTTTTGAAACTCAATGTTATTGTTTTACTCGTAGTTTCATATTCTAAATATGAAAACCAAGTCCTCATATAACCTGCCGATCCAATAAGGGCATACTAATGAGGCATTGTGTCATTGACCGTACTCTATTGTCTCTGCCATAAACCATAGAAACACAACTATATCAGGTGACAGACGCTTTTTAGTGACGCGTATTATATGGATAAGTTTATAAGGAACACCAAGAAACACAGATTTATTAGTCTGACATGTTAAATCAAGACAGACTTATTATCATAGAAATGTATACAAGCTGGAAACAGCGCTTCTTACTAAAAACTGCCTCCCGAAAATTTGACCAATTTGACCTTGAAAAACTAGACGGGGAAAAAGTAGAGTGTACTCACAATTTAATTTTAATGGACATTTCATTCAATGACATTTCTACCACGAACAACCCAAGTAACACAGGAAGCATTTTAACAAACGGATAATTAACTTATGTAGAACTTAAGGTTCGTAGAAACTCTTATATGAGTTTACCGAGCATCTTGATGCTTTATATGAGCATTTTGAAATCATTATGATGCTTTACACTTTATAAGGGGTGGATAATGGCATATCAAAATGATTTTGTAATGCCTGTAATTTTAGTGCATCAATACACAAAGCAGCTTTGCAGCTTTCAGCTGTTTTTAGTACATTTGGCTCTACAATTGCATTTTTAAATAGGATATAAATGCTCAATGCTGTTTAGTAACATAAACCATTAAGTCATGTAAATGCCATACAGCTTTTAGCTGTTTTATATGTCTAAGGGTCTACAATAGCATTTTTAAATAGTAAGATAATGCCTAATGCTGCATAATAGCATAAACTTGTGCTATTATAATACAGCATAATTCCATTCTACAGCTTTGGGCTGTTTTAGTGCCCTTCGTTATTTAATAGCACTTTTAACTAGTAAGGAAATGCCTAGTATTGCTTAGTAGCATAAACGTGAATCAATGTAATGCTTGCATTTTTGAAGGTCAACTGAGTTCTTTTAAACAGCTAATTTTTATGGTGGATACATAATAATTAATAAGTAAAGATTAGATTATCCGTTTCTAAAGAAAAGTAGGAATAATTGCAGAGAACCCAATGGAATTTGTATTGGCCTAAAAATAGGTAACATAAAATTTGCACAATTTACATTACACATTTACAAAATAAAAAAGGATGGTCTTAGCCATTGTGATATTGTCCGTGATCCTAAAGACCTGGAATGTAAATTGGTATATTTACGAGTACATAAATATGAATACTTATATTTCGTACCACTATTGCATACGTACAAATAAGAAACGTTGTTTTAAGTGCTTTAGTGTCTTATTTAGATTAAAGGGATTTAACAACTATTAAATAAATAACCATTAAATATCTTTTATTTTATTTGCACAAGTTTTTCCATCGTTCTTTGAAGCTGAGCATAAGAACGATAAATGTTTTTGTAATGAACGACAAATGTTTTGTGCTCTATCTGCCAGTAATTGATCCAGTGATATAATATTTCGGTAGCTGTAACGTTATTATAATCCATACGTGGGTTTCCTTGATTATCTGGAAATTTAAATTTTAGCACCTATACTAACTAGTGATTACAAAATGTTACAGTGACAGGCGCCACCAAGCTAGGCGTTTAAACCTTTTCTGGGTCTACCCAAAGCTACGCAGAGAAAATTATCACCAAAATTAATCCGCTCAGTAAATGGCGGCAGTAGGCTTAAAAGCGAGACAGACAGAGTTACTTTCACATTTATAATGTTATATATGATAATAAAAAGTATAACATTTCAAAATAAATTCATTGTAGGGTCGGTCTCTTGTTATGGAAAAGTATGTGCACCCTACTCAAAAATATACAATACACAGAAAATGTTTAAAAAGTAGCTTCAGAAGCAAATATTGGGATTATGAGGATAAGCAACTAACTAAATGAAGTTTTGTGACAAATATTTAAAAAGCAAGAGTGAATATTGCCTAAAATTTGCCGTTTGAGTTTTTGCCTAGGGCCAATAGTTTGGAAATTCAATTTTGTACTTACGAGTGAAATATTAAGTTGCATCCTGGATGCCACTCGCTTCTGCAACCACGAACAACACATTTCGCTACCATATTTATATCAATACCACCAAAATATCTTATTTAGTTCACACAAATATGCGAAGCGATTCAAACAAATCGACTTGACATGATTTGACAAAATTGTCATGTGCTACCCAGGGATACCATTACATAGCAACAGAACATTCCTTAAAATACGGATTTTTTGCTACCGCGAAGGTTTGTTTTACTATATTATGTACACTTTATTTATATTACAAATTACATTAAATACATTTCATTACTCTATTAAATATGTAAACATTTTCAAAACGAATCCAAGTTTTTCATTATAATATTATATTTATGTCTTTTTCAACGTCTTTACTTACATTATAGGGTATTTTTTTTGCTGTGTAAGGGATCCCTTGTGGGAAAACAAGGGGGGGAGGCTGTCATTTTTTCATGTTTCAATTTCTTGTTCAGAGCTTGGAATCCATCCTAAGAGGAGATACCAAATCCCTGCTTATTATGACTCTTGGTGCCAAAAAAACTCTAGTTCTTATCAATAAAAGGTCTTATATAAAAAAAAAATACCGGCTGAGTCGGTAGTTGGAGTAAAGAAGGACCTTTACTCCGAGGTGTAAAGAGTAATTTTGGTAGGGAAAGTCTAAGATTAAGGTCGGAGTAGGTATGGTCAAACTATGTAAGATGACAGATTTTATTAGGTAAGCGTAACTATACCATGACCAAAACTATGTAAAGTCGAAAACATGTTTTCACCGGGGAAAATAAAATAGATGGAGCCTAAGAATACGGGTAACACCGAAAAATTTATGCACGGAAAATGAGACGAAAACGCCTTATGGAAAGCGTTTGTAGGGAAATGAAGCGCGAGCGAGAATATGAATTGTTTATTGTTTTTATGATGTTGCAGACTGTACAAATGACTGCGACAGTGAAATAGACGCGCTCCATTATGCTGTTTTTCGACGGAAAGAAGCGCAATTTGTCAAGGTTTTAATGTTGCAGCTAAATTTTATGCTAGTTAAGGTATATAAGATTTACAGTAGCAGAATATTAATATAAGCGCTCTAGTTTATCATTTAAGCTGTATCCGACAATGGTAGTACATATTGACGTGAAATCGGATAATTTTATCACCAAATAACTACTTACCTACATACAAAATTCCTCCAAATCGTTGGAGTCGTTTCGGAAACTCTAATTACATGCAAATGCATTCCTACAAGAAAATATAGTTCGTTTATAAATTCTGACTACAATAGAATGTCGTCGTAATTATAATGATCAGTATACCTAAGACAATATGTGGCTCAGTATGGAAATGACTTGTATTTTCCTCCACTATCTCATTTCACTGCATCCAATTCCATGAATACGTTAAATCGGAATGTGGCATATCCATTCAGGCATTTTCGGAAGCGCTACCAACTGTTATTACAACGATTGCGTCCGCCAACACATCCGGCGGCTTCCCTTTCGTTTTCATTGTCTTTGGCCTCCGATAAATCTATTGTTGACGTTCACGCTCATTCACGGGCTAATCTATCTTAATTATTATAAATGCGTTGTTTGCCGCTCTGTGATTGGCTTAAAGCTCGCCTGCAGGTGACCGTCTCACATTTTTGGCTGTGTTTTTCCCCTTGTAACAGTTTTATAAATATTCTACTTATCTTTATATGGTAGACAAAAGGCTTTGATATTTAGAAAATGTAACATTGTTACGAGCGATTGCGAATTCCACCGGTTTGACCACATTATGTAATTTAACAGTAAAATATAAAATGTATAAGATGACAATGTATCGCTAAACGACCTTAATCAATGCTCTTGATAAGAGTTGGAATGGTTTAACGTCTTCTCACAGGAAAAACGTCTCAACGATTTTTTTATCCCCAGATTTCTATTTAATCCCTCCATCATTAAGGTGTTAACAATTATAATAATTAATTTTAAAGTAATCGCCAAGAACCGGGAAGCAATTGCTTTAGCCAGCGGAAATATAAAACAATGAGAAAATGTCGGTTGCATATCCGTACAACCAAAATTAACATCATGTTTGAAATAACTTTGAATCCTTGATTACTTTATAATCCTCTAATAGATAGTAATAAAGTTTCTAGAAATATCTGATACACAATTAAATTATTTCCAGGCAATTAATCATTGTATTCTTGTAGCCAGCAATGTCGCGACCTCGCCATAACTTATTTTCACAACCGATACTCAATCTTCTTAATAATTTCCCTTTTCACAGGCGAGATGTCCTCCATGTATAATCGACTAGATACAAATTGCGACATAGTTAACGGAGAAATGTTAAATTCTGTATAGAATATACCTACATATAGGTACAACTTAAGAGGTAAATCTTTACCTATTAGTTTGAAGAGAAGCGATGATGTGGTGTGTATCTTATATTACATATAATACATACTTATATTGTTAGATATATATTCCAATGTAACCAATATAATCATTTTCTTATTAGAATAAAGTCAGTCTATAATCTGCAGTCGGTAGTATCATTTCTATCCTCATATGGCGACCCTGCCAGTGCGCAACAGTAGGCCACCCGTGTCGCGAAAGTATTTATAAATTCCGTTCCTTATATGGACTTTCGATACAAGATGCATCAAGCCAACTTGATATTGGCCCTTGTCCTCGCGAAGTGTGTGTGTGTTGCAAATAAAAATTTCATAAAAGTACAAAATGGGATCATCTCAAAGCACTGAAGAAATAATTATTCCCCAAAATGCCGCAGGAGGCACAAACAATAATAATTTAGCGCTCAATCAAATAAGAAGCCATATATCGACAACGAGTATACTACTTACGATAATCGCTGCAATTCTCATAATTGGGACTATTTACTTTATTGTGAGATCATATAAAAAATGCCACAAGATATGGATACATAATGAAATTATGAGAAGATCTTTAAGTCATCGCCGGCGCGATCTCCGATCTCAAAAGACAGAAGATGTCTGAATAAGATAATACAAGAAAAAGCAAGTGTAAGCCTCAGTTGGAAGTTAATTATTATTATTATTCATTATCATCATCTTCGAGTCGGTACCTTTGCCATGATCAATACAGCGACGTCGCCTGCTTACCTGGCTTGCTCCTCACCTTGTTATTAAATCCAAAAGTGCGCGATAGTGTTAGTGTTAAAAAATATATTATGGTGCAGTGAAAATAAATAATACATAAATATAAACCGACGAACAGTTTTAAATAACATTTTATGTAAGTGTAATATTATAACGATTGTAATTACGGCAGTAAGGTATGTAATTAACATATGTACTTATATTATTATTTAGAAATATAGTATTGATAAATATAAAGGTGTATCTAAATGACACAAGAAATAGATTTGCTCTATGATAGTTTGTTAAAAATAAGAACATACTTAATTAAAAAGGGTCCTAAGGGTAGAACAGCTAATGTTGTTGAGATAAAACTAAAAGAAACCAATGAAATCGTTTTTAATTATAATAACTTTTTGATAAAATTAAACGATTTGAAGGACAGTTTAAATGATACAGAATACTTAGAAATTGTCGAAACTTGTGAGCATTTTAACATACTATCTGCAGAAATAAAAGAATTGTGTAATCTAGATAAAATACCCATTTGCAAAATGGCCAAATTTGATCTTAAGGAGGCTTTAAGCTTATTGCAGGTTTCAAATGATCAGGAATCGAGTATAAAGCAACTTATCGATGGAATTGAATACTATAAAACTGATCTTGATTTCGATTCTCAGAAAAAGTTAATGCAATTTGTACTGAAAAGCAGATTATCACAAACAGCGAAACTTAAACTCTCAAGTAGCTATTCCAATCTCGATGCGTTAATACGGGACATGAAATTACAGCTTCTACCAAAAAAGTCTGCAACTGCTATTCAGCGCAGGTTACAGAATTCACGGCAAAATAATTTAACGATTGATGAGTACGGAAATCAAATTACAGAAATGTTTGTTAATCTTACGATTTCTCAATCGAACGGGAATGACGAAAGTTATAAAGTTTTAAAACCAATAAATGAACAACAGGCTATTAGATGTTTCGCTGATGGTTTGAGAAATCGTAGGTTAAGTACCATAATAACAGCAAGAAATTATACTTCGCTGCAAAGCGCAATACAATCAGCTATCGACGAAGAGATCTCGATGCCATCGACTTCAGCCGAAATATTGTCAGTAAATTCATATGGTCAGAACTACTATAATAACAGGTATTTTAGAGGTCATCAACGTAATCTGCATCCTGGATATAGAGGTAATTCGTACCCAGCGGGTCGTGGCCGAGCGTCATACTATGGGCAGCAGACTAATTCAGGTGGTCGTAGTTGGAGGGGCCATCAGGGTGCCGGGCGTGGTTCAAGCAGGTCATTTTATAGGAGCAGAGGTAGGTCAATAAATTTTAATGAAAATCAACAGCAACGGCAAATTAATACTTTGACAGCGTCTGAATCGGAAGCAGAACATACTGGTGAAACTGAAAACTTAAATCAGTTTTTTCGTGACTAATTTCAATATATTGTCATTTAATAACGTTTGCAATATAACATTATGTACTAATAACAATTATTCCTTCACTTGGTTAATTGACACCGGCGCCACTATTTCAGCTATAAAATATAAACATGTCATGGAACAGAATATTCCAGTCCATAAACAGAACATTGTCGTAAATGGTCTTGGAGGTAAGATTCAGGCCATCGGATATGCTTATCTAGACTTATTTATTGGAAGTCACGTTGTTACCCATCAGGTATATGTTTTCAATTCCTTACCTTGTAAGGCGAATGGCATAATTGGGAAAGACTTTTTAAACAAATACAAATCAGTACTAAATTTTGAAACTAATACTTTAACCCTTACAACTAATGAAAACAAAATTACTATACCATTAATCACAGAAAATAGCGTAGTTATAATACCAGCTAGATCAGAATCAATTCATTTTGTAAATACGTCAGAACGAGAAGAATGTGTGGTTTGCGCATCAGAATTACAAGATGGAGTTTTTATAGCCAGTTCCTTAGCAATGCCCATAAACGGTAAAATACCCATTCGTATACTAAATACAACAGAAAAAACTTTAGAATTACATAATTTAAATGCAATAATTCACAAAGCCTATGATTATGAAATATGTACATTTGTAGAATCTAATTTAAATGCGAAACGTGTAAAACAGTTATTTTCAATGTTGTCATTGGATCATCTTAATAAGGAAGAGCAAATTACTATTGAACAAATATGCGCAAAGTATTCAGATATATTCTATCTGCCGGGTGACAAACTTACAACTACAAAATTATACAAACATACAATAACGTTAAAGCCGAATGTCACCCCAGTGTATACCAAGTCGTACAGGCTCCCGCACTCTCAGAAGGCAGAAACAAAAAAGCAAATTGATAATATGTTACAACAAGGAATAATTGAAAAATGTAATAGCGAATGGTCCAGTCCTATCCTACTAGTACCAAAGAAAGTAGATTGTAATGGTGAGAAAAAGTGGAGGTTAGTTGTAGACTACCGTAAATTAAATGAATGTATCCTAGATGATAAATTTCCTCTTCCAAATATCACAGAGATTCTTGACTCCCTATCAGGTTGCATATATTTTACTCATTTGGATTTGAACCAAGGGTTTTATAACGTTGAGCTAGATTCAGCTACAAGAAAATACACCGCATTCTGCTCTGGTCAATTTCAAATGACCAGAATGCCAATGGGTCTTAAAACTAGTCCAAGTTCCTTTTCACGAATGATGACTATGGCAATGGCAGGTTTGAATAACGAAAAATGTTTGATATATTTAGATGACTTAATTGTTATGGGAAGAAATTTAATAGACCATAACAAAAACCTTATAGACATTTTTGAACGACTACGTAAAGTAAACTTGAAATTAAATCCAACAAAATGTAATTTTTTAAAGAAAGAAATGCTTTACTTAGGTCATGTTGTTTCCTCTAAAGGAGTATTACCAGATCCAGTGAAGATAAAAGTAATGAAGGATTATCCAAAACCTAAAAATACAGACGAAGTAAAACGCTTTGTAGCTTTCGCGAATTACTATCGCAAATTCATCCCTAATTTCGCCGAAAAAGCACATTACTTAAACTATTTATGCCGAAAAAATGTGCGTTTTGATTGGGACAATAACTGTCAAAAGGCATTTGAAACTCTAAAAAATTGCATGATCTCACCTCCTTTTCTTCAATATCCAAACTTATCTGAACAACATCAATTTATTCTACATACTGATGCATCGGGATACGCAATTGGTTCTGTTCTTTCAAATGAAGATGGCCGACCCGTTGCCTATGCATCAAGGAGCCTAAACAACGCAGAAAAGAACTACTCTACAGTAGAAAAAGAACTTCTAGCAATAGTTTGGGCGGTTAAGTATTTTAGACCGTACCTATATGGCCGTACATTTAAAATAGTCACTGATCATAAACCTTTAATTTACTTATTTAATTTAAAAGATCCATCAAGCAGACTACTTAAATTTAGACTAGTGCTTGAGGAATATAATTACATAATTGAATATATAAAAGGTAGAGAGAATGCAGCTGCAGATGCATTATCACGAATAGAGATAACTTCCAAAGATTTAAAAGATATGACTAAGTGTATTAATGTAATGACGCGCGCGCAAAGAAAGATATTAGATTCAGCATCTTCGGATCTTTTGATTCCTACAAGCGACAGGTCTAATGAGCCAAATATCGTGGAAATTCATAACAAGCCGAAAGACGCTATTGAGTTAAGGTCGTTATGCAAAACAGATTTAGAGAAAATAAAGAGAGAATATCATATAGATTACGAAAATGCGCTATTTTTGTATGTAAATGCAAAAAAAATAATCTACATAAAACCAGCTTCTCCATCGCAAACATCTCGAGAAGAGTTTGTGAGAGAGCTGTGTAATCTTTGTAAAATAATAAATGTAAATGAAGTATATTTTATAAAAAACAATACTAATCATATATTTGTCGAGAAGCTAATAAGCATAATAAAAAATAATAAACAATGGAAAGGGCCCAGATTATGTATATTAAATGATTTGACTAGAGTTGAAGAAAAAGACGACAGAAAAGTTATTTTAAACGACTTTCATCTTTTGCCCAGCAGTGGCCACGCAGGGGCAAGACGAATGTTAAATAACATTAAAAAATATTACTTCTGGCCGAGCATAGAATCAGATGTGAAAAATTACGTTAAAAAATGTCCAAAATGCCAGAAACAAAAATACACAACCCAAGTAAAGGAACCCATGGTAATCACTACGACAGCACATAGTGCTTTCGAAAAAATATTTTTAGATCTTGTAGGGCCACTAGACAGAGACGATAATAATCACACATATATACTAACGTTACAGTGCGAACTATCTAAATATGTTTGTGCGTATCCACTTATTACAAAGACAGCAACAGAAGTAGCTAGGTCATTTGTAAACAACTTTATTTTACAACACGGAATACCCCTCGAGATAGCAACCGATAGAGGTACCGAGTTCATGGCCGACACAATGAAACAGGTATGTAATCTATTAGGTATCAATAAGATTAACTCCACGTCGTACCATCACCAAAGCATAGGAGCTCTAGAGAACACCCACAAAAGTTTATCTGCTTATTTACGCATACAAGTAGAAGATAAGCCAGAGACATGGAGCTACTGGCTTCCCTTTTGGTGCTTTGCATACAACACGTCGGTTCACACATCAACCAAGTTTACCCCATTTGAACTTGTATACGGTAAGAAATGTAATTTACCCAGCAACTTGACAAAATCCATCGCGCCACTGTATACCTACGACAGCTATCCGCAGGAACTCAGGTATCGTTTACAGGTGTCCCAAACACAAGCACGTAAGAACCTAATAAACGACAAGAATAAACGTAAGAGTAGATACGATAGCTATTTGAATCCCATTCAATATAAACCTGACGATCAACTTTTGATTAAAAATGAAACCGGCAACAAGCTTACAAGTTTATACTCGGGACCGTATAAGGTCATTAGAGACCTGTCTCCAAATGTAGAAATAGTTATTAATGGTAAAACAGATGTAATACATAAAAACAGAACAAAAAGATTTCATATTTGATTTTATATATGAATAAATTACTAAGTATATAAATGTATAATTATAGCTTTAGTGAGTAAGTATCTAAAGACGAGCCGTCTAGCGAGCGAGTCGTATCGAATTTCCAATTCACAATAACGGCACAACTGAGCGCATTACTAATTGTTTATGTTTATTGATTAGATATAATTTGTAAAATTATTTTTTCTTTTTTTTCAATTTTAATTTTTGTTACATAATTAATAAAAAAAAATATACCTATACCAATTATATTAAAAAACAAAAAAAAAAATTATGTCATCAATTTTTTTTTTAATAACCCAGGGAGGTGTGGTGTGTATCTTATATTACATATAATACATACTTATATTGTTAGATATATATTCCAATGTAACCAATATAATCATTTTCTTATTAGAATAAAGTCAGTCTATAATCTGCAGTCGGTAGTATCATTTCTATCCTCATAATGATAAAGTTTAAAATCTCAAATTTAAGATGAGAATATGAATTTCTTAACGTTGCTTAAATCAAACTCACTGGACTAAAATGGATATCAAAGCGTCGTTAAGAGACGGGAATCAATAATTCCACTGGGAAAGTCAAAGTGCTCATTAAAAACCTTGTAACGAATATTAGAGTTGATATTTCGAGTCCGTTTCATAGAGTACTCCCGTGCATGGTTTCGGAGTAGCTAGCGAAATCATTTAAAGGAAATATTCGGTGCGCACTTTAGATCTAGCAAAATGCAATCTGACTAATGAAAACGTTCCTTGAAACAAAACAAACAGAAAAATTTACATTCGTCAAACCAAAATGAATTGATATTTAATTGTGAAATAGGTAGTGGCGCCCTCAACAGGTTTATAATCAAAGTTGTTAGATTATAGTAGCTTTCGGAATGCAGCCGCAAGATTTATAGTGTCTATGGTCGGGAATTCTTCCCATGCCGCGTCGTGACACAAGTGATAGTACATTCAGCGGCGCGGGAGCACCTAATGTTGTTGGTCAAACACATGACTGTGTTGGTTTAAAAATAGAATGCTCGTCTTGTTTGCGTTTTGTTAGAAAGCGTTGTTTTATCTACGTGTGTTTTTAGAGATATACGTGGAATGTAATAGGTACTTGATAGTGTAACCTAATTTGACTTTAAATTAGGTGCATTACACTGTTCAGAGGTTGGTTTGAGGGAAATATTTATCATCAATCATCACACGGCTGCATTCGGGGTAGCTAGAACTACTGGATCATAAAGGGATCCTACCGACAGACGTAAATGATAAAAAATATGTCTTTAGTTTATCGCCTGAGAGAATACCCGAGTTCCTCCGAGTCTACTCTTACGACATGCACGGAAGGAGATGCAGGATGAATTCTAGTAAAGCCCCGCATCAGCATAGGCTGGTATTATAATATAAAACTTCTTTCAAAAAGGACATTGACTGTAATAGTTGGCATCGTTTAGGCAACAATGTCTAAATGTTGTAGTATCAAAAGAAAGTAGAAATAAAATTAAAAAAAATTCATTGGAAATGGAAACTATTGTTTTGTCATAATAAATCTAAATAAATTTATAAAAACACTTCTCCATTAATATAATCCGTTAGGATATGGTTGATCGTTTCATCTTTAAACATTGTGCTGAGGGATTCAGCTTTGTTTGCCGAGATTTGGCTAGTGTATAGCTATCGGGATGAAAAATAACGTTGCCAATATGTAATTTAGAAAAGAGATGGTAAAATTCGTCATCCGAGTAATTGACCCGGTGGCTCAGTGGTTAGAGCACTGACACGCGGAATGCAGAGGTCGTGGGTTCGATTCCCACCCGGGTGAGGAATTTTTTCCATTTCTTTATTAATAATTTTATAATAATAAATCTAAATAAACAAATAATTATGTTCTGCAGTGCTAAATTATTCAAATATAGTATGCAAATTTTATACAGATGGCGATGAAAAGTAGGTCATTGATTTAAACACGCTATTTATAGGTACTTAGTCCGATATGATAAAAAATACAAGGCGCATACATGCTATTGATGATAAACAGACAGTAAAATGTATTTGTGAATCACGTCCGAGAGTCTGATTGCATATCATTTATTACATACCACGTGCCTTTGAATTCACGGACAGGGCAAATATTTAATATTTGACAATGTACGATAAAAGTTACTAATAATCTTGTTGGGGCTCATATACATATAAACAAACACGACTGGCCAAATGGGGTAGCCAGAACTGCGGGATCGCGAGTTAAATCCTACAGGCACAGCATAGCGGGGTCAGGTGTAAAAGATCAGTGACAAGTAACTCATCACCTGCACAAGTAGCATGACCTGCGAAACACGATATGATTATCCGATTTATCGACATTTAGCCTGTCAAAAAACGATAAATATAGCTGCCATGTTGAATTTTGTATAGAGACGATACGATATCGTACGATACGATATCCACGATGCGTGGTCATGCTAGGGGGGCTGAGCTAATATTCTGCATTTCAATAATTTCAAAACAGTATCAAATTATCAATCTTGTAAATATATTAAGAAAATAAACAGAAACAACCAGGACAGATTGGAACTGTAGAAAATACTAGATGTTTTTGGCATGACCTAGATAATGTAAATACGTAAATTTCTCACGGCCTTGGTACGAATTTCTTTAATTTCCCGCTATAACCAGCGTAATATCAACTTCCTTATCTTGTATCTCAATTTAAGTGCGTCTCATTACAATGACAGTTTTATACGTAATCTAGGTCATACTTGGGTCATTACAAAGTTCAAAATTCAACAACCTTTTTTCTTCAATAACTTCACTTTTATCTTTCGTTGTATCTATCCACTTATCTTCTTTTGTTTCCAAAATTTCGTCGTTTATCTTCAAACCACGATCTTTAAACTAGTTTAAACTTTTGTTTTGAACCTTCTCATTAAAATTTTACTCAATATGGTGAGTGCTCCTAAAACTTAATTAATTTTTTGTCAGATTTACGACTGGACCAAATAATTTTGTTCAAATTATAGACAAAAATAGCAAATCAACTACCAAGTAGGACATAGATTACAAACTGTAAAAGGCAATACATATAATTATATGAATAACTCAACCGTAATAATATATTCAGAAACTTAAAGTAACCACATAGCTCGGGGACCAACGAGCTAAATATCTGTGGGAGGATGAACAGGTTAAGCTAAGGAGTCCGTTATTGCACAAGTCAGATGTTAGTTATTTCATCAAGTCTTAAAGCCAATTTCGAAGTGTGCTCCGACAGTTCTATGCTATATGTCGAAGGCATATTGTACTAAGTAGGTTGTGAAGGGAGACAATTTGGCTTCTAACACTCTGCTTGATTAGGTTAGGTTATGTTAGAATTTAAAATAACAACTAGAACGATTTTTTCTTTCACATTATTCAAAATACCTAGCCATTTTGTAATACGACGTGTTCCTCAACATGCATTCGACATATACACAGACAACACTATAAGCACAATCAAAACACAGATTAGAATCAGTTTTTTTTTTGTAATGGCCTCATAACATAACATGTGTCGGGCACAATAATTCGGCCAATGTCACTATAAACTCTATTGCACGTGACGTATCTAATTACCGAGTATCAGATATTAATACTCAATACTACCTACAATAATTGAGTTACGAGGGTGCATTTTTATATTCGCGGAATGGGTAGGTAATTAATAAATGAGGGTACTTTCCTTAGTCGTAACTGGTTAAGTAGCTCATTATTAGTATAAATAGAACGTTTTGTTTTAATCGGGCCATTACTATTTGAATTATCGTCGATCAAACAACTCAGTTGGGAAGAACATTGTGAAAAATTGAGAAAATCGAGCACCGCGCTGTCATAAAGTTCCTTACCAAGCAAGGTAAATCGGTTCAAACCATACTAGAAGAGATGTCATCCGTTTACGGGGAGTCTTGCCCCGGTAAAACCATGGTTTATAAGTGGCATACCCTTTTTAAGCAAGGCAGGGCCTCACTTGAAGATGATCCTCGGCCAGGACGGCCTATCGAGGTGACCACTCCGGAAATAATTCAAAAAGTGGAAAAATTAATACTGGAAGATGCTAGACTAAAGAAGAAACAGCTCGCAGAAATGGTTGGAGTATCCGATACAACCATATTTAAAATTTTTCACGATCATCTCGGTATGACCAAAGTCAGTGCAAGGTGGGTGCCGAGAATGCTCACGCCGCCTCAAAAACAACAGCGCGTAGAGTGTTCTCGCGCGTTTTTGGACCTCTGTAATGAAGACCAGGATGGAGTATTGACTCGAATTGTTACTGGGGATGAAACTTGGGTTCATCATTATGAACCTGAGTCCAAACAAGATTCTATGCAGTGGCACAAAAAAGGTGCACCACCACCAAAGAAATTTAAGGTGTCACAGTCGGCGGGAAAAATCATGGCGACAATCTTTTGGGACTCAGAAGGAATCTTGTTGATTGATTATAAAGATAAAGGTGTCTCCATAACCGGAGAATACTACGCTTCAATCTTAGAGCGATTAAAGGAAGCAATCAAGGCAAAAAGAAGGGGAAAATTAACCAAAGGTGTCCTCCTTCTGCACGACAACGCGCCTGTGCACAAGAGCCGTGTTGCGTTGGCTTCCCTGCATAAGATGGGCTTCGATATTTTGGTTCATCCACCCTACAGTCCTGACCTGGCTCCCAGTGATTATTATCTCTTTCCAAAAATGAAAAAAGAACTTCGGGGGAAGAAGTTCTCAAGCGATGAAGAAGTGAAGGAAGCAGTTTCAGCTTATTTTTCAGACAAAGAAAAAACATTTTTTTTTTCGAGGGTATACATAAGCTAATTGAAAGATCTGAAAAATGTATTAGGGTTGCAGGAGAATATATTGAAAAGGAAAAATAAACTTGTATTTTTATTTCCACGTCTTACCCCCGATTCCGCGAACTTAAAAACGCCCCCTCGTACATTAAGAGGACATTGAAGCATCGCACCGCATCAAGTACCAGGGTACCAGGAAATGCAAATAAGCGGTAGAAACGTCACAAGCGCACATCGGAGCTGCATTGCCCCCGTCGCGGCATTGCCAACCGTGTAATTGGTGCGTCCCATTACGGCCAAGTTGACAGGCAATCATGTAATAAAACGAAGTCCACATGCGCAGTAGTCTGCTGTAACGTCAGACTGATCGCTTGACGGCAAAAGGACTGCTAGTTGAGTAGTTTTATGTGGTTCCAAATAATTAATGTTAGCATTTCTTATATCTTTGTTGTTATTGTTACGTTTAAAGCTAGCAACTTGTCACTGATCATGTACACGTGTACCCGCTATGCTAAAAGTTGCTGTGGGATATCCTTGACCTTGTTGTTCTGGCTACCCTACTTCGGGAACACAGCCGTGTGATGTACCTACGTATGTACTATATTTAAAAAAATACAATAAAGTAAGTAGTCAAGTAAAATTTTGAAAATGGGTTGCACCATTTCCCAAGTACGCTTTCATAAATACTAGGAAAAGGTATCATTACAACATTCTGCTGAAACCGTTTGATACAATTGAGTCATAAATTGATTAGCAGCACGCAATCCCTTATTGTAGGTCATTGGACGAACAATGTAAACAAATCGAGGCGTTTCCTTTTCTTATGCAAATTAAATGAATATATACATATGAAAGAAAGGAAGTACTGCGAAGTCAGCGCAACAGTTCTAGATATCATTAGATTCATTATTGTGATTGACAGCAAATAATTCACATTTTCCAACACATTAACCTAGTCCCATACTACGAGTAAGATCTGTAACGTGGAACACGTAGAAACATCCATGACTCGGAAACAAACTTCGATATTCATCATTTCAATGACTGCACCTACATATATCACAACACGTTTACGTAGCTCCACATCCATAAACTGTCTTCAATAATGGATACTAAGCAAATAATGATCAAAGTAAACATGATCTGTCCCTACAGTTACAGCAGGCTGGAATACACCGATATTCTTCACCGATTGAAAATCTGAAATTTTAATAAACGTATGCAAAGCTTTTTAGGTCTCTAGCTATCCAAACATAACTCTTCTATCAGATCATCTTTGAAATCTTCAAAGGAGCGACATAGAACTATTTATTTACGCTTTTCATGTAACGCGTCAAATCCATCAACCAGTACCTACTAGAATCATACGTCATCCACGGTTGTTACTACAAACTTAACTTTTATACATGCGTTTGAACAAACTGCATGATCTCTATAATAAAAGAAACAAAGTTTAGTTTACAGCTGAACGCGTAAACGGTTCAGTTAGCAACGTGAATATCGCACACCCAAGGCAGAGTTTAACATAAATAGAGCTGAATAAATATAAAACGGCAAACGTGACCAATGATCGGTTAGATTTCACAACAATGTAGATATTTCTAGACTCCAGGATGCAAGTGTAACCACAAGTTGTAGATGAAAATGATATTATTGGTAAATAGTGTAATATAGTAAAGAATAATGAAATCCTTCGATATCTTACCTAATTGCCGTGGTTAAACTACGAATAGGAGTCATTGCTCACTCTATCCAAACACAAGAAAATCCAAAGTTTAATAGATTTTTGAAACAACTCGGATAAGGAATATCGGATGCAGTGGACATTGACCCTACCAAAGAAATAGTATCTATATATCTTATAAAATTTCAGTAACTGTTCAGGCAATCTAATTCGAATGCAGAGTACTACAGGTTATACCACTATAAAAAACAAAGATACGGCAAGGAGTTAAAAAAATCCCATAAAGTGATATCGTCAAAGATGTCTATGCTGCTCTGGGAGTATCTTCTATACTGCTCTGGGAGTGAAAAAAAAATGTATAATACTACAGCTGCTTCTCTTCTCGGGAATACTGTACAAGTCAGTAGAGGGACAAGATCGTCTTGGTGTTTTGAAGGCGATGGGCTGACCACCTGTAACTACTAACCGAACTTGTACATCTCAACTATACCCTCAAAATTGGTCAGAAGTGACACCATGTGGTTCTATCGGCCCTTGGTGCTCTGCCTACCCCGTAGGGGAAAAAGGCGTGATTATATGAATGTATGTCAAAGATGTCCTGAGGCTTGTAGACTAACGGTTTCAATGATTGAGACAGAGAATGGCTGAAATCCTAAAAACCTTGGAAGGAATACTAAGTAATATTCGGCAAGATATCTTTGGATAAATTTGCATAAAAACAACTGTTGAAACTCATATTACGACTAGTAGTTATGTAGGTGAAGTTGTACGTAATAGACAATGATTAGTCACTCCTAGACTTACATAACAAATACTGTGACTATTGTCACCATGAGATAGTATGTAATACAGGCATGATCAGATAACCTATTTGAAGGATAAAGTTGATACTGTTTCTTGATATATCTTGATCAAGGTTTAGAGAAAGACAGCATAAAATTTTTCTACATAAGCTATCAGACAGTTGGAAAATTCTGCCCTTAATGTGTTACATAGAAAAACATACAAAATATAAGATCTTCCTCTTAATATGATTTAGGGCAACGGAATTGAAGGAGTACCTGTCAACAACTCTATGAAACTACAAAGGAAGAAAACTAAGCTCCAAATTGCGTCTTTTAAAATACTATACGTGTTTCTGTTTTAGCAGTTGCTCAACTCAACCGAACACTAATGTGTGATGTTTTTCCTGACCGTCCATTGTGGTCCTGACAATACAAACATCAATCAAGTCTTGGATACATAGAGACTTGTGAAGGTACAGAATCGCAACTGGTATTTTGTATCACATGATGGTTATAGACTTGGAGATACCTGCACTTTTGCATACCGTCTACATAAGAGCAGGGGCTTCTCCTAAATGCTTAATCAACAACAATGCAGTGTGCCAATCACTGGCTAATATTTGCCTGTAGGTACTCTGCCGCCCTTCACCCACAACAATGACACAGTTTTGTAAGGCCTATCTACTCTTTATCTCATGTAGGGCTTTATTCTGGGTAGAATTGTGATGGTCTATGCATATAAATTATGTGTTATACATATATGGAGCGTAGATTGTATGATATGGGTTAAAGCCCTACAGCGCTCTCGCTAAATACTAAATCAGAGATGGTGCAATAGTTACCAAAAGTACATGTATCTCTTAGTCTATTAGGATACTAAAATACGTGCTGTCCTTTATTCGTCCTTGCATTATGTGCTCATCACTGTTGTGATTTAAATAGTTGCTTGATACGTGATTATAGTTTGTGCCTCAGTGCATGGTATAGCACTGATGGGATTAGTGCAGTTGGCAAAATTAAAAAAATTCGGGGTACTTGACTTGAAAAAGGCAAGTGTTTGAGACCTGTCCTCGACTACAGAGTGAAGGTACAAAAATCACATTTGCTCACAGAACAAAAGAATATTACAAATTATTCATTGCATTCAGTTTAAAATCTATGCAAGATCCAAAGTTCATGGTCGTGGTATAATGTCTGCCGGTAATTATTAACCCCAATAATAATTTTGATATCATCATCATCTTCTATTTCCCTGGCCATTATCTTAAAACGTTGCATCAGGCAGCATTTGACCTTTTGATGAAAAACTATAACCTCTTATATATTTGTGTTCCTGCGCTGATGTGGGACTTTACTAGAATACATTAGTTGCATCTTCTTCCGTGTATGATAGTGAGAGTCTACTAAGGAGCTCGGGCATTCTCTCAGGCGATAATCTATCAACTTGTCATGGATCTTTTACATCTATAGCCGCTATACCTACGTGGCTGTAAGATCTCGTGATCTTCTGACTGCTCCATCTTAAGAACACAGCCGCGAGTATTATGCATTATATTTTATACTCACACCAGACGTCTACCATCAACTCGAAGGTTATTACTAGCTGTGTAACTGGAATCTGCTCGACTCGGAACTTTGCCAGCGTTTTCTTTTTCTTTAGCCTTGCGATTGTCCGCGTTTGATTTATTTTCTAGTACTTATAAGCTGAGATGGGACTAATTTTCACCTGAGCGTTTTCGTTCAGTTACTTAAATGTTAATTCTAAAATTGACGACATTTTCGATGAGCTTGTTATCATTAGGTATTAGATAATTTTATTTAGATTTATCTAAGAAAAATTGTTACAGTTTATGTTGTTAATAACACATTTGCCACCGTAATTAAATAAGTAATATTTTCCAAAACACTATTTTATTACCTAATAGATAGGCGATAAATATCTAAGTATGGAATTTACTTACGTTAAGTGGATCCGGTTTATTTGATCTCACTTCAAGCGTAATCGCCTATTTTATCAACATTCCAACCTTTTCAAATCGAAAGTACCTACATTTTGTCTTCATGCAAAGAGTCCGTAATGTCCTTTTCTTTCCTTTCACCATTATTTAGTGAAAGTTGTGGCAATTTGTTGAATTTACATTCTGCTCCACACCGCAACTGGCCAACAATAACTTGTAAATTGATTGATTATCTAAAAGTAATTACAATAACAATTTTTTATAACGAACAATGAGAAAAGATAAATTTTAGCGCCTATTAACAAAATAAAATTTTGTTAGATTTAGGAATGGGAGAAATTTTCATTCAACAACATTTCAAATTCAATAGCTCCCGCTGGACAACAGTTGAATTATTACTCCTCTACGATGATTTGATATAGAAAGATCTAATTGCGGCAACTAATGATTATTAACAAGTTGTTCTCGATAATCACTATCAACATTATACAATACCTAATAAATAATACAAGAATAAACAACTTATATATAAATAATACAAAATTACCATCAATAGTTTATTCTTAAGCGATGAGCTAGCAACTTGTCACTGATCCTTTACATACTGATACTGATCCCGCTATGGTTGACGTGGCTGTACCTCTCCTTCGAGATCCTGCATATCTGGCTACCTCATTTTGAGAAGACAGCCGCCTGTAATTAACATCATCATCAGGGCACGCCACAAGACTGCCATGTGGGGTATTTGCCCATAGTCACCACGCTGGGCAGGCGGGTTAATGACCGCAGTTTGTATTTTGGACTATGTTGTTAACACGGGAGGCGCTGCTGCCCACCTGTAATTAACGATATGTATAAAATATCTACGTTTTATATGAATTCCAAGTGACATAAGTAGTTCTTCCTGCATTGACATAAGATTCTCAAGAATTATTCATGCTGAAATTACCCTTGTTGTAAGGGAACCCATATAAATGCAGCTAAACCTAATGCAGTAGAAAGATTACTACAGTTACGTATTTTATATGCAACTAAAGTAGCACACTATGGTGGCTATTGACATTGGCGGTATTTTTTAAATTTTAACACATATACGAGTACATACATACAATTTTAAACGCACAAATCCAGCGTCTTAATATGTATTGGCAAGACATCATACATATTAGCATTCATGTTTCTTTTTAAAATCATTGGGTACCTATTATCTATGGAGCGGTCACGTTACGTGAACAACAATGTGGCTAATTATAGGGGAAGAGGAAACCCTAAGAAGTGCTGGATGGACTGTGTGAAAGTATATGCATTTACTAGATGAGTGAGTAACGGATGACGGTTGAAAGAACCGAGTGGAAGAAAACTAGAACATACGAGTATTGCGCCGACCCTAAGTGAATGGAAACAGGGCAGAGTGAAGATAAAGAAGAACACTGTAGAGAGGGTACCATTCTACATGACTAACAGCCATGTACAAATAAATAGTGGAACTGAACTAGCTATCTCATAACTTTTGACTCGTATGCGTACAGGCTCATTAGCTTAGGCTACATGTACCACACATACAATGCACGGCTAATTTTGTGAAAGTCATTCCACGGGCATACCTAAGCAAGTCAAATTATGATTAACTTTTATTAAATTGCCCATAATGCTACGACGTTTAACCGCAGTTAAATATGATAATTCACTTACAAGTGGGGAAATAAAACTGAATGCGCGCCATTATGGTGCCGAGAGAGTTCATGGCAGTATAATATCGGCGCTCTATGCACCTACTATCAAAACCATGAAATTTCTAATATGCACAAACAATGAAGGATGAGGATTCAGGGGGTAAGCAGCACGGATCTATAAGATTGGACAGTTTGACGATAGCGTTACGGACATTCGATATGTTCGTGTTTGTCCCATTAAAATCAGATAAGGCACCTTCCAAAAACCTTGCGAATTATTTTTAGATATTCGAAAACAATTTCGTACAACATCTATATAAAATATTCACGATAGAAAAACACTTATCTTGAAGAAACACCACTGGTTTTATTCTAATTGCTTGAAGCGTTGGATATTAAGTAAGATAGTCTTGAAAATAAATTTAATCGAAATACTACGAGTATGCGCTTGTTAGATAATATCATCAACTCTGAGTAATGAAATGAGCAACATTGAGTGTAGCAACAAAGTCTGCGAGAAAACAATTTAGCGGGAAGACCCTCACACTGTTTATATTAAAGGGTATTAATAGTAAGTTCTAGAGCTACAATATAATTAAATAATTTAGAATTCAGTCACCGTGGAAGTACTAGGACGTTTTCCGCTCGTATTTCTACTAAAGCAAATTTTCCATTTAGGTGAGCGATGGTAAAAGGTATATTGTTTTTTTGAAATGAGAGATTATTTCAATGATTGAAGTTTGAGCCAATGATTAATGATACGAGCTGGGTGTAAACAGACAAAGAGATGTTTTATTACTTAAGAAAAGCAGTAAATTATATTGAAAATGAAAACAACCTTGGCCAACTTTAAACTCTAGCGTGCTCGTGATGTCAAATAACATATCCGAGTTTGTCCTAAACACCGTGCTGGACATAAAAACGGGGTTTCCTATGTAATTACTGCTACGCTTTGCTTCATTTGTGAAGTCCTCTGCTAGAGACGCTAGTGTCTTTGGAACTCTATTTCCTTTATTATATTTAGTTCCATAAAAATCCGCAGGACTTCAGTGTTAAAATAGTGAACGTAAACGTACAGTAATGTTACAAACAATAGATTATCGGATACAAGGAAACATGTTAGAAAAAACTAGTTTTCAACTCTATCGGCTTGTTTCTCAACATTTTGATTGCACTCGTGTGCATATTGCGAAACACATTTTTAGAATTGCTGAAATGCTTTCTAACATTTCCGTGTTAATCCTATAAGTATTAACAGAAAAAAGTGAGTGAACATGTATACGGTATACGTAATAGGTGCCTTTAATATACGTTGGTTTAATAATATAATGAGGCTGAATGGATAGATGTATATAACACCTAATCAAAATTACTAAAATAGTACCCATTGGATTCGTTATCGTTCCGTAGATCTATCTTAAAGCGGCTATAGGCACACCCCTTACCACGTGGGTCTTAGGCTAACTGGTGACGTGTAATTTGCACACATTTGCCCAACTTGATGTGCAAGTTTGGTAGGTAGGTACTATGGATATGGACCAGAACAATCTCGTGATCATATCAACAGACAGCATCCAACATAATACCTACATACACACATTTACAAAATATGTTTGGTAACTCTAAAGTCTAGGGGACTTTCAAAACTGGCAAATGCACATGACCTGTATAACGAGTCGACTGTAAATACACCTTATTTACTACAAAGTACTTTAGAGCAAAGACCTTCTGAATGTGGCAACGTAAACAAACGTGTTATGCACCATTGAATAATAAAGTTTCCCATAACTGCGCTCTGTTATTCGTTATTATTGCAGTAAACAAGGTTAGTTTGGTGGATTCAATTTTACTATAGTGTATTAAAATTTATAAATATAGTCATTCTTGTTTTTGAGACAAGTGATAAAATCCATCCTAGATCTAAGAGTTGGATAAAGGCGAATATTTAAACTTATAGAATCATCACGACCCGCGATACCACCAAAAATAGTCATGTTAAAAAATAAAATAATCCAAAACCTTACACGCAAAGAAATGCACAACAATAGAATTAATAACGTGAGAACATCAGTGAAAACCATCAACCTTAAACTTGGCACAGTTCCACGGCATTTAGTGACCAGCATAATCTAATCAACCATTATGACCACAAAAAGGTATCAAAAATAAACGAGACAGAATTACCCGAAGATAAATCAACGGCAATCGGCGAAAATAGAAAGCAAATAGAAGGAGCGAGATTTGTGCCGCTGCAGGTGGAAACAAGCCCATTTGGAGCTGGCCGGCTAAAAAGGGACGGAGATAGTACAACTTCCACACATAGCGGCGCGGCTTTCGAAACTGGAATCTATCAATCCGAGCGTCTAGGTGTAGTGGACAAACGTGTTAATTGAAGAAGACTTTGCAAATATAACGATTTTGTTAATTAGCACCTAATAGAGGAATGATTTAAAATTGCGTGCCGATATGACATCTGGAATGTGATTACCGAATAAACGAAGGGAATGATGACATTAGTATAAAAGTAAAATAGATAAAACATGTTAGGTACTACAAAACATACAGAACAGAGAGCTCGACAAATAACTACGGAATTAGTAAATTACTATTTAGGCTTGCCTAATCATTTTGAATAAATATTGTCACAGCTGAAATTACGTTCTGCGTCAGAGACTGTTATCATCATAAGCTTAGAGGTAGCTCAGGTTTTTTTTGTTTACGTGAGAAATGTTTAAACTATTTTTCGGCCGATCAAAATACAATACAATGGGCTGACCACCTGTCACTACTAACTGAACTTGTACATCTCAACTATGCCCTCAAAATTGGTCAGAAGTGGCACCATGTGGTTCTATCGGCCCTTGGTGCTCTGCCTACCCCGTAAGGGATAGAGGCGTGATTATATGTATGTATGTATATTCATCACAGTAGGTACATAAGGTTGCCTTTAAACTATTTAACGTCCTTTTAACGCAAGACTACACAAATGTAATTAATTATTCACGCTTTGCCTAAGGGATAAAGGCGTGATTATATGTACCTATATGTATGTACAAAATACATTAAAAGACAATCTGCGACGAAAGATAATAATTTAAATTGTATGAACTTAACTTGTATATGTAGCTTAACTTCACAAAGCTGATATTAGACGAAAAGTACGCTGTGCATCCAAACACAGAATTTTTGATTGTGTCGAACGTGCTTTTTCATCCTGGTGGAGGCCTACGTCCAGCAGTGGACTGCAATAGGCTGAAGAAGAAGTTTATTTGACAAAAGTATTATATAATTTTACAGATTTCTACATCTAACTTAAAAACTAACAGGTTTTAATAAAGGCACCATTTAAATTCACGCAAGCAAGACCATAAAACAAGCGATTCTGCAAGAATTTCGTCAGGAGTCAGGAAAACACGATACAAGAGCCTATGCCAGTCACAGATTAAATAATCAAGGGTGCAGCTGAGATAATTTCGCCATAGCCGGTGGGTGGCTCACGCTTTTGCCTCCCTGACATTTGACTCGGCTGCGGCGAAGGCAATGTTCCGAGGATGGCTTGCACCTCGCGTATCTACTAGAACGTTCACTTGCCGCATTCCAGCCGTAAGTTAGTTGCGAAAACCTGCCAACATGACCGGGGAATTTGCTGGCTACTTTGAAATGATTTGAATTTGTTAATGTAAAATAAATAATATGTTATTCCTTGCGTGCTTCGTAAGAGTCGACTAAGGAACTCGGGCATTCTATCAGGCGATAAGCTGGCAAACTGACACTGATCTTTACCTTCTGGCTGCGCTATGCTAAACGTAGGAGTGGGAATTCTGGATATCCTATTTCGGTACACAGCCGTTTTTATATGTATGTAAGTTATTAGGATTTATTATAATATTAATTTGTCATAACCGACATAACAGCTATGAAATATCTTGCTCATTAGAGTATAATCCAGAACTGTATCTTGCAGTAAAAATACACAATAACTAAAATAAATGCCAGATTTTCATTCTAAACAATCTTAGATTAAATTTTAAAGCCAACAGCGTACAATACTAATATAATAGACAATACAGATCACAGTCGAATAGACTCTGAAACACAACATTCATCCAGAAATAAAGCAAATGTCACACTCTTGACCCATTTCTTTTTAGGAGCGTGAGTAATGCAAACGATTCGTTGGAAGCGAACGAAGTATGAATTGATGGGAACGCTTCGTTCTACTCGTTGTACGAGTATCTTTGTTATGGATTATGCAGATAAACAGCCCAAATATCCACCTGCCGTGGCGACCTTGATTTCGATTTCGTTGAGCGAATCGCAAACGGTGCCGTGGCTGGTCTCGATTATTGGTGATCAATTTGTAATGAATGACATAATATAAACAAGCATTTACTATTATAATAAGACACAATAGATGACTTCATTGTTCCTTTCTTTCTTTTTAACACTTTTCTATCAATATAAATAAATTTTGTAGTGCAATGTCGATTGCGAGCGACAAATCATTGAGTTGCAATAGCGGAAATAAGTAATCAAGGTATTAGGCATAACAATTACAAATAAAATATTATTACACGATCAATAAAATCTATGAAAAACAACAACTTTATAATACAATAAAATGCACAAGTAGACCTATATTTATGTAAAATTTCCTAATTCGCTAAAGCTATGTGTTTATTATATGAAATTAACGAGATGAAAGTGGATTTTATAAGATGAAGTATGCATCTCCCATCGTTATGCTAAACCATCTCGTTTTAACATGGAGTAGGCGTAGTAACTGCCTCATAAACCAGTATAAAACCACCTACAAAAGCAGTATCTAAAGATACTCCAGTCCAAGGCAATAGAATTAACTATTATCATACTTTCGACATCAAACATTCTTTAGTTGCATCATGTAAATATTGGAATGAATTTGAATGTCAGAAATTGTTATTTAATTGAGCATGTCATTTTTAAATGCGCTAAAGCGGCTAGTGGGTCCGTATTCCCGCAAGGCATTTGTATAGAATGTATTGGAAAACGCTTAATCTATGGCATGGACGCAGTTGGAAACTTGTTTGGAGCAGGTAAGCGCCAACGACGCTCTGGGCGTAGATGAGGCGGGCTCTTAACTTTTTGTCGGGCCTGTGATAGCAATATCAATAAACTTGTTTATCTAGAGAAAGATGCAGTGCAGCCCTTTAATGGAATACAAACTACTCGAGGGAATCGTTATAGCTGTACCCGATATTGATAGTGTAGTTTAACTTGACTAGCGCAGTAAGACCAAAATAGTTGCGTCGATAAAAATCGTTGCCAGGAATGTAAACAAACGGGAGCGGGATCGTATACATAAATCGGCTGCATCGCCAAAGGGTGAAACAAAATTACAATATTATAATGACTGCGAAACAGTTGTGCTAAATTATGCATGCATGATGCTATAATAAGTACAATATTATTAAAAATGAAACGAACTTAGCCAGCGGATTTTTGGTCTATCAAAGAATGTGATCAGGAAAAAGGTGACATAGCCGAACGCCATGCGCCAAAAAGAAAATTGCGAACAGTCGGATACAGTATCCAGTCTAACCGACGGGA
The DNA here is from genome assembly GCA_014607495.2 of Carposina sasakii. NCBI lineage: Eukaryota > Metazoa > Arthropoda > Insecta > Lepidoptera > Carposinidae > Carposina > Carposina sasakii. The sequence continues at coordinate 13,718,452 of CP053156.1, forward strand.
ATAGTCACATCACGGCCTGGCCTGGCGACCGTCCATAACCAGCCTCAATCCCAATAGTCACAACTGCCTCCCAACCAAATTACGAATCTCAATCTTAACGAGCGGATGTTGGGTCTATTTCAGATTGCAATGAGCGGGCAGATGTGTCGCCTGTTTTCGAGACGGTATCAGGACGGATATAAGCTGCGTCTGCGCCGGTTCTTACGTAAGTCTCGGGCGGCGATGAACCCAATACGTCACAGAGCTTCCGTGTGACAGATGACCGAATTTCCACCGCGTGTCCCTATTATAGTGGAACACGGAGACTATCAAAAGGTGCAAGGTTGTATTGACCTTGCTCAAGTTAACTGGAATAGGTCATTGTCTATCTACGATTAGAATGATTTTAGTATAGAGATAGCGATTATTCCTTTACAAAATAACATCGGAGATTTAGTCATGGAATCAAATTAACTAATATTTATTTTAATATAGTGATTATAATATTTTAAAATAAATAAAGCCTGGAATGTTAGTATATCTATCGAATCTTTTGCCAACAAACCAATGAAAATGTAGGCGATAAATCAAGAAATATAAATAACCATATCTTATATTTTTTAATGAAACACAGATATATCCAGAGCGAATGCTCCAGTGACACATTTACCGAGGAAACTTCTTTCCGTTCCATTAATTCAGTGAAAATAAACGCGATCAACTTTTATATTCATTACAAATTGTTATAAAGGAGCATCGTCAATGTCGCATAATTAAATTTTGGGCTACTGCAAAGAAACATAGAAATAGCAAGCTTCATTTTTGCATTTGTTATTAAGTACCTAATAAAGAGTATTCGTATGAATTAATTAAAAATAAACATCTCATCGTCTATTACTAGCCGAGGTCAAACCATTGTGTTAAATAGAAATTATAATATACTTGTGCAATGACGTTTAAAGTGTACTTATTGTTAAATTAGCTACGCCCCTATATCCTCTATCGTCATGCGTATGTAGATAATTATGTTAATCATCAGTGATGAGATGAAGGTAAAAAATTTCAAAAATAATTTGCAATGGAAAAGCAAAAGGTTACTTCGACGGAATTCCACAAAATTCGATGCTGTGGAAATATTTTATACTACAAACGTACCCATATTTATACCTATTTACCTATTAAAGAAATTGCTAACGACCGATCGTCTACTTAAAGGATGAATATTGCTCTCAAACGATTTAAAGAAAAGCAGTATTGCCAACCCACATCCAATTTTATCCCCAAGATTTTTTAATTTTACCACTCCTAAGTTGAAGAAAAGAAGAAAAGTTTCTGTGTGTATTTGAAGAAAAGTTTCTCTGTGTATTTGAGTACGAAGGTTCGAGGGTCTAAACGAAGTACACGTGCAGGTGGCGTTGCAGACGGGTAAATGAAGCAGCTGAGAGCGCTACTAGTGTAAAATATATAGTCATATAAACTATCGTGCTTACATAAACACATATAGTCTACCAAAATGTACAAATACATGATACTTGAAGGCAATTTAGCGAATGATTATCACGTCTTAGTTAACCACCTATTGCATGCCCATTCTCGTGAGTGGCAGTTCAAAACGTGATCTCTTATTTAGGAGCGTCGTTGCGTGTCTATTTGGCAATATGACGGACTATTTACCCATTTAAATTATATGGAAAATGATAATGTTTAACGTGGCAACTGAAGTTTAGAAAGAAAAGTAACGAATATACCTATATTGCAACTATTAGAAGGAAACAAACGTAGTTAAACCGCAGTGTAATCTACTTTAGAAGCACTAGGTATTTGAAACATAAAAGAACAAGTATAATTAAATTAATGATGAGTGAGATGAAGATTAAACGGGTTCTCGAATGGAGACCGCGCCCCGGCAAGCGTAGCGTAGGGCGCTCTCCGGCCAGATGGACCGATGACTTAAAGAGGACGGTTGGTAGTGACTGGATGGCAAAAACGGGAGATCGAGCCATGTGGCGTATACCGGGGGAGGCCTACGTCCAGCAGTGGACTGCAATAGGCTGACGACGACGACGACGAGATGAAGATTAAAGAGACTTAGATTTATATGAGAATTCTGAATTTACGTGCTAAATAAGGGACCTAAGTCCTAACCCCAACCAAAGTATTAACACAAACATAAAGTCGTAAAATATACCCACGACCATTTCGATTGTACCTTGATCTTGGATATCTCAAACGCCTTAAACGTACATTTAAATGGTTTGATATCCTTCGGTATCGTTTTAAGGAAACTACGTGGGCTAGGGTGTTCACCTTAGAGTCTGACTAATTCTACTGGGCTCTCTCCAAAAACGGTAACCTGTTCTTTTCCGCAACATTTTGGCTAAAAACTAAGGAATTTTAAGCAAATCATTTTAATATTGAGATGAAGTTACCGCAGAATTCATATAATTAACATGAATTAATTTATTGACACATCATGAGTTCGATGGTCACTATTTCATCTGCGTAAGCTATAAAATTTTCATTTCTCCCGTTCCCATGAGACTTTCGGGAAATTCTTTCTTATCAGATGCCAACTTTATACAAAGACACACCTTCCAAGTTTCAGATCGCTATGGCTCTCTTGGGCCAAGTGGGGCTAACACGGATCAGTCAAGCATCCCTAAACCTGGAAATGATAAATACACGTCTACTATACTACTATAAGAAGTAATAGACTAATAAACATTATTGCAGTCAGTACTATAGTTACAACAATGATCCCAAGTTCAAAACAGATCACGGGCAGATTATTCTAATTACCACATCTGGGAAAACCCAGGACCTTGATATAGGTGACAGATATGGAAAGGACGCCAAAATGACGTATTACATGACAGGCCTGCACACAAAGGACGGCGATAAATACGAAACTATTGAAACAGAGCACGACCAAACCAATATATTATCCAGCCAGATTATGTTATCTGATGGCAAATACCATGCACTTGTATGGTAAAGTATTTGTAATAGTTATGTTGTCTGTGACCAATAACTATTACACGACTTGAAGTTATTTGGGAACTTATCTTTACAATTTGAAAGAACATTAGAATATTGATGGGGAAGCTAATAGGGAAAAAATTCCGCTTGGTAAAACAATTAATTAAAACCACATGTGAATCGTAAAAGAAGCATCAATAGTTTTAAAAACAGCACACATATTCGGCCTTTCGAAAGAAATCTCAGAGATCAAAATTAATGGGTACATAAATTGCCGATTGGAGGTTAAGTGTTTCTAATGATAATTTAAATTCAGTTGCAGAATATACACAGCTAAATCTTCTCGTACGTTAGGTTTCAAAGCCTGAAAAACCTGTTCCGCACAAAGCAGATATTGTGATTGACCTTGGCTTGTAGTCGTAGATACGTTTCATCATTGAGATGTCAAGAAAATCTTATCAGATAAACGAGAGGAGGGAAAAATGATGAAGAGTCTTCCTACGTCATTTGAATAAACAAAGGAAAAGATAACTTGTATGTTAAATGAAACTAAGAAATGGTGAAAATGATTTTCTTATATTTTTTTATTTAAAGTAATTTGACTTCAATTTCGGCTTACGCAAAATAAGGTAAACTGCATGTGGGCTAATCCGATGACAATTAAAACAATTTGCTACAGGATTCACTAAAAAAAGTTAGACGTAAACATATCTCAGCTGTTGACAGCTTTATCGCCATGATCTAGCTTTGCTTGTCTACGCTTAGCTTATTCTATTCACACCAACAGGACTAATATTTACCTGAAAAGAAAAAAAAAAATTTAGAAGATACAAGCTTATTAAATTGTAGAGTTTAAGGATGAACTACACTGAGAAATGAATTGTGAGATTACATTAGCCCATTACGTAACTTGAATAACAGCCAATAAGATTATTGCTTCTATGCTGCTCTGGGAGTGAAAAAAAAACGTATAATACTACAGCTGCTTCTCTTCCCGGGCATTCTGTATAAGTCAGTAGAGGGACAAGAGGGTCTTGGGGTTTTGTAGGCGATGGGCTGATCACCTGTCACTACTAACCGAACTTGTACATATCAACTATACCCTCAAAGTTGGTTAGAAGTGGCACCATGTGGTTCTATCGGCCCACTTCTGCGGTTCTATGTGCCTACCCCATAAGGGATAAAGGCGTGATTATATATATGTATGTAAGATTATTAAACTCAATATAGGCACGTAAAATATACATATAGAATGTTGGTGTTTTCGATTACGCTTTACTTTCCCACATTAGCTGCAAACAAAATATCTGCTAGATCAAAACAAATCATCTGAGACTGAGATCTAAAAACGGCAAGAAACTGGTGACGTTAAAAACATTATAACAGCTAATATTAAAAATCTGTACAGGTACATGTGAAGTGGAACACGAGTCACGGACAGATACGAGAAAGTAATAGTGGGAGAAGAAAGTGCGTGGACGCAAAAACATTCCCCCCCCCCCCCCGATCCGATCGGTATTTAGCACAACTTGTTGGCAAATATTCAAGCCCGACCCTAAGATATTATGCACTTGATTTTGCCAGTTTGCTTATAGTTTTTGACGTTTTTATGCCGGTAATCAGGATTAGTTTACAATGAGATTATTGAATTGCATCAGGCGCTAAACTAGGTATACATTAGAATTTTCACCGCAACTGTAGATGCCTGTGATTGATTTGATGATTGCCTTGCAACTGTGAGTTGTCGGTTTCGAAGGTCATCAGAGGGTAGGTATAGGGCACGGTGGAGAGCAAACACCAACCAGTTGTAAAAGATTACATTACATGAGTTCAGAAGAACTTAAAATATTTAACGGCAGATTTTTTGAACGTACATAGCCTATCTAAAGAATAAATTTGACGCTTTTGTCTTGAAACTTGATCAAGATAGAAACAGATATTATCCCTCATATAGCCTATCTGACCATTGTAAAAATCAAATATACAAGTAACCTATTAAGTACAAAATGAAACTAAAGAGGTAAGCATTTAAAACTTTTAAAATACCACTAACAAACAACCTTGGTCAGAACTACTTCCACTAAATTAACCTTTAGCATTGGTGGTGAAAATAGAAACCAGTTATTTCATATTGTTCAAGTGCGACGTATAAATCATAATCCAAAAACAAATTGAACTACTTGCTACTTGCATAGTACGGTTTAGGTCGCATTACAATGCATACCTACATACGTATACATACATAGATACATATACAGGGTGTAACAAAAATGGTATGTTAAGCGAAAAGCTACGTAAATAGCCCACTGTAGAGAACCTATCCACAAAATTAGAGACATGAAATTACATGTTTATTTTTCACGATAGTATGGAGAATTTTTAAATATCTCAGGAATTTTCATACAATCTTGAAAAATAAACATGAGATTTCGAGTCTCAAATTTTGTGGATAGGTTCTCTACAGTGGGCTATTTACATAGCTTTTCGCTTAACATACCCTTTTTGTTACACCCTGTATATGTACATACGGGCATGTTTCCGAAATAGGGTAGCCAGAACTGCAGGATATTTAAGAGATCGCATAGCCACGTTTAGCAGTGACAAGTTGCTAGCTTATCGCCTGAGAGAATGCCCGAGTTCCTTAGTCGACTCATAGGGTAGAAGATGCAGCTCATATATTCTAGTGAAACCCCGCATAAGTGGGTACAGGCATTATCTGTACCTTATACAATCATCGGACAATTTTAAAAAACCAAGTACTTTAAAAAAAAATATTATTAGGGTCGATTCCGGCAGTCATACTTAAACCTAATCTTAGTCAGGTCTATCTCTCTCCGTTCTTAACATAAATGGCTGAGAGAGAAAAGGACATGTAGGACTAATTTTACGTTTAGGTTTTAGTGTGACTGCCGGAATCGACCATGTACAACACATATACAACTAAATAATAAATAAATTGAAAACTTTATTTTATATGGCAATTTTACAGATAGAGATAGCTCATTAATTGATCTGACTAATTGTTGTTGTTACTTATAACTAACTAACTACCTATATAAAAATGTTTTATTCGTAACCGAATCTTTCGTTAGTAAAATGTCGTTATAATTTTAATGAAGTACCTAACTGCAAGTAAGGGTAAAACTTGTTAAAGAAGTGTGTCACGCGAGCTACAAACTTGCCGTCAAATAACTTTGTCTTTTGGCGCATTTAATAATTTATTGCTAATGGGCTACTTCTGCATGTTTATTTTCGCCTGCGACGTGACCAAGATTCTTTTGGTTATCTGGCTCTTGTTGCCACGTTTGTTAGATCAATGATTGCGTTTGCGCGTGATTAGTAACAATTTAAATTGATAGAAAGATGGAAGCAGTGGTCCAGAGGCTAACTCTACTGATAATCGTAATGAAATGTAATATTAAATATTTGACGTAAGCTTTAGAAACGAGTAACAGCTAGTTAACTTCATCACAGAAACCCCGAATTAATGTGACACATTTCATTTGAATTCCTTAAGATTTCAGTTGATTTAGGTACATGAAATGGTTTTCTGTCAAACCTAACAAAAACAAGATACATACATATTCACACGGAGTAGCCAGAGCTGCAGGATCACGAAGGAGATTAGTGTCACATTTAGCATAGCGCGCATGTTAATGACCACTGACATTTGTAATTTTACTAGCCTGAGTGAAAGCCCCTGAGAACCTCAGTCGACTCTTACGACATGCACAGGAGAAAATGCAGCTGATGTGTCAAGCCAAATTCTAGTAAACAAGACAGGATTACGCAAATTACATGTACACAACGTAGGACAATGGCGAGGACTTTACAGCCTCCCAATTTAATTGGAAGTTGGTAAGGTGTCGGGTAAGAATATCTTACATCTGAATATGGTAAAAATATTTCTCAAGATACAACGGAAAATAGCTACAAATCGTACCTACGTGATACAAACCTTGAACAATACTAGATAAACTGATACAGTAAGAAGATTGGTGGAGATAAGAAGAGCAGAAAAGTGAATATTTAGATAGTGAATCTCAGAGATAATATGTAAAAATTGTTGGGCAAGAGAAATCTATAGTACGAGTATATAGTTTTTAGCATCCTCAAGTAACTCTAGACGTGACAGGTGTAATATTTCAAATTGCCTGACCTCACAGAATCAACATCCAATCATTTGTTGAAAAAAACTTACTCGAAAAAACTTTCACTGGTCTTATGCGGTTACTTTGTACGATTCCGACGAACGATTTCGCTCTGTAAATTCGATTCTATTAAGCAACCTCTTTAAACGAAAGTATAGCTTTTATAACAGTGGGAGTCGCGTGGGACTCCGGTGGAATAATGCCGATCCAAACGTGGGCGCTCTAAGCAAGGACGACACCTACAATGGACCAGAAAAATCAGAATCGAGCGAAATTAGACAGGTTATGATGTCACCGGTCGAAGACCTTACTGCAACGTTTTGTAACGTGCACTATGATGAGCATCGTAATCATCCGAATGAATGGAAAGGTAATGTGGGTCAAACGAATTAAGGTAGTTTGGGACACCTGTTACCAACGAAAGTAAAGTCTAACGTAATGGAATGGAAGAGCCATTAATTGACCTTGATTTATGTATAATAATTAGTGAACCTGTCGCTTAGTTAGGCAACTTGAGTTGATGAATGCAGATTGAAGTAGGAAGGTAGTTGTTACTAAGGAGATAACAACGACGAAGAATTGAAGTTGAGACAAATTTACATAATGTATTTGTTTAGACTATTGGCAGTCTTGTCGCGTCTATCCATTGGGGACATAGAAAGTTCCTCATCTTGACAAAGCGAAAAATGACCATATACTAACGGTGTAGGTGTGGATTTGCATCATAAAAACTAAGAAGCTTTTAACTGACCACTTTACAACCGGAAATGTGGGAAACGATATTTAAATATTTGGAAATAATCAGTGTCACACTGCTAAAGTTGCTAAACTATAAAAACTTTAGATCTCTAAAATAAAATAACTAATAAATCAAAATAGAAAAATAGAACAAACTTTATGGCGTTATTAATAATATATAACATTAACTGCCCCTTTTATAATCATAACTGCCCGTTCTGTACTAATTGAGCTTTGATATTAAAATGAACCCTTTATGTCACTAACCACCTATTTCTGAATTTTTTAATTAAAATCTTGCCATCTACTTTATTAACTAATGAAATATTAACATACGACCGAATAAGCTGAATGACAATTCCTATAGTTGAATTGAATATTGCCTTTTATAATCGTGTTTTTTAAAGGTTGCTTTTATCTTCAAATTAATTTTATTCTCATTTATCTGTTATATATATATATATATTTACATGAAAGTAAGTAAGTACTTAAGTTTTTTTGTTTATTCCCGCATAAATTCATTAATAGTTTGTACTAATGGTGGTTAGTGCCACTAACCACCTCAGAAAACTTTAATAATTTTTTTTTCCTACTTTTTATGATTTTTTTTTGTTAATAATATTAATGTAATGTTAAAAATATTCTTTAAAAGCGAGTTAAAAGCGATTTGAAGTAGATCATCTAAAAAAATTATCTAGATTTTGAATGCTACATAAAAGATGTTACCAGACCATTGACAAAAGATGGATACAAATAAACATGTTTCCCTATTTTTTTTATGTTAAAAGGATTTAAAAAAAATGGAAAAAGAAAAAGAAAAACATGTATACAAGACCTAATTAAAAGGAGAACAATGCTCTATACGTAAGTATTAGCATTCAGTAGCAGACACTAGCAGAAAGTTCATTTCTCCCATTGATTACGACATATTTGCCATTGCGAATGTGCCAGTGACAATGCAAACTAACTGTGCCCTCGTCATGGGAACGCCGATGAATGGCGACCAGGGTTATACCATAGTTTACGGACATACAGCTTTACAGTGGGTAAATTATGTAACTGCGCAAAAAATAATCCTAATTTAGAAAAGACTACGCGTGATTTGACTGTTGTCGAAGTGTCTGGATAGAATCAATAGCATAAATCACCATTGGGATTGGAGAAAAACTTATGCTTTTGCTAAATTAGGTAGTAAACAGGACAATACTTTGAAAGTCCGGTTATTATACCTATAAGAGGAATCAACGTACCCTACATGATATTGTTGTGCTACGTTTCAGAAAAGTTTCCGCTTCATGAAGGTTTAACTACTGACTTAGGATACTGTGGCTAATATTGTTTGATGGGAATCGCTTTGTGTTTGAATGTTTATTGACAAAATTTTCAAACGAACGGAACGAAATGTTTGTTCTGTGTACCTAGACCTACTACTATGGCTAATTGGGAAACATGTTTTAACAGTTTTCGCTGTGGAATTATGATACGAAGATGAAGACAACATCTCATTTCTTGATTGTCTTGCCTCCTGTATATCGAAGAGCCAGTATAGCTAGTTTTGAAGATATTTCACATATCCTAGAGAGACAGATAAATTAGGTTACTGTCTATCGAATTCCCTTTTCAACACTTTATTGATTCTAGTTAAAAATATAATTCTGTTAAAATTTATCCCGACAAAAGTACCTAACCAACAGCAGACTCACATGTATCCCTTTTCGCTTTACACAAAGAATGAACAGTGCATGTTAATTGATTTTCCACATATATTTCTCGTGATAACAAAGAATAAGTTCAACAAATAGTTTTTGCGAGTTGTGAAGTGGTTTCCATTTAGTTTGGGGTCAGGCTGTATCGATTTTTTGCCGGCATTATTCGAGATTTGGTGCGTAACGGTACGTAGGTATACCGTAGCACGTTAGATTGCCAATACACGCTCCTTGCTATCTCGTGACAATGTCTGTGCTGTTCGGCTGCAAATTAGTTTTCTATTGTACTTTCCCAATTGGAAAATAGGTGACCGAACTTACCTAACTAGCCATAAAGCAAGCATGATCTTGAAAGGAATATTACATGCATTAGGTACACAGGGTTGTAGTCCCGAAATGGAAAACTAGAACTGCACGACCACAAAGCTTATCCCACAGCGACCTTAGCGGAGACGTGTAAAAATCAATGACAAGATGCGAGCTTTTAGCCTGATGAGAGTGCTCGAGATCCTTAGTCGACTCTTACGACATGCACGGAAGGAGATGCAGCTGATGTATTCTAGTGAAGCTCATGATCCTGCAGTTTTGACAACTCCATTTCGGAAGCACGGCCGTGTCTGAGCCTACCAATATTATAAACGCGAAAATTTGTAAGTATGGAAGGATGGATGTTACTCTTTCACGTAAAAACGGCTAAAGCAATTTTAAGTTAACACATAGGCATAAAAAAAATTATCCCGTATAATTTAGACATTTAGTTTTCTCTGCAGTCCACGCAGACGAAGTCGCGGGCGTCCACTAGAGTTATAGTATTATAGTAGGTATAGTATATAGACTAGACCGTCCGATCACGTCACTGCTATCCAATGCCACTATTAGCGATCGTAATAACAAGGTAACTGCACAAGTGGAACAGCCTCGGTCTGCTGGTTTACTTAAACCCCATCATTTTGGACACAGCTAGCGCCCCACTTGTAGCTCGGCGAAAAAATCCTACACACGTTGCCTTACCTAACAGAAACTTCATGATATAAGCTATAATGTGCAATGTTATTTATTTATTTATATGGATTTGATATGTATGTAATATCCATATAAAAATTGCCTTTATTTTACGAGGAGTCCTCTAAGTAAAAATTGGGTTTATGATTTTAAATAATAATCTTTTATGTAATTTTTAAAGTTAAGTTTACCAGATTTTTCGAAATTCCCACGGGAATGGAAATTAACGCGATTTCTAAAGTTTACGTGGAAGATTCGCGAGTATCCATTGATGAAGTAGTTATATTTTAGGTGTAATTTATTTTTTATTGAGTATTACACAATAGGTACATACTATGATTGGGTCAGTTTACTGTTTAGTCGAATAAAAACATAAAATTTTTATTACAGGTACTAAGTTGGTTAGAATTTACTGCCTTGTGGCAAAATGATGCAATAAATTTCTAAATCTATTTAATAGTTACAATTGAGCCAAGGGGAGGCAATTTCCTACAGAGGCAGTTTTACTAACTAACTGAAAATTGGTTTAGAAATTTTAAGGTACCTACTCGTAGATTTACTTTTAAGTAGTTATTTTATGAGTATTATTATGACTTATGCGTTTCCTATGTTCTTTTAATAACACTTTTTATAAGAACTGCTGAGATCTGTCAATGTCTGTTTAATTTTTTTTTGTGCTAGCAAATATCTTAATCTTTGATACAAAATGTTGCATATTAGGTATTCAAATGTTTTAAGTTATGGCTCTTAAGTAATATTATTTGCATTTTTTATTTCAATATTGTAAGCAGTGGTTTATTGATAGAAATGTTCACAAACAAAGTAAAAAATAACATTCATAGAGCAATTGTAATAGGACAAAAACAGTGTGTTCATAAAAGACATTATTTTAGTAAACTATGCTCAACTGCAGACTTATCATCTTGTCTTAGGAAGTTATTTAGATAAGTAAAGACTAGAAGCACACATGCCCTTCCAATTTGTATGAAAAAATAACAAAGCACCATGGTACGAGTGTGTTAAGATTACTTAAGAGGGAATAAAAGAGTGCCCTTAGAGATGGTTGGTACATAAAGAATAGCATATTGCGATTAATCAAAATGAGGTTCCCAATAAGAACTTTTTTTACTAGTAAAGAACCACCCTTCGCTTAAATAGTTAAACTGGTTCTGGTTGACCCCTACAGGCCTACACCACATACAAATTAATTGTGAAGATTTTTTCCCATCATACGTATAGTCTCCTGTGGACCCCTGGGGGTCCACCTGGACCACTTTGAGAACCACTGGATTAGGGTATTTATTCATTAAATTCAAATTTTATTATTGATTTTGTGTACACACATATGTACCTTTTATAATTAAATATCACTTTCCCAAATGGTTTGCTGGAAGAAATCTTTCTCAGAGACAAGCACGCTTTTGTACATTTTCTTCCATAATTTCTGTCTGTATATAATTGTATGTGTACAATAAATATTATAGTTATTATGTAATAATCGTTTTTGCTTATCCATTTTCCTAAAAAACCATCATCATTGTCATGATCACCATCAAGATTTATCAGGAGTGGGGAACTTAAGCACTTTGGATGTATCAATAAATCATACGGGACCGGTGCCAGAGAAGGTCAATAGCCTAAAATGTATTTAAAAACAGGCATACCATTAATAGATGACTCCGTACAATATTTCCATGGATTGGTTTGCTCTACCTTAGTAGGTACACACCTAAAATACTACAATTAATGTTAGTAAAATACTTAATTGCTGTAGAAACTTCTCTAAATAGTATGCAAAATAAAAATAACTGTGAGACAAGATTTTTGTGTAAGTAGAACAGGCAGTGACTGTCTTATAAGAACAACAGCTCACAGGTTTATTTTTATATTTAACACATCTTAAAATATACTGAAGTTAAGAAAAAACTTATTATGTAGAGGCCTATTATTAAATGTAATAGAATTCTAAACAGATATTTAAAGGTGTCTCACAGATAATCTAGCCTAAATTTATCTGGTACAGAGCAACTATAAATAGGCCACTCTGTTACCCTGGAAATGATAAGAGTTAACAAATCTGATCTACAGAGTGCAGCTAATGTAAACATAATCTCAGAAAGATGAGCCATTAGTACACCTGTGTCTCAGGTTACAATCAACAGGTGCAAATTAACTCTTGAGTAAATGGAGAGCGAGCAATGTAATAAGAAAAACCTGACTCGCCGGCACAGCACATATCCAATCAAAAATCCACTTTCACAACACTGGTTTAGTTAAATTCTTGAGAACACCATCGAATGAGAAGAGCAAGACACTTATAAGTTAACATGATAGTAATAAATACCTTTTCCTTCGCCCGCCCGGCATGTTTTTGCACTGATTTCGCAATTAGCGCACCTTTACTTTCAGACATATCTATCACTTTTTCATTACCGCACCGACAGTCTTTAAAACGAAACACCATCAATCTGCAACTGATTCGGATGCAGCTGTATGCGCTGCCACACGTCAAAATCCAAAATAAGTTTTGCTGACTGCTGCTGCCACTGCACTACTGCCGCACGCACTGTCCTGTCACTGTGTCGCTCGCGATTGGAAAAAAGTTATTTAGAGTGAAGGAATCACTGCCGTTATGACAGTGACAGCTCAGTATTAACTATAGTGAAACTAGATGGCGTTGGCCACAAATTAGTACAGCTACTAGCTACTAGATGCCGCAAACGTTATGAAAATAAAAAATAGTAAAAAAAATTGTCTATGTTTTTTTTTTTTTTAGTTTATCGGGATAATTTTTTTTATATTTAGTTTATACCGAAGGAAAGGCAAGGGGAACTAAGCCCATACAGCCTAATCATTGTTTAGTAAAATGTATTCTGAATTTATGATGAATGACAATGATGATGAATGGAAACGTCGGGAAAATCCTCAAGAACAAGTGTAAAGTTAGTCAAAATGAAAAATTATTGCAGAAACAACTTACATACGCCCATGAAGAGATCGTAATCCAGCTAAAGTTTTACTCGGCTTACCTGCGTATAAAACCATGCACACGCACTAGATTCACATCACAAGTAATCAAAATATAACTTATCTACCAGAAAACATCACTTTACGGACACATGCAAGCCATTTACAAATAAATTTTGATTTTCACAAGAAAATTACACCTGCACCCTTCCAGCTTTTCCCGCCGAATCCCCTTCGGGATAAACTATTTAAAAAAAATTGTTTTGTTTACAAACAAATAGAATAGAAACCATAGAAACGGAATTTTGATTTTCTTTCTGCAATTTTCTTTTTTACCGAATTTATTTACATAAACTTAAAAAATGACGGTAAAATATAGATGCAGCAATAGTTACAGCGTAGATACCTTAAAGATTCATCGTGTGTATACAATTGTTTTTGGTTGTTTTAGGAAGGCAAACCAGAATTACAAAGAAATATGGTCGCTGAAGCTCGCCGCAAAGAATTGGAGTCTTATCAAAGAGCTCTGGATATCCAATGGCTAAACAATCGTATGGAGGACGGTCGGATGGGTCGCTGTCTTGCCCTTATACGACGGGAAGCCGAAATGGAAAAGGATTTTCAGCAGGTACCTACATAATGCAAACTTACTGATTCTCCCACATACTTCGATACTTATATGCTCTCCCTGATTATACCGACCTATATGCTTATGTGCTTTCCCTGATTATACCTACCTATATGTTTCATTGACGAGTAACAAATCATTCATAATAACCACTCCACTATATGCAGTTTGTTTGGTACAATATGTACTCCTTCCTACATATGTGTTGTCACTAGAGGTGAGGCATGGATATTGGAATAATTATTGGAATAGGTATGTGGATTTGGTATTTTTCAATACTAGTCAGTACCTAATACAACATATCGAGTGTTAGGTATCATATAAAATATCATCTCATTAAAAGAAATCAACACACTACAATATCATTAGAATACGAAGGTAAATTTCGCCACCTCTAACAAATTTATAATAGATCAGATGGCTAATCAGATGAACTCGAAACCAAATATTTTGTTTTTTACAAAATTAACCCCTTACTCCATGGAATTTTGGATTCCAGAAAAAAATATCTTTGTTATGAAGTTGGACTCATAGAGACTCCTAAAAATATATTTAAAAATCTAGATCTAGTACTTTTCTATAGAAAGTCTAGAAAAGCCTTGTCTCATATATGGGACATTATGCAATCGAAGGATAAAAAATACCAATCGCAAATATGAATCGTCATGCAATAAGGTCCTATTTTATTATTTCCGTGATTAAAGATGAGAGTTATACAACAATAACCATTTGGATATAAATAGGCAGGTATAAACAATTGGCGAAATAAGTAAGTGTTTTTTATTGAAAACAATGAAAATAATTTTTAAAAAATAACAATATAACACAAATATAAAATTTATATCAATCTCTCATCACGTGAAGAGTATCTGGAGGTGTATTCGTATTAAACTCAAGAAAAACTCTGTCTTTAGAAATGTAAATAGAATAACATAAATAACTATAAAATATCTAATTTAAAACTATTTGTATAATAGATCAGTCACCGAATACCGATACCATAGAGGAATAAAAGACTATTCCTCTATGCGGATACTAAATATTTACTGAATAAATATTCTACATATTTATCTAATATGTAATGGATCACTTAATAGTAATAGAACGGCCATACTGCATAAACATTAGGAACAGGTATTTGGAATAGGTATTTTTAAATATTAGTAAGTATTAGGTGGAACAGGTACGATTTTTATCTAGTTGTTACCACACAAACATACACCCAAAAACGACCACTTTTTAGAGAACAGACCACGCGGCAATAGTGAACGCACGCGCGGAAAAAGAAGCAGCACTTGGCACAGAGGTGGCAAAAGTCCGTCGCGAAGAGGCGTGTGCGTTGCTCCGGCGCCACTATCTGCGCGAGCGCGACCCGGGTCTGCGCGAGCTGGCGAGGCGGCTGCAGGCGGGGTACGTGTGTCGCGACACGCGCCAGCAGATACTGCACAATCAATATCGCAAGCTACAAGAAGAGGTAAGACTTTCTCTTATGCTTTACTAGCGGCCGGGTAAAGGGGATTCTACATGAAGAAGAAATAAAAGAGGAGTATCGGCTAAGTATATTTTCATAAAAAAATAGTGTGCCGCAGAGTGGGGGTGAAGTATGGGACGAGAGGAGCGTTTAACACTGTAGCCCTACCCATTTACATAGAAACCACCTTGTAGTGACTAGTCAAACTCTTTAGTAAAAAAGTACCCTAATAAAAGCGCTAGTGTCTTTGTAATTTTAATACGGTTACATTTCGGAGCACAAGCGTGTGGTTACAGCTACTGCATTACACTGGCGCTGAAGCTCCGCCCCTATCATGACGTCATGGCCTCACGATTGCCACACGACTCACTTCATAGTCTCACCTCCTCTTTTATACCTTCTTCATGGGATTACACCAGTGCAAAGCTGGGGCGGGTCTCTAGTCTATCTATATCTATTCTATACATATAATAAAATCGTAACGGATCGATGTTTGTGCGCGCCAATCACAGAAACGGCTGGACTGATTTTGATGCAGTTTTCAGGAATATTGTGACAGGTATCACTTAACATACAGGCTACCTTTTATCCCGGGAAAATATTTTTATCCCGGATAATTTCGACATTTACAATCCACGCGGACGGAATCGCGGGCGTCCATACATACATATAAACCTTCCTCTTGAATCACTATCTATTAAAATACTCTGTTGCGTAGTGAAAGATCTCTGCCTTTCAAGGTCTACCCCTACATTGGATAGACAGACAGTGGGACTACTTTGTTTTATAATATGTAGTGATTGTACATAACAAAATATTTGGTAATGGTAAGACTGGGCTGTGGGGTAAGCACGAACTTTTTACGCGGCGTAACGCTAGCGACTTGCTAGCAAAATCTATGTGATTTGACAGTTGGATAATAGCGTGACGGACTATTCAGAGGTTCGTGCTTACCCCTCTGATTTCCACAGTCCGATGTTTTGTGTGCAGGTGGTGTACTCACTATTCGAGCCAACCTATCTCCTCCAGAAATCCTAGCATCGCTTTTCAGGTGGCCCAGAGTCTTGCTAACTGAGCCAGAAAGGAGATATTTCATCCCGTATGGGACTACCCAGAAATAATGGTATCGGATCCGGAAGATGATGATGATGATTGACAGAGGTTACAACATAATTATACTATATTTTCAGGCTCAAGAACGTCAAGCTAATGCAGCCCTGCAGAATGCAATCTACACCGACCGAGAGGCGAACGAATTTCAGGAGAAACTGAAACAGGAAGCCAGCGCTGCCCACTGCAGGGATCTGCAACAACAACTTGTTAACAGGTGCAGTAAATAAATATGACTGTCGGATCTCCTTTATGATTCTGTAGATCTGGCTACCCCATTTCGGGAATTCAGCTGTGTATACACTGGCCGCGTGCCGGCAGAGTAGAGTTTGTACCACCCCTGTCTGCCCGTGGGTATCGTACGAGGCGATTAAGGGTTTCCGGGAGGTGGGCAGCAGCGCCTCCCGTACTGCGGTCACCAACCCGCCTGCCCAGCTAGGTGACTATGGGCAAAACCCCCCTGTGGCAGTAGCCTTGTGGCGTGCCCTGGGGGAGGCCTACGTCCAGCAATGGACTGCAATAGGCTGAAGAAGAAAAGGTTATATACAAACAGTTACTAGATGCTACACCTCACTATTAGTAATGTCAGTAGGTTCATAAATCCTGTACTGGTGTGGGGCTTCACAAATCAAATCAAATCAAATAGTTTATTTGTGATGCACAGGTTATTACAGTTGTTCAATAAGTACATAGCTCTTCTGTGATCCGCCTATTTGACATACAAATTTTTGGAATGTCCAAATTAAAATTTATAATATAATAAAACCGCATGCAAAAATGTCAATTAATCAAATACCTACATAATAATAATCTGAGAATTAGATAAACATTTCACAATAGTCACAATAAGATAAAATAATTACTGGATAAATGGATAATTCACTAGAATGCATCAGTTGCATCTCCTTCCGTGCATGTCGTAAAAGTCGACTACGGAACCTCGCATTCTCTCAGGCGATAAACTAGCATTTTGTATCACTTGCATCTGTCCTCGCTATGCTGAATATGGCGTATGCTGTATGATCCTGCCAGAAGGCTACCCCATTTCGGGGACAGAGCTGAGTGTAAATATGTTTTTTTTTAACTTCAGGGAGCTGAAAAGACAGTGTGAATATGAAGAATCCCTTATTGAGAAGAAAATGTTGGAAGATGTCATGAGGACCATATCTGATGAAGATCAAAGGTAAA
Source organism: Carposina sasakii (assembly GCA_014607495.2). Taxonomy (NCBI): domain Eukaryota; kingdom Metazoa; phylum Arthropoda; class Insecta; order Lepidoptera; family Carposinidae; genus Carposina; species Carposina sasakii. The sequence goes on from CP053156.1 coordinate 13,736,371, forward strand.
AATATCAAGATTTTTATTATCTTAATTTTTTGATATTTCTTTGTTTAAAGGTAAATAGATTGTTTATATTACATTCACAATCTTGGTAAATTCACGCAAACTTTACAAGATTGGTCCTTCTGGTGCCGTCGGATAAAAATGTCCCTTTACATTTCGGACTCAATTTATGACGCCCCTACGCTTAAATATTTTACCGGAGATAAAAAGTAGCCTAGGTATATGTTAAGTGGGACTTGTCACAATATGCTTGAAAACTGCATCAAAATCGGTCCAGCCATTTCTGTGATTAGCGTGCACAAACGCACGGACAAACCGACAAACAGACAAAAATTCCAAAAATCATCGTTTTGGGTACTATTGCGTTGACGAAGGTCTCCTATAATATTTTTTCTCATATATCTTCCATGTACAGACAGCGATCCGTTACATTTTTATTATATGTATAGATAGATAGATTTAAATCAGTCCCTGCTGTGCTGAACTAGACTCTGGTATCTCCTTCATCGTAAGGTGCAGTTTTGGCTACCCCATTTCGGGAATATGACAGTGTGTATCAAAGACTATACAGGGTTCAGTTATTGAACTTATTTGAACGCAACATTCTTTTGTAAAATCCTCTTGGTTTTAAAATCGAAGGTTAAATTTAACAAACAACACGATGTTTGTCTGGAAAAATGAATGGCAAAACGTTTTGAAAATTTTCTATGATTTTCGTTTCAGAATCGTGGTCTGAAGTTAGCATATCAATATTTGCCTGGCTGACACTCGCACCTTGTATAGTCTGTGATATATATGTATACAGGGTGTTTGTGACAGCCAGGCAAATATTGATACCATGAGTTCAGACCATGATTCTGAGGTGGAAAACACAGAAAATTTTCGCAGGAATATTCCGAAATTTTCCGACAATATTTTCAGGAAAAAAATTGTTTAGTTCGTTCAATTAGACCTTAAATAATGACATAAAAATAAAATTTTAACCAAAAGATGATTTTAAAAAAAGTTGCCCTCAAAAAATTTCAAAAAACTAATCAACCCTAATGGAGAGTCACAATTGATCCAAAGAACAGAAATGGATCACACAATAACTAATAAGCCCATTTAATTAGTCATAGGATCGCCCGATACAATTAGCACGGAGAGCTAAGATTACTGAAAATCATATAAAAATACATTTCCTGCGAGTAATAACACTGTCGTATAACTCAACAGAATGGTACTTGTTCAGCATTTCAGTATTTGCCTAGCTGTCACCTACATCCTGTATATGTTTTGCTACAGCGAGGTGCGCAAAAAGCACGAGTTAATGCTAAAGCTCCGTTCTGAAATGGAGTCATCGTTCGCCGCACGCGCCGCCTGGAGACGTAAACAGACGGAACTTGTACGAAGAGAGGAGACGGAGAGGGAGGAACAACTGAAGATGCTGTCGGACCGCAGTGCTGCCATGTTAGTATTTATTATAATACTGGTAGACGCCCGCGACTTTGTCCGCGTGGACTACAGAAAAAACAAAATGTCGAAATTATCCGGGATAAAAAGTAGCCTATATGTTAAGTGGTACCTGTTACAATATATTTCTGAAAACTGCATCTAAATCGGTTCAGCCGTTTGAGATTAGCGTGCACAAACGCACAGACAAACAGACAAACCGACAAGAATCATTATTTTGGGTACTATTGCGTTAATAAAGGTCTCCTATAATATTTTTTCTCATATATCTTCCATGTACAGACAGCGACCCGTTACTTTTTTATTATATGTATAGATAGATCTTCTCTTAATAACTTAGGACCTAAAAGTCAACTTCGCCTGCCCGTGGTGCACCCATTGTAACGGGCGAGGCTCTGACGCTAAATAGCCTATTATACGTTTTTGGAATGGCACGGACACATTTTCTATTGGATTCGTAACCAGTCGCTAGATTGATGTTGTGGGGGTGGTGAAAAGGGAAGCGCTTCCGTCCCCACCGGGACACTAGTTGTAGTGTGGCCTATGTATATATTCCAATCATTGTGAGAAACTTCGATATCGCGTTCTAGGATTTTTGCATTCGATTGTGGTTCTCTCGTGCATCCGATAGATGGCTCCGCTACAATGCGATATCGAAGTTTCTCACAATGATTGGAATGTACAGGGTGTAGAAAGACAACGTTGTTTTTTTAATACCTCTTTTTTAAATATTTTTTTCTATGGAACCAACCCGGGGAAAAGAAAAAAAAAATTGAAAAAAAAAACCTTTTTTTATTGCAAGCAATCTATTCGATTGATAAATGTACCTACAAAACTAACTTTTTTAAATATTAATATGGTGTCTTTAAAAGAAATGTTTGTAACTGTTTCCAGATGGATTTATAAAAAAAAAATGCTGATATCCATATAACTTTGGACCTCAATATCTTGGAAACCCGTGGTTTCCCAGATGTGCTTCCATAGAAAAAAATGATCGTGATGTTACAAAGAATACGAGGTATTAAAAGAACAAAGTTGTCTTTTTACACCCAGTATAAATGGGCCAAACAACGACTGGTGTCCCAGTGGGGCCGGAAGCGCTTCCCTTTTCACCCCCCCCACTGACTAGTGTAAAGCTATTAGTGTAGGCTAACTGGTGTAAAGTGGGTGTGTAATTTGCACACTTCTGCCCCACCTTTTGGGGGATAATGGGTGTGACTATATGTATGTAGAACTTCTCTATTTATAACCCGACCCCTGATTATCTAAAATTAGCATTCAGCAAAATCCGCGATTGTCGCGTCGATTATGCTAAGTCAGTTCGCTAATCGTTTGCGCTTGATTTTTGCTACTACACTAGGGCCAATAACAACAAGGTAGCAAAAAAGGAAATACAATGTAAAATGGCGGCTGAGAAACAGCTGATCTTCTTTTTAAAATATTCTGAACGTAAGGCAAAGTTTAACAGTTCGTTTTGCTGAATGTCTTGCGAACTTTACGTAATATAAAACAATAAACGTGGAAGTTGGAAGATCTAAGTTCGATCACAGGCCTGTACCACACAATTTATTTAATGTACGGATTTTAATATAATAAAATTGTCACTTAGCTTTACCCGCCCCTTATTACCTAGCTAGCAAAAGCAAAGCGATGGCGAAAATTGTACAAAAATCGCTGATTGCTTGTCAAATTCGTATTACGTAAAATTAATTTCAAGGCGAATATTGTACAATTTTCGCTAATCGCTTTGCTTGGGCTTTGCTATTGCAAATTAGGTAATCAGGGGGCCAAGATAATTTGGCGTCAAGCAGGCAGTCGGTCGTAAAACAAACGCCAAATCCTTGGAAAGTCTCGAAATTGCACCGACCCCGTAAATTATGAGATAAAGACAGAAAGGTCATTGTAGGTACTAAGTAGATTCCTAAGGTATTGTGTCGTGGACACGGCAACATACAGACAAACAGATACAAAGAGAAAAAACGTTTAACTTCTATTTAGTCTTAAATGTATTTATTTCAGTGTAGCAGAAAGAGAACGAAAAGTGCGAGTCAAGGAGGAAATTAATAAGAGAATTTGCGACAAAATAATTAGTGACGAGGTAAGCCGATTTTCATTTACAGACAAATTCAATAACCGATCTCGAGAGTTTTTCGCATATTCAGATTAAATCTTCCATTGTTTTCATATAAAATTTCAAATTTGGAATAGAAATAATCCGAGATTCTTTATGATCTCTAGTATTGAAATTGGCTGCGCGACATTTGTGCGAGTGAACAAATGTGTGCGCTAATACCGGTACACTCTCTATTCCTTCACTCTTATAATCCGGTGGGAAAGCCGACATGACCGGAGTTTGATAAAGACTGGTTTAATTAATACTTCACATTAAATATCGAAATACCTGCCCACAATCTACACGCGCCATATTGTATAATTGCCCTCACGAGTGTTGCGTCATATTCATCGAAAGTAACCGACTAGTGATGTACTTAGTCGATTGTATTTCTTAAACTATCATCATGTTTTTCATAATTATTTTTAGCAATGAAAAGTCCATTGCTAATAAGCCCTTTCTAACAACCTCCACTCTATATAAATAGTATATTATTTAAAAAGCGGTGATAGCCCAATGGTTAAGACGTGCACCTTCCAAGCGGGAGGCGTAAGTTCGATCCCAATCACGGGCCTGTACCAATGAATTTATTTCATGTAGAGATTTTAATGTTATAAAAAATTGTCACTTAACTCGTGCCTCGGAAAGCACGTAAAACCGTTGGTCCTGCGCCTGATGTCTCCGGTCGTGTCGGCTTTCCATCCCATCGGACTATGAGAGTAACGGAATAGAGAGTGCATCTGTGGTAGAGATTGGTCGCCTTGGCCGAAATACGGTCGGACATCATCATCATATTATTTACTTTTACAGGCAGCTCGCTTAGAAAAGCTCAACCTAATAACGCTATTACAAGAACAAGAGTATTTAGAGAAGAATTGCAACGACGATATAGCAGAGAAAGACAAGATGGAAAGAGTTAAGAAGGACACTAAAGAAGCTCTTACCGCACAGATGGAGACTAGAAAGAGATTGGAAAGAGAACAAAAGGAAAGAGAAGCTGAGTTTAGAAGACATGTGAGTGAAAAATTTCTTCTAAATTATCACATTTATGTGAAGAAAACACTTGCTTGCTTAGATTAATTATAACTAGATTCAGTCACAGCGCTCAAAAATGACACGACAGATAGCTGCTCAAATGTATGGCTGGGCATCTATTGTCATAAATTGATACAATCAAAGTCGAGTCTTGTGGTAACTATATAGGATTCAAGTTTAAATATCTGATCTAATGCAGTTATTACGTTTATATAGATTCAGTCGTGGCACTTTTTGTAAAGATTTCATTATGAAACCCCGCGTCTACCTATAATGATGTCACTGCAAGTGTTTCTCAAATCTAATGATGCCTCTTAGGCTAAAATGCGACAAGGCGTTTAGGTTCTAGCTACTCGTATATACAGGATGGTTTTTGTTTGTCAACGTTCCCGACAACTACGGAATCTCCTCATCGTCACGATCATTTTTCTCCATGGAAGCATACATGCGAAGTGGTTCCCAAGATATTGGGGTCCAAAGTTGAGTAAATATACTGCATTTTTCTGCATAAATTCACTTAGACGCGCGTAGCCCAGATTTTTTCACGAGAAATAATTAATATCTGTCTATGAAAAAACTAGCATAAACACTGGACACTATAAATTTCGCTCAATTAAGTAATAAAAAAAAAATTAATAAAAGATCACATGGTTTCCCAGCATTTTTTTCGGCATTACCTTACTTTATTTGATGTATAGAGTACGTACCCTTCGTTAAGGGTGGCAACGAAAAAAACACCTGTATAGTGCGTGCCTAAGTAATTTACTCACAAACATACACTCGAAAAACATAACCCTCCTTCAGGCGCACGCAGGTAGTTAGATATGCTGATGCGGGGCTTCATTAGAATACATCAGCTGCATCTCCTTCCGTGCATGTCGTAAGAGTCGACTTAGGAACTCGGGGGTATTTTCTTCTCTCAGGTAATTTGCTGGCTACGATTTTTTATATCTTTCGTCTGTGCTAAACGTTAACGTGTAATATTGAATTATCGGTTGAACCTTCCCTGGACCCACTCAAATACACACAGAACGACGAATGCATATACCTAACATGCATAAAAATTATAAATATCGTTTGATCTCAAATTCTTAACCGTGTAATAATACAAATATTTCCAGGTCGAGGAAGAGCAAGTCAAAGACAACGAAAAGGAACGCCAGAAAGAGATGCAAAAGAAGGAAAAAGCAAAACAATATGCGCGTGCGCTTCAGGAACAAATACAACAGAACGCGGCGCGAAGACGGACAGATCAGGAGATCGAAGACCGAAGGGTGCAGAGAGTGTGGGAACATGATCAGAACTGGTAAGATATAATGATATTAAAGTATCTGTGGAGGTTGTGGAAAGGGAAGCGCTTCCGGCCTCACTGGGCCACCAGTTGTTGTTGGGCTCATGTTTATATTCCAATCGTTGTGAGAAACTTCGATATCGCTCTGATATTCGATCTGCGTTATCGAACCCTTGGCACCAATATATCGCGTCCACAAGTATCGCGCGAATTCAAAATACGCCAGACACTCGGCTCGCGACGAAATCGCCCCTTCTGGACAAGCTCTGAGTGTCAGCCAGGAAAATATTGGTATGCAGACTTCATGATTCTGAGACACAAATCACAAAAAAACCCGACTGCTTAAAAAAGTATATCTTAGTAGATAAGTTATATTTTGTTTACTTGTGATGTGAATCTAGTGCGTGTGCATGGTTTTATATGCAGGTAAACTGAGTAAAACTTTAGTCGGAATACGATCTCTTCATAGGCTCATGTAAGTTGTTTCTGCAATTCTTTTTGATCTTTACTAATTTTACACCCATTCATGAGGATTTTCCCGACGTTTCCATTCATCAATATTATAAATCATTTACCAATGACAATGGCTGTATGGGCTTAGTTCCCCTTGCGATTCCTTTGAGATAAAGTAAACAAACAAAAAAAATTCTAGATTGTTGTAAACATTTCGAACGATCTCTTCGTGGGCTCATGTAAGTTTTTTCTGCAATTCTTTTTGATTTTGACTAATTTTACACTCAAGTTTGAGGATTTTTCCGACGTTTTCATTCATCATCATTATCATCCACCATAAATTCAGAAATCATCAGTACTAAAGGCAATGGCTGTATGAATGCTGTATTACTCATGCCTTTCCTTCGGCATAAACCAAACAAAAATTTATCCCAGCCCAGAGGAAATTATGCGAAACCCTATAGCCTATGTTCATCCGGGTCCAATAAGGATTCTAACGGTGAAAGAATTTTTGAAATCTATTCGCTGCAAATAAACAAACGAACCATCAAAGTTTACCTCTTTATAATATTAGTATAGACAAGACAGTTTCGTCTTTGGCGTGCGGCACGTTGTAGACAAACAGTTTTAAGACAGTCTTGTCTATGTGAGACAAGGCTGTCGACTGTCGTGACTATGGTGTGCGCTCTCGCTAACATAGCTGGTTTAATAATAAGACTAATTTTAAATGTGATAGTCAGCATCGACAACGTTATGCATTTCTAAAATGGCTAATACCATCACCCGTATGATGAATTTGGTGAGAGCGAGATGTCTCACTTTTAAACGTCAAATTCACAGAGCTATTAATAACTAGATAAACTGAGGAGCTGGCGAACAAAACCGGATTAGTCCACGAAAATAAATTTTACACGGTAGCTAAAAAACTAATATCAGTATATGAAGGAGACTAATAGTATTACATTGCATTAGGATATGTCGGTGGATTAGTTCTAGATCTAGCCGGTTTTGGGTGAAAATATTAACAGGGATCGACGAAACTAGGTCAAGACATCACGATTCGAAAAAAAAACATCTTTTGAATAGTAGTGGACAAGTCCGGTTCTGTTCGCCAGCTCCTCAACTAAGTGTATGTAATTCGCACGAAAAAATTGACTTAAGAATTATAATAGACACTCGTTCTCAAGCCAGGACTGAGTTAATTGACAGAAGTGGTTTGCTATTCCATTTTACAGACTAAGGAGAAACACTTGCCTCGTCTAGTTATTTTTTTTTTTGTGGATTTGACGTTTAAAAGTGAGACATCTCGCTCTCACCAAATTCATAATACGCGTGCATATTAAACTTCAGGACCATGAATGAGAGAGGTTTAGCATAATCAGGTGTAAAAGATTAGTGACAAGTTGCTAGATCATAGTCTGAGAGGATGGAAGGAAAATACATACATATAATCACGCGATTGTCCCTTACGGGGTAGGCAGAGCACTAAGGGCCGATAGAACCACATGGTGCCACTTCTGACTAATTTTTAGGGTATAGTTGAGATGTACAATTTCCGTTAGTAGTGACAGGTGGTTAGACCATCGCCTACAAAACACAAAGACCCTCTTGTCCCTCTACTGGCTTGTACAGTATGCCCGGGAAGAGAAGCAGCTGTAGTATTACACGTTATGTTTTCACTCCCAGAGCAGCATAGAAGTAAAATATTTAATATATATTGTCCTTTTTCAGGAAAGAAGAAGTCCAAGAAGAACGCAAGAAGATCATAGAAGAGCACGCACCTAACCTTATAGGTTATCTACAGGCCGGTGTGCTAAAACCGCAGGACTTGTCTGTAGTGCGCGCTGGGGCGAATAGGGACCAAGAACTGGCTAAAATGGACATAGAGTCGATGGCCACATCGAAACGACCCTTTAGACACAGCAAGTGTAACGCTCAGTGTAGGGTGCTAAGGGAGTATTAGTAACTGGTATATTGTATGTCAAACACGGTACAGTTATACAAGGTAAGTAATGGGTATCGCATTTGGGAAACAATCATATACAATATTAGAAATTTCCATAGTTTTAAATAAACACTTCGAATTTCAAATTTATCGCAAATAAATTAATTAATAAGGTTATCCTGTATAATGATTGTAGGTACCTAAAATAATGATGTACACAGGATGTAACAGAAAGGGTATGTTAAGCGAAAAGCTATGTAAAAAGCCCACTATATAGAACCTATTTCCAAAATTTGAGACTCGAAATCACATTTTTATTCTTCAAGATTGTATGAAAATTCCTGAGATATTTAAAAATTCTCCATACTATCGGGAAAAATAAACATGTGATTTCGGGTCTCAAATTTTGTGGATAGGTTCTCTACAGTGGGCTATTTACATAGATTTTCGCTTAACATACCCTTTTTGTTACACCCTGTATAAGAGCCGATATACCAGAAACACGGAGTAAGTCGACGCCCCATTATGGACCTTGACGTACCTACTGATGTAAGATTTACCGCCCTGGTTTCTTGAACGCTTACCGTTAACCCTCGATTTAACTATAGATTTGAGACATTATGATATGATATTATAAACCTAAACGTAAAATTAGTCCTACCTGTCCTTTTCCCTCTCAGCCATTTATGTTAAGAACGGAGAGAGATAGACCTGACTAAGATTAGGTTTAGGTTTAAGTGTGACTGCCGGAATCGGCCATATTGTTCATGTTTAGAGTTGATATATCTTCGAGAAACCAGCGGCGGGTACTGTTATGTTGGCTAACTTCATTTGGATATGTTTTTGTTACATATAAAATATGTAGATTATTTGGAATTCAGAGTTTGTTGAATTGCAGGTTTTATTACATACATACATACATACATATAATCACGCCTTTATCCCTTACGGGGTAGGCAGAGTACCAAGGGCCGATAGAACCACATGGTGCCACTTCTAACCAATTTTTAGGGTATAGTTGAGATGTACAAGTTCGGTTAGTAGTGACAGGTGGTCAGCCCATCGCCTACAAAACACCAAGACCCTCTTGTCCCTCTACTGACTTGTACAGTATGCCCGGGAGGAGAAGCAGCTGTAGTATTATACGTTTTTTTTTCACTCCCAGAGCAGCATAGAAGTTTATTAATTATAATTATTTGGTGAATGATTATTGCATAGATACACAATGAATTTAATAATGCTTAATAAAATAATGATATATTTTAGCATGATTAGAAATTGACCATACATACAGGGTGTAAAAAGACAACGATGTTTTTTTAATACCTCGTATTATTTGTAAGGTTACGATCATTTTCTTCTATGGAACTAATCCTGGGAAACGACAAAAAATTATGAAAAAATAATGTCATTTTATTGCAAGCAATGTATTCGTTTGATGCTCAAAGTACAAATGTACCTACAAAACTAACATTATAACATTTTGACATGGTATCTTTGAAAAAAATGTTTGTTAACCGATTTCAGATGGAATGATGTAAAAAAAAAGATAATATTAATGTAAATTTGGACCTCAATATCTTGGAGACCCGTGGTTTCCCAGGGGTGCTTCCATAGAAAGAAATGATCGTGATATTACAAAGAATACAAGGTATTAAAAGAACAAAGTTGTCTTTTACACCCAGTATAATCACGCCTTTATCCCTTACGGTGTAGGCAGAGCACCAAGGGCCGATAGAACCACATGGTGCCACTTCTGACCAATTTTGAGGGTATAGTTGAGATGTACAAGTTCGGTTAGTAGAAATTGACCAAATACACTAATTTTTATAAATTATATATAACATGTTAAAGATGGCTGTATAGAAGGAACGATCTTGTTCGTGATCCAACAGTTCTAATTACCCATCATATGTACCTATGTAGTTTCCAGAAGGTTCCATGTCTATGATAAAAATATTGTTGATGTCAGAAATATACAGGGTGTAACAAAAGGGGTATGTTAAGCGAAAAGCTATTTAAATAGCCCACTAAAAGGCATCTACACACAAAATTTCGGACTCGAAATCACATGTTTATTTTTTCGGATAATATAGAGAATTACTAAACAACTCGGGAATCTTCATATAATCATGAAAAATAAACATGTGATTTTGAGTCTGAAATATTGGAAATAGGTTCTATATAGTGGGCTATTTACATAGCTTTTCGCTTAACATACCCTTTCTGTTACATCCTGTGTACATTATTATTTTAGGTACCTACAATCATTTTCTGTATGTTGTATTTAACTGGTAAATCTCAGATTTTTCTTTTTCTCTTATATACAGAGAAATTAATTATTGTGCCTATTTGGGTATTGGATAAAGTACTTTTATATATTTATATTTTATATTTGGCAGTAAATGTAAAAATTGTGATATTTAAGACTGATGTTGTTATTTGCTGTAAAGATGTGAGGGGTTTTGATTTTCAATAAATTTATGTGACTTTTGTACTATGATTTTCAATTAAAACGTGATTTGCATTAAAAATGCTTATGCACTTTGTAACAAAATTATTTTGCAACGACATCTATAGATAGATAGTGGAACGATAATCGAATTTAGCTCAGCTTTTGATTATCTTTAAAAATCTATAGGTAGTCCAGTATGCATTCGGTTGCTAGTTTTTTCCGTCAGACATTGATGTCGCTGTTTCTAAAGTATTTAAACGATTGCAATGATTGCGAGAGAGAGTAAGTATATTCTTTGATTGCGAGCTTTCTATTCAAAATTCTACCGAACAAGATGGAGGTTTACATCCTAGATCACAGAGCCAAGGGACTCCATTTTGATTTGCATAAATCACGTGTCTTCAAAAGATTTATATCTTTCTAAATTATTTAATAAATAGTAATATGTAAAGAGAAAGTGAAAAATATCCATCATGTAAGTATTTTTAAATTTGTTTCTGGCTAGGACTCTTTCTTGGATTTTCTATTTTGAGGTTAGATATTGAGAATTTCCCTTGTATTCCCATAGAATTTGTGATGGGTCTTGCTGTTCTGCGGGATACAAGGCCCTGGTAGGCCTGCCTGAGCTCAATCCACCAAATCTACCACCATGGGCAGCATGCCACGTGTTTCCAGCTGAAAGATGACCATGTGGGGTCTTTTCCTGTCTGTGCCAGCCATCCTTCTGCCGTTCCACGGGGAAAGTATTGTTCCTTACCTATCTAATTGTAGTTTACCTTGATTTAAGCTATATTTAAACTGAGACCTGTAAACTATTTCAGTACTTAGTAATCTTTAAAGCTCTAAGAGCTGAAGGAGAATTAGGATTTCAGGATATTTTGGCAAAATTCAAAATTCACTTAGTAGGGATGCATTCCTGATTTATTTAATTTCACTGTATACTTAATCTAAAATTTTAAAGTTAACTAACTACAATATAAATGTTTGTATTTATTATATAGGTACTGTAAATCTATGAAATATAAATCTGTAATACTGTAATAATTCTCATTATTTATCACTCATAGACCTGGCGCCCTGAGGTATTATTTATTCTATTCTATTTTATTCTCTAAATATTAGTTAAAAATGGTTTTGGAAAATACTCTCGAATCCAATATATTTTCTCTTAATTTAATCTTTAAAAGTCTCATGTTCTGCCGTTGGGTTATCGGTGAGTAGCTCTATTTCATCTGGCCAGACCCAGCCTGGGGAAATATTGTTAAAACTTTTTCACAATAACTTTAATTTGACAAGACAAGAAAAAATATAAACTGTGTATTACAAATTAATTGTCTCAGGCGTCACTATTCGAAAGTTCAAATTTTCATTGAGGGGTCGCCCACCACCGGGCCCTACACCCTCCGCTGACCCTCGAATCAGCCGATTCATTGTGTTGGCGAAACATATGTCGATTAAAAATTTTAATTGGCTTTCGGATTGGCAGCTATGTATTTATGGTTGCATGCCAGGTGCTTGGATCTGACTTCTCGTTGGGACCGTAGTGTCTTGTGTTCGTGACCATGAGTCGGCAGATCCGAGGGTCAGCGGAGGGTGTAGGGCCCGGTGGTGGGCGACTCCTCAATGGATATTACAAAACAGCCTAGAAATAACATTTGACAGCAAAATGCATGGAATATCTGTCAAAATAAGACCTTCTTTAATTTTTTTTGTAATAACAAGGAATGTGTTTAACTCATGTTTAACTTGACAGAGTTAAAGTTAATGTGGAAACACAAACAATTTTTTAAATTAAATACCAATATTTTACCTTAATATGGCCGAATTTCCACTACGAGGTGACAACTAATTAATTGAAATATAAATAAAATAAATATTCACACACTACACTTATGATACTGCTTTGTGAGTGGTGACCTCTATCGCGTAACAAATTTTGTCGTCCAATCACAGTTGCGCTTTAAAAATTTTATGTTCTACCCGCAGAGTAAAAAAGTATAGTACCAATACAATACAGTCTAAGATAAAATTTATTAGAAAAAAAAAATTAGGCCATTCCTACCCTGCCGATTAATAGGCAAGTTCGCAGCAGAACACTATCTCGGAATTATTAGATATATTGTGATGTGATAAGCTAAAGGGCTTTCTTGTGAGTGATTGAACTACACGTGCTACAAAAGTGAACAATTTCTGAGTGAGTAACATTGACAATATTCAGTAAATTGTGTATCTAGGTGGGAGATGGATGGAGAAGTAGTAGCCGTGCTGGTGAGTCTTGTTTTCATTTTGCGTGTTCTGCTAATTTTGCTATACAAGGTCTTTTCAAAATTAGTGATTATCTTTTGACACGAAACTAGGTAGGCAAAGAGAAACAACTTTCACTATGGGTCCAACTGCGAAATAGTGAAAAAAAAAATCAACTGTTCCATACATTTCAGTGCAGAAATTATTAGAGATTGTATGGAACAGCTGATTTTTTTTCACTATTTCGGTGTAGGTCCCATTGCGAAAGTTGTTTCTTTTTACCTACATAGTTTCGTGTCAAAAGATAATCACACCTTATATATTTTTTGTGCATAATGTTCTGAAGGTAGGAAAACCTTTTACCATTTTTTGTACAATATAGTGTAAACCTAGGTATCTATAGGGCATCCTAGATAAGGCATCATACTCCTTACAAGCTGTACTATTGTCATCGTTTTATTAAATATTTTAATAACGCTTAGAATGTGTACCCATTGATTGATCGAATGAAGGTTTTTTTACAGACAGAATAAGAATTCAGTAGGTAGGTAGGTACCTACATGCATAAGCATTAGTAGTTTTGTATTGAAAGTCAAGTGTACTTTTATCATTTGCCTTAGTAATGGCGACTAACACGTAACTAAAGGCCAAATAAAACACATAGTTATAACATGCCATAAACCTTTTTCCAAATCAGAATTTACTTAGCAAAAACAAATAGATATCCGCATGTAACCGCCCGATAGCGGTGCAATGGGGTTTATACTGGTTTTTACCAAATAAAACCGGATTATGGGGTATACAGCAGCCATATTGGAGTGGAGGGGAGGATTTTAGATTTCTATCTACGAGCGAGTGTGTGTGCTTAGGTTTGGTGATGCGGCAATTTTTATTTCTTTATTGCGCAAACATTGTCGGTCTCACCGTTTGGGTAAGGTGACTATGCGTTACTAACCCCTATTTATTGTTCCATAATCCATTTTATTTTTTTGTATTCTGGATAAAACATTTTACAAAAGTTTCATCTAGTTATCTAAAATCTAAGTAGGTAAGTACTAGGACATTGTGGGATTGCAGTGGGTATCTGGATTATCTCCAGAAAGGCAGTTAGGGATACAAAAAGAAGTGACATTTTCTATTGTGTATAAAATAGGTTAGGAAGTAGTAGTTCTGTATTACCTACATACAGTCATTATACACACGGAGGTGCTCCCAAAAATGGCCAGAACAGCATGATCGCGAAGGATATCCTATAGTAACGTTTAGCATAGCGGGGCCAGATGTATAGTTATTAAATCATCACCTAAGAGGACGCCCCTAAATTGCTCTTAGTTTTTTATTCATGGTTACTCTACATCGCCCTTTTAAATTGCGATGGTAATATTTGCGATTGAGGTATTTAAAAATGTTTCGGGGCGAAAACGACCGCTTTCAGCAATAATTAATATTTACATTTCATTTTTCTGAGAACGACCACTTTTAATCAATTGTTCTGCTGAAAACGATGTTCGTGATTTTTGTTTCATTAACATTTTTGTGGGATCGTCTCAACCTATTACCGAGTCGTCTTTTCCTCTATAATCCTAAATCTAACTAGCTATTTATATTATAAATGCGAAAGTATGTTTGTTAGTTTATTCATTTGTTTGTTAGGTACCTCATCACTCAACCAATCTTTCTAGAATATTGCATACTTACATGTAGTCAGGAGTACCTACGAAGTAGGAGTAAGCACGATAAATATCTTCTAGGTAAGGTGTACTTTACCTTCAACCATAGGGGAATAAGATTATACTTATTTTATTTTATTCGGAAAACAGTTAGTTTATCTTAATATATAGGTATGAATAAAACTGAACACCATTTACATGTTTTAACCACCGGGCCTTACACCCTCCGCTGACCCTCGGACCTGCCGATTCATGGTTACGAACACAAGACTCTACAGTCGTAACGTAACGAGAAGCCAGATCCGAGCACCTAGTATGCAACAATAAGTACATAGCTACTAATCCGAAAATAAAATCAATTAAAAATGTTAATCGACATATGACGGCCGATTGGTCTAGTAGGTAGTGACCCTGCCTGTAGGTGCAAACATTGATATGATGAATATCGATGTTTGTTTCCGAGTCATGGATGTTTCTATACTTATCTATGTATTTATATACCGTTGCTTAGTATCCACGACACAAGATCTTAGGGATCTTAGTGTGGGACTAGGTTAATGTGTTGTGTAGTGTGTGAATATTTATATTTATTTATATCGCACCTTCGGTACAACAACGGCACAATTGTGTTTTGCATTTTTTCACAAATGTGCCCTTTTTCTACAGTAGAATAAGGACACAATTGCTTTTTGTATTTTGTGCCGTTGTTGCACCGAAGGTAACGGTTTCGATATGAGCGTTAGCGGAGGGTGTAGGGCCCGGTAGTGGGCGATCCCTCGATGGAAATTTGAACTTCCGAATAGTGACGCCTGATACAATTAAATATTTACAACAGTTTTGTTCTAACATATTTTATTGCAACAAAAATACTAAAAAACATGTAAAATTGTATAATTCAGTTGACTTTCAAGCTGGTCATGCTCGTGCTGACACTGCTGGGGTCAGACTTGGACTTCTTCTCCTTCTGGGCCGCGTACTTCTTAATCATCTCCTTGAACTGCGTTTGTTCTTCTAGATCCTTCTTCTCCCTTCTGCCCCAATGAGTTTTGTCGGTGTACCATTTCCGGTATTTTTCGAAGTCCTAGAGAACGAAACATAGATGCAGGTACCTATACAGGGTGTTTTTTCGTTGCCACCCTTAACGAAGGGTTCGTACTCTATATATCAAATAAAGTAAGTTTATGCAAAAAAAAAATGCTGGGTAACGATGTAAATTTTTTTGATTTTTTTTAAATATGTTGATCGAGCGAAATTTATAGTGTCCAATGCTTATGATAGTTTTTTCATATCATCATCATCATCAGCCTATTGCAGTCTACTGCTGGACGTAGGCTTGGGCCTCCCCCAGGGCACGCCACAAATTGCCATGGCGGGGTATTTGCCCATAGTCACCCACCACGCTGGGCAGACGGATTGGTGACCGAGTTTTTTCATAGATGGATGTTAATTAACGTTAATTATTTCCCATGAAAACATCTTGCTACGCGCTTCTATGTACATTTATGCAGAAAAAATTTAGGTAAAAAAACCTTTTTAAAAACAAGCTTTTATTTAAATGCGCTAAAAAGAAAAAATAAACTTTTACACTAAAACTTTTACTATTAATTTATAACGTCATTTCAAATTTAACACATTTGACACAATTTATATGTTATAAAAGCTTGTCGCGACATTTAAGTACTCGTATTTACGTTCTTACTTTTAAATGTTTATTAGTGCAGCATCTTTGTGTTGATGTTTCAGATTTTCCCATATTGTTCCCACGCATATCGAAGAAATACCCGTCGACCCTTCCAGAGCTTCGTGTAGAAGAGTAAGAGAGTAATATACTACAGGGTTCTCCCGGTGCCCCGAGGTGGTATGTTCACTACACCATGTCATCATGCCACTCAGTCCTCGGCACGGCCTCACCTTGACTTATTAAAAATTTAAAACTAAGAAAGTAAATACGAGTACTTAAATGTCGCGACAAGCTTTTATAACATATAAATTGTGTCAAATGTGTTAAATTTGAAATGACGTTATAAATTAATAGTAAAAGTTTTAGTGTAAAAGTTTATTTTTTCTTTTTAGCGCATTTAAATAAAAGCTTGTTTTTAAAAAGGTTTTTTTACCTAAATTTTATTTTATACTTTTTAGTTTTCACCTGGTAAGTTCCTAAGTCTGTTCATCTCATTCAACGCATCATTATTGCAAGGTCGTTTGCCAGTTAATTTTGAACAGTCCAGCTCTTCAATGAGGAGCCTTTCTAATGACTTAACCCTACTCAATTGCTTAAAAATATCTGTTTCAAAATAGATTTTCAAGTTTTAGAAGTCCGCCATATTGGATTAAGAGTGACGTCACATTTTTTTCGAGTTACTCTCAGCTAGCCCTTTAATTTGATACCCATATTGTAGGAATGCATTAAAAATAATTGGTCCGCCATTGTGGGTATGCCGCCATTTAGAATGACGTCACACTGTTAATCATGCATTGTCATCCGAACTGAACGTGCTCACCAAATTTCAGCCCAATCAGTTGAGGGCAAGTGCCTTAAAATTGAGTTGTAAGATTTCACCCGAACAAACATACATTGCAAGTTAAATAAAAGCTTGTAAAAAGCAGTCTTTTTCCTTACTTTGGACCCTAATATCTTGGGAACCAGACACTTCTCAGGTGTGTTTCCATGGAGAAAAATGATCGTAATGACGAGGACATTCCGCAGTTTTCGGGAACGTTGATACTAGGTCGGTAATACTTTTAACTTACAGCTTTATATGGATCTTCGTTTTCTAAAGCGAATTTGTATACTTCTTCAGCCTTCAGTCCGTGAGCTACTATTCTGAAAATTATGAAAAAGGGTCTTTGATGCTGCGCTGGCTACTGCATTTCGGGAACACAGCTGTGTGTGTGTTATGTATGTATGTATTCAGGACATTTGAGAATGTTTCGAAATGAAGAAGTTATATAATTACCAATTATTTCTCATCCTATTCCTGCCCTTATCACATTGTTTATAAAGTCGGCGCAGAATGTTTCTTTCGAACCTCTGCTAAGGATATAGCACTTGTTTGCCGGCTGCCTGCCTGATGCCTAGATGTTATAATAAGTGAAATATGGCAATTCATTATCATTGAGCTCATTTGATTGCAGAGATTTTTTGATTGGTAGTTAATAAAAATATTGGTACAAACTTGCAACGACGATCTCCTGTTAAGAACTTCGCCAGGGTTTCTTTAAGGTAGGTGTACCTACTGTGTCGAAGGAGATACGCCAGGGTTTGGATGTTCAAGTCGGGGGGTATAGCTTGGTTACTGGAATATAATAAAATTCTAGATTTTGTAAAAAGTTTAATCATCCCACTGTAGGTACTTGATATGGTGCATAGATGAAACCTTGAGGGGCGAATAAAGTTTGAACTGTCACTGAATAGGGGGATAGATCAAACATTCGCCCAACTTTTTGATCTGTCACTCTAGGGCGGCAAAAGATGGTGACAGATCTGAATAATCATTTTCTTCACCCTTATTGGAGCAAAATTATTGTTACCTTCTTGTTCTAAGTTAATACATGAAGAGTAGGGGCCGTAGTGCCTGGAGTGTGTAATGGACAAAATAAACTTACTTTGTCACCCACTCATTTAAAATCTGAATAGCCATTGAATAACTTGACTCTGGTATCATCACTACTGTGGGGAACTGTTTCAGCATCTGCGTGCTTTTCGTCAACCAAGGGTCTGAGCAAGTGCCTTAAATAAAAATAATGTTTGGGGTTATTAATGTAACGATCGGTGGTGAATTAACGAGTACTGATGACAGATTAACTATTGTAAATTCTAAAACGATATTAAGCGGGATATCGTTATAATTATACTCGTATTTATTTTTAATAGTAGTAAGTAGTGAATTACCTATAATAGTAACATTGTCTGTTTTGCGAATCTTCTTCATCAGCTTCTTGCCCAAATATTTACGAATATTTTGATAATCATCGTTGCCACCTTTTTTCCCTTTCTGTGGTGGAGTATACAAAGATTACGTCTCTATATTATTACATTTTTTACACACATGTTTTATATAGGTAAGTATAAATAATACTATTACTGTTTACCTTTTTTACATAAAGAGCGTCAACATGCTTAAGATAAATAATAGCAGGTTGTGCTGTTGTCGCGCAAACAGCTAATTCGTTAACGATGTCTTGCAAATTGTTTTCAACGTCTTCTGTTAAATTTGTTATGTCAAGTTCGAACAGAAATGCATCTGAAAATACAAATAATTTATTTTAATACTCATTCTCAATTTATAAGGATGATCTGAGCCTCATGTCGAAAATGGATATATCTATTTTCTATTTTTATTTATTTTTGCCTTCATTTATCTATCTTTATATTAATCACATTATGTCATTCTTCGCGTCTTCTTGATACTGACTGTATTTTATGGCTACGCCCTTATGGGAACACGGCCTTATGTATCCTATGTATGTTTATTATGTCAGTTTAATTTATAATTACTAATGTTTTCACAACGGCTGGTACTGGATGGCAACTGGTACTGGAGGCCTACGTCCACACTGCTGGACGTAGGCCTCCTCCAGTGTACGCCACATGGTTCGATCTCCCGTTTTTGCCATCCAGTTGTGGTGGACTGCAATAGGCTGACGAAGACGAATGTTTTCATAATATGTAATATGTATTTACCATTAATGGTAGCCATGGCGTATACCAATATACTCCTTCCGCTAGCTTTTGGTCCAACTAATAAAATTCGCTGAAATCCTTTACACATCTCGTAACATTTCTCCCACCACAGGTTTCGTGTTTCACCGCCATATGGAACGCCTGTTCTGTTTACAGAAAGAAAAATATATTGATTATTTTTTATTCACCTAATTGAAAGTAAAACGGTGTAGAGTGAAATAGTTAAATCTTACCTAAAATCGCATCGACTGTCATCGCCAGTAAAATTGGGATCTCCTTTGAAATCTTCTATTTTTGTTTTAGGGTACTCTTTCCAGATATCATTCAAAGCCAAATTCTTGAAATTTAAAGTTTCGCTTATTTATTGACTTTCCCATAATTTATACCTACATAATTAATTAGCTATAATGACCTACTTCTAAATATTTACAGAAGGACTCGCAAATTTTGATATCTGCTCCTTTCAACTTTTTCTTCTTTTTTCGTGACCTCATTTTCATTTCAGGCATTTCCTCTTCGTTTCTAAGGTAATCATTTTTTAATGCTTTCTTCAATGTTTTCAGTTCTTTTCTACACAAAAATATTATGTTTTTATTCATAATTTTATGCATAATTTTATTCATCATCATCATAATCATCATCATCAGCCTATTGCAGTCCACTACTGGATGTAGGCCTCCCCCAGGGCACGCCACAAGACTGCTATGGGAGGTATTTGCCCATAGTTACCACGCTGGGCGGGCGGGTTGGTGACCGCAGTTTGTATTTTGGACTATGTTGTCTACACGAGAGGCGCTGCTGCCCACCTCTCGAAAACCCTTAATCGCCTCGTACAATACCCACGGGCAGACATGGGGGTGGTACGAATTCTACTCTGCCGGCACCACGCGACCATCATAATTTTATTATTATTACTCATTTAAGCTTCGTTTAGATATATAGGTAGTTACCTCATGTCATCGTCTACTAATTTGCAGACATCCAATTTAACATCTGCTAACATGTTCTGAGTTTCTTTGTTTAAAACATATTTTATTTTTACATCCAAAGATCCACAGAAATCTAGTTCGTACCAATCCTCGTTATATTTTTTGATAGCCTAAATTATTATTGAGAGATTAGTTTTAACTAAAATAAATATAATCTATAACGTAGGAGACAAGTTATTCAATTACCGTTTATTTTAATTGGTCACATTAAAAATACTAACTACATTGATATAGATCTAAAAACCAATTTACCCTACACGAAATGAAATATATTTACACAAAGTTACCGTCTACCGGAAGGGTGCCTAGAATGCTGGCAGCATTGCCACGTTATATGTCAATGCTAACTTTGTTCGCAAAAAAATACCTATTAATGACCTATACCTAATTCGATTCTAAGAAGTGATTTTATAAGAATAAAGTGAAATTAGTACTTGTATAAGATAATCAACCGTTGTAGATTCAGGGTATGTATAACCGGGATGCATGTTGGGGTTCTTCATCAGTTTCCTAAGCATTATCTCTTCTTGTTTTTTCTTCATCTGTTCTTCCTTTTTCTTCATCATTTCCTCATTTTTTGCTGCTAATTTGTTTTGTTTCTCCTGATATTATGAATGACTTGTAGACTTATTAATAAAAGTTATTGTAATTTATATATTATAATACCTACTATGTTACTAAACAAACACTACACTTACTTCTTGTGGATTTTTCTTTGAATTCTTTGATTCCATGTATGTTTTGTATTGTTCCCACCATTCTAAAGGTTCAGGAACATTTTCATTTAGAATAACTACTGCTCCACCATTCTCATCTTTTGGTATATCGTAAAAAACTTTTATCTCGTCAAACCTAAAAATGACATAAAACATTAGAAACTACAGCGTCATATTTCTTTAATTATTTAATGTAAACAAATTCTCATTACAATGTACCTACCATTTTCTAAACCAATCTCGAACACTATCTCTATAATGCTCTTTTAATTCATCGCCTTTTCTTTTAAAATATTCTTCCTTAATTTTTCTGCGTACTTCATTACATTCATCTTGATTACTATCGAAAAGTTTAAATTTTCGCTTTCTATATTCCTATTTGTTTAATCAAGTTTTCAGTATTTATTATATTTTTACATTATTTAAAATGTTTTTATGGTTGAAATACTATAGTAAAATCTATTATATTTAAAAATACACCAACAAACCTGTTCCGACGTTATCGTATCGATTTCTTCTTTAAATTTCTTAGTCGGTATAAGTCCCAAAATTTCATCCCGTTTGCGGTTTTCTATTTTCTTCCGTTTTAATTCGAAATATTTTCTAAAATTTGTTACGAATATACAAGTAATGACTTCTTTCTTTGCACGGTCTTTGCACGAGTTGTTATATAAATTTTATGTATGGCTAGCGAATGCTATGTATTGTTCAGATTTATATGAGCTTTATAATTGGCAATTTTCTTCAAAATCTGTTCAGTAGTTTTTTACCGACTTTCACATTCATAATATAAGATTATTTTTATTTTATTTATTTATTTAAAGAACATACAGCATTATAGTATTATATTACAAAATTAACAAAAAAAAAACAGATTATAGTACAAAGAGTTTTATTTGAGATGGATAGTGTCAAACAAAAAACGTTAATTAACCAACCTAGAGATATCTTTTAACAATTGAGCACTTCGTTCCTTTAGTTCTATCCTTGCCTCTGGCTGTCGAGTACCACTTAGTTCTTTTTCCCACATTTCTCGTTTATGTTTTTTGTGTGTCGATTCCCGAATATATTGTCTGTAACAATTTTATTTCTTTTTACAGTGTCTAGGTACTATGATAGCATATCAAAATATATCTTTCTCCTTTAGATGTTATCTTCATATTCGTAAAATTTGATTTTTATTCTAAAAGTTTTTATTTAACATCTGCTTCGTAATTATTTCTAAGAAAATGAGGAAAAGAACAAAATTACTTAGTAAGATTTTCTTCTGCACTACTTGTTACTAAGCAAACACTATTGTTGACTGTTGTCTATCAAAGAATTTGCTTACCTACCTGGTCCTTTCATGAGCCTGTATCATTGTCACCATAGCTTTTCTTTCTAGTGTATCTTCTGATAACTTCTCTTCTACTTCATATATATCGGTAACTGCAGCATTTTTTCCTGCATCAGTGTCTTCGGGATCCCACCATGCCCCTTTATCCACCATTTCTTCCTTCTCTTTTTCTAATGCTACAGAAAACTTTTATTTTACATATCTACATGCCAAAGAAATATACATACACTCGAAAAACAAATATAAATCGAGATAGTTATCAAAAGAGTTACCCATTCTTTTCATCTCCGCCTTTCTTTCTGCAACATTAACTTTGGCTTGTTCTATAATTTGCAGCACATTTTCAGGTCGGGTAATTATTTTTGGCAAATCATTGAGCTCGACGTCTTGTATGATCATCTTATGGTTTATAAGTCCATGGCTTAGGAAGTGATAATTGCTTGGCTCTAACTTGCTCAGTTGTTGCTTTAGTTCAAATATTCTGTCATTATTTAAAT
The DNA here is from genome assembly GCA_014607495.2 of Carposina sasakii. NCBI lineage: Eukaryota > Metazoa > Arthropoda > Insecta > Lepidoptera > Carposinidae > Carposina > Carposina sasakii. The sequence continues at coordinate 13,759,248 of CP053156.1, forward strand.
GTCTTATAAATAAAAATAGGATTATTAAACGTTTAGATTATAGAAGGCTGACGAGTTATAGAGATAAAGATAACAGGATTGAAATAGAGAGCATTTTTCATCAAACCTACTATAATGTTGTTAAGTTTTCACAATAAAAAAAGCTTTCTAAAGAAAAAATAATTGAGCTTGTAACTAACATAATTTTATAAGTATCTACGATAGATTAATTTATATGACTTGTCTACCTGTCTATCTACATGATTTAATTTGTAACCACGGCTCCATATTATGAAGTGTGTACCTTTTTATGTATTATAATTATTACTCTATTTCCAAACTACGAGTATCAGTCTAGTATCACATACATTAGAAACCTCAAAACATTAATAACAAAACACAAAAAGCGGGTGGGGCTGTGTCGGGGCACACGGCCGTTGGTTTTAACGTGAAACGTCTATGTTAGCGAATCGCTTTTAAAGTAAAAGATTGAAATGAAAACAAGATGGACGCTGTTTTAAGTATTTTAATAAAAAAAGAACAGGTACGTAATAGAAACATAAAATACATAGCAAATGTTTATATATTTATTGTCACTTTCTGGTTATTTTAAATAGCAGCCGCCCACGACTTCGTCCGCGTGAGGGGGCGTTGTACCCGTGCGAAGCCGGGCAGGTTGTTGTATAGACTGTAGCCTTCCTTGGTAAATGGGCTATCTAACACTGAAAGAATTTTTCAAATCAGACCAGTAGTTCCTGAGATTAGCGCGTTCAAACAAACAAACAAACAAACTCTTCAGCTTTATAATATTAGTATAGATATAAATACTGTCCAAATTACACTTATTTTTGTATAAATCAATCGGTTCAAATAAACTTGACAAACACACGAAAGAATCACCACGCTATAAAGTCGGAGTCACGAGTTACACTGAATAGAAACAAGCGTGAGCGCCGGTTTCGCACAGTTATCGCAGTATCCCTCCCCGCCCCCCGCTTGACCCCGACACGAACTCAATGTCATAACAGCGAGCTGACTATATAAGTGAAATATTTACACCACATTTTTGTTTCTAAGACCAATAGTTTTTTAATTATTAAGGTACGATGATATAGACCTTTTCGTTACGGTCCAGTTTTTAAACCTGGTACCCGTATGTGTCGGCGCGATTTTAAAGACGTTTCACGTCAAAAAGAACACATGTTTTTTCACCTTTTCACAATGCCATCCACAATATTCTCGAGGTATCCCCTTTTCTGCACCTGCAGGTTGTTGTGAAGGCAATCGATGACGTCATTGTACACTGACATGTAGCCGCCCAGCACGCGGGCGAGGCGCTGCGCGGCGTGGCATCGCGCTTGGTCGTGTGCTTTGTTGTTCTGAAAAGTGATCTCATCTGCTGTAGAAACGGTGCAGTAAGCGGGTTCTCTAATGGAGACCGCGCCTCGGCAAGTGTAGCATCCTTCGCTCAGATGGACCGATGACTTAAGAGGGCGGCTGGTTGAACTGGATGGCGAAAACGAAAGATCGATCGAGAATGGGAGAGGCCTATGTCCAGCAGTGGACTGCAATAGGCTGATCGAGTATTTGTATAATGCAATATAAAATACTTAGATTTAAAGTAGGTAGAAAAACATAATGTTCCAAATATACAACTTACTTGAAAATCAAGATCAAAAAATACAAGATTTTCTAAAGTCCTTAAGGTTTCCTTCCATTTATTAAAATAATAATCATAAGACATTTTATAAGAAATATAAAAATAAATTTTCTTTGCCTAACTTCGTACACCTTCTGTCGAAATCTAGTTGGCTACATTATATTATGTATTCATGAAATTCACGTCGTATCATCTTACTAATATTATAAACGCGAAAGTTTGTGAGTATGGATGGATGGATGTTACTCTTTCACGTAAAAACGGCTGGAACGATTTTAACAAAATTTGGTATGGAGTTAGCCGATACCCTGGATTAAGACATATGCGACTTTATATCCTGGGAAAATATTTTTATTACGGATAATTTCGAAATTTTGTTTTTTCTGCAGTACACGCGGACGAAGTCGCGGGCGTCCACTAGTAACTACATAATAGGGTATATGCACGAATTTTTTTATTTCCTTTTTAGATTCTACGTAAAAAATGAATACAGTTTGAATTTGGATTCTCTATTTTAGTACCAACCAGAAATATTGCTTTAATTCTCAAATTACTAATCTCGCCATTGGTTACTCGTATAATTGCATATTATGATAATGGTGTCTACCAAACTTGTGCGACTCCTATCTATAGATGTAAAACCTTCTTTAATCCTTCAAAAAACCTAATTCAAAATACAAAACTACACAACACCCCTCGTGCACACTAATCGTAAGTTACCATAAAATTCGTAGGGAAACCCCAAAGGTCGTGGAGCAAGCGACCATTACGTCTTATCAGGGAAAGCGGAAAACTTTACATCATGCCCGATGAGAGGCATAACCTCGCTTAACGGTATCCTGGTTAAACAAGAGATGTAGGACGTTTATTGATAAATGAAGACGCGGGGGATAGCCTAATAGTTAAGTCGTGCCGTATTGCGCCTTCCAGTCGGACGGTGTAGGTTTGATCCTTGACACTTGACTTATATGTTCCGGTGTCCCCTAAATGGGGCAGAGGGCTACCACAGATCTCCGCCATCCCGTGGTCTAAAATAAAGATATTTTCTTCGCCTCTGCGATAATCGCCCGCCGCCAGGTCTGCTTAGGGCGGCCACGTTTACGTTACCCTTGGGGGTTCTAATCTAGGGCTTGCTTTGGTATGTCGATTCTAGTCACGGGCCTGTACCACTGAATTTAACGCGAATATTATACAGTTTTCACTATCGCGCTGCTTCGGCTTTGCTATTTCAAATTAGGTAATCAGGGGGCGCGGTTTGTATCGGCGAGCTGTGTTGGCGGCTTAAGAGTGTATTGGGCAGAATTGGACAGCAGTGTCCATTTTGGTACCTAACGCATTTCAATTGGATTAGGCTGATCAGACTACGATAAACTAGCTCTTTGTTTTTACCATGATAGCACCCAAGGATTGCAGTCGCTAAAGGAGAACTTGAATCTTCTGTAAGTGAAATAAAGTTGATATTTGTTTGTGGATGTCGCTGTATTTGGATAGGTTACATAGCAAGCAAATCTAGGGTTTCAGTGTCTAAAGTGCACTTTTTACACTAATGTTCCGAAGCATATGGGATCTCCCGCATGATCCTGCAGTTCTGGCTACCTACCCTATCTCGGAAAACACAGCCGTATCTATATAGTTATACAGGATGATTTTTGGTCATCAACGTTCCCGAAAACTACGGAATCTCCTTATCATCACGATAATTTTTCTCCATGGAATGGGTAGTGTCTGGTTCCCAAGATATTAGGGTCCAAAGTTGAGTAAATAGACTGCGTTTTTCTGCATAAATGCACATAGTCGCGCGTAGCAAGATTTGTTCACGAGAAATAATTAATATCTGTCTATGAAAAAACTAGCATAAACACTGTAAATTTCGCCCGATGAAGTAATTAAAGATTGAAAAAAAAATCATCGTTTCCCATTTTTTTGGCATTAACTTGCTTTATTTGATCTATAGAGTACGTAACCTTCGTTAAGAGAGGCAACGCTACGAGAGAAAAACATCCTGTATATGTATAGGTATGTACTTATTTCTCAAAGACCTTGTACCCAATAGATCCAGTTACTTAACCAATCACATGCGGGCAGATCATCAACAAGAGGATACTTTCCTTACACGTATCCCTACTTACTGAAATAGGCCATAGAACTATAGACAACTTTGTCATATGCCAGATGCACGTGAAATTAATTCTCAATATTAGATCAAAATAACGAACTTGTACTGTGAAACGAAGCTATGCCCCCTGACTCTGGTACCTTAGTTAAAGTTGATATCTTACTACTTCCTCTTAATGTATAGGTATATATCTATATATTCGTATACAACACATACACTACACACACGTAGGGTATAAAGGGTTAGCCGGAACTGCAGGATCTCGATGAAAATCCTACAGCCACGTTTAGCATAGCGCGGACAGATGTAAAAGATCAATGACAAGTTGATAGCTCATCGCCTGAGAGAACGCTCTCACATCTGACTCTTAAGACATGCACAGAAGTAGATATAGCTAATGTGTAAATAAATGGTTTGTGTACACACGGCTGCTGCGTCTTTTTTGAACTTGGCTTTGACACAGCCGCGTGTCTAGATAAAGTAATAAATAAATAAAGAAGGAGTTTTACGAATTTGCACGTCTGCATCAAAACTACCCTATATACACTGTTTATCGTGTCGGGCCGCGCCACAGTTTCCGTTTACAGTGAATGCGCGGCCATCTTGTCAGCGGAAGTAGTAAACCCTTCCGCAGCGCCTCCTGTCGGCGCGACGCGAAATGTGTCGTTTGCATTTACTTTTTTGTGTTTTTATTTCGCCCTCCACGTTGTTAGTGCTTCTCTTTTTCCAAATGGCGCTTTAAAGTTTAATGTATTGTACGTTTGAAACGGTTTTGTTGGCATTATTTAAGAAGTAGTTTGATAATGCTAGGGAAGATGATACTGAACACGTAAGAAAATTATTAGAAGTATCATTAGCATCTCGTTATCATTACTTTTGCATTCACATAAGTATTGAGAAATTGTAAAAAATTGTCTGAAAATTGGATTTCAAGGATGCCGCATAGTTATTTATCAAGTATTGGTAGATAACTATGCGGCATGGATAACCTACCATCGGAATGAAGCTAATTGTTTCTAGTCTATTTTAGAGTATTTTATATAATATTTTTTAATATCCCATTGGAATAGATATCTAGGTAATCGACACGCTAATGGACAGAGGAACGTTCCCGTCACAAGAACGTAGTTACAACATGATACATCTCCAAGGAACTCACGAAAATATACTTACAATTTTTCTCCCAAACCGATGTGGAATTGACAGATGACAGCTAATATTAGAATATCTTAAACCAGGTTGCTATTTGTAAAACGAATTGTATGGCAGCATGAACTCTATACGTTTGCCTTAGACGCCATCTTTGTTTCTGTGGCTTTTGGCGGGAAATTTGCGTATAAAAAGAGTTGTCAAACGTGTGTGATGTGATGACATGATTGAATTTGAATAACGAAATATTTAGATCACGTGTTTTGGAGGAAAACATAATTTATATGGCTTACTTTTTCTCTTACAGGTAGGTAGGTATTAAATAAAACATTGAATAATTTGAAATACTTAATATGAAATTGAATTGCGATTGTATCAAACTTTCATTATCTGTTGATATTTTTTGCATAATTATTCAGAGTTTAAAAAGTATCAACAAAGTTACTTAGATACTTAATATAAAAACATCAGTGTCCATAACACTATTCTGCAAAAAAAACCTGCCATTCTAGAGTCCCCTCTGAGCTTGCACTCAGGCTGTAAAGAACCATATTCATTTTTATTTTGTTTAAAACAAGCCGCGACATGTTAAGAGCCCGCAACGGTGTCGCGTTCCAACACTTGAAGCAATCGCAAAGAATATATGCAGTTATCAATGCAGATCTTCGACAATGGCACAGCGACTGGGGTTCGTCTACCACCGGGCTCTACACCCTTTGTTTCCCATCGCGACTTTTATTTTTTTTCTGTCTGTGATTCTGAATTTCTGATTCATATAAATATTCCCACGGCTGAGTTCTCGAAATGTGGTAGCTAGAACTGCAAAATCCAAGGAGATCCCGCACTAATCAACATCAATAATCAATGGAGATCCACAGCCACGTTTTCGATAGCGGGGACAGATGAAAATGGTCAGTGTTAAGTTGCTAACTAATAGCCTGAAAGAATGCCCAGTTCATTTGTTGATTCTTACGACGACGTGCACGGAAAGATGCAGCTGATTCTAATTCATTCTATTCTAGTAAAGCCCCGCATCAGCACAGGATGGTCAGCAAAGGATATTGGGTCCGGAGGTGAATGAACCCCAGCTAGAAATTTGAACTTCCGAAAGTTAACAATACGATCAAACGTCATACATAATAGCATATAGCTTAGCGAATGAATCATAGTCTCATAATCCTATTTATAAATAAACTGCTTGAACCTCCTCTTTGTTCTGCTTACGTTCCAACCCGTCTCCGGAGTGCTCATAATGCGATATACCCGAAAAATATGGTGCGGGTAGATGACAACTACCGTAATGGGAATACTCCCACTCTGCCTAAAGATGCTCGTTACTCGACTAATAAAATGTGCTGATATTTTTATTGGCTGAGAGGGCATTCTCCCTTTACCAGCTTTTTGGCTTAAAAAAAATTGGTTAAAATTTTCGCTGGAAAAATGAAGATACCTATATCTACCTAAGTACATTTGTTGTGGCGCATAGCGTATGGTATCCATCATACTATGCGTTATTCTTCTGATGTTTCGTACACAGTAAGGTATGGTTAAGTATGTACCTATACAGGCCATATTTTTCTAGCATACTTACCAAATATATAGTTGAAAACATGCACAAGAATACATTTGAATAATACGTATATAGATTTACATAGTAGAAAATATAAATTGCAAATGGTCGTAAATGAAGCTGGCAACACTAACGTTTCGTACATAATTTATTAGTAGAGCAAACAAGTTGCAAATTGGCCTGTAGACGAGGACGTTTTCGCTAAATACCTATAAAAATGTCTGTTCCAGTGAAATATTGTTAGTGGCGTCTTGGCACGAGGGGCAGGCGGGCGCGAAAAATAACGAGTTTTGTACCTTATATCCAGTTACTACACACACACTTTTAGATGTTGGTAACACTGTTTTGGATAAGGTTTTAGAAAAAGAATATATATTTTTTAACAGGTTAAAAATGTATTTGAATACAAAGTATTTCACACATGCCTTAAAAAAAGGATAAAATATGACGTTAGCACAATGCAGACCCACCTTTTGCATATGTTTTCTGTGGAGTAAGCACGAACCTTTTTACGCGGCGCAATGCTAGCGACTCGCTAACAAAATCGATGTGATTTGACAGTTGGACAATAACGTTACGGACTATCGAGAGGTTCGTGCTTACCCCACTGTTCGTTATATTGTTATGGCGCCCAACGTGGGACCAAAAAGGCCAGATCTGCTGTTGTAAATATAAAAATACGTTTATAAAACTTAATTAAGATTAATATAATTCAGACAGGCTCTACAGCGAACAATTATACCACAAAGTTAAGTATTTGGCTGATGGCGCCCAACGTGGGGCTTATAAAGCATAACAAACATGTTAAATTTTTTTTAATTATATCAGGTGATTGAGTATGATTTAAGACTAGATATACGATGTCGTAAGTACATCTGTACTAGGTCAGGTATCGGCATGGGTTATATTTTTATTTCAAAGAAAACGCGGAATAGGTAATATGTAGGTACGTAATTATTTAAGTAGTTGTCTAGTTATGTTATTGTGCTGTAGTTTTCTGTATGCGGATCTAGTGATATTAAATAAACAATGCAGTAAAACGGATACAAACAGCACATTTCTCAGTAAATGAAGCACAGTCACTGGACCTGACAACAATACAGCTACTGGTGAAAAATGTTGACACCCGCGCATACATCTCTCCGCAATATTTCAGCCGTCCTGAGAGATGACTATGCTTTGGTAAATGTTGCTGTGTCGAAAGCTAAAAGTACCCTCAAATTATCTTTTACTATTTCTTACTACACTGTTGATAATTTTTTCTACATATTAAGTTTGTAATGCCGATTTAACTAGCATTGTTTTATGTATAAATAATAAAATATTTACTAGCAATAACCATATCTTAAACTGAATGTGTTGAGTTATTTCAGTGAAATAATCTTCCTTCGTGCATGAAAATCAACCGTCGTAATTTTCCTACAAAACATAATTTATCTTCAGATATGTTAAACAAAGTTAAGTTCTCTCAACCACTATGAATAAATTACTAAAAATCTATTTTCTGTACATCCGTCTTCAGCAAAGCATAATTCGTAAATCCCGTGGAAACTTGCATACTTTAGTGAGAACTAAGTTTGTATGATTAAGTGCCTGCTCAAAAATAACGGGTGAAGTCACTTAGATAAATATGGAAACTTGGAGTCGTGAATAATGTTTCTATTTAATGCCATGACTTGGTTTTGGTTTAGCATAGAATATCTATAAAACTTACTCTATCTAGCTACTTTCCAAACATTAATAATTTACTCTGTTCGATTTACGTTTTGATTTTCTTAGATTTAATTAAGTACCTAATACATACGTACGTACAAAGATCACCGATATAGCTTGTTAGATATGTATATCTGTACCTAGTTATAAGTAGATAGGCTATACGGTGGCTACGACCCATCGCCTATTCAAAGGAATAAAGTCAGTATGAAACGGGCCCGCCTTTGGTTTAGTTGTCTCATTTCGTCCTACCCATCAATATACTAAACAAGTGGCGACGAGGATGGGTTCAGTAAGCTAGACCTGTCAATGGCCTACAATCAATTTATTCTCGATGACAACTCGCAAAAGCTTACTGTAATAAATACACACAGGGGTTTATTTAAATCCACTAGGCTAGTGTTCGGTTTGTCATCTGCGCCGGCCATATTTCAACGCGCCATGGAGAGTGTACTGGCGGGGCTGGAAGGTGTTGTGTTTTTCTTAGATGATGTGTTAATAACTAGTGCAAATGAAAACCAACACAAACAACGGTTATTGTCTGTATTTCAACGTCTAAACGATGCCGGGTTGACCGTACAAACCAGTAAATGTGAATTTTTCAAAAATGAAATTTGCTACTTGGGCCACGTGATCGATAAAAATGGCATAAGGAAATCACCCCAAAAAGTTGAAGCAATTGTAAAGGCCCCCAAACCACAAAACGTTCAACAATTACAGTCGTTCCTCGGCTTAATTAACTACTATCGGAATTTTGTGTCAAACGCGTCATCAACTCTAAGTCCACTATATAATTTACTACGTAAAGAGGTAAAATGGGAGTGGACAAAGTTACATGACGAGGCCTTTAATGCGATCAAAGAATTACTTTGTTCCGAACGAACTTTGGCACATTACGACCCAGAAGCGAAAATTATACTTACCGTGGACGCGTCACCTACAGGGTTGGGGGCAGTATTGTCACAAGTCGGTAAAGATGGTTGCGAAAGGCCCATATCTTATGCATCGCGAATATTAATTGCAGCGGAAAAAAAATATGCACAAATTCAAAGGGAAGCAACAGCTATAATTTTTGGTGTAAGACGATTTCATCAATATTTGTACGGTCGTTCAACCCCCTTTGTATTGCGAACAGATCACAAACCTCTCCTCACAATATTCGGTCCACATAAAGGCATTCCTGAGGTCACGGCGAATAGACTCCAGCGGTATGCTATATTCTTGAGCGCATATAATTACATAATAGAATATGTGCGAAGTGTGAATAACTGCGCCGATTATCTTTCGCGAGCCTCGATACAACAAGATAGCGCGGGGGAAGGGGGGCTGCCAGGCGAATGCAGCGAGCACCACACAGACGATGCGGCTTATATTAATTTTGTTTTACAAGGTGACCTTCCCGTGACGCATCACGATATACGGAAAGAAACCGACCGCGACCCCATTTTATCCAGGGTAAAACGTTACGTAACTTTAGGCTGGCCGAGAAAAATGAGTGAAGCACAATTAAAACCATATCATATTTGTCGTTTACAATTATCTTTAGAAAACGGTTGTTTGATGCGGGGTCATAAGATTATCATACCGGAATCTCTGAGGGAAGGAATATGTGCCGAACTACATCGCTCCCATTTCGGTGTAGTTAAGATGAAAGCGGAAGCGCGCAGGAGGCTGTGGTTCCCCGGCGTGGACGCGGCGCTGGAGCGGCTGGCGGCGGCGTGCGCGGTGTGCGCCGCGCTGCGCCCGCGCCCGCCGCGCGCGCCGCTCGCGCCCTGGCCGCTCCCGCACCACTCATTTCAGCGGATACATGTGGATTTTTTGGGACCGTTTAATAATCAGATGTTTTTGGTCATTGTCGATGCCTATAGTAAATGGGTGGAATGTTATACTTTAACCACATCGTACGGTACTAAAGTTGTAATTAATAGATTATGTGACTTCATGTCACGTTTCGGGATGCCACAGACATTAGTGAGTGATAACGGTACTAGTTTTACATCACACGAGTTTGAAGATTTTTGTAAAATAAATGGTATAAAACATATTCTCTCACCGGCGTACCATCCCTCCAGTAATGGCCAGGCCGAAAGTATGGTTAAAGTAATTAAAAAGGGATTAAAAACCGTTATCTTAGAAGCAAAAAAGGGAACTTTACAAGAAGAAATTTCAAAATTTTTATTTTACTATCGGAACTCTAGGAACAGCACCACTGAAAAATCACCTTCTGAAATAGTTTTTGGTAAAACTTTGCGCTCACGATTAGACTTATTAAAAGATAGTGCATCATCATCTCCCGCTTCAGACCTTTCTCATACGGTAGAACGCAACCAGTGTTTACAGGCTAAAAATTATAAAAGTAAACAACGGCAAAATTACGAAGTAAACGACACAGTCTGGGTTACAAAACATTTAAATAACAAACATTTTCAATGGATTGAAGGAGTCATTATAAAGAAACTAGGGGCGGTAATGTACTTAATATATATACCACCCTTGAACTGCGAAGTAAAAAGACATATTGACCAAATACGCACGAGGGTCTGTCACCAACTGAACAGGGATGGTTATTGGGATCCAAACGTCATTCCCGACATAGAGCCAGCACAACGCCGAGACTCTTCTTCCATCTCGGAGTGTTCAGGAAGAGAGGAGGAAGGTGAGGAAACGACAGCTGAGGACAGTCCCGGTCGGACGACGCCGGAGCAGGCCGCTGTTAACCCCCGTCGTCTGGAGATCACCCCATCATTTTCGACATCTTCATCCCCAATGAGTGTTACTCCAGAGAAGGAAGAAATTGACCCAGTAGACCCTTCAGACGAAATGGAAACATCACAGACTGGTCGTTCGATGTTTGATTTAAGAAATCTTTTTTAGTTTAAATATGTATTTAACTTTTATTTTAAGTTCTTCAGTTAAGGGGAAGGGGTTGTTAGATATGTATATCTGTACCTAGTTATAAGTAGATAGGCTATACGGTGGCTACGACCCATCGCCTATTCAAAGGAATAAAGTCAGTATGAAACGGGCCCGCCTTTGGTTTAGTTGTCTCATTTCGTCCTACCCATCAATATACTAAACATAGCTCAACGTTCCAGCAAGCTGAAGTGGCAATGGGCAGGGCACATAGCTCGAAGAACTGATGGCCGATGGAGTCGGAAAGTTCTAGAGTGTATACCACGTATCGGCAAACGCAGCGTGGGAAGGCCACCCGTGGCTGCTTCCGACCGGTCTGAGTGGAGGTTGTTGGGGGAGACCTGTGTCCAACAGTGGACTTCTCAGGGCTGTAAATGATGATGATGATAATGACATACGTACCTAATAATGATATTATAGTTATGTTTGAGTTAGACAGATGTCTATAGTCGTAATAACTTTGGAATAGGTTATCTACCTACCACACGGGTGTATTCTCAAAAATAGGGTAGCTAGAACCGCAGGATCGCTTATGAGATCCGACAGCCACAGCGAAGTTAGATGTAAAAGATCAGTGACAAGTTGCTAGCTCATTGCAAGAGAGAACGTTCTTAAATTCTCTCGACTCTTACGACGCGACGCACGGAAGGAAATACTGTTGATCTATTCTAGTGAAGTTCTTTACAATGTCTATAGGTTTATAAAATCGAGGTATCACTAATTAAAATATACTATGTAATTTTAATCTGGTATCACCAACCCTCCCGGGGTAGCCAGTTGCAATAAATCAACAACAATTAAATAGCTCGACAAAAACACAGCTTAATTTAGTCAGTGGCAACCCTAAAGCCATTAATCAGAGAATAAGTGCATTCAGGTTAAATCGGCCTTCTTAATCGTGAGGTGCAATCGTATATTTCTTGATTAAGAGCTCGTAAAAACGTCGTCTCACTCTGATATATGAGTAGAGAGCGGGAGCGGAGATTAAACCGGTCGGTATGCTCGTTCTAGTGATGTATAGTTGCCGATAATGTTACCATGATAGTTTTTAATAATATTAATCATCATCATCATCAGCCTTAATGCAGTCCACTGCTGGACGTAGGCCTCCCCCAGGGCACGCCTCAAGACTGCCATGGGGGGTTTTACCCATAGTCACCACGCTGGGCAGGCGGGTTGGTGACCGCAGTTTGTATTTTGGACTATGTTGTCAACACGGGAGGCGCTGCTGCCCACCTACCGGAAACCCTTAATCGCCTCGTACGATACCCACGGGCAGATATTGGGTGGTACGAATTCTACTCTGCCGGCACCACGCGGCCATAATATTAATAATTACTGTGAAATACAGGCAGTGTTACCGTATGGTGTCGGCAGAGTAAGATAGCACCACCCCATGGGTATCGTTAGAGGCGATTAAGGGTTTTTGGGGGAGGCCTACGTCCAGCACTATTGCAATAGGCTAATGTATGTATGTATATTATTACGTGTTGGCAATGTTATTGCGTGGATTACAGACAAGATATCAGTTAGGATTCCTAGTTAGACATCTAACACTATATCAACCCTTTAAATGTTCTAGATTCGTCTTCCCATGTCTTTGATTGGTCTCTGACACTCTTAACCCTTCTACAAGTTTCCTTTTAATTTTTAATTAGCTCTCTTGTAACTCTTTGTGTGCACTGCTCTACATTTTTTCATCTTGTCTTTGGTTTGGCTCTCTATTTAGCCACTGCTTAGTCAGATGACCTCAAAACCATGGCTAGCAATAAAAGGACGTTTCAAACCCAACAGATCCTCAAACTCATATGCGTCACGTAGCTAATACCTCCCAGTAATATGTGAGGGAATCACTGCGGAGTGTGGGTAGAAATGAATTCGCGCGTAATTCCGCCGTGACAGATCGCACGCCTGCTCTGCATATTTCACGTACAAACGACTCTAGTTATTACACACCTGGCGTTTTTGGTGATTCATTAGATATGGCCACAGCTCTTGGAAGAAGAGGCATCTGATGTAGAAGTAAAAATGCAGAAATAGTGAATGCTAATAATAAAACAAAAAAAAACTGATAGACTTTCTACTTCTTTGATTTCGTCGCTGACTAAAAAAAACTAATCCAGAATTTAAAGAAAATATTATGTATTTCCGGCATAACAAATAGCGTTCATTTTAACTCTATTTGCTCCCATTTTAACTTGAAAAGCCGACGGACACAATCATCTTTTACATGCATGAAAATAAAAACCCAGGCATGGATGCAAGATTATAATCTCCAATCTTGAAGAACTCTGCGAAGATGGTATCCGCATGTAACATAATAGCCGAGTCCGCGCGTCCTTTCCGCCGGGTGTCTGTTAGATTTACGAGCTCTCGCGGAAAAAAATGTGAACTCCCCGAAGGAAATTCGCCGGTTTTATTCGGACAATATATTTTATTTGTCGGAAATGATGGCGGGGGCGCTCGATGACTGCAAGATTAATGGCCGCGATCCCGTAAATGATGGGGCGCTTCTGTATATTTTAATTTTGAATTAGACATTAATATTTATGTTTTCGGAGAGGCTTGTAATGATCTGGGGCTCTATAGTCAACTCGCCCTACTCGGAACTCAGACTTTTTAATATATTCATAACCCTGTTGTTCATTTATACTTATTGTAACAGTTTTGAACACGTCTGTACACCGACTTGAAATAAACAACAGATTTGCCCAAATAAAGAGTAGGCCATTTAACTAAAGAAAATTATTAAAATAAATTCGTTTGGTTTACTGATCCCATGGTCCGAGTTCCGAGTAGGGCGAGTTGACTAAAGAGCCCTAGATTGCAGTGTTCATTGATATAGGTACCTATTAAATGAACAGATGTCCCAGTCTGCAAGATTTTTCATCAGTATCTTTAATACGGTACATTTGACGAAAAATTAACTTTATGTGATGTAAAAAAGAAAATAATCATTTTATAATTTTAAATATAAAATTTCTTCTTGGGGTAAGTACCCACCATGCCGTCCGACAGCACTTTTTCCTTCTTATGACGTTCATTTACCTTGCAACTATCCAGAAAATGATTTTAAAAGAGTTTACATAATGGCTCATTAAACTCTGACCTGACCTCTCCTCAAGCACTCCTCAGAACCCTCGCTGTCCAAGCTAGTGCTACTTAGCGAGGTGTCATCCAACTCGTGTTTTATGAAGGAAGTTGTTCATCAACCCATAAATCTCTTCTGCTAGGCTCGCTGACAACATTACTCGGTACAGCGAAATAAGCTATATTTACTACCTACCTATATTGTTTTATTTTGCACAAGTGGCGTCTACTAGTTACTAGAATTTTATTAGATTGCTATGCCGTCTTTGTGGGTTCGATTATTTTTAAAATGTTTAAATGAAAAATAAATTTTGGGTCTTCAATACGATTTGCGACGTACCTACTAGTCAACACTATTTAGGTGTTTTTACTTCACACTTTTTCTCAGTGCCTACTGAATTTCATAATCTATGACGTCCCCAAAATATTGTACCATTTTTTCACCATACATGTACTAGACTATAATTTGAACATGTAAGTGGCAATAATAAATAGGCGGCGTATTCTTGGCGTAGACTGTACCTAACTTTTTATCACCTCATAATTTGCTGCAGTTGATATTTATTATTTATTTATCAACCTTTCCCACAGATCCTACTCTTCGGGGTTCACTATTCGGAAAATTTCGACGAGAATCCTCAACATCTCAACCGAGTCACCCCGAGTGATATATGGCAGGGCAATGTCGGGCGCGGAAGAATCACATTTGACAAATTCATTCCTGTCTTGACGCCCGCCCTCTCTCGCTAATCCGCCCCTGGTCGAAGCTTTTGCGAGATTAATTGCGTCTTTATATCCATGTGATTGAGAAGGTGTGGAGGATATTAATTTCTTTTTTTGGAGGATGCTAGATGTATTTTAGAAAAATACTTTGTACACAAGATGATCTTTCATCACATTCTGGCCACAAGTAATAAGAAAGAAAGAAAGAATAACAAGTTCTTGTATTACATAAAAGTGCATAATATACACTATAAACATGGCAAGGATAGGAAAAGTATACAGATAGATAAAGTAATGGAAGAGGGAGTTAACATATCCAATTATGGAAAAGAATTGATCCATATGTTTTTGAATTTATTTCCTGAAGTTATTGTTATTGCTTCCGAATTATAAGAGATTTGGTATAGGTGTTGCGGGCATATTAAATAACAAAATTGCTAGGCACTTTGAATTTTGCTTAGGTTTAGTCAGAAAATGTAAGGACGTTTAAAATAACAACACACAAGCAGCGCGAGCGAAGCGAGCGTTTGAAAGTTGTGGCCAGCGAAGTTAATTTTCCAATATGCCTGCGATATATACTATGTGTTGTAGATAGACAGACACAGTATATTACTACATATATGCTTATTCTGTATTTATATGCTATGTTATCTATGGCGTAACCTTCGCCCGCAGATTTACGCAGTGCACCCGTCTCGGGACAGATCGGTTTCATCAGGTAATAAAACATTGTGGGTAGGCACGGTAGGGGGACCAGGGTTTAAGGTTTTGTCTGGATTTTTCAACATAAGCTTATAATAATTAATTAAGTAGGTACCTACCTATATAAAACGTAAGTGATAGAATAAAATATAGTTTATTACATTGCACATAACATTTATTATTTTGCAGGAGAGCTTAATGCTTTATAGCATCCTTTTCCAGGTAAATAGATGTAATGCCTATGCTTTACTTGCTTTTGATTTCCGATTACATCCAGCACCAGTATGATGAATTTGGTGAGAGCGAGATGTCTCACTTTTAAACGTCAAATCCACAGAGCTAAGTAATAACTAGACAAGGCAAGTGTTTCTGCTTGTTGTGTAAAAAGGGATTGCAAATCACTTCTATCAGCCCTAATTCCTTCAGTCCTAGCTGGAGAACGAGTGTCTATTCTAATTCTTAAGTCTATTTTTACATGCAAAGCACATCCACTTAGTTTATCTAGTTAATAATAGCTCTGTGAATTTGACGTTTAAATGTGAGACATCTCGCTCTCACCAAATTCATCATACCGGATCAGATATATAGGTAAATGCTATTAACTTTTAGGTTCGATCAAATTTCTTTACATGTTGCTTCTCAACACTATGACCATATAAAATGTCGAATTTAAATAAACATTGTCTGTAGTGGACTCTCTCCAAACTCTTCAAATCGCTGCTAGAAGATCCCTAATACGACACAAACTAAAACTTAAAATAAAATAAAACATTTGTCCAGACATTTCACATTTCCACATGGAAACCCTACCGAGTGAAATATGGGGTCAGGTCGAGGGCGCGGAGGGCGGGGAGCTCGTAGATCAAGCCACATCGACTCGTGTTAACTGACAGTGTACTTTGGCCCTTTCTACGGGATTTGTTTCTCAGATTTTTTGGGTAGTAGTAGTATAAATCCAGCGCTTTATTTTTTATAAAATTATTAATAAAGAAATGGAAAAAATTCTTCACCCGAGTGGGAATCCAACCCACGACCTCTGCATTCCGTGCCTTTTATTTTTTAGTCTAAAATTACTCAATTTTAGTGTTCTTTACGTACTCATCATGTTTGGCTGGTATTCTACGTACCTAATCTATAGTTTGAATACTAAAGCATTATCTTCTATGGTGGAAAGCTTTTCCGTATTAGCGACATTGCTAAGATAATATTCCTTGGTTCCAATTTTTTCTTATTAGAACCATTTGATTCTTTACCTACATCTGGATCCTAATCGCAGCGCCACCCTACACTTACTGTACGTAGATAAAGAAAATGTTATAAAAATTCTTTGAGCCATTTTTAGCGATACGAGCGGTCGTTCGCAATTAATTTTAAAGTGAGAGTCCTTTGACCTTATAATTACCGCCTATCACTAAATATTCACAATGATAAACTGTATTTTATAGGCAATAAACGATGAATTCGGATGATAAAGTTGTTTTCCACCACATTGTCGTTTGATTCTCTTTACTTCGGTCCGCCATTCCGCGACATTAGCACTAATGTTAAATTATTTGGAAACCTTTTACAGAAGAATAAATGTGTACTCTCTTGACTTATTTTACTACTTTTTTATACACAAATTTCATATTTTATAAACATTCATTATAAGTTTCGATATACATAATGTATTAGTTTGCTTTCTTTGGAAGAGCGCCTGATTGTAAAAGAATAGCAATGCGTACAATATGTCAATTTAGTACCACTTCAATGGTAAGTGTAAGGAAAGGCGATATTCGTCTGTTTAAAAAGATTATACGCTAGTTTCTCGAAGGCCAATGAATGTTAACTCGCGGTAAAAATGGGTCAAATATCTAGGAAAGTGACAGATAAATCGACGATCAACAGTAGATTATATTCGAGACTGCTAGCAAGATGGGCTTAAGTACCTTTAGGTGTTCTTATAAACTACCACAGACACTAAATACATAATGTACATATTGACGGCCGATTGGTCTAGTAGGTAGTGACCCTGCCTGCGACGCCATAGGTCCTGGGTTCGAATCCCGGTAGGTGCAAACATTGATATGATGAATATCCGAGTCATGGATGTTTCTATACTTATCTATGTATTTATATACCGTTGCTTAGTACCCACGACATAAGACCTTAGGGATCTTGATGTGGGACTAGGTTAATGTGTTGTGTAGTGTGTGAATATTTATATTTATATATGTATATTACACACAGTTTCAGGTAAATTTCCAAAATCGGGTTGCCAGAGGGCTGACAGGATCATAAAAGAGATACCACAAACACGTTTAGCCTAGCGGGGATAGATGCACGTGATCTTGATGGTGATGATTCTATCGGCTTGTTAAAGATAAATCCAAAGAGAATAATAAACCTAACTACAAACACAATAATAGTAATTGCCGAATTTACCGCCCTATAAAACTAAAACGTAGGGAATGACATGGAAATTCTTTAAAATCTTTAATCGAGGCTACTTTACCTGTACTTTATAATTAAAGAACTGGCTTTCTTTGTTCCGCCTTTGTCAATTAATTATTATTTGTTTAATTGAAAGGTTTCGTATTCTATTGAAATCAAGGATAAGTAATAATAAGAAAAATGAATCGCCAAATGTGTTGGTTCTCTCAGGCGCAATAGGATAGCAGCAACTTAGTCACTGTTCATCAGACTGTGAGATCTCCTTTTTGATCCTGCAGTTCTGGGTAACCCAAACACTGACAAACGCTAAACTTAATGATGGCGCTAAACCGATTAAAATTTAATTTAGGTTTCTTATTTTTACTGTTTTTATACCTATATCCCTACGGTTTTATTCACAGTTTCAGAATATCCTACTTAATCTACTAGATATATACAGGGTGTAACAAAAGGGGTATGTTAAGCGAAAAGCTATGTAAATAGCCCACTAAAAAGAACCTATCCACAAAATTTCAGACTCGTAATCACATGTTTAATTTTCCACATAGTATGGAGAATTCCTAAACAACTAAGGAATTTTTATACAATCTTGAAAAATAAACATGTGATTTCGAATGTCCAATTTTGGAAATAGGTTCTCTATAGTGGGCTGTTTACATAGCTTTTCGCTTAACATACCCTTTCTGTTACAACCTGTATAATTGCCTACCCCGTAAGGGATAAAGGCGTGATTATATGTATGTATGTATATGTATAATATTTCTTTGATTTAGAATATGTATAGAGATATTTACCACATATTTGGAAAAGATAAAATACAAGTACTTATCCAACACCTAACAACATTGCCGGGTGTCGTGTCATTGCTTTAAATAATAAACAAGCTACTTTCAAAACTATCTTTCCATTAGAGTCATTAGAGCTACAAATAGATTTATTACTATTGATTATTTGATTACTGTACAGTACTTACGTGGCTGAGAAAATAAAAGACACGTAACGCAAAGACATTGGTTGTCGTTGTCATTTCTAATGGCTACTGTCGACGATATAATGATATCGTAGGTACGTAGGAAAAAAGTCAATAATACCATGGGGATATAAAATTTATAGATATTAAATTACTTTGTGAATATGCTGGCTATACCTACCTATTGAAATTAACATTAATGAATCCATAGTAGGTGTCTAAGTTATACGTGTATAAGTCACAGACAACTCCCTTGCTGGTCTGTGGTATAAATCCATATAGTAAAAAAATAAGAACTGCTTACAATAATAATTGCAATTGCAATTCTAATTAAAACAAAAATCTATGATAGAGCCGACAGTATAATGTACCTACCTGTATCTAGTTACTAACAAATTGCATTAATCGGTGTTAGGCTATTCGTTAACTATTTGTTTTAAAAAAATTATTAATAAAGAAATGGAAAAAATTCCTCACCCGGGTGGGAATCGAACCCACGACCTCTGCATTCCGTGCCAGCGCTCTTACCACTGAGCCACCGGGTCAATTACTCGGGTGACGAATTTTACCATCTCTTTTTGAAATTACATTATTGGAAACGTTATTTTTCATCCCGATAGCTATACATAAGCCAAATCTCGGTAAACAAAGCTGAATCCCTCAGCACAATGTTTTAATGATGAAACGATCAACCATATCCTAACGGATCATATTATGGAGAAGTGTTTTTATCTTAGTCAAGATATTATATATTATAAAATTATTAATAAATTTAAAATTATATTTGTTTTTAATCGATTATTTAGAAATAAGTATGTCAGGCCGCGTGGTACCGGCAGAATAGAGTTTGTACCACCCCATGCCTGCCCGTGGGTATCGTACGGCGGGCAGCAGCGCCTCCCGTGTTGACAACATTGTCCGAAAATCACACTGCGGTCACCAACCCGCCTGCCCAGCGTGGTGACTATGGCCAAAACCCCCCCCGGGGGAGGCCTGCGTCCAGCAGTGGACTGCAATAGGCTGAAGACGAGACGATCTCAAGCAAGAGGCACGACCGTAGCAAATGGTGGTCCCTGGCGGTGGAATCTCTTGTATGTTACTTCAGTTCTGGCCACCTCATTTTGGGATCACAGCCGTGTTTATTAGGTAAAACCTACGTCAAACTGAGATCGCATGGTCTACCATGTTGTTATATAATCCATGTCCTTGTCAGTCCCATGGAGAAACAGTCCCACTGTAAATCGAAACCTCGTGGTAACTTGTTATTCTATTGTCACTTTGACAGTTGATAACATCACTTGTCACTTTGTCAAGAGAGGGCAGGATGAAGCGGAAATATTAAATGTCAAATTGAATTTAGTTCGGGTATATTAGATTGTGAATGTAATAGATAAAGTACATTCCGAAGGATATGGCGGGATATTATATTTCTCGGGAGATGTGAGTTTGGGTGGTTTTGAGCTTTTGCGGTTAACGAAAGCTTTTATGTAACAGCAGATTTTTTTACCCTGGATATATGTACCTAGATTCATACATAATACTATGTCGACCATCGTTACATTATGATTTATATATTTATACTAATTAATTTGCTAATGCCACAGGATTAAAAATATCTACTGTACTTACTAACTACTCTTACTAATAATACGAAAGTAACTATGTCTGTACGTCGCGCTTTCATGGGGAAATTACTGAATCGATTAAAATGAAATTTGGTAAACAGAACCTATCTAACTCTAGAGCCTAAAAAAGACATAATGTCACTTTGTTTCTTTTTATCTCTCAAAAATATGTTTTACCTGAAGATTACATTTTCTTTTTCTCTGCAGTTACTAAAGAAAAGGTACTATATACATATACAATATTATGTGGGTAGTTGTGGTTTTCCAAGAAAATTGTCGTTGCAAATATGTAAGTAACAAGAAGTTGGTATACTGGCCGGTAGAAGTCCTGTCATCCTATTATTATAATTGTAGCTTTCAATATAAATCTTTAGTGCAACAACAACTCGTATATTATAGTTTTTACGCAACAGTACCAATAGCAGTTCACTCTATTTATACTCCAACCCGCACTTGAAGATACAAATGCAACAAAAAGCGGATTAAGGGGGCCCATTCTCAACGCTCGGCATTGTCACCGAAATCATATTGTGTCATATTGTCGTGTGACGAACGCTAATTACGCGCATGAATGGTCGCCTTTTGACAGCTCCGTGACATGTACACGATGAATTTTGTTATTATAGTTCATTGTACCGCTTTATAGTAGGGCAAAACGAGCGTTACACACTGGAAATATAGTCGAATTTACTCTGTTACGTGCTGTTAAAGCTTAAATAGGCTTGTTTTGGTTATCAGTCCCCGATCTCGACGGTTCCCGACCACTGATTTAATCGGACTACTTCATAAACTGTAATTTATTTTTTCTATTGTAGCATTCAATGAGTTTAGATGTGTTAGAATTAATACAGTTGCATGTTTAGAGGTATTATTGGGAGCTGAATTTGTCGCATGAACTGAAATAGAGTTATTTATTGTTTGTATTTTTTACTTGATAAAAGATTTCATTTGACGATATAGGTAAATGTTTTAGTAGATTATTTGTTTTGATTAGTAGAGAATGTACTCGTAAAACTATTGGGCCTGTATCAGGCGAATCAAAAAGTAAACAGTTTGTTTTTCTACTAAATGCGAAATATAACCTTTTTTATAATGGTCTATTAATTAGACATTATGGTAACTAAAATCAAATCAGCACAAACAGCTACAATACAAAAGGTATGAATCTATATTTTTCATATAATCATATAGATTTTTTTCATAACATTATATATACGTTGTATTTACATTTATCACTATTTAGCATATAATTATTTACTGGTGAAAATATTTTCCCAAGATAAAATTTAAAATATCTGTAATCCGAAATTCCGAACATGTCAAAAAGCCTGTCGGTCATAATAAAATAAAAAAAATCAAGCAGCTGTTCACAGTCCATTTATTTTGTATCAAACGTATCAAAGCTACTGAATAGGATGCTCTATCTATTGATTCGAAGCTAAATTATTAATCCACAGAATAACTTGCCAGATTGCATATTCCCTATTGCGTGAGGGATTACCCAGTAGCAGCGAAATCTTATTTGTACACACGTAATCCGAGTACCACGAGTCAAATGACCGTCACTGCCCATTCTCCTTTTTGTTTTGTCGACCACGTCAAATTTTCGACCAACAACGCAATCGGGTACTTTAGTCACCCTCATATAAAGTCCCGAATCGGATAAGAATTTCATTGTAAATGCAAAATGAAGGTTGTTAATACAGAATCTGTCATGTCAAGCAAGCCTGACATAATGACAATATGAGAATCGAATGACGTTAAGCGATATTAGCTGACAGATTAGGGTGTTTATAGGAAGAATAGGGACCTAGGTAAAAAAAGTGGAACGTGGCTCGAAAGACGCTTTCCAAATACAGTATATTGTAAAGTAGGTAGCTTTGCAATTACTTCTTCAATCTAGGAAGTAACTGTCTACCTGCTGATAAAGCTGCAATTATTCACCTCCGTTATGAATATTTCATCTTGATGAATCCTTAACTTATTAATTTCAGTCAAGATTTCAGCTCTTCAAGATTGAATTTCCTTTTTTTTGGAATTTGTAATCCCAAATACATGGAGAATGACATCTCCTTTCCACAATGGATATAATCCAGCTTTGACAGTGCATGATTTACTTCCCTCTAAGTCAAACATCTCGTATTAAAATTGGCCGTTACTTTTTGCTATAATTTTATGCTTATCATTATTATAAAGGATGCGTCAGCTACATGAGAGTCCCAGCATCTGCTGTCCATTGTGTTTTCCTTTTGCACTCGTAATATTAGCGTTCTATTAGCATGTTTTTATTGGGACATGGGCGTTATGTTGAAATTCGAGAGGGTTGTGTATAGGGCGGGGGATTTCAATTTTTGTGATGGCTATTGAAATCGAAATTGTGGTTAGGGAAAAATTGTGTGAAAGTGTACAATTACGAGGTCTTATTTCTGATATGGATGGAGGATGTGTCAATGTGTTTTTTTAAACGGTGTAATAAGTACCTACCCTCACATTACGTACTACCTAGTAAAAAGCGTTTTTGCTGAATTCTGAAAGGACCCATTTCTAGCGTCAATGTGAACATCATCTCTACATAAATCTATCTATAATCAACCATAGGTAGGTACTTATATTAGATGAGAAAATGTTGTAACCTGGTTGTTTATTTAAATTTTCTATAAGCTTAGACTAGGTATGAATGATTACATACTGTGTATAACCAAATGGATACCTCTGTGTGATATCTTCCTTAGATTTTCATATCCTCCATCAATATGCATTGAAGTGCAATTTAAAACCTATGAATCAGCTCCGCAAAAACAATTTTCTAGAAAAAACAGACTGTTATGGGAATACCTAATTAATACGCAAATTGCTCTCTACCCTCCAACCATAGGGTTGCCCCACATCCTACAATTTTTTTATACCTAACAGGATTATCTATTCAATATCACATTAGCGTCATCAAGCTTTGATGTTTTGATGAATCGAGTCTTTTTTATTTATTTGTCGTATACTACGAATAACCTAGTTATAACTTTAAAACATTCAAACAGGTTTTTTTACCTTTGTCAATAAATACAAATGAACTTTAAGCTAATTCCGAGAATACTACAACAACATGTGCATGCATCTAAAAACAAATAAGTATAATAGCAAATTAACTATGACTCATCATATTCATATAAAAATCTGTGAATAAATAGTTGAAAATTTCGACGATCTCCAAGTTGTATCAGAAATCAAATAGATCAGAAACTACTACCAAGACACACAGCACTTGCTGTACTACTGTAGCAAAAGTCGTGAGCTGCCCACTGACTTCAAAATAAGAGGCTGACAGGACAGATCAATTTATATTTATTAGCCCAGCCCTGGCTCCACTTCTGCATAATAATCGACGAATTAGCATAAAATCGCGCTCCTAACTGCCAACGTATTTGACTTGCAAAAAATACCAAATAGGTAACCAACTCACAATTACCTTTGATTGGACCATTCTGTTCGTGCTGCTGCATAATCTTGCAATAGGGTCTTTTATACCGAATCTAGTGATTGATTGGTATCTCGGGATTGAATTTAATTTACTTCGAGGATTTAGGGGTCGATTTTTGGTGCAATTACTACCTATGATTCTCTATAGGGATGTTTTTTGTGTAGTTCAGACCCTGTTAGAAGACGAATCTTAGGTTTTAAGTTTATTTGCTTTGGTTTTTGATGTTGTCTGTGGTTTGGATTCCTAAGGAGTATGGTGTGAGGCAGACCGCCAGCTCTAAGACAAATACTGAACCTTTGTATAGTTATGTATTCATTCTAAAGAATCTGTATTGGATTATACAAGGTGATATTTAAGAAATGTACACACGTTTCTTTCCTCAAATAGCGTAAATAGTATTTGCACGGACATTGAAAACAAAGATAGGCCATTTATTAACTAGTGAAATAAGTACAGAATTTGGATGTCCTACATTGTCTACATTCAGTATGCTCAAGTTTCTTTAATTTGAATACATACATTTTCAGCAACTCAAACTGGAAGTAAATACTGATATTGTCGATAACTACCGCCAATTACGAGTACCAACTAATAATTTTCTACCTCAAACTAGTTTGACATCAAATTGTCGATTCAACAATTTTAGTAGAAACGTGACGTCAACCAAACTTACTTCTGCAGCCCCTAATCAACCTCAATTACTACGTTTCACACAAATCTAGGCTATATTATTACGTGTAAACGTCCTAGCATTAAACATAATTAAAATGGGTCGAAATAAACCACAAATGAATGGTTGGGTGTTGTAGTTGCGTGTGGGTGTGTGAGTGGGAGCTTGTTAGACAAATTCATGTGGTTAGGAGTAATTGTGGTGGATAAGAATGGTGGCAAGGGATGCACTAAATGTCTTGTATTCTTAGTGGTAACTTTTAAGATTCGGATGAGTGTTAGCGGTATTTTGTTTTCTTTGATATGAGATTTAATGAGAGTTATTATGTGTGATTGGAGTTTAAGTTAACGGTGAGCACTCAGGTCAGAGATAGTAGTAAGAAGTTCGTTTTCGTTGACACAGTTCAAAATAAAAAATAGAAAACTGTTTGGTTACTTTCAAGAGAGCTAAAAATCCTAAGGGAAACACTGTAGTAATTTATGGTCGTACTAACAAATCGGGGGTGTATTCTTGCGCCATAACTCATGGAATATCGCGGTCGTTGCGCCATTTAGCGTGACTTACAACATTTCTCGACAGATCGCGTACATGAAACGCCTCAAGTGAATATACTTTTACTGCTGTTGATTTTTCTTCGCATTCGATTTATATTAAATTTGTATTTGGAGGCGGATGAAGGAGCGTCAATAGCTCAGTCTAACTAAGCTAAGCTACCTTTGTCATGGCCGGTGCCTGGAAAGATAAATTTAAGCAGTTGCTTAGTTAGTCAAGGTAATCTTGCTAGAAGCCCTAGTAAGGCATACTAGTGATAACTTAAAGTATCATATAATCCTGACGTGTGGGGTGTTGTTCCGGAGTTGCAGGCCACAAAGTCAACTTATAATGTACCATCATCTATTTCAATTACCGTGCCGTGTGGTGTAAGTAGAGTAAAATAGTCACCCTATCTGTCCGTGGGTATCGAAGAGGCGACAAAGGGTTTCTTTGAGGTAGGCAGCAGCCTGTTAATAACATAGTCCGAAAACCAGTCTGCGGTCACCAACCCGCCTGCCCAGCGCAATCAATTGCTATAGCTAATATTTAGCGGTAGCCTTTGTCATCCCTATTCGCACTTATTCCGCCGTAATTCAGCGTATAATCTCCTAATGCGACTAGATGAGGACACACGGCGGACGCGGTTTCTGTGATGTTAACTAGTGATGTGAAAGTCATGTTAAATTCGGCATTAGTTATTAGCATATCGTCGGGGATAGTGCAAATCCGCGAATCTACCTTACGTAAAGTCCGCGTATCTGCAATAAATTTTGTTTTACAGGGGAAGGTTAAAACTTCATAAGTTTCTTATTTAGAGTGGATTGCACGCGAAAGCTTAAATTAGCTACCGTGTGTCAGATACGCGGAATTATCCAATGCCAGTTACGCGGATTTGCACTATCCCCGACGATATTTAAAAAAAAAACATTTTTACCCGACTGCGCCAGAAGGAGGGTTATGTTTGAGAGTATGTATGTATATTCCTTTGGAACGCTCAAGGGCCTATATACGGCTAGTCGCATTTGAGCTTGAGATGTATTATTATTCGTCTTGGTCGTGAGAGTGGCACTGGGTGAAAATTTTTACGCTGTCGGTTTTTTTTACGGCTTAATTACGTTGTCGTCGCCTATATTATGAATCTGTTACAGGATTGACTTATAGACCGTAGTTAACTTCTACAACTTGATATAAAAGTATCATAATTTATAGCCGCGGAAGTCGTCATACCATTCTGGGTAAGGTACGAGTACAGTCTCAAAATACGCTGAAATTCGGCTTGCACAAACCGATTGAACATTCCGCCGAATCCAAAATTTGGCAGGACCCACATTCGGCGCAGCACTAAGTCATAACTTACAAATTTAACGACAAAAAGCCGAGCCATTTAACGTGAAATACTGCGCCAACCTTCATAAAAGTTAAGGCGAGCTTACTGAAACGTTGTTCCTTTTATTTATGTAAGCAATTTTGAGAAAGAGTTATGAGTAGTGCGGGCTTTTATTGTGTTTGCGGGTTTTAATGTTGAATAGGCTTTTAAGGAAATTATGTTGATATATGTAACAAGTTTGTTAACACTTGACAATATGAAAGATATCGAGGGGTAATAGGCGAAGTGAGCTAAGTGCCATCATGGACTATAGTAAATGTTTTTTGTAGTGAAAACTTATTTTTTAAAACACGTAAGTAGGTACACAAATCTATAAAAATCTACATTATTTTATGCAAACAGATAGATAATATCTTTGTGCCATTATTTACTATTATTGCAGTGTTCAGAGTCTGCGATATTTCTTCTATAATGACGTCGATGTAAATCCCAGTTACATTACTAACAGACCCAGCGGTAAGCTGTTAAACCTCATAATGTAGCATCTAGAGACATCTGCGGTGTTTTCACCTTCTGTAATATTAGCAAATGTATAGATAGATGAAAAATTACAGATAGAAAATCATATTTTTTTGTAAACAAAAAAGAAATAATCTATGAATTTCTTTATTACTATGTTTATAGCATGAAGCAGCGTTATAGGTATAATCAAAATCCATTAAGTCCTAATGTGATCATATTAAATAATGTTAAAGCGCTGTGGATTTCGGTAAATAAAATGTTTTAAAACATTTACAAAGCAGCCAGTGGTAGTTCAAAATACTTTATTTAAGAAAAAAATTACGCAATACCATATATAAGATTACAAAAAAAAAACATACAGACAAAAAGCTTTAATCCCCCCCTTTACTCGTACTTCAGCACAAAGATATCAAAGCACTCAGCACAACAAAGAAAGAACTTTCATAAAAATAATGCGCTCAAATTAATCTCTGTTTATTTGCATCAAGGGCCGCGCCTGTTAATTTGTGTAGCAGATGAAAAGTTAAGCTATTAGGGCTTTGGGCTCATGGAGCAACCATAGAGAAGAGGTGATGTAACCATTTACTTTAGTGACGAGCATTGTCCGTTTCATAGAATAGTTCCTATGCGTGATTTCGGAACTAACATTTTTTATATGCAGTGCAATAGAAAATATCGTCATACACATAGTAAATAGCGCCATCATCCATCGGAACTATACGTCGAAACGAACTCTGGAAGCATGTGGGTATTTCAAGGAAAAAATGGTCAGGCTGGCAATTTGAACTGGTTTTCATTTAACCTATAAAGTTCCACGTGGCTTGGTTAAGGAGAGCCTCGCTGCTTCTCAGGCACGAATACAGCAATCTAAAGAATCCAATGGGAAATATTTTAGTTTTTTTAATACGTTTGCATCAGAGCCCTGCCCTGTCATATAACAAGCAGCTAGTTTCTTAAATAACATACATACCGGGTGTTTTTTTGTGGCCACCTTTAACGAAGGGTACGTATTCTATACATGAAATAAAGTAAGTTTATGCCAAAAAAAAAATGCTGGGATTTTTTTTTTTTAAATTTTAAATTCCTCGATCGTGCGAAATTTATAGTGTCTAGTGTTTATGTTAGTTTTTTTATAGACAGATATTAATTATTTTTCGTGAAAAAATCCTGCTACGCGCGTCTATGTGCATTTATGCAAAAAACGCAGTCTATTTACTCAACTTTGGACCCTAATATTTTGGAAACCAGACACTTCCCAGGTATGCTTCCATGGAGAAAAATGATCGTGATGATGAGGAGATTCCGTAGTTTTCGGGAACATTGACGACCAAAAATCATTCTGTATATACATTACATAATTTTGGCTGTGTTTCCAAAATGGGGTAGCTAGAACTGCTGGATTATAGAGGATATCCTTACAAAATATTTTTTTAACTTAAGGTAAAACATCGCATGCTGGCTATTTTATCCGCACAAAATAATGCGCGTATTGTAGTGTGTAGTACCTACTGTAGCCGACATGGTAAGTCGCGAGTGACTAGATTTATTATCACAGCTTCTGTGTGGATCTGCTCCATGTTCGTTCTGGCCCTTTTTTCGCAGGCCCACTCGATCTTCTAATGGACAAGACAAATTGCGGCCCTTAAGAATTAATTTAAAGGAATGCCTACAGGATCGTTTTTCATTGTCATAATGGTTTTGGTGATCCACGGGGTGTGGGCTAGAATTTTTGTTTTTGGCGGAGATTTTTAAGAAGTGAAAGGTAATTGGGGTAAGTGTAGGTCATTGGGGGGTAGAGGTCATAAAGGTGGGGGTCATTGGGGATGTCGTATATTTAGCATTCAACTTCTGGATCTTTCTCGAATGATTTTAAAATAGATATTTTTTCCCCTTTATGATATTAGCGTAGAAAAGAAATTAACTCAGCGTAAAAGATCAGCGTATAAAAGAAGAATACAAACATACATATAATCACGCCTTTATCCTTTACGGGGTAGGCAGAGCACCAAGGGCCGATAGAACTACATGGAGCCCCTTCTGACCAATTTTGAGGGAATAGTTGAGATGTACAAGTTCGGTTAGTAGTGACAGGTGGTCAGCCTATCGCCTACAAAACACCAAGACCCTCTCGTCCCTCTAAGTAGATTAATTACTATTATATATCTCTTAGCCGAATTTTATCCCTACGGAACCACAATAAATAAACTCGTTTCATATCAACCTTCACTTTTTAAAATATTTTTTTATTTTTAATTAGCCTTTGAAGAACGAACGCTGGAAGTCCGTTAATCAATTCATTTAATTTATTAAACTCTTGATAAATCGACTCGTTACGCCTTTCAAGACTTCTGTTTCGAGATTTCAAATTAATCTGCCTTTGTTTAATAATTTAGATTAAGAAAAAAGGTGAATAAAATATTGTCAAAAAATCCGTATACCCTTTGCGGATATGTTTGACTTGAAGCTATTTGACCAACCATTGAATGAAGCTTAATTTTAGTTAAAATACGTCAGTCAAACTATTGTTTTTGACGTATTTTAACTAATAGGTAAATAGTTAGCATAACTACTAATATGGCTGCTGGCTAATAATTAAGTCAAGTTTAGATTAACAATTCTCTTCTTCTTACTATTTTTTCAATACTCAATTATTTATTGCATTCATAAGTTCTGTGCTGATGCGGGGCCTTACTTGAATACCCATGTGCATGTCGTCAAAGTCGGCTAAGGAACTCATCATATCTTAGGCGATAAGCTTCATTTACATCAGCTGTCCCCGCTATGCTAAACGATTTCCTTATGATCTTACAGTTCTGGCTAGCCATTTCGGGAATACAACTAAGTTTATATGTATATAACCATATTCATGCATGCAACTCAATCAGCAGATTTTACGACCATAGATTACCGAAAACATAGATATATTTTATCGCAAATGTCTATCAGCATCGATTCATATCACTACACATTGGTGACACATCGATATCTTGCCCCCACTGTCATCTAGCTGTCGCCACATTATCCGCCACTTTATGACTACACAGTCACAATGTCCATCCGTTATATAACATATATCGTTGTAAATTTAACTGTTATTGTTATAACTAACAGTTAAAATGAACGATTATTGCCGAGACAACGAGCTCGCCTGATAAAGTCAAGATATAAACATAGATTTTATAATATTTAGACGTGACATCTACATTGAGTTGAATTTAAATGGTGGTTCACTTTGGAGAGTGAATGCTTAATACTCGTAGTAACTGAAGTCCTTTCGAAATGGTTTGTGAAAATATAAGGAATTAATCTAAGATAATTATCGTCTTAGTTAAGTAACGCTTAAGTAATATATTACATATCAAATTAGAGCGATCGTCTTAAGACATCAACTTCATACATATAAAAAGATAGAAAATACTATATGAGCGCTATTGTAGTGCTTGCTAAGAGTTATTTGTTATTAAGAGTTTATTGACGTAGCGTCATTTCCGAGCCTCTTACAAAAATTTGGCATCCCTTAATGTTATAAGAACTACCGCCTTTTTATAATCTATGACGAAAATTGTCTCACGCCCATCAGCCATATCTAAAGTATTCAGTAATCAATGTAAATAAGATTAATTTATGAGTATGCCGTACGGTCTCAAAGAAGGCGACAGGCAGATAGCCGAGACTTATGGCGTCAATAATCGCTCGATAGAGACCGATGAGGATATGAACGAAGGGTTAAGAGGAGGTTCCACGTTTGTTTATTGATAGCTAATGGACTCCTTTGACTTCGTCCGGGTGCATGTTATGGTCTACTTATCCTTAAAGGACGCTCGCGACTTTGTCAAAGAAAACTACTATAATTATTTAAAAACAACTGAACAGATATCGATGAATCTCGGTAGTTGTGTAACTTATTAGATCAGTAAAGTAGTAAAACAGTAAGTGTAACTAACATCAAATTATCTTCACATATTTACGAGTACATATTTTTACTTTACCGCGAGGTGGACGGATGACCTGGCCAAGGTTGCGGGCGTCAGTTGGATGCAGGCTGCTTCCGACCGGTCGTAGTGGAGGTTGTTGGGGGAGGCCTATGTCCAACAGTGGACTTCTCAGGGCTGTAAATGACTTTACCTACATGCTCGTAAATAAGCCTATGTGAACTGCAAACTTTTATCAAAATCCGTTCGATAGTTTTTGCGTGAAAGAGTAAAAAATATGACTTCTCACAAAGTATCACATTTGTAATATTAGAAATAAGTAGAATTAGCACATTTGTGTCGGCTGAATGGATAAGTTACGGTGTCAGACAAATGTTAGCCATTGATTGGATAGATCTACGCTGAGTAAACCATATTAGCAGTTGCATGAACATCGCATCATCCAGTGATTGTATCGGTCTACGCTGCACAGGCCACATTAGCAGATTCAACTGCTCATCGCATCTCCTGCTAGTATTTCATAGCTGACACTCAGTCTCAAGTGCTTTGTTTATGCGTCGTAAACTTGCGGATAAGGGAGTTATTAAAAATAATGCGCTCTCTATTGCTGGTGCTACTGAAAGAGTTAAAATGTGTCTTCTTATCGGTACGTGTAATAAAGTTTAAGTGTCTGTCGTTACGTTGTACTGCTGATATTTGTTATTGTTGGTCAATTATGTCTCGTTGGATGCTGTGGCTAAGCGGTTTTGGTTAATATTTTTTTAAAATAAAATAAAATACATAGTATTGCTAACAAAAATAAATAGATACAAATGTCTAATTCTTTACTGCACACAAGACACTACAGTAAATACAAAGAAATTTCCAAAAGAAAAGAATACAATTTTTTTTAAAGTCCTTAGCTCTCAAACCCCTCCAAAACGTGTAGTATAGTATAGAAATAAAAATAATACTAAGCTTTTCCAGCCTTTAACACTAAACCAGTTTCACACATTTATACGATAGTTATCTTATGGCATCATTAGTTTAGCACATCCTGCCAATTGTCGTGAATTCGTGATTAATTCTACAAAGCTGAGCACGTTACGGCTGTGGCCTTCTAAATGATTTATGTCGATGTATTTTTCTGACTACTGTATCCGATGTACGTAATAACTAATATATCATCCAATCTTGTTTATGATGTTAAGATTGATGCAGACGATTTTATGTATGGAAATAATGTGGATTTATTACCGGGCTGTTACACATGGAATCCTGTTCGGGGCTTCACTAGTATACATCAGCTGCACCTCCTTCCAAGCTTGTCGTAAGAGTCGAGTAAGGAATTCGGATACGCTCAGGCAATAAGCTAGCAACTTGTCACACATCTGATCCTGCTATGCTAAACGTAGCTGTGGGATTTCCTGCCTGCATACAGCAGTTATACGCAGTTCTTCCGTCCATGCTGCCCTTGACGGTGAGTTGTAGCCACTCTTAAACTTTTTAGCTACATCAGCTATTGGTTCTTCGAGTTATGTGCTTGCCCAATGCCGCTTTAGCTCGTTGGACCGTTGGGCTCTGTCGGTGACCTTTGTTCGTCTATAGATCTCCACCACATTCCATTCTATCACTCTGAGAAACCCCGAGCATAGCCCTCTCCATTTCTCGCTGGTGGGAATACCTTTATATAAAATGTTCTATCACTGGAACTTCCATTTAAAATCTATGCCTGAAGGCTAATAAATGGGAACACACTCTAATTACAAGTGGGTCAATTTAGTTCTCAAGAATAATGCAAAAAAACAAAACGCTAGTAGCTATATGAAGCCTTACGAGGTCATAACCAGTACTAAACGACCATTCATATCTCTTAGTTCGGACAAGTTAGTGCTAGCCGGTCCGTGACCTATAGACAATAGAGTCGTTTGTCATCATCTGCTCTATGGCCGACTCTAGTTATTGTAAGTGTGACAAACAACGGAATATTTAGGACAAAGACGTAATTTAAAAGGCTATAAGGAGGCACACATTGAATCTATTCAGTTTCACTAGAATACCTAAATCAGCTCCAACATCGCTCGTGCATGTCGTAAGAGTCCACTAAGGAACTCACATACATATAATTGGCTAAACATGGCAGTTTTCGTTCATCATTCACCATACACTTCTAGTTTCACATAGATTCATCTGTTACCAGGGATCACATCATTACAATAAGGCGAATAGAGACTTGTCAATTTTTTCAATCTATAAAAAGTCACGTAAAGAATTAACAAAAAATTGGCTTATGGGGATGAACTACCTGGAAACGGAGGTATTATTGGATATTCTAGCGTAAGCAATGTTTCAGTTTTGCTCTGGAGTGGGATTGAGCTATGTTTGCGCTAAAATACCCACTTTCCACTTACTCCTATTGTTATTTATATTATATAGGTACACTGAAATTGTATCTATTTATTCTCTTAGCTATTCCTATGAGTTTAATTGTTTCATTTACTGTCTGAGCTTTTCTAAGGATCTCACTTGTACTTATTTTCTAGTTTACCCTATTATTTTAAATGGTAACTAAGGTTAGATGGCAAATTGTTAGATACGAGTAAGTAAATGAAAAATCTCTGTTGTCTATAATACAGGTTAGCCTAGTATAGACACAGAAGGACATCCTAAATCTCCTCCTAGACCTCTCACAAAAATATTTTTTAATATGTCTGTAAGTAGCAACAATAATGCACTTGGTGAATAAAATTTCTTATTATTATAGTTTATGGGAACACAGTTCTGGGAACATAGAATAAAATAGGCATAAGTGTGTAATTTGTATGGCAAAAAATATTGCACTTCACTTAACTGCTGTACCCTACCTCTGTTGACTATGCATGTACCTGTGTTGGGTTAGGTAGAAAAAACAATATAAATTATTACCTACCTTCATAACCCACCCTTACCATTAAATTGTTCATCGAATCATCATGTCCAACAAGATAAAAACCGTCCATAATACCAATGATCGACAACATCAAGACATGCTAAAATCGTTTCCCCTAATTCCATATAGTTACACGAAATTAGACGTCGATTCTCCAAACCGGCAAATAACATAATAAATACAGCGATCCCTCAATCAGGATAATTTCATCCATCATCGAAATTTATGCGGCCTGGTATTGTAATACTGCTGGGATGATGGAATGGTACCAAAGTGGACCGGAATGGGTCCAAATTACAGGGTGTGGGTGCAGCGAGGTGTTATTACACGCGTACCTTGTGTTTGACTTAACGAGAGATCGGTGCTTAGGTCTGCTGAACTTTGAGCTGAATCGCGGTAATGTGAGGTAACTGGTTTTGCAGAATTCAATTTGCAAAATGATGGATATGTTGCGCGTGACCGAGGAGTTGACTAAGTTAAAATAAATACTGTGTCTTTATTTTAATATAGATATCTACATAGGCAAGGTTGAGGCAGTCATGGTATGTACCAGTGAATTTATTTCATGAACGGATTTTAACGTTCTCAGGCAGTCACGCCCAGTGGCCATAAAATCTTGTTAATATTAAGCTTCGAAAAAAAAACATCTTTGTACATTCATAGGTAGATATGATTTTAGTTCTTTCGTTATTATATCTAGAACCATATTTTCATCAGTTGCGTCTGAGTTGACTTTTTAGTGCTTCTTCTTTGAGCGGCTATGGCATCACCTTTACTATCCTGCAGTTAAGGCTATCTCATTTCGGGAATTTTTTTAATTAAATCCCCCAAAATTATCACTAAACACACTCGTCTGCCAAAACCAGAACACTTAACTCGTCAGCATCACCTCTTAAATACGGAAGAAAGAAAAACAACCGATAAAACATCCTTCATGTGTAATAAATAATCATGCTAAATTCAACCATTACCTCATCTTATAAGACTCAGAATATGGCTGAGAAAAGAATTCGCGAAATAGAAACGAAAATAACGCTAGCGCCAGGAGCTTCTTAGGTGTAACTGGAGTACAAAGTCTAAATATCTACTTGAAGTAATGTGCCTTTTCCACTAAAAAACCCCCATCTTCCTCCTCGCCGCCTTGTGACGGGGTTACGGGAACGCTTTCGCACACATCCGCGACCCCGCCGGCGGCAGCCGCCCGCAAGCGGCTCCATCGCGAAAGCCCGAAGGCCCTCCACGATGGGCGCACCAGATGGTAAGGTGCGCTTCCCTCCTCGGCCTCCACTAGTACTGTAGCGTACTCAGAAGATAGGGAGAACGGCGCACCGTAATACCGGCACTCCTCTTCTTCTGCGGTCCCACCTCCACGCGCGTCCGCAGCGGACTTGTTCAGCCCGCTGGGACCGCCCTCCTCGGGCCAGCCGGCGGCCCAAACAGGCCGGCCCTGGTTGCCTCTTAGTTTCACCGTGGGTGACCAGTCCACGGTTACTAAGCTCCCCCGCCCCGACAAGGCGGGCAACCATCGGGGGGTGAAGTAATGTGCCTAGCCTAATGTAGCCTATCTTTGTGTAACTATGGTATTTATGAAATAAAATTTTCTGAAAATATAGGTAGATAGCTCGAGTTTAGCTAGTCATCTCTATTTATATGTTTGACCTCTAGCTTAGAGCCTTATTGTAATACAAGTTTAGATGAAATTCGCTATTTCTTTAATGTTTGAATGAGTTTCAGTTCAAATGATCAGCGAGTTTGATCTGAATTTAATATTTGTTACGTATATTAAATTTGGAATCTGGGTGACATATCTCGATCTCTATTGTAGCAGTTGACTATTAGCCTCTTAGATGCCTAAGATCTATTCCGAGACCTTTGCTTCAACTAAGTATTAAAAAATGTCTACTCCAGTTAAACCTATAAGCTCCTTGCTCCATCGAGCACTGGTGCGTTGCGGACGAGTTCCCTATCCGCAAATGTCGGCGTCCGTCGTAAATTTTTCAAAAGAGTTCTTAATCAGTCGTCAAGCGATTTACAAATTAAACAGGGGCCGTGTTATGAAGAAATATCGCGAGACGTAAGATCCTGTTTCCGTTGTACACCCATAAAGAGGGGAAACTGAGAATAGAAGCATATTTCAGCACGTAATTAAAGGCCTATCGTTTAACCTCAATCTTATACTGCGACGTGAATTCATAAATTTTTAACTGTTTTGAAGCATTCTAGTAGGAGAAGTATATGTCATTGTTGTTTTTTTTAAGTTGTATTTAAGTCAGTTTATGTACCTATCTACTTACATGCTCGTAGTATTCCCATCAATATTTTGACTGTTCCTAAAATATCCTGAAGAATTTAATTTGTATAAAAGAAAAGGATTAACAATAATTCTTCTCATGTTTTGAATTTAAATACTTAGGTAGGTATTATAACAAAAGAAATTAAATTATCTATAAGCTAAACATTTGCAAAATTTTAAAGATATTCTATTCTATATAGGTACATTTTGCTGTCAAATGCCATTTTTAACGAATACCTGATTTTAAGCCTATTTTGGACGCAGTTTTATAATAGCACCGTAAAAGAATAAACGTTAACGTTAAATAAATCCTAATCACTTAAACAAGACTAAAATAACATTGAAATATTCAACATGCAATGGAAACGCGCCAACCGGAAGAAATATGGCCGCCTCACTCTCCGCAAAAAGCCCGAAAATTTCCTCATCAATTATCATTATTAGGGCTGCGTGGTAATTGAGTTTCTCGTCGTCGACGCCGGAGCTGTCAGGAGCTGATGGTGGACGTAATTAGTCATATCCATACGCTTTTCGATTTTTGTCATACTTTGTCGTATTTTTCCTGGCTGTACCATAGAGGAATAAGATATCTGAGGCAGATTAAATTTGTATGTTTGTGTAGGTACGTACTTAATTTTCACTCTATTATTAGTACATTGAATCTATCTATACATATAATAAAAATGTAACGGATCGCTGTCTGTACATGGAAGATATATATGAGAAAAAATATTGTAGGAGACCTTTATGAACGCAATAGAACACAAAACGAAGATTTTTGGCATTTTTGTCTATTTGTTGGTTTGTCTGTGCGTTTGTGCACGCTAATATCAGAAACGGCTGAACCGATTTTGATGCAGTTTTCAGGAATTTATTGTGTCAGGTCCCACTTAACATATAGGCAACTTTTTATCTCGGGATTTTTTTTTTATCCCGGATAATTTAGACATTTTGTTTTTTTTTTGTAGTCCACGCGGACGGAGTCGCGGACGTCCACTATCTATTAATAAAATTAAATCAAATCGTGACTGACAGACAGTTCATTGGTATTAAATCAGGTAGAATATTCGCACAGAACTTTACATAATAATAAGATGTTATAATTGACTATTATGTATTAGGTTTTAAGTTAGAGAAGGGTCAAAAGTGGCACCAAGTGGTTCGTGTGATAATACACATCGGCGCTGGCTAGCCAGTTCCTTTTCCTCTGTCCTTTGCTTGAACTCGGCTTGACAACTTGCCGCGTGTCTAGATTAAATTAAAATATCAAACTTTTGGATTGATTAGAATATCAGCTGCACAAAATACCATGCATGTCGTAAGAGTCGACTAGATCTCAGGGACATTCTCTCAGGAGATGAGCTAACCAACTTGCATTTATTCATTTACTCCTGGCACCGGACGATCACGATAGATCGATCGATGGATGGATAGATCCTATCGCCACGCTTAGCATAGCTGGGAAAGATGTACCAAATCGACTTACTCTTTTAAGAAGACTTTAGCTAAGTTTCTATTGGACCTGCAAAAGGCGACATAGGCAGTCGTTTTATAATATTTTTATAAATTTGAGTATCTTTATGTACTTAGTAGTACTTACCTACGTGAGTAACTAATTTTGTGTCGCGTAGTAACTAATTTGTGGAGCGTTTTTAATTTGTATTGTTACGTTTTTATTTGTAAGCTTTGTAAGAAAGTAGCTTATTTTGTGTTGTGTTTCTATTTGTATTGTTGTAGTATATTGTCTTTAGTTTTATATTATTTACGACTTGTCCATTAGGCAAGTTAACTGGCGACATGGAAGACCAGCGTTATAGCATCTCATGCTATAACATTATGCTGAGTGGCGACCAATTTTTCGTCGCACTTTTATATTGTCTACTTTTGATGACTTTTGGGTACATTTTGTACCTTTGTTACTCTTTTTTAAGTTTATAACATAAAAATACGAAATTTATAGTGTCTAGTGTTTATGTTAGTTTTTTTATAGACAGATATTAATTATTTCTCGTATAATGTGCATTTATATATACTATACCCTAATATATATATATATATATATATATGTTGTGTATATATATATTTATAATATGTGTATGTATATATGTATAATTTTTTGATGTATAGTACCTAAATGTAGTGATTACGGTATTATAATCACTTTATATATTTTAGATTGTAATTTTTTATGTGTGTGTGTGGCGAAAAATAAATGTTTTCTTTCTTTCTTTCTTTCTTTCAAAATTATGTTATATATTTAAAACCCAAATGCTTATTCGTTTAAATTTAAAATATGTAAAATTTATGGGTACCTATCTCAGTCCCTTGACCTAAATCGTAAGGAAGTTATCGTCACATTACTCACAGCAGATTTATGAGATTTATCATAAGAAATATTATTTTAGATAAACTCCCTTTACGGCCGCGTTGACACTTTAACTGTAATTATTTCAACGGCGCTATCTGTTGAAATTATGTCCACTTGAAAAGGGATAAGATCGTTATTCGGTCGTTTACCGAGCTTCATTCGATCGGGAGATAACTGCTGACGGGCTTCTATCTGCTTAACTTGTTCGATGTACTCGTATATGTAAGACATTTGAATATAAGAATTTATTTTTCAATCTAAGCTAATTCCTAGGCGACCGATTTCGTCCGCGTGAACTTTAGAATTTACATTATTTTAATCTCCCGTGAGAATTTGAGAAATAAATCTAGCATAAGTTAATCCTTATTATACCCATCAGTTATCTGCTTATGAAAATCCCGTCAAAATCGGTCCAGTCGTTTTAGAGATTTATTTATCTCTATAATACACACACAGTGTACACACAGAATGTTAAAAGGGTGCCTGTGAAAACAACAGAGGGATTTAATAAGCACAGGTAACAGTGACACTAGTTAATTTGCGTTTTGTAGATGTCCGGCGTGGGGGTCTACTAGAATACATTCGCTGTATCTTCTTCCTAGCATGTCGTAAGGGTCGACTAAGGAACTCGGGTATTATCTCAGGCGATGAGCTAGCAACTTGTTACTGATCATTTACATCTATCCCCGCTATGGTAAACGTGGCTATGGGAACTCCTTTATTATCATACAGTTCTGGCTACCCCATTTCGGGAACACATTGGAGCCGTGTTTATATAAGTATGCATATAGTTAAGACTAGTGGACGCCCGCGACCCGTCTGCGTGGACTGCTGGCTGGACTGGAAAAAGCAAAATGTTGAAATTATCCGGGCTAAAAACATTTTCCCGAGATAAAAAGTAGCCTGTATCTTAAGTGGGACCTGTCACAATATATTCCTGAAAACTGCATCGAAATCGGCCCCCTGATAACGTAATAAAAGCAATATCGCAAAGCATATCGAATTGATCATTTCAAAGCGCATTTCATAGCGAAAATTGTATAATATTCGCGATGATAAAAATCTTGAAATGTCAAAGTTCCTAGTTCATGAATCACCGGTAGAGGCGCTGCGCGCATGTTAACGTAATACAAATTTGCAGAAGAAGTTCACGGATAGTGTGTTATATTGTATAATGTATATTAGCTTAATGGTGGTTTATAATAAATTGTTAAACAAAAACCTTAGATTACGATTTTTAGTGACAATTCGAGCGTGCCCAGGCAGCGTCCGGCGATGTGCTGCGAATCGCTTTGCTTTTATGTTTTTAAATATTATTTTGAAAATATCACATAAATAATAGCAAAAAAAATCATACCATCATACCTTATGGTATAATAATGGTGTACGTATATATTATTTATATAATTCAACATTCGTTATCTGACGATTTGGCCAAACGTGTGCACATTTAACATCTGGTCAAATTGAATTGGATCATGAAATGACCACTTTGAAATGCTCGACCATTTCATTGATATTACAATATGGCCACGTATACATAGATAGAATATAGAATAGATAGATAGATTAGCACAAATTGATTGATCAAGTATCATCATTCGTTCTTTTGATTCAGAATATCAAGTTAATAAAGAAGGGTGTCGGTGTGTTTGTTGTTGGTGACAATGATAATGCAATATCCACGGCAATTGCCTTCAATTGAGTGCTGCTTGATGATCTGACGATCAGCCGACATCAACATGATTATGTTTGTCGACACGCATCCGTTGTATCGTAATTTTAAATGATTTGCGGATATTCCTGGTGAGCATGAAATAATTGAGCCGTAAGATAATCGTGTTGGACATTTTTCTTTACTTATCACCTTCTGTCTTAAGTAATCTAGTACATACATACATATAATCACGCCTTTATCCTTTACGGGGTAGACAGAGCACCAAGGGCCGATAGAACCACATGTAGCCACTTCTGACTTCGTTGAGCAGTACAAGTTCGGTAAGTAGTGACAGGTGGTCAGCCCATCGCCTACAAAACACCAAGACCCTATTGTCCCTCTACTGACTTGTACAGTATGCCCAGGAAGAGAAGCGGCTGTCGTATTATACGTTTTTTTTTTCACTCTCAGAGCAGCATAGAAGATAGTAATCTAGTGATAGAATAAATCCTAGAAAAAATTATTAAAGTGTGATGAAACTCTACTACTAACAGTAATGTACATATCGATTACTTTATTGTTGACACTTGGCATCAAAGCTTATAAAATTACGAGAAACTCATCTATTAAAAAAATATTACTTTTTAAACAACTAGGAAATTATAACAATCTCCTTATCTCCTTAATATTTTAACAGCTATGTCCGAGACACCTTTCGCGTGGCCTACACAATGTAGCCTACATCACTTTTCGTACTTTAATTATAGATATGTATGCAAAATTGCAAGAAGTATGGTTGAGAAAAGAAAGCGTGGAGATGTAACAAATAAACACACTTCGTTATTTTAATTTTCTTATTAATATTTTATAACATATAATATCTAGGTTAAGATAGATTTATAAGATACTTCTCCATAATGTAATCCGCTAGGATATGATTGATTGTTTCATCATTAAGCATTGTGCTGAGGGATTCAGCTTTGTTTACCGAGAATTGGCTAGTGTATAGCTATCGGCAAAAAAATAACGTTGCAAAAACGTAATTTAAAAGAGATGGTAAAATTCGTCACCCGAGTTAAGTGACCCGATAGCTCAGTTGGTGACAACGATGCACGGAATGCGAGAGGTCGTGAGTTCAAATCTCACTCGGATGAATTTCATTTTCTTATTAATATATTATAATACTTCAGTACTTTAAAGGTAACAATCAAATACACTTTTTTATCAAAAAAAAAAAAACAAAAAAAAAACATCCTGTATACACTTACTTTCGCATTTACGAGCATGACATTAGTTGGTACCTATATACAGGATGTTTTTTCGTTGCCACCCTTAACGAATGGTACCTACTCTATACATCATATAAAATAAGTTTATGACAAAAAAATGCTTGGAAACGGTGTAATTTTTTTTGTTTTTTTATTTTTAATTACTTGTTTGAGCAAAAGTGCAGTGTTTATGCTACTTTTTTCATAGTCATTATACATAGTTTTTTCTCGTGCAAAAATCTTGCTACGCGCGTCTATGTGCATTTATACAGAAAAATGCAGTCTATTTACTCAACTTTGGACCCTAATCTCTTAAAATCTTAGGAACCAGACATTCCCAGGTATGCTTCAATGGAGAAAAATGATCGTGATGATGAGGAGATTCCGTAGTTTTCGGAAACGTTGACGATCAAAAAACATTCTGTATAACCTTACTAGACCAGTATCTTTACACAGATCGAAACTGTAAAACCGATAGTTTGCACGTAGCACTTACCTTCTGCGTTTTAAATTCATATGATCATCTTAAGAGGGTTATCGGATAAAATGAAGCTACAAATCAGGGTCGTGACGCAGAGGCGGTTGGCGTGTAATCATTGTCTTGTAACGTGTTATTTGAGGTCTTGTAGCCAATGATCTAGATCAGAAAAGATAGGACAGATAAGCCGATGATGGATACTGTCTTTGGTGAGGGCGAGATGAAGTAAAATCTACAAAAGAACATCCTAGCTTTTAAATGAATCCGGCTTGGTAATAAGTCCGTTCAAGCTATCTTCATTCCACCTATATCCAATGTTGTATAACCGTTGGTCCTGCGCCTGATCTCTCTCCGGTCGTGTCGGCTTTCCGTCCCATCGGACTATGAGAGTGAGGGAATAGAGAGTGCATCTGTGTTTGCACACACACTTGTGCACTATAATATCTCCTGTGTACCTGGCTAATCTCCGTAGAGATTGGTCGCCTTGGCCGAAATACGGTCGGAGATCATCATCATCATATCCCATGTTAAAAATTCAAAAAGCAATAACGAAGTGGACGAGTAAACCCTTAAAAGTGAAGGTTAATTGCTCGCTTATAGAAGAATGTATCCCCTAAATTCTTTCTCTTTCAAAAATTCTTTAAAATAAATGAAGCCATTTTCAGCTGCTTTTGATGATGGAAATCAGGCATTACAACACTGGTACGTATAATTGTTAGATCAAGACATAATTAAACTCATTCTTTGAAGGATCTATTAAACATTCAGTTATTCTGTAGTACCTATCTAGGTTTATATAGCGTCTGACCTTTTGTTCTAAAGTGCGTGCTCTGGCACAAACCTTTTCACATCAACCTCGCATGTAAATGTACCATAATTTAAAATATTAGCATTCAAAGCCTTCGACAGGTAAAATTGGCTTTATCCTAAAATTACCACCAGCAACCATCTTATTAGATGAAGAACCATAGAGCATAGTAGAACGAGGTCAGAAGGCTACCTTCATTGTAACCATGTAAAGGTATAGATTGGCCGCGTGGTGCCGGCAGAGTAGAATTCGTACCACCGCATGTCTGCCCGTGGGTATCGTATAAGGCGATTAAGGGTTTCCGGGAGGTGGGCAGCAGCGCCTCCCGTATTGACAACTTAGTCCAAAATACAAACTGCGGTCACCAACCCGCCTGCCCAGCGTGGTGACTATGGGCAAATACCCCCCATGGCAGTCTTGTGGCGTGCCCCGGGGGAGGCCTGCAAAGCAAATGCAATGCAAATCTGTAAATTCTGCGCCCATTTCTAGTTGGTTAGGTAGGCCGTGAGTAGGACTAACATCACGTTACAAAAGCGACTTACCACCACGCTGATAAAGATAGTAATATTTGATCAAATCCTTAAAACTTAGCTAGAAAATGAAAAATACAGTCTCATTTCAGTCTACTTCTGTACATTGCCCTCCCTCAACAACCTCCTGACCTGATAGAGTAGAGCTGTAGCTATCTATTTAAAATCTGCAGTAGGTACAAGTAGAGTAGCAATATGTGTTAAATCTGTAATTGTATATTAGGCATTTATTTATTTAGACACACTTACAGAACATACATTAAGAGCAACAATAATTACACTTACAACTAAAAATCTGATGTATGTGCCAATTATAGGTGTGCTACATCATTCACAGATAATATTATAGTGGAGTGTGTTTCATCAAACAGCTCCCCTGGGCGAGGGTGCCAGCTACTATATGTATGACAACACCATCTGTGTCACTGCATACAATAAATGTTAGTTGCCAAATCAGGCATAGGAGCTATTCCATGAAACGCACCCCAGATTGAGGTAACATTGTTACAAAAGTAAAAAATAGCCTTGAACATGCATATTTATGTTATTTACAACATTAGTATGGAATAAACCTTCTGTAACCCTCTATTCTTTGCCGAAATTATGATTGATGGATACCTGCACGTCGGCGGTGGGCGGTATCGCTCGTCCGGTATCTGTTTATGGTATCGGTATTTCGCAATTGGTATCTACAACCTATTGTTTCAGCAGTTGATTTATTGCTGCGATTGGAGTTATTAACGTTACGGCAATGGAGGTTGGATTGCCGTTCTAAGGATTTATAGGTTGAAAGGGTGGAAGATTTTCCTGTTTTTACAAGGTGAAAGGAATTGACTTTCTAATAGAGAATTAGTGGTTTATAGATCCAGATTATGTTATGATCAGGTTTAAATTACTGTCATCGTGACGATTAATAAACTGTCCTTTTATAATACTGTAAGTAGAGTAGGTACTTATACCTATATGTAGTAAAAATTATACAACTTTTGATAAAAAAAAACCCTATTAAAATATCTGTCTAATTCAACAGTGAACATCTAAATACCATACTTACTTTTTTTTGATTAGTTCCGACTATATTCCTGTGTCTTCTATATTTTAAGCAAAGGCCTTCGCATTTCTCCATCGTACACGGACTTGGGTTTCGCGATTTTTTAAATTAGAGCCCTAACTTTACTTTCATTTAACTACAGTGTATGATACATTTTTGCATTGA
This sequence comes from Carposina sasakii, assembly GCA_014607495.2. Classification (NCBI taxonomy): domain Eukaryota; kingdom Metazoa; phylum Arthropoda; class Insecta; order Lepidoptera; family Carposinidae; genus Carposina; species Carposina sasakii. The sequence goes on from CP053156.1 coordinate 13,803,877, forward strand.
AATACGTTTACTGAAATTAAACTTCAATTACACTCAAGAACAGACACTAGAATTAAGCTTGCTGGCTAAAACCAAGATAAATGAGTGAGACACATCAACTAGATCTAAAAAATTGTGCATCATGCAACCCATCAGCATGCAAATGACACGATTGTCAATGCAATCACAATAGGATCCCTGGAGCATCAGCGAGGCTTCGTGTAGATCTCTATCGGTCGTCTGTGTGGTCTAACTACAGGATGTGCGATATGTTTATTTATTAGTTCTTCGGTGGGATGTGATTTGAATAAGGATGTTTAAGATGTGGAGCTTTTTTGTTGCTTTGCATGTTTGATGTTATTTATAATTAAATTATATAAAATAACTAGCGACACTCCTCGGCTTCGTACGGGTGCAGTGCTGATACTATACAAAATCTTCCTCGTGAATCACTCTATCTATTTAAAAAAAACCGCATCAAAATCCGTTCCCTAGATTGAAAGATCTAAGCATACTTAGGGACAGACAGACAGCAGCAAGCCACTTTGTATTATAATATGTAGTGATAATGTTATATGCACTCTATTCGAATTCAATTGAAGATCTATTTGGTTAAATATCGCGAAAATCCGGAAAAGCGGCAGTGGGCTTATCCACTGGTAACTTCTGAAATGTGAGTGAGTTGGGCAAATTCATTTGTAGTTAAGCTTACTTTGTATTAGACGTCTGTCAAGCTACAGTATTTTTGACGCATTTTGACTAATAGCAAGTTAATGTCATTTATGTATCTAACTACTGATTAAACAATTTGGCCTAATGCCTATCGCGGTTAATCTGTTATGTCTGTAACGGTTGTCTAAGTTCGGTCATAAATTTCAAAAGGTTAAAATGGCCTAACTTTTGAACAAAGACAGTATTGTCGTGTCGATTTTATATATTCCTTAATTTTGCCTGACATCTTTGGATTATGTGCGTTACTATAATAGTTTACATTCTTAGTGTCAATATTTTAGACACAGAATAGAAGCTACAAATATTCTTTCCATAATTCCATCATTAATCTTCTAGATTGATACGATACCAAATACGCAGCAATCCTCTAAACAGCCCATCTATATTCACGCTGCGGACGCATTACTTAACCTGACTGATCGGCAATATATATTTTTAATGTCCCCGGTGACTGACAATTGCTATGCTACAAGTGTGTCGTGGCTGTGAATGCAAATCGGACCACCCGCTGGATGTACCGTATGAATGATAATAGAGTGATTAGGTTTACGTCAGAGAATTGTGGTCTAATGTTAGTGGTCGCTCTTGGACTGTCTATAATACTAATTGACTACATAATAGGACGGGCAATCATACAGAGTATTTTTTCCTGGCCACCCTTAACGAAGGGTACGTACTCTATACATCAAATAAAGTAAGTTTATGCAAAAAAATGCTGGGAAATGACGTAAATTTTTTTGAAAAAAAAAAAATTACTTGATAGGCTGAAATTTATAGTATCCAGTGTATATGCTAGCTTTTTCATAGACAGATATTAATTATTTCTCGTGAAAAAATCTTGCTATAGAATAGAATACGTTTTTAATTGCTGATTACACAGACACAGATACAATACATTATATATATTATATTATATATAGGTATATGTTCATTTATGCAGAAAAACGCAGACTATTTACAAATTTGGACCCTAAAAACTTTGGAACCAGACACTTTCCAGGTATGCTTCCATGGAGAAAAATGATCGTGATGATGAGGAGATTTCGTAGTTTTCGGGAATGTTGACGACCAAAAATCACCCTGTATATCCTAAAACACAAATTGTCTTGTGTATATTTGTATAGAATGAATACTTCAGCTGCGTTTCCTTCCGTACATGTCGGGCATTTTCCCGGGCTTTAAGCTAGCAAACTTGTCATTGATCAATAACATCAGTCTCTCCCAGCTAAAAGTGGCGGTGGAAACTCCTTTATGATCCTGCAGTTGTGGCCAACCCATTTTGTATCACAGCCATGTGTATATATTCCTATTATATGTGTATGTAAATGGGCCATTTATAATACAGATTGCGACGCCATAGGTCCTGGGTTCGAATCCTGGAAGGTGCAAACATTGATATGATGAATATTAATGTTTGTTTCCGAGTCATGGATGTTTCTATACTTATCTATGTATTTATATACCGTTGCTTAGTACCCACGACACAAGACCTTAGGGATCTTAATGTGGGACTAGGTTAATATGTTGTGAAGTGTGTGAATATTTATTTATTTATTTAGATTAAAAAGAATATCGGATAATAATAAAAGATTAAGTATTAATGAAAAACTGAGAAATGCAAAAAATCTTTCAAGATCGGTTATTGAAATCGGCTGTAACTCTACGAACTCATCCATTCTACGCTACATTATCCAGTTGAAATCATTCCAGATTTACTCAATAAGGCGAAATAAGCTTGTCAACCTAGCACGTAGCCCGTCGTCCGGTCCAATCTGACCATTTCACAATACCCACCTTGTAATCTGGTCGTTCCACCGCGGTCTGAGGGACCAATAATCGTGTAGGCAAGTCGTTTGGCTGACGCGGCGTGAATTTTTACTGCGGTCTGTGAGACCCCATTGGGGTTATTGTGAACCTGACTGGACGTTGATTGTGTAGGCTAACTGGGAATGCGTTTTATCGTGTGAGCTTTAGTTATGTAATTACTACAGCTGAATTAAATGTATTACATTTCTTTTTACTTGTACGTAGGTACTGACTTTGATTCACTATCGGTCAATTTCAATACTAGAGAACAAAAATAATCTAGAATTTTTAATTCCGTTGAAATTTTGTATGAAAATAATTGAAGATATAATCTCTTTAGATCGATTATTGAAATTAGCTGTAAATAGACGACTCTGATAAGTTCTAGTAGGTAATTTTTGTATCTTCAGATCTTAATTCTAAATTCTTTATTGTACACAGAAAAAAACGCAAGAAATCTTGTCTTTTATGGGAATTTCTTTTACTTACTCAGTAAATGAAACAAGCGTAAAAACCCTATAATCACGTCACTGTTTTTAACAATATTTCACATGGAATATCTGTCAAAGTTCGACCACTGTCGAGGTTAGAAAGCATTCGGTCAAATTCGGTATGTAATTATTATAGAGTTCAGTCATAGTCTAATTATTGAAGCTAAAGGCGATGCGATATGTGTATATCTTTGTTTGCTTGCCAGTTATTGCATATTTGTATGTTGCTGTTGAAACTTACAGTTTTTACAGAACATTGCTTCACGTTCCAATTCCATTGGTTCATGACTCAAGATCCTTACTCGGCAGCACAAGATATATTTACAACGCATTTTGTTTTTTTTTTAAACACGAGAATTTATGTTATATTGTCGTACTGTATTGTGTGTAAACAACTATAAATTATTGTTTTAAAGGCAATAAAAGTAAATTAACGTAAATTAGGATTGAAATATTTATGTTGTCGGTAAAACAGTTTAGTGCTTTCTAGTCCGCCTCTGCCGAATTTTATTGTTTGAATGCTTAATGTTGTGTAGTCACACGGGCGGGTTTTATTGTTATATATTTTTAATGATTGACGTTCTACGCCTACACTTTTTGGCTTTTTAATAGTAGGGCATGAACGTATAAAGAATAACGGACAGAGTGTTTCGACTACACAGAGTGAAGCATTCATAGTAAGCTCGGCAACGATATTCCATGGAGTAGGGATATAAACCATAGTAAGCTCGGCGCCTACTGGAAAATACGCACACATGCCCAACGCGCCGCCATTTCGGTGCTTCAATCTGTGCAGTGACAGCATTAAGTCCGTTGTTCTTTAATATGTTCATGTAGTGGGAATATTCTTCAGTAATCATGCAATAGGTATTTGTGCACTAAATCATATCTATCTGGCCATTGGCGGATTCATTAGTGCTGAACTCCGCATTAGGTTAACCTGTTAACTTTTTGCAATTTTTTTATTAGCACGCTGCTTAATAGTCTCCGTTTCTAAATCAAGAAAAAAAAAAAACTAAAAAACTTTATGGTATTATTGCCACTTACGCGGTATCGAAAATTTTACTGTTAAATCAAAGTTTTACAACGTTTTAAGTAGAAAAGTAAATTATTATAAGACCAACAGCAATATAAAATTATAGAGCTTACATACATTCTTACATTATACAGGATATGTTAAGCGAAAAGCTATGTAAATAGCCCACTATAGAGAACCTATCTACAAAATTTAAGACTCGAAATCACATTTTTATTTTTCAAGATTGTATATTTAAAAATTCTCCATACTATCCGGAAAAATAAACATGTGATTTCGGGTCTCAAATTTTGTGGATAGGTTCTCTACAGTGGGCTGTTCATATAGCTTTTCGCTTAACATACCCTTTTTGTTACACTCTGTATAGCAGTATCCCTTGTAGCAGTAGCCTTGTTGCTGCTAGCCTTGGGGGAAGCCTACGTCCAGCAGTGGACTGAAATAGGTATAAATTTACGTCAAAATACATAATGAACAGGAAATGTCTCCTAAATAAAATAACCCCGTGTGCACCAACACCGACCTGAATCAAGACTGGTAGTCAATAAAACAGCAGTTAAACTTACTCGCGGAACGTTTTACACAACACTCACTAGTTTATAGGGTTCCGTATATATTCGTCGATCATAATATACTGGGTATAACGAAAGGGGTATGGAAGATAGCCCACTATAGAAAACGTATCCACAAAGAGATTCGTTCGTCGTATTAAAAGCTAGTAACTTGTCACTATCATTAAAAAAAACTTTTACCTGCAATTGTCGCCGCTATATTAAACGTGGCTGTGGTATCTCCTTCATTGTTCTGCAGTTCTGGCTATGTATGTATACATTATGACGATATAGCAGTCTTACCTACTATAGTATCGATACTATCGATAGTAATTTCAGTATTGAGCTTCAATACTATCGATTGATGTGTCGATAGTGTTATACCGAACTTAGCTATCGATATTATAGATGATCTTCGAGGTCAACTATCGATAGTTCGGCAACACTAATGATGATAACCTAACATTTAAGTGATGGAAAACCACGAATTTTGTACGAAACCAATAATCCTTTACAACATCTCACACTTCTCCCTATTTTTATGACATTAGACTTTACACCCGATGTAATCGACACAAGGTTTATACGACCACAGATAACGCATCGGTTTTTACTAATTTATTCTCTCAAACACAAACTATCAGGTTTCGGTTGGTTAATGGATGTGATAGGATCTTTATGACACGCTGATTTTATAGAATTATGTTTATTATCGAAAATATCTGGTACCTAAATTAATTAGATGTTTATGACTATTCATGGATTTGAGCTTTCCATTTTTGGGATTAAACCGGTATTTATGTATATAAGATTAATGAATAAAGATATTTACGAATTAAGTTAATGTAACTACAGAATTCTACGTTTATTATATTTAATTAACTGTAAAATATATAATACTTTAGATTGTTAATTATAGGCACATAAAAAAGGTGTTGTTTCAAAATAAATATCATTTATTGGACATGAAAGCATATACATACAAGCTTATTTGTCTATAGTCATTTCTATGTTACTTTCTATGTTCGCACCATAAAATAAAACCGCTAAAACTGCGTCTAGAGTTAAAGAAAGACTCTAAAACACCCTTTAAGATGACGATTGACAGCTAAATTAATGGAACTTCTATTAAACTTAGACTATGTTAGCTTAAACACTGTCTAAAGAATTTCGGTAACTTAGTGTATTTTAATGGGAATATTGTAAACATGTAAATACATATTAGGTATCTACTAGCTGCTGCTGTTGTCCACAACTTGATCCGCATGCACTACAGAAATTACCAACTATGTATAATATGTTGGTATACTAAATTTGAAGAAGATTGGTTAAGTTAATAAAGCATGAAGAAGAAGAAGAACACCGAATAAATTTATATTAATTTAGTTGAACGACCCTTAAAACTAAATACAAAGTTCCATAAAACTGAGCCGTTTTGATTGTGGGATCTATTATTTAAAATATTATATAGTTGTTAGGTATTATTCAATATTTAGTATTTTGTGCATCAGTATATAAACTAAAACTCAATTAAAATGCATAAAATGAGAATTAACAAATAGTTTCTATGCCAATTGCGTTGTTTAACTATTATTCTAGTGTAATCGGGTAAATAAGTAATTTATATAGTAAGTATGTAAATTTTGCTTACAAGTTTAAACTATAATTGTAAAACTGGAGTTATAAAGCAGGGACATTCATGACGTAATTTATGTTTCAGGTAAAATGCAAGGGCCGACAGAACCACATGGTGCCACGTCTGACCAATTTTGAGGGTATAGTTGAGATTTACAAGTTCGGTTAGTAGTAACAAAACACCAAGACCCTCTTGTCCCTCTACTGACTTGTATAGTATGCCGGGGAAGAGAAGCAGCTGTAGTATTATACGTTTTTTTTTCACTCCCAGAGCAGCATAGAACAGCAGCACGTTTCATAGCAGTGACAAATGACAAAATCAGTGCCAACTTCGCTTTGCTTCGGCTTTGCTATTGGTAATCAGGGGGCCGAATATAGGTCACGTCCCCATTAGGTAAACAGTGAGCGGCTGACTGTTCGATAACTGACTATGAATGGCGTATATATTCGCTAACTCAATATCAACTAAGCGGCGAACTAAAGCGTATTAGCCACAAAGCGCTTGCGAATTCTTGTGAGGGAAAGTACATTAGCGAACGGAGCGCCGGGGCGTAGTGACACGTCGCAAACTGCGTACATTACACGTTGAATGGACACTCCATTTAAAATGTATAGGGAGGCAAACTGGAAGCAAACTGTTATCCGCTCACTGTTAGCCTAATGGGGACGCGGCCGTAGGTACAAAGTATGATACATGATGGTGTGTTTACATTTCCTTCTTGTCCATCCTTTATGTATTTGTTCCATGTTCCCACCCGCGCTGGGAAAGTAAGTAGCCGTAATAAAGGAGCCTTCACACCGCGCGTCCTCGCATAATTTACACATTGAACCAGACGTGGACACTTCGCTCGATTCCTGCAAGTTGTGCCGTATTTATAGTGATGGTATATGTTTTATCGATAGAATACGAGTACACATACACACGGCTGTGTTTTTAAAAAGGGAAGCCATAACTGCAGGATTATGAAGGAGCAACTTGTTTCTGATATAAAAGATAAGTAACTGGTTGCTAGTTCATAAGAGTAGGTAGTTATGCCCCTGAGTTCCTTAGTCAACTGCAAAATACTTTGTGGTCCGTGGTTACGAATTATAACTAGAATAGTTTTGTTGTAAAAAGTTTATTAAAATTGTGTTAGTAAACGCATTATGTTAGAAACAGATCCAATTTAATCTTCCGTTCTGCAATGTATGGATTTACCGTCGGAATATAATATAATATTTATTCATACTCCTTATATAGAATTTCTTCCTTCCTAATTATCTTAAACTCTTCGATTTCACATAGTGTTGATTATTTATCTGAGATGTTTTGTCATAGGATTAAAGTTTATTTTACTCGCTACTAATGAACCTAGAGCTACATTTCAAGCTAAGGCATACCTTTACTATGTCAGGAATTCTATTAAAACAAGAAGCTAGTTTTGAGTAGAAACTTAACATTAAAATTTTGCAAAAAACCCTGTTTATTAAATTTTTTAAGATCAATTCCCTCCTATAAATATGTTTCTAAACAGGAGATTAGCTTGCGCGTGCGCCTCCGCGTCAACCGCGTTTATTTCTTTATCTACCCGCGTTCAATAAGGTTTACATTCAAATCGCTCATTATAGTCCGCCAATCACGAAGTCCCACGGATTTTTATGGTACTAGACATTTATCTGAAACTGTGATAGAATTACAAAGACACTAGCGCCTATGTGAGGAGATTTAAATAATGAAATGAGGAGTAGGCGACGAAACACTGTGGTCCTTTGTACGCCGGTCTCGTTCTGGTGTTTTATTACAAGTGACTTTTGATGGAAATGCGGCCATGTTGTTTACGATAGTGGTGTATTTTACTGGTTTTTAGTGAGACACAGTATAAGGGAATTCTTTAAAGACTTTTTCTAGCTACAAATTGTAATGTTGTTATTTCTCTATGGGTTTCAACGAGGTATTTGCAGAAGCTATCTAATCTATGTATATGTAGTAGGTTACGCACTGACAGTCATAATCACGTTATACATTCGGTGATAAACAACTACCACGTGCTTATAGTTTTTTTTTAAACAATTAGATAGGCAAACATTTGACCGCCGCCATCGTGACTGATGTTAAGTCCTTTGCTAATGCGAGTTTAGTCTAGATGCATCAGCTGCAAGTCGTAAGAGTCGACTAAGGAACTCGGGTATTCTCACAAGCGATAAGCTAGCAACTCATCAATGATTATTTACAACTGTCCCCGCTAAGCTAAACTTTATGGTACACTGCAGAATTTAACTTCTTATTTGGGTTTGTTGTCTCTTTTAGTTAAACAAATCACGGTTTGTACATAATTAAAAAAACACACCGATTAGAGTACATACAAAGTACGTAGACAGTTAAATATCGGCGTCCGCAGTGACTCCATCAGTCTCGACTAGTGACGGGCATCGACGTTAAAAATAATGTCGATAAATCCTGCCCGGGATCAAAGCGCGAACAAATCGGCTGGGCGCGCCGCTACGAAGAATGCAGGCAATGGATGCGGTATTACTGGTTGAAGGTAGATTGTATAATGCATCGTCGTTTTACAGCTATGATTGTTGGATCTACTATTATGACGTCTTATAACAGTTTAAGTTAATTAGCAAGCTAAAGATTGGCAAAATAATCCAATTGAACTTAGTATGAAGTAATTAATAATTTTTATGTGAACAGGCAGGCAGTTAGGGCAATTTATTGATAGTTTTGCCAACCAAATTTGAATTGTGCAATTTTAACCACATCCACCTCTTCCTAGTCCCCGTCGCCTCGTGATTTACTCCTTGCGCCTTGCGGGCGCGGGCCGCGGGGGGAGGAGCACTCGACTAATAAAAAACACCCCGACGCCCTCCTGACTGATGCGACAATTAATTTAATCCCATTTCTCTGCGTCTTTCAAGCAGTTAGGGATGCCACTGATTTCTAGAAATGGCCAGTTCAAATGTAGGAAAGTGATGATGATCATCATCATCATCTTCATGTCCTTATCCCATTGTTTATTGAGTAGGCATGGTATTTTAGATATGGTACATACATACATATGGTAATTTTAGGCTGGTTTAACGAAATCTAACAACACTATCTATCAGTAACTATAGCTTTCAGGACCTTTGCCGAGTAAGAACCTCTTCTACATTACGCTATTGTCCTCTGCCATGTTCCAATCTTCCTTCCAACCTTTCAAAGCTTTCCTTGTATCATGACCATCCAATCTGATCAGTTTATAAGCTGCCAACATACACAATATTAACTTAGCTTAACTATGATAACTTTCAATATCAGTTGGTTAGAGCGAAGCACGGAATGCGAGAGGTCGTGAGTTCAATTCTCACTCGGGTGAATTTTTTTCATTTCTTAATATTACTTTCAATATCATCACAACCTTACTGAAAATTATAATGATTTAATATAAAAATACTCATAATATTATAGATATCTTTGTATAACATAAGTAAACTTAAAGACGTAAAGAACACTACAAAAATAAATTTAAAAAATAATTCTTGCTTAAAACACTCCTAGGCCAAAAAAAGAGGATGTTCTTTCAACTTTTCACAAACAATATCAATGTGTTCTTTAGGAAAATCTAATTAACAAGTAAATATCATGTAAGTCCATGCCCATTGTTGTTTACCTATACAAGTGTAAAAAATGCAACCAAATAAGATCCCAGAAATAAAAACGCATAACACACAGCCCTGTGAAGCGCGAGAAGCAGACATCAGCGCGGCAGGCAGCTATTAAACAAGACTAATTGAGCGATAAATTCACGAGACGAGAGCGATATAAAAACGAACGGGAACCGAGAAAAATCCTAGATGAAGGAATATTGAAAGCGGTCCGCGCGAAATTGATTACTGTCAATTAGGGATGTGCCGTCCTCTGCAGATGCTAACTCGATTCTATTTGTATTAAGCTCGATTTCATAGCTGTCAGTGATCGAGGCTCTTCCCTGGTTTATTTATAGATGGTGTATGCTTTGAGTGTAGATAGGTTCTGTTTTAGGTACGTATGTAGGTTATTTGTTTAGTTCATCTAGATATAGATATTGAGGTCTTATTTGTTTTTGTATTTGTAGGAAAGTTTAGTAGAACCGAGTAACAATGCGTAGGTAATTCTTATACTCTTACAGATTATAAAAGACTTACAAAAGCGTGCTAATCTCTGCTAAAGATTTGTTCCAGTATACCAAAAATAGTGATGTAAAAATAATTAAAGGTAATACATGTACAAAGAAACTAAAATGTTAGGTACATACATAACTTCATTTTCATTATTGATTTTTTTATTAGGCCTGCAAGCTGTCTAAAGTCAATTACAATTAAGACACATAAATGGCGTAAATTTAGTAGGTAAATGTAGGTTTTCTATAACGTAAAATGAGATTCAGTGGTGGCACGTAACTGCATTAGAATTTACGATATTCGGCAAACCAGCAATAGCCTTTATTCTCTCATTTCATGTATTATATAGGTATGCAAGGATCATCAAAGTAATATATCGTGACTTCAGTAGTTCTAAGTACTACAACTTATAACAAATCTATTTTAAACGAACCGTCTCAGTCCATTAGCGCACGCTCAAAGCCCCACAAAACAAAATACCCGCCGACGATGTCTAATAACCCCTCCCATCACAATTTCCTTTACAAGTATATGACCCAACGTTGACTTATACCCGTGAATAATTCCTTCACTTTCATCCAGTCACCGTTCAGGGCGTATTATTCGAATAATTATACACAACATCATGGAGAACGCCACAACAATGCTTTTCAACTTCCTTTCTATGGAACATGACTGATTGCGCTTTACGACGAACAAAGACCTCAAACACAAACATTCTGCACGATAATTTGTCTGCAAAATGTACTAGAGACAGCCCTATGGCTATGTCGCACAACCATTGCTTATTTACGACCGGCGAGTTCAACGTCGCGTAAATAAAAATGTCAATGTATGGGGCAGGAAGCGATATCTTAGAATGGAAGTTGCTCGTATAATATTTAGTAGTGTGACATGTGTGAGTCCGGGAGTTCTGTCGATTAATAACGTTTACAAGATGAAAGCCGTTGAGCTGTTAGCCGCGATGTGTTCCAGAAATAAAAAGCAGCTTTATACGATAACTCAGCTGGGGATTCTTATGGAATGTAGGATGTCCATGGCGCTGCGTTTTATTGATTTACCGTCACCTGCAACATAAGAAATTACTGTTGAAAATTGTGCAAATAAATTGATTTTCATATCTAGATAGAATGTATGTATGTATCTAGTAATGAGTACAATATTAACTATTAGACGAAATTTTGGATTTTGGTCTGGTGATAGTTATTTGAATATCGCTATATAGAGCCTTTATTTAAATAGATTTCGCAAGTTCTGTCACCACATTTAATCATAAACAGCCTTAATACCTAGGTCCTAGAACTATATTTTAGGAGTCTCTATTTTTCACATTCCCATCTATATTCTTAAAACTTCCGCGTTTAAGCCAAACGCAAACAAAGCTTTATATGGCAAATCACAAATCATACGCAACTCTCCCACCTCCATAAATTACACACAATTTACATAACACCGAGCTATAATTCCCCAAAATCGTGGCCACACTACACGACCACGTGAATTATACTGTGTGCAACTAATAGGTGGGACGGGCGTGAAGGAGCACCATAAATTAGTCGATGTTGTGACGCGCCGACCATCTGTTTGTCGATATGTCACGGGGCAGCACTAGCGGATTTGTATAGAGCTGTTTATTACCTGAATTTAGGATACACTTGGATGCAGATTACCTAAAACCTACTTGAAGTCAACCTATCGCGCTATTCGGCCTGGTGGTGTCTCTTTTTACCCGACTGCGCAACGCAAAGGAGTGGTAATGTGTTCAGCCTATGTATGTATGTAATTAGGTAATTATACTAATGATGAAAAATAACGTTGCCAATATGTAATTTAGAAAAGAGATGGTAAAATTCGTCATCCGATTAATTGACCCGGTGGCTTAGTGGTTATAGCGGCTGGCACGGTTTGCAGCGGTCGTGGGTTCGGTTCCCACTCGGGTGAAGAATTTTTTCATTTTCTTTTTTAATAATTTTATAATACTAATAGACTATATAACGCTTGTATTTGCAGTGATAGCATTTCTCTTAAAGGCATTCGGTTGAGAGTTTGTAGTACTTTGTCTTCTGTGACATGAAGAGTTATATTTTTAATAGTTGAGTGGGATTGGTAAATTATTTAAGATTTCTTAGTTTGGCCAATGTGTCGATATTGGCTTCAATTTATTTACAGAGCTTAATCCATTTACATCTACATTCATCGTTTATTTTAACTTTCTGAGGGCTTGGCTTGTTTGCACCTGCTTTACCTGTCATGTTAGACTATGTTGCTGTATTAAGGCTTCAATGCTGTCGATAGACTTATTGACACATTGTAGAGTAGGCTTTTGTTAAAATTATGTTAAAATGGCATTGTATGTCGTTGATGTAAAAATAATAATATACACTTTCATTATATATGTTTATTATATATACATTGTATGTCGTTAGATGTAAAAATAATAATATACACAGAGATATTAAAAATTCTCCATTATATATGTTTATTACTATTTTAGCTTTTCGCTTAACATACCATTTTTGTTACTTACATTAAACACACGACTATGTTTCTTAAATGGGGTAGCCAGGACTGCAGGATCATTAAGGAGAATTTTGATGACATTTGACAGTAATATACAGGTAGGTTAACAGAAAGGGTATGTTAAGCGAAAAGCTATGTAAATAGACCAATATAGAGAACCTGTCGAAAATGTGGAATTCGAAATCACATATATATATTTGTTTTTTAAAATTGTACGAACATTTCTAGGTTGTTAAGGAATTCTCCATACTATCTGGAAAGAAAACATGTGATTTTGAGTCACAATTTTTGTAGATAGGTTCCTTTTAGTGGGCTGACGTACCCCTTTTATTACACCATGTATATAAAAAAACAACACAATAATCTAATGAAAAAATAAGTAAGGGTAAATATTTATTTCACTTTTTATCATTATCTATTTATTATACCAGGCAGCTCTATAAATTATTAATACTTCTGAAAGAAACATTATTTCTGCCCTGAAGCCCCCATACCGTGATAGTTCACATCGTGTATTACTATGTGCTACTTATCTTCACTTGTATGGAGCTATTTTTGTGTGATATCATTTATTGCACACACAATATACAGGGTGTAACAAAAGGGGTATGTTAAGCGAAAATATATATAAATAACCCACTAAAAGGGACCTGCCCACAAAATTTCAGACTCGAATTTACAAGTTTATTTTTCCAGATAATATGGAGAATTTCTAAAAAACTGAGGAATGTTCATACAATCTTGAAAAATAAATATGTGATTTGGAGTCTCAAATTTTGGAAATAGGTTCTCTATAGTGGGCTATTTACATAGCTTTTCGCTTAACATACCCTTTCTGTTACATCCTGTATACAGGATGATTTTTGGTCGTCAACGTTCCCGAAAACTAGGTACGGAATCTCCTCATCATCACGATCATTTTTCTCCATGGAAGCATACCTGGGAAGTGTCTGGTTTCCAAAATATTAGGGTCCAAAGTTGAGTAAATAGACTGCGTTTTTCTGCATAAATGCACATAGACGCGCATAGCAGGATTTTTTCACGAAAAATAATTAATATCTGTCTATAAAAAAACTAACATAAACACTAGACACTATAAATTTCGCACGATCAAGGAATTTAAAAAATTTTTTCCAATTTTTTTTTTTCCCAGCATATTTTTTGGCATAAACTTACTTTATTTCATGTATAGAATACGTACCCTTCGTTAAAGGTGACCACAAAAAAACACCTGTATAAACAATATGGATAGTGATGACTAGTGACGTTTCGTGTAAGTGAAGTATCAGTTCGTTTTCTATCGTAATACTTTATCATCGACTGCGTAATGTACTATCGAATATCGACTATTGTGGGGTAAGCATAAACCTCTCGATATTTTGTAACCCTATCGTCGAACTGTCATATCTCATAGATTTTTCTTACGAGTCGATAGCGTTACGGCGCGGCGGCGCGTACAAAGATTCACGCTTACCCTACTGCTCTACATTAATTATCGACAACCACACATTCTTTATCGACTACTTTACGTTGATAATCGACTACTGTACATTGATAATTGAATACCATTATGTTGATTATCGAATACTAAAGATTGTGTATCGACTACTTTCAATTGATAATCGACTACACTGTACATTGATTATCGCATCTCCTTTCTTATTCTTGCTTCATGGCTGCTACTGTAGTGTAGTGTACCTATATTTACGTCGTACATGTGCCGTATGGATGTGTGTGTCAGTTTTTTCAGCAACTAATTGCCTTCCATTTGTCTTGTCGCCTCCTCGGGGAGTTCCAACGATTTTGTCGAACAGAACCCGAAGAAGTGATTAAAATAATTGCTTGGATGAGCTTGAAATATTGTTAGTTGGTAACTATAAAAATTTGGGGGAGCGTGAGTTGTTATTGGTGACTAGGTTCCTTGAGAATCGGGTCAAAATAAAGATTCTACTTGGCTCCTTTTTTGCTTATATTTTTTTAATACAAAAATTACAATCATCAAAATTAGTGTCCGACTTTGTTAGTCAGTGCTTAGTGTAAGTACCTATCTTCATACTTCACATTCTGTTTTGTCTATTAGTTTTAATACTTTTTAGTCGCTTGTTAGGTCCCCCCGGGATTTTCTATGCTTTGATTGCATTTTTCTGGTCGTCTCTGTTGATCCTGGCTTACAGGAGTTGCAGAGGTGGGAATGAGTGGTAAGCCAATCCCGGTATCAAAATTAGTGGGGTTTCGAATGAAATTTACAAAAAATATTTTTTTATGCCATTATTACCAGTCATATCTACCTCTATATATCGTTGCTCAGTATTGATAACTGGGATTTGAAACCTTAGTTTTACTGTTTATTTACCGACGGAACCCTAAAACGTAAGTTTACACAACGTGACCAATAAATAAAGATAGTCCGGGTTAATCGTCTCTCCTCCACAATATGTTATTGTCACATAACTCTCCACGCCGAGGATTATTTTAATTCGAGCGCTTTGTTAGCGACTAATGTTATTTTCAGCCACTTTATTATCTTTTTGTAACAATTTCACTTCGAAATTCGTTACAGTCAGATATAATGGCACTAAATTTTTCAGTGCCGTAATAACGCTGAAATAAAAATTATAGTTGTGTTTTTTAAATCGTTTTCGTTTGTCGCGAATAAATTGTAGGAGTTTGATATTTGACCCAGATTATAATAATCCAGATATCGTTTTACTATTTTACAATTTTTACATAGTTTCTCGCTTACATAACATAAATGAATCCTACTAATACTAATATAGGGTGTAACAAAATACGAAAACCTATGATCATTGCCCATGGTCGATAATCCACAAAATTTGTGACTTGAAATAACATGATTATTTTTTTTAGATGGTAAGAAGAATTCCTAAACAAGTCATGTTCATACAAACTTCTCAAAAAATAAAGATCTGATTTCAAGTCTCAAACTTTGTGAATAGGTTCTATACAGGGTGTAACAGAGGTATGTTAAGCGAAAAGCTATGTAAATAGCCTACTATAGAGAACCTATTTCCAAAATTTGAGACTCGAAATCACATGTTTATTTTTCAAGATTGTATGAACATTCTGGTAGAGATAAGCTTGCCATTGTGCATGCATCGCTTCTTTTATGTTGTATGCCATATTTATTTTTGTGTATGTGCAATAAAGAATAAGAATAAGAACATTCCTGAGTTGTTTAGGAATTCTCCATAATATATGTATCTAGAAAAATAAACATGTGATTTCGAGTCTGAATTTTTGTAGGTTTTAACATATCTACCCCTTTTTTTACACCCTGTATAGTAGGTTATATTCATAGTATTTCGCCTAACATACCTCTTGTTACATTCTGTATAGATAATATTGTAATTATTATACGCAAAAACTTTCGGATTCTAATGAAACCTGGCATTTATATAGCTTGTACAGAAAAACACAGACAGTTTACGCGGACGTTATCACACACATCAGTCTATTGTAGTCCACTGCTGGGCGTACCGAGGCCTCCCCCAGGGCACACCACAAGGCTACTGCCGTAGGGGGATTTTTCCCATAGTACAACACTTATGGCATGCGGGTTGGTGACCGCAGTCTGATTTTCAAGGCGCTGCTGCCCACCTCCCGGAAACCCTTACGATTCCACGGGCAAACATGGGGTGGTGCTATAATATCCTTCCGACAACACTCAGCTATCGGTTATAATAAATACGAATAAATTACTCAGTACCTAATTACCTGTCAAAAACTTTACAACATGTCAAAACATAGCGAAAACATACATAGACTTAACACGAAGATAGAGTAAACAGTCAGCCTTTTATAATTAGACGGCTACAAATCACGGAGCCATTAGCGCACCGTGACAAGACAAACTACTTGCCGGCAATAAGGTAACAATTATGTCCCGCCGCGGAAACAGTGGAAACACACGTAGAGCTTTCTAATCTATGTCGTGTTTACGGGAAAATAGAGTGCACAGAAATGTTACAGATAAGGTACTTAAATAATTTGTTACTAGCGGACGCCCGCGACTTCGTCCGCGTGGATTGCAGAAAAAACAAAGTGTCGAAATTATCCGGAATAAAAATATTTTCCCGGGATAAAATGTAGCCTATGTGTTAATCCAGGGTGTCAGCTTACTTCATACCAAATTTTATTAAAATCGCTCCAGCCGTTTTTACGCGAAAGAGTAACAAACATCCATCCATCTATCCATGTAACATGTTCCAGACTGATTCAATCCCGAGGTAAAATTACTGAAGCTGGAAACCTGATATTAGGACCGTGGTTTTCTTCTGTAACGTATAGGTCCACTCAGAACCTACGGAAAAGGGAATTTAAAAAATTACACAGACGAAGTATTGGGCGTCCGCTGGTTAGTAAATAAATTCAATACATAGATAGAAACTAGCTTAATATATTACGTATCATTTCCAGCCCTTTTATCTCGGTGATCTGTGAACAAATCCCGTGGGAGTGACTGCAGAGCGATGGTGTTTTAGGCGATCGATGTCGCGCGCTTTCGTGAAAAATGCGTCGATTCACGGCTACTCTGGGCTATTTCAGTTCTGTGGTCGTTGTGAATATCTTTTAGCTATCACCGCTATTTATTAGATATGTTTTTCTAGATAAAAAGGTTCAGTGGGACAAATACGAATGTGTCGACAGTCCGTAAAGCTATCGTCATATTGCCAAATATCATGTTGCTTATAAAATCGATAGTTTAAAGCTCGGTACTGACCGACGTTACGCGGTGTAGTGTTACATGAGAGTAAGTTCCTTTATTTATACCTAGCAGATATACGATTCGTAACATTAGAACACAATAGTGTAAGGAATGAAATTATAGAGTTGAAACATGGGCACATTATTTTATTTATGCTACCTCTAACAACAAACTATTTAAATCCTCGAAATCCGTATTATATGACTCTGTTACAATTTACCAGAACCATCAAAATTAACCGCCAATTTATCAAGTATTTAATAGATTCTCAATAAACATAGCGGAAACTATAAACAACACAGACAGACACTTTACGACTGCATCAATAGAGTAGTATCCTGTCGTCTATGCTGAGCCGTTTTTGATGAAATTCGCCACATCTGTCAACACTTGTGAAGAAGCGCATGCAGCGCATATGGTTAAACAAACAAACTCATCTAGGCAAGTCTCAATGTCGCTGTGATCTATGTGGGAAATTAAGCAATTGACAGGATCGTATAGAGACTCTATGGTTTCCTTTTTTGGCCACCGGTAAAGAGTATCTGATGCTTTGTAAACATTAGGCGCCAACATTATTGTGACAGGATACCCCCTACAGAGATTGGGATGGTGTTATATTTCGAATTTGATATTAAATGCTTCATAAGTGCGAGGTTTTTTTTACATAGAGAGATTGTTTAATAAGTAGGTATAATGTCTATAATATGTGATTGGGGTTCCTTATATAGCAATACAACTAATATTATATATGAGAAAGTAAAGTTTGTATGTAGATACTCGTACACCAGCAAAGTGTCTACCAATATTACCAAGTTTCTTCAAAATCACTTCCCTCGTTGGCCTTTTAAGCTTATGTTAGTAAAAGTGAGCCTACTATCGCTTTTCAACCACAAATACATGTACAACAATTTAACGACCAGTATCAAATCCATGGATATGCACGTGTAAAACCAGTGCCAACCGTTTTTTGCGCCCTGAGCGAGCTTCCATAAGTGCGCCCTATTTAGTCGTACCTGGTCTAGCCTAGGCACCGGTGGCACCGCCCTGTTTACGGCACTCTGTAAAACCATCACATCATCAATGATGATCACAACTCCTGATCATCGTAGCTCGTCGCTTGGGTATACAACAAATTAATGGACAGGCTAATGAATGAACAGTTTGACAAGTAGCGTGCGCAAAAACGTTACGAGTGCGACTTCCGTTTGTCAAGTGTACTCAAGTTTTATATTTAGATTTTGAGTTGTTTTTTTCACGTTGTGAGGTCAATTTGCCTAATGGTTAGATAGTCTAAAGGATAAAGTTGATGCTGTTTTCTCTACAACTTGATCAAGATGGAGACAGCACCAACTTTATTCGTGAGATAGGCTATCTAACCGTTGGAAAAAATTTCGAAGGCTTAAATAAAAGGCTTTTATATAATAATTGAAATAAGTGTTATATTTCTGTTTGTGGTCGCATCAAAAGGGTTTTTGTTACAGGCGGTACTAAGATTTACTTATACCTACCTATCTAGTACCTATGAGAAAGTTTAAAATATTTGACCTAATCAGCTTTCGAAAGCTCTAGTTTTAAATAAACTAGCTCGAACCAGCCGTCACCTAATTAACAAAGTTGCCACAAAAAGTGCCTCTTTACATATCGGCCCTGTTTTGCTGACGCTCCCACTCCCATGGGCTCAATGAGCGTTGATTTATTTGCCTCATTTCCGTGCATTACTGACGGTACACACGTCCATGAACTAACTTCACTTTAGTCATTAAACATACCTATATATTTCAAAGTTGTCTAAGCAGTATAAGGTAAATAAAAAACCTGGTTTATATCCTAGATATGGGTCATTGTCAAATTTTGAGCAGGTAAACTTGTCCCCAGAAGAAAGTATTTGGATGTTATAGCTAAATTGTGATAATTGATTATTTATTTGTGTCAAAATAAAACTGATTAGTGGAGTGATCTAAGTACTGAAAATAGTTTAATCATGTAAAAATATTCAGACCAATTTTATCAGTAACAGAATGGTTATAATTAACACCTGAGGCGGTAACAGAGTTGTACATTTTGCATACACCTAGGTATAAATTGTAGAAATTAAAGAGAAGCCAAGAGTAATACGTCAAGGTTATACTGTGTATATTATATTTAAGTAGTTACTACAGATTCCAACACATTATAAACTCTTAAATTTTAGGACCTTTTAAATTCATAGTTACCTGCTCAAAATTTGACAATAACCCATATATAAGGTATATCCAAAATTAGTGATTATCTTTTGATACGAAACTATGTAGGTAAAAAGAAACAACTTTCACTATGGGACCAACTCCGAAATATTGAAAAAAAAAACAATCAGCTGTTCCATACAATCTCGAATAATTACTGCACTGAAATGTATGAAACAGCAGATTTTTGGTCCCACTTATTTTAAATAGACCTTATATAAATCGGGCCTTCTCTCAGGTGATAAGCTACTTGTCACTAGATTATTAACATCCTGTCCTCGCTATGTTATATAAGCGTGGCTAATATAGGATCTCACTTATTATGCTGTTGTTCTGGCTACCACATCTGGACTCCGCGTGGACTGCAGAAAAACTTGTTCTAATTGACCGAATTGTGAATTTGAACATTCTTGAACCTATTTGAACACACAAAAAAAAAAACATCAAAATCGGTCCAGCCGCTTAGAAGGAGTTCAATTTCAAACACACGAACAGAAGATTTATATAACTAAAGATGATAGATTAATTACAGAGCGAACAGATTGTTTTGCTGACGGTACCGAGGTCCCGTGGGCCAACCTAATTTATACGGCCCATTTCCGGAGCCCGTTAGCGACTACACAACCACTCGGTTCGCGATTACTACTAAAATAAGTAGTTTTAGAACTCGTTAGGGTAATATTACTATTTTTTGTCTAAGTGACTATTGCTCTATGTGTAAAGATGGTTCCTCATCGGGAGCTTTTTGCGCACACTTGTGCACTATAATCCTCCTATCTCCTGCGTACCTGGCCAATATCAGTAGATTGGTCGCCTTGACCGAAATACAGAGATCATCACGTAGTAATAGTCTACTATGGAATTCATGGACGTTCTCACAGGCGATCAGCTAACAACTTGACAATAATCATTTACAATGTCCTCGATAATGCTTAACATGACTGAGGGATCTCATTTATGATCCTGCAGTTCTGACATACAGGCATAGGCTTACCAAAATGGAACTTAGCAATATGTTTGTAATAACTGTCATGTTCTGGAATTACGTTATGCCATATCCCGTGGAAGTGTGCATAAAGTCGGGACAGAGTAATCCCGCGATAACTTACAGCACACGGACGACGACGCCGCAGACTTCCTTCCAGATTAAGCTTATGATAATAAATTACGAGGTTGAGGGCATAGAATAGGTATATGCAGATGCGATGTATCGTGGCGATAGTGGTTCATTCTGCCTACTGTAGAGAGAAAAGGTGACCTTATACGGTACATTTAAGCCTCGAGCACACCGGCGCGCGGCGCGGCGTCCGGATACGTATGCGTACACGTAAGCGTAGACGTACACGAACCTCTGAGTTATAATGTATAGAACTGTATAGGCACGGGCAGACCGGATGCGTATGCGTAGATGTAAGCGTAAATTTCAAGCGGCGTGTCCTGTCTTATACAGTTCCATACATTACAAATCAGAGGTACGTCTATGCTTACGTGTACGCATACGCATCCGGTGTACTCATAGCTGTATTCCCGAAATGGGGTCGCTAGAACTGTAGGACCATAAAGGAGGAGAATCGCAGCTACGTAAATATATTTACCGTTTAGTAATAATCTTCGAGTAAATGGTAGACGCGCGGTTTGAATTTTACCAGAAGCGTAGCGTGCCTTGCCGAGGCCCCGTATGAAAATTTGTTTGGGGGCCCTTAGGAAGGGTAAAGATTTATAAAAAATAAAAAAAATGCATTAAATTAAAAGAAATATTTATTCATCATAATTATCTATCTGTCATAAATGACTTAAACGGGGAAATCCCGCAGGCTGCGATTACCGATGTAGAGTGTTGCCAACTTTTGAACGCACGCTTTACGTCACGCGGGAAAAAAAAATTGCTTTTTTACTTTTGTCATTTGTGAAATAAAAAAAAATTTGGAAGTTTTTATTAATTCTTGCTTACGGACGTTGGGGGCCCCGTATAATTGTTACGGCGGTTTTACTTACATATTATGGTCGATTCCGGCAGTCACACTTAAACCTAAACCTAATCTTAGTCAGGTCTATCTCTCTCCGTTCTTAACATAAATGACTTAGAGAGAAATGGACAGGTAGGACTAATTTTACGTTTAGGTTTAAGTGTGACTGCCGGAATCGACCCTATTATATACGGCTGTGTTGCCAAAATGGGGTAGCAGAACTACAGGGTCACAAAGAATATCTTACCGCCATGTTTAGCATAGAGAGTTAGATCTAAACAAATCAGCACCTACCAAGTTTATTCACATCTTTGAGTTCCTTCAACTCTTACGACATGTACAGAAGGAGATACAGCTGATCAGAGTATTCTAGTAAAATATTTCGGCTGATATTGATCGATTAGACTGAATTAGACATATCTAAAAAAATACATACATACAGGGTGTAAAAAGACAACGATGTTTTTTTTAATACCTCGTATTCTTTGTAAGGTTACGATCATTTTCTTCTTTATCCCTTACGGGGTAGGCAGAGCACCAAGGGCCGATCGAAACACATGGTGCCAATTCTGACCAATTTTGAGGGTATAGTTGAGATGTACAAGTTCGGTTAGTAGTCACAGGTGGTCAGCCCATCGCCTATAAAACACCAAGGAACCTCTTGTCCCTCTACTGACTTGTACAGTATGCCCGGGTAGAGAAGCAGCTGTAGTATTATACTTTTTTTTTTCACTCCCAGAGCAGCATAGAAGAAGAGTCTCTTGTGGGCAGGTTGTATAGGAGTAATAGAATAGGTAGGTATAGATAGAATTGTACTGCTACTTTACCTAGCTATTCTATGACGTGTTAGTTTTGGGTAGCCCCTAATTTGTGCGTCGTTTAGCGGTAGGCCGGTCGCCATATTTCAGCACACTTGTATTTGTTCAGGGTGTTTGTGCGCTTGTTAGCGGTTTCTCTTTGTCGTGTGTGACAGATGCCGATGTCTTGGTGGAAGATAAATAGTAGAACGTATACAACAGGAGTCCTGAAAATAGATTCTTAGATGATGTCGCAGATGCTCTGTATATTGACTACATTATCTGTTTTATAAATGAAATTGTATTAGGCGTTACAATTTGGAAGTTCAAACATTCACTTATCCTGAGGAATTCGGATTATTAATCTAGATTTCGATTTGAAATATTCACTACCTGACCCGGTAGGGCAAACTATGAACATCACACATGGGTGTTATATACTTATCCTGTATTTATAGTTGATACCCACGACACAAGCTTAGGGATCTTAGTGTGGGACTAGGTCAATGTGTTGGCGAAACTAATATTATAAAGCTATGTAGAACTATCTGATTAATTCTAGTGTTTTTTTACAGATTTCGGTACAACGCCCCTAGTCGTGGGCGGCTGCTAGTTTATATATTATCTTGCATGCTAGGTGCTCGGATCAGGTTTCTTGTGGCGATTGTAGGTAGTGCAAGTGCTTGTTTTCGCAGTTATGAGTTATCAGATCCGAGGGTCAGTGGAGGGTGTAGGGCCCGGTGGTGAGTGCACCATAGTGAATACATTATCTGTGTAAGTGCATACAAAAAATGAAACAGACTTAGGAATAACTCTTGAATCAATTAACAATGCTAATACATTAACATATTTTAAAATTATTTTACCGTCTTTAGGACACTCCTTCCAAACTTTTAATCTATAATGAGTTTTTGCGCACCAAAACGGTCTGTGGTTATTTACTTTAATTAATGTAGTAACTGATGAATACGATCTACTACTGGTTTTTATCCATGACAATATCTTCGAACGATGGATATTGAGTTGTTTGTCTTAGGGCTCAGTGTTCCCTGTTTTATTGGTAGATTTGAAATGTTATTTCCTAAGATAAATAAACCTTAGCAATTAAAGGATTTAGCTTTGAAACTTGGAATATTATGATTTTTTGACATAGTGACATGTAGGAACTAATAGTTAACAGCTATTCACGTAATCCTTATAACTTAATAATATACATAGTTAATTATATTCAATCGGAAGCGAGGATTATATTTAAAAGAAGAAATATTTATTTTTCTAAAAAGTTTGAAATAAAATATTTCAGTATTAACATAGGCTGTGTGTGCAAAATGGGGTAGCCAGAAATGGACCACAAATGAGATCTTTAGAAACACACATGTATATTTAGCATAGGGGCTCAGGGGGCCAATTCTCGAAAAGTCTCGAGTTGGAACGAAGCCGAAACGGAACAATAGTAGACGCTCAGAACATAGCTATCGGGATGAAGAATAACGTTGCCAATATGTAATTTAGAAAAGAGATGGTAAAATTCGTCACTCCCGACCCGAGCTAAAATAATTAATACTCCCGGTAAGCTTAGTGGTTATAGCGGCTCGCACGGTTTGCAGTGGTCGTGTGGTTCGATTCCCACTCGGGTGAAGAATTTTTTTCCATTTTCTTTATTAATAATTTTATAATGCAATAATTACTTTACGGTGACCTAATTAGACATACTTCGGCACGGAGGAGTTTAGATAAGATGGAGCAAGGAAATGTTGGATGCTGATCGATTCTGGCGAGTAGAAGAGATGCAGCTAATGTTATCTTGTGAATAGCATCAGCACGAGGCAAATATTTCTTCGCTTAATAGACTCTTTGTAATCTACTTACGGTCTTATTCATAAAAAAACCCTTATAGGTTTATAACACTCATTAGTCGTCAATTGAAACGTCAATCGGATCAGCTGTTCCTTAAAGTCGGCCATTTGTCGCCCTATTATAGGTTTTTAGTAGGGTTCAGCCTTCAATAAATTTCGAAGTCGATATTATATACTTATTGAGTGTTTTAGCACTATTGAATGTTTATGAATAATGTTTTTGAAGGCTTTCCCTATTACGAGCTTATAAACCTTCAATAACTTTTTATGAATAAGACTGTTAGTCTTTGGCTAGGAATTTATAATAATTTAAAAGCATCCTACAAATTGCGACGAGGCGGGGTAGAAAAACATAACAGCGCAAAAAGAACGTTGGCGATATAAAAATATCGGAATAGGTACACAATTTTCCCATTGACGTTTGCCGACCGCCGTCTGTCTGTCTGACATTCTGTGTACCTACTTCTACGTGTCTGTCAATTAACGTCTATATGGACTTTTAACATTTAATTTTATTAGAAGTTATAACAGCGGCCACAATGGCGACATTTTTGTGATTCTAATTAGGTAATACAAAAACTTGAATATCAAATTAGTTGAAGGTTGATTTAGACATCGGCATTTATTGTTATATCGATAGTTTTATTATTTTATATAACCTGTTAGGCAGATCCACAGAAAAAAAGCGCGTTCTGAGTTGTCTATGGGCAGATCAGTAGAACAGTGACTGAGCCAGGTAGGTAAAGTAGAATAGTCGGTCGATTTCTAGTAATTTAATAGAAATGTTTCACCAAAATACATCATTTGCACCTCCTACCATGCATGTCAGAAGACTAACGGCCAATTTCAATAACCCGTCGAGAGATTTTTTGCATATTTCAGATTAAAGGCTGGAGCACACCGGATGCGTATGCGTACACGTAAGCGTAGACGTACACGTACCTCTGAGTTTAATGTATAGAACTGTCACCGCTTGACGTCTATGCTTACGTCTACGCATACGCATCAGGTCTGCTCGTGCCTATACAGTTCCATACATTACAACTCAGAGGTACGTGCATGTCTACGCTTACGTGAACGCACACGCATCCAGTCTGCTCGAGCCTTAAACGTCAAGCGGTGACATTTCCATACATTAAACTCAAAAGCACGTGTACGTCTACGCTTACGTGCACGCATACGCATGCGGTGGTGGGCTCGAGCCTTAAATGTTTCATTCTTAGTTTCATTGTTTTCATACAACTTTTCAAATTTGGAATTTAAAAAATCCGACATTCTTTATGATCTTAGGCATTCTCACAGGCGATAAGCTAGCGACTTATCACTAATCGTTTCTATTTATCCCCGCCGTGCTAAATAAATAAATTAATAAACATTCACACACTATACAACACATTAACCTAGTCCCACACTAAGTTCCCTAAGGTCTGTGTCGTGGGTACTAATCAACGGTATATAAATACATAGATAAGTATAGAAACATCCATGACTCGAAACAAACATCGATATTCATCATATCAATGTTTGCACCTACCGGGATTCGAACCCAGAACCTATGGCATCGCAAGCAGGGTCACTACCTACTAGACCAATCGGCCGTCAAAGGATGGGTTGATCCCAGATGCCCAGGCCCGGCTATAAAAATGCCTAATTAAGTGTTGTCCTTATGTTAAAATATGACACTTATTCTCCGTATGACGGCAAGTCGGCATTACGGACTGCAAAATGTTAATTGATTTATTATATTGACAGACACCGTGATTATTTTATTTCGTCCGCGTAATCTTTGGAATCTCCGGTTTCCGGCTCTATATAAAAATAAAGTCCACTTTTTCACCCAGGGCAGATAGCCGGATACGATAAATAGAACAACCGATAGCAAACCACAGTTACCCACGTACATAATAATGAAAATAAAATAAAAATAAAAGGTAACAAAATAATTACATAAACAAGATGATTAATTTTTATTGCACACAAAGATTTATTAACCAACATAACACAAATTAGCGTAACAACTGACTAAGACAAACGAATTGGCACAACAATACAGACAAAGCTGACATAATTACATGTAGATTTAGTAGGTAATTTAAATATCAAGACACAAGCTTTGTACATTCTATTTAAATTACATGTAGATAAAATTAGTAGGTAATTTAATTTATTTTTGTATCATGTCTCGGTATTTTTCTGGTACCTACCTATATTATATTTTACCTGTGCTGAAGAAGAACTTCACTAGAATACATCAGCCGCATCTCCTTCCGTATGCACGTTGCAATGCCTTGATCACACGTACCGAGTAAACGGGCGAGACAGTAAAATGATTCTCGGCCGAGACATTGACGTGGGCGAGTAGCTCACTCGGCCTAGTAAATAGAACATGGTCCGAGTTACTGTCTTGCCACTCTGGCCGGCCGAGTTCGCTGTCTCGCCCGTTTACTCGGTACGTGTGATCAAGGCATAAGAGTCGACTAAGGAACTCAGGCGATAAGCTAGGACTCATACCATTGATCATTTACGTCTGTCCCCTCTATGCTAAACGTAGCGATAGGATCTTCTTTATTGATCTGCAGTTCTGGTTACCCCATTTCGTGAACACAGTACTAGGTAGTATTTGTACTGTTCGAACTTCAAACATTTTGTATATATATTTATACAATTTGATTAAGATTATACATAAATTAAAAAAATATTAATAAAGAAATGGAAAAAATTCCTCACCCGGGTGGGAATCGAACCCACGACCTATGCATTCCGTGCCAGCGCTCTTACCACTGAGCCATCAATTACTTGACGAATTTTACCACCTCTTTTTGATATTACATTATTGGAAACGTTATTTTTCATCCCGATAGCTATACATAAGCCAAATCTCGGCAAACAAAGCTGAATTCCTCAGCACAATGTTTTAATGATTAAACGATCAACCACATCCTAACGGATCATATTATGGAGAAGTGTTTTTTTATTAGTCAAGATATTATATATTATAAAATTATTAATAAAGAAATGGAAAAAATTTAAAAAACCCCCGACCCAAAAAAAAGTACGCAATTATTATGACAAAAGGTTTAAGGCTCGAGCAGACCGGATGCGTGTGCGTGCACGTAAGCGTAGACGTGCACGTGCCGCTGAGTTATAAAGTGTGGAACTGTATATGCACGGGCAGACCGCATGCGTATGCGTAGACGTAAGCATAGACGTCAAGCGGTGACAGTTCTATACATTAAACTCAGATGTACGTGCACGTCTACGCTTACGTGCACGCACACGCATCCGGTGTGCTCGAGCCTTTAAAATGCTAAACCCTATAAAAAGCAAAAAATAACTTTTAACACTACGTAAGTACCAACTAAAGCATGGCAGACTATCTACTCGGGACTTTGTGCCACCTTTATGTCGGAGGCATAACCGCTAATTTTGAACTGCAAATGGTTATCTTGGCCTGGTATTGACCGTACGTATGAAATTTTGATTAAATTTGTCGCGTCAGGGGACCGCTCTAATTTATTAGCCTAACGTTAGAAGCACACATTAAGAAGTCCTCAATCCCATTGTTATACAAATACTCGTATAATTGTAATAGATTACTTCACTTTAATTCTGAATACCTAGTTACTTTAAAACATTATATCAGTAATTATAAATATAATTTTGTTTAGATAGGTGATTTTTTTATACGAATGTTGTGATTAGGTAGGAATCATTTGATTTAGGTAAGTATTTTTGAAGGTAAAAAGCGGTCCCCCGATGCGACAAAATTTAATCAAAAATTTCATACGTACGGTCAACACCAGGCCAAGATAACCATTTGCAGTTCAAAATTAGCGGTTAATGCGTCGGGGGTTGAAAATAATTCAAATGAAAACTATACAACTTAAACTAATTAAGAGCTAGTGGCTGTGCGTTCCCGGTGTGAAGGTGCCCAGAACACTGGCGACTTTGCCACGCTGGATCGCTATGGACACTCTTTGCACAAGTAACGATTGTGAGCCTGAGTCTTTCTCCATGACTCGCAGCCTTCGCCCGATGCCCCTTACAAAATCTTTGGCCTCCTCTCCCTAGGGGCCTGCAGTCTCAACAGCGAAAGGGACAAACCATAGTTAAATACTTTAGCTTCAGATCAGATACATGTGAAAAAAAAATGATATCGATGTAAAGTCACTACAGATTTCTCTAAGACGTCTATAAATCATTTGTTTATCGCTTCTGAAAATCTCAGGCGCCATTGAGAGGGGTCAAGTGTGTTTCATGTTTTATTTATTGACAGGAAGTTGAGCCGCCATATTTTTTACATATTTGATGTCCCCCTGTGGTGTGGGTCAGGACGGATTTAAAAGGATATTTGTTTGTAAAAGGAATAATAAATTGTAGCTACTCCGCACATGTTAGAACTGTGCGTCGGCAGCTACATACACGTGCGAGAAAGATAACAATATCAACCATCTCCTTCGTACCTATCGTTGCGATCGTTTGTAGAGTATTAAAAGTCTTGACTGCTGATTTCGGAAGGAATTTATTTGAAATTTCGCTTATATTTAATCGTAGGTTAGGTACTTATGAACTAAGGTGGTGTAAGAAGTAATAAATTTAATTGACCAATCACAAACGATCGCAACGATAGGTACGAAGGAGATGGTTGATATTGTTATCTTTCTCGCACGTGTATGTAGCTGCCGATGCACAGTTCTAACATGTGCGGAGTAGCTACAAAATTATAGCCTAGGTACTAAGTCTAGTTATATAGTCTGTATTGATTAGGTTACTTTTAACGACAAAAAATTTAGCGATATTAAAATAACTTAAGTTTAAACTATTTACGCTTTTATTTAAGCGTCATTTGACAAATTGTCGAAATTTCTTAGATTTAATATTTACGTCGGTATCACCATAGACTTATTCCTCTATGGTATTACTAAGTTAAAGCTGGGTATTAAAGATAGATAGATACAACTATCTACCTAGTTACCACATGCAAATGTGTTGAAAAGTGTAAAGGGTTAAGAATAGTACCGGTGCCAATGAAAAGCTCAGTCTTTTTAAAACAATTTGTGCGACGCATTTCAGTTACCTCATTAAGTATCGTCACTTAATGTGGCAAAACTCTGGATTTAAAATATTCACGTATAATTAAAGCTGATGGTAGATTACCAACCGCAATCCCCAACGCCAATCAAGAACCACTTCATCGATTTTTTTGCCATTAAGCAGCCAATAAACCAGCGTTGGTATATTTCGTTTACTCTAACCCTTGACATGGCGCTAGTATAGTACTTACCGTAATAGTATCTCGTTACTTTTATTTAGTTCCATTAAAATCCGTGGGGCTTTATAATTGGAAAAAAAAACTAACCACTTTGCATGCTGGCAGTATTTACGACTTCCTCCGATACCCTTCAGGAAGTCGCCACTTACTACGTCGCATTAAAACCGCGAAACGAGTGTACTCCGACGTTTTAATGGGTGAATTTGCACATGTCCTTGTTACGACACTAATTGAGATAGGACTGTTTTAATACCATTTTTATTGCTGGCAACACACTTAAAACGAGGTCTTTATAGCCGTTCCATTATTTCGTTCGAGGTAAACTGAGTTTTAAATTAGGATTTGTTCTTTAGAATTCGCTATTTACAAGTTTGTTTGCAAGATTATGTCCTGCATCTAACGGAATGAAGCCCCTGTATTCAAATATAGCAGAAATACGATAGAAAAGGATATAGATTGTCATAATCTACAGATTTATCTACTGGTCTAAGACCAATCAATTCCTTTCACTTACCTTAATAGGTAATTGCTTAAATAACGCTTTCAGTCATGAGAAGTCCACTGCTGAACATAGTTCTCCCCCAATGACCTGCAATTGTGATGATGATTGATTTGAAATGTTACTTTATGCTTTCGCGAATGTTGCCTTAATTGTGTGATCTTTCGATATCAATCTTCTTCAGCCTATTGCAGTCCATT
Source organism: Carposina sasakii (assembly GCA_014607495.2). Lineage (NCBI taxonomy): Eukaryota > Metazoa > Arthropoda > Insecta > Lepidoptera > Carposinidae > Carposina > Carposina sasakii. The sequence goes on from CP053156.1 coordinate 13,834,288, forward strand.
GCTGGTCGTAGGCCTCCCCCAGGCTCCACAAGGCTACTGCCACAGGGGGATTTTGCCCATAGTCACCACACTGGGCAGGCGGGTTGGTGACCGCAGTGTGATTTTCAGACTATACGGGAGGCGCTGCTGCCCACCTTCCGGAAGCCCTTAATCGCCATGTACTTACGATACCCACGGGCAGGCAGGGGTGGTACCAACTCTACTCTGCCGGCACCACGCGGCTAGTTTCATACATTGAACAACATAGATCAATACATTATATAAATTCTGATATTATCCCCATTACTGGGCGTTAGAGATGTCAAAAGATTATTTAGAACTATTACAGCTAACGAATATTAAAGAATACTTATCACCGACTATTAGTCTCCACAAACAAGCAGCAACATCAATTTATAAAGTGCCTTCCATCGGCTCCCAAAGAGCACGCACAACAGATCAACGTCACACTTTTAAAGCAAATCCCCAGACAGCTGGGACCATTAATAACGAAACTCCTGTCTATTATGTAAATAGCACAGTGGTCCATATAATAAATAATTTATGGCCAAGGAAAGCTTGTAAAGAGGCGTGACTAGGCGATACTAACAAAGAGTGATAAATGACCGCGGCGATCATGCTCTAGGGCAGCAAGTTTACTTTTGCGGTTGTGAATGGCGCTACTGTCGTTTTTAGTTTAAAATAAAAAAGTAGTCCAAGTACAGAAGATTTGGTAATCCTACGAAAAGGTAATTCAATTTTAATTGATTTTAAAATTTATTTAAAAACAAGAGTCTAAATAGCCTTTTGTTCTAGTGTAGGACGGTCCATGCGTTCTTCTACTCGTATGTACTCGTATTAACACAGTAAATTCTAACTTTGATTGCTTACATAGTACTTATTTGTCTTGTTAAATGTAGCTAGGATAAAATGATAGCATTCTTGATATCTTTGACGATTCTCTAATCATTGGGACATAGAATAAAAATTAATTCTTACTAGCAGATCATGTTTATATTGTTAGTTCCAATTTTAGCCGCATGTCTAAATAACTTTGTGGCATACATCGCACTCTGGTCGCTCTATATCGTTTGACACTCTATTCAATGTCAAAAAGAAAAGTACATTGTCAATACCAGAGTTAGATGAGGTGTGTGTAATTTGCTGTTTGTCAATACAAATACTGATTTATTACTTCGAATAGGGATGTTATTTGATGTGTTAAGTACTTCAACATTTCATCGGATACATCTTATTAAACTGTACGTCAGAAGTTATCGGAATGATTCTAAAAAATTCTAAGCAAATTTTGATGAAACGTGACAGTTATGTTATGCCTATACACCTAAATAAAAACTAGTCTCTAAAAACACATGGGCGGACCAAGTTGCGGACGTACGCTATTAGGTAAAACATTTTTATCACTCGCACAATTTGAAGGATACATTTTTGTCCTATAAATGACCTGATTTTTTTTTACCATTATGACACATTTAGGCATGTGCATAAATAAATAAAACAAATTCGGAAGCTATCGTCGACTATCTACTTACATGCAATGTCTTTTATATCTTTTCATACGTGTTACTAGACATAGTATTGCTACACAATCCCCACATACGCCAGATAACATAGGTATCATTATATCAACAAAATTGCCACACAAACACCGCTCGCTCGCGCCCAAACGGCAACGTCTTTCATATTTTGAATACTTGCCCCTTATTTACCCGGGTTATAAGGAGTTACGCATCACTTAGCCCGGGTAACGGTCGCATAAAACCTTACAGCCACTCCGCAGTTATGTATTGACTTTTACCGTAACGCCCTTAGGGTATAATGTTTAAGGAGATTTCAATTTTTGTTGGGCGATATTTTTGGGGTAAAATTTTATGCCCGATATTGGGTTATGTGGGATGGATGAGGGGTATTAAGATATATCTTTTTAAGATAAATAGGGATTATAGTATTCTAAAGTGAATCTTTTAGCTCGTTTTTTTACTTATAATAAAACAATGTTTTTATAAATATACAGGTTGTAACAAAAGGTATGTAAATAGCCCACTAAACGGAACCTACAGACAAAATTTCAGACTCAAATCACATGTTTATTTTTACAAATAGTATGGAGAATTACAAAGCAACTCATGAATGTTCATACAATCTTGAAAAATAAACATGTGATTTCGAATCTGAAATTTTGAAAATAGCGTCTCTATAGTGGGCTATTTACATAGCTTTTCGCTTAACATACCTTTTCTGTTACCCTGTATAACATATAACATCTTCCTGCCCTTATCGTATTATTTTTGAAGTCGGTGGAATAAGGTTTCCTTTGAAACTCACATTGCCAAGGATTAGGCGTTTGTTTTACGAAATTTCTTTACAAAGATAATAAAATTACTTGATCAATGAAAATGAGAAGATTTGTAGACGTTTGTTATCCTAGTTTCCCAAACGCAAACAACAAATCAAGCATGCAAAAAAAAAACCACTAAAACTGATTGATCACACTGCGCACTAAAACAAAAAACCTACAAAAATAAACTACGCGAAAATCTAGCTTTGAAATACGAATTAAATTGACATCAACACCCACACACAGTGGGCCGCGTCATCGCGTCGGGAAAATAAATAAAATAAACCGTTTCCCCGGTTGCACTCACTCGAACGCAAATTGTCCTCTGAACGCGCTGTCAGTTGTCACCTTGTCGAGCTGTCATGCTGTCAGCTTGTCAGGCTGACACCCGCCGAGCGCTGTCGCCGCGGATTTGCATAAAAGTGTTAAGTGACAATTAAAAGTGCTTGTTATGAAACCTGACGCGGTAGTTGTCAATCTGTGGCAATTATTTGGTTATGTGGTTTTATTTCCTGCTGTGGCTGTAATTGGGTGGTTTTGGTTCGAAATTATTTTGAAATAAATGTATAAATGATTGTTTGTATTTTTTAATTAGTACCTTTACGATATCTTATCCTTACGAGTTAAGCAGGCTTTTAAAAAAAATCTTAAATAAATCCAGACTTTTAATATCAACTGTTATATTCAACTTGTAGACGCCTATGTAAATTTTAGACATTCCTTTAATTTCCGTTTCCGTGACAATTTCGGAAAATACTTTGTATCGGATGCTTACGTCATGCAAAGAACACACCTTCCCAAGTTTGAAATCTCTATAATCAGCGGTTTATGATCATCAAGGACAAAGTATATTATATGAAAAGATTTCCAATCTCTGTTACCAAGTATTTGTATCTACTACTATCTATTCACAGCAAAAATATCCCTCCTATTACTCTTGAACCGATATTTCAGCTTGATTTTTTACATGGAGAAAATATTTGAATTGAAATTATTTCAAGCGAGTCCCAGGACACCTATCAGGAGCTTTAAAAACAACAAATCGTTACGAATATTAAGCGCCCTAATCAACGAAATTAAAAAGGCACAAAATAATAAAAAAAAGCACGCAATGTGGCGAAACTGCCAAAAAATACTCCCCGAACGACATAATAAAACGGCCGATCCGCTTAAATATTCATTAAAGACCTTGTTTGATTTTACATTTCCCATTACGCCGGCAAAAAATGTGTATTGAATATAAAATTTATCGCTTACAAGTTTAGGCTGCGTGGTTCGTAACCACAGTGTAGTTGTGGTACAGTGTACGCACAAAGTTCGACTGCGAAAATGACCTTTGTCTTATTTTTCTCACCTGCATATGTTGAACATATCACTGTTATAATACTCTTGATATAAGACCTTACAGATATATTAGGGTTAAATTACAAATAATCCATATTTCAGACCCATGTATAAGGATTATAACTTATAAGGGTCGTATTAGTAGATGGTGCTATAGATACATATGCTTATGGAATATCTAATACATGTTGGCAAGCCTTATTCAAATAAATCAAATAAATAATACCTGACATCAAACAGTCTTAGAAATACTATAAATATTAATAAGAAAATGAAAAAAATATGTCATCCGAGTGAGATTTCAACTCACGACCTCTCATATACCTCATATATACCTCAGCCAGAATGGGCAATGTTGACGATCAAGCAGTATTACTCCTGCGCTGCAAAAGTCATTGAGTTGGGGCAACTCCTGTATATTGTAGAGGTTGTTGAGTTGCTACACCGATAAACTTTATTACAATGTACACAATTTCACATTACACTGACGGGGTACATAAAGCGGCGCGATACGAAGCGTAGCTATCTCGATGATTCGCTATTAATATGCCCGATATGGGACGTTAATGCGCCTCTATAACCCTACCCTTTGGGTGCCTCTCATTTTTGACAGGATTATCACTAAAGATATCTTTCATATTATGCTGTTTTTGTATTGTTAAGTGATATTTGGTTACTTTTATAGACTATTATACGATGCGATTTACGATCACCAACCCGCCAGCCCAGCGTGGTAACTGTGGGCAAAAATCCCTCTATAGCCTTGAGATGTTCCCCGGGGGAGACTTACGTCCTGCAGTGGACTGCTATAGGCTGATAAATCTATAGACGAGATCGCCCGTGCTGATGCGGGGCTTCACTACAATATACGACTGAGTATTTGAAGCAGGAAAAAGTAGAAATTCTTGACCATCCTCCATACAGTCCTGACCTAATCCCTAACAATTTCTTTATATTTCCTAAAATTGAGAAAAGTCTTCGTGGTTAAAGGTTCCAGTCCGGCGAAGAAGCAGTCGACGCTTTAAAGTCGGCCATTTTGAACACCCCCACTTTAGAGTGGAATAACTGGTTTGAGCGAATGGAAAAGTGTATTATGCTACGTTGTGAATACTTTGAAAAACAATAAAAAGTACTATAAGTTTCTAGTTGTATTTTTTTCTTCAAACGACTAAACTTAAAAGGCATGCGTCGTATCAGCTGCATCTGCATGTCGAAAGAGTTGACCAAGGAATTTAGGGGCTGTCTCTCAGGCGATAACCTAGCAACTTTTCACTGATCTTTTCCACCTAATTCCGTTATGCTAAATCTGTTGGATCTGTTTCGTGCACCTATAGTTCTGGCTACTCCAGAACACAGCCGTGTGTGTATGTACCTATACAGGGTGATTTTTGGTCGTCAACGTTCCCTAAAACTACGGAATCTCCTCATCATCACGATCATTTTTCTCCATGGAAGCATACCTGGGAAGTGTCTGGTTTCCAAAATATTAGGGTCCAAAGTTGAATAAATAGATTGCGTTTTTCTGCATAAATGCACATATCTGTCTATGAAAAAACTAGCATAAACACTGGAAACTTTAAATTTCGCCCGATCAAGTAATAAAAATAAAAAATCAAATTCGTTTACATCGTTTCCCAGCATTTTTTGGCATAATCTTAATTTATTTGATGTATAGAGTACGTACCCTTCGTTAAGGGTGGCAACGAAAAAATCATATGTATGTATGTATAGACAAGAAATAAGAGCTGTCTTTTATTTACGAAACCACAAAATAACCACTATGTAGTACACAAAACTAACCATGGTATGTATTGTACGCATAGCATAGTACTGTTCTATAAGCCTTGTTCTATAAGATGAGGTGCACGATTGATTATTCTTTTTCAGGTTGTTGCTGAGCAAGCAAATGGTGAGTAAGTACCTATTGCTATTTTTTACACTGCCAATGCGCTTGTTTGCCACCACGATAATCAAATTTTTTCAATAATGCAATGAATTCATTAGCCGTTATACCACTTGTAAATATAAACATACATACGAAGACTGCTAAAATCATTACCATTCCTATTGACTTAGCGGAGTAAAAACTTAAGACAATAAGCTTAGACGAAATGGGAGCACCCCGTAAGCGTGTTAACGAGGTGGTCATTGCCGTGCATTAGGCCAAAGTAGGTTATTGTTTAATACTGTTATAATACTGTGGAGAGGATGCGAAATGGTCGATAAAGATCAGAAGGGTAAGACAAGGTAACATTATTACTCTATCGAAACGATAGATGCTCGTCATCGAAACGTTAGCTCTAATAGAAAGCTGTCATTAATCACGTGAAATTGTCAACGAACGTCGATGCCGAACGTTGTTACATAGACTAAGAATGGCTCCAGGATAAGCTTCTCCTCTGCAATAATCATACACTGCCTGGTCTACTTGGGCCGGCCGCACGTACCTGAGTAAAGAAAGCGCTAAAAGATAATCGTGAAAATATTTTCTGCCATATTCAGAGAAACCGCCTCTTATTACCTAACTAGCGATAGCGAAAATTGTACATTGGCTGATTGCTTGTCAAATTCGTATTAAGTAAATTCAAACGAATTTTGACATTTCAACGCGAATGTACAAAATCGCATTGCTTCTGCAAGATACGTAATCAGGCTGCCGTTTACAACATTGAAGTATTAGCTTTCATATGATTATATTCATATGATTATATTTTTTCTATCAACTATCAACAACAAAATATAAATACTAACTGAGGTATTATGCTATGATAAATTCTTACAATGGAAAAAAGAGCCAAATTTTGAGAAAGTATAGAGAAAGAATAAATAAAGAAAAAACTTTATATTCCGAAAATGTTTTACTAGCTTAATTGAACGAATTGGCCTATAAGCAAAAACCCTGTTACTCGTGGAGCTTTTATTCCATGCTAAAAAGCACGCAGTATTTTTATATGTACTTATCTACCTAACTGTTTCAATAAATAAACTAGGTATTCTTCATATGTATGACTTTTATTTACTCGTAAACACGCGTTGAAAAAGTTCGTATAACATACGAGAGCTTTGATAATAATTACTACAGTCGGCTTTATAACCAAACTTAGCTCACTTGTATCATACATAATGTACTATTACAGTCAGTTACGTAATCTCTACCTATAGTTATACGAGTAAGTTGGAAGCTTACGGAAAAAGCGCATAACCTAATATTTTAGTACGACCGGGGTTCACCCGTAAATTTTTATTTTCACTGTTATGTAGCACAACTGAGCACAGTGCGCCTGAAGAGCTTTTCAAACAAATGTGGGTTTTATTTGAATTGTGTCGGATATTCGTGAAATTTTGATTATGGGAAAGGTTGTCAAGCTTGAAGCTTTATTATTGATCTTTTTGTTATGTACAGTGAGTTAGGAACTCATTGATTAAAATAGATAAGTATAATTTAGTTTAAAGTTACTTTCACGGTATTTGGTACACTTGCCACTTTTTTTAGAATCCGATCAATAAGTCAGTTAGTGCAAAAAAGTCATAGTTTGGAATTAAATTATTGTGTTGTTTCCTACTGCCAAAATACAGTCAAAACCCAAAACCACCACACACACCCTTAAACAAATTCGCTTGATATACGTAGGTATAGAATTTTTCCAATAGCATGAAGTCACGATATGAGAATACTTTATCCTCACCGAGTTTGACGTGTGAACATCCACAGCTGACATAGACTAGCCGCCATTTTGACTTATTAATTACAACAGTTTTTTGTTATTTAATTTGGTTTGAAGTGACAGTGGTGCTTAATATGGACTGTCACTGTTCTGAGGGTGTGAATAATATCGCAATACCCTCATCTAAAACCTTAGAGAGATGACAACAAACTCACCATCTTTCTGCCTTCATCCATTTATTTATGGGGTCAGCGCATTGTGGTGTCTTTTGAAACTCATTGCCAAGGATTTAGCGTTTGTCATACGGCCTGCCTGACGCCAAGCGTCCTCGATTTTATAATTTGCAATCCGTACATGAAATAAAATCAGTGGTAGGTAAAGACCCGTGATCGGGATCGAACTTAAGCCTTCCTACTGAAAAGCACATCCATTAAAGAAAACACACTACTTAGCCCAAAGCTGACTATCTCATTTTAAAAGCTCATGTGCAATATTTATTGCTCAGGAGGTTAACAGGTTTATTACCTCCCAACCTTGCACATCATTTAGTTTATCGATTGTCCTCGTTTCTTACTACTGTCGTGGCTAAAAAAGATTTATGTATTTATTTATTATTAATAAGAGGTAGGTATAGTTCTGCTTATAGGCAATGCCCTGCAAAAACTGTTTTGACAGTTTGACTACAGGAATGAAATCTCTTTTAACATTACATACGGTGAGTAGATATGATAGATACGTTTATGATGCTAATATTTAATCTAAACTCACTCATACAGTTTATTACAAACACTAGATAGTTTATAAATATAGAGTCTATTATCAATAAATCAGACAATCTATAACTACTCGATTGAACAATAAATATCAATGAATCTAATGTTCCCGCGCAACATGCGATAACTGTCAAAGGGAGCGACGCCATATTGGCCGCCATTTTGATTTACGACATTTTGTTGTGAACTATCAATAGGTTATCGATACTATTTGATACAGTTAGGTATATATGTATATAAATATGTATCCATACTAAGTGAGAACGAAAGGAAAATGTATGGAAAAGCCATAACATTAATTTAATCGTAGACATCCTATAGTTATTTAGGATTCTTCTTTCTGGGAATCTAAGTACTTAAACCTGATTCTATCAGAATACTTGTTTAATACTTTTAGAATATTAAAATAATAAATAACTGTGAAACTCTGTATACTTTTAAATCTAAGTATAAGTATTAATATTTTTCGGGATAACTATTTATATTTATAATTCCTTTTAAATTTCATATCCGCATCAAAAAAGTGCCAATGTAAACAAAATAATTTCTCACGCTGATGCCGAAGAAAAGGAAAAAATAAATTTTTAAATATGAAAATTATTATAAGGCAGAAATCTCACAATAACATAACATTGTTTGCGCAAGCGACGAACAAACTAACAGTAGCATCGAAATTGATTGTTATGGCTTTTCTATGAGCGATCAGTATTTATTGGTATTTTGACATGTAGGTAAGTTTGTTGGCGTTTTAACATTTTACTTTATGAGCTCCTTCGGTATGTGGGTCAGAGACGTTTTCCTATGATAAGGCGTGTTATATGCCTTCTTATAATTATGATCGAGGGCAGGGCATAAGAAAATGAAGATTTTTTTTTTTTTTTTGTGCACGGTTTGTGTATGTAAGAAGTAAGTACATGATGGTTTTGTGTTTGATAAGAGCAGAATGAATTGGAGATAGATAACACCAACCCGCCTGCCCAGCGTGGTAACTATGGGCAAAAAACTACGTCCAGCAGTGGACTGCATTAGGCTGAAGACTAAAACTAATCTATCTATCTTCTATCTATCTATCTATACATAATTATAATAAAAATGTAACGGATCGCTGTCTGTACATGGAAGATATATGAGAAAAAATAATTATAGGAGACCTTTATCAACGCAATAGTACCTAAAAATATGATTTTCGGAATTTTTGTCTGTTTGTCAGTGCGTTTGTGCAATCTCAAAAATAGCTGAACCCATTTCGATGCAGTTTTCAGGAATATATTGTGACAGGTCCCACTTAACATATAGACTACTTTATCCCGGGAAAATATTTTTATTTCGGATAATTTCGATATTTTCCTTTTTCTACAGCCCACGCGGACGGAGTCGCGGGCGTCTACTAGTATGATAATATGTATTAAAGTGGCTTTCTAAGTTCAATCGGTCACCAATCCGCCTGCCCAGCGAGGTGACTATAGGCAAATACCCCTCATGGCAGTCTTGTGGCGTGCCCTGGGGGAGGCCTACGTCCAGCGGTGGACTGCAATAGGCTGAGGATGATGAAATCCAATACAATTTTATTTTACTTTCAAAAAGTTTAAAATAACGTAGTAACACTTTCGGCGAAATGCTACAAATATAGATTTTTGTTATATTTCCATTTTTCGCCACGACCTTAAGGTTTCACCTTAATTAAACATCTCAAAAAATATGGACAGCGTCATGAATCCGAAAATAAGAGGTCCCCAGCCGTTCATTATTCGCCGGCGACAAGCTGTCAAAATATGACATTTTAAAAACTGTCACCGAAAGCTGTCACTGTCAAAGTTTTTCTATTAACTTTTCCGTAATGATGTGACGGGCCGCTCATAAGGCGCCGACGTTGATGAATGGAGAAACGGTCGTAACCCGCCTGTGTTACTCGGCTACTTTGTATTAGATCCGCTAATTTGTAGGAATTTTTTATCTTAGTCGAATTTGATGTGGTTAGGCTCTGTGTAAGTATATATTGACTTTGTGGTTTTTAAATAATGGAAATATTTTTCGGTGACATGATAAAAAAATAGAACACTACAGTATATACGAGTATCGAAAATGCTAAAATCTGCAAGTAGAATTATTTAAATATTGAACTTAGGAGTTTTGACGAATAAAGGTTGTTACTTCCACCTAAGTATTTGCAAAAGGACAGGACCTATTATTTTTATGACCCATTATTTTACCCTATCAAATCCCTCAAACATACATGAAAAAATAACATTAAACCTAATCTGTAGTGGACCCACACACAATTTTAACAAATCTTACATGCCCAAACCAAATCACAAGCAACCGACTAGCACCCCGGATTGAAATACGGCGAGAGCTAATGATATTTGCTCGAAAAAAGTATTTTTGACACTTGGCTCCTTTTGTTTACAGCCGCCGATAATTACGCCCTCTGATGGATGACCATGGATTTCGCCAACGATGGAATAAGAGCTAAGCTATTTGTGCGAGATTTTACTAGAAAACATCGGCTGCATCTCTTTTCGTGAATGTCGTAAGAGTCGACTAAGGAACTCAGGCGATGAGCTAGCTGTTTTTGCCTATATTCACAATCACTACCTTGGGCAGGCATGTTGGTGGCCGAAGTGTGATTTTCGGTCTATGGTCAACACGGAGGGTCCATCCCCTGGAAGCCCTTAATCGCCTCTTAGGATATCCACGGAAAGACATGTGGTGGTGCTATTTTGTATGTTACACCGATTAATTAACACAATTTGCGCTAGTTTTTTGAAATATTGTGTACCTGTGCCTTAGTATTAAGTGTGCTTAATATTCTGTGTTTTTACGATAAGGTTAAGGTCAAAAACTTCAACCTTGCTTAAATAAATTACCCATTTCTTTTACTGAAAACAATAAAAACACACATTAAAATGAATAATTATCCTAAGACTGCCAAAACACATTAAGTTTCTGTATAAAACGTTTGAGTAAACAGATGTAGCTATATGTAGATACCGACAGAACTGTTTCTACTAGCACAATGTGTTTTAATTTATACATTAAATAGTGTGGTTTAACATCAAATGAGGCATAAAGACTTCAAAAAAATTTATTTAAATCATGCTCACAATGATAGAAAGACTGAATATTAAAAGATTGATCGAATTCAGTTAAGTATTACCTATAGACACTACCTATACAGGGTGTAACAAAAGGGATATGTATATAAGGGAAAAGCTATGTAAATAGCCTACTATGAGAACATATTTCCTAAATTTGAGACTCGAAATTATTAGTTTATTTTTCCAGATAGTATGGGGAATTCCTAAACTACTCAAGGGAATGTTCATAGAATCTTGAAAAATAAATATGTGATTTCGAGTCTCAAATTTTGGAAATAGGTTCTTTAGAGTATGCTATTTACATAGCTTTTCGCTTAACATACCCTTACTGTTACACCTTGTATATGAGAAGGTACTGAGCTTTTGCCTATCGTCATAGAGGAATATTATTGCTCTATGCTATCGTTACCTACTATAACGTTTGTATATGGCACAGATAAAACTATTACGATTATATTTGCAAAAGTAAAATTACACTACAAACGGTATTTATGATCTCTCTCACACTAAGTACACGAAAATTCTTCAAGAGGAAAGGAGATGGAAATAGAGAAAGAGAGATTCAAATAAAAAATCTGAAAAGAGAAACAATTATAAATTTGCGTACTAAAATAATAAATCCGTTCATACCTATTATTGACCGACAAACACGTCACCGAAAACTTTAATTCCGATCTCTTTTAACCATAGAATTTGCATTTAATTTCAATTGAACATTTTTCAAGGCGTCACTGCGTGGCTATAAAACGTAACGAGTGGCCATAAACGTATATCAAAGCTATTTGCAGACTTCTGCACCACATGCAGAACTAGCGATGTGTATACTTTGACCGGCATATGTGTGCATTCTGCAGTTAACATTACATAAGCTGTTACTATTCAACCTGTTTTACATGCATACAACGGCAGAATTCCCAAAAATGAGGTAGCCAGAACTCTTGGATGACGAATTAGCAAATAAAATCCTACTGCCACATTTAGCGTAGCGGGTTATATTTAACCGTGGAAGAAAAGTGGAAGAACGGCCCTAAATTTCTTACTCGACTCTTACGACATGCACCGAAGGAGATGCAGCAGGTACTAGTGAAGCCCCGCATCAGCCCAGGCACCTATTTTAACCATAAATTATTATATTGATTACAATGATTACGTAACTAATGACTAATGGTGAACTGTATGAAAATTTCAGCATATATAGCATTGTCAAGGTATATCACTGAGTAATGGGAGAAAAACAAGATTTGCCGCGACGTATATCTTTATTATTTACTTTTATTGCTTTTATTATAACATTTCTAACGATATAATACATAATGTAGAATTATTATAAATATTGGTTATTATATTACTTATGATGATTGCTAATGCCTATTGCTATCATAACATTTAGATTATCTAACTTACTATATTTGTTGACATGGAATTCTATGTAATACTGTTTGAATTACAATATCTTATAGACCTAGATAACGTCTAGATTTACTTAAACCAGAAATTAGCGCACAGGCCGCCTTAGCTTTTCTTCTGTATCCTTTCGCTTTTAGATAAAAAAGTGATGTGGTTTCCAAGAACGAAAATACCGTAGAAATTACGGTAGGTCAAATACCTCTATGGTCAAGCATAAGTTGGCTTTTCGGGGTTTATGGCCACTAACGTGACACTATTAATGGTTATGATCGCCTAAAGACGAAATCTGAAAGAAATGCTAAAGTCAATCCTTTTTTATGTCAAAACCAATATTAGGTTTGTTGACAGACCGTATGATCTGGGGTCACATTGACCTGCCGAGACGAGCTAAAAACAAAGCGAAAGGGCACTACATACCTTTTCTCGAAGCGTTTCGTAGATTTTTTAAACATTCTACTATCGCTGTTAACATATTTTAACTAAAGGATGTGTTTCAGAAGTTTTATACTCACTAAAAGATAAAACACTTCGATCAGCCATTAATACCGTAGTCAAATCTGTCAGTGTGGCGACAAACGCATGCGCCGCGACATATTTACGACCAGACGACAAAAACATGGCCGGAGACCAGGGATTTGGTATATGCCGGAGTGACGACTTCGTAACGATTGAATTACGACGGGTCGTGGCCGATTAATTTATAGTCTTGTTAAGCTTACACGTGACTCAGTAGAGATCGACAGGCTGATTTTGTCAAAAAAAATCAACCCATTGGGTGGCTAATCAAAAATTTAAAATGCTTTGAAGATTTGAAGAATCTATCGGTTAAAAGCGCAGATTTTTAAGTAATAGTAATAGCTGCATTGGTAGCCATGGTTAAGACGTGTGCCTTTCAATCGGAAGGCGTGGGTTCGATCCCAGTCACGGGCCTATACCTATACAGGGTGTGGGTGACAGCCAGGCAAATACTATAATCCTGAATAAGTATCATTATGTTGAGTTATATGACAGTGTTATTACTCGCAGGAAATGTATTTTTGATTTGATTATCTATCAGCAATCTTTGCTCTCCGCGCCAATTGTATCGGGCGATCCTGTGAGTAATTAAATGGGCTTATTGGTTATTGTGTGACACATTGCTGTTTTTTGGATCACTTGTGACTCTCCTTCAGGGTTGATCAGTTATTTGAACTTTTTTGAGGTCAACTTTTTTTTTGAAAATCATCTTTTGGTTAAAACTTTATTTTTGAATCATTATCTAAGGCCTAATTAAATGAACTAAACTATTTTTTTCCTGAAAATATGAAAAAAATTAGGAAAATCTTGGAATTTTCCTGCGAAAAATTTCAGTGTTTTCCGCCTCAGAATCATGGTCTGAAGTCACGGTATCAATATTTGCCTGGATGTCACAAACACCCTTTTAATATTCTATTTTATTCTATTATATTTTTATCGATTTTAATATTCTAAAATTTTATCATCACTTAGCTATAATAGAGAAGGGTTACGTCAGATTGACAGCCGGCCGTAAAATATGCCAAATTTTTGTCAATATAAGTTTTCGAAGAACCGACCCCATAAATAATGCGATAAGGGTATAAAGATGACCATGACCGTAACAGGAACGTGTCAGGTACGTCACGATTCATGCACGGAATAGCTGTAATAATAATCTAACGTAATAATAATTTCGATGATAAAGTACGGTGGGCAGACACCTTTAACAGGACTTAAGCTTAGAGTAATAAGTTATTCCTCTGTGACTTAAGTAACGACACTTAAGAAAAGAAACTTGTACATCTCAACTACATACATACATATAATCACGCCTTTATCCCTTACGGGGTAGGCAGAGCACCAAGGGTCGAAAAAACCACATGGTGCCACTTCTGACCAATTTTGAGAGTTGGGATATACAAGTTCGGTTAATAGTGACAGGTGGTCAGCCCGTCGCCTACAAAACACCAAGATCCTCTTATCCCTCTACTGACTTGTACAATATACCTGAGAAGAGAAGCAGCTGTAATATTATACGTTTTTTTTTCACTCCCAGAGCAGCATAGAAGTATTATTTGTATGTTACCTGTCTGGCTGATCTCGTCTCAATCCACCTCTAACAAGCGGTTTGACAAACCTTATAGCATGTATCCTTTGTAAGGAAATGGAATCATATTATACGGCTTCCATATCTGCAGCATATTATTTTAAATTAATATACAAGAAAAACCCTTTTGTACATAATGTGCCAACAAGTGCCTAATGCATTCTATGTTTACTTTAATAAATGTTTTTCTTTTGGTCCTTGTCTTTTGGATGTCAAAGAGGTCATAATAATATAATTCAGTCACAATTTTATCAAAAGATAGAGGCATCGGGGCATATTAAATTATAAAGGTCTGTGGATTGAACCTTTCTTATTCTTATTCTTTATTGCACATACACAAAAAGAAATATGGCATACAACAGTGAAGAAGAAATGCATGTACAATGGCAAGCTTATCTCTACCAGAGATCTCTTCCAGCAAGCAAGTAAAGAGAAATTGTTAACAACAGGGTAACATGTGCAATTAAACAAATTCTAAGAAACTACAAAACTACATTAAGAAAAAAAAGGAGAGAAACAAATGACAGCATGTTTAAATAATGGACAGGTAGTGATTCTTCAGCTTTTCCCTAAATGTGCCAACAGTGCGACAATCTCTAACCGTGTGGGGTAATTCATTCCAGAGCTTAACCGCCCGAACCTTGTGCATCTGTGATAATCAGCGCATACGCAGAGTCTGGGGCAGGTATTTGTCACCCTGCACTGGACCTTAAAAATAAATATCGAAGCAAAGCAATTGCGAATTACTAAAATACTGAAAGCCACTGCCAGCTCTCCACAGCCCTTGTTATAACAAAGCGCGAGGCGAGGTTTACACGTCAACGTGTTGTATTGACGGTATGGAAAATAGTACTTGGCTATTCTGAGCTGTCTAGTATTTGAAGCCTGTTTTAAAATTAATGGAATTTGTGCATTCATTGAAAGGTTAGAAGGTATCTTCTTAGATAGACCTGTAGATCAAATATTACGAGTACACGTCCTACGTTGCACACTTCTTCTTGTGAGTGTGGCACTGGGTTAAAATTTAAAGTAAAAGAAGTTAGCGATTATACGCAAAATATCTAATGGTCCACCTGCTTATATGTCCACAGATTGATAACTTCCATAGCGAAATAACTCATCTAGTTTTAACTTCTGCACTCTACCAATAACTAACTATATAGGTACCTACTGCCGTTGCTATATCGTATAAAAATATTAAGACATAGAAACGCAAATTTTATTCTTAAATTCAATATTGCATCCTTCACAAACATCTACGTTTCCTCGAATGTGCAAATTGATCGACGTGAGACAAAGGAATGCAAACAGACTGCACCACGGACGTAGATATACGTAGAACTTTTTTACTTTTACATAGAAGTTGATAACCTATACCCAGATACAGCCAATGACTTTATTTATTAAGGGCCTGGGGGTTTACTCTGAAGTGACGATAAACAAAGTATCGGCCGAATATCGAGGTGTTTCATACGAGTATTTGTTTAATAATAAAACAGCGTAAATAATAATTGACTCGGTAGCTCAGTGGTAAGAGCACTAGCACGGAATGCAGAGGTCGTGGGTTCGATTTCCACTCGGGTGAAGAATTTTTTCCATTTCTTTATTAATAATTTTATAATAATACAGCGGTTTTGTACCTAGGCTTGCTTGTTAAATGGCATCTATTGGTTTATATATCTGTATAGTTCGGTCCAATACAATGACGCCTACATAGGCTGATCCAAAACACACAGCGGCTAACTATGTTTGTAGTGGCTCGGGGGAGTTTCTGCACGGATGTCGGGTTTCGCCCTTTCGTGTTTTATGTTTGATCCAATTATGGTGGTTACCATTATAATTTTTATTTTACCATTGTTGAATGTTGGTTCTGGCTATTATTCTATAAGAGCGTGATTAATATTGACTACAACCACTAAGAAATAAATCGACAAATATTTGTACGATTCTTAAAAGGTTTCCAGTTCACTGTCCACGTTCTTCAAACTGTCGACGAAATTATCATTTTACTATGGATTTTTCACATTGTATGGTACTTTAGGATGATAGACTTACTTTTCATGTGAAAACAGATAACCACTTAATGGTACCAATATGACACTTGGCAAGAATATTTTTAATCTCTTTTACTGAATGCAAAAATTTATACTAATTTTACCCAAACAAACAAAATTCTTTTGCGAGAGATAGAGTGATATCTATAATTGTTAACATTGGAATTAAATTCGAATTATTATAAAAATACGTATCCGATAATTTCTCCATTGAGGTTTAATGCTAATACGGTTATGTCTTGAATTTTTTTTGCGTTTAACTGTGACGACGAACAGAAAACTAAACACTCGCTTCCTCGAACATGCAAGCATCTTTATAGCATCGACAATGATAAGTAAACATGTGAATACATTACACGTATCAGCATGTAACTTGGCAGGCGTAGCTCGTAGCATTCTAGGAAATGGTAGCAAAAAGGTCCGATAATATGTAACGGTCTCAGAGTAAATAAACATTGAGGAGTGTGGTTTGAGAATAAAATGGCGGCGGCGGCGTAAGAACTTAAAAAAATATGCTTTTGAGAAATTGTTTTCTCTGACCAATATGGCCTACAACATAGATATCACTATACATAATTTATACAGCCACCTGCACCCACTGCTAAGTAAAGGCCTCCTATTCACTCCTAGCGCCAAAATCATCTTCTAGTGTCCAGAAGCCTTTCGGATTATCTTCTGAACATGCATCGCTTGAATGATCTTTGGCACACGTTTCTCATTTTTATGATTTCTATTCGCATTTGTGTCCTTAGCGTGAAGGAAATATAGAGCGCCCATATCATATGCCTATTATAATACTTATGTGGTTATAGTATATACCCTGTCGCATTTCAATCCCATCTGACTACTCGTATGAGAGTGAGGGAAATCCTCTCCCTCTGGGGGATAAGTATAATGATAAGAGGCAGTCATAGCCCAGTGGTTAAGACGTGCATCCTCCAAGCGGGAGGCGTAAGTTCGAACCCAGTCACGGGCCTGCACCAATGAATTTATTTCATGTACAGATTTTAATGTTGTAAAATTATCACATAGCTCGTGCCTCGGAAAGTGAGAGTGAGGGAATAGAGAGTGCATTTGTGTTTGCGCTTGTGCACTATAATACCTCCTGCGTACTTGGCCAATCCGTAGAGATTGGTCGCCTTGGCCGAAATACGGTCGGAGATCATCATCATAACGATAGGCCTATGAAATGGGCGCTCTATATTTCCTTCACTCTTAGGACACAAATACGAATGGGATCATAAAAATGGGAAACGTATGCCCAAGATCATTCAAGCGATGCATGTACAAGTCATATAAATAAATCACTATAAGCACCTACCTCCAATAAGAATGTTGCAGAACTTTTATTCGAGAAAACTCTTGTTTTGAGTACCTATTATAGTTGATGCGAAAATTCTTTATGTCATTGTAATTTTTATATGAAATGAAGATGACGATTTCTCTCGAAGAAAATAATTTTGGAATCGTAGTATTTTTTTGGTTTCTTTCTAAAGTTATATATACAGAATGTTTTTTCGTTGCCACCCTTAACGAAGGGTACGTACTCTATACATCAAATAAAGTAAGTTTATGCCAAAAAAATGCTGGTAAATGATGTAAAAAAAATTGATTTTTTTATTATTACCTGATCGGGCGAAATTTATAGTGTCCAGTGTTTATGTTAGTTTTTTCACAGACAAATATTAATTATTTCTCGTGAAAAAATCTTGCTACGCACGTCTATGTGCATTTATGCAGAAAAACGCAGTTACTCAACTTTGGACCCTAATATCTTGGGAACCAGACACTTCCCAGGTATGCTTCCATGGAGAAAAATTATCGTGATGATGAGAATCCGTAGTTTTCGGGAACGTTGACGACCAAAAATCACCCCGTATATGATTTTGGGCTTTTTATTTCATAAAAAAACTATATTAAACAACATATATTCCTTAGGTACTTGAAATATGATTTAGGCTATAATAGGGATAGATTTGAAAGAAAATTCTAATTTCAGGTTTTTCATGTGATCCGGGCAATGTGTATATGTATTATAAAAGTAGGTTAGATATAACGTCGTTGAAACCACAAGATTACTATGTTTACTATCATCAATTTTCGATTGACTTTATAGCTCTATTCGAGGAACTTCTGTCTACAGTTCTAGAAACTACCATCACATTAGACACACAGTGTAAACATCAAACAGCGGACGAAATCTATTACTAAGTACCCACGACTTGCTTAAAATATGAGAATTCTGGATATTTAAAAACAAACTCAATTATTATTATGAAAGACGCTAAATACTTTTTTTTGTAAATCAATTACCTGCAAATTTTATGACGTAATATGTACGAGTATATGATAATAAAAAATATCGTAATAAACTATTATGCAGTAGTAACAAAATATATAACTCGAGAGAGACTATATAAGCTAGAATTGTATATACCTATAATAGTTTAATAAAGTCAATTGATCTAGTGGCAATCTTGCTTGGGTTGCATATAACTTATAAAGCCTATCAGACAATATAATGGGCATAATAAAAATATGTGAATGGACACTAGTCCAGTGTCTAGTCTAGTTGTATCTCTGTTCATTTACACTATGGCACAAAACGTCGCATCTGAATTTTTATTAGTCTTTGTCCGCAGGACAGCCGCGCGCCAAGCGAAATTTACAAGCTATCTGACGTTTTAACGATAATACGTATTTACGACTATTTACGTATTTTAAATGTATTTATGTACATTCACTGTGTATTTATGGGTGACGAGAAAGCACGACTGTTAACTTGACGAATAAAATTTAATTTATAACGTTGATTTATCACCGGCACGGTTAATAGTTGTTGCGGGGATGTGCGACGTGAGAGAATGTACGTTTTTCTGGATTAAATAACGATTTGTAGGTTTCTTGAGGCCAGATGGAAACTATTTTTTATGCTGAATGAATGAACAAGTAGGCGTCAGTGTTTTAGTCGAAGATGTGCGTACGTGTAGGTAAGCATTAAGTAATTAATTAGGGAGGATACCATGAATTGTACTTACAGGAATAGTTTTCGCCATTTTTATTTTGAATGGGCTATCGTATGTTACAGAATGACATTCAACCGTCGCGTCGTCGTCTTTAGGTAGGTATGATTTACAGAATTATTTAAAAACTCATATCACATGGATGTGAAAAATCCCGAAATAGAGTAGACAGAACTGCAAGATCATAAAGGAGATCTACAATTAATCCTCCATGGTTTAGCATAGCGAGGACAGAAGTTAATTTAAAAAGTCATAAAATTAACACTAAACAACTTGTATATGTGCCCTTGTTGCGATCACCAATATGATGATCTCCGACCGTATTTCGGCCAAGGCGAACAATCTCAACGGAGATTGGCCAGGTACGCAGGAGATATTATAGTGCACAAGTGTGTGCGCAAACACAGATGCACTCTCTATTCCCATACTCTCATAGTCCGATGGGACGGAAAGCCGACACGACCGGAGAGAGATCAGGCGCAGAACCAAACAGTTTTACGTGCTTTCCGGGCCATTATCACCTATGTGACAATTTTACAAGATTAAAATCTGTACATGAAATAAATTCATTGGTACAAGGCCCGTGACTGGGGTCGAACTTACGCCTCCCGCTTAGAAGGTGCACGTCTTAACAACTGGGCTATCACCGCTTCCTACCACCGATCACCAATATACCTAAGAACCCAGACATTAAACAAATATTACATTTAGGTACATAGTACATATCCTATTTGTTTTTGATGATAAACGGATATTTATTATGTAACCGATGTACGAAATTGCATATTTATACAGCTTTAAAACTGAGTAAATAAGTTTACACATAATAATGAATTATTGATATCGTACAACGGCAGATAACTGAAGGTTCGTCATAAATTTCAATAACGCGCTCTTAAATCCTCAAGCCCGAAAACGTCCATAATACAAGAAAACCCGGCCAAGTGTGAGTCGGATTCACCAAAATCATGTCTATTGTATAGGAGCAACCCTTTAAAAAATATTTGTTTGGTTTTGTTTTAGTATGTACTAAGTATTAGTTGATATAGCAGATCATCTGTAAAAATTCCAACTATGTTATTACAAAAGAATTTAAACATTGCTTAAGCTTTTGCCTAAGTTACTGTAATAACACCGTACCTATTTCTCTATCACGGCTCACGAGATACACCTTGGAGGAAGACAGAAGAACAACATAGGCAATACAAAAGGGTCCCCAAGAATCCTTAAGGTACGGAACCCTAAAACGACATAATAAAGCAATTTAGATGTGACACCAATAGCTTTATTGGTAAAAAATTCACTTCAATAGTGCGTAGTGTTGGTCAACAGGGCCGTATTCAGTTCCCTCCCGACTTTTCCGTCACTTGCCGGCACTGGGCATTCAGGGCACGTAGGAACTGTACTATTATCATATAAACAGCACTAACTA
Source organism: Carposina sasakii (assembly GCA_014607495.2). Classification (NCBI taxonomy): domain Eukaryota; kingdom Metazoa; phylum Arthropoda; class Insecta; order Lepidoptera; family Carposinidae; genus Carposina; species Carposina sasakii. The sequence continues at coordinate 13,855,526 of CP053156.1, forward strand.
CAAGCCATTACCTTCGCAAAGGCTTTATAGCCAGCACATTTATTATAAATGCAAAACGTACCTTAAACGGTGAATGCGGCCCATACATTTCTGTCTCAGGTGGGGTGATGTGAGAAGTTTTGGATGTGGCTTTGTAGTTTTCTGTGGATTACATTTGGGCTTATTAATAGAAATCGGTTAATTTAGTTTGAGTATACTCTGATCTTACACTAAGACGTGTCACTTTACACCTCGGTTTAAAAAAATATCGTTGCTACTACCCTTATTACTCGTAACACAGGGGTTAGTAGCGAAAAGATGTTTTCATGAATAGTTTCAACAATATAATTTCAGCTCCGTTTTGTTGGGCGACATCTTGTTTGTTACCTCTTCACGTTACTTATTTCTATGTATAAAAATAAATCGAGTTTACCCATCTTATGATAGAATGAGTGCACGGCTCACAACTTTCCAAATAAAGGTTAGCACAACATACCGCATCCATCTCTTACTGGCAGATAGGTAGACAGTCGACATGACTGGTCGCGCTATTGCTGCTATTTTAATTGATATGTCCCGACCATGGAGGAAGAATAATAATAAGGAGGCAGCTTAATAAAGTATGTTCAGAGATAATAGTGCCGTTGAGTGAGCGACTTGTCGGAAGGGCTTTTACATGTAAACACTGCATCGTGTCTCTAAATTGACAATGAGCAACGTAATTACGGTGGGAGGCCTACTAGTAATTGGTTAAATACCGCGTACTGTGTCTACAGTGGTAGCAACACACTTATCGCACTTGATCGGCACGTATAAAAGGGTGATAATCCATTCAGTAATTCATGAAAAACACCTCACAGACATGAATAAAATCAACGAATGCTTCTCTTCCCGGCATCGGTCAGTAGAGGGAAAGAGGGTTTGATGTTTTTAGGCGATGGGCTGACATCACATACCGTGTACATCTCAATATACCCTCAGATGGTCAGAATGCACCATGTGGTTCTATCGGCCTTTGGAGCTCTGCCACCGTAAGTGCCGCATTCAAGGCGTATTATATGTAGGTATTTATATAGTAAAAAAACTTTTAAAAACAAGCTGCGCTAAAGAAGAAAAAATAAACTAGCAAAACTTTTAGTGTTAACGTGCCATTCGTAACGCATTTGTAATGTTAAAAGCTTGTCGTCGTCATTTAAGTACTCGTATTTCGACGTTCTTACTTTTAAAGTTTACTTAGGCGCATCTTTGTGTATGTTTCGATTTTCCCATATGTTCCCCCATATCGAAGTCCGTCGACCCTTCAGAGTTATGTGCAAGAGCTTGAAGATATGATTACAACACGGTGGTATGTTCAGACATCATGTCACCTACTATTAAAAATTTAATAAGAAAGTGGTGACTAAATCATACTTCTTGTATGTCTACAGTGGTATTTGCAGGTACCTTTTTACATCACATTGGTGTCTTATCGCATCTCTTCCTTGTTCTCCCTTGATGTTCTCGGCTACCACTGTATAACAGGGTTGTTATATTAGTTTCTTTTATTAATTTTAAGAAGGGTAAAAGTGAAAAAAAAAAAACGTATAATACTACAGTTCCTGCTCATCTCATTCCCGGGCATCACTGTACAAGTCAGTATTTTGAGGGACAATGAGGGTCAATTGGTGATTTTGTAGAAGCGATGGATTAAGAGCTGACGTCACACCTGTCAGCTAGCCCTGATACCCGATATTGTATGCATCTCAACTATACCCTAATTGGTCCAGCCAGTGGGGCCACCATGTTGGTTCTATGACGTCACACCATTTGGAAGCTGAACGTGCCAAATTTCAGCCCAATCGTTGAGGGCAAGTGATAATTGAGTTGTAAGATTTATATGTACATGTATATAAAAAGTAGTTCGCTTAATTATGTGGAAATTGAGGTAAATAATTTTTACTGATGTTATACCAATAATTTTCGAATCTACGTAGTTACATTAGTAAATACATATACCTAGATAGATTAATGCATACTGATTATACTGAACTTACGTTAAGTTAAATATGTACGTATGTCGTATGTAAGTATGTATGTCGGAACTTAAATACGATAGCGACGCCGTAGGTCCTGGGTTCGAATCCCGGTAGGTGCATATATTGATATGATGAATATCGATGTTTGTTTCCGAGTCATGGATGTTTCTATATTTATCTATGTATTTATATACCGTTGCTTAGTACCCACGACACAAGACCTTAGGGATCTTAATGTGGGACTAGGTTTAATGTGTTGTGTAGTGTGTGAATATTTATATTTATTTATTTAAATATGTACTTACTCGGACAAATATTTACATCGTTTGGGATTCGAATCGTGCTACTCGTAGCTTATCACCTGAGAACATGCCCGAGTTTCTTAGTCGACTCTTACGACATGCACGGAAAGAGATGCAGCTGATGTATTCTAGTAAAACCCCACATAAGCTGAACTGGATACATGTTACTTTTCCTTGTACAAAAAAAACGTATCACATATTAATGGTACAAAATAAACTAGTGGTTATAATTGTGTGACATTCTCAATATATCCAGCTGGTGCCATAAAACATACACTGTTCAAAATATATAGGTACATTAGAAACATTGTCCGAAATGTCAGTCAGCTCGTTAAATGTATCAAATTATTTTATATGTTAAGTGTAGAGTGCGTTTCAGCAAATAGTTCCTCATGAATTACGTCGCTAGTTACTATCTCTATGTCTATACTAGCTGTGTAAATGCATACAAAAACTATTAGTTCCCAAACCATGCAAGGGAGCTATTCTATGAGACTCTACGAGTACCAATTAGCTATTTCGGAATTTACTATCATAATAATGTTCCACACTGTCATTGTAAACTGTAACTTTTATTTCATAACTTCTAAAGTAGTTTTATTATCGGTCTTTAGGTGTATAATTTATTGGCTGTAAATTTTTATTGCTATTCAATTATCTGCTTGTTTTGGATATTTTATTAAATGTTTCGTCATGTTATTAATGTGCTAGCGGCCGCCCACGACTTTGCCCACGCTCTTGTATATTCTGTTTTTTCGGTTACCGTGGGAATTTTGGTAAATCCTTTCTTAGTGCTTCCTCGTGCTTCATTTCACAAAGGAATATTCATGCTTTCAGCTATGTTCAGTGGTTTCAGCTATATGTTGTATGGCAATCAGTAAGAGAAAAGTTTTATAACATTTTACTATGACTGCATCATCAGCTGCATCTCCTCTCGTGCATGTCGTAAGAGCCAACTTATTTAGGGGTAGCACGGTATGCAGAGGTCGTGGGTTCGATTCCCACTCGGGTGAGGATTTTTTTCCATTTCTTTATTAATAATTTTATTATTTAGGGGTGTTCTCTCACTACTAACCGAACTTGGTGCTATGCCTACCCGTAAGGGATAAAGGCGTGATTATATATATATATGTATGTTCTCTCAGGCAATAAGCTAGTAACTTGTCACTGATCTTTTACATCTGACCTCGCTTTGGTTAACGTGGCTGTGGGATCTGATTAGGGATCTAGCTTTTCTGGCTACCTTACAATACAGCCGTGTTTATGTTTGACACGGGGTTAGTGTGAATTGTAAACGTCAACGTCGATTTATATCCACAATATCTTTAAACTTTCACCATCCAAGTAAACAACTTTAAACTTAACCGACCAAATAATCCATTAATCCGAATAACCTCAATATGTTTCCAAAAAACTGGCATTGATGTTGATATCCTTATTGGATTCAAAATGGCCGCTCGGTGATGCCATGCCGTAATTATCATTTAAATTGTGCCTACCTCGTAACCACTTGACAGTTGACAAATGTAATAGCGATAGAGGGCCTGCTGACAGCGCTTCAAGAATTTTTATGTTCTCATATCTAGTGTTTTATACGACCGTGTCAACCCCCCTTTATGTTCCGGCATAATGCTGTGTGCACTTCGATTGCAGTGTTAAGCTTTTATTATGTACGAAATACAATTGATATTTGAATAACTTTTTAATGCGTACTATACTTTTAATTTTGTAATTACTTAGAGTGATACAAATAGTTTGTGCGGTAAGGCAAATAGTTAAGTTTTTATTTCGAAGTAATAAAGTTTATTATTGAGGTGTTGGTTTGTAATGTGGTTGTAGTATAAACTTGTAAGTTTGTACAGAAGTATTCGATCTTTTTCTGTAAAAAAGTATTGGTAATTGTGTATATAGATGGTGTTCTATTTATTTTACAGTAGTTTTGTGGGTAATTTTCTACTGGATTCCTCGACGCCGACATTTTTATTGATATGAATTGTTCGACAATCGAACGAGGTTATTTTTTATTGTTCAAAAGCTATTAATAGTGGGTGTAAAGTAAATTGTTTGGTTTAGATTTGACTTTGATCACATACCTAATAAATACAGTTTAATGGAAAAATTTGTTAGACTGTAAAATTAAAAGCCTAATTTTTGATAAGAAAAAAAAAGTTTTTACGGCTGGATTTTTGATACAACCGGCATTATTTTTTTCAATGGGATAAAATATTTAGGTACTTGTCGTATATGACTATCCCTGCCTTTATTCCTATCGAGATACTTTTAGCTATTTTATCATAAAAAAAAACACGAAAATAACGCATGCGCTATGCATACTTTTTAATTTTATATTAAGGACACTGGTCTGCCTAACTGCAGATCATGGATTCCATATTGTGACAATTTGTGAGGTGATTAATTTTGAGAACACTTTAAAATTGGTCCTATTTACCAATTTCTCAATCAAAATTTTAAATCTAGTCATCAATAAATATGGCCATAAAATTATCCGGTTCTTATAGCCTTTAAATTTAAATGGCGGCGTAATTCTTTGTATCATAAAATTTATTAAATTATTTCTTTAAATATAATATTCAAGAGACATTACGAATTATAATTAATCATTATAATTTTAAAACAGAAATCGATTTATAGTTAACAAACCATTTAAAAAGAATTATCAAGCTAATAGAAATAAGTTAGCAATGAATAAGAAATGAGATACAAATTATATGCCATAGTCTATAATAGTCACAGTTCAATAACTTCCCGTGACGGACACAATATGAGTTCCATTTTAGAGTTGTGGAAAAATTAGTAGTGTTGTAACGTAATAAGTGAATCGTTGCAGTAAACGACAAGGTATAAAATTTATAGGTGCTTGAGTCCACCATTTTGAGATATATTTGTCACGTAGGTAGGATTTATTTACTTTATTGTGTTACGGCCAATTTTTACTTTTAGTTTTAGTTTATGTATGTATTGTAACCCTAGAAAGTTTGACACTCTTGACCTCTCTTCACGAACACAAGACACTACAGTCGCAACGAGAACCTAGCATGCAACCATAAATATGCTAATCCGAAAACCAATTAAAATTTTAATCGACATATGGTGGCGGGCGATTCCTCAATAGAGATTTGAACTTCCGAATAGTGACGCCTGATACAATTCAATATATAAGTAGTTTACAAAAATAATTTGAGAAGCGTAAAGTAGGAGAAACAAAGCCCCGAAATTCGACAGGTCCGGTTAAGTTAGGTATGGATTAGGATTTAAAATAAAGGGCTAATCTAGCGACACACTTTCACCATTTCTATGGCTGAGTTAGCAGTAATTTGGGCAGCGATGTTAACTCACTGCTTGACATATTTACTCTATGGTAACATAAAGTTTGAATATAAAGTTCAATCAAACGTTTTTTAAAGATAAAATCTTTATTTATAGACAATTAATAGAACGCTACTGAGGCTAAGGCACATAAAATAGTAATTTATAGTTGATATTATCACTACCACTTGTATTTCTCACTATAGTATAATTATGGGTCAGATATACTGCGTGTGTGTAATTTGATACTATTAGCTTTAAGGTTTTAGTCACGAGATGATAATGATCTTGTTATACTTTAGTAGGCTATCCAGTTTAAAGGAATAGTAATAAATTGGATGGATTATTTATTTTAAGTAATCAGAATAATGTATTTTATAAAAAATATTATCTTCGGTACGGGTAAGGGGGGTGTAACATATGAATTCGAGTCTCAAATGTTGTAGATTATGATCTATATAATGGGCTACTTTCATAGCATTTAGTTGAACACATGCCTTTTGTTACACCCTATATAAGAGGTACATTACTTTAGCTCATTTCCTCACTAATTCTATCCTAAGCACTATCTGCATTGAGCTATAGCTAACAAGTCCTTCTTCAAGAAAAAATGGGTAATCCTAGAATACGAAACGAGCAGATTAAGATCAAATCTATCAGATCTTTATCCTAGACATGGTTGTCCGTTTGGTCTGCCACCTCACGTCGGTGACATGGTGATATGTGGCTCCTGTAATAATATGACTGCGGAATATTTTATGGTAGATTATGTTACTTCTGATGAAATTATGTGTGAAGTAAACAGTGGCAAGCGTGGTGCATGCTGATGACTTGATGATGTGTGGTCGATTTTCTATGAGACAAAATAAAACGTGACAGACTACTCGAAGTAGATTGTGGAAGAATAACCATCTAATTATATTTTCACCATGCGTCTTTGTATTGGGGGTAATATTATAAATATGGGATAATTACCTAGTATAATAATAATTATGTCTATCAGCTACCAATAAAACCACTTTCATGGTGTACCGATTTCTAAGGAAGCACATATTATTATCATTAACTTTTTTTATACATGGTGTAACAAAAGGGTATGTTAAGCGAAAAGCTATGTAAATAGCCCACTGTAGAGAACCTATCCACAAAATTTGAGACCCGAAATCACATGTTTATTTTTCCCGATAGTATGGAGAATTTTTAAATATCTCAGGAATTTTCATACAATCTTGAAAAATAAAAATGTGATTTCGAGTCTCAAATTTTGGAAATAGGTTCTCTATAGTGGGCTATTTACATAGCTTTTCGCTTAACATACCCTTTCTGTTACATCCTGTATAGAACTCTTCATTCGTTTAAAAATCGACTTAATCACTACTTATTATAAAAGTCAAATCACAATAATTGTTTTATAAAATAGAAAACTCATAAAATACTTAACAAAACTTTATAACAAACATAATTAATCATAATGTCAAATATTTTATCAATATCCTTCAGTTAATATTCATTGTTTTTAAACAAATATAAATGTGTGTTTAAACAAAGCTCCTTTATCGATATGTTTTTGTTTAAACGCAGCAAATATTACTTGAAAGATATTTATTTCTATTGCAAATATTTGCTTTCCACTCTATTGTATAAAAATAATGCGAATAATAAAACTATGAACTGAATAAAAATCTGCTGTTTCAATGTTTGTAATATTCATGTAAGCTTTTCATACTATTTTGTTTTTAAACTCAAATGATGTTTTTTTCTATATTATGAGGGAATATTTATGACATTTATACCAAAATTTTTCTAATCACGTCTATCGGTCCTCATTCCTCATCGACGAATTTGGTCAAAACAGAAGAAAAATATGTAGAGAAAAATACATATACAATAACGACATAGGTAGGTATGCTATGCCATTAATGCATTTACAGTAAGTATCTCTTATTTATTTGTTCGCATCAGGATATAATTTATGTATACAGGGTGTAGGTGACAGCCAGGCAAATACTGAACAAGTACCATTCTGCTGAGTTTTACGACAATGTTATAACTCTCAGGAAATGTATGTATTTTTGATTTGGTTATCAATTTATTAACAAAGAAATGGAAAAAATTCCTCAGTATAACCTTTGCTCTCCGCGCCCATTGCACCGGGTGATCCTGTGGCCTGTGACTAATCAAATGGGCTTATTGTGAGACACATTGCTGTTTTTTGGATTACTTGTGACTACCATTAGGGTTGATAATGGGTTTGAACTTTTTTGAGGGCAACTTTTTTTTTAAATCGTCTTTTGGTTAAAATTTTATTATTATGTCATTATCTAAGGCCTAATTAAACGATTTAAACTATTTTTTTCCTGAAAATATGAAAAAAAGTCATGGTATCAATATTTGCCTGGCTGTCACAAACACCTAGTATATACTTACTACATATACATATGTAAGTAGTACACACGGCTGTATTTCCGAAACGGAATAGCCTGAACATAATGCAAGATCATCAAGGAGATCCCACAGCCACTTTTAGCAGGTCTGTTAAGTTTTTTCCATACTTTAAACATAGAATAATAAATCCCAGAACCCGTGATCACGCACATTTTTGAAGCAACTTTTAGTCGGTCAAATTGACCTAGTTGAATTTTATTTCTCCCCTTTATGAGTCATATTCAGCCTATTTTTGGGCATATGGGCAATTTTTACAACCTAATTACTATATTAAAACTCTAAAAAGTGATAATATTTATCGATTTGGCAACAATTTTCGGGTTAGAAGTGCCGAAGATGCGAGATTTTTACCTCGTTTTTTGCTTCACTGCCCGGCATACATTTTTCATTGATAACTCCTTCTGGAGACTTTTTATTCTATGACTTTAAAAGAAGAACTGAGGCGATACTTTATTAGATATCTCTATGGTCTATGAAGGCCTTAATTCGTGCTCATAACTCTACCAATAACAGCAAACACTAACCACAGGCTGTGCTCAATCCGCCATCGATATATCGATAACTTCTCGATTAAAATTAGTGGGCAGTGTGTCGCAAGGCAGCCAACAAACGACTGTTGATAGTAATCGACAGGCGAAGCGCGTAAATATCGATTCGATGGTGTCGATAGAATCGATACGGGCTACCTCTCGGCGTTTATACGTGTTTTATGTTCTGCTTCGATCTCGATAATGCGAGGATTTATCGTCCACTGCCGCTAGTTGGGATTATGCTACTTGAGATGTTTTCTGCATAGATTAGGTTGGTTGATAGAAGAGGTGTTAGGCATTTATTCGAATAAGTCTTTATCACGGTAAGGTAGGTATTATGTTAATTTTCCATCAAAATGTATTCAAAAGTTATCTAAAAAGATAATTAATGTGTCAAGTATTCCATCTGGTGGGAGATCAAATACATCTCTGGGTAGCTTGATCTTACGTTTTAATATTTAAAAAAATACATTGGTGATTGCGCTATAATCTAATCAACAGCTTTATAAAGCTAGTGACTGAACTGTCCATGAATTTGACTGCGTTCTAGAGATTGATTTGCTATTTCAAACATTGAGTGACCTTCGTCAAACGTGTGGTAAACCTGTACCTATCAAGACCTATCACATCAAAGCATTGTCGAATCTTTGAACGCCAATCTTTGACAGGACACATTTGAAAAACGAGTGTTGAGCACCGAGCCAGAATGGAAATAGACAGTAGATATACGAGTGATGTGCGTAAACACGGGTTAGTAGAGATTTATGAATAATCGGCAGATATACGACTCTCAATGAAAACATAGTTAAGAAGAGATGTGGGCCATAGAGTATGCGGGAATTATTCGTGCATAATGTTGCTGTAATGATATGAATTATTGTAATACTGAAGGTCTTACTATAATCAGGTTGTGCCTATGTTACAAACTAAACAAAATAAATATTTATGGAATCGCTTTCGTTGCCATATAAGCCACGTTAGAGATAGAGGTAGGTAAATAGGTAAACAAGGTAAATAATATTACTTCACATTTGCTCGCTAAGTTGCTTTTCTTAGAAATTACATTGATATTATTTTTGCGATGAAGTTGAAATTTAGAAGTATTTTTTTATGACTAAATTGCTTTGGTTGTTTATCGATGACCCTAACTCCCTTGAGGCCACACTTACTTGAGGTGATAGCGAATTTCAGGATGATTCATGATTTAAATTTTAGTAAGTTTTTGGGTATAATCTAAAATAAATAGCGTACAAGTACGTATAGGTAATTACACAATAATTAGGATCTCCGCTCATGGCCCTAAACCAGATCCAGTGCTATAGGAAATTATGGTGTCGTAAAAACGTTTTTTTATGTTCGAATCGTATCACAAATGTTCCGGGAACGATTTGTTTTGTATAAACGGTTTGTTTTTACGGGCAGTGCATTACGTACGGAGTTACAGCGGTGAAGTTTGGCAGGGTTATGTTTGCGAAAATCACTGAGAATTTAGACATAACTGAAATGTAACTTTGGAATGAAAAAATGTGCTGTTGTATGTTAAATCGTAGTCGCTATTTATTTTAATATTTTATTTACATTCTGTTTAATATCCTCAGGTTACATAAGGTCTACCAAAAAGTAGTGAATATCTTTCTAGGACATATCCGTAAATAAATAATAACCTTTAATGAAAAAATAATCTAAATTAACTCGCTAGTTTTCGAGAAAACGGTAAATTAAACTTCAATCTTTTAATACAAAATAATCATGCTGTAGTTTGCGCGGCGCATAAAAATACGCAGACAGAGAAAAACGGACGTGTGTGTGCCACCTTCATAATCTATGCCTGTTGTAGTGTTAATGTAGACGTGGCAGCGCGCGGGGGTAGCGGCCTTAGTTTACTGTGCGTGTGTCGTAGTGTGAGTTTACGTGACGGTTATACAGGATCTTTGAGAAAAATATTAAAAGTTTTGTATGAGATAATAAAAACTATACTAGCGTGAATATTTTCCTTCAAATATTCACATTATGTTTCTCGTGTATGATGCCACATATGCCACATCCCAAAAGATCGTTACTACTTCTGGTTAGACCTTATATACAGTATGTAACAGAAAGGGTATGTTAAGCGAAGAGCTATGTAAATAGCCCACTATAGAGATCCTATTTCTAAAAATTGAGACCCGAAATCACATTTTTATTTTTCAAGATTGTATGGACATTCCTAAGTTGTTACCGAATTCTTCATACTACATATTTGGAAAATAAAAATGTGAATTTGAGCCTGAAATTGTGCAAATAGGTTCTCTATAGTGGGTTATTTACATAGCTTTTCGCTTAACATACCCCTTTTGTTACACCCTGTATACGCATGTATGTACCCTTAAACAGGTTTCCCTTGGTGCAATGTACAAATTTAATTTTTTTTGTTCATGACAGAAACAAAACTGCCAACATCCATCGACTCAAAGGGACTCATCCATATTTTTTTTATGTGGCATTGCTGTTAAGTACCATATGTTTTTTTCTAATTAGAATGATAGACAAAACTATTCGCTTTCAAACACAGTTTTTTATTACTTGTTAGACCTTTTAAATCCAGAGATATTGACAAAATTTACCACTAACATGAAAAAAAAATTTAAAACTCAAAATAGCTGTCATTTCTAAAAGAGGGCAGTTAGACCCCCAAATGGGGGTGTTTTTATCGATAAAATGAAGTGTACAACACGCCCTTAAAATATCGCTAACTCTATCCCGGACACACTGTATATTATGTTTTACTGTTTTCAAAGGTGTACTTGCCAGAGTATAATCACAGCGCTAATTTTAGAAATTTACAAGTAACGAATTTAACATAAACGATAGCTTTTTACATCTGTGATCAGTATCTATGTTAATATAAATAAAAACTATTTTCCATTCGCAAACTTTAATTGTAAAGTTATGTGTTTAACGTATACAATTTTTTTAGTTTTGTAGTTTGGAATTCCGTTTAGCAATAGAAATACATTTTAAATATGCATACAGATATGCAAATTTCTATATTGCTAGCACTATTTCTGTTTTAAAAGTTAATAAAAAACAAAATAAATAAAGTATCCAGTTTTAGCTATTTATATTTTATTGGACTTATACTTTGTGATGTTTACGGGAAATAAAAGTGTACTTCCCTTGGACGATTTTGAAAAAAAAAATGGATATCAAAAGAACCCTGGGACAGAATCTAATTGAATTTCGACAGAACCATGTAGAGTAAGTACTATAATTATGCATGCTCTAATCACCGGGAGCAAGTTTAATGTCATTAACCAGAATTTAATGAACATCGTAACTTATGGTCCTGTATCCCTTAGATGGGGCAGAGGGCTTCAACAGTGCGCCATCCCTCTCGACTTTAAACTTCGCGCTTTATTTCGCCCAAGGTCCTACCTCCTTAGCATGATCCACACTAATGTGTAACGAAACGATGCCAAGCCATCTCGTTTCTTCATTTCGAGTTTCCCATTTCAATTTGATCACCTCTTTAACATGATCATACGTTACCAAAGTTACAGAACTCTACGCAACAAACTCAGCGAACTCTATCTTCTAGGTGTGTTTATTATCCTAAGGTTTTGTTTGCGGCGTGTTTTGATGCGGCCGCTATAAAAGATTTATAAATTACTTGTAATCGGCGCTCAGCGTGAAATGTTTGCTCTATAACTCGCTTTGTATCAAAACATGCAGAGTTAGCGAACTTTTACAGTTTCAACAGAGTTTATTGGCTAAACAGTTTGTTAATGCTTTTGAGAATGATGGTTTAAAAACTACATAGTTGCTGTCTCAATGTTTAAAAAAATTATACTGTATTTAATAAGCTATCATTGCGTAGAGTAGAATTATTTTACATTTTGGTTGTTAAAGTAGGTAACTTAACACTCTCAGGTTGGGCAGAAGTACCTACACAAATGACACATTTTTGGCAAAAAGAGGCCAAACTTGATGACATTATAAATCTATCTAATAAATGAAATACATAGTAAATTATATTCAAAACTGGTTCTACAATACATAGATGCGGTAACCATACATAGGTTCATTATTTCATACTGTTCTATAGTTTTCAGTAAGAGTTCGTAAAATACTGGTACATTAAACAAACAAATAAAAACTACACAAAACCTTGTCATGTCATCATCAAAAGTCCATTAAATTAAAACGTTGTAGGTACGTTTGTCTGTCCGTCGTCCATCTGTCACCGGTAACATGGCGCCATATGCCATCAATCATGGCTGAAAAACCGATTTACGTGTTTTCTGTTTTTCACCTCGAGGTTCAATGATTTATTTCTACTGGAAACTACTTTATTGTGATTTTTTTCCTTCTGTACTTTATACACCTTACGAGTAGTTATTATTAACAATAAGTTGCTCAACCAACATTATGCTAATCTACATAATGTTGAATTTTATTGTTGATGAAACCATAGAGGAATAAATAGGATTGGATGAAACGAAAGAGTTATGTCAAGATTGTACTAATAAGAGATTTATGAACTTTACCCACTCCTTTTGAAAAATGGAAACAAGTCGCTGTAACTTATTTATTATACCCAGTTTGAGAAAATAACTAATAAAAATCATTACTTTGTTTCTTTATAAAATAATCAGTTAAAGGCAGTTGGATAGCCTAGATCTAAGCATCCAGAGCATAAAATTGTATTAACTAAAGCTAAGAATAGCGTAAATTATGACGGCAGACTATCGCATCCATATCCCGGCCGTAGCCAGCACTGCTTATTATTATAATCGACAGAGAACAGTTACGGTCCCTTCAGAAGCCATTACTTCAGGCCGTAAACTCGTCCGCCAGTTAATAAGCGCTTCTAATTGCCCTCGTAAATATATTTAAAGCAAACATCTTGTCTGTGCGATTAGTCATAGAGTAGGATGTAGATGCGACATTTGATAATAACAACTTGCGACATATTCCGTAATAACAAAAGAATTGAAATATAGTTTAAGCATTGCCTAAATTTGACAGAAATCCATACATTTTGCTGTCAAATATCATTTTAAATATTGTCCGTAACCCAGTTTTTTAATAACACCGGTATCTATTTCTTTCATTCAGGCATAATTTTAGAAATTCATCGTTCATCGTTCTGCTACTCTATCAGCGCCCGTAGCATGAATTTGGTGAGAGCGAGATATCTCACATTTAAACGTCAAATTCACAGAGCTATGTAATAACTAGACAAAAGCCTTAGTTAGAACTTTGCGTATAAAAAAGGAGTTGGGAATTAGAATAGACACTGAACTCAAGCTAAGACTGTATGGATTTGCCCTTAAAGAAGTGCTTTACAATGCCTTTTTACATGTGAAGTACATACACTTACATGTCTAATTATAACATACCTCTGTAAATTTATCGCGTAAATGTGAGCTATCTCGCTCTCATCAAGTTCATGCTACGGGCGCTAGTTTTATAGTTGTGCCATAGAGCAATATAAAGTGCTAATGTCATACTTTCCGGTACCTCACAATTCCAGTCCTTGACCCTTAGATTGCGTTACTATACATTTCCTACAGTACATTAGTAATGTAGTACATTACAGTAATGCTCTCTGTGACATCTTATTCCTCTATTGTTGTGCTCTTCTTCTTTACTGGTTCAAGTAATTTACAGCATAGTAAACTTTTATGTCAGAGATACTGTGAGAAGGTGAATGATCTGTCTGAGTGAGCATGAATGCCTATTTCATCTGATATTTTAATGCACCTATATCATAAATAAATAAATATTCACACACTTCACAACATATTGACCTAGTGTCGTGGGTACTAAGCAACGGTATATCGATATTCATCACATCAATGTTTGCACCTACCGGGATTCGAACCCAGGACCTATGGCGTCGCAGGCAGGGTCACTACCAACTACACCATTGTTAAATAAATCATAATAATATCTACATTTCAATTGCGCATTGGCGCAAACTCTACGCTTTGTAATATTGTTGTATATATAAATAAATGACAAGAAGTTTGTGAAAAATATCTGTCGATTTGAGATGACGTTTTTTTTTAAATAAATATAACAGTTTTATGACAGTTTCAAGACTGTAAGACTTTTAGCCAAGCTATACAAGCTATACGTACCTATTAAATCAGTGTACCTTCTGTACTACAAAACACTTACTCTATGCCAATCAATAGCCGATGTTGACGAAATATACCTTCTTTTTACGATAATCGTAAACACTAGCCGTCGACGGCGGCGTTGTAAGTGTGTGTGGATCGCGTTGTTTGAGCTCCAAGTGTTGTTTCAGCTCGTTCTTGGACACCAATGGGGTGATTATATTGTAATGTTAAACATGCTACTTTATTGGTGCTTTACTAGCTCGCTTGTGTTCGCTTGCATGGATGAGGTAGGATTTTTAGGTTGTGATGTAGCTTAAACTATTCTCCCAACCGAAAGTAAATAAACGTAACCGCAGCATGGAATAAAAGTATTTTTGAGACTGTCTATGACGAAAATGATTACTAAAAACAAATATGTAATTCTTTATTAATAATTTTAAATATGTAAGTATACAGGATGTATATGTTTGTCAACGTTTCCGAAAACTACGGAATCTCATCATCATCACGATCATTTTTCTCCATGGAAGCATACCTGGGAAGTGTCTGGTTCCCAAGATGTTAGGGTCCAAAGTTGAGTAAATAGACTGCGTTTTTCTTCACAAATGCTCATAGACGCGCGTAGCAAGATTTTTTTACGACAAACAATTAATATCTGTCTATGAAAAAAGTAGGATAAACACTGGACACATAAATTTCGCCCGATCAGGTAATTAAAAAAAAACATCTTTTTCCAGCATTTTTTTGGCATACACTTACTTTAGGTATTTGATGTATTAGAGTACGTATCCTTCGTTAAGGGTGGCAACGAAAAAACATCCTGTATAAATATACAGGATGTGTGTGACAGCCAGGCAAATATTGATACCATGAGTTCAGACCATGATTCTGAAGCGGAAAACACTAAAAATTTTCGCAGGAAAATTCCAAATTTTTCCGTTTTATTTTTATATTTTCAGAAAAAAAAATATTTTTGTTGGTTTAATTAGACTTATACATAATGAGATAAAAATAAAATTTCAACTAAAATATGATTTAAAAAAATAGTTGCCCTCAAAAATTTTTAAATAACTCATCAACCCTAATGGAGAGTCACAAGTGATCCAAAAAACAGCTATGTGTCACACAATAGCCAATAAGCCTATTTAATTTGTCACAGGATCGCCCGATACAATTCGCGCGGAGAGCAAAGATCACTGAAAATCAAATCAAAAATACATTTCCTGCGAGTAATAACTGTCGTATAACTCAACACAATGGTACTTATTCAGCATTTCAGTATTTGCCTGGCTGTCACCCACACCCTGTATGCATACATACACACACAGCTGTGTTTCTTAAAATGGGAGAGCTAGAACTGTAGGATCACTAGTTTCTAGCTGCTAGTAGCTAGTAGGTCGATTCTTATGACATCTACTAAAGGAGATGCAGCTGATGTATTATAGTGTAGCCCCCCATCAGCACAGGAATCACAAACCTAAAACTGTGAATATTTGGCCTGAATACCTATCAAATGAATGTTAAACATTTTTTTCTTTAGAGCCATCCCCACTAATATCTTCAACTACGCGCTCTATGAGGCCCTTTGTATCCATTTAAAGCTAGACTTCCAAGCGAGGCCCTTGTAAAGAGCCCTTCACTCGTTATCAGATACAAAGGACAAGTCGAGAAGGCTAGAAGATTTTCAGAGTATGGGTAGAGTCGATATATGTAACTAAAAGAGAAAAGAGCGTTGACAAAATGCAGCTAATGTCTATTATGTATGCTTAAAACATTGAAATCGGTTCACAAATTACAGAGTTTTGTGTTTCCACTGGTTTCCACACATAAAAATAGACAAATTGATAACCTTAATTTTTAAGGTAGCTAAAAACATCAAAATCATCAATCATACAAAAATAGGGCTTTCCAGAATCAATACGAAAAGCTAATTTTATATGCAACTAGCCTGTTATTTCCTTTTCCCGTGGGAATTTCGGGAAATTCCATTTTAGTGTACCGTCACACAAGAAAGCCCCGATATAAATCCAGTTTTTAGGTTGATGAATCAGTCAGGACAATTTAAGTCATATAAAAGATTAAATAATTACATACTTAGGTACGAACATTCATTCACACATTGCACAATTTAGTTACCATTTAGATACTTAAAAAATAACGTTGCCAATAATGTAATTTAAAAAGAGATGGTAAAATTCGTCATCCGAGTAATTGACCCGGTAGCTCAGTTGGTAAGAGCACTTGCACGGATGCAGAGGTCGTGGGTTTCGAGTCCCACTCAGGTGAAGAATTTTTTCCATTTCTTTATTAATAATTTTATAATACTTGGAATATATTATTAATTTACAATTCATATCGTTACTGCTTCCGAATTTACCCTTGCAGCTCCGTGAATCTTTCCACCTCCACGGCCCAGCCCTTATCAGCGAAGCTCGTAAACAAGGATGTTTATACACTTCCGACTTCCCTCTACAGCCGGTAAAAACTGCTTTTTATGTGCACTTTTAAAAGGGTTCTGCTGTAGGTATTTAATGTGTAAGCTAAGGGTAGGGTTTTTAAAAGTGTGTTGATAGTTTGCTCCACAAGATACGCCCTTTTTGAATCGCATGTACATTACAACATATTATTTTTTAGATGTACCTTCAATAGTACATCAGCTGCAACTTTTCCGTACATGTCGTAAGAATCGAATAAGGATTCCCTAAGATGATTAACTATCAGTGGTCTTTTACATCTAGTCCCGCTATTATTAGAGTGGTTGCAGCATCTCTTTTGTGACGTATGTAGGTACTAATCAGACTCATCAGACTGGCACTAAGGAATCCAGTCGCCAAATATTTTAACATCATTTGAATGTGAATCCAATCGATTAGTTTTTTAGATCTTTGATCATGCACTATATCAACAAAGCCTTCCATAAAATTACCAGAAATAATAAAACCGCAATTATTCTACATCAAAACCGTTCAAACATCACTAATAAATAAACTTTAAGTGCCTCAATCAAAATTTAAAAAGCAAATTGATGCTCGTCGAAATATATTCTCAAATATAATTTTTATTTCTCGAGCCAAATATTATTTCTCGCTAATCAGAGGCAACATAGTTGTTTGTCAGTCTGTCTGGCGGCGTTAAAGCCCACGTCTCTATTTAATGGATTTTCATCTGAAATGTTTACACAATATTTCGGTGTTTTTTTCTTTTAAGTGAAATAGGAACAGTTTGACTGCGTTGTGATAAACTATAAGTTGTTTAGGAGATTTTATAATAGATATTGTTACTGGTAAAAACAAATGCAACAATTGAGTATTTAGAACTGAAATTCCAATAAGAGGAAACTCTACTCCAATATTGATTGGAACAAAATGTACAAATCAAAATCACTCTTGAAATAAAACGCCAAAAAATGTACAATCACGTACACAAATGCAACAAAACGCCTCGCACATGCATCGTACGAGGCCCCGAGTAATGAAGAACATGGAGGGAGTGGTAAAACAATATTATTTTGCTGATAGAAAATACCATCGCTGTTAGGCGGATAACGGATGTTTGGAGACAAATGTAATAATTCCAGTGATTGGTGCATACTAAGCTATATATTCTACATTGACAGCCACAGGTATCATGAGGGCCTCTGTCCAACACGCGTAGTCACGTTTGCTTGCTTGAAGCCTGAAGTCTACCTACAAGCTAAACATTGTGCTGCTTTATATGCTACGCGTCATGAAGACTTGTAGAATAAGACAGTGTGAGCTTTTATTTATTTTGACTCGTTCGCGTTTATTCTCAACCACGTAGTGCGGTTGTCCTCTTTTTTATTAATCGCGTCACAGTGTATTTGCTTGGTCTCGAACGAGTTGTAATCGCACTTTTAAACTCAGCATACAGTAAGTAGGCCTCACATATCCACATATCCTTTCTGTCTTCACTCCACGCCTCGAGGCCCGGGTGGCGCTGCATGTCAGCGGCACTAATGCGTGGAGACGCGCGAAGTGGCCACGCGAATCACTCTTCCACTTGACTGTGCGGTGCTTATATGCGTTGCTGCGTTTTGGCTTTGACTGTACCTACTGTTTTGAAAGCTATGTTTGTTAAGGATTGAGTTATAGAGGTATAACCTGCTGAAAATAAAATAGATATATTTAGAATTGCTACTGTTATGTTCATTGTTATACGCATATTGATATTTAGGTAAAAAAAATCTTCTTTTATTAGTTGTACTTATATTTTTGTAGGATTGTTATAGTTAGCATAGCCTGTAGAGTAGTATAGCCTGTAGAGTCTCCTTCAGACGTGTATATGTAGATATGTATGTTATTTTATAATACAGTAATTTTCTCAGAGATATATCAATGTTAGTCACTCAGAATTACCTTCAACGATCTAATAAGATCAAGCTTATTAAAATTCTTAACACAAATCACATGTCAGCAGTGTAAAATAAATAGCATTAATTCTCGGACACGCTGACCGTTTGCTGGACGGAGAATTTTGCGTTTCCGAAATAAAGTGATCTTTATTTAATAGAGGATACAGACAAGTTGGTGTTCACGTGAGTTACTGTTGCGGTTAAGTTTGGATAAACAGCCAATTATACCTTAAGTAAAATGTCAGTAGAGTAGAAAAGCGATAGAAGAAGAGCGAATGATGTTCTTCTTTTACCTTTTACGATAATACAATTGACAAAGCGCCAATGCTTTCTAATATATACATATAACTCTTAAAATGGAGTAGCCAGAGCTGCAGGCTCACCAAGGAGATTCTTGAAGCCACGTTTGGCTTTCAGAAAGCTTCTAATAATGATTGCTGATATTTTTTTATCAACTAAAAAGGACGTTAAAATTACCGTACTCTAGAAGAGTATCCTGCTTAGATGAAAACAATTTTGTTTTCATCTAAGGTATCCTGTTTACAATTTCGTCAAGCATCCAATGCGCTAGCTTACTTTACTCATAAATAATTTACAGATTTACTTTAAAAAAGAGATACATAGTAGCTTTATTTAAAGGGGAAAAAGTTTGGCGCGTTGTGTTAGATAATTGTGTGAAAGTAACATGAAATTTGAAGTTGTTACCTTCTGTTACTATAAGCTTATTATAATATAACATTTGATAAGCCACTACTCTAAATTTTCTCACTTCATTGAACAGTAAGTGTCAAGTCACGAAGCAGCTGTCGCACGGTTGGATTTGTCGTTCGGTGGTCACGATCGGACATTCAACTCGTGCAAAAAGCCGCTACTGGTCACCAGGAACTGATCTGATCTTGACCTTCGGAGATTAGATCAATTCCACTCAATCATTAAATTAATTTAATTTAGAGCAGGTAAACTTAAAGATAATCTATAAACCGCCGCCGTACTCAAATAGGTTTATATAAGTTCTATTCTCAAGCACTGAAGCGATTATTTCTCTTATTTGACTAATTTTCACCGAACTTGTCAAATCCTTTATTTCAATTACCCTGATTCAGAGAGGTAACTTTTAAACTTTTTTTTTCTAGGCTAAGTAACCATTAACCGTATCGGACTGCGACAGAAATATTTAAAGATTGTCACAAATAAATGATACTAGAACAATAATCAGGCCTATTCTATAAAATAATTGGCAATCTATTGGCACCTTCAAGGACAAGTTAAGAGGTCACTACCTTTCTGTTCAATGATGATGTGTAGTTTTACCTTCTGTTCTTTTTTTATAAAATATGTATGTATGTATGTATATATGTATTTATTTAGTTATATTGTATGTATTTATTAGATTGTTTGTCTATATCAAGTACATTGTTTTTTTTTATTATTATTTAGTTGTGCACGTATGATTTCCTTTTTCTTCGCTAATAACTTTATATTAAATGGTTGGCTGGAAGAAATCTCTGTTAGAGATAAGCTCGCCTTTGTACATTATCTTATAAAATATTGTATCTTGTGTGTTTTTTTCTCTGTGTACAATAAAGAATATAATGTGAATAATTCCGGTCACAAATCAAATTTAAAAAATATTGTTTGACTTATTTAAGAAACCGAAAATAAATAATCAAATGGTCGATCAATCGGAATTTAATTCCAGGGTAAGCCTTCATAGTGGAATAAACCATAGATTGAGATAAGGAATAAAGATTAGGTACCTAATTGCCAGTCAACCTAGTAATTTATTCAATATACTTAAATTATTTTCTCAGTATCATGAAGTTTTTAAAGAAAGTACGAAATATTTGGTAAATTTAATTATAGTGAATTATATTTTATTAAAAGTCCTTTTTACCGCGTCTTCGTACAGACAACATACAGAAACACATTTAATATAGTAATTGAAGTGTTTAATTTTAACCTTTTCCTTACGGACTTATTACCTTGGTTCAACAATTTTTTATCAGCCTGTCATTTTAAACACCTACCGAGGATGTTGAAAACTTGTGCTGGGCATTAAAATACCGATTATTTCTCGGATACCTCCTACGTTACAAGAATACTCAAGATTACTTTAAGCTGGGTTAAGAATTTAATCCATAGGTACTTACTTATATTAATTACATACATTTTTTTTCTAAATTTATTTCAGATTTAAAAAAAAATTACAATTAGGTTCAGGGTGCCATTAAACATTAAACATACATATATATAATCACACCTTTATCCCTTATGGGGTAGACAGAGCACCAAGGGCCGATAGGACCACATGGTGCCACTTCTGACCAATTTTGAGGGTATAGTTGAGATGTACAAGTTCGGTTAGTAGTGACAGGTGGTCAGCCCATCGCCTACTATTATATTAATTATTTAGCATTTATTTACTAAATAGATTTTGGGTAAGTCATAGATTATATAGATTGTAAATTAGATTAATTAGATTGTAAAAAGCCAATTTTTGCTGGGCATTAACTATTTCTCAGTATTTGGTATTAGTCCCCCACACAACAAAGTCACCGTTCGCACTGTAGCTCTAAGAAGTAATTTAAGCAATACAACATAAATGCTGCTCATTATTTCTAAAGTGGCATATCCAGTCCATATTCACAAGAAAGATAAAATTAAATATAACCAGGCACTTCTGGCAGGTAAACTGAGGTAAAACAAAACCCAAAATTCCATCCTAAACTCTCAAAGCTCCGTTCTTATGTTTAACATTTAAACCTGCTATTCCCGACACCTATCAACAAAGTTTACACTGCCATTAAAATAATTGCTTAATGTTTACTTATCAACATTTTTAGCACAACTGTACCTGCGGCGTCGCGGCGACATCAAAGCGGGCGGTCCCTTTGACCGTCTCGGGGATATCTAAAACCATCGCGGCGTAAACGACACGTTCTCCCGACTGTCGGCTGACTGCAAACTCATTCAGTACGACTTCATCCGCCGACTGTATTATGTTACCAATTATTTCATGCCTAATGAATGGGTCTGGCTCACTGATTTATTAATGGCTAGTGTAGCCAGCTTTGGTCTTTATCTGGATCTATATCTATCTATATCAGAGGTTTGCAAACTTATTTCGTCTAACGCGCACTTTGAAAATCGGTAGCGCCCTCTATTTATACGGTGCGTTTCACCGAGCTAGTACATATAGTATTTAATATTAATCACGGATCCCACAGTCAAACGGCGCAAGCAGTTTTGTGGGACGTTGTACCAAATTTTAAGTTCTAGAATATTTAAAGAATAATAAATAAATAAATAAATAAATTTTTATTTTACCTTAAAAATGTCAATAGCATACCTATTAGTTGCGCTATTTTTTTCTGGGGCCTTTAAACTCTGGAGCTGTTGGATGCACAAATTTAAAATTTCGGGCACATTTACACGATATAAGGCACTAATTATCTGCATCATTCAATTCTTGAAAAGGCGATACTTTTTGCTGGGCAAACGCACACGAAATGGTAAATGACCGGACAGGAAAATATCTAAGTAGGTAAGTAGATAATGAGGACTGTAGAAATTGAGGTAGTGGTTCATAAATAGTTCAGTATGTGTACTTAAATAATTTATACCTTACTAGCTGTTGCCCGCGGCTTCGCTCACTTGGATGTCACTTATTGCGTGAAAGGGGAAAATTGATAGTACCGATTCTCAGACCTACTGAATATGCATATAAAATTTCATAAAAATCGGTCAAGCAGTTTCGGAGGAGTAGGTGACATTATGACACGAGAAGTTTATACGTGATGAAACTAGATTACTCTTCCTTGTGTGACTCGGATATTTACCTATTACATATTATTATTATAGATTTTATTGTGTTAACCGTATTTATTATAATAAGTAACCAATTATGTAATTTAGAAAAAGATATGGTAAAATTCGTCATCCGAGTAATTGACCCGGTAGCTTAGTGGTTAGAGCGGCTGGCACGGTTTGCAGTGGTCGTGGGTTCGATTCCCACTCGGGTGAAGATTGTTTTCCATTTTCTTTATTAATAATTTTATAATTAAATTATAATTAATGCTATATAGTAATAAATTACTTTACTCATTAACTAAATATTTATGTATATTTTAATGACATCCGCTTATTTCCCGCACAAGGAATAATGAATTATTATAACTTTATATTGCGTAATAGTTATTTTTTAAATAAATAAAGTCTGCTAAATATTTCCTGAACATTTAGTTATTATGCGTCAGGCTCATCCATCATATTGTATTTAAGCGGGAGGCGTAAGTTCGATCCCAGTCACGGGCCCGTACCAATGAATTTATTTCATGTACAGATTTTAATATTGCAAAATTGTCACTTAGCTCGTGCCTCGGAAAGCACGTAAACAAAGAATATACTACTCTCTACTGTTGGTCCTGCGCCTGATCTCTCTCCGGTCGTGTCGGCTTTCCGTCCCATCGGACTATGAGAGTAACGGAATAGAGAGTGCATCTGTGTTTGCACACACTTGTGCACTATAATATCACCTGCGTACCTGGCCAATCTCCGTAGAGATTGGTCGCCTTGGCCGAAATACGGTCGGAGATCATCATCATTGTATTTATGGCTCTTGATAATATTAAATGTGTAAGTTAGTTACATCTATTAAACATTATATATTATAATTAATATAATATAACATGTTTGATATTAAACTTCGGTCAAAACTAATAATGTTGTTAATAATTTCCATTCAAAATCTAGTATTATGATAATATTTTGTCTTATGTATAATCTAGTTATCGTATGTATGACTTTATATATTATAAATAAGTAATAATTTTCCCGGAAATTTTAGTTTTATAATCAGCACGATTATTTTTATAAGAAAAAGCAAGGGACTTTGAGGTAGCATAGCAATACTCGTACATGTATGTATAGTAATATTAACAAAATCTCATAAGGACAGAATTATCGACGATGTCTGACGTATTTCAACTAACAGTAAGTTTATCTACTAACTGTTATTTAAGTTATTTTTATTTTTTTCATAGCCTTAACCGTGTGTCACTGCTAGGCAAAGGCCTCCACGATTTGAGCCCACACTATAGCGGGAACAAAACAAGTTAGTTAATTAACCAAAATTCATTTTGGAATATCTCAGAAGCTTTACCCAAATCAACACATTCGTCATAGCGGTAGCAAGTAAAAACGTCAAGCACTGCCGCATTCGTCGGGCTCATAGCTCATAATATTTCAGCGCCAGAAAATGCAGCCGCCGTGATGTATGGTGACAGACAGACTGATAAATTGCTAATAATTTATCGGGAGTAGAGCCACACTGGCCCTAATTACCAGCGACGTCGTTCACGCTCGAACCGAGTTTAGGGTACCTAGATGTATGTGCAGTGTGCAGCGCTATATCCTTTTTCTGAAGTATGATGAATTTTGTAAATAACTGATTAGTTTTAGAGAGTTTATTATTATTATTGTAGAATGGTCCGTGTAGTCTATTTGTTATAGTTTAAGCTCTTACTTAGATATCTAAGGCATTTATTATCGTCAATAATGTAGTTCCATGGTTTTCCAGTAACATTTTGTTGACATGATCTTTCGGTGCCTTTTATAAAAAAAAATGTATGTCAAATATCTGGTAGGTATGTTAATAAAAGATAAAAAATGAAATTAAATATTTACGTATATTTTTTCTTTTATGTCCATTATAACAACATTTGTAGCAATAGATCTACATCTATTGCCAATAATAATAATACAGTGTTCTTAATTAATACATTTTATAGACTGGTTACAGTTACACTTTCCATCAATTTATAATCTGTGATTTATAATATTACAATCAGTGTTCATTTTATAGTATTAAAATTGATTTTAGTTCTCACAAAAGTGCTTTTAAACCACAAGCGTTTAATTTATTCAAGAGTGAAATCAGAGATTCTGCTATTAAGATCTTATCTTGAGAGTGGAAAGCTGACGTACGAGTTAATATAAATATAATATAAGTAATGAAGTCGCGGTAACATCTCATGTATTATTCAAACTCAATGATTGACTCTATCCTAAACAATCAGTCAAATTCGCTCCTATAAAACTTTAGCAACATAGATGAGAGAGGTCATAAAGAATACTCAAAATACATCATCACGGTAAATACAAACACAAAAATATCAACAATCATCACTATTCGTAACAACTTAAATTAAAACATATTTGAATTTAAAATCTAGATTTGGTACATAGAAATTTTGTTAGGCTAACTTTTAGGTCCACTGCAGCGGAGAAAGCCGAGACGAGCTCGGGCAGAAATCAGTGCATTATTAAGTTACATTACAAGTAGAGATCACAGCTGTCCAGCCCTACGCGAGGGCTCGCATCCATCGATGATATGAGCCGACTAGAAACCTCGAGTACACTAGCCTATATTTACACGTCTTTCGGTTCCGAATGTACTTTTGGCATGGGCGTTAGCGATCGGCGCCCCCCTTCTTATTCGCGTGGAGCGCCGATGGTCCTCAAGGGTGGAGCGCTCGCGGTCCAAATAAAGGATATGACGGAAAATAGGCAGCTAAAGATGGATGTGGCGGTAGCGGGAACGGCAGTGGTGGTGAGGATACTAGATGAGATGGCTTACTGTATGGGTGGAACCTCGGTGTCAGGGGAGATAGAGGTGGAGTCGGATAAGTCCGTTGCAGTAGAGGATGAGTTGCACTTAACATGGATAAGCTCGGTGTCGAGTCTCCACTAGCTGTGTGAGATCTTAAATGCTGAAGTAATTCTTCGGAGGATCCGAATCGCTTGCCGCAGTAGGCGGAGTCTCCCGCCATCCAACTACAAACAAATGGCAGCTGAGATGCCGCTGCTAATGCTGCTAGCTGAGCGTGGGCGTATGCAGCTGCTGCTGGATGATTTGTTTGCAAAGAAAATGGTGTCTTTGCATGATCACATTGCGTGCATCCAGCAGGACATCCTGCTGACTTGAATAAATGTGAACTTAGAGAGCATCCCGTACAGTACGGATCTCTGCATATGCCCAGATCACCACCAGGCGCTTTCATTCTAGCGTACGCGAGATAGGGATTCAAACCATTCTTCAGAGCATGATGTTGAGCTGCCATCAAACTACTTGTCATAAGATCCATTGGCAATGGAAACCCTGCTGGAGGTAATCCACTAAGAAATGCAGAAGATGTCACAGGTATACTTGGTTTGTAGCTGTGTTCTTTGGTATCAGCACTAGAAGTCATAGCAGATGGTGTAAATGATAATTTGGATGCACTTGAACTAGTAATAGAATCTGAGCTTGATTTAGCAGGAGTCGGTGACCCATGCTGGGGACTTGATCTTTCCTCAGGTGGAGTTTTCCTATGAGCAGGTGGCGGAGTTCTCTGTGACGACGAGCTTTGGTTACTACCACATCGCACTTGAACTGGAGTATTAGAAGCGCTACCTTTTGAAGACACTGGTGTTTTTGAATGAGCGTTAACCGACGCTCTATCTTCCGGCGTTCTAGTCTTTTCTCTCGTCAGGCACGATTCGTAAGGCTTGAAGCTAGGCTTGTTATCCGGAACTTGTACAACAGACTTATCATCGTACTTTTTGCTTCCTTTTTCAGCTGCCGAAATGAGTTTCGGATTCGGCGAGTCAGAGCCGATCGCGCTGCAGGTTTGCGCCAGGAGCGCCAATGGGCTCTTTTTCGCGTCGAGCTGTAACAAAGAGAGGCAGTTTATGAAATGAAATGTCGGGTCGAGGTTGCGAGTGACGGGCGTACAAAGGGACCGCGGGTGGAACGGGGGGTGGCGGGGAGTCCAATCACGCGGCCGACGCGCCATTATCCGCGCGTCTGGCAGCCGTCGGCTCCGCTTGACATTTCACTCGACTCCCGCATGATGTAATCTCGCAGTGAAAAGGGCAATTTGTGCTGCTGAATTTGCGGCACGCCTGAACTTGTGGCATGTTGTCACGTCTATTATCGCGGGACTAGAGCGCTGACTATTGAGGGCAATATTTCTGATGATGCGGTCTGGTATTTAGTTGTATAGTTGTTATGAATGTTAGCGCACAGTACTTTTATAATTATTATCGTTTAATTATTAAGAGTGTTAGTAACTACCCAATAATTTTAATTGCTTAAAATACTCAAATGATAGTACTTTAAACTTTGAGAATTTTTACTTTTTAAAAAACTGGATATATTTTTTATTTATGATTAGAATAACAGAGTGGGAAGACATATTTTCCATTTTCACGATTAAATTCTTATAAAGAAAATCTATTTATTTATCAGCTTAACAATTTGGTCCAATAAATGAACTGGTTTTCAAATTCAAAAGCAAAAACTTTTACATAAAACAATCAACTCAACTAAATAAGCTGCGTCCACAAACTTTACAAAATTCAACTAAACTTGCAACCATTTAACCTAAACAGAACGTTCCGCAATGCATTTGGGTTGAAACCTCATTTACATTCGGGCCACGTCCTCGGTCTACTCAATAAATGATTTAAGTTGGCAAAGTTGGGACCTCGCTGGCAACACTGGAGCCTCATTGTCCGCAGCCGGCACACCTGTAGATTGTCTTCTCATTGGATATCCATTTACTGAAGACATGGTTCATGAATCCAAGGACATTAATTTTCGATTTCCTTTTTAGTGACCTACAATTCTGTGGGTGAATTAGGACTGGAGTTTTGAAATTTTAATGAAAAATAGCATTATTAAGGACAGCGTAAAGATATAAATAATAATTGTGTAATAGTGATCCAACAACATGTTAATACACTGAAATAGTATTTAGCTGTACTATGCACGGTTGCTTAGTTAGTAAAATAATTAATTATGTAACTATGTATCCCTTTATCAGTTATTTTAGAAGTTCAAATGGCAATTTGTTATACTTACACGAACACATTACATTACATAAAATATTAATAGTTATTAATCTTTGCATAATTAGTATTGTAATTTAATCTTTTAAGAATATTTATATTTACGTATTGCTTTTATGTATTGCCATATTTAGTGGTAACGTATAAAGTGGTAATTTCAGCAACGAAATAAATAATTTCTTGAAATATATAAATTGTCATTTTGTATATTACCGTATATGCAAACGTAAATTATTATCAAATAAACCTAAAATGTTTTTTCAAGATTTAACTCAATTATACATACATACATACATAATAATCACGCCTTTATCCCTTACAGGGTAGGCAGAGCACCAAGGGCCGATAGAACCACACGGTGCCACTTCTAACCAATTTTCTTTACTCAATTATGTTTTTTTATAATACAAACTGAATCAACCGTTATAAAACCTAAATATACTTTTTACTTTATCGATTGCAGTGATTAATGAAGCGTTGTTTGAATAAAGTAAATAATTGATAATTTATTATTAATCAATCACGAGAAAAAGGTATGATTGCAATACTTTTTATTTCATAAATATACTTAATTACCGCATCAATCTTAGAGATTATTATAATAATTATATTTACTGTATATAATGAATTTAATAACAAACATAAGTTATAGTGTTTGTTGAAGTATAAAAAGTTATATTAATGATGTTACGAGGAAGGAAGTTTTTATTGGATCATTAGTTTTGGAGACGGCGTTTTTGTTTTGCGAAGATTTGGTGTGTTAATTTGTTTCTAAAAAAACTAAATAATCATATTAGTTTCGATATGCTAAGTTTTTTAAATAAATTAATATCTGTTATCGAACATGATTTTATAATCAACGTTTAGTTTATTAATCAATGATGCATAGGACGAATTTAATATTAATATATGTACTTAAATTAACTAATTCAACATACATTTAATTTAATAATTTTAAGGTTTTTAGCTATAAGCCTCTGTAAAGAATTTTTAGAATTATATTCATCCTAATGATCGGCCTTTGCTTTGTTAGACTTGACTTAAGCTCTGTCTCAATGCCTTGGATCACCCTCCGATGGATTATCGTATAATTTAGTTCTCAATAATATATCAACTGTTAAGTTTGAGCTATGTATATCTAATCTGTAATATAATATGTAATCTGAAACAAATAAACTATATTCTGTAACAGACGTTACCAACTCACCGTTGTCGGAAGAGGTGACAGGTAATCCGGTCTCAAGTACTGATTACTTGAAGTGAGCATGTTGCTCCACAATCCGTTATCTCTTTCCAGTTTTAAAACAATTTACACACAGAACAATAAACACTTCATCAACACAAATCCAATCGATGTCAGCACATCATCCAATCACAAGACACAGGTCGCGACACGAGAATATTGGAAAGTGAAACACGCGCGGCACTGTCGGCGGACGGGAGTAGACTGAGCTAGTCCGTGACGTGCCCCCCTCCCTGACACCTTGTCACTCGTCGCCGCGCCATTTTTGCATTCTGTGTACTTTGCGGGAGCTTTGCGTCTTATCCCCACCGCTGTTTGACACCCCGTTTGTCGGTCGCTTCCGTCTCGCTCGCGCTCGGGAAAAATTACTAAGCGCTTTCCTTGCGAGCGGCGTTTTGATGAAAGGATTATATAAAATATGCAGCGCGCAGTCAAAGGAGCTGGCGTTGCGACGACAGAGATGCATAGCTCGGGAAATTGAATAGCTGCGAAGCGAGTAAACGCCGGCTCTATAATAATTTAGTTTTAGAATTTTGCGGCGCGTCACGTCATTCGCGCTAATCCGACCGAAAGTATTGCGTGGGTGACAGCCTATTGACTCTTTTCTTCACTGGGCCATATTTTGTTGTTAGTCGTCGCTAGAGTAATATATATCGTGCGTTGACAGTTTAATGACAGAGTTAGCGACAATTTTATTTGCTGTTCAATTCGTGGTATTGCGTAACGTTGGCAGCGAGTTTGCTTTACACTTCAGACAATTTTTATTGTAGGCTGTAGACCACCGGCAAAGTGGGGGATAGGGTGTAGTAAAAACTACACTTCCATTATTTGCTTGTCATAAACAAATAGCTGCGTCACGGCGATTTCCATAATCCATCCGAAACCTATTGTTGTGTTAGGTAGTTGGTAAATAGGAGAGGCCCTTACAATTAGTTTTTGTTGGGTTATCTTATAAATTTTTATGATCCTCTGTTGTACGAAAGATAGTTATGATG
Source organism: Carposina sasakii (assembly GCA_014607495.2). Classification (NCBI taxonomy): domain Eukaryota; kingdom Metazoa; phylum Arthropoda; class Insecta; order Lepidoptera; family Carposinidae; genus Carposina; species Carposina sasakii. The sequence goes on from CP053156.1 coordinate 13,885,733, forward strand.
CAAAGCTGACTAACAAAAGTACTTAAGTTATTGTTGGCTGTACGTATTAAAATGGCGTTGGGTGTCTTAAGAAACAAAGGAGCAGATTACGAAAGTCAACAGGAAAAATGGAAAGGAAGAGCAAGATAAAAGGGGATTTTTAAAAATCTTTTGTGTTTAAGGCGCCAAGTTTTTAACACTTATAAAATAATTTATGAATGAGTGGACCTTTTTTAATTTTGTTTCTTTTACAATATATTACGAATACATTTATTGCTTTATTATTATTTTGCTTCCACTATAAAAACCCAAAGTACATACTTAGGTTACGTGGCCAGGCATTGTTAACAATTAGCAATTTTTTGTTTAATACATATATAACTAGAAACAAGCTAAAATAATAAAAAATCCTTGTTATCATAATAAATTTTAAAAATATTTAAAGGTAACACAAAACAAAAAAAAAAAACATAATTCAATCTTAATATTTGGCATAATAGATTTTAGTTTTAAGTAAGTATAGGTATGTAGGTAATAATTTTCATCATTTTTTTTACCTTACCTATTACCTCTTTCCCCTTACAATAATATCATAAATGACTATGCGGTAACGCATCGGTTTAAGTATTAACAGAAAATGGATTGGGTTGGACCCCTGAGCAAATGACGATGCGGTTTTGCTTTATCGATAGCGTCCAAGCGGAGTGTTATCTATGAAATGTATACAGTTAGTTTTAATAACGCTATGATTGATTTATTGTTTGTATCGCGGTATTTTATCTAAATGGGGCATACATTGCGTGTTTTGAGTTTGTGACATTATAAATTGATTTAAGTACCAAATTATACTTCTATAAATATTAATTTAGTCGTTAAATTATAAAAAATAATGTAAATTATTTTGTTAAAACCAATAGAAAATTATAGAACTATTTAATATTATATTATACTTAATATAATTTATATTTAGTTTTAATTTTAGGTATCATAATATTTCAGTATAATTAATAATGTTATGAGTCCAAAATATAATAAACAATATATAATGTGATGCTACCTGCACAATAAAGTATTTCAATTATATTTATTTCATCGACTTTCTGTGACCTGCTTAGTTCAGTGTCAATAAATAGGTAAAATTATTTAAAAACATTTTCTATACATTTGAAGCCTGCGTAGTACAAACTAAACTGCTTTTTAAACTCGGAGAATGTACTTTTCTTGTTGTATTATCAAATTATTTAACAAACTATATACATGGTGTTTCTTTGTAGTTTTTAGTCAAACGTTAATGACTTCTCCAGTGGACATGACTTGCTTACCAAGCGGATAGCGTGGAGTACTCTGGGGGCTCGTTTCACGCCAATTGTCGCCTCTGTACCTACTAGGGCTGTCGATTTACGAATCAATAATATTTATGATATAACGTACAAATTTTTTATTTAATTTGTAGCATTATTTTTTCATTGTGTTCATACTTAATAGCAGATTATAGTGTGAATTTGTATAAAAACAACATGATTTTTTTAATACTACGATTATACCTACTTAATTAGGTAAAACTTTAAAAGATTTCTTATTAGAGTTCGATATCAATAAAATATTCTAATAAGATGAATTCATAGTCCTTCGTTACTATTAATAAAAATTTAATATGAAGCCTTTATACAAAAAAGAAGCTACATTAATACAATACAAGTAAACCTTTACCCCACAAAAATCTGAGCATCTAATCAAAACTACTAAACAATAATCATTAGCCATTTAACTTTTAATGATTGGAAATTTAAATTGGAAATGTCCGCGGGCGGCAACCCTGCGGGACTTCAAAGGCGCCGCGAGCCGTGACCGCGCTGCGATTGGCCGCGATCGGGCGTGTTTCCACTATACGACACGGCCACGACACGACCACGGCTTCTTTGGAAGCAAAAATGTATTAAATAGTATGCTCGTTTAACTAGTAGTAGTTAAGTTGTCACTAGTTTTTTCACTAGACGACCACGACAAGGCCTCAATGTCGAACCGAAATGTCGTGGTCGTAGTCGTGTCGTCTTGTAGAAAAACGTACATCGGCCGCGATCAAACGGGTTCGATCCGAAGTGTCATCGTCGCGTCGTCGTAGGGGTGCCGCCGGCATTAATTGGAAATCGCTTCGATACAGTTTTTGTGGCGATGAACTTGCATATCGAGGGTTACTTTCACATTGATAGGTAGGATTATTTTTGAGCCTGAATATATTCTAGGAGGTAGCATTTCGCAATTTCATCTTGATTTGCTCTGCCTATAATGGGAATCACGACAATGATTTTAAGACCCACCACCTTATTTCATTGCCAATTACCTACTATGTTACTATTAAATTTCATAGAAGACAAAAATAATCATAGATAGATCCAAGGAGTGTCAGGCTCTCATCTCTCTCTCATCAGACACTCATCTAAGGTGATTATTCATCTAAGGTCATAACAATGAAATCTCAATCACTCATGCAGCAGCAATGCCTATCCGAAATACCTATAACTTTGAGATAGTACATTATTGTTTTCAAAGTACCTGCAAGTAGATTATATATTAAAGTCTAAGATATTTTAGATAAAGTTTTAAAAAGTCTAGCAATGTTTTCGAATAAAAAAAGGATTATTTTTTTATACCCTCGAAGTAGAGAAAACAACACGACTCTCGCTAAGCTCTGTAAAAAGCACTAAGCTGGTGTGGAGCAGGTTAGTTTTGGCACAGCGTGGGAAGGGTGCGAGGGAGACGGCAATAGAGCTGATAATCCGTCACCATAGAGTACGTACGAGTAGTCAGAGATAGCCAACTAAAACTATTATACACATAATTATACATACTCGTACATATACAAATGCCCCGGGAGGTGGGCAGCAGCGCCTCCCGTGTTGACAACATAGTCCAAAATACAAACTGCGGTCACCAACCCGCCTGCCCAGCGTGGTGACTATGGGCAAAACCCCCCTGTGGCAGTAGCCTTGTGGCGTTCCCTGGGGGAGGCCTACTTCCAGCAGTGGACTGCAATAGGCTGATGATGATACATAAGGCTGGGTTAACAAAACAGAGTAGCTAGAACTGCAGAATCACAAAATACCATACTACAGCCATGCTTATTATAGTTCTCAGCTCTAGTAGCATGACCTGCGAAACCAGATATGATAAACCGACTTATCGACATTTAGCCTGTCAAAATGTGATAAATATAGCCGCCATGTTGAATTTTGTATACTGAGATACGATATCGTATTATACTATATCCACGATGCGTCATGCTAGGAGGGCTGATGTAAAAAAGATCATTGACTAGTTGCCAGCTTATCCCTGGAGGAACGTCCTATATTTCCTTGGTCGTAAAATGCACATGAAATGCAGCTGATATTCTAGTGAAGCCCCTTATCCTAAATTATTATCATAAAATTGAGACTTTAGGTACTCGTAATATTGCTCTAAATATTGTAAATATATGAAATGGTTGTTTGTTAATAAAGTTTAACCTTTTACTTAAACCATAACAATTTTAAATGTTTTACGTCTTACCCTGTAACTAGTACCTATTGAAATCAGATTTTGTCTATTTAGTTCTGATAATCAGATCATAAAACGTTTATGATAGTCCATCTATTTATTCAAATATATGGAATATCTGTTTCGTATTATTCTTTGCACAAGTTCTGATAAAAGCTGGAAACACCAGCACGTTCACAGCCCTAATTAAGTGGAGATGTTTAAACCGATATAGCGTTTAGTGGCAACCCTAATGAGGACGCCAAGCTTTGTAAATTTTATTTTATATTTGTTAGAGAATTATCTGAACTTTTCGAATAGTTTAAGGAGTAGTCTATATGTCCGTGGCCAAATAATTTGAATAGTCATTTCATGAAATAGTCGGTTAGGTTACGTTTAGTATCATGAAATGATTAATTCCTTATCATGATATAGTCAAGAGCATTTATCAATTTCATGATATTAACAATTCAACGATATGGCCACCACGATATATATATAGAGAGAGAGGAGAGAGAGAGAGAGAGAGAGAGAGAGAGAGAGAGAGAGAGAGAGAAGTATTTTATTATCTATTAAATGTTACATCTTTTGGTTCCCGTAGGATTGTATCGGCTAACTTATGTCTAAAAGATCTGTGTTAGCTACGAGTTCTTGGGTCACAATTGGCGAGTTAGGATGTATGTAATGGAGTATGGATTGGTTGCTTGGTGTTATGGTGAAGTTATTTTTGATACATTTGGATTATTTTATTATATTCTTAGAGGGCGTGGAGCAGCTACTCCTGGAGGCCAGCGTCTTAGGTTTTTATTCGGGTTGTACAAAATTAGTCCTATCCTGTAATTGGTTAGCAGTGGATTAAATTCACCATGCGCCTGGTAGGTCTCTCCTGGGGTGTCGAGGTCTTCTATGCCCAGTATTGCGACCCTCTCCAATATTTTCTATATACATACATGGGATACCTCCACTTGCCAGAATTTCATTTGCCATAATGGTCAACAGACATAATATTGTTTCTCATAATTTCATATGACATACTCACTTGTTGGCCATAATAGTCATATGCCAGAAACTTTGTTTTCCATAAAGTCAATTTCCATAAAATCATTTGTCGTAACTATTGTAGGCCATAATTATCATATGCCATAAAACCATTTGCCATAGAAATTTATTCTAGAAGAAGCATAAAATCGGTTTAAACTAATCGATGAATAGGTTTAGCTTTGGTTTGGGTACGAATGCTAATGGCCTTTTAGTATTTATAGTGATATAATAGGTAAGTATTAGAAAGAAATATGGAAAACTATACGTATGGCATTCGTATTATTATGGAATCTAATTTTCGGGCAAACAAAAAAAAAAAACACATAAATATAACGGCAAATAACAAATTCGGGCAAATGAAATTCGGGCAAGTAAAATTCTGGCATATGAGTATTCGTGCATATAATTTCCGGGCAAACATTAGACACCCATACATACATATATATGTATATACTCTAAGAGGTATAACCTTATCTCTTTGGTTATCAAGTACAATAATTATAATCTCTTTAACTTGCTTTTATTTAATGAGTAGCTAATAACTGATTAAGGTCAGGGTTTCTACAACTCTTCATAACGGTTTTACTAAAATAAAACAAACAACAAAAATTTTATAAGTAGTTAGTAGCATTCCAGTGATTTATACTTCTATGTATATTAAACTTTTCCCAATAAAGCAACGAAACAGCTTACTCAAGCGCTTTCTTCGCTTGACACCCACTGCAACGGTGGCAGTACAAATTGTACGCAGTGCTATCGCGACAGTCCACTAAGCAAATACATCGCTGCAGACATGCGACAACCACTTAGTGGCTGCATTGTGCTCAGACATGAGACATGATGTAGAGCTTAAAGTTGTATAGAGGTGACTAGTTATGTGGGAAGGAAAATGTTAAGATGGTACTGCTAAAGTCTCTAGCTAGTCAATTGACCTTTTAGCTCTATTTTACGACGGACGTAATAAGTGTTACAAATTCGAGAACGTGGATCGATACTAAAATATGCGTGAATGACAGACAAGTTGCAATGACTCCATACATAATATGTATATAATACACACGGCTATGTTAAAAAAAAATAGGAAAGCCAGAACTACATCATCACGAATTCACAAATGACACAGCCACCATTAAATAGCATAACTTAATCCATCAGATACTTTAAAACCAGGATAAGTTATAGTAAAAAAATGTTGACTTATATTATATTATATTTATTTATTATATTATGACTAATATTATAATTATTTAATAGTAATGGCAAAAAACATCTACATCAAAACTTTTTGAGGCCCACATCTAAAGCTCTATCTCTACTCTATATCTACTATGTTTGGCATGTTCTCTAATTCTCATTTTTTTAAAATGCATTTACTATAAATGGGCCTTAGTCATAAAAAATAAACTGAATCTGCCGTATCTACGCGATTTAACACTCTATAGTCCTCTAAGAGTTCTGAAAGCGAGTCGCGTGTGACTTCCGCACTGATAGCGACACGACACCTACTTGTGCACTTCGACGTCATTGTGCATTATGTGCACTGCAAGAGACCTATCTCACTGGGATATAGTCTCTAAAGCTATTATACATATATACATACATCATATACATATACACACGGCTGTGTTCCAAAAAGGGATAGCCATAACTGGAAACCATCACGATTGATTCCAAGGCCAAGTTTAACATAGGAGATTCAGATGTAAAAGATCAATTATTGGTTTAAAACACGTAGTTTAAAAAGTGATTAACAATGAAAAAATTGTAAATAACATGGTATTGAACAAAAAATGAAATCCTCACAGAGTCCAATGCAAAACAAACATAATATCAAAAATTAGTTTCTAGCTTATCTCCTTAGAGAATGGCTTTAAATGACCTATGGCCAATTTTAATACTGAACTAAAAATTATAAAGAATCTCGGATTTTTAAAATTCCAAATTTGAAATTTCGTATGCGATCAAGAGATCGGTTATTGAAATTGGCTATCAGCCGACTTCTCCGAAGAAATGCATGACAGTATTCTAAGAAACCCCACATAGGACTGTGCTTATGTGGGGCATCAAAAGTGCTGAATTACGGCAGAATTGGCCTACTGATATTTTTATCAAGCCACGTCGAAGACCAGCACACGAGGCAACTGTTTATATTGGCACACCGAGCTTCCGGCCCGATGATGGATGGCCCAAGTGATTTATAATACGCCATCATGCGGCCCCTATTTATGCACTTATTGTGAACGAAAAGCGATCATAATTCATAATGTTGTTGTTGTGAGTTACGAGCGCGGGCGTTATGCGACTGTTGGTAATGTTAGTGCTATTTATAGGATCTTTAGTCCGTTTAGAGTCTTGAATATGCTCTGTTGCAGGTGTAATTTAAAAAGTTTTAAAGATACTTGTAGAAACCTTCCACCATCTATAACTTACACAATCGACAAATTGAATGATTTTAAAAAGGGGAAATTTTAAGATATTTTCTTACAATCATATAATAGTTAAAAATTTGTTAACATATAAAGTACTATTAGTAAATAATATTCAGTGGCCTTAATTATTCGATAAGCATTGACTCATATCAACTACAGGCATATTTAATAGAAAACTGATAAATGCAAAGTAATCCATAATCTGTAGAAAAATACGCAACTTCTGAGAAGATGTTCACCGATAGGGATAAGGCCACTGAATTTATCTCAAAGTAACAAGGGTTTTGTACCTATATAAGAAGCTTTATTTATACCACATTAAAACTATAATAACGCTGTCAGCTTACCCCTTAATCCTCCCGAGACGGCTCCAAGCTCATTAGACGAAAGATAATCAATCATAAAGAATTAACGCCGCGGAAGGCAACCGCCGAAATATTTACAAATTATACAGCATTTATACAGCCACTACTCGACTGCGTGCTATTAAAGTGTTATAAGCGCCGATTTCTGGTATAAAAAGTTAAGCTAATCACGATTTAGCTTATTGAAACTTCAAAATATTTGATTAAGTATCGACTTGGCTAATTAAAGATGGTTGTTTTTTACAGTGAGGTTTTGGGTAATGTATGTTTGCTTGTAATTTATGTTAGTATAAATATGTTTTTTTTTTATAAAATCTTGTCGCATAGACATATTTATTTACTCGACTGAACAGTCATATAAGTTATTTAGTACCAAGTAGTTTTTCTCAAAGGTTTTAAACATAACAAACATGTGATTTAATTAATATATCTCAATTCCCTATATTATTTTAATAAGAGCTCTCCTAAATATCTAGGAGCTGACATATAAGAGAGCCGTTACAGCACCCTAATAAGCCATTAAGTTGTATATAAGCAGGATATTAGCCACATCTCGTGTGTAATGAAAGTGTGTAGTCCCCGCAAATTGTCCACGACAAACGAGTGCGAGAAATTGCTGTCTTGGTGCCTTGATTACGTAACTTGATAAAGTTTGGGAATTTTCTGATAAAAATCACAAAAATTCAATTTTATAAATGGAAACGCCGAAATGAGCAGCGTAGTATGTAGATCAGCGAATATTGACTGATTGATTGATTGATTGAATGATCGACTTTGGATATAAAGTTCGTTTGTAAGACAGGTTTAATTTTAATATATTATACGATTGTACCTATTAAGGTAGGCTAAGGAGTAAGGACATATGTTCACCTTTTTAAAAGGTAAATTTTTTGATTTTTATAGTAGCCAAGTCTGTCGAGTATTAAAGTAACTGCGTATAGTAGTCACTAGTAACTGTATAAGAGAGTTGATTATCAATAAACAATAGTAAAGAATTGTTATACTATTTTGTAAAAACGATGTCCATTGTGTTTCGCAATTAGGTAGCAAGTGACAATGTTTTCCGTTGGCCGGACATGTGATGCGCGAAATTAAAGAAAATTCCCTCTCATTGCTAGCTAGGGCTATATAGAGATACAAGGACTTAAAATAAACGAATAAATCCTACTTTATATAATATTATAAACGCGAAAGTTTGTAAGTATGGATGGTTGTTTGTTACTCTTTCACGTAAAAACGGCTGGAGCGATTTTAATAAAATTTGGTATGGAGTTAGCCGACACCCTGGATTCACACATAGGCTACTTTTTATCCCGGGAAAATATTTTTATCCCGGATAATTTCGATAATTCGGTTTTTCTGCAGTCCACGCGGACGAAGTCGCGGGCGTTCACTAGTATTGTACTACACATAAGTACAAGATGCAAGTAGAGCATAATATTATCTGCTTATGTAATATCTAATAATATTATAAATGTGAAAGTTAAAAAACGGATGCTTGCTTTATGGTAAAATCTAACTGAATATTATATAACCTAAAATTAATAATAAAGAAATGGAAAAAATTCTTCACCCGAGTGGGAATCGAACCCACGACCACTGCATACCGTGCTAGTTGCTCTAACCACTGAGCTACCGGGTCAATTACTCGGATGACGAATTTATATAACCATTATTTTAGTTAAATATAAATATATTTAAGTTCTGTACGTTATAAGTAGAAAATAAAAGTAAGTAGTTAAGTATTAAAATAGTATTTATTATTTAAAAAAATACAAGAATAGAGCCAAACAAAAGCTTAAGACGTCTACCATTATATTACTGTCAAAATTTCATACGCACTTAAACACCAAACACATAATTTGCTTTCAAAGGAAGCATGGTTTAAGCTGTCACAAAAGAAACTTGTTTCCTTTGTAACTCCTTACATCTACCGCGGTAACAAACACGTTTTGTATGAAATATTGGGTATTAATACGTCCCGTGTCGTCCGAAGGAAGTACAGAGGGGAGGGGCCGGGTGAATAACTACCAGCTTAATAAAAAAAAAAATTTTGACCCATTTCACAACACTTTGCCCAGTCCCATTTTAAGATCCCTAAGGTCTTGTGTGGTGGGTGGGCCCTAATAAAGGTACCTAGATAAGTATAGAAACTTGTTTTATAATAATTATATTATCATCATCATCATCATTATTTATTTATAGGTTACCTATATATTTATTAATGTAGGTTGTACAGAAACATAGTTTCCTGCAAGAGTCTTAAAGAGAGTCTTTGGTATTTATTTTAACTAAAGCGTATCTAAGTATTTTAGAATTGAACATTTTTGTGAATATTCTCAAGAATAAACACACATCTTTTTCATTAAGATAATAAACCAGACATTCTTTAAAAAAAAGTTTCGTGTGGAGCTAAATTACTCCTTTATTAGCACCTTAGCTTTTGCATCTCCTGTCTTTTACTCCTTAATAGCACCAACGGCTGTTCCTTTGTCCCTTTAAGGTACAATAAGTAATCCATCAGCGACGATCGTCGCCATCAATGCTTATAATTTGTTTGCTGGAACATATCATTTTACGGTCTACTTGGCATGATTTTAATAATGTAATGTCTTGTTTTCTTTTGAGGGTACGCGGAGGTATAGTTCGGCGGGTGTATCGCTGCATAATTTTACTTTTCTTTTGTGTGAGGGTTAATATCAAAATATTTTTTTATTTCCTTTAGTTAGACTCTTTTATAAATAACATTTGAAGCTTTTAGCAAGTAAGTAAATTGAAGTTTAAAAGCCCTAACTTAAACTTATTATTAACGAAACATTTTGATTTTACTACATACTTTTATTTAAAATATATTATTCTTGTGGTTAATTTAAATTTAGAGAACGTAGTTTTTTTTTTACTTAATATTTTTATTTGATTGTTTATTATACATAAATGAATTGTAATGTGTTTAAATGCCGAACAAATAATTTATTTAATTTCAAACCTTTAACGATTGCTCGGTCATACTTTACTATACTAATAGCAGCGCCGACGTAGATGGATGGTACCCTTCAACACGTTGATTGTCAAGAGGAAATGATCTCGTTTTTACTTAGCAAAACACACAGGAATAGTCGAAACATAAAGCCGACCTTAAGCCGATTTGAATAAAGTTAATTTAATTTTTTTAAATATTTTTTTAGTATACCGCAACCAAATTTTTATTTTCATGATATTTTAGAAGGGTAGAGCTAGGTTTAAAATAAAGTAATTTGTTGTAGAAACTTTCTTCTTCTCGGTTAGACATAAGTCTTTTTTCGTGTAATTACAAAAGAATTTAAACATTTTTCAAGCTAAGCTTGGTCTAAATTTGCCAAATATTCCATACATTTTGATATCAAATGTTATTGTGGAATAGTATCTAACTTTGTACTCGTACGTTATATTGTAATAACACCATGCGAGTCAAAATCATTACCCAAATGTAGTCCTAAAAATGGACATATAATACATTTGAAAGAGTTTTTACCTACTAAGCATTTTCTCAGGCAATTTGTCACTGATCGTTTACATCTGTCTCCGCTATACTAAACGTGGCTGTGGGATATCCTTTATGACCTTCTACCGATTCTACCCTATTTCGGGAACGCAGCCGTGTGTATAATGATAGATAGATAAATATATCGTTTATTTGGCTTTTGGCATGTAAGTACACAGACAACACAAATCAAGAAGTAAATAGATAAAAGGGAATATAAGACAACAATGAGATTATAACAGTAAGAAGATACAGGCAAATGACAAATACATAAAGACGATACAAAGAAGAATAATGTAGTATGTTGTACTAATTAATACTACGGAACCGCAATCGTCCAACAGCTTGCACTTGCCAGCTTTTTGTTCCCTAATTTGCCTAAGAATAGCGCTGACAAAGTGAAAGTGAGCGGTGCGTGAAGCGAGTGAGTGCTTTTGTGATGCTCATCGTTCATTCATCGGAGTGAATGGGTCACGAAATTAAAAAGGGATCACCGGTATGTTAATTTACGTCATTATTGTTGGAAATTCGATCCATTTTATCGGCTCAGTAATACGTTTGTGAGACTTGATGACAGCTTTTTTGTTGGTGAAATTGAGGTATTTATTGTAGGTAAATTAAGTTAAGGATATTTTGAATTATTAGCTTATATAATTATTATTGTAACAAGCCATATAATAAAAGGCACAGAGAAAGTAAAAAAAATATATAAAGGGAATATGTGTAACTTTTATATTTTGCCCTACGTGGGTCAGGTCCTTAGATCGAACACAACAACATTTCTGAGCTAAATGGCACCTACTAATACAAATAGGTAGGGTTTCCAAATTAGATTTTTCTATGGTAGCTATGAGTTTATTGCTTTCTGAGCTAGAATAACATTCTAGTCAGAATAAATAATTTGTTAAAACATTTGAAATATTAGATTATTGTGTACTTATAAAATTTTATTATTTAGTAAAAAACAACATTCTAAATTCAACAAATTTTATTTTATTCCGAGGTTTGATTTTGTCCGTGCAGTGTTTTCACCAACGAGTTTTCCCTTTTCAACAAGAAAACTGATAAAATCCCTTTATTATACGGCACTAACAAAAACTTAACGGGTCCGTGCTCGGAGCGACATTTGTCGGATTAGCGCTTATCAGCGAGCACGCGAACAAACACGCGGCGAGACACGGCTTGTGTGCTTGTGTCTGTGACAGTCTGGAAATAAGCTATTTTGCTAACTAGAGGCTTTAGAAAATGAAAAATACAAGAATAGCTATTTGAATATTCAAATTGATGAAAAATATAGCATCTATTCACAAAATGTACATACATATATATAATCACGCCTTTATCCCTTACGGAGTAGGCAGAGCACCAAGGGCCGATAGAACCACATGGTGCCACTACTGACCAATTTTGAGGGTACAGTTGAGATGACAAGTTCGGTTAGTAGTGACAGGTGGTTAGCCCATCGCCTACAAAACACCAAGACCCTCTTGTCCCCCTACTGACTTGTACAGTATGCCCGGGAAGAGAAGCAGCTATAGTATTATACGTTTTTTTCTTACTACCAGAGCAGTATAGAAGTATATGTACCTACTCGTATTTTGGGGGAAATAAATTAACTATTTCTAACAGCTAGACTAATAGAATAAAATGATATTAAATTTCTAATCGACATATAAAGTTTTGTGATTATGCGGGGTTTTACTAAAGTAGGTACATCGGTTGCATATCCTTCTGCGCATATCGTAAGAGGCAACTTAGGAACGCAGGCTTTATATCTTAAGCGATAAGTTAGCAATTTGTCACTCATCATTTTCATCTACTCTAACACACTTCTTCTTCTTCTTCAGCCTATCGCAGTCCATTGCTGGATGTAGGCCTCCCCCAGGGCACGCCACAAGGCTACTGGCACAGGGGGGTTTTGCCCATAGTCACCACGCTGGGCAGGCGGGTTGGTGACCGCAGTGTGATTTTCGGACTATGTTGTCAGTACAGGAGGCGCTGCTGCCCACCTCCCAGAATTCCTTAATCGTCTCGTACGATACCCACGGGCAGGCATCGGGTGATACAAACTCTACTCTGCCGGCACCACGCGGCTGACACACACTAACCCTTAAATCTGACAATTCATGATTGCAATTACAGGCAACTACAATTGCAATGAGTAGTAGTACCAATTCGAGAGCCTAGCAACTTAGTTGCTAGCATCACAAGCATATCATAGTTGTTCTACTCCGAAAACATTTTTGGTTTTGCATTGTACAGCTCCGCTAGTCGTCTGGATTCCACATCTGTACCCAGACAAGGTTTAGGATTCGCCTCGGGCTCGGAAATTGCTTCTCTCGCACACGCCCAGGAAGAAAACATTACTTTTTTGCTTAGACATAGAAACATGAAGGAAGGACAAAAGCAGATACTTAATAGCCTAAGCATAGGACTAGTAGTTTTGGAATTTATCTGCGATTGTAAGCGGAAGGGTAGACTATTGTAGAATGTTGCTTTGAGATGACCCGAACAAACAGACAGACAGACAAACAAATTCATAAAAATTCATAAAAATGTTGTTTAGGTATATCATGTACCATAAATATTCATATGCATTTAGTGGAAAGGGGTTGTTTTGATGCTGCAGGTGGATAGTGACTCCATTTTTATTTGCCTGTATGTATGGATGAATAGATTGGTAGATTAGTATATGGTTATTGTTTGTATGTATAGTGTATAAACGCAACTGAGAACATCTTGGAACCTGTTAATTACCGATAAACTGCTACGCAGTTTGGTAATGTACTATCTAATTTTAAGCGTTTATTGTAAAGTAAAATGAAATAAATAAAAAAAAAAAGAAGGCAATTATAGCTAGTATCATTCCTACTGCATTACCTTTTTTAAAAAAAAATTGACGATCGCATCTCCTCCGTACTACTCGTCATTGCGTAAAAAAGTATTACGTGTAATATAGATTTTGTAGATTACTAAAAGTTGCATTTAAAAAGCTACTGAACAACTTTAGTCTATCTTTACTTTAGTCGTTTTCTTTTATTGACATGGAATTTTCGTAGTAAATTCGTAGTACCGGTAAATACATGCTACGAATAGATAGTAACTTGCTACGCGTTTCGTAGTCGACACAAATTATTTTTTTACTAAAGGCCTGTTTCTCACAAACTTTTATATAGGTATCCTAATACTGGACCAGTCTTTCCGTTATGGTAACCAGTACAGCCTGTCTTCAAGTCAAGCTCTCGTGGCTAATAAAGCCACATTTCGATCAAAGTAGCGATTTAGGAACAATTGCCCGCGGCGCGGAAATTGCTCCCCGAGTCGACGAGTCGAGCGCACCAGAGACATAGAGTAAATACAAACAGAGTGTTGTTTCCTACCTATGTGGCTTTTGATCTACCTATATTGGTATTGGTACATAGGTCGTCGCGTTGTCTTCAGCCTATTGCAGTCCACTGCTGGACGTAGGCCTCCCTCAGGGCACGCCATAAGGCTACTGCCACAGGGGGGATTTGGTGACCGCAGTGTAATTTTCAGACTATGTTATCAGCACGGGAGGCGCTGCTGCCCGCCTCCCGGAAACCCTTAATCGCCTCGTACGATACCCACGGGCAGGCATGGGGTGGTACAAACTCTACTCTGCCGGCACCACGCGGTACATAGGTGCCACTCCGAAACTACTCAATGTTGCACCAACACACGATTTTTTTGGTATTTGATAATTTTAATTATTTTACAAATTAACTACATTGTAAAATGTTTATATTTGTTGAAGATAAAAGAAGAAAAGATGAAGTGGTTTAGGTGAAAAATGCAATATGGCCATGCAATACGAAGCGCCATTTTCAAAATTCTGTAACAGTTTTTAACATTTATAAAAAAAACCTAGATAATAATAACAACCGCGAAGATGTTTTTATTTGCTTAAAAAGCACGTTTTATCACGATGATATTTTAGTAATTTTATGTGCAAAAATGATTTAAATCCACTATATCTACTCGTATTACCAAAGCAACATGCATATTCTATATTCACCCCCAGCCCTTAAGGGATACGTTCGTGTATGAAAAACATCCCTCAACCCCGCCGCGGGCGCACATAAATTATTCAATTTCAACTGCTACACATCGCCAACCATTTTTCAACCCCCAGGTTAATAATTATGATGTAAATTTCTGAATTCATTATAACAAAGTCTTAATTAGAATCGCTTTATTGTGTGGTAATTTTTTATCATATTGTACGGGAGTTTTTATCTTATTTTAAGTAAACGAAGTTAGGGCAAAAATATGGTTTGTGATCCAATAAACCATTATGTCCGTCCGTAAATGGATAAGTCTTGATCTTAATTAAATCTTGAGAGATTGTCACACTGTTGGCACATTTAGGGAAAAGCTGAAGGATCACTACCTGTCCATTATATGAATATGCTGTCATTTGTTTTTTCTCCTTTTTTTTCTTAATGTAGTTTTGTAGTTTCTTAGAATTTGTTTAATTGCACATGGCTTGCTGGAAGAGATCTCTGGTAGAGATAAGCTTGCCATTGTACATGCATCTCTTCTTTAATGTTGTATGCCATATTTCTTTTTGTGTATGTGCAATAAAGAATAAAGAAAGAATAAAGTCTATCCAGCTCACAACATTCATAAAGCTTCCAGACTTGCATGACTTCAAAATACCTTCATCTCACAACAGCTGTTGCGGATCAAATGATGATGTAACTAACGAAAACAAAATTGAGAACTAGAAATGAAATGACGAGGTGGGTATAAAAATTACTAAATCTACCTATGTAGACAATTTGCATTTTATCTGTGAAAACACTGGTAGAGAAAATAAATACGAAGCAGGGGATGATATTAATTCCTTAGGTTAATCAAACTTTCTCCTCCTCAGCTAGGCATGGAAATGGTAAATTTTCACACAGACTAAATCCTTAGCGACCGCTTTACATAAATACGAATGTTATATAGGTAATAATTAATTGAAATATTTTGCGTTCGCATTAATATCGCATTGCTTTTGCAATGACAACCTCTGTCCGTTTTTTTATTACAAAATCTGTCGCCGATCTACGTAAATCGTAACCTTTTGGTTTCATCCTCTGAGAGGCATCTAAATGAATAGATAAAGCATAGCCATTTGTAACAATATTCCGACCTACGGGAGCCAACGTCACGTCACGTTGTTGGCGGTTCCTCACGTCACGTAGCAAGGTGATTGCCGTCGTGCGGGTGATGGTGGTCGCTCGGTTTTACTGCTCTATTTCCTACTTTATTTATTGCTCATTCTATTTGTCGATTCTCTATTATTTACTATGACTTCTTATAGCTTAGGATACTTTAGATAGTACCTAAGTATACCAGTAGTCAATAAGGTTGGGTTTAATTAACTGCCAGGAACTGACAAGGTGGCGCCGCCGACGGATACGTCGTGGAGAACATCATATTTTGAACAACTTCTGATTTTAAAAAATGTGCTTTCTATTTTCATAGTGCTGATCCAAAGTAGGTAAATATTAGTTATTATAAAATTACTATGTAATAAAAAATTATTTGTTATTAAATTAGAGAACATTTTTTAACATAGATATGAACAAACCTTTCCTTCTCACACGACGTGAAGACACAAAGCTACAATACAGCTTGATCTTAACGCACAAAGGACCACTTTAGTACCACTTTATGGTAATGCCACACCATTTATACCCTACCAATGTTTATTTTTAAAAGAATATTTTATCGCTACAATAAATTCTGCTTAGCTTAATATTATTATCATCTGAGATTCGACCAGAAACCGGTGCTCGTCAAAATAAACATGCCGCCGCACAATACTAGGGACATGTCACACTTTAACTGCTACATCACGAATTTATAAGTATTCTAACCCTAAAATGCCGGGGTCCGAACTCGACCGGTCTCATGGACCCCAGTAATGATCTCACGTCCCGCGTGCGTGGCCCGATAAAGGGTTAAATATACACTAACAACCTGACGTGAGTCACAAATCTACCATTATTATGTTATTGTGGGAGCCATGTCGTTGCGGCCCCACATTTACATACAATTTAACATGAAATGTGGGCAATAACTCATGGCGGCTGTCGCGTTATTATTTCTATTATAAAGTGTTCAACTCGACGTTTTTCATGTTGCCGTCTGGCGTGCTACCTTTTTTACTAATACATGCTCTCGCCGGTTATGTGTTAACTGCCTATTAAAGTCCAGTTTTGTTATCTCGCGCGAAATAATAGCCCCCCGCTTTGCATAAAATTTTCGAATTTACGGCAGCAATTTGAGAATAAATGTACCTTATATTCTTAATGAGGTTGGCGCAAACAAAATAATCACGAAAGCAAATTATTGACGTTTCGTTTCACTGTAAAGGCACGAACAAAACCCAGTTTACAAACAATGAAAAACGAACGTTTTATACGATACGATTAACGACAAATCGACGCACGAAATCATTTACGCGTCGCTCTACACGCATTCAAATGAAGGTATTCAATATTTAAAATAGTAATCGATGTGAGAGGGTTATTGATTGTTTTCACCGCGATGTATGCCCAATTAGTAGTCAGTGTATGAATTGAATTGTTTGTACCCGAAATCTGAATAAATACAATAATATTTACGATAATGTCCAGCTGTTTGAATAGGCGGCTCCGTGAGCTCAGCGGGAGGTTGGGTTCGTAGTTTATTATAAACCGACGAAGGGTTATTTCTTTGTGTGACGTTTTGATGTTAATTTATACTCTGGCTGACAAGGTGGTCTGTGGGACCGCGACAACCTACGGTATTATGGTGTTAATTTGTATATTTAATAAGATTTGTGCGGTACATTACGATATTATTCGATATTTTATTATAAACCATATATTTTGAAGTAATCCTTGGTTTTCTTCACGTGTAGCTTTGATTAAATCGCCTATAAATAAAGTGAGATTTAAAAAGCACACTGAGAATGAACTCGCATTAAGACGCTACATAATTTCACAAAGCGGATAGTAGAGCGGCATATATTTTTCGCATTTTAGCATTATACCTATACTGAACAATTTGGACCATTTAGACAATTTGGACAAGGCCACCCGCGAGATGGACGGATGACCTGGCCAAGGTCGCGGGCGTCGGTTGGATGCAGGTTGCTTCCGACCTGTCGGTATGGAGGTTGCTGGGGGAGGCCTATGTTCAGCAGTGGACTTCCCAGGGCTGAAATGATGAACAATTTGGACAAAATATATGATGTGGTTGATAGATAATAATGTTTGAAGCAACTTCTCTGATCTTATGGAACTGTTTATCTACGTTACATAGTTACATACATGTTTATAGTATGACTATCACTACATATTATAAAACAAAGTCGCTTCCCGCGCTGTCTATCTATGTATGCTTAGATCAACCTACGCAATGGATTTTGATGTGTTCTTTTTTAAATAAATAGAGTGATTCAAGAGGAAGGTTTTACCTATAGTATAAGCACTGCACCCGTGCCATGCATGGGCTGGTCGCATATTTTTACATAACTATCTTTTACCATTTTCACATTGTCATATTTAAAGCTATTGCCTTTATTAATTTGCAGTGTCTGTTTATTGAGCTACATTGCGCTTGCCTCGCATTGCTCACTAAACACCAAAGTCCGATGTTCAGTGATCACTTCCACATGGCCAGACCTTCTATATTATCTCATTAAAGGTAATTAATCGTGTATAATTTACGAAAGCTCTAATTAGCAGAGCCGTGATCAAAGCTTTGCGATGCGATCGCTCGGATATAAATCGCTTGCGGGAGACAGGTACCACGGGATGGCGTAGTCAACTGAAACGTGGAGCTAAAGTTAACAACGGGTTACAAGCATACGACTGTAGTTTACTCAAAATCGAAGATTGCAACCATTGAAAAGTACTCCTTATAGTATAAAAAAGCGGTGATAGCCCAGTGGTTAAGCCGTGCACCTACCAAGCGGGAGGCGTAAGTTCGATCCCAGTCACGGGCCTGTACCAAAGAATTTATTTCATGTACAGATTTTAATGTTGCAAAAAGCACGTAAAACCGTTGGTCCTGCGCCCGTTACTATGAGAGTAACGGAATAGAGAGTGCATCTGTGTTTGCGCACACACTTGTGCACTATAATATCTCCTGCGTACCTGGCCAATCTCCATAGAGATTGGTCGCCTTGACCGATCATAGTATGACTATATGAAGTTTTGTTTATAGAAAAAATAGTATTATAAACCAATCTTCCACTGTCACCGTCCTAGAGCATTGAATACATTTCTTGTCCTCTTTAACGTCAACATTTAAATTATATAATTACCCAATGTGATCTATGAACTCAATGAATTTGATTGGTGGATACCAAGTGCATTTGATAGCAACCGTGGCTTAGTTCCATGGCAAAATTTCGTCCTTACTCTACGGATCATCTTTTAATTTTTCGTCATTTTTTACATATTTTCGTAGAAAAAATAGTTTAGTTCGTTTAATTAGGGTTTAGATAATGACTTAAAAATAAAATTTTTATTCAAAAGATGATTTAAAATAAAGTTTCCCCTCAAATAAGTTCAACTAACTGATCAACGCTAGTAGAGAGTTACAAGTTTAGTGATCGAAAAAATAGCAATGTGTCACACAATAACCAATAAGCCCATTTAATTAGTCACAGGATCGCTTGATACAATTGGCGCGGAGAGCAAAGATTACTGATAATTGAATCAAAAATACATCTCCTGCGAGTGATAACAAAGTCGTGTAACTCTTATACGTACTTGTTCAGCATTTCAGTATTTTCCTGGCTGTCACCCACACCCTGTATGTAAAGTAGGCAAAATGCTTTATCCTGAGTGACGAATCAATTAACGCGCAGTCTAAGCCGCTGATCGTAGAGATCCGAAAATTGGAAGTTGTGTTCTTTGTATAAAGTATGCAATATACATCCGGTATGTAAGGAATTCCCGAAATTCCCACGGGAACAGGAGAAATGGGAATTCAAAAGTTTACGAAGATGAAATCGAGGGTGGTCGCTAGTTAGTTATACAGGGTGTAACACAAAGGTTATGTTAAGCCAGGTGCAATTAATATAGTACCTATAAGGAAGCTATTTCTAAAATTTGACATTAAGCACTTTGGGGTTTGTAAATAAAACGTTTTTACTTTATGTTATACCCGCAAAGCATAGATTACCTCGCAATGCAATAAATATCGGTGGCTAGAAAATAATTGTAGTAAATATGTCATCGTTGCTCGATTCAAACGCATTAATAAGAGACGCCTGAGAATGAATTATAGGCGATGGAAATAGAATGATTTCCGAGCTAGGGAGGTGCGTAGTCGATGTCTTTTACTATCGATATTTACAGTGCTACGTTTATAAAAAAAATAATTCGGAAACAAGAGTCCATAGCGTTAGTAATAAAATAATATAATACCTACGTATATTAATTTGTTTTCTGTACTGTTTAAAACAGAAAACCTTCGATTAATATAAAGTAGATGGTAGATGAGGGTAATAAACACAAAATAAATTTTCAGTACCTATAACCGAAAGTGTTAAAATATTCTCCAGCTTGATATATTTATTTATGATTTAGTGATGTTTCGGTATGTGAAGTCTGTTCTAACTGCAATCTGAATTCTAAAGTTAAAACTAGTTATATCTGTCCTCCTACATTCTTAATATTATTGACTAGTGGCCGATTTTTCCAAACGTCAAATAGCCGATACCAGAGGAATAAACTTGATGCTGTCTCTATCATGATTAAGAAAGACAGCATCAACTTTATTCTTCTGATAGGCTATCTGACGTTTGTAAAAATCAGCCCTAATACGGAAAGGGACCGGCAGAACAAATTTTTAGGTTATCATTAAGTGTGATGGTCAGAAACTTCCATAACGTCATATGCTAGTAGCTTAAATTGAATGTAAATTGTCAATAAATGACAATTTACATACAATTTAAGCTACAGCAAAATTACTCCGTATATTTACCACTATATTTAGCATCATTAAAAATTTATCGATACACCCACCCCTACCAAGCCGGTGCACCTGTCTCACATAAACCATTCATCCAGCAACAAAACAACAGAGACGGAAGCTTTCATCTCGCTCGCACCAGTCAGACCTGTCACCGTTACTGTACTGAACACTAATTACTTACAATGTTGATGTCGAAATTAGTTTGATTGGTTTACGGTTTGAAAAGTGAAAGAATGATGGCGCTACTGTTGTTGTTTGATGTGAGAAAAGAAGTGTCTACGAAGTGCTAGCTAGTAAGTGATAGTAATCCCTCCCTCCCTCTATACGTGTCCTATGACAGAACTGAATTTCGGGATGCTGATGCGCTTACGCCATCTATCCAGGTAATTTGTACTATCTTTTTACTCTTAATAGCTGTCAGAAAATCTCTCATTGATTTGCCAAGCTTTAAAAAGTTAGAAGGTTATAGATAGGTCTTGCAATAGATACTTTTAACCAAGGCTGCATAAAGAAACAAGTTTCCGGTATCTACTATTTAAAAAAAGGTAAATATTTACATAGTGTAATTAATATATTTGCCAAAAAATTTTGATAATGGTAGATGATAGAAAAGAGATAGGTAATGGATATAAATCTATATCTATCTTCTTCCATATCTATATATATCTATCTATACATATAATAAAATTGTAACGGATCGATGTTTGTGCGATTTTGATGCAGTTTTCAGGAATATATTGTGACAGGTCCCACTTAACATATAGGCTGCTTTTTATCCTGTTAAAATGTTTTTATCTCGGATAATTTCAATGTTTTGTTTTTTTCTACAGTCCACGCAGACGGAGTCGCGGGCGTCCACTAGTAAATAAATAAAATACATGCAGGATGTATTTAATAAAGATCATTAATTAGGTACATTTTGAATAGAGGAATTTCCGGTTCAGGGGAGTATTTCTCTATAAATCTATTAAGTGGCAAAGGGTGTCCCCGCTATGCTTAAAGTGACTCTGGGAGCTCTCTTATGATCCTGTAGTTCTAGCTTCCCCATTCTGGGAACACAGCCGCGTGTATATTAAAGCACGTGTGAAAAGAAACGATAGCGTTACGAACTATCGAGAGCAAATCCTGAAATCATCATTGCCCCACTGTTGACCATAAATCCGGATACTATTGGGAAAATGTAATGTGTATATACATATTATGTAAATTGATTATCAATTATATTAAAAGTTATCGCGTGCGTGTCCTGCTAGTTCCCAGCTCATTGATAAACCCGAAACTGTACAGTAAATTGATTACGCGCCCTCTACATAAATTGATTATACTGACAATGTAGGAAATACACAGAGGAGATGGCTTGAAATAGTATCAGTGTTGCATGGATGACGAGCTGAAGCGCGATGTGGTGAAAGGCAAATGCCTACCAGGATTGGAGAATCTAAAATCTATCGGTTAAGAGCACAGACTTTTAAAACTAGGTAGGTGATAATAAAGAGTTTCATTAGCTGTTTTTAGTAACCTTATGGATTACTTGTCCGAAATAAATGATTTATTATTTGACAGCGACTAATTGGAAATTTTGGCCGGTCTTAAGTTAAAGATCAGCATTGACAGCTCATATGATCATTATCATTACGATCACTCATTGAAACTTATTCAAATGTAAATGGAATAAAGCCTTAAAAAAATTGGCAACAAAGCAATACATGCCACTTCTATTTATTCAGTTTCTTCGCTATGAATCGTCAAAAAATAACTTATAGGCCTGCTGGGATTTACCCATTATCGCATCACCTCATCACATTACTTTCATTACCCGTCATTCATCATTTTGACAGCTCCTCATCACATTCGCTTCACGATACGACCGACAACGAGTCATAACCGGACGTATAACTGTCGCCCGACATGCGAAACGTACATTCAAAACTTTGCATAAATAGATTTACATCATACATTAAAATTGATGATTTATGGACGAGAAACATGCACGGCCATTTCTTTGATCATTAGTATTGATCTGCTTGATGTTATTTATGAGTTGTGGCATTAAATAAATATGTGCAGAAGGTCAAGTGTAGGTACGTAAATTTGTAGGTGTGTAAATTTAGATTTTCCTAGATTTCAAAACCAAAAGCTTAAATTTTGATATACTTTCTAAAATTATAAGCACTTTAAATTTGAGTTGAATGGCTATTCAAAATACCGCACCTACAAATAGGTACAAATGACTGCATTCTCAAAATGTGGTACTCAGAAATGCAGGATCATAAAGGTATTCCCACAGCCATAGCATAGCGGAGACAGATGATTTACATCTCATCATCAGTGATAAGTTGATAGCATATCGATTGAGAAAATGCCCCTAAGTTTGTCGACTCTTACGACATGCTCGGGAGGTGATGCAGCTGATTATTCTGCATCAGCACCGGCATCTATCTGTTATCTATCTTATCTGTTATTTATTTAATCATTGGTTATGTTCTTCAAATTGCAGAAGGCCTCGTAAATTCACCGACGACACAGTTTCCGAACAGTTTTATGACGAAAATATCGCTTTGTCTGCCTTTGCAATATTTTACTATACATGCTATGAAATTGGTTTATTAAATTTATTATGGTTATAAAACAAGTAAAATTAAGTATAAAACAAGTAGGTACATACCTATTAAATTAAAATTTTCTCCATTATGATATGGTAAATAATATTGGCTACCCTGGTGAGATTTTAGCCAATTTGTGGAAATACATCATATACATCAGAATAACTTCTTAGTTTGAAAGTTTACGAAGTCACAGCGGTCGCTTGTTACGTAAATTTAATATCTCCTGCCATGCTCCCATTATTGTCAATTTGCCAACTTTGCATGGATGGCATGATAAGCTCATGCATTTAATTATTCATATCTACGTAAAGGATGCAGTAACGGTTGCGTGACGGTCCGTCATACCGTGTCACCGCGATGTAACACGTCATTATCGTGTCACCTCACGTCGTGTCACTGTGTTTATTATTACCACGTAACGTATTGCACATAATAGGTATGAACTATTTTTTTTTCGATTGAAAACTTTATTTTTATAAAGCCACTAGCGCCGCCACAGGCTTTATCAGTAAGTTTGTAAAAAGTAATACTATAAATGGTCCATAATTACTATGAACGGTGACAAGTAAAATGCCGACAAATGAGTAGGTAATTAATTTACAACTTTGTTAGCTAAAGGAGAATATTAATGTATTGTTCTAAATAATACAGTCTGTTACAAAGAAAGCTGTTGCAGTGGTTCTCAAAGTGAACGATAAAACATTATTCATATCATGCGCTAGATAAAAAAATAAGTAATAACATTTATAACATAACATATACAGTAAAAGTTATTTTAAGTGCAATTACTTAGAAAATATTTTTAAAGTAAATATCCGTCCATGTATATTATATTCAAAAGGGCTCCATTCATTTATTACGTAAGATGATTTAGGGGGAAGGGGATCGAACATGTCTCATTTTGGGTCGGCTAGGGTAAAGTAACTTTCACATTCATGCTATTGGTAAATACGTAGGTATGTAGATATTACTTTCATTTAGGTTCAACACTTTGATATAACAAAAAAAAAATCAAGAACTAGCAAAGGAAATGTCTCATCACGATCACAGGAAACTACAGTTGGAAACCAGATCCTAGCACCTAGAGTTCGAGGTTCGAATACCGCTTGTAAAGATATTTTAAAAATGAGCAAAGGAATGCTTTGAGAGCCACAGTCGCCTACAATGTTGCCAGCTAATAAAATATGGAAATGTTGCAAGAAAATGTTGCCAGCACTTGTCTATTACCCAGTAATTACTGAGTATGCAAATAATTATATGACTCTACTCATTACTTTTGTTGAAGAGATAATTTGCAGATACTTTACGAACCGCTTTCGCATGCAACTTTGTCGGAATTTATATTTACTACTCATTGAATTGGCACTGAAGCTATAAATTCACGACTAAGATAAATGTGCCTAGTTTATGCCATCCTATTAAAATTAAACACTTAGAAAAGAAAAGTACTTTTTCCGCATACTTTACACTAATAATTTATAGTTCCTGTGCTAATGAGGGGCTTCAGTAGAATACGTTAGCTGCATCTCCTTCTGTGCATGTCTTAAAATTCGACTAGGAACTCATGTATTCACTCAGGCGATAAGCTGGCAACTTGTCACATATCATTAGCATCTGTCATTACCAGGGTTCGAAATTATCAAAATTTTGATTATAAAGCAATCAAAGCAAGCAAAGCTTTACGCGAGGGATACGTTTCGGAAAAAATCGCGTTAACTTAAATTCGCGTATATCAAGGTTTATGATTAAACATAGTCAAAATTTAATCTTTGCCATAGAACAAAGTTGTAGTACGGGGAATCCCCAGTTCTTCAATCAGAATGTTCAGAGGACGCGAGGATTCCCGCGACAAAAGGGGAGTTAATGACTAAATTATATTTATACACATTCTTTCGCATTATGCGTAGCATTTAAACATGAATTTTAAAATTCGCGTTATAGTGAAACTGCGCATAACGGGGTCGCGTAAAGTGGGGTATTACTGTACATTAAACTAACAGGTACGTGTACGTCTACGCTTACGTGCACGCATACGCATCCGGTGTGCTCGAGGCTTACTCTCTTCAGTCAAACGCTTTTTTTATTTTGTATGATATCTAGCGCGTTCAGATACGCAAATGACGTTCGGATATACATAAATAAACTTAGATTATTTTGATTATAATAAAAATACAGCAAAATCCAAGTTTAGTTACTTTCTAGGAAAACCGTGCTCGTATTTCCAGCAATATTGAAAACAAAACATTTCGATATTCATTGAAACCGTCCGACATTCTACCGCAGGCTGCAAGCAAATTCAGGAAACGCACTTCCGATGCAGAAACCAGACCAATGGCTGCGTCCAAACAACATATCAGTTTAGCAGACACGTCCCAATCAACCTTTACTTCAGAGGCACGCCGCAACCGTCTCTCGATTCAATCCCAGTGCATTTCTAGTTGCCCAGCCTTTGATACGTCCATCTCTTGTCTGTCTGCCGTTGTTTGACAAGACCAGCCAAACAAGACCCCCCAATATACTGCCAATCCCTCAAGATCAAACACAATCGAACGGATCAAATCGCCCCGGTCGGTAGCTCCTTTCAATTCCCAACCATCATTTCAATTGTCAAACTGTTACCCGTAAACATGAGGTGATAAATTAATGCACTAGTATATTAGACTCATGTGATAATAAAACACGCATTACGGTGTAATTGCCAACAAACTTGGAAGATTTACGTTTGGGTATTTGATAGCAGAACACATTACGCTATTTGCCGCAGACGCGCGAAGTTGCTCCGCTACTTAGACAGCAATGGTGGAGGGTGCACTTAAAGTAACAGCTGTGGAGATAGGACAAGTGTCCGTAGTGAAGGGGGCATAACAGCAAAACTCACTCTAGAGGGTAATCGTACACGAAAGCGTCTAGTAATAAAACCGGCCGTAAAATCGGAAGGTTACGATCCATGAGACGCCCGACTCGGATGTAACACTGATACGTTTTTCGGCTTGACTTGACGCCGCTCGGTCGATGGTTTAATTGATTTACGGTAAGTTGGCGAAGAAGACGTTTTTGTGCCCGTTCGGGACATTTGGGGAGGAGTGATTTGTCGAAGATTGTTGTGTGTTGACATTTGAGGGGTTGAAATAGCCTTCTAGCAAAATAAGTTAAAATAACTTAGACAAATATTGCTGCTAGGGTTTAGCATGTATTTATCATCTGCATTCGGATTATTCTGATTAAATAATTGAAAAGCCATCATAATATACGATATTGATTAACCCTTTATTTTCTTCTAACTCGCTACAAACGCCATCATCTTGCGACAAGTAAAAGTAATCATCTTCTTGCTCTTATCCCATTATTAATGTTGATCAGCGAAATATGGTTTCTTTCAAAACTCATATTGCCAAGGATTTAGCATTTGGATTAGGGCCGGCTGCCTGTCTGATGCCAATCTTCGACTATGGCTAAGTGACAATTTTGATATTTTAAAATCCGTACATGAAATAAATTCATTCTTGGGATTGAACCAACAATACAAAAAGAAAGTGTCAAAAATCAACTTGAGTATTATATTTATTCTCCTAACACTATATGAAAATCAGGTAACACGAATAGGTATTTGTCATTTGCCTGTACCTTCTTACTGTTATAATCGCATTGTTGTCTTATATTTCCTTTTTTTTTTTCTTGTTTTGTGTTGTCTGTGTATGTGTACATGCCAAAAAAACGATCTATCTATCTATCTATCTGTTTATGTGAATCATTAACTAAGCTTATGTAAGTGACTTTCTAACTTTGTATAATTTAAAAAAAGTTTTACTTAAAAACTAGACGGTGTTTCACAGCAAAATGAAACCTTTGAAATTTTATACAAAAGACGAGTGAAAATATTTCCACGGCGCTTTACATCTTGTCCAAAGTTTGCACATTCCCGCTACATAGAGTGGCTCTTTTCAGGTTAGCACTTACGGTAGCTTCTATCCGACCAGTTTGTGTTGACCCCCGCTGTTTGTTGAACTGACATGAACTGACATCGTGCAAATGGCAGAATTTTTGAAGAAAAAACGGTAATTTAACACATTGTGTAATAAAAACTTATTGCACAAAATTTTTAGATGAGAAGCGAAAAGGTAAAAGCATATTTTATATAGATCGCCTATGAATGTTGGTCGCATATGATCGCCTATGGTTGGAAGAGGTTTACAGGAAGAGGTAGACCTAAGAAATGTTAGATAGACTGTATGAGGGAGGATAATAATAATTATGCGTGTACTGGGACTAAGAGTAATAAATAGTGAGAGGGCGGATTATACGGATGAATGGAAGAAAAATACATATTACATTATATATATGTCGTGGCCATATTGTAAAATTGATCATTTCATGAAATGGTCGAGCATTTCATGAAGTGGTCGCATTTCATGAAGTGGCCAATTCAATTTGACCAGATCGTTAAATCGTCTACATTTCACGATTTTGTCATCCACGTTTGGCCAAATCGTATTAACAGGGTGTCCATAAAATCCGAATGTGGTAAGAGCTTATATAATTAATATATACCGTACACCATATATAAGTATACCATAAGGTATGATGGTATGATTTTTTTTGCTATTATTTATGTGATATTTTCACAATATAATATTTAAAAACATAAAAGACTTTACAAAAGCGATTCGCATCTGGCACATCGCCGGACGCTGCCTGGGCACGCTCGCTCCGCTCGCTCGGCCCGTGCGTCATTTGTCATAGTCTAACCTAACCTAACCTAACCTATCGTAATCTAAGGTTTTTGTTTAACAATATTATTATAAACCACCATTAAGTCTAATATACATTATACAATATAACACACTATCCGTGAACTTCTTCTGCATAGTCACCCTACTCTCTTTAATTTGTTTTATAACCTAAAAAGAAAAATCCGCCATCTTCACACATAAATAAAACGCGCGCAGCGCCTCTACCGGTGATTCATGTAACTATTTTACGATATGATCAATAATCTTGACCACTTCATGAAATGATCGGGCGTTTAGTTGCCCATATCGAGAAACGATTTTTAATCATCGATCTGCCCAAACCATATCATGATGTGGCCAATAGACAGTTGAACTTTTCATGAAATGCGACCATTTCATGAAATGCTCGACCATTTCATGAAATGATCAATTCTACGATATGGCCACGACATATACATTACAAACATATACTCGAAACTCATACCCTCTTATAAGTGAGCTATAGCGCAGTCGAGTAAAAACGTAACTTACTACGTAAAACTAGACCTCCTTTTCTAAAAGCCAAAGACCAGTATAACTGGTCGCTAGTAAAAATTGTTTTAATTTATTACCTACACAGTAGGTAGATATTTTTTTGGTAAAATCTGTCCGTGGCACATTGTGCTGTAGTGGAACAGAAATGGTAAATAGTTGTGCAAATACCTCATTTACTTACGCTAGTGTTATTATTATTAGTTTATGTACTCTTAATTATGAAGGAAATACAAAGAGGATATGCAGCAATGTAGATTTCGGACGAAGTTATTATATTTTTATTAATGGTCTCCATTGTATCTGGCAACTTATAAATAATACCCTGCAAGAACCTAGAAAAATAAGTTTACATTTGGTATGTCTTCATCATCATCAGCCTATTGCAGTCCACTGCTGGACGTAGGCCTCCCCCAGGGCACGCCACATGACTACCATGGGGGGTATTTGCCCATAGTCACCACGCTGGGCAGGCGGGTTGGTGACCGAAGTTTGTATTTTGGACTATGTTGTCATTATGGGAGGCGCTGCTACCCATCTCCCGGAAACCCTTAATCGCCTCATACAATACCCACGGGCAGACATGGGGTGATACGAATTCTACTCTGCCGGCACCACGCGGCCTATTGGTACTCGTATGTAAGTAAAAATAAATAAAGCACGATATTGCAACATTTTTTCTATGAACAAAAGGCCACCTTCCCTTTGTTTATCTTCGTGGCTGTAACTGTACTGTAACTACAAAACATAGCTTTGAAAAAGGATCATTTTAAAAACTCCCAAAATAACTTAATAGTAATATAATCGCCTTAATCAGAGTCTTACCTATTATCAGACATCATACTATCTGCATACTTGTCCATATTACGTACTCAACCATCATCCGTAAGCGCGACTACTTTACGACACTGCCGTAAGATGTGGCGTGATATTTTACGTCGTCTCTCATTAATTTAACACGAAGCAGGGCAGTACAAGTGTCCCGTATACATTAATTTAACAACATCGTAAATTCTACTCGGATTTGAACATCAACAAATTATGCTCTGAGATGTGACTAGTCAGTTCGCAATAAGAAGCTCACAATCGTCACATTTTTGAAGGAAGTTCCCATTACCTTGTACGTTTCTTTGTTTACTAATACATTAGGGGGCCAATTCTCCAAAAGTTTAGGGTTGGAACGAAGCTGAAACGGAACTTTTGTAGATGCATCTCTTTCCGTGAATGTCGTAAGAGTTGAGTAAGGAACAAGGGCATTTTCTCAGAGGATAAGTTAGTAATTTGTCACAGATCACTTACATCAATCCCGACTGACCTAGACGTGACTGTGGGATCGTTTAGCTACTCTATACAGGATGTTTTTTTGTTGCCATCCTTAACGAAGGGTACGTACTCTACAGAGTGTAACAGAAAGGGTATATTAAGCGAAGAGCTATGTAAATAGCCCACTATAGAGATCCTATTTCCAAAATTTGAGACTCGAAATCACATTTTTATTTTTCAAGATTGTATGGATGTCGTGGCCATATCGTAGAATTGATCATTTCATGAAATGGTCGAGCATTTCATGAAATGGTCGCATTTCATGAAAAGTTCAACTGTCTATTGGCCACATCATGATATGGTTTGGGCAGATCGATGATTAAAAATCGTTTCTCGATATGGGCAACTAAACGCCCGATCATTTCATGAAGTGGTCAAGATTATTGATCATATCGTAAAATAGTTACATGAATCACCGGAAGAGGCGCTGCGCGCGTTTTATTTATGTGTGAAGATGACGGATTTTTCTTTTTAGGTTATAAAACAAATTAAAGAGAGTAGGGTGACTATGCAGAAGAAGTTCACGGATAGTGTGTTATATTGTATAATGTATATTAGACTTAATGGTGGTTTATAATAATATTGTTAAATAAAAACCTTAGATTACGATAGGTTAGGTTAGGTTAGACTATGACAAATGACGCACGAGCCGAGCGAGCGGAGCGAGCGTGCCCAGGCAGTGTCCGGCGATGTGCCAGATGCGAATCGCTTTTGTAAAGTCTTTAATGTTTTTAAATATTATATTGTGAAAATATCACATAAATAATAGCAAAAAAAATCATACCATCATACCTTATGGTATACTTATATATGGTGTACGGTATATATTATTTACATAATATACCACATATATACTCTTACCACATTCGGATTTTATGGACACCCTGTTAATACGATTTGGCCAAACGTGGATGACAAAATCGTGAAATGTAGACGATTTAACGATCTGGTCAAATTGAATTGGCCACTTCATGAAATGCGACCACTTCATGAAATGCTCGACCATTTCATGAAAT
The DNA here is from genome assembly GCA_014607495.2 of Carposina sasakii. Taxonomy (NCBI): domain Eukaryota; kingdom Metazoa; phylum Arthropoda; class Insecta; order Lepidoptera; family Carposinidae; genus Carposina; species Carposina sasakii. The sequence continues at coordinate 13,916,776 of CP053156.1, forward strand.
GATCAATTTAACAATATGGCCACGACATGGACATTCCTGAGTTGTTTCGGAATTCTTCATTCTACCTATATATGAAAAAATAAAAATGTGAATTTGAGTCTGAAATTTTGGAAATAGAATCTCTATAGTGGGCTATTTACATAGTTTTTCGCTTAACATACCCTTTCTGTTACATCCTGTATACATCAAAAAAGTAAGTTTATGCCAAAAAATGCTGGGAAACAATGTAAATTTTTTTTATTTATTTTTTTATTATTTTTTTGGGCGAAATTTATAGTGTCCAGTGTTTATGCTAGTTTTTTCATAGACAGATATTAATTATTTCTCGTGAAAAAATCTTGCTACACGCGTCAATGTGCATTTATGCAGAAAAACGCAGTCTATATATTCAACTTTGGACCCTAATATTTTGGAAACTAGACACTTACCAGGTATGCTTCCATGGAGAAAAATCAACTAAACCACTATTTGACGCATTGATCGCAACCAAAATTAACGTCAAATGCTTTCATTCCATTTTTGTTTTAAAAGTGAACGCAACTTTAGTAGCGGCCGGCATCATGTTTTGCAATTACCCGCGTTGACGTTTTGACGTGTCATAATTACCCCGTGCCTCGCCTCGTTAAGACGTCCACTTTTAACCTGAGCTAAATCATTGTGGAAATACAGCGTGAATTTTATTTTTAACCACGCTAACTTGAAGAGCGTTGTTTGGAAAATATTTGTTGATTTACCTGTTTTGGGAGCAGCTCCATATTTTTCAAACATTCTCTTTTATTCAGTTTAGTAGATATTCATATTCCAAGCAGAAAATTTCAGTACGCAGGTATAATCTATTGAAAATATAAAATAATAATCATTCTATATATTTGCCTATATTTATATTCATTCCACATTTAAATGCAAGCAATTTTTAACTTTTAAAACTAACGTACACGCTTGCAAATTACAGACTTATATATAGGTACATACCTATATATTATAGCTTTGAGTCTAAAACTTTTATTAGAAATGTGTTTTACTGGTATACTAATATTTTATATCTAAGTAATAGGTAGTTACATATAAAATACCTTGTCCTATATGGCTGACAGATTAACGCACAACCAAAACCGCTAATCTTAAAGACATGAAACTTGAAGAGTGTGATTTTTAGGTACCTACATGACGTAGTGTAGGTATTCGATAAGAGATTTTTTTTCGTGAAAGAGTAGCAAACATCCATCCATCCATTCATCCATCCATACTTACAAACTTTCGCGTTTAAGTAGGATATACATAACTATTTCACATAAATGTTTGTCTGACATAACATGCTACATAGGGACATAAAAAAAGGAAATCTAAGACAAAGTAAAGTTACAACTAGTAAAATGTTATCAATAAAAAGCTATTAAAATATATTAGAAAATTATTTACTCGTAATAAATTACAATTAGGAGTTACAACAAAAGTTTTTCCCCTGCAATAAATTCAAGGATTTCGTGATAAATAACGTTTTAAATTATAATGCCCTATTATGTTCCTTTTCTCGGTGAATTCGGCAATTTTTTACTGGAGCAGATATTTTCGGTTTTGTATTTTATACTTAGTTCTATGGATGTTGCGTAGTCGCATTAGGGTACCGTGGAAATGGCATAATTTTTATTCCAATATTAGGTATAATTAATTCGTATTATATCTATCTATCGGTATGCCGGTCGCCAATCCGCCTGCACAGCGTGGTGACTATGGGCAAATACCCCTCATGGCAGTCTTGTGGCGTGCCCTGGGGGAGGCCTACGTCCAGCAGTGGACTGCAATAGGTTGATGATGATGATGATCGGTATACTAAACGTGGCTGTGGGATCCCTTTTATGACCCTGCAGTTCTAGCTACCCCATTTCGGTAACATTGCCGTGTATTTATTTATGTATGTGTTACAATCAATAATAGCCGCATATAAGTAAACTTGCCTGATCAAATAATTCGCCCTTAGGTACTGACGATCGCGGTTTTATCAAAATCCGTTCACAACATCCTCACATTTCACAAGTATAATAATAATTGAAAAGATAAATTAAATACGGAACCCAAAGGCGTGACGACACCTGTCACTATCACTACAAAACATAAAAACTGAATGAGCATTATTTAGTTTTGAGTTTAGTATTCGATCTACTTTCATAGCAAACCATGCTTATCCCATTTGTCGGTAGGCCGGAAAATGAGCTTTCGTAGATCAACAATGAATGTTTGCTTTTCTAAGGAAATAAGCGAGTTTACTACCCCAAAATCACCATCAATTTACAACCATAACGTTCAGTCAATATGGTGTAAAATGATGTATTTTTTTTGCAATATTTGTACAGATGTTTTGACAAATACCCGATGCAAATACCTTTATCTCTTTGGGGTTTTTAAGACGGGAACTAATGTGATTCTCCAGTTTACTTTTATACAAAAAATATGTCATGTGTTATTTGAATTTAGGATTTTATGGGTTTAGGAGATCGGTTTAGATTAAGGCATACACTATGCTGTGCTAAACGTGGCCAAGGGATCTTACATATGATCCTGTAGTTCTGGCTACTATTTTTCGGGAACAGCCGTGTCTATGTCGTGGCCATATTGTTAAATTGATCATTTCATGAAATGGTCGAGCATTTCATGAAGTGGTCGCATTTCATGAAGTGGCCAATTCAATTTGACCAGATCGTTAAATCGTCTACATTTCACGATTTTGTCATCCACGTTTGGCCAAATCGTATTAACAGGGTGTCCATAAAATCCGAATGTGGTAAGAGCTTATATAAATAATATATACCGTACACCATATATAAGTATACCATAAGGTATGATGGTATGATTTTTTTTGCTATTATTTATGTGATATTTTCACAATATAATATTTAAAAACATAAAAGACTTTACAAAAGCGATTCGCATCTGGCACATCGCCGGACGCTGCCTGGGCACGCTCGCTCCGCTCGCTCGGCTCGTGCGTCATTTGTCATAGTCTAACCTAACCTAACCTATCGTAATCTAAGGTTTTTGTTTAACAATATTATTATAAACCACCATTAAGTCTAATATACATTATACAATATAACACACTATCCGTGAACTTCTTCTGCATAGTCACCCTACTCTCTTTAATTTGTTTTATAACCTAAAAAGAAAAATCCGCCATCTTCACACATAAATAAAACGCGCGCAGCGCCTCTACCGGTGATTCATGTAACTATTTTACGATATGATCAATAATCTTGACCACTTCATGAAATGATCGGGCGTATAGTTGCCCATATCGAGAAACGATTTTTAATCATCGATCTGCCCAAACCATATCATGATGTGGCCAATAGACAGTTGAACTTTTCATGAAATGCGACCATTTCATGAAATGCTCGACCATTTCATGAAATGATCAATTCTACGATATGGCCACGACATCTATATATATGTAAGTAAGATTTATACGAAGCAAAAGCTTTTTTATCATAAATTAAGACGTCAGAAGATAGGTAGGTAGTAAATAGACACATTTTATTAATTTACTTGGTCCCACTTGCATGAGACACCAGTGTTGGTTTTATGATACATATACAGGGTGTAACAAAAGGGGTATATTAAGCGAAGGGCTATGTAATTAGCCCACTAAAAAGAACCTACCCACAAAATTTCAGAGTCGAAATCACATGTTCATTTTTCCAAATAGTATGGAGAATTCCGAAATAACTCAGGAATGTTCATACAATCTTGAAAAATAAACGTGATCTTGAGTCTCAAATTTTGGAAATAGGGTCTCTATAATGGGCTATTCACATAACTTTTCGCTATACCCTTTCTGTTACACCCTGTAGAAAGAGACGTCGTGCATGATAGACAACATTTAGGTGAAATAATACGAGTATATGAAGAATATAGTTTTGATGCAAAGTGAAATATAATTTTATATAAAGTTAATAAAAAATATTACTGCAGAAATAAATACGTTAAGCTATTATACGTTAAATACGTTCACACGAAGCCTCGTATCTACAGGATCAGTTCGCATTTAAATAACAAATGTACGGTAATTAACGGGAGAGTAAATATTGTCTGCACTCGGATTTCGTATGATGACGTGCTTATTTCAGAACAGGGGCTGGAAAAGAGTCGGTTAGTTTGAAAAAGTTTCAATTTAGTTAACAATATACGTATCATAATTTCAGGCTTACTTGCAATAGTCTAGCTAGATACAATTACCACACATGCGTTCTTTTACTTTTATCAAAAAATTCAAAATGTACAAAATGTGGTCTGTCGCCGATATCATTGATCGTGAACTCAAACTTCAAATTGAAAACCATTGAAAAGAAACTTATGTCAAAGGGAAAAAAAACACTAATTAATCTCACCTGAGTGCCCTGAAGTTAAAGATAATTCATGTTTTTATTCTGGTTTAAAAGGGTGCTTTTATTTTAATCATCATCATCAGCCTATTGCAGTCCACTGCTGGGCGTAGGGCTCCCCCAGGGCACACCACAAGACTGCCAGAGATGTATTTGCCCATAGTCACCATGCTGGGCAGGCGGGTTGGTGACCGCAGTTTGTATTTTGGACTATATTGTCAACACTTAGAAGGTATTAATTTTGAAGTTAGCATAATAAAATCCATTATTATTGACCTATTAACAGTTGTGGGTGGCAATAATTTTGAAAGGTTTTTGTTTTATATTTTAAAGACTGTTACTTAATATTTCGGACGATGATTATGTCAACCTTTACAACTTTTCAAAAGTTAGCCGAAGGCAAACGTAATGTAAAAGTACCGTACAAGTGATTCCGAGTAAGTTACCCAAGTGTATATTATAATTGTTTGGGAAGTCTTGGAAAGAGCCTGTTATTTAACATGTTTATTAAAAGTTGCACGAAAAAATGTTACATAACGCGTTTCCTCATCCTGATACTCGTATTTATGTAACAGCAAAATTGAAATATAAGTAGAATTGAGAGTAATTATAATAAGTTTAATCCGGTTTAATGGCACCCTGAACATAATTGTAATTCATTAAAAAAAAAAAAAAAAAAGTAGAACATAAGATTTGTCAAACCTTTTATTTGGTTTTGTCATAAAGAACGCCAATGTACATTTCTCCTGTACCTATGTAGTAATTCATGTGTATAGTTTTAATTTGTGTACAACAAAGAATAAGAATACGAACTGGTGTCATAAACAATTCTCAAATATGTGAACCATAAGGCAGCTATAAAGCTCCGAAACTATTACAATCAACCCTTTCAGCCATCACCTACTGTCAAAAAATGTACTATTTTGTACTATATTTGCATTCATGTACATTCATAAGTACATGTCCACAGATTTCTTTGTCCAACCATCAAAGCGAGCTATTGCTAATGGTTTTGAAGTATTGGCATTATGTTGCAACTCCCTAACCTCTTTGTGTCGTTATTTATGTGGCGAGCACATTAATACTCATTATTACAGCTGCGGAACCTCCTGTGTGTTCAGTTATAGCCACATTCACCCTGTCGGAGAGGAGATTTAAGATTTGTTGGTATTAAAACCAACAACTTACAACAAAATTAAATGTTTTTGGGGCTTCTTTTTCGTTTGAAGAGGTATTTACTAAGTTTATATAGCACATCGCAATTACATAAGCTTGTTGCAGTCCACTGCTGGACGTAGGGCTAAGGCACGTTACCAGGCTACCACCAAAGAGGGGGTTTTTGCCCATAGTTACCACGCTGGGCAAGCGGGTTGGTGACCGCAGTGTGATTTTTGGGATTTATCAACATGGGAAGCGCTGTTGTCCACCTTTAAAGATGAGGTAAACATGAGATGGTGCTATTCTACATTGCCGAAAAACAATTCAAATCTAGTATATCCAAAAAGTTTAAGTCGGTCCTATATTTTGACTTGTCTTGCATCTCACTGTCACCAAGCTTATGCTATGGGTACAAGATATTGACTAAAATAAGATATTTGGAAGTTCATACATAATGGTTGGGTTATGAATATTTTGACCTAGATGCATTAATTCAATCTAGAAAGATTGAACTTTAACCAAGAAACAATCTAGAGTCAGCCTATCAAACGTACAGACTATCGCAAATAACAGCATTCACCATTAACACGTAGGTATATCAATTGACGAAGTCGACAGCCCTCACAATAGAGCCGCCCACTGGTGCCGCGTTACATGTAATCGCCGGAATAAATCAGCCATTATCTGCTCTCGAAGGCAACAGAACAAAACTGCGACGCGAACAAATGACGGCCATTTTTCTACGGCATCCGTAACCGAGGACTCTGTCAATATATCTGAGATGGTGTGGACCGAGTTTTAAGAGGCAGCGGTTTTGCGTAAATATGCCCTTAGTGCTATAAGCTTATGACAATGGAAAGATATTGATCATATATTTGGATTTTGTTACTATAACAGTAACATAAGAATAATTTAGTAATTTAGGGAGGAAAATTTAGCCAAGCTGACTAGTAGCCCTAGAATTTTAAAATGTGAAAACTGTGTTTAATTGTATAATAACTTACTCGTACGTACGTAGGTAACCTACCTATCTTAAAAAGTAGCCCAAAATCAAGAACTTAAATGTACCATTTACTGTTTGAAAGTGAACACTTTTATGCTTGACAATATTCCGTTCATAATAATAAGCAAAATTGAAATTACAGGTACGTCGTCGTCATGTAGTAGATACGTAACACTTTATTATTCTGATATCTGTGCCTTGTACCACGCACCATGCTTTTCGCCCCATCTGCCGCCCCTAACCACTGTTATATTTTATTTGCACAATAAATTACATTTTATTACACATATTTTGTCGTGTTATAATAACTAATGGACCCACTCTCGCGTCGTTCTCAATTCGCATGTAATGTGTATACGGTTCTTTATTACTTTTTCTATTGCATTTTACTCTTCACTTATTTTGAAATAAAGTGGACTGTAAAATGTTTTGATGTGTTGATTCGTCTCAGGATTATAATGGTTCAATTGTGTTATTTGATAAGATGCTCTCGAAATGGCAGGAAAAAGATAGTCGAGAACTCTTCAAGGTGTGTGGAGAAAAATCTATCGGAAATTGAAAAATCCTGCAAAATTTTATTGTTTCCAGTAACGTGATTTCGTTTCTCATAAAATACATTATACACCTATGATACATCCGATTGTCATAGTTAGTTAGTATTGACCCTGCCTAGGCCCCATTGGTCCTGGGTTCTAATCACGGTGGGTGTAAACCTTGATATTATGAATATCGATGTTTGTTATCAAGTCATGGATGTTTTTAGAATGATCTATTTATTTATATATCTTAGTTGGACGTAGTTATGCAAACGGGAACCTGCCCACTAATGTATTAAATAAAATTTTAGGCTACATAAGCATTCAAAAATAAACTTTCTATCAACCTTGTAAACATCAAAATAATCTGTAAATTTTGTTAGAATTCGATCTTACTGTTTATGTGGGTTGGTTCCCGTTTGCATAACTACGTCCAGTTTAGTACGCACAATATAAGTCCTTAGGAATCTTATTGTAGGACTAAGTGAATATATTGTAAAAATGTTTGGCATTTTATATAAGTAGTGATGAACCTACTAACAAAATATCATCTCAACCAACATTGAAAACATTTTACACGTGACGTATTTTAAATACAGTGTGTCATGCATGCGTACAAAAACAAGAATGTCATTATAAATAACGTTAATAACAGATATAAAAACCAGCTTTAGTAACAGGCGTAAATTCATTGTGTAGACGCGTGATTTGTGGGCGAGCGATAAAATGAAAACTGTCAGTAAATTACAAGCGAAGCGAAAAACGATGCATTTTCAGAAGCAAGTGGGCGAATAAATATGTTGTTCGCAGTGTGAGAAATTTCGAAAATATTTTTTAAACGCAAATAAAAAAGTACTTTGGCTAATGATCAAGGTTTTTGTTGAGACAATAAAACAGTTATTAAAACGACATTTGCATTGAACTGTCAGCACAATATAATCTGTCGCAGGCGTTACAATAAATTTTATGGGTAATAAATAGTAAATAAAACATTAAAATTGATTCAATGTTTATATTAAACTTATTCATTAAATGAGAGAGTTATTTTTATAAAGCTTTATTTGTTTTAAAAAGATACTTAATAAATAGGCTTTCATGGTGAAAACTGGGTATGTAAATTGCACACTTCTGCCCAAACTCTTTGGGGATAATGATCGTGACTATAATTGTACCTATTTATTTATTTTCATGATGTCATTGATTTTATAATAATTTAAATATTTTATTATTTATTACTAGGCAGGTAGGTTATCTATTATACTTATTCAAAATGTTAAATACAACATAATTGCTAAATACAAACATGATTTCAACCATGCTACACCATAGCTACACATATGACTCTCCAAAATCCGCCATTTTGTTAATAATTTGTTATCACGAAGTAGTGTGACCATAGAATGGGCGATGCTGAGACAGCGATCATTTTTCATTTAGGACGATTCATTAACATGTCGGGCAATTATGTCCGGTCGTTTGTCATGCCACCCTACTTGTTGCGAATACAATTTCGGATTCACTTCTTTATTATTACCGCCCGGGTTTGTGTGTGTACTAAGATTTATACGATATAGTAATTATATACATATATAGTAATATATAGTAATATAGTAATTAAGTACAGTACAGTGTAATTAAGTACATATATAATAATTATGTACTGTGTATAGGTACATATACATAATAATTTGTATCTATATGAGTCGTCGTATTACTGTTGTGCCAATTCAATTATTTTTTAAAGTAAGCTCATTAGGCTATACACCATAAATCGAGGTATGTAGTGTAACCGCATGTGTATCTTCAGTGATAATTTGTAGGTACCTATATGTTAGTGACGCATCACTAAGCTACTCGGAGGATTGGTACCCAAAGGAATTAAATGTTGTTTCCATATCAACATACTAGTTTAAGCAGTAAAAAAAATATTTTTTTTGTATAACATGATATAATACACAAAAGTAATCAAACTTATAGGTAGGTATAAGTATAGCTACATAACGGTAAATTTTAATTAAGTGTAGCTATCGGGATGAAGAATAACGTTGCCAATATGTAATTTAGAAAAGAGATGGTAAAATTCGTCATCCGAGTAATTGACCCGGTGGCTTAGTGATTATAGCGGCTCGCACGGTTTGCAGTGGTCGTGAGTTCGATTCCCACTCGAGTGAAGAATTTTTTCCTTTTTTCTTTATTAATAATTTTATAATAAAACTTACCTACTATTATTGACATTATAGATGTGATTTGGTAAATATAAATATAACTAAAATTCTAAAATATTTAGTACAAGTAAATATTTAGTACTTGGTATTATTAATTTATTTACGATTTTAGTCGGTAAAAAAAGAAAAGAAAAACAAAAGTATTTTTAGGTTTTAACGTGCCTCCAAGCACTTATTCCGTTTAACAAACTAGGTAAGGTTAAAATAACAATGAACAAGTTTTAAAGTCTCACAAATCCCACTTTATCTCTATACAACGTTTCGTTAAAACTGTCAAAGTTTCAAGGACAATCAGGAACTTGGGTCATCTAAAATATTTTTATGGGCGGCCATAACTCGGCCGGGGCAAGATAAGTGGTGGAGGAATGACCACCGAGCCTATAAAGCTGTTCGCTGATGATATACGGTCATTCATAACGACTTGCCCCCGTTTTTACTAACTCCGCACTTTCTGCCCCTGGGGGCTAGTGGTGCAAGCGATGAGCGGTTGTTGCATTTATATTAATTTTTTACCCGATTGAGCCAGAAGAAGGGGTTATGTTTTTTGAGTGTATAAATGTATTTATTATATTTTTTCGACACGCCAAGAGCCTAACTAAACGGCTTAATAATTTGATTCGTCTTCGTGAGAGTGACATTGGATCAAAACTTTTATGCAGTTAGGGTTTTTTATTTAGATAAATGAGGTTTTATTATTCACTTATTTATCACCTAAATTATTACATAAAAAATGTTTACCAGAGTACCAACAAGTTGCCTTAGATTTATTCATATATACATAGATTCACGCCTTTATCTCTTACGGGGTAGGCAGAGCACCAAGGGCCGATAGAACCACATGGTGCCACTTCCTACCAATTTTGTGGGTATAGTTGGCCCATCGTCTACAAAACACCAAGACCCTCTTGTCCCTCTACTGACTTGTACAGTATGCACGGGAAGAGAAGCAGCTGTAGTACGAGTATTATACGTATATTTTTCACTCCCAGAGCAGCATAGAAGATACCTTAGATTTATCCCAGATACCTAACCTATTACTTATATTCCTATGTTTTGTCTTACTGTCCCAGTTTTGCCGATATAGCTGTCACAAAAGTGTGAGAACATAATATGTATGTATATGTAACTAGGTACAGCAAACATTCATTTATTGTCATTTCAATTTCATATCAATTTCTACATTTTTCGTTATATGAGCTGTCAAAAAGTCTTCCATTGCTTTCGTATTAATAATATTAAAAAGTCTTCTCTCAAGTACCATTTCATTCACATAAAATAATTTAAATCCAAATAAATCGCACACAAACTTAAATTCAACAAACAATTCTATTTTCCCGTTCGTTATCCGTCCAATAACTCAACATTCTATTAGCCTATAACGTTACTGCACATGGGGGACAAAACTTAATTTATTTATCGACACTGTCGAAGCTCGTATTTTAATGACGGTCGATTAATTCTGTCGATTCACGCCCGTTTTAATCGAGTATAAAATCGGATGATGTACCCATCTGCTCAAAACTTTGGTGCATTTTTTTATTTTGTCAGTTATATTTGCGTAATGATGTATTATATTTCAGAGAATAATTTTAATTATCTACTTATAACAGAAAATATAAATAGCTAAAATTATTTTTGACAGAAAATCCTATAAAACTCAAAACCAGACGTTCATCTATTTATGTAATGCAAAATAAAAATAAGGAATAGACCTTTAAAGAAATCCTACAAAAATATTGAGCCTTATACGCTATTTGATATAAATTGCACGGTTATTATGATAGTTTATAGTAATAATAGACTCTTACGTAGTAACATAATTCCGAGTAACAAATAATTCTCAAAGGGATACTTAATAAAACATAGTAATGTAAGTTGTCACCGATGATTACTCGTTGGCGCAGCAGTATATTCAGGATGCGGAGTCAAACATCGCAGTTGCTATGTAGAACTATTTATTTATCACTTATACAGTTAAAGCTGCTTCAGGCGATATAACATTCGGGGAAAGAAGCAGCAAGAAACCCGATTCGCCGTAAATAGATTATATCGTTGCAATGTTTTAAATAGAACAGAGATCGAGCAGAGTAACGTCTTACAAACTCAACAGTCAAGAATAAAGTGACACCATTTAGTTTCTACCCTGCTATTTATACAACCATCGCAACCTCCCAGAACAATATTGTAGGAGTCATAATAGCTACTTTTATAAAATATAGCCTTTAATCAATTGACTTTATATAATAATAATAATTAATATTATAAGGTACGCTATATATTCATATGTATGATGTGCTGCTGACTGTAAACTGTAACACTCGGCCATCCTGCATAAGCCGTGTCCCACGGCGCTCACTCTTAGTGGGTTGGACGAGGATCTGTAAAATAAAATTCACGCAGATTTCAGCTGTTCCCAATAAGTATAATATCACACAAAAAAAGAACATTAAATCACATAGACAGTGTCACATAGACAGCGTCATATGGACAGTGTCACATAGACAGCGTCAAATAGACAGCGTCACATAGACAGTGTCACATAGACAGCGTCACATAGACAGGGTCACATAGACAGCGTCACCTAGACAGGGTCACATAGACAGCGTCACATAGACAGCGTCACATAGACAGCGTCACATAGACAGCGTCACATAGACAGCGTCACATAGACAGCGAGCGTCACATAGACAGGGTCACATAGACAGCGTCACATAGACAACGTTATAATAATTATGGAAGCACACTGTCGTTATAATGGCAGACCTGACAGTAAACTGCATTATTCTTTGTCTTCATCTTTTGCAAACGGGTAGGTATGCGATTCTTTCGTTTTGATTCGGGTACTTAAGTCTTATTTCATTTTTAACTGTGTGTACTAAAAGTATTTATTTATCTACTTATTTGTAGAGTCAATTATTATAATCATGCATTCCAAGTAGAGAAGTAGTAGCTGATCAATTATAGTGGGCGAACGAATCGCTTAAGTTTGGAGGGTTCACATAGTACATTTTTTTTGGACCGAAGTTGGCTAACTATTTGGGGCTTATAAGTTCATTGTAATTAACTTTCTGAAGCTTGTAAAAGTACCTATGTATAATATTTAAGTTATTATCCTACACTGAAATTATTTTATTGTTTTGTTTATTCTATTTCCCCTTATTTTTAAAAAATATCATCTGTAAGCGTAGCGTTGCACGCGCTCCAGCCAGATAGACTGATGACTTAAAGAATGGGGCTGGCAGTGATTTGACGACAAAAATCAAGTAGTGTGACGTGCTCTGGTGGAGGCGTATATCCCGCAGTGGACTGCAATTGGCTGAAAACGATGACGATTCCCCCTTTTTGTACCTAACTAGAAGTATAATAATTGCAATAAATAGGTAGATAATTCATTCCTTTTTTTTCTATGGATAATTCAGACACAACATCGTCATATAGATCATACGTCACAAAGACACTTAATATTATTATTTTCGGTACAAGCATAGAGGAGAATAGCTGGAACAAGGTCGAAAACTCTAAGGTGTTTCCATTTCTTAAGTAGGAGTAGATTCTTGTTTAGGAGACATAGATTGAATACATCACAATGTGGGTTATGTCACAGAGACTAAGTCACATATACAACATCAAGACAAGTTCTACAGGTTTCAGTTAAAGCTCAGTGATAGACTTTACTTAGTTCTAGGCACTATTCATATCATTGTGTAATATACTTTCCTCAAACATAGCCTTAAACCAGTAAGTTTTAACATTCCCCGTAATTTTTCCTAATTATTTTATAAATTTTACTAGCTTCACATTAAACTAATATTAGAAATCTAGAACTCAATTGAATAACCTTAATAAAAATTTTCTTACTAGCAGTATCTACGACTTGTTAACACCATGAACCGTAGGTACCTACTTCTCATATGGTACTATATTATTCTAAGTGATCTACATTAGTCGAACTGGTTTATTTTATTGAAACTGCACCAGACTTTTGCAGAGGCACATTAAATTTGCTAAATATTTTCACGATGTTTTATTTATATTTATTATGCTATTATGTTAGCATTATTATGTTAACTTCCTGTTGTATTATATCTATCATCGCAAAGTATTTCTATACTGTAATATGAATATTAATTTAACTACTAAGTTACAGTTCAGGTCTACACTGTTACATTTCATTGTAAAATTGGATTATTAAACCATATTACTAAACTGTATTTATTGCTAACCGTTGTGATTCAAACATATTCTTAAACTGCCTGGCTCATCTGGATTGTTAAACTGATTTTGTGAACTTGTATTCATAAACTTGTATTCAAAATTGGTCAGAAGTGGCACCATGTGGTTCTAACGGCCCTTGGTGCTCTGCCTACCCCATAAGGGATAAAGGCGTGATTATATGTATGTTATATGCATGTATTCATAAACTTTCTATACATTGCTGGGTTTTATTAGTATTGCTAACCTGTCTATAGGTTGCTAGGTTGCTTTTCTAAACAGTATTCCTAATCTGTAAACTTTAAATGCATTGCATTGTTTAACAGCATTGCTAACTACTTTGTATTTCTAAGGGACATCGCTTAATTGTATTTCTGAACTGCACCACTAAGTTACAGTTCTAAACTTTATTTTATTTATTTTATATATTTTTATTTTATATTTATTTATTTTATATTTATTTTATTTAAATTTATTTATTTATTTAAGTTTATTATAAATTTATTTATTTACTTAAATTTATTTTAAGTTATTTATTTATTAAAATTCATTTATTTAAATTCATTTATATAAATTCATTTATTTAAATTCATTTATTTAAATTCATTTATTTAAATTCATTTATTTAAATTCATTTATTTAAATTCATTTATTTAAATTTATTTATTTATTTAAATTTATTTTAAATTATTTATTTACTTAAATTTATTTTAAATTATTTATTTACTTAAATTTATTTTAAATTATTTATTTATTTTAAATTATTTATTTATTTTAAATTATTTATTTATTTAAATTTATTTTTAATTTATTTATTTATTGATTTATTCTTCAAACTCAATTGTTTAAACTGTACAGTTATCTGCATCTTATACTGTATAGTTAAGTTCACCTGCATCTCTAGACTGTATTGTTAACTGTATCCTCAAACTATGTACTTAATTGCATCCTTAAACTGTATAGTTAACTGCATTTTCAAACTATGGTTAAAGCATCTCTAACTTGTATAGTTAACTGCAACTCTAAATTATAATTAATTGTATGTCTAAACTGTATAGTTAAGTGCATCTCTAAACGGTATAGTTACTTGCATCTCTAAACTGTATAGTTAACTGTGTAGTTAACTGTATCTCTAAACTATATAAATAACTGCAACTTTGAACTCTATAATTAACGGCAAGTCTAAACTGTGTAGATAACTGCATCTCTAAACTGTAAAGTTAACTGCAACTCCAAACTGTATAGTTACTACAACCCTAAATTGTATAGTTAACTTCAACTCTAAACTGTTTGGTTAACTGCATCTCTAAACTGTTTGGTTAACTGCAACTCTAAAATGTATAGTTAACTGCAACTCTAAAATGTATAGTTAACTGCAACTCTAAAATGTATAGTTAACTGTAACTCGAAGATGTATAGTTAACTGCAACTCTAAGCTGTATAGGTATAGTTAGCTGTAACTCTAAGCTGTACCTATATAGTTAACTGCAACTCTAAAATGTATAGTTAGCTGCAACTCTTAAATGTATAGTTAACTGCAACTCTAAAATGTATAGTTAACTGCAACTCTAAAATGTATAGTTAACTGCTACTGTAAACCTAATCTGTATAATCAACTGCAACTTTAAACTGTATAGTTAGCTGCAACTCTAAACTGTATATTTAACTGAAACTCTAAACTGTATTGTTAGTATAACTCTTAACTGTATAGTTAACTAAAACTTTTACTATATTAGTTAACTGCACTTCTAATCGTAGTTAAACGCACCTCTAACTATAGTTAATTGTACTTCTAACTGTATCTCTATAGGTATATTGTTTAGTCAACTGCATTTCTAACCTAAAGAGTGAACTGCATCTCTAGATAGTTTTACCAAACTTTATACCGTATTATAACCGCATTGCTCAATTGCATAGCTAACTACACTGCTATTTGCATTGTTAAACTGCACTCAAAAATTTAATAGGAAAACTGCATATCTAAACTAATAATTTCTAACCAACACTGTTGTGAACTTCAGAAACTCTAATGTTTTAACGCATTGTTAAAGTGCATTATGAAACTGCATCGTTAAATTGTATCCTAAAATTGCACTAGCAAACTGTATTACCAAGATGCATGGCATTATTACGAGTGTACTACCTAATTTATCTATATACCTACTATAGAAACTAGGGTATCGTATTGCTATGCCGCATTTACCTTCCATTTCCTATTTATCACGATTGCTAATAACGGCATACCCGCTAAATATATAAGGATCAAATAATTATATTGTAGTTGCAATGAATACTAAATAATACTTTCGGGTGTCAGTACACATACTCAATATCATATTGTTTCTCAAAAGTCTCTTATCACCTTCCCAAATACTAAGCATGGCGTAGCAAGAAGATGCCAACAATCAAGCCCAGAAACATAAAGCCCAGACAAAAGTCTCGCATTTATGCTACTACACCCCATGGTTTGAATCTATTGTAAGGTGAATATTATTCGTATCATATCTACACATAATATAATAAAACGGGTCGTAACTTATTATGATAACGACATGGATACACGAAAGCCGTATCTTGAAAATCTGTCATAAACTATTAGATTAAAGTTGCAAAATTCACACAGCATATTAAACAAATTACATGTTTCGATCTTACCCAGAATAAGCAGCTCCTGATACGCCTGATACGCCACAACAGCCAGGTGCTCTTCTGTACGGCCCACAGATTACCCCCGTACGGCCCCAAGCGGTGGCGACGGTCTCCGGAAAAATAACCATGAACACCGATGCATGTTAGATCATGAAACAAGAGAACATAATTTAGAACCAAATTATCTTAACTATAATTACCCTAGTGTGGGTAGATTTCAAAGTATCTTATTTTAAATAGCATGTAAGTAAATTACTACAAAACTCCACGTAATAAAAACATGTTTGCTGGTTTGCTGACAAAAATCTTCATTTTCCAACAGGACAAACCACCAATACAATCTACTTATGCATTTATAGTTTACATATTTTAGTATAACAATATTCCCGATTATGGACTGACATTATTGTTTAAATTTAACTAAATAAATCTTGCTAGTCAAACATACCTGCA
Organism: Carposina sasakii; assembly: GCA_014607495.2. Classification (NCBI taxonomy): domain Eukaryota; kingdom Metazoa; phylum Arthropoda; class Insecta; order Lepidoptera; family Carposinidae; genus Carposina; species Carposina sasakii. The sequence continues at coordinate 13,933,388 of CP053156.1, forward strand.
GTGGTAATTAAAACTTAATAACGGAACATTATTTGAAATACTTAGGTACCCCAATAAAGTCAAACGCATAATAGATACATTTTGTGCACCGAGATTTTTGTAAAAATTTATACGAATATTCTTTACGTACTGTTTGTGCAACTAACATAGTTTTTCTTTCTGGTAGGTACGACATTTACGTACGGTAACCTACGCTAACCGTAAACTACACTAAAACAAAAATCACGTACCAACGGTACGGTATGAAGCAAGGATTTTGGTATAAGTATCCACATAAGCAGAGCTAAGAAACAAATATATCTAACCTTTAAGTTGTGATGCGGAATCGGCTCTTAACAGCAACAGCAACAGCATGGAATTTAGGTAGTACAGCAGCATCATTGATTGGGTTCTAGTAATTACATTGTCTTCATCTTCTTGTTTCTCCAGTTTCTTGTTGTTTCATGTTGAATATATTCCAGTTGTCCATTAAAAAAAAATCTCCATTCTTTTGTGTACATTCTTCACCGATTTTGCCATGTTTCGCAAATCTTTTCTTGCAGTCGTCACCTGTGGGCAGGGCGGGTTTATTTTCCGGCATCCCACTTCTGAAGTGTCACCGATGATTACTCGTTGGCGCAGCAGTATATTCAGGATGCGGAGTCAAACATCGCAGTTGCTATGTAGAACTATTTATTTATCACTTATACAGTTAAAGCTGCTTCAGGCGATATAACATTCGGGGAAAGAAGCAGCAAGAAACCCGATTCGCCGTAAATAGATTATATCGTTGCAATGTTTTAAATAGAACAGAGATCGAGCAGAGTAACGTCTTACAAACTCAACAGTCAAGAATAAAGTGACACCATTTAGTTTCTACCCTGCTATTTATACAACCATCGCAACCTCCCAGAACAATATTGTAGGAGTCATAATAGCTACTTTTATAAAATATAGCCTTTAATCAATTGACTTTATATAATAATAATAATTAATATTATAAGGTACGCTATATATTTATATGTATGATGTGCTGCTGACTGTAAACTGTAACAAAGTATTCAATAATCTTAAGGGAATATACAATGCCATTTAATTAACCTGTGCAGTACTAAAAAAGGTTTTGTAGTGTACTATGTAGATATTATGTTTAAGCTACATTTAATAATTATTAGATATGGCAATAATATAACAGTAAAAAATGCCAGACGTGGCTGTAAGGTCTCCTTCGTGATCCTGTAATTCTGATTACCCCGTTTTAAGGGACACAGACATGTATAGGTGTACATGTATGTGGGACCGGGCTATGAGTAAACGAAGAATATTTAGTTCTCAAACTTTTATTTCGAAGAAAAACCAAAAAACTTTACTCTGTTCGTTCTATCGCCAATCGCCATCTTATATTTTTACTTTTTAAAAACCTATCAACCAAACAACATTCATTCTTATACAGCCAAAACTCATTTTTAATTCCCAAATGTATGTGTACAGTATAGAATATGATCAATATAAGGGTAACAATATTTTAGATACGTACACAAATAAGTGCAATTTCTTAATACTATGTCAATTTGATCTTCACGTCATTAATACCTCGAGCGCACCGGATGCGTATGCGTACATGTAAGCGTAGACGTACACGTACCTCTGAGTTGTAATGTATGGAACTGTATAGGCACGGGCAGACCGGATGCGTATGCGTAGACGTAAGCATAGACGTCAAGCGGTGACAGTTCCATACACTATAACTCAGAGGTGCGTGTACGTCTACGCTTACGTGCACGCATACGCATCCGGTATGCTCGAGGCTTTAAATGATATATGTATGCATCTCTTAAATAATTTCAATATTTTTTAACGTAACTAGAAATAAGAGATACAAAAGGATATTCAGCATCTCAATGTTGCAACTGACAAAAATTTTACCGATGATGTCAGCGAAAATAAATTGCTGTTGATGATGAAAAATTACATACGGGCACAAAATAATAGGGTGTAACTCAAATTGCGGAAACGTTTTAAATTATATCTACACCTTGTTAATTAATTTAATGCTTCTAATCACAATATAGTAAGCTCTTGACCTAATTAGTAAGCAATTCCTAACATTTTGTCGCAATGTTTATTTAATAGTTAGTTGCGAATGGCGCGTGGTGGTGAACAGTGTTTTTTGTAAAAAAATCTGTACGTTGAACAATATTGTTGTAACTATGGACAAGGAAGCGACAATTAGTGCAGGGTAAGTTAAAAAGATATCATGCAGCTTTTTAAGGTTATGATGAAAACACCCTTATTATAGTTTAGAACTACCTACATATATTCGAAAAACCTATTTGCCAAAAAATCTTTTGTCAGTGAAAAAATACTAAACTTGACAAAAACCATAAAAAAGATTATAAAAAGAAATGCGACCAAGCGTGTCATCGGCTCATGGTGTCAATCGCCGAAATACCCGCAGTCGCCAACACAACGCACCTACAGCGCGAATAATATAGTTAGCCTGCAGTGTTCTCCACTCTTGGACAAAAGCCTCCCCACTCTGATATCACATCCATGATCCTTAACTTTTTTTGCCATTCCGAAAGCACGATCTCTTCCTGGCCTGCCACTTACCAGACTTTTGTATGTTGTATTATTAGGTCATGAAAATTTTCAACTAAAAATTTACCAATTATATTAATGTTAATTTTATATACAATATTATGTATGATTTAACGTACAAGATGAACTAGATAATACTTTTTTAAACTTAACTATTTAATAGATTGAATGCACAAGTTGTACCCATAGTCGGAGAAGTCTGCTACAGAAAACAGAGAAGAGAACGCAGAAAACTTCTGCTAATAGAACTCTTCTTTGACTTCGCTAAAAATACTACACTTCATGGACTAAGATACGTCGCTGAAAGAGGCCTAAGTATTATTGAGAGGTAAGCTGATCATTAAGCAATTCATGAATTTGCGTTTTTTTATTTTTTATTTGCCATAGTAGTGTCCCACTGCTGTGCAAATGCCTCCCCATAACTCTCGATGCTTTGCCAAGTACGGCCAAGCTGGCATAAACTTATCGTGATCGTCCAGCCATTTCCGTTTTGGTCTGCGTCTACACCGCAAGCCGTGCTGAAATTGCTTAATTTAAAAAATATATCGATTTAAAATGAAATAACATTCTTGGATAATAAAATAAATAATGCTATTTTAAGTACAGATCTCTTAGAAACATAAATATAAACAATTCTTTATTGGTATCAGAACGTCCAATATACAAGTTAATTGCAGAAAAATAAACTGAATATGTATTACGCGCGCGTAGCAGGATTTTTTCACGAAAAATAATTAATATCTGTCTATAAAAAAACTAACATTATAAATTTCGCACGATCAAGGAATTAATTTTTTTTTTTTCAAAATTTTTTTTCCCAGCATTTTTTTTGGCATAAACTTACTTTATTTCATGTATAGAATACGTACCCTTCGTTAAAGGTGGCCACAAAAAAACACCCTGTATTAAATACATTTACAGATTATTCTGGTTCGTTACCTTTGTAGCCAGTGCCACACTGTGCTTGATGCTAATATACAAAGTGTGGAATAAATGGGACCACAGTCCTGTCATCGTTAGCTTCAGCGAGAACCTTCAACATGTCAGCAAGGTTAGTTTAACATTGGGTCCCTAATTGCACCCTTAAGAGTCTGCAGTTCTGGTGATACCATTTCATACACAAAGGAATACAGAGGAATACAGCCTTGTATATGTCGCAGTTGGATCTGCGACGCCACCTATTTTCAATTGTTGGAGTTAGAAACGTCAAGTGAGCAGCTGTCACTGTCACTTGGGCAAGACAGGGTGCTCAGGGGGCACCACGGTAGTTTTACAACGGCCACATGGTCGGTTGAATTAAATCCACTGGATTATTCTTGTTGCGACTGTCGAGCTATGGACTGGTATCGATCAGCCGTCGTGTACTTGCTGCGTTTCTACGTTATCCGTTATAATCTTGGCAATCCTGTGTGTTAATACTGTGAAAGTATTTGTGAAACCTAATTAAATCAACTACACGCTGCATTCTTTATTTTGGATTTTGGACCATGCCTGACACCTAACGGCATCGCCCACCCTCGCCTCATCTTCGTTATATATAATATATTTGTATGTATATTTACTAGTTTTCGCCCACTACCGGGCTCAACACCCTCGGCTAACTCTAAAATCTGGCGATTTGGGCAACTACCATGCAGCGTACATGCCAATTTCAATACTTCACACTTATATTTGAGAGTGGGTGTGCAATTTGCACGCTTCTGCCCAACCTCCTCGGGATAATGGGCGTGAGTCACAATATACGTATAGTCATGCCACGTTACAAAATATGTATATTATTATGTATGTATTCGTGAAGTCTTATAATTCACTTTCAATAAATGAACCTACGTATTTATTATACTGACATAATATTGCAGGTTCCATTTCCTTCTGTGACTATTTGTCCACAATTAAAATGCAAGCAGAGTGCATACAATTTTTCCGGACAATTTCCAACAAAAGAGAGCATGGCTACGAAGTAAGTTAAAATAAAGTATTGCATATTAATACTCATTAATATTTATAAATGGGATTAAACATAATTAATATTCATTTCACAGTAACTTTACTCAAGAAGAATTGGATACTTTTGAGGATATAGCTACAGTGTGTGATGAATTTGGAATGGTGGAGTTTGTTTCGCTTGGTAATAAACAAATTACAAATAAGACTTGTTTAGAGAATATTATACAGGTAAGGTTTAAGACATTAGTACCTATCATTGAATGTTATATACGACTTCTATCACACGCCTATGTCTTTGTGAATTTTGAGATTAAGTAATTAATACAATTAAGAAATCTGGAAAATATAGAATATTTACTTAAATGAAGTTCGAATGATTGTAAACTTTGAGGTAAAGTTAAAAACTTTAATAATACTGAGTACACTGTTAATCTATAAACAGTTTCAGACTATCCTACTTATCATGGTAATCTCAGATAGACAAAACTCAAGCAACTACATATTTCAGGTCGCTCCAACAATTGATGAAGCTTTTACTTGGTGCACCACACAAGGTGTAGATATCGCTTGCTCCAAAATATTCAAAACAGTTCTCACTTCTGAAGGAGTGTGTTATAATTACAATTCTTTGGCAAGTTCTGAAATCTTCAAGGAATCAAAGTAAGTAATGTCCAAATGCTGAAAATTTGCTTTAGGCATAAATACTAAGATATAAAAGTGTTCTAATTTCAGAAATTATTACTCGCAAAAGAAAATAAATCCTTATCTCTTCAAATCGGCTTAAAAATATTTTTTGCGTTTCTAGTTTCTTTTTACGCATAATAATGTAAAGAAAAGTAAATAAAATAATGCCTTAAATGCTTGCCACTCTAGTCGAATTTCTTGATGTTTTGACCCAAAATCTTAAAATGAACGCACACGGAAGTCAGCAATAGGTTCAAATTAATCGTTATTTTTAGTTTACAGAGGGAGTATCAATATTTGGACTCATCAAAACTATCTAACAATTGGAACATCAAAGACGGATATTCTAAACAGAGTAAAAATTACAGCGATGAGGAGACATATCCCATTCGAGGATTGGTAAATTGTTATTATTTATCACACTTTTAAATTCTGGGCTATGGGGCATTATTTATGAGGGAAAAATACAGTTTTCTTTTTCCGAGTGAAACGCTCGCTGTCCGAATCATCTGTAGTGCATAACGCCCCATGACTCATAAACACGTTCTTTTTGATCATGATACACAACTCTTATTTCAGGAAAATGCGGGGGATCCAGATATAGACATCATATTATCAGAAAACGTTACGGAGCGAGACGGATTATGCAATGTATTAAGTAAAGGCTTCAAGGTTGGTAAAAGCGCAGTTTAAATAAGTAATAACTAATAACTCATCATCATCAATAGGCCCTGTTGATGATTGATGAATGACCCTATTAAATAGGGTCATTTTTGCTAGTTGCTGGGTACATGCCTCTTCCCTGCTATCCGTTCACTCCGTTCTCGTAACTCCCGGAGGCAGCAATTCCAGACACATAGTAGTAGATTGGTTGTATAAAAATAATAAATGCGGGCGTCGGTTGGATGCAGGCTGCTTCCGACCGGTCGGAGTGGAGGTTGTTGGGGGAGGCCTATGTCCAACAGTGGACTTCTCAGGGCTTTGAATGATGATGATGATGATGCGTTCATTGCATTCTTATTGCATATCGATTTCGGAAGTTTACGAGTATAGTGAAGACCACCCAATGTGATATTTCTATCTTTGGAAGTGGCATGCCTTGTTTGAAGAAAGTTTGACAACTCACACATTCTGACACTTCCATTATGTTAGTATAGTTAGTATAATATCAATTAATGATCACTATGAACTGTCAAAAAAGTTACGCAGTAGTCACGCAGGTCCCCTGTGTAATCGATTTCCAGGGAATGGAGCAGCGAAATTAATAGTTACGAGTATACAATCATATTTTGTTTCTAGATTTACGTCCATCACCCGACAGACTACCCACAAGCGTCCTTGTATTATTACGCTGCGATAGCCAATCAGGTATCGTCTTTGGCACTGAAGTTTAGCATGATACATACTTCGGAAAGTCTTCTCGGATATCCAGCAAAAAAGTGAGTCATAAATATCTAATTCATGTGGAATAAAACATTAGGTTCCTACTCGTATTTAGGTATCTTAGACTCCTTATCATCAGTCTTTGATTCAAACTTCAATCACACTCAACTATTGAAAATTTATGCCATGTCCATTATTATTATTTATTTATTATAAAATTATTAATAAAGAAATGGAATAAATTCTTCACCCGAGTGGGAATCGAACCCACGACCACTGCATACCGTGCCAGTTGCTCTAACCTATTTTAATATTTATTTATTATTATTATTCCGTTATCATTGTTTTCTACCAAGTTAATAAATTTACTCGTATTATTTTTCTATTATCATAATATTCTTATAACTAACGTAAGTTTATCACCAAAATATTTACTAATTTAAAATTTCAGGCGTCAATGTTATTTTCCTGGAGAAAAGGTATTGAAATATTTCAAAATATACACTGAAAATAACTGTAGGATTGAATGCCAATCAGATTTCGTTTACAACGAGTGTAACTGCGTCTGGTTCCACATGCCACGTATGTATTTTCAGCACCTTTATTTAATTAAAAAATTCGACTAGTTTTAAGACTTGTTCAGATCTGCCTGGCTTATGCTTCCTGATGTTAAGCTTTTTTAAGACTAACCGTGATATCCTAAAACCCAAGTTAAACACTCTTAAAACGACTTTTAAGATAACAGTTAAAAGCTAAAAGTATAGAATAAGTGTTAAAATCATTAGGCTATGGGCCGACTTTTCCAAAAGCTAGAATATTGCCTATCTATAGGATACATTTGATGTTGTCCTTCTCTAAAATTTGATCAAGATAGATACAGCATCAATTTTATCCTTCAAATAAGCTATCTGACAATTGGAAGTATCGGCCCTATGTAATGATAAAATAAATATTGTCGAAGGATATTTGTGATGACACCGTGGTGTTGCCTTCTGTTCAATATCTTCTTTCAGATAATAGCAGTACGGATATATGCACTAACAAAAAGAGGACTTGTTATAAAACTGCAATAAGTAAGTTAACAGGGAATTTATTTTTCACATTCCCAATATTAGTAATTAACGAAAAGGTAATAATAAGGCCTGACTTCTATCGAATAATCATCATAAACTTTCTTTACATATTTCATCTCTACTTCCTCTGAAAAACTATATTGGTTCTGATGATGTGGTGGTTTTGAACGAAATTAAACCGGTTATTCCCTGTTGTCATCACCTCGTAACATCATTATGGAAAACATTCAATACGTTACCACATAAAAAAGAGAAAAATAAATTTCTAATTATCCACAGAGCAAACAGTGATGAAAACAGAGGTATACCGTGTCTCCCCGAGATTAAAAATTATTTAAGTGATACGCAGTCATTTTTGGCATCTTCTACTGCAATCTCTCCAATGTTATCTTAAATTTTCTTCCAGATAAATTAGCAAAGGCCGAATTAAGAAAAAAGTCTAAAGATGCATGTCACTGTCTTCCAGCTTGTGATAGTATTCAGTACGATGCTGAAATACTGAAGACAGATTTTGATATTAAATCATATGATAAAGGTTTGATCGACAGCAATATTACTTCATCTAGCATTCTTATAGAAGGGTAAGTAAACCAAGGAGTACAAACAATCTAAGATAAAATTAAATGTTATTGAGAAAATCCACTTTATTGCCAAATCGTCCCCCTAATTACATAAAAGCAACAGCAAAGCCGAAGCCGCGCGATCGCGTACTTGTTTGGATGAGACAGACGATAGATACCATACATACAACACTATAAACCTCTGACGTAAATACAATCTGAGCATGATTTTTTGTCGAATGAGAATTGTTTAAATTTATAATACGACTGTTTTCCCAAAATAGTGTAGCTAGAACTACATGATCACGAAGTATATTCTACAGATCTGTGGCAAGTTGTTAGCTCATCACCTGAGAGAATGTCTCTGAGTTCCTTAGGCGACTTTTACGACATGCACGAAAGGAGATGCAGCTGATTCTAGTGAGACACCGCATCAGCACAAGGCAACTGTAATGCAACTCTAATATAAATCTATAATTTTAGAATTGTATTATTTATTCTAGTTACAGCTACGCTCGCGTAGTGATGTACTTCAAGGAGGCAAGGTTTATAGCGATGCGTCGTTCGGAGTTGTTCGGGATGACCGATTTCATCGCCAACTGCGGCGGCTTACTCGGCTTGTTCCTCGGCTTCTCTTGCCTTAGTCTCGTCGAGATATTTTACTTTGTGACTTTACGGTAATACCTTTTTATTTATTTTATTTAATTTAACTTTTAGTAGTTAGAGCACTGACACGCGGAATGCAGAGGTCGTGGGTTCGATTCCCACCCGGGTGAGGAATTTTTTCCATTTCTTTATTAATAATTTAACTTTTAAATCAAATTTTGACTTAGCTTCGACAAGCCTTAGAGAATCCGGCTGAAAGTATCTTTTATTAATTACTTTGTCATTTTGTTATTTCTATAGGTATGTTACACGTTCACAACCGTAAATTAGTAAGGGTTTTGTCTATTTTTTGTATGATGAATCTCAAAAACTTTTTCGTTAAAGGCATAAATAGATATAACGACCAGTCTGTAACAATCTCAACTGTGAGACTGATGTCAAATTAAAGTGCTTCCTATTAATTCATACTAATTTTATAAATATGTCTACATCTTTTCCTGTTTTAATAATTTTCTATTTTCAGGTTATGTTGTACCTTGAAGCGAGATTTAAAAAAAGAAAAACGTGAAAAAAAAGGAGATAAACAATCAAAGTCATCCTGAATATTGTCAAGTTTAGTCTAGCGTCTACCTTCTTGTCTAGCAGTTCCTTTTTGAAATAATACTTACTTTTCTTCCGACTTCAAATCGCATTGACCATATTGACAAGATTTCAGGTTTGATTATATTTAACTTAGGTGATAAGAGTTTTAATAGATTACCTAGCAATAAGTTAGTACTATTATTTATATGTATCTTGCGTATTTAAAAACTTTAGATTCTTACATGTAAGGTACGAGTATAGGTAAGTATCAATCTTTATGATAAGCAAAACAATTTCACGATGTTGAATTGTCATTATTTTAAGTAAAGTACATACATAAAGTAAACTATTAATATTAATAATAAAAAAGAGATGGTAAAATTCGTCATCCGAGTAATTGAGCCGGTAGCTCAGTGGTAAGAGCACTGGCACGGGATGCAGAGGTCGTGGGTTCGATTCCCACTCGGGTGAAGAATTTTTTCCATTTCTTTATTAATAATGATTTCATTAATATCTTAGGTTACTCGTAGCACTTTTACGTGTTTTTAGGATTAAGGACGATTTTAAGGACGATAAAAAAGGGTAAATAAAATTTATTGGGAAATGATTTTACAGGCATGTTTTTTTATTGTGTTGGTCGTGCGTTTGCGTTTGTTTTTTGAAAGATTTTCAGGTAGACTCGCCCACGTGCTTTTTACAAAAAAAGACAACTAAACCTATAGTTCAACTTTGGACCTTAATATCTTGGAAACCAGACACTTCCCGGGTATACTTTCATAGAGAAAGTGTTCGTGATGATGAAGAGAATGCGTAGTATTCGGAAACTTTGACGTCAAAAAACCCATTCAAGTATAAGAATTTCAACTGTAAACTGACAGCCTTACAACTTCAGAATCTGACAATAAGGGAATGACGTCATTAAGCTGTCAGTCATCATTCATTTATTCTTCAGTCGGTTGCATTAACCTAAGAGGTATCGGACGACTCGAACCGCTGCTTATCTTGGACCGCGCCGCGGTCCGAGTTGACTGATTCGTTTTTATTTATTTACTTTGCCAGGCGACTCGGACCACTCGTAATTTTAACCACAATTCCATTGTTTATGTACCACTTTTAGTACAGTTAACATAAAAAGTGTTAGAAATAAAATAAATCTATTTAATATTGTTGTTATTTAGGTTTATAAAGTTTTAAATTGTGTTTTTGAAATCAAGTCGTTAACAAAATTTTTACTTAGCTAATTAATGTTTTTTATTAATGAATAAAAAATCATTGCTTCAAAGAATACTATATAACATAAAATCAGTCTTTATGTCGGATTCGAAACCATACATCCAACAGATTATGATGTGGTATATTTTATAGATACATACCTATTAGCGATTTAAGAGGAGAAAGAAAGAAAAGAAAGAAATTATTTATTCAGCATTCAAAAATGTTTTACAATACAGCCAAACAGAAAAACATAATTATGCTGAAATGGACCCAGCTCAGCATACAGCTGCAGACCAAAACAGGTGGCCTGCAGCGCTGGTTTTATATGTATAAATAGTGATGATAGGAGGATTTATATGTATAAATAGTGACCCGCTCCGGCTTCGTACCGTGGAATGCTGATACGTAATCCCACTTTACGAGACAAAGCCATGGGTGGCTACCTAGTATAACATAAAATCCAAACAGATTTTTCTGTTAACTGTACATGAAGTTAATTAGGTATGTGTTTTGAGTCGACCGAACGAAAAATGTTTTCGGGCGACTCGGACCGCGGTCCGAGTTTGTTTTGGTCCGAGTCGCCCGACAACTCTAACCTAAATAGTGTGGACGAAATGAATTAGCATCAAAACAACGCTTTTTTATTTATAACTTAAGTAATACACAAGGGCGGGGTCATGTTCCACATTGCTTGCAAATGATACCCTGGGGAGAACGTGAGTGACATCCCATCATTAAAATTAACAGAGTACTAGACCAGTGCTACATTCTTTTACAGTCGGCTGTTATGGATACTGTACTTATTTTTTTTTGTCGCTTATCACCTAAATGAAGGCCTAGTTACTAAGACGACTCTTAGGACATGCACGGAAGGAGATGTAACTTATACATATATTCTAGTAAAGTCCCGCGTCAGCACAGACTTACCTTGATAGTAAATAATATTGATAATTTTACTTAAGATTTTATCAAGTTTTTGCTACATTATTGCTACTAGCCGAAATAACAACACCACAATATTACTAGTGACATATAAACACGTTTTTACTTATAATTGTATATTATTATATCATAATAGAATTTATGGTGCTTCGTCAGGTATATTATAGGGCTTAGTAACATTTTATAAGTTGACTACGATAAAGTTATAGAAATAGATCAACCTATAACTGCGCCCAAATCCTTGTTTGTAGTTTGCTACAAGTTTCCTACAAGTAAAAATAAAGTAGTCTTCAAGATTGCTTGAAGTTGATTTTGCTTGTTGGGTGAGGTATTGTTTCTTGTAAAAACATACATAAACTTTAACTAAGTATAAATTTGATTAAGGTATGAAGTGGGCTGTCATATAGCTATTTATGAGCTGTGTTAGAATATAAACAAGCTGAAAATGGGATTAGCCAGGAGGACGGCTCCAGGCAAATTAACTATTCCAGTCAATCTATCGAAGCGCATTTTGAGGGGGAGGTAGCTAAATATGGTTACGCATTTAGATTACATTCAAATTTCCAAGTGGATATATATATGGAGCTGTATGAATTTAAATAATATTTATATTATATTTGATGAGCAAAATATTAATGAGAAATAAAATATATTTAGGGTAGTACATCGTTATACTGCATCTGTAAAAAAAATACTTTTAGGGCAGATTTTTCCAAGCATCGGATAGCCTATCTGAAGAATAAAATTGATGCTCTATCATGATCAAGTTTTAGAGAAAAACAGAATCATCATTATTCTTCAGATAGTCGTTTGGAAAAAATGGGCCCTTAAAGGAATATTCCAGTAATAGTAATCTAATCTAACCAAATTTTTATAACATTTTGCTTTTTTAGGAGTATTAGTAATTGACCCGGTGGCTTAGTGGTTATAGCGGCTGGCACGGTTTGCAGCGGTCGTGGGTTCGATTCCCACTCGGGTGAAGGATTTTTTCCATTTTCTTTATTAATAATTTTATAATATTAGTACTCATCCCAGTGTCAATTACATTTTATTTATAGTGATCTGTCGGTGTAGACTTCAAAATAAAACGAACAACTTCTTTACTAAAGGATACTTATGTGCCTTTGCTACTGAGTAAAGAATAAAAATAACAGCTCCCAATAAATCCCCTCAAAGCATTTTCTAAAATATTATCGCCCCTACCCCGGGGTTGTTTGTGAAATAATGGATTCATTCCATATTCATTTACATCGCTAATAAGATTGGCGTGACACTGCCTGGGCCAAATTACCCTGTCAAATATAATAATCATATCACCGCCGGCTGAAAAGTAATTTCGTTATAAGTGCGAAGGAGACAAATGTATTTTTAAGCCCCGTCTTCGAATAAGTGACGTAATTCAATTTGAATTCGGTGCTGTCAGATTTTGTTACGATGTCGGAATTAGCTGACAACTGACAAGTGACAGTAGGTGTGGAGCGCTAACAGGATTTTATGAAGTAGTGTTGACGTTTAGTTTTAAAGTAAGCAAAGTCAAATTAGTCTTGTTTGTTAGGACTTCTATGTTAAATTTATTTGGAAAGCTCAGTTTCATTTCCATGTTCTGAAAATGGGTTTTATGTGTGTGAATGGTTGAAGATAAAAATAGTCATACTATATATTATAGGGTTTTATAGGTAAAACGTAAAAAATTTAACCATTTACATACCTGAATTAAACTGAATTAAAGTTGGTACAGAGATAGCCTAAAGCCTGAGAAGAGACACAGACTACTTTTTAAAGGTATGTAAATAGTTGAAATAGAGGTGAAAGTGTTTATGGAACTTATGTTATTTTTAAAGCTGGAAGCTTGAAACTTACTTCGTGGGCTTTTGATTACATATGAATATAAATATGATATTTAAAGTTTGTAAAAAGTATCCTTTCCCTTACAAATAATAGACCACGTGGATTGCCAAGACTATCTTCTCTTTATCTACTTTCAAATTTATATTTGCAAAAATTCTGAACCTACAAATATACTAGCAACACATAATCAACAAAGATTTATCTCCTAATCCAACTACAAGACAATACAGCGATAACATTTGCTAAACCCATCGTCTGGCCGTTTAATTCAATTAGCAGGGCACCATCGGCCGTCCTTGTCGCGCTCATGAACAATGCTAATAGCCGTCTCTGTCTGGATAATCTGTCCCTGTGGCGACCCGAGGTAGTTAGCATGTTCGCCATTGTTCTGCGGATTCCTGCGGTCCTGGTACTTGAACGGTACATTTATTATTTTGGTGACTGGGGTTAATTAAAGCAAGTTGTTTAATAGTTGGAGTAGATGCGGCAAGCATTGTTTTGATACCAAACTCTATATTGTAATAATTATCTTTCTTGTTGGCAAAATTTCTGTCCTGATAAAAGTTCATTAGAGTACATTAACTGCGTCTTCTTTCGTGCATGTCGTAGGTAAGAATCGACCAAGGAACTCTGGGGCACTCTTTCATACTGACCTATCAACTTGTCACCGACTTTTGCAACTGACGCGGCTATGGTCAACGTGTGGGATCTCCCTTATGATTCTTCAGTTCTCGTAACCCCATTTTGGGAACACATTCGTATATATATAAATAAATATAAATATTCACACACTTCACAACACATTGACTTAGTCCCACACTAAGATCCCTAAGGTCTTGTGTCGTGGGTACTAAGCAACGGTACATAAATACATAGATAAGTATATAAACAACCATGACTCGGAAACAAACATCGATATTCATCACATCAATGTTTGCACCTACCGGGATTCGTACCCAGGACCTATGGCGTCGCAGGCAGGGCCACTACCAACTACACCAATCGGCCGTCCATATGTATTGATATATGTATATATGTATGCTGTTGGCTAAAGTCAGAGTCACAAACAACAATTTTTTCGAACGCTTTAAAAGCTGTTGTTCGCCTACTACATTTGATACATTGTTATACCGAATTAATTTTAACAACCCTACGAGAAACCAGCGTAAGGTCTTAGCAAGAGGTATCCAAGGAATAGAATAGAATATAATGGCTATAATAGAATTGGTACGAGTAGGTATATATACGACTATATTTGATGAGCCTAAACAAGAATTCCTCACGAAAGTTGAATTTTTAGAAGACAAATTTCGACCATACATGATTGCGTCCAAATAAAGGCATTACAATGTTATATACATACTAGTGGACGCCCGCGACTTTCTCCGCGTAGACTGCAGGTAAAACTAAATGTCGGGATAAAAATATTTTCCCGGGATAAAAGTAGCCTATGTGTTAATCCAGAGTGTTTTCACGTGAAAGAGTAACAAACATCCCTCCATCCATCTATCCATACTTACAAACTTGCGCGTTTATAGTAGAATAGTTATAGACACGGCTGTGTTTCCGAAATAGGGTAGCTAGAACTGCAGGATCATAAAGGAGATCCCCCAGCCACGTTTACAATAGCGGGAACGGATGGAAACGATCAGTCAAGTTGTCGATAAGGCGATAACCCGAGAAAATGTCCAAGTTACATTGCAATCAGTTTAAAACTAAACTTTTATCTACTAGCTACTAGTTATCTCCCCTTCCTAGACTATAATAGAGTTGAAAGCAAGATTTATGCGTTTAATAGGTGACAATAAAGCAGGACATTTATCAGTTTGGGACTAAATTAAAGGGCCTGAATGGGCGCATTAACTGCTTTTATATTTGACCACTGTTGGGCGTCATAGAGCTAGTATACTGAAGACAAGAAATCCAATATATTTTATGGAAATATATAATTACAATTTTAAACACTTTACGCCACGTTTTTAGCTTGAACAATGTTTAAATGTCTTTGTAATATCTCGCTATAAGTTGCTGTTCCCGCTTTATGGGGACTTTTAGGAAATTCTTACTTATAAAATTATTAATAAAGAAATGGAAAAAATTCCTCACCCGGGTGGGAATCGAACCCACGACCTCTGCATTCCGTGCCAGCGCTCTTACCACTGAGCCACCGGGTCAATTATTCTTACTTAGTTTCGTTACACCTCACAAGGAATGGTCATGCCAAATTTCAGCTTTCTATGATCAAGTTTTCACCGTGCGATGTTTGACAGTCACTTAGTAATGGAAAAGTTTTCTATAAATCAATTATTTCTATTTATGTGTAAAAATTCACTGCTACAGTCATAATGTTAAAACCCATTAGCGACGTTCTTAGCCGACTTCAAAAATAGAAAAATGCTCTTAATTCGACTGCATATTTTCCCTTTCCTTGTCTGTTTTGTTTGAGCTAACCAATACAATTTTCCAATAATTACCTACATTATGAAAGTGCATATTCAAGACACATACATACATATCTAACTTTACGCCTAAGTCCCATAAAGATAGACAGAGACTACGAGTGGGGTAAGCACGAACCTTTTTAAGCGGCGTAACGCTAGAGACTCGCTAGCAAAATCTATGTGATTTGACAGTTTGACGCTAGCGTTACGGACTATCGAGAGGTTCGTGCTTACCACTAAAATCACCATTTAGTACCTACTACGTTTCACCACGTCCACATTCATTAAATTCTTCGTAAAAGTTCTAGACACCATCGAATAAATTAATTTTCTAGCCTCATTAATAAGCTCCTTCACGTCTAGCAGTTGCTAGCTCTGCGGACAGCGACATCCTACACGCCCCAATATAATTGCGGTCCACCATTTAGCGAAGGGCGGCTTGAGTTACTGCGCCCGGTATTATCCAGATTTTCCGGCTACATCTGGTATTAACTAGATTTTCTGGTTACAACTGGTATTAGGTAACTAGCATTTCTAGGTTCAGTTCGTATTGCAATATTGGCGGAAATATTTTGGTTATTCCGTAATACCACAGAAAGATAAGAAATCTTGATGTAGATTTAGTAGTTAATATTAATATCTTTAAATGAAATTGTATTAGGCGTTTCAATTCGGAAGTTCAGGTCTGGTTTCTCGTGGCGATTGTAGGTAGTGCAAGTGCTTGTTTTCGCAGTTATGAGTTATCAGATCCGAGGGTCAGTGGAGGGTGTAGGGCCCGGTGGTGGGCGCACCCATAGTGAATTAATATCTTTTTATCATCACAAATCTTATTTATATTTTTAAATTTTGTTAACTGTAAATATACAGAATATACAGAACTCTTTGGTGACTGAGTGACAGAAGACAAATAGCTGAAACTACGGAACATAGTAAGCTGAATACGGAACATAAAAAGAGGTAATATGTTAAGGCAGTAAAAATAGTCCATTAGTAAAACCTACCCACAAAACTTAACTTATACCTAAGTTTCTGTTTAGTTTGAATTTCATCTAATATAATCTGGTAATACACACCGTATAGCACAAATACACCAGATAGATAGATACACTTAAATAAAAGTAAGTGCATTGAAATAAGACAAAACATATCAACCACAAGTATAAGAAAAAGTGGAACTAGGTCAGCGACAACAGAGATGTAGCCTATGCTATTTCTATGCTAATTCGATTCGCTTGCCAGCTCTAATGAGTTGTATCTGATTCACACCGGATTAAACCGGTTTGGCTGAAGCTGAAGGCTGTAATACAGGAAGTAAGCGACGAAAGACGAACGTGGAGAAATTTTGAAAGGCTGACTTTGATTCTGAATTGAAAATCACAGAAAAGTTTGAGCGCAAAATTAAACTTTGTTATCATTTTATAAAAGCTTGGCAATTTACATCCGGTATATGTAGGGATGGGTAAGCGTATAGGTATATATTTTTAAGCGTAAAGGAATAATCACCAACATAACACTTATCTAGTTCAATTTGGAATATAAAAATACAAAGGTATTTAAAAGTCTAAAATAGATTCAAACCAACAAATCAACTTTAGAATATAACGTGAACTTATACGTCGGTTACTCATCATCATCTTCCTGACCTTATCCTATTATTTATGTCTACCTGCCTGCCTGACGCCAACCCTTCTCGAGTATACCTCGGGAACTGTGATTGGGATCGAACTTAAGCCTTTCGATTGGCGCCGCCTCCTAAAGGCGCACGTCTTAACCACCGAGCTATCACCTAGCATTTTCGAAACTCCTATTGCCATTACTCCTAAGCCGCGTGGTGCCGGCAGAGTAGAGTTTGCACCACCCCATGCCTGCCCGTGGGTATCGTACGAGGCGATTAAGGGTTTCCAGGAGGCGGGCAGTAGCGCCTCCTGTGCTAACAATATTGTCCGTGAATCACACTGCGGTCACCAACCCGCCGGCCCAGCGTGGTGACTATGGGCAAATACCCCCCATGGTAGTCTTGTGGCGTGCCCTGGGGGAGGCCTACGTCCAGCAGTGGACTACAATAGGCTGATGATGATGATTGCCATAAACTTGGCGTTTGTTTTACAGCCGACTGCTTTCCTCTATCGTAATAATATCGGTTGTTATGCAGCCAATAAAAACCGATTAATTTCAAACCCCAGGTTATCGTATCAACAATCGATTGGGATCCATTTCTATTCTCGATTCCATTGCCTATGGAACGCCTACATTAATACCAGTACAATAGACACAGCAATTCCTAATACTACAAGGTTTCAATTCGCAGTCGCACTATCATCTGATGCAACCTTTCCACATTCAATTTAAACTAAACCTAGCTTATAAGTTGGTTCGATAAGGTTCTGTTTGTGAGCTTAGAGTATCGGTGTTTGAAACCTTGTTGAAGTATAAGATACTGTTTCCTATTATCGATAAAGATAAGGCTTCTCCGATGGAATTAGATCGAATAAAGTAATATTAAGTTGTTCTCGACGCCTCTGTGGTACGATTTCTAGTTATTACTAAACTTCTAGAGATTTTAAAAGAAATTATTATGACTTTGTACCTAACATGAAATAGTTTTTTGCTTTTAGAAGTATGATAATAAAGCATTGTATAAAGATTATGGCCCAGATAGTTATTATACAGGGTGATTTTTGGTCGCCAACGTTCCCGAAAACTACGGAATCTCCTCATCATCACGATCATTTTTCTCCATGGAAGCATACCTGGGAGGTGTCTGGTTTCCAAAATATTAGGGTCCAAAGTTGAGTAAATAGACTGCGTTTTTCTGCATAAATGCACATAGACGCGCGTAGCAGGATTTTTTCACGAAAAATAATTAATATCTGTCTATAAAAAAACTAACATAAACACTAGACACTATAAATTTCGCACGATCAAGGAATTTAAATTTAAAAAAAAAATTCCCAGCATTTTTTTTTGGCATAAACTTACTTTATTTCATGTATAGAATACGTACCCTTCGTTAAAGGTGGCCACAAAAAAACACCCTGTATAATAGATAATAGACGCACTATTCATTATATTAGCTAGGTAGATTATTCATTTGCTGTAAGTGGGACTTAGTTACTTAATCTTACGTTGTAGCAAATGCATAGTGAAGATTCAAGTTAATATTAGCACACAGTTCATTCTGTTTATGTCAAAAAAGGAAGTGTGGTAATTTGAGACTTCAATCCACTTTCACCCATTTTCTGCAAGTAAGGCTTAGTTACTTGCCGTAGTAACTACTGTTATCTACTATACTCGTACCTATTAATGAAGTCTACTAACTCAGTAAAGCACATGAAGACAGTGCGTTACACGAACGCAAGTATACGTAAAATGCTACGTTAAGTCGGCACATAGGAACCTTAAGGTATGGATTCAAGGAGCATATTGCCTTGTGTAATGAGCTGAGAAAGGATGGAACTTAGTATACAGCAGTCAAATAATGTTCCGCGTAAATCGTAGACAACCTAGTTAATAGTGACGCAGGGCGGGTGGGGTAAGGTATAAGCTTTAACCTGCAGGATTTCAAATCTATTTAAAAAAAATTGGAGTATAATATTAGAAGTAAATTATACTCCGCCAGTGAAAATATTAGAAGCTTGATATATAATTTTAAATTGAAAATTTTCATTTACAGTGGAGGTCCACATTTATCCCAATATTTTCCTGTTTTTATATACCTATAGAACAGCTGTGCGATTACGAAGAGAGTGGAGCGAAAGGGACCCCTTAGTTCCTTAGTTGACTCTTACGACAAGCATGGAAGAAGATGCAGCTGATGTATTGAAAACTCCGCATCAGCACAGAATATTAAGTCATATTAATTAATATGAATTATTTAATAAGCATAGTGATTTATTATTCTCTCCTAAGCTTATCACTTGCACCCTCCCATCACCCTCTCCGGCAGTTACGGGCGAGTTAGAGCGCGTATCGCAAGTTATTCGCCGCGATATCGCGCACTTATCGCGCTATAAACTTCGCTGATGTACGCGATGGAACACGCGCTAAGATTCATTGTGTCTTGTAAACACGTTAGTACGTTAAGTCGGTGATTAACATGTTAAAACACATACAGGGTGCAACAGCAGTAGGGGTACAGCGAGTATGTTAAGCAAAATGCTATTAAAATTGCCCAATATATAGAACCTGTCCACAAAATTGAGCATGTTTATTTTCCCAGATAATTTATGAAGAATTCGTAAACAACTCAAGAATGTCATTCTTACGACCACCTATGATGAATCTGATATCTCTAGAGCTCAAGTACGACATGCCGTTTAGGCTCTAGCTAGAGCGTGTCAAAGAAATAAACAAACATGCATACAATTCAAAAACGTGACCCTCCTTCTGGTTTCTCAAAATTAGCTAAAACTATTGTAATAGTTACAGAAAATTTGATTTTTGAGCGTAAATAGTAGATCGACATTAGTCACGTGGCGAGTGCAGGTGAGCTTGGCTAGGCTCCAACGGGAATGATTTATTCTCTTTCAATCCAATCAATTAGACCAATATATAGGCTAGTTTCGAAGATCGATACTCGTATTTTAATGGTAAAGCTAATGCGATTATTTACATATTTCTTTATAAAGAAATCACTTAATTATAGTTTATAATTTTTTAATAATTCTATTGGATAAAGGACATAGGCATTCGTAAACGAAGTGCGGGCAATATCCAGTTATTATATATATATGTCGGCGAAAATAATAAAAGAGGAGCTGATTTGACACCTAAGAGGCACAACGCGTGTTTGGTGGCGCTGAAGTCGCAAGCGTGTGCGCTGGCGTCGCAAACACGTGTTCACGAAACGTCGGAGCAGATTTTCCCGCCAGGCAGCAGTGCGCGTTAGACAGCCGTCCGGGACATAAGTCGATACTCCGGCGGATCGTTTGCCTCCTTATCTATTTACTGCATTTAGTGTTTTGTTTTGTTTCTTTACATTAAATTCTTGTTTATTTCGTAACTGTGTTAATTACTGTGAGTTACCCCCATTATACCGCCTAGCTTGAGTCGAAATATAACCATTCTAACCTGATAGACTGTTATTTTCCGACATCAGAAGGTGGGATACTGGGACCCGGAAGCCCTCTGAAATAGTGCGTCGAGTGTTTTAATTATGAGCGATTCCAATGTAACTGATCCTGAACGCGAAGTTACCGCGAATGCGAGCAACGTCGAAGGCGTGGGCGCAGGCGAGTCCGCCATGCTACTACAGTTACTTCGTGGGCTGGCTAGTGCAGGGCAGGTGCCCGCGCCTGTGGCACTTATCAGGTTCGACCCAGATGACCCTGACGCTGACATCGAGGGCTGGTGCAAGATCAACGAGGTTATTGTAAGGCACAAGAAACTAAAAGGTACCGATTTATTATTACCGCTTATGCAAGCCCTGCGTGGACGAGCTGCCACATGTCTAACCAAGATACAGCCTGAATCTATAACGTGGGAAAATGTGCAGAACACTCTAATCGCGAGATTTGCAAAGCCAATGCTTATGCAAGATTATTTTGACCGAGTAATTAAATTTAAATTGCTAGATAAAGAAACCGCCGCCGATGCAGGTGTGCGCCTTTGGCACTTGATTGAGACTATACCTAAGATTGAATTAGACGACGAGGTTACCACCGGTTTTGCAGTGTCTATTTTGTCAAATTGTGACCAAAGTCTACGACGTGAATTAAACTCGCATACTATTACTTCAAAAACGCAACTTTGTCGCATATTACGGGGAATATCTATTAAGCGCCCGAGTGAGGATACTATAACTTATATGGACAACAAACGTCCGCGCTTTAATATTCAGCGCCCAACATCTTCTACATTCTATGGTACATGCCACCGTTGTGGCGAGGTTGGCCACAAAATTATGAATTGTCCTCAAATACGTGGTGAAAGTTCACAGATTCGTAAACAACCCACATCCCGATTTACGTCATCACCGACCACGGCGGCAGCGCCCCCACACTTCGACGAGAGGCGACCCGTGACGTGCTACACGTGTGGAAAACAGGGGCACGTTGCCAGCGTCTGCATGGCTGCTGCTGCCCTTCGCGAGGCCAACACGGCCGCAAAAAAGGAGGTTAAACTGTGCAGCAAGCGGGCAGTTACTGGTGAGCTACATGTTGCAGGTATGAGTTGTCGCTTTCTATTTGACTCCGGTTCTGAGTGCTCTCTTATAAATAACACCCTCGCAGATAAAATAAATGGAGCCTTATTTTATGAGACTGTGATTTTGGTAGGTATAGGCAATACAGACATAAAATGCACTAAACAATTGAGATGCTCAGTTAATGTTCAAGGTTTAACTTTAAAGATTCTATTTCATGTTGTTGATGATTGTAACTTGATTGAACCCGTCCTTCTCGGCCGTGATATAATCGATATGGGGGTACACGTCGAACTCGGTGTTAACGGGATAAGTTTATTTAAATCAAAGTTTTCTCAGTTTACATCTTGTATATTGCCAATGGAGTCTCAAGTAGATACGGATTTAGAGGGGGATACTAAAGATTCCTTGTTAGCATTGCTCAAATCGTACTCTGAATATTTTGTAGAAGGCACGCCAACAAGGCGTGTAACTACAGGAGAAATTAAAATAGACCTTGTCGACGCAAATAAATTGGTACAAAGACGACCCTATAAATTATCGGCCAGTGAACAACAAATAGTAAAGGATAAGGTAGCTGAATTACTAGAGGCGGGTGTCATTCGTGAAAGTAACTCACCCTTTGCCAGTCCCATCTTGCTTGTCAAGAAAAAGGATGGCAGCGACCGCATGGTAGTAGATTATAGAGAGCTTAACTCAAACACGCGTAGTGACAACTATCCTTTACCACGAATCAGTGATCAGATAGACAGATTACATGGCGCTAATTTCTTTACCTCTCTCGATATGACGTCAGGCTTTCATTGTATTGGTGTTGAAACAGCTTCCATTGAGCGTACCGCATTTGTTACACCTAATGGGCAATACGAGTATCTCGCTATGCCCTTCGGTCTTAAAAATGCACCCTCGGTTTTCCAAAGATGCATTCAAAACGCTTTAAAAGACTGTGAATTTGCTCTTACTTATATCGATGATATCTGCATCCCTTCAGTTACCACGGAGCAGGGTTTAGAACGACTTAAGCAAGTTCTCGATGCACTTGCGAAGGCTGGGTTCTCTATAAACTTGAAAAAGTGTAAATTTCTAAAACGTGAAATATCTTATTTAGGGTATAAGGTAAAATCAGGTGAAATCAGACCAAATCCAAACAAGATACAAGCTTTGATAGAGATTCCAACTCCTCGTACGGCTACTCAAGTTCGCCAGTTTATAGGGCTCGCATCTTATTTTAGACAGTTCGTACCTAACTTTTCAGTGCTTATGGCCCCTCTATACCCGCTTACGCAACACCATGGTAGTATCACGTGGACAGCACAACATAGCGAAGTACATAAGCGTATAGTAGATATATTGACCTCTGAACCTGTGTTAGCAATATACGACCCGGATAGAAATATAGAGTTGCACACGGACGCGAGCGCACAAGGGTACGGGGCTATACTTATTCAGAGGCACGACCGTATGCAGCACGTTGTGGCCTACTATAGCCGGCGCACCACAGCCGCCGAGTCGCGTTACCACTCGTATGAGTTGGAGACTCTGGCGGTGGTGCGGGCTATAGAGCACTTCAGGCACTACTTATATGGTCGCCACTTTACAGTTCGTACAGACTGCAACGCACTTAAGTCATCTAGCACGAAAAAGGATCTTACGCCACGTGTGCATAGGTGGTGGGCAATATTACAGAGCTATGATTTTAATGTAGAGTACAGGCAGGGGCGTCATATGTCACATGTAGACTTTCTATCCAGAAATCCACTACCTCATCTAGATTCCGATAAACGACGACATTAATGTGGTTACCAAAAGGGAGTTTCGCCTTTTAGGGTTGCAGCAAGAATGGCTAGCTGTAGAGCAACAACGGGATAGTGAGATAGTGGATATTATGGAAAAATGGAGAGTTGGCGATTTACCTCGGGAAATCGCCCAAACGTATGATATTAGAAAAGGCGTATTGTACCGAAAAGTGCAGCGTAACAAACGCACCAAGTGGCTACCTGTAGTGCCCCGGTCTTTGGTTTGGTCTCTTATAAGTCACGTACATTCAGAAGTTAAACATCTGGGCTACGATAAAACTCTTGATACATTATTTGACTTGTATTGGTTCGATGGTATGGCTAGGGCAGTTAAAAAATTTGTAGATGCGTGTTTGGTCTGCAAAGCTTGCAAAGGAAATTCAGGTGCTCAGCCTATACAATTGCATTCTATACCCAAGGTTACCATACCATGGCATACGATTCATATAGACCTAAGCGGGAAACTAAGCGGTAAAAGCTCTAAAAAGGAGTATGTGAGTGTAATTGTCGATGCTTTTACCAAATTTGTCCTATTACGGTTGACAGCAAGTTTAGACGCTAACAGTGCGATAGAATCATTAAAGGAGGCAATTAATTTGTTCGGAACTCCAAAACGCGTTATTGCTGATCAGGGCCGGTGTTATGTAAGTAGCCATTTTCAAAAGTTTTGCTCCGAAAATAACATAGACCTCCATGTTATTGCGGTCGGGGCTAGCAGAGCTAATGGGCAGGTCGAAAGAGTGATGCAAACACTTAAGAATCTACTAACGATCACAGAAAATAGCTCGGATACAATATGGAGAGACGAACTTGGTGCCATTCAACTGGCATTGAACAGTACGAAGTGTAGGGTTACCGGTTACTCAGCAACGGAGCTAATGTTCGGTATCAAATCGCAGCCGTTAGGTATATCTAAGATAGCTTATTCAGATACGCCTTCTGAATGTAGAACTGATTTAGAAAAGGTCCGTAAAGAAGCATCTGGCAATATAGAACATGTAGCGAAATTAGACACAGAACGTTTCAATAAAGGAAGAGCACTAGTAAAGCCGTTTAACGTGGGAAATTTCGTGTTTCTTAAATGTTGCGAACGTAATCAGACCAAGTTAGATAGAAAGTTTCGAGGGCCTTTTAAAGTTATCGGGGTATTAGAGAATGACCGCTATGAACTGCAACATGTAGATGGCTCAAATCGAAAGTACAAATATCCCCATGAAAGCTTGCGAAGAGTTCCAGAAGGGCGCGAAGGGCTAACAGAAATGGCAGAGGCGCTATGTAACCAAGCGTTAGAGCAGGATGGGTCTGTGTCGGCGGACAGTGATATGGAAGTTAATGATACAGTTCCGGGTAGTTCGGCGGTGCTGACGTACCGCGAGACTGAGAATGGCGCAGTGGTCGTAAAACCAGCTGGCGCAGAATGCGATGATGGGTGCGATGGTGAAGGTACGTTATGTAGTACCTCGCTGCTGGCCGCAAGCCACTGGCTTGCCGAGCGCTATATGCGCTTCGGTCCCCAGTGTGTGGCGCGGAGCTGCAGTGAGTGCTATCAGCGACATATTGTGTTGGGTGTTGTGAGATAGAGACTGAGAATGTTAATCGTAGAGAGTTGAGTGCTTCTTGAGTGGACCTTCCTTTTCTTAGGTTGATAGTAAATTTGACTGTGATAGTTATGCCTGGCTTGTTGTTTTCAGATGAATAACGCACGAGGGCGTGCGTACGTCAGGAAGGCCGTGTCGGCGAAAATAATAAAAGAGGAGCTGATTTGACACCTAAGAGGCACAACGCGTGTTTGGTGGCGCTGAAGTCGCAAGCGTGTGCGCTGGCGTCGCAAACACGTGTTCACGAAACGTCGGAGCAGATTTTCCCGCCAGGCAGCAGTGCGCGTTAGACAGCCGTCCGGGACATAAGTCGATACTCCGGCGGATCGTTTGCCTCCTTATCTATTTACTGCATTTAGTGTTTTGTTTTGTTTCTTTACATTAAATTCTTGTTTATTTCGTAACTGTGTTAATTACTGTGAGTTACCCCCATTATACCGCCTAGCTTGAGTCGAAATATAACCATTCTAACCTGATAGACTGTTATTTTCCGACATATATATATATATAACAATATAAGTTATGAGTGTGTCAATGTATTTTTATCTGTATTAGCCAGTAACTGTATCAGTTATATAGGCAGAAGAAATAATATATCTATCGGGCCAGAACTGAACACAACTTGTTTTTGTTCTGTATACAGGGAGTTTGTGACAGCCGGGCAAATATTGATACCATGACTTCAGACCATGATTCTGAGGCGGAAAACGCCGAAAAGTTTCCCAGGAAAATTCCAAAATTATCCGACATTTTTTTTCATGTTTTCAGGAAAAATAGCGATGAGTCACACAATAAGCAATAAGCCCATTTAATTAGTCACAGGATCGCCCGATACGATTGGTCCGAAGAGCAAAGATTACTGATAATCAAATCGAAAATATATTTCCTGCGCGTAATAACACTACTGTCGTCTAACTTAATACAGTGGTGCTTGTTCAGCATTTCAGTATTTGCCTGTCTGTCACCCACATCCTGTATGTAAGGCATGTCATATAAATAACTAGCAGCCGCCCACGACTTCGTCCGCGTGAGGGGGCGTTGTACCCGTGCGAAGCCGGGCAGGTTGTTGTATAGACTGTAGCCTTCCTTGGTAAATGGGCTATCTAACACTGAAAGAATTTTTCAAATCAGACCAGTAGTTCCTGAGATTAGCGCGTTCAAACAAACAAACAAACAAACTTTTCAGCTTTATAATATTACTAGTGGACGCCCGCGACTTCGTCCGCGTGGACTGCAGAAAAAAACAAACTTTTATCTTTATAAAAAGTATATAAAATAGGTATAGCCTACATAAAAAGTAGCCTGTCAATTTTTATTAAAATCGCTCCAGCTGTTTTTACGTGCAAGTAACAAACATCTATCCATTCATCCATACTCACAAACTTTCGCGTTTATAATATTAGTAGGATTCAGTAGGTCTAAGAATCGGCTACTATCTGTTTTTCATAACCCTTCCACGAAATAAGCGATATCCACGCGAGCGGAGCCGCGGGCAACAGCTATTAAATATTGATATACAGGTTATAATGAGTCAATAGTATAAATTAGAAAGTGCTTATCATGTTGAATAACTTTTCCTAAGACGGTATTTTCATATCTCTCAAAATTTAGCTGGGCTGTTAAGGGTTCTGCATCAGGTTATCTAGACCTTCAATTTTATTACGTTATTAGAAAGTGCTTATCATGCTGAGCAACTTTTCCTAAGACGGTATTTTCATATCTCTCAAAGTTTAGCTGGGCTGCTAAGGGTTCTGCATCAGGCAGTCTAGACCTTCAATTTTTTTCTTTCATATCATTTCTACGTCATTTTATTCTTTCATACATATTTTTTGGATAACTTGAACCGTTTACGCAGCGCACGCAACGGAAGTCTCCAAAGTTGAATAATTTTCCCCGTTTTTTCCACATTTTCCTCTTATTCTTCGTCCCTATTGGTCGCACTGTGATGATATATAGCCTAAAGCCTTCCTCGATAAATGGACTATCCAACACAAAAAGAATTTTTTAATTCGACCCAGTAGTTCCGGAGATTAGCGCGTTCAATCAAACAAACAAACAAACAAACAAACTCTTCAGCTTTATAATATTAGTATAGATAGTATAGATTTAATTCCGGATGAAAATACTCATGTTTTTACATGTGCAAATACAGAGTTAGACAACATCCGGAAATTAGAGGATTCACAAAGAGCGCAGCGAAGTGGAGTTCGTTCAGCATGGCGGGGTGGGGCTAACGGATCTACGGAAACTGAGAATCTAAGGAATAGAACTACCAAAATCGCAGATTATCTATTTACCATGCCAGATTAGTGTAAATAAAGCTGTTTAAAAAACTACATATAAATAGATTGAAACGACATGGAGAGGTAAGTTATTAAAGTCGATTTTGTTAGATTTAACTAATTGTAATTAAAACCCCAGATAATCTGACCCCAGTATGCGTCACTTGACTTGAAGCACTTGACTTTGAAATCCTTCACGATCCTGCAGATCTTGCTACTCTATTTTGGGAATACAACTGTGTGTCTATATGTATTTATCTAGGTATGTAAAGTATTAAACCAGTAAAAGAACCACTGTGCTCCTCATCCGTACTTGTAATTGAAGAAAAGACCCTGGCGATTTAAGTAGCCCCTGTCTCAAAATTGTTTTCAAAACTTCCCTTATAAAACCAAAAACTTGGCTCTTTAAATTTTGAACACTTTCAAAAACCAAGTAGGTACATTTACTAAAATTGCAATTTTACTAACAACCATAAATTAAAACTTGCACCCAAGTCCGTACTCACAGTGTCGCCACATAAAGCTTTGCAGGTATTATTTACGGGCAGCTGGGCCCCCGCAATTACGGCGCTAATGTGGCAACACTGAAAATATCGTCCACAACACTTGAGAGCAAACGAAAATATCACACACAACAACCTCGAGCGAATTTATGATTGTACACGTAATTTAGTTGCAGGAAAAATATGGGTAGAATGCATGTGGTTTTTGGTAAATTGTAATAATGGAAAATTCTTGGATGAAGCAAGGCATCTGTAATAAGAATAACTGATTGTAGATGCAATTAAAGTTGCGATGTGTACTCAATTTCAACTTCAGTCAGAAGATTATAATTTTATTTTAGAATCACGTCTATAAAGGGTATTGAGTTAGTAACAAACGATAAAAAAAACATTAAAACCACTTTCTCATAAAACAACAATTCCCTCACTTAAGACGCACTAAAATAAAATCTCAAAGCCCGCAATGAATCAGCAGCGAAGTAATAAAACCTAAAAAAAGAACTGCCACCATAAACCATGTTTTATTGTCATCATCAATAATACTTTATAGGAGTATTCAATAACTAGAACGGGAACAAACCATGCGGATAAAGCAATAATTACATAGAGCGGCACATAAAGCAGATTTACGACAAAACAGTGAGTCGAGAATGTAAAATTTGCTACACGTATCCGTGGTTCGGTCGATAAACAACGTCTGCGAGCGGGTAATGCCGAAAGACTCGCATTTATCTCGGCGGCAATAAAATAAATCCGACTACCCTCCATAATAACATTCAGAGAGGTGAATTATTTTCTAATCCGGGCCGTGGAAGCTAATAGTTCGCACGTGTCGGCGTACTGTCGGAGTTACGGCCGAAAACACCCGAGGAAAAACATGAATTTCCACCGGCTCCCTAATGCGGACACCTTAATAATTGTCAAATAAATTTTGACGGTAAAGCCGCAGTGGAAAAGCTGCAGGATCGCTTGGCGCGGTAATGACGTCATAAACTTACAGGTTCTAGCCTTACAGAAGCGGGTGCTCTTTTACAAGTTTTATCAGCATTGATAATGGCCCATGATAATGCTTTTTATGAGCCGTTTGTCGAGTTGCAAGTATTTTATTTTTGTACATTACTTAGTATCTTTTCATGTAAATTTCACAATATATTTTTGGGTAGCATCGTTGTCGCTCATTTAACCCTTTAAAATATGGTAATGTTCCTATCTTTTTAACCTTATTTTCTGTTAACGAGATTTTACTAAATCCCACACTGTTTTTACTGAAATTTAACTTTTTATTTAAATACTTACAAAAGTATTTAAATTTCAAACAATTTGTAAGCTAAATAATGCCTAAATTTGATAGATAATCCATACATGTTGCTGTCAAAAGTTATTTTTAATCATTGTTTAACTTTAGACACGGTTTTTTAATAATACCGAATCTGTCTAGCTTATCATAACGAGCCCATATCTTATTTCCATTGAAATCACCCCCACACCCTAAAACAAATTTGATATAATCAATGGAGCAACAAATCTCCATAAATAACAGGTATCTATCATGAAAATGGTGCTGTATAAAACAAAGGGTTCCCGCCAAAATTTCATCTCACTCAGAGTCGGGACATAAATAACGAGTCATATTTTCACGCCATTTCAACTCTGCCCTCGACAAAGAATGCACGTCTGTTTAGATTAATGTACCTTCATATATTTATACCAAGCTCTTGTGCTCGACAAGCCGTTCTCCTGTCTAACGTCACTACTTCTCCATTCTCAATTTTGTCTTATCTGTTGGAGTTTACAGCACAAATTCGCGTAACCCTATTAACGGATTTAGCATCTTTAGATGCTTACACAGATACGAAATTTCCAGAAAGTTCCTCCGGTGTCTATCTGAGCACTTTGTAAGATAAAAATGTGGACGAAGGCGCATAGATCAAGGCTGTCTGTGTTGGTAGACAACCGGCAAAAAGCAGTCCAAACTAGTTTCTTTAAATGACAGGTGATGCGATAGCTTTCCGCACTTTCTTGGTATCATCTGTTAATTCCCCAAGAGCTCGAAAAATCTAGACACATGGATGGATAATGAGAAGATAAATTACTTTTGGAATTATCTCGAATTAAATGTAGTTCTAATGGTCACATAATAGATGTAACGGTCTTTAAGGGAATGATAGACATATTTTTAGGTACTTGTATGGAGGGGTGGCCGCGCGACCAGCCCTTAACATACAGTTTATAGTGAGGATCACTCATTGATACCTAATAAATGTAAGCGGCTTGCCAAATTTTCTTCACGCAAGGCATTATGCGACTTCCATTTAATTAAATTTCAATGAATAATCGTCATTACTGTCAGAAAAGAGCTATAGAAAGAGTGAGCGGAAATAAAAATAGTGTGAGCTTGAAGTTATGAGATCGTTGCCTAGCGATGAGATACGCAATGGCCTATTTAAAAAATAAGCACCAATTACAGTTATCTCCTGCATACGTAAACGTACGGTATTTATATTATACCTTTCATTGGTCTCACAAAACCTGGCTCAAATCTGGTTAGCGGATGATTGAAATCGATTTCCATAATCTTTTAGTTTCACCGTGAAGTGTATTGACGTCGCTCGTCAATCTGCTGTACCTATAAGGCATTCCTTATGGCTCGACGTCGCAGTTTCTTTGACGCAACTTTTAAATTGAATAAGATATAAATCTTGTCACTTTTTAAGGGCTTATTGATGGCGTCTGCTGCGCTGTCTGGTGAATGTTACGTTCGGATTTTTATGTGTTTTTAAAGCATCTATTTTGAGAGCTGTCGTGAGAAGCATCTTCAGATGACTGTTATGTATTTCAGATTTTTTCGTGTTTTTCTTAATGCTAATGTAAGCAGTATAAATATGTTACGATATCCTTAAATAATATAATTAACTAAAACTTAGAAGAGCTTAGTAGGTAATTTTAGTTGAAGACACCTGAAACATATGAGAGGTATTTATGAGAATATTGTGATTTGTGAATCATATTTCTCTCTCTAAAAAAAAATACTGCTGTAATAAATCAATCTGTCGATATAACTGTATTGTTATAATCAATTCCACGGCCTTTATTTCAAGATTAATCTCAAGTAACATCTAAAACGTAAACATATTTTACAATTTATTTAAAAATTATAACTGACATAAATAGAAAGTCCTAGACATGCATCACAAAAAACTTTAGTATATTAGGGTAATATACTAAAGTTTTTAATTATTATTAAATTTTAATTATTATACAGGGTGTAACAGAAAGGGTATGTTAAGCGAAAAGCTGTATAAATAGCCCACTATAGAGAACCTATTTCCAAAATTTGAGACTCGAAATCACGTTTTTATTTTTCAAGATTGTATGAAAATTCCTGAGATATTTAAAAATTCTCCATACTATCGGGAAAAATAAACATGTGATTTCGGATCTCAAATTTTGTGGATAGGTTCTCTATAGTGGGCTATTTACATAGCTTCTCGCTTAACATACCCTTTTTGTTACACCCTGTATATAAAATTATTGAGTATCTTCCTTAATCATACACAATTATTTATTGATTTGGTCAAATAGCATAAAGTACGTCATAATTTTACACCGTTTCAAAAAAGAAGTCCCTTGATATAGGCGCTAAAATCTTTGCAATACTGACACCGTTTCAATCATTTCATTTAGTTCTAAAAAAAACCCGTGGGCCTTCATTGTTAAAACAGTCTATAATAGCTTGTTAATTTAATATAGTAATTGTGTAAGATTCGACCTTTCATTTAACCTTTAGATGTTCTCTCAATGAGCGAATTGACAAGACAGTCAGTTGGGCAACAAAGCACAATAAATGTCAGTTACATTGGTCAAGTTGTCAGATTTGATTGACTTGAAGTTGCCGAATTAATTGGCTTGTTACAATAGGCAGCTAATAGGTTTACAAGCTCAAACATTAAGAGTGATATGTTCACATTGTTGTACCTATTCAAATAATTTGTTAAAAATCATTAACAAGATGCGTTTATTTTTTACACGCCGATTTTAAAATAGTTAACTAATGATGAATTTTAGCTTCTATACCAATACTTTAGTTACCAAGTAATTCCAGATACGTAATTACCTAACCATAATTATAGAAAGATTAACGATTGACGGTGAGTAAGATCTTGGAGGTTCCCTCGAATTTTTGATTGGACTTAAGTTCAGATATTAATTACTATACCAGGCGTTTTATGGTTTCTTTGACATGTACTAGTTTTCCATAACTATTACCCTAAAACCGCTCATAAAATATTTATCCATCTATTGATTGAATCCATCAACAACTTCAAGCAACCAGCGATATACTAAAACACAGCTGCGACCCACAAACGTCAAACTCAAACAAATTTATAAGACAAGCAGCTAATTTAAATTAACCTTTAAATCAGGGCAATAATGAATAAAGTAATGCAACAAATGCCCGGGGCATTGCAAAAGCACTTTATGAGCTAATCAATCAACGGGTACAACGAAACCGCCAGGAAGTGCCAATAGCTCTGTCAGAATGATTGAAATACGGTTTTGTATCAACACTAGCGATTTTGCTGTGTATTTTACGATGATTATTTTTCTATGTATAACCCTAAAATTTAAGTTAGATTATAAATTTGTACAAATTGGCAATCGAATTGGCCCGTGTATTGAGTTAAATTTATTTATTGATTAAAATTTAGATTAAAATTTTGTCGCTTGGAATATTATTTAGCAGTTTTAATAATCGGTTAATCTTATTACAATATTAAAATGCATCGCAAGTGGGATCGCTGTTCATGTAATCTATACCATAAGGTTCCTTATCTAAGAATAGTAGTTTTATAATAAGAAGGACTTTATAAACCTACCGGTGCAAACATAATTAAAAGTTGTCTTTAGCGAGTTAGTTTTATTTACTATCAGATATCTAGATGCCATATCGAATCATGTCCATTAGGTCACGTCAGTCATCAAACATCTATCGATAACACCTATCTCGAAACCTCTATCCAATTATATACCGCTCCAATAATCGATCTACCAACAAAGGACGACGCATCGATTTCTTTTATCTGCCAATCAAGTATCGATTTTGTCGATCCGATCGTGTCAGAAACCAATTCTATTTGCGCTCTTATAACTGTATAAGCTTAAACAAAAGGCCGTAAAGCTGTTGCTATAGAAGTTATAATTGCAGTAGCAGTAAATTTGATAGATGAGGAAATAAGTTGGTCGAGTAACGTTGACGGAAAAAGGATGATTGACGGATGATCAGATAGTACACGCTTTAGAGCCGAAGCGGCTTCCGATGGTTGGTCTGAAGTCACTTCCATACATGGTAAAGTTACTACAGCTATTACGGACAATGGAGTTGAACGGTTACGCAGCATTATTGATATAAATAAAATAAAATTCATTTATTTCAGGCTTTACTCATATTTTGTTAGTAACAAAGGTCTTAAAACTATGTTAGTGTACCTATATCTATACAAAAGTTGTGGGAGGGTTTGGTGTCTTTGACTAGATTATAGATGGAGTCCATAAAAACATTGTAATTTTATATTGAAATTAGCTTGTGTCTGCTACTTCGCCTGCATAGACTACGGAATGTCGCCCATGTCCTACTCCGTATACCCAACTACATATAGGTATGCAAAATTTCAAGAAGGTTGGTTGAATAAATAAAGTGTGAAGATGTAATGAACCTACTTTTGCGTTTATAATATTAGTTGGGATTATACCAAGTGATACTAGAGATAAAAGTTAACGCAAAAAGAGAAACAAAATATGAATAATCGAAATAATACATATCTTACCAATGTAAACAATGTAATGTACTTTATTCTATTCTATTTATACTTAAAGATACAATTTTTGGTTGTATATACTACTTCTAAAATATTCGCCATTTATACGATTTTAAAATAAGTGAGACTTTAACGGATTTCCATTTGGTTTTGTTACTGGTCGCTAGGGTTTTGTATTTGTGCTCGAAATATCGCTAATCTCACCTCTTACCACATGGGACTTTGAAAGCTAACTGGTGAAATAAGGGTATGTAATTTGGGTACTTCTGCCCATAACCTACTTAACCATAACGGTAGATAAGCATAAACTCTTTAATTATAATTTTCATCTAATCAGGTAGGTAATATTAACCAATTAAAAGATATTTCAATGAAATAAACATCGCCTCTAAAATAATTACACTCATCAAAAATATAATTCCTTTCTAAAGGTAATGAATATTACTCGATTCTAATTAAGAAATGAATTAGATAAAGTCGCGGCGTGTGACAGTAGTTACCATTAAATAAATTATTTTACCTCTCCATAATCAATTACATAATTTCCACCTTTCAAGATAAAGCAACGAGACAGAAGCGATAAAAAAGCGACGCAAGACAGAAGCGAGATAAAAGGTATTAATTTATAACATACTTTGCGATAGCAATGCAGCGATGGCGGGTGATTCGTTAGGTTTTATCCAGTAGCTGATTGTACATCGCCGTGTGTACGGGTACTGGCAGCAAAACTGGAAATATTTTACAACTACGATGATATTATAAATTCGAAACTAAGTTTGTTACCTCTTCATGCTTTATTTAATACAACCAATATTTTTAAAATTTTACGGAAAAGGGCATAGAGCATACATTCTGTAATCCACGCGAACGAAGTCATGAGCAACAGCTAGTAAGCATATAAAATTTTTACGTTGCTGACTGATTGAGTGACAGATAATGCTCAATTATTGAAACTACTGGTAGATAGGAAGCTGAATTTTGGCATGTAGGTGGATATTATAAGAAGTGAAAGGAGCAATAAGAAAAGATGTCCCGAAATTTCAACCACTACCAATACATAACCGGTATTCTAAAGTGTACGCGGACGCACTCGTGGTAGGAATTTTAAATACGTGATTTGAAGTATGTGAATATGTATACAGAATGTTTTTTCGTTGCCACCCTTAACGTAGGGTACGTACTCTATACATCAAATAAAGTAAGTTTATGCAAAAAAAATATGCTGGGAAATGATGTAATTTTTTTATAAAAATATTTTAATTTTTGTTTGGCCGAAATTTATAGTGTCCAGTGTTTATGCAAGTTTTTTCATAGACATACATATATTAATTATATTTCGTGAAAAAATCTTGTTACGCGCGTCTATGTACATTTATGCAGAAAAACGCAGTCTATTTACTCAACTTGGGACCCTAATATCTTGGGAACCAGACACTTCCCAGGTATGCTTCCATAGAGAAAAATAATCGTGATGATGAGGAGATTCCGTGGTTTTCGCGAACATTGACGACCAAAAATCATCCTGTATACATATAATAATAGTTTTCCTTATTTGTTGACGGTCCATCTATATCAGATGATCGGCAGCCGACCGCGACCGCTCGTAGAGTCACTAAATGATATACTTTTGACAGCAACATAGATATTTCACTCTAGATAATATTGACAGCGGCGTAATCTGCACTCACAATGGACTTAGATAAAAATTGTAATTTATTATCATTAATGAAAATGGTACAGAGGTATTAGTGGATCAGTGCTACCGGTGTGTTTGATTATAAAGGAATTTGAGATGACGGTGATTGATATTAGTTGTCTATGATGGATTTATCTTTTTAATTAAGATTTGGTTGGCTGTACCTTCTTTGAAGTGAACTATTTATAATTCTGCTGATGTATCAAAAAAATTCAGCATTAGTAAATTAACATGTTTGTTTATGATTACTGCTTATTATGCAATGAGTATTTTAAACGCATCCAGAAGAGAATTTTAGAGAGTCAAGAGTAAACAATTCTGAAAACAAATGTTCAGACTATTTATACTGAACACTGTACAAAGATTTCTTTTAAACAAAACACTTGAACAGGCACAGTAACACATACATGATATATTAAAGATCAAAGCGAACGGTGAAAGTGCGCAAATCATTGAAGCCGAGGGTGAGATACCACTTGAGAAATAAATGCATTTAGTGCTTGTTAAACACGAAAAGTAGCTGTATCTTTTGAGTTTTCAAGTGCTTGAGTGATACTTGAATAGCGAGATACATTTAGATATGATCGCGATTAACATGTATTTATACAGGGTGATAGTGACAACCAGGCTAAAATTGATATGCTGACTTCAGGCCATGATAATGAAGCGAAAACTAATAATAATGTTAACGGGAAATTTTAACTACAGCTTATATAATCTATAAACTGTGTAATTACTAAAATCAACAAAAGATTATGAGATACAGTAATCAGAATACTGACCTGTTTTTTGACGAAAAAAAAATCTTTGAGACACAAAGAGACTGATATTGCAAGCATTCTGGATACCCTCCCGGTAGACGGCAACTTTGTGAATAAATTAATGGTTTTATAGGTTCAGTTAATTTTACTAGATAAACTAATACATAATTATTGTAAAATTATAGTTTAATTAATACATATGGAACTGCTTACCAAATCTACACTAAAAAACATACAATACACAGGTACCTGAAAAATGATTTACTACGCGGTATTTTTTCCTCTCGCCCCACTAAGGAACAATCTTCCTAAATGTATGGCTCCGTAACATAAATTTATGAGAACGCTTTCTCTATTTTATCCGTAATCTAGACTTTGTAGTCAACTGAACTATTGTAGGCAATAATTTTAGCACGTGCGCGTTCGTTAGCGGCCGATATATCACGGTAAGCCGAGTGCGCGTAAATCTGCGCTTTGATCCGATGCTCGTGCGCACGTCCTGTTTGCGCTTTGGGAATTGAGGATTTAAAGGAAATAATTTATTTTAAGATATATCTAGTGAAAGTGTTGGTTATAAATTTTACATTTTTGACCTTTATTGCAAGTTATTTTTGATAGTTATATTTATTTCGTTGATTGTTTAACTAATGTGTTTTAAAGGTAGAGAAGAAACTGAGTATACAGCTAAAAGAAGTATACATACTCTTCTTCAGCCTATTGCAGTCCACTGCTGGACGTAGGCCTCCCCCAGGGCTACTGCCACAGGGGGGTTTTGCCCATAGTCACCACGCTGGGCAGGCGGGTTGGTGACCGCAGTGTGATTTTCGGACTACGTTGTCAGTACGGGAGGCGCTGCTGCCCACCTCCCGAAAACCCTTAAACCTTTCTATGAAAAAACTAGCATAAACACTGGACACTATATATTTCGCCCGATCAAGTGATAAAAAAAAAAAATTCCCAGCACTTTTTTTGGCATAAACTTACTTTATTTGATGTATAGAGTACGTACCCTTCGTTAAGGGTGGCAACGAAAAAACATCCTGTATATGTAGGTACATAAACGTACAAAAATAATTTTGTAACAGTAGGTTTAATATAGCCAGCTTTTACTCAGCACAGATTTATATAACTTGTCATAAAAAAATCAACATATTTCTTAAGCCTATTAAAAAATAATAAAAAAAACAATTTAATCACATGCATTACAATCTGAGATTACAATAACCGAAAGGAAGTGGCCATTATGAATCGCGATGATAATCATCATTGACATTAGTACGACGGCCACGTTTCATGATTGTCACGTACCTCCAAGGCCGCTTCCTCGAAGCGACCACCTTCAGGGTATTCCTGGTGGTCCAGCATAGGCAGCAGCAATTTTTATTGACGCAAAAAGTGACAATGAGCACTCAACATAAGATTCGGAGAAACATTTTATGTGAACTGTTTGAATGCTTGATGTGAAATGTTTTGAGTATTTGTGATCTTATTACGTGTATTTCATATTAAAACACTTGCAGTTTTTTAAGTGACTAGGATTATCATATTTGCTTATTACCTATACTTTTTCTTGTGTACTGCATACAATCGACCATTTAAATCCAACTTTTGCCATAAATTGGTTTGGTAGCTATTAGAGCAATTAATTAATTTTGCCGTTCGTCCCACTGGTGGGACGAAGCCTGGTCGGACGAACAGGAATAATCCAATGTTTCAACCGTGAACCTCAAATCGATTTGATCGATATAAAATTTATCTAAGACCCCCGATTACTTTACAAACCTGAAAAAAAAAAACGTCAATGATCCATCTCATAAATCATTCACAGCTAACTCACAGGTATCGCTTGACTCTATCATCCAAAGTCGGTAATTACCTGTAATCATTACAAAAAATCAACACAGTGCAATAACGAACAGACAGACAGACAAGCCCCCCGGGCGTGGTAAGGTATAATTTATGAAAACCACAGTGTGCGATGGGCACCCATTAAATTCAAAGTTTTGTGATTATACCGACGTTATTATCCAAGTAAATTGCCTTGTCGGTCTGTGTATACTCCAAATCTGTATTTATGTGCTCCATAATATAGGCGTTATATGATTTTGATACAGTAGAGAATTGACCATTGCACGCTTTGAAAAAAGGGGCTAAATAATGTGATGCGATTTTTTCAAATAAACTGCTAAATGCACTTTTTAGTATATGTCTGTATGTACCTATATGTACCTGACATCAAACACAGGACCTTCAAACCAGATATAAAATAAAAATACAATTAAAATTTTAGTAATAGGGCGTAAAGAAGTAAATAAAAACTTTATGCAACTGACATTATATTGGTCAACAGCTGTAACATCACCACGGGGTGTTAAGGATCTGATTACCGCTTCAAAAGGTCCGCAACTACATACGTATTAGGTCCTGTTTGACAAGTCATAGTATGAAGTAACATGTGGTTTACAGAAGGTAGAAAATTATGTACAACACTGTTTTTCATGGGATGAGGTAATGATAGTTTTACAACTATAATTGCGGGCTTGGATCCTTCATTAGTTAGAACCTAAATATGTGCTAGTTTTAGAGCACAGGCGACGACTAATATATTCTAGAAGATGTTTGTGCTACTTTGGTATATATAGGTATGGTTAAGTAAAATAACCTAATAGAATTTCAGCTTTCGGCACTTACAATTTAAAGAGATAAATACGATTTACTATCTTAAAGTTTAGAACAGTTTCAAACGTATCAACTATCACTATCACAATTCTAGCTACTGGACTTTCGTGAATTGTCTATGTTGGACTGTGAACTGTACAAACTAAATTACTCGTTCAATTACACTATAGCCAAGTTAGACTTGTTAGGTTTAATTAATTTATCGTTGTCGGCCATTTTGCGAAATCATTTTCAATTGAAAAAAATTTCCGCTTTACTCCATTTGAATTTATGGTATCCATTATAAAGTGTTGTAATTATTTACTATATTATTATAATGAATAAACTATTTCGCATTATATTAAGCTTGTATTGTATATAGGATGACTTAGGTAACTGTTAGGTAGGTAGTATTAGGTAGGTATATATCTTTTACAATAATCAAGTTTCAGACAGTACAAGACCCCGAAGCATACGCAAAGTGAAGTTCTTATAACAACGTAATAAAGATCTCTCAGGCTACTGTAAGCTAAATCACTGATAATTTACACCCACTATGAAAAACATAGCTGCGAGGTGTCGGCAGAGTAGAGTTTGTACCACCCCTGCCTGCCCGTGGGTATCGCACGAAGCGATTAAGGGTTTCCGGGAGGTGGGCAGCAGCGCCTTCCGTGTTGACAACATAGTCCGACTGCTGTCACCAACCCGCCTGCCCAGCGTGGTGACTATGGGCAAAACCCCCCTGTGCCAGTAGCCTTATGGCGTGCCCTGGGGGAGGCCTACCTCCAGCAGTAGACTGCAATAGGCTGGAAAAGATGCAAAACGCGCGGTCATAGGATCTCTCCATTTCCGAAACACAGCCGTATGTATAGGTATATAGGGTGTAACAGAAAGGGTATGAAAAGCTATATAAATAGCCCACTATAGAGAACCTATTTCCAAAATTTGAGACTCGTAATCACATTTTCATTTTTCAAGATTGTATGAACATTCCTGAGATATTTAAAAATTTTCCATACTATCGGGAAAAATAAACATGTGATTTCGGGTCTCAAATTTTGTGGATAGGTTCTCGACAGTGGGCTATTTACATAGCTTTTCCCTTAACATACCCTTTTTGTTACATCCTGTATATGAGATACCCACAGTACGAGTATAACTATAATTAAAATTATAACAATACACAGTATGTATCCATTATTTTAACCTTTATTTTAATATAACAGAACCCTCATCAATAATTTGAGGTGAGCTCGTCATTATGTCGTTATTTGTCGGGTTAATGGTTAATCAAAACCCACCAATCACGGCGTCGGACGCCGGCCTTACTGTTTAGTAAAGTCCCGTGCACATTGATTTATAAAATATATATAAAAAAAGAGATGGTAAAATTCATCATCCGAGTAATTGACCCGGTAACTCAGTGGTAAGTGCACTGGCACGGAATGCAGAGGTCGTGGGTTCGATTCCCACCCGGGTGAGGATTTTTTTCCGTTTCTTTATTAATACATACATACCTACATACATATAATCACGCCTTCATCCCTTACGGGGTAGGCAGAGCACCAAGGGCTGATAGAACCACATGGTGCCACTTCTGACCAATTTTGAGGGTATAGTTGAGATGTACAAGACGTTCGGTTAGTAGTGACAGGTGATCAGCCCATCGCCTACAAAACACCAATCAATACCCTCTTGTCCCTCTACTGACTTGTACAGTATGCCCGGGAAGAGAAGCAGCTGTAGTATTATACTTTTTTTTTCACTCCCAGAGCAGCATAGAAGATTTTGTAAAATATTAATTAATTACAAAAAAAAATTAGTAGCGTCGATGGTTAAGGCGTGGGTTCGATTCCAGTCACGAGCCTGTCTACCACTGAATTTATTTCATGCACGCATATTACTCATAATATACCTACTAAAATTGACACTTTAGATATTCCCGAGGAGGGTTAGCGTCTGGCAGGCAGGCGTAAAATAAATTCTTTGGTTGGCAATGTGAGTTACGGAGGAAACCATATAGCCCCTACCCCATAACTAATGGCAGAAAGATTATGAATAATATAAGACATACTATATGATTATCTGTAAAACGGAATCGGAATTGAGCAATTGCCTAAGTTCTCTTTGTTAATAATGTATACATTTTGAAAATAATAAATATACGTGATTGATAAGCAAATTATTACAGTCATTTTTGGCTTGACAATCTGCACCCTAAATTTCCTTTAAACTTCTCTCATCTTCCTTCTTCATAAAATTGTATATCGTCCGAATATAAAATTTAATTAAAAACTTCTAGCAGAAATAAAAAAAAAACTAGTTTACACAAAATCGCTCGGCATTATGTACGCGTCCTAACCACCTGTCACGTTCTCTGTAAAATTGTCGGCGTGTCGATGAGTGATGGGTGAACGAAGGTAATGAGTGTGCACCCTGCCTTATTTGTTGCATTCATGGAGTAAGGACACAGAGGAGGTGGCCCAACAACACTTACATACCTATACACGGCTGTGGTCCCAAAATGGTTCAGCCATAACTGCAGAATGACAAGGAGATCCTGCATCGCGATTACCATGTCGGGGCCAGGTACAAGTAACCAGTGTCAAGTTGCTAGCTCATCGCCTGAGAGAACACCCCTTAATTCTCAACCTCTCAACTCGTCGAATGTTAATAACATTAACATACATAAGTTAGGCAGAAGCGTGCAAATAACATATTCAATTCTCACTGGTTAGGTTAGGTTGGGTTAGAACTAACATAAGAACCCCAGTTGCCGCAAAAGTTAGGTTAGTTTAGTCTAAATATTGAATTGTATCAGGCGTCACTATTCGGAAGTTCAAATCTCTATTGAGGGATCGCCCGCCACCGGGCCCTATACCCTCCATATGTCGATTAAAATTTTAATTGGTTTTCGGATTAGCAACTATGTATTTATGGTTGCATGCTAGGTGCTTGGATCTGGCTTCTCGTTGCGACTGTAGTGTCTTGTGTTCGTGATCATGAGTAGGCAGATCCGAGGGTCAGCGGAGGGTATAGGGCCCGGTGGCAGGCGATCCCTCAATAGAGATTAGTTTAGTCTGTCATTGGTTTATACGGCGCTGCGTCAGCATCTCCTCATGACACTTCCTACATTGTTGAATTGGCTCCAAATCACCGTAGCAGCGGTAATCAGGTAAAAATTGGGCATTGTGCGGTGTGGTTGGAAACTCGGTGTAAAGATAAGTGGCGGCCTGTCTTGTAAAGACGCCGAATGAAATTGAAAATTGCAAATACGCCGTCCATTTTGTTAGAGAGCTGTAATTTTTAGAATTAGGTTTGTCAAGTTCCTGTATGATATATCGATGTGCTGAGCATGTCTCTAAGAATATTTAAACTCGAGATTTATTTTTAGTTTTTAGCATATAATTAAAAAATCGTCACATCGCATTACATTTTGATAACCAAAAGTTCTGTAGCGTAAATTCATCCAGAAAAAGTACTCTAAAAAATATGAGTAGTTCAATAAAATAGATATTTTCCATTTCAGGTGGGGCGTCAAATTCGTAAATATCTAAAGATACCAAGAAGTTACATTGACACACAAAAACCATCAGACATGATGTAGTGTTTACACTAGGCGAGTACTCGAGCGAGTCACTCGACCGCCGCGGTAGCGATGCTCCGTTGTTTTGACAGGCTGCTGGCTGCGCTGCGTAAACAGTGTCGAGTGTACGAATATTGTTGTACGGCATTGTGAAATTTGAGAATAAGGATGTGACTTTATCGATAATAAATATAAAATTAATATTCCAGGCTGTAATTTAAAAGTTCAAATAAAAACTTTTCTAATAAACT
Source organism: Carposina sasakii (assembly GCA_014607495.2). Classification (NCBI taxonomy): domain Eukaryota; kingdom Metazoa; phylum Arthropoda; class Insecta; order Lepidoptera; family Carposinidae; genus Carposina; species Carposina sasakii. The sequence goes on from CP053156.1 coordinate 13,976,338, forward strand.
AGTTATTTAGCATTCAAAATAAGAATCTATCATGACATATATGTGGCTAATGACAAACACAGTACATTTTAAAATAAGAAAAGAGGTGTCGCCGGTCCGAGTTTATTTTGGTCCGAGTCGCTCGACACATTCATAAATAGAACACACGGCTTAGTGATCCCACAGTCACGATCAGTAAATATTGGACAGATGTTATCAGATATGATGATAACAACTGGTAGGTAAGCACCTACATAAATATCAACAAAGCTATAATCGATACATCATCATCATCATCATCAGCCTATTGCAGTCCACTGCTGGACGTAGGCCTCCCCCAGGGCACGTCACAAGACTGCCATGGGAGGTATTCGCCCATAGTCACCACGCTGGGTAGGCGGGTTGGTGACCGCAGTTTGTATTTCGGACTATTATACTAAACCCTTAATCGCCTCGTACGATACCCACGGGCAGACATAATCGATACATATCACATTATTAAATAATCGATAGAGTACGCACACCGCATCCATCTCTAGCAACCCAAACACTTGACATGCACTCCATGATCGATGGAGTCCCGCATCAGGTAATCGTGTTTACGTAGCCAACACTTGAACGTTTTTATTAAATCCCCGGGTGGTCAGCTACTGTCTATGTGTAATGATGTAATGTGAACGCACAATATTTTATGCCCCTTACAGTTGCGTTGGGCAAATTAAAATTACTTTGTTTGCTATTTAAATGAACTTTATTTACATCAATATATTAAATACCGATTTAAGACCTTATTTTGTGCAAAAGAAGTTCCTTCTATGCTGCTCTGGGAGTGAAAAAAAAAAAGTATAATACTACAGCTGCTTCTCTTCCCGGGTATACCGTACAAGTCAGTAGAGGGACAAGAGGATTTTGGTGTTTTGTAGGCGATGGGCTGACCACCTGTCACTACTAACCGAACTTGTAGATCTCAACTATGCCGTCAAAACTAGTCAGAAGTGGCACCGTGTGGTTCTATCGGCCCTTGGTGCTCTGCCTTACTCGTAAGGGATAAAGGCGTGATTATATGTATATGTATGTTGATTAAGTTAAAAGATCTAAGACTAAGTATAGCATCCCACAAAAACTTATATTATTTAACTGTGGAATCCATAAATAAACATTAACTAATCCTATATCTTAGCATCAATCAGGCACAAATTTGGTTGTTATAAGAAAAACTTTATACAAACATTCTTTTACGACTGTATTTTCATGACTTTTTAGCCTGAGCTGTCAAAATTAAGCCCACTTAAACACAATTTACAGCACAGTTCATGAGCATCTTTTTAAGTTGATTGCGTGTTGGCGCCTGCAACTCATTAACGGCATAAGGCTCATAAATTTGTATTATTTACGGCGAAAGTGTAAAACCGCTTAATTGCCGCTGAAGAACATCCCAAGCATCCGTTTCTCGTTAAATGTCGAGGATTAGGGCTTTTTAAGAACTGTTAAAAAACAATCACGATATTTTTATGTTTGATCGGAGTTTTCGAGTTTGATTGACATTCTCTCAGGCGATGAGCCAGCAACTTGTTACCGGTCATTTAAATCAGTACTAGCTATGTTAAACGTGGCTGACTGTGGCATCTCCTTTATGATCCTGCAGTTTTGTCTACCCCATTTTGGAAACAAAGCAGTGTATTTATGTATGTATGTATGTACCTATGTTAGCCGGATTTGTCTTTTACATATTTTTTTTAATAAAAAAAAAGTAGTGACATGTATTTATAAATTAGTTTGAGAACAAAATCTGAGAGCAAAGGTGACCTAATTTTTAATACTGAATAAAAACTGTAAATAAGAATGATGCTTTAAGGTCATAAAGTTCCAACATTTATTGTTATAAGTTACATCACTTCATCTAAGATTACAGAGGATTAAACTATATTGAATTTGCATTTGAGCCCTAGATTTTATTTGGATTGAAACCTAAAAATTAAAATATTTACTAGAACTATCCTTTGCCATATTTTTCTACGGTTCTAGTTCAATCTGATATTATTCATCATCTTCTTAAAATTATTTCGAAATATTGCCAAAAAGGCTAAAGCCTTAACACTACCTCAAAATTCTCTCTAAAAGAGTTTGTATTAGAATTTGTCCATTGCTCCGCTGACTTAAACTGAAATCTCTATTTTTTCTTTTGTAAAGTTAAGTCTTAAGAGCAAAAAATGTTAATCCTTATCTTAATGCCTTACACTCCTCACTTAAGCCATGTATCTTCAGCTGAGATCAATTTAGAAATCTCAAGTTTGGATAACATCGACTCAATATAGACTTAACGACAAACCTAGTGTCACCCACAAATTTAAGACGTACTACAAAAAGATAAGGCTTAAATGTGAATAAATAAAAGTATTGCTGATTTAAAGGTTCATACTTATTTGGGCTATGATGGTGACGTAGCCAGTAACGTCACCAAAAAATTTACGCTAACTTACTGAAATTGCAAAGCTAATCTTAAATAGATATTTCATTGCCTTCATCTATGAAAGAACAATATCATTTATGAAGTTTTAACTTTAAAGCACATTGTTTTGCTTTATAATGCTTTTGCCTAAATAGCTTTGCAAGATGCTTAAGTGACTCTGCAAAATATGTGGAAAATAACATTGCTTAAAAATGTATGGGTATAAGACTATATAGGTACTTACAATTTTTTATATACATACCATATGTATATAAAAAAATTGAACATAAAACTTATAACAACTATATCTACAAAATATTGCACACATTCATTATAGACTTATCATTTTAACCGTTTACTATACTATATGCAAACGCTCCTGGCACGCGCTGTCATATAACGTTCTATGACTGCGTGTGCCAGGAGGGTTGGCGTATACGAGTAGTATAGTATCGCTTTTCTTAGACTAAGCAACGTATCACAACACTACAATGTGTGTGACAATAACCTCTATGTGTATTTCGTGTGGTAGCACAACGCATCATGGTAGCATGACCAATAGCGTCACCATAGTTAGTTTATGTGATAGCACCTTAACACCGTTCTCACAAAACGACTTAATTACAAAAAGCGCTTTAAAAACCGCCGCCGCCACACTTGAGTACCGTTGTGTTATCTTCAAACTGTAACGTAATTCACCGCTTTATCGATATGTCGACACATGGGATGGAGCGGTACTTTGACGCTAATTTTCAAGTATTTTTTCTCCTTTTTTTCGTTATCTCGGTAGCAAAAAGGTTTCTGTCGTCAAATAAGGATATATAAATTAGGGGCAGTCAGAAAGACTTTTTTAAAATATTTATATCCTCAATATTAGAACTTCAGCATCAAGTTAACATTGGACTTGTGGACGCCCGCGAATTCGTCCGCGTAGACTACGGAAAAACAAAATGTCGAAATTATCCGGGATAAAAAGTAGCCCATATGTTAATCCAGGGTGTCAGCTAACTACGTTCAAAATTTTATTAAAATCGCTCCAGCCGTTTTTACGTGAAAGAGTAACAAACATCTATCCATCCATCCATTCATACTTACAAACTTCACGTTTATAATATTAGTACGAGTATATACGCCTTTATTCCTTACATCGTCAAGGCTCATTTGTAAAAGTTTAACAATAAACCTGAGCTAAAACATCGTTAACTTTTCAAAACTAGCCTTATATCAAAAGCCTGAAAACATAAGAAGCAGTAAAGAAACTTGAAAGTGACACTGTTATAATAAAGTCCATGCACTTCATCACTTGTTAGCATGTCTGAACCCACCTTTACGTCTTACAATACCACAAAGTTAATCAATCTCGTGACAGCGTCGCTATAATCTACGCGGGCAAGCATACTAAAAAGGAAATTGTGTAGTTTCAGCATTTTCCGCTAGTAAAGATAAGTTTGTGGCACTCTACATCGTCCATCATAGTCTCAGATGATTGATATAGCTTTTTCACCCGCGACCAAGCTTTCTTCTAATGTACACGTGACATAACAACTACATCCTCTCTACAGGCAATATAAACCTTTATCAACACCACTGCTAAGCTCTTTTTTATCTGTATCCAGACCCGTTTTAAGCTGACTAGTCAGGCAAATGAATTTGAGTTTAAATATCGAGGTGTAAGGTTAAGTTTCGTGTTGGGAGATATTCGTTATTCTGTAAGGTTTACCAACTTTGCACACAATGAAAAGCGATGACTTTGAGAACGTTTTTGTACCAGTGATGGATATGAGGCGGCTGGCAATTCCATATTGATTCTTTCAAGTGTTGATTGCTACTGGATAGTGGCTCAAAAGAATATAATAAGAATGGCAAATGTATTCGACGCGGTCTCTTTAGAAGAGTTTTTGAATGAGCGGAAACGAAAGTTGACAATGTTGAGGCTTCGGAGGATTTGTTTTGAATTTCAAATCGTGTATAATGAAATTCGTGTAAAAAGAGAGGCATCATACAGATTAAGGTAAGAAGGTAAGACAAGCTTGCAAAGAAAAGGTAAGTACAAACTTCCACGGTTAATCTTGAGAAATTTCAAAATTTTAAACAAAAGAATATTTTTTAAAGAAAGCTGAGAAATTTTTTACTTAACACTCCTAGTATCTACAATCCCCTAGTTTTCACAACTCAATAGATGCATGTCGTTAATTCTAACAATTTGTACCATGCCATGAGTATTAAAATAGCTCCACAATAAGACAGCCCATAATTAAGGACAATAATAGTGTCTGGTCGACAGATACACGCTGACGATACGATACCTTCGAGGCATAATTACACGTTAAAAAGGTAAATACATGTGGTAATACTATCATTACAGACAGATGAACAAACCACGGTACAGAGATAATTATACGCCGATTTCATACATGTTAATGTCACATCGAAACTTTTAAAGAACAATCAGCCATATACCTACAATATTTAACTCACAATAATATTTAATTTAATCCTACTAATATTATTAACGCGAAAGTTTGTGAGTATGGATGGATGGATGAATGGATGGATGGATGTTTGTTACTCTTTCACGTAAAAACGTCTGGAGCGATTCTAATCAAATTTGGTATTGAGTTAGCTGACCCCATGGATTAATTAATACATAGGCTACTTTTAACCCTGAGAAAATATTTTTATCCCGGATAATTTCGACATTTTGTTTTTTCTGCAGTCCACGCGGACGAAGTCGCGGGCGTCCACTAGTTTGATATATTTTTATCAATAGAAGTAGTTGAGGCCTATGAACTATCTTAACAATTTGCTTAACACCTAGATAATATAACAATACATGATGTTATACCCTCTTTGACAGGTTATATAAAGACGTTCTAGTCTTTCTACACAGTGGACAGACGGAGTGGGTGGTCTCAGTAATTAGTGTGCTAGTTGAGAACTTGGTAACAGAATGAAATATGCATGCAAACTCGGATTTGCATTTGTTGTGGATGGCTTGGGTGTTGGTGGCACAGTGGACATTCCTGTCGAAGATTTATTTTAACTCACTTGGACTAACAAATAGAAAACTAATGAACAAATGAAAATAAAACTACATTCATGAGTCAGCAGATAAATTCAAAGTTATCAATAGAACTTTGGATAAGGGACTCGTAACCATTCTAACAGATATTTAGACGACGACATTTTTCACTTTTTTTTATATACACTTGCGAAAACTTTCATAATTAGTGCTATTGAGCTACAAAATGTAGCTTAGTTGTGTTTGTTAGCTGTTGGTCATTGGCCGAGACGTCATTATCATCATCATTTACAGCACTGGGAAGTCCACTGTTGGACATAGGCCTCCCCCAACAACCTCCACTCCGACCGGTCGGAAGCAGCCTGCATCCAACCGACGCCCGCGACCTTGGCCAGGTCGTCCGTCCACCTCGCTATGTCGGTCAAGATGTAATTTTAATAAATTGCCATGTTTTAATCACTATGGTGTCATGTTATTCTATTATCAGTATTTGCGAAGTTTCCCCAAAAATTACCACAAACCGAAATGCAATTTAGTCCCCAGGGTCCTTGAATGATAAGTTGCTACCAAAACAATACCAACTTTTTTAGTTCATCAGCTGTACTTCGCCCTTCAGCTCACTGGACAGCTGCACGTCAGCCCTAATGATCGATTGTCCTCGTTGCATCCTTCAATGCAAATATCGCCTATCCCAGTGTTGTGATACGAATGTGACGGATTTACGAGATTTGCTCGTATTAAACTTTCTTGCCTTGAAATAGGATTATAAAATGTACCTAATATAAACTGATTTAATAAATTTGCATATACTCGTTGGAGAATCTTTGGAACTAAGTTCTTTAACTGGATTTGTTTTAGGAGATAATTATGTGCACACATACATGAAAACACCGAGAAGTAATCAGAAATCATGGACACTCCCAGACCACATAAAGCTATGTGGACTCCTATTTTCTAATAGTTCTGCAGATACACTTGTTTCATAATGTTGACTTTGAAGATATTTACTGCTCGCTTGTATTGGTTGATAAGACTTTTTCTCGAGAATATCTTCGATTTGATCAGAGAAGGTCTGGCGTATTCTTTACTTCCAACTTTTCTTTGCACTCTTCCGTTGTTCCCTTTTTTGTTAGTCTACTTTAAATCATTCTCTCCAAATGCTTTAACCACCTTAATAATGTTAGGAGATAACTAAGAGAAATAGTAATAAGAGATAATTTTGGTTCTTGATTGTCATTTTTTGTCGGTACTAATGAGGAAATTACCAATACGTTAACCGAGTTATGGAACATAGGGTTTATGAGTATTCTTAATAGGATAGACCTTGAAGATTATATCGCCACTGCCTTTGAAGTTTTCAAACTGCATTAATAAAAAATTTCCATTAATCTTTGTCTCTTCCCATTATTCTATTAGAATCTCTATAAATCTCCGTCTAACATTCAGACAGTAGTCGCATTGTTCATCCTTCCGAAATGTTTCCCCGTATCTAAATTTCATCTCGATGACTCCCTTAATTCCTTAGAATCGATTCCGCCAAAGGAGAAGTGCCGCTTGAATAAATATAAGCGAGAACGCATCCAAGACATCCGCCGACAAAACCAAAACTAAGTCCAAAAATGTCAACTTTGTCCACGTCAAACTCCTCGCGGGTGGGGACCGGTAAAAAGCGACATTCTTCAAACATCTGACTGTCCGCTAATTTCGTATGCTGAAAGCGCTGCACGAGAGCCCTCTATTATTATTTCAATCAAAGATAATTGGACACTTGTCGCCATAAAAAGCGGAATCGCTGATTGGTACGACTCGGGACGCGGCGCTTTTGAGTTTAGAATCTTTCGACTCGAATTTCAAATGGTTCGAGGCCTCAAAGCAGTTCTATTCATGCTGCCAATGCCGTGCCTGGCTTTGAAAGGTCCATAAAGACGACAATGGTATGACAGCTACTTGTCTTTGAGATCTAATTAAATATCGGCTTCTCGCGTTTAGGGCGACCAAATATGGACTTTGTGAGAATGGATTCCTACCTTATTTATGGCTGTGGAAGTGATTTAATTTTCTTATTCAGCGAATAATAAATTTACTTTGAACTGACGTCCTTATGTTTAAATTCTTTAACCTTTAAGAAAATACTCGCCTACACTGTGTTTTATTTAACCAGAAAATACTATTTTATTTACCTGTAAGTACTTATTTTACTTGATGAAAATGACATTGACACAAAAATATCCAATTTCAAAAAAGTACAACAAAAGTGTCAAAGTTCCTTTGAACAAATTTTTATTCATTATTTATGACTAAAATTATGACAAACAGAACATTTCATTCATAACAGCTGGGACCACCCAAGCAGGCTTAAGTCGTAACTTTTTACTTCCAGGTATATAAACAATTACAAAATTACATGCGTTTTGGCGTCAACATTTATCACTTGAAAGTACTTTTATATCGGAATTCGGAATGTCATTTTGGTATTGATTTTAAACATTATTGTAGAAATGCCGAATTTTATATATTTTAACTGATATAGGTAAATGTAAAACTCAATTATGTAAATATAATATAAATAATATAAATTTTGCATATCACTGTTATTGGAGGTACTTTCATTTATAATAAATAATAAACAAATTAGGTATAATAAAAAATAATATCCAAGTACACGTTTGTGCGAATTTACCCAAAGATTTGCATTAAAAAAATATATTATCGTAAAAATATTTTACTACCTACTTTCCCCATCATAAAAATAAAATTCCATCTAATCAAAGACTGTAACGACGTGTCTCTACCTATTACAGAAAATTAAAAATGTAATCACAACAATGTTAATATCCTGTTGGCGCCATCGATTCGTTATAATAGACCAATCATTTGTCATATTTTCGACGTCCAAATTCGGCCAATTTCGCACTTAGACCCCTTTAATCATTAGAGTCCCATATGAAGGTTCTGTTCCCAATCGGCGCCCCGATTTCCGAGGCATATAATTTTTTCTTTTTTTTATCCATGGCATGATAAAACGATGAGCTAAGCCGTTACATGTGTAATCGTAGATTTTATTTTGTTTGCGAATTAACCACAGGCAGACATGCTTTTTTGACATGAAATGATAAAGACGCATCTGATAGACTGAATTTTGAAATTAAAGGTGTTTTTTAAACTCAGTACTTATTGTAAACTCAGCTTTGCGTGGCGACGATGCTTGCAAAAATGAATAATTAAAAAATACATATAGAGCGAGATACCTATATATAACAAAACGAGAGCTTCTTCCAGCAGTAAAATCACTAATGCGGCTTTTAGACCACCAAGCAAAGGGCATGATCATTCAGGTTAGTACAAATTACATGTTATTTAGTCTGAGAGCCGAAAAGGGAGTTGGCGCCTCGTTCAGACGGAAGGAAGGATCAGACATTGCCGAAGACAGGGGCGGGGTTAGAACGAATTTGTTTTTAATTTATAACCGAACGTATATTAGAAAGCGGGGAATCGAGAAAGTTCTGTAATTTGAAGGGTATTTACATGATGGATGGATATCATATTGAAGGCAAAAAATCCTAATGGTATTAATTTATTTGAAATTCTTGTTAAAAAAAATAGATGCTCTTGTATAATACCTATGCTTATAATATTTAACTTTCGGTAAGATTATTATATCAGTAAAATCACGTCTCGCACATAAATGAAAGTAATAAGGATTACAACCTTAACTTTGAACATTGATCTCTTAAAAAAAAAAAAATACTACGTAGATTCGTGCATCTTACAAATTAAATAAATTACACGCTCACACTCACATTGTGCTCGTAAATATACCAAATTGTGCGATTCCGAAGGAGATATAAGAAAAATATACTTAGGTAGGTACTTAAAAAGACGTTGCTTACGTTATTGATCCTGCCATCCGTTTCATGGCAGTAATTGCATAACATAATAAAAGCTCTCAAAAATATCGAACCATCTAAATAAATTATACCGCCTCATCAAATTATTAATAAAAAAAAATCATCTAAATCCGTGTCTGCGATTCAATCGGAAACCACATAATAACTAGAATTACGTTATTAGACCTCTGTCTGTAGTTAACTTAAGTATTTTTACTTAAGACCTTAAGCCGGCCCTGTAATGACCTATACTTACTGCTTGAATTGCTCTTAAGTATAGCTTAGGTAACTATAAGTTGGGAACATATCAACGGCTTACAGTAACCATTCGTTTTAAGTATACTTTTTGATTCTCAAGCTTATCAAATAATGTCAGGTTGGTACCTATATTTATTATGGTTTACTGTATTTATTACAATTTCGTGATCATGTCTGTCATTTTACGAGTCGTAAGAGGTGTATAATTAAGAGTTTTTTTATTGTGCTTACCGCAAAACTTTTATTTGTTCAGTGCAGTAGAAAGTCTAGACTACTCTTAGTAGGAGGTTGTTAAGTAAACTTTGACCGTATTTGTTCCTGCCCTTATGCCATTATTTATGGAGTTGGTCATGTTGCCGATTGGTTTTACAGCTGGCTGCCTGCCTGACGCCAACCTTCCTCGGGTATAACCTTCCTCAGATATTCCAGTATACTTTTATTTCGTGAAAATGCCGTTCTGTTCTAGTTTAAGCTCTTGATGTAAGCCTTTCTCAAAACTCAGGGCTTCCTTCTACCCTGGAAAAGAAAAGGCTATGTGTCCTTTTTTAATCCGTTAAATTTCCCGCCACCGAACACAAACGTCACGTTCCATGCATGCAGCTCATGCACTTGCAGGCGGCCATCTTGATTAGGGCGGAGTCACACGCTCCGCCCACCGCACGCCTCGCGAACTTGTAACTTTTGCTAATCACTCAGCTACGTGTTATGGCGCCCTGGTACGTTCGTGTTTTTTTTTAATGGCTGATAATGAGTGGTAATTCATTACATACTGTTCAGAATAATTGATATTTACAAGTTTCTTTGGCAGTGGTAGTAGTCGTCGTCGTCGTCAGCCTATTGCAGTCCACTGCTGGACGCACAGCCACATAATGTAATAGTTATTGTAGGTAACAACCTAATTTGACAGATATTGTACATTCATGTTTTACAACATTATCACCAAGTACCGCTTCTATATTTTTTTGTACTACATACCTAATATCCAAATTTTAATAGGCATACACTACGGTCAGTGGCTATGGTAAAGTCTACGTTTTCTGCAGTTTCTATTTTATATGACAACAATTTTCTCTGTTTACTAATTTGAGTAGAGGACTATCAATTTATTTATTTGTGTTTTCGTACATTAAGATTTTTATTTCCTGTCAAGTTTATTTTCTCTATTCTTTCCCTGACATATTTTTATGTTGGTAATACACGCCAACCCCAAATATCCATTCCGTCAAAATCTATTTTAGCCGCCAGGTGTACGAAATTCGGCGTAACACAGGAGTCTCGCATCTCATCATTACGGACAGACAGACAGACAGTCAAGCAATAACTCAAAGGCGGCGACATCAAAGGCGGCAAGTTCAGACGCCGCTGAAATGACTTGTTTCTCAGTTAGCTTAGTGTAAACAGGCCGGCAGAGTGCGTTCCACCGTATAGTTCCTTTGGATGATGGCGTTAGTAACTATGTGTGTGACTACATTTTCTGTGTAGTGATATACAAAAAATGTTAGTTCAAAAATCAGGCATAGCAGTTATTGTATGAAACGGACTCTACATCAAAGACGCCGATAGGGTGGGGAAGTGTCGATATTAGTTTCGATGTTAATGTCAATATATTCGATATCGATCGATTTCTTTCATAATAGTAAAATATTTAGTAATAGCTTATCGTGGTCAATGATTAAGAAACGTTTTAAAAGATTAACTAAGATAATTATGTGATAACTATAAAGTCAATAAAGGGATTAGGACCAAGATTCTGGAGTTTTTGAATTATGTTATTCAATTATTATATAGTCTTATTTAACAAATTTTGATAATAAATTGGTTTACTTCCAAATTTTATTTATACCTATTGCAGTAGATATATTATTTAATAATATTATTTTTAATGACTTCACAACTAAAGTTGATATTTTTAGTTAAAGAAAATATAAGTAAACAAGACAATGATTATAATAGTAAACTAGAGAAGAGAAAAAATGAAAGTCTAGTCTTTTTTTAAGCCGGCAAGGACTTGTAAAAATGATATGATAGCTATTAATTAAAGGTATTATCTATACAGAATGATTTTTGGTCGTCAACGTTCCCGAAAACTGCGGAATCTCCTCATCATCTTGATCATTTTTCTCCATGGAAGCATACCTGGGAAGTGTCTGGTTTCCAAAGTTGAATAAATAGACTGCGTTTTTCTGCATAGATGCACATAGACGCGCGTAGCAAGATTTTTTCACGAGAAATAATTAATATTTGTCTATAAAAAAACTAACATAAACACTATAAATTTCGCCCAATCAAGTTATTTAAAAAAAGTATTTTTTCCCAGTACATATTTTTTTGGCATAAACTTACTTTATTTGATGTATAGAGTACGTACCCACGTAAGGGTGGCCACGAAAAAACACCCTGTATAGATATAAATTATCGACATAAATAATACAACCCTATCTAAAAAAATCAGCGGCGAGCGGACGTGGCGGCACCAAATGATTTTACAGCTTCTTCCCTTAATTTGTCAGGAACAATATTTATACAAAGCCGGGGGGCATGATTAGTTTAATGAGCAGCCAAAACTATCTATTAACCGGCGCCTGTGCCGCATCAAACGGACCGACTTTTTCATGATGACCAACCTTTTTGATCTAAACCTTTTTATGTTTCAAATTTAATGATAGCGTCTCGTTCGTAATTTGAAGTAGGATTTTACGCTTTGCGGTTATTTTTAATATCATAAGTGGGCGAAAATGTTCATTTCCGGTGATTGCAGAAATAGATCTTTTTGATGATTGCTATGGATTTTGCGGAGGATCTGTAATAATGTGGTGCCGCTGCCGTGGGGCAAAAAAGGTTTGTGGTTTTAGAAACCTTGCTAATAGGTCAGGCGAGCCGTTTTGCTTGTCAAAATAAATCATAGCTGTCAGACGGTTTACTCGTATTTTGAGCACGTGAAATGTGGTCGTTGATTTGGTTAATTTTAATGGGTGAACTATTTTTAAAATATTTTTAGAGTTTTTAAGGGTTACGAGATCGGAGTTTGAGCAACTGAAGCATACTCCTTTACTGCCACGGCTGTCCGCCTGTGGAATGGTCTGCCGCTGGCTATTCGTGAATCTTCCTCTGTAGAGGTGTTTAAGACCAGAGTATACGAGTTTTATTTTAAAAAGCAGGTCATGAAGATATTAAGGAATGTTGAGGTTTACGTATAATAGTTGTATTAGCCGCATGGTGCCGGCAGAGTAGAGTTTGTACCACCCCTGTCTGCCCGTGGGTATCGTACGAGGAGAATAAGGGTTTCCGGGAGGTGGGCAGCAGCGCCTTCCGTGCTGACAACATAGTCCTAAAATCACACTGCGGTCTCCAACCCGCCTGCCCAGAGTAGTGACTATGGGCAAAACCCCCCCATGGCAGTAGCCTTGTGACGTGCCCTGGGGGAGGCCTACGTCCGGCAGTGGACTGCAATAGGCTGAAGAAGAAGGATCTGTGGCATGAGGTCGATTTACTTTTAGTGTTTTGTGTGTCTAAGCTGTACGTGTAAACTTGTAATAAAATAAGCTAACGTTATTAATTAAGAATATATTATTAAAAAACATAACATTGATGAAGATTAGTTACATTATTATACAGTTTAATATTGTCCTTTACTGAAATTAATGATCGTGATAGGGACCGAAAAATGAATCGGCGATGTCCCTAAAAAGACAGATTATTTATATTCTACATTATAAGTAAAATATTGCAATTAATTTTATGTATGAAACTAGTGGCCCGCCGTCGCTTCGCTTCGGTACATCCTCTAAAATTTGGAATTCTCGTTTGTCCCGTTCCCGTGGGAATATCAGGAAATATGTTCTCAGTGCTTCCTTACACTCCCTACCGAATATACCTGCCATATTTCATCATTTTGTGTCAAGTGGTCTTCGTAAAAATTGAGAATTTCCGTTTGTCCTGTTCCCGTGGGAATTTCAGGAAATCCGTTCTTAGTGCTTCCTCACATTCCCTAACGAATATACATGGCCGTTTTCTGATTTATATGTATAACGGTTTTCGTAAAAAAAATTGAATTCCCGTTTGTCCCGTTCTGGTGGAAATTTCGATAAATATTTGCTCAGTGCCTCCTCACACTCCCTACCAAATGTCATCATTACATTGTGTCAAATGGTTTTCGTTAAAATTGGGTTCTCCTGTTTGTCCAGTTCCCGTGGGAATTACGGGAAATTTGTTCTTTGTGCTCCCTAGCAGTCCCTAATGAACAATTTTCGATTTCAACTTCTTAGGTATAGCGGTTTTCTTACAAATTTTGAATTCCAGTTTATTCCGTTCCGGTGGGAATTCAGGAAATATGTTCTCAGTGCTTCCTTACACTCCCTACCGAATATACCTGTCATATTTCATCTCAATATGTCATGTGGTTTTTGTAAAAACTTGAAATTCCTGTTTGTGCCGTTCCCATGGGAATTTCGGGAAACCCGTTCTTAATGGTCTCTAACACCCCCTAACAAACGTGCACACCAAATTACATCTACTTGTATGTAGGTCAAACGGTTTATTTTTATACTTATTGAATAAGCTTTTGTTCCGGTATAGTGAAAATTTCGGTAAAAATTTGGAATTCCCGTCTGCCCTGTTCCCATGGGAATTTCGGGAAATCCGTTCTTAGTGCTCTCTTATACCCCCTAATGATATGACATATGACATAATAATAACAATGACATACACACGAAATTTTATCTTATTTGGCGGAAAAACCTGGAAGGGAGTGGGTGCATTTTACTTGTGAAATTAAAGATTTATTTGTATCTGTCCGTTTCTTTGTGGGCTCATGTAGGTATGTTGTGTCATGTCATCTGTACGTTACAGAATAATAAATTCCTTAGAACCCGTGATCACGCACAGTTTTGAAGCAACTTTTGGTAGGTCAAATTTTTACAATCTATTTACTGTATCTAAAGAACTGATAATATTTTATCGATTTGACAATAATCGGCGTGTGAGAAGAGCGGAAGATGCGGGATTTTTTACTCGTTTTTGCTTCACTACCCGGAATACATCTGTCATTGAGCACTCCTTCTGGGGACTTCTTATTCTATGGTGTATGTCAAACATATACCTCCGTGCGTCAAATGGTTTTAAAAAATTGTATTTAATTCATATTTATTCCAGCCCAGTGGGAATTATGCGAAACCCTATAGCCTATATATCATCCAGGTCCAATAAGGATTCTAACGGTGAAAGAATTTTTAAAATCGATCCAGTAGTTTCGGAGCCTATTCGCTGCAAACAAACAATCAAAGTTTACCTCTTTATAATATTAGTATAGAAGTATAGGTATAGATAGATAAAACAAAACAACACTGGTATACACCGCACCGTGACTATAATCGCGTGACAAATAAACATTTAAGCGATGTTTGCGTGTCTGTCATTCTATCTCTCATCTTAAGTGCTTGATGATGATTGATGGTTTAATAGAGTGAAAATGCTGTTGATTAATAAAAGTAATATTTCTTACTGATGATTACTGACAAAAACAGATGCATGAGCATATTTTATCCTCTTTAGGGTTCAAAAAATGATTTAATAATTTTAGAAATTAATTATTTTTAAGTAATACTACACTTTGAGAAACAACTACCCACACTCGTGTTAGGTGACAGGATATTGAGGTACTACACAAATTACAAAGATAAACTATAGATAAGCTCAATATTATTTTATATCTCTGTCAATGAAGTCTATGTATTTTTAATACGTTCTGTACAAAAATTTTAGAACTTTAGAAAACTATTTTATCTCATTCTTCACCAATAGGTATTTTAATTAAAACACAAGATAAATGAATTATGACAGGACTAGCAGTGGTTCCACAAGACTGTCACTAATTGAAAATAACGCCACATCGGACAAGATTGCTTAACCAGCTGTTATATGTCAACTTAGAAAGACCAATAAAAACCACTACGACCCATCCAATAAGATCAAAGCTGGTACAATTAGGTCGATGCAATACGATACTACATCAAAGGATTTACGTTTCACCTAACGGGGTGATGCTGAACTAAGACCAACAGCTTGTATTTATAAGGTAAAATATAGACAGTGGTGACACGGCTGTATGAAGGTTTAAAGCGGGCGAGTGTAGACTAATTTCTTTTTCGGTGGACGTATCGTGTCAAACCCTTTTAGTGCCGATTTGTTTGAGAGCCGCGCCGCCACATGCAGCTGTAGGGTTGATGCTTTAGGTTAGGACTAGTATTTTAGGAAATATAGGAATTATTCGAATGATTTAAGAGGATACAGATTAAAGTTCGCGATAACAGATATGATAATGCTATATTTATACACAAAATTGATGCAGATGACAAAACAATCCTTTTCAATACTGATGAATGTTCAAACTATTGAAGAGACTCAAAACCTTCAGTAAAAAAATTGATGTAATATCAACATAACTTTTTTGCCAGTTAAACAAGATTGCAGACTAACGTCGGGATAGTTTATCTAAAACCCTATAATTATCAAAGTTATCAACATCTAATGAATTGTCGGTTCAACCCTGTCGGCACACCAAAGGGGCGCCGCTGCAGCGCAGCGTGAAAACGCATCTAATGGAAAAAACGCACACGACGCGACGCCCTGACGAGAATTTAAATTGATCGCCCGCCACGATTCCTCTGACTTTTTACACTTTAGCCCGTGCTTTAGCGCAACTCATCCCTCGGTAACTGGTGAAATGGTAGGAATGGAGATGACTGTTATGAGATCTGGATGATTGATAAATTGTCTTAATTTGGATTAAAAACGTAATTATTCGGATGGCAACTTTGTTTTGTATATAACCACAGATTAATTTTATTACTGAGACAGTGGTGGAAATCTAATTTGGATTTTTATAATATATTATTAGTCACACAGTATAGTTACATTAAGGTAAAGGTAGGTACTGCGAAATGCAAAATGATCAGGGGGTCTACTCTGAAGAGAGTACTCTAAAGAGACGATAAACGAAGTATCGGCCGAATGTCGAGGTGTTTTCTACTACGAACAACCTTCGATCGGATCAGTCGCGGCGTTTTTTCATTCGGTGCGATCGAACTCTATTTGACAGATATAAGGCTAGATAATAGAAAGCTTATAATATTAGTCAATGTGAATTATTCTCTATGGTTCCGAATGAGTTGTGAACATCCGAAGCAATTTCGTAGTAGGGTCAAAGGCTTCGATTCGGTCGGGCTTCGGTCGGACCGAAAGATTCGAAAGCGGCATTTCAGAGTAGACCCCCTGTACTTGGTTCATCTTGGCGTGGGCAGTATCGTCTCAAAATTGTAAAAAGTTACACTACGTAGATATAAATAAAATGAAATGAAGTACGGGTATTTTAGGTAAGTATATTTCCGCCCAGTGACCTTTTTCAGGTATTGCAAACATTGGTAAGTACATAATAAATATATTAGTAGTATGAGTCTCATTTTTTGCCTTTAGTATACAACTTTACTGAAGCAACAAATTGCTGGCGTGGTTTATATTACAATTTTTTACATATTGGGTTAAGACGTGCGCCTTCCAAGCGGGAGGCGTAAGTTCGATCCCAGTCACGGGCCTGTGCCAATGAATTTATTTCATGTACAGATTTTATTGTTGTAAATTATCTATTAGCTCGTGCTCGGAAAGCACGTTAAACCATTGGTCCTGCGCCTGGTCTCTCTCCGGTCGTGTCGGCTTTCCGTCCCATCGGACTAGGTGAGTGACGGAATAGAGAGTGCATCTGTGTTTGCGCACACACTTGTGCACTATAATATCTCCTGCGTACCTGGCTAATCTCCGTAGAGATTGGTCGCCTTGACCGAAATACGGTCGGAGTCCTTATTATATAGTAAAAAATGGTATATCAAAAATATCATTCAATAATAGCTCTTGAATGTTCAATAAAATGATAACATGTCAATGGGGCTTCGTTCATAATCAGGTATGAGTTAAAATAAATCTACATACAAAGATATTTGATTATTAAATCCAAACCTATATTCAATAACATCAAATAAGGGTGACCGTTTCCCATACAAAAGTATGACATTAAAAATTCAAGCACGAATTAATCGTCGCATAGTACTCGGTACCCAACAGCAAAAATTACGGCGAACACATTAACATGTGATGCCGGGAAAATTTTAATCGAAAGACATTTAAAATCTGTCTCCGATCGCGTCAGAATTTTTATTGAGATAATATGGCCGGAGCGACAAAGTACAGGGAAACTTAATTAATAATGATTTTAGAAGAAAAAAAAATGCAAAAGCATCAGTTGTATAAACAGTTATATAAAATGTATATGAATATGATGTAGCAGTAACTTTAACAATCCATTTAGTATCTAGGCACAGGTTACACAATGAGCCTTGACAAAGTAACATCGTCATTGATGAAATAGATAGAAAATAATTATGTGACAAGTGGTCCAATAAGAACACTTGATTTAGAGCGTTTTGATGATGTGATCAAGTTTAACTACTACGAGTATACTATTGAAGGATGTGCTACGAAAACTTATGTCAATGTGAAATATTATTATGTCAATGTGAAACAATATTATGTCAATGTAAATATATAATAGAATAATGCCGGATTTCACCAGTGCTCCCTAAACGGTCTCTTTGTTAGGAAGATTTTAGAGAAAGACATCTCAATAAACTAACTCCTAACTTAAATTGCTTTTCACCAACATAGGGACTCAAAAAGTACGGACTTCTTACTCGTACATAATAGTGATGTCGAAAACCGAATTCGTAAAAATCGTGTGTTTGTTTGTTTAACAACATATTTGAAAATTGTCTACAACGAAATTAATTTAAATAAGTTACAATTATATCAGTACAATGTATTTTAATATAGCCAAAAACCTTATTTCTTATAAATTTTGTCAATACATTTATTAATTACGGCCAAAAAATGTAAAATGAGGCTGTACACAACACAGACCTTTGCTTTAAATACTTTGTTGTCTTGTCACTGTCAACTGTCGTTGAAAGAAATTCGGCCTTTCGCGGTATAAACGCCTTCGAGCAAATAAGCTACGTCTTTCTACTGCTTCGACTGCTTCAATAGCGTGAAAACTATCATAATTGAGTTACTCGTATGTATGTTATCTATATCTCTGAAATCGTGAATAATACAAATCCAAACACGCGTAGGTATAGGTACACGAAAATATCACCTAAACTTAAGAGCCCGAAATTCGAGCTTCTAATCTTAGGAGATCTTTTAAGCTGTTAGGAAATCCTTATACTTTGGTGAAATCGAATGTTGTCAAAACTGATACTTAAAATGCGTTAGTAAACTTCTAAATCTTAGGAGACGTCGGTGAAATCAGGCATAAGCGTAACAAAGCCCCCTAAGTGACCAACGATGATTGAAATTTGATTTTAATAATAGAGAACATATCAAAGGGTTAAATTTACCTGAATAAAGTTTAAAACATCAAAATAATACGAATGATTTTGAATCCAAAGAAAATAATAGACTGTAGAGAACAGCAATATGTGCATGATTAAAGATTATAGGTAGGTATGAACTCTATATTTACCTATTATACCTAACTAGTGACCAGCCCCGGATTCGTATGGGTGCAGTGCTGATACTATACATATATCTTCCTCGTGAATCACTCTAAATCGCATCAAAATCCGTTCCCTAGTTTGAAAGATCTAAGCATACATTATTATTACAAATATTATTATTATAAAACAAAGTCGCTTGCCGCTATCTGTCCGTCCGTAATGTAGTGATTACTTTCCATTGCCATTCTATAGACAAATAGACAAGCTCAAAGTTCATGATTACCATTTGTTGCAAATAAGGTTATTAATAGGGCTGTAAAAGCGATTATACTAGGCATGCAACAAAATAACATTTTTATATTTTCCAGATAGTTTGGAGTATGCTCGAGCATGTATAATTAATAAGCGAAGGGCGTAGCAGTGAAAAATGAATTGACGGCCGCTGCAGTTTAATTGGCATTGCTGTCGGGCCGTCGCGTCGTGCCGTGTGTATGCATTCTTAAATAAAGGGCTTTGTACATTTGTCAGGCAGATTTTTGCATTAAAAGTGTATTGTGTAGTTTGTGTGTTTTGAATAAAAGAACGTATAAATTGTGATTGTGATAGTAACATTGATGAGTATAGTCTGTTGCCAAAGCTGTTGATATCAAAACTAGGTGAACTTAAACTGAAAGGTACAAAATTCAGTTGTTTATACTATGTTCTTGATGTTTTCCAGGGAAATAGATGCAGCTTATGTATTCTAGTGACTAGGACTGCAGTTTTATATTGTGTGTAATTTTTGAGAATCTCATTTTTCTAGCTTCATATTGATTTCATTAAATATGAGTTTCAATATCGAT
This sequence comes from Carposina sasakii, assembly GCA_014607495.2. Lineage (NCBI taxonomy): Eukaryota > Metazoa > Arthropoda > Insecta > Lepidoptera > Carposinidae > Carposina > Carposina sasakii. The sequence goes on from CP053156.1 coordinate 13,996,317, forward strand.
GTGTATGTACCTTAAGCTTCATGTAACAATTCCACGCAAGTGTGGCAAGAAATTAATTACAAGAGAAGCCAGGCCATTAGGCCGACTCCTGGGCTTTCGGCGGCCATTAATAATTCATACTCGTATGTAAGTCTTTTAATTATTAATTCATATTCGCATGTAATACCGTGCTGTGTAGTGTTTACATCGAAGTTTTATTATAATGTCGTTATACTTTTTTCCGAATTTGTAAGTTGTCTGGTTTTTGCTGTATCATTCATTGTGGTGGAAGGAACGTAATTGTGTTAATGTTAGTGTAAGTAAAGAAATATTGCGATTATTTTCCCTTTAAAAGGTTGTTGGACGCTGGTACGAGTATATTTAGCTTTTTGGTGGTTGCTATATTGTGAAAACACATTCATATTTTGACATAACATAGCGAGAGATCTGCCAAAATAACTAAGTTATAAAAAATCATAATGAAATTGAAACATTTTTGTCAATTTCTTTTTGAGTATGTATAATAAATAATTTGTGTGCTTTAAGTAAGTTTTACCATGGACGATTGTTTTTCTGTTTGTTTAGAAATATGGCAATAATTAGGTATCAAATAGGTAAAAAATGGTTTTATGGTAACCGCGCTTTATGTATACTGAGTAAATCTAAAGTATACTATCATAGAGTAGATAATACATAGAATTGTCTACTAATAATAAGATAATTAAAATTTTATACAACGGACTTAGTTTCTCAAGATAAACATTTGGATTTTTTTAACGATCGTTGACTGACTCCATTCCCGTAAACAACAGAAAAAGTTAAATGTCGTAATATATGTAAATTTTTCCTAACTAACAGACTCTTTCACATTTAGTGCAGATTACATCTAAAGTGCAATTTAAAGTTCTTTGAAGGAATCCAAATGTCGAATTTCTTTCCCTACCCGGGTTAGTGTTAATGAATTTATTCACAATTGTTGCACTTCTTGTCGCCAATTCTTGAGAAAACTTGGAATTCGAGACGCATTGTTTTGTGTAGTTCGCATACTTCGTACTAAATTGGTTCGGACCCATTTTAGTATTCCGACTCATACCAACGGGGATTTATCACAACGTTTTTTTGACCATGAATTTGCGAGAATATATTTTTTTATGGGAAAAGCAGCGACGCCTTTAATTTATTAGAAAAAATATTGAATTCAATTGTTATTTATTTATATGAAACATATGAAATTACAATCAATTTGTATTTTGACGGAGAATACCTAAAATTGAGATTATAATAAAATTGACTTGATTAAAACTGGGCCATGGTTGTACCGTTGAACAATTCAATTCAGCAGTGCCATGTACGAGTATTCATATTTTAAAATTCACTACACCTATTTAATACGCATGCCACTAGGGGTCTCACCTGCATTAATGAAGTCGCTAGATCAAAGAATTTTCATAATACCTGATGTCTTATTAGTGGATTACAAAAACTAGGCCGCAAGCCAACATCAAACGAAAAACACCTTTTCCGAATCAACAAGGATACGATCGCTATTCTATTATTCAAATAAGATGTCCTATTAGGATACCTAGATATGCAGGATAAAATACTCGTAGATAGGGATAATTAACTTACTGGCATTTGTGGACTCTCTGGTCCTGTAACAGAAAAAGTGGTATTACCATTACAGAAGTATAACGGATCGTACCTTAGGATAAGGCGCGATAAGATACCTATGAATTTTATTTCAAGTCAGACAGTTTGTACCTGCAAGGAAAACAATCATTCAAACCAATGTTTCACAAACAAAGGGATAAAAAATTTCATGAACCAAGTAATAAGTTTAGATGTTGAAAATTTTGTAAATAAATTACCTTTATAAGTATACAATTTAGTTGTGGCTCTAACTAATCATACAGTTGCTAATTGGAAAAAGAAAATTCAGTAGATTAGGTTACTTTAGGTAAAGCTTGACCTTAACACAATTTGTTATCATAGTTTAAGGACTAATAGATAAATTTTAGCTAAGATCCTTCTTCAATAGACTTTGCTATCTGGTTAATGAGACTAGATTTTGTGGTGAGGATAAAATTCCAAAGAACTTTAAAATCGGAAAGGACTTAAAGGTGATTAGGTAATTAAAAATTTTGAAAACAAATTCAATACTGAAAATAACAATATTTTAATACTTACATGCTCAATTCATGTAGCAACTTCTTCAGCAGAAACTGCTATCAAGTGTCCCCCATGGCGAATCACCTGTAAGCAAAAATTGTATCATATAATGGAGCCGCTAACTTGAGTTCGTTGTATGATTCTTCACCAGACCGGGACGAATGGCTAGACATGAGATTATATGACAGATTCCTGTAAGTACTGCTTAAGATAAGGATTATTAGTGATGACAAAGACAATTGCGGACGAAGGCAATATTCAAATTGTGGGTAGATGTCCTATCTTCTTTGCATAGTAAGTACCTATATAAATGATCAGTTAGTGGGTTACAAGTGTTTTACGATTTTATTTATAATCGAAACTGTTATAAATTGTATTGATTTTCGGTGCAAGTTCAAGCTATTGTCTAATTTTGCCTGATATTCTATTAGTTCTGTTGTCAAATGTTATTTTAAATAGTGTTCAAATTTAGATGCAGTTTTTTTAAATAAATAAGTACAAAATATCACGCCATATGTGTATACATACAGGGTGTAAAAAGACAACGATGTTTTTTTAATACCTCGTATTAATTGTAAGGTTACGGTCATTTTCTTCTATGGAACCAACCCTGGGAAACGACAAAAAAAATATGAAAAAATACTGTCATTTTATTGCAAGCAATATATTCGTTTGATGCTAAAAGTACAAATGTACCTACAAAACTAACATTATACTCGTAACATGGTATCTATGAAAAAAATGTTTGTTAACCGGTTTCAGATGGATTTATGTAAAAAAATTATAATATTAATGTAACTTTGGACCTCAATATCTTAGAAACCCGTAGTTTCCCAGGGGTGCTTCCATAGAAAATAATGATTGTGATGTTACAAAGAATACGAGGTATTAAAAGAACAAAGTTGTCCTTTTACACCCAGTATAGTATATTACGTTTAGTGAAATGCTACTCTGGAAACATAAACATTCGTGATTTCGTCTCTAAAATTGTCTACAATACAATAATATAGTTTACTTAACCATACCTGTTTCCTTAGTGATATTTTAGAATAATTTAAAATAAAACATTTTTAAAATTTTTCCTTTAAAATTGTATAATGGTGGTGCGCTAATACTATGTATTTCTCAACTATCTTCTTACATGAGTTTATTACAAAGTAAAGCAGCTGTTTTTTCTTCGACAAGTACATTTTAATTATAGTCTGTACAATTACAGCCATAACTCAAATGATAACAATGCAGACAAGACCAACTAATACATAGTAGTAAATAATAGACACATAGTTTATACTTTATACACTGTGATCACAGTTTTTGCTGGTATATTTATGAAACATTGTATAATTTTCTTGTTCAATAAATTATTGTCGAGTTGACACCATAAATCGATGATTAGTTTTGTGTAGAAGAAAATAATTGCTGTGAAACGGCGTACAAGAAGCGAAGTGAAGTAAACTATTTTAACCTGACGTGTCAGAATATTGATTTATGTGATAATTCTATGGTAGTGTTAGTTCACAACCGCATAGCATATTATAAAAGAAAGTCGATTTGATGAGTGTGCTAGTTACAGAACTATTAGATATTATCCACACCCTACTGCCGTAGGAGGGGTTTTTGTTGTGGCATTTCCTTTGGGAGATTTAGCTTCAGCAGTGGGCTGCAATAGGCCGACGATGTTTTCATCTGATTAAGCTTTTTATCTGTTATCTTGTTTTTCTCTTGGTTATTTTCTATTATAAATATCCGTGATTCCTTATGATCTCTAGTATTTAAATTGACCGTTAAAGGTAAAGTAACTTAATGAGAGCGAAAATCGAGTCTCTTTATAAATGTAGTCACTTCACTTAACAATTTTACGAGGGCATTTATTTTATTTTTATGCACCCACTTTTTATATCCCTCTGCGGGACGTAAGTATATTACATGCTTGGCCTTTGGTCGGGTTTTTTATATTATATTAAATTGAAATTAATAGCTTACCATGTAGGTATAAATGAGTCATAATTATGCGTAGAGTAGTGTGGGGTGAACATTAACTCTAAAACAATTTAAACTGTCGAAAAGAGATACAAGTGCAGCGATTTACTTTCATAATAATAGAAACAATCGTTCATTAAGTATCCATAATTATACTTCTAACATTGCACTAAACCTTCTCACAGGCCTCTGGATTCTGTCAGATTAATGCTCTCCAAAGTCCAGGGCTACATACTTCCGTGACGTCGACCATAACGCCCATGTAACGTTCTTATCATTTCCTACAAGGCAAGTGCAAATCTAGACACAGATAAACCCAGACGATGACATCACTTCCACCCAAATTTAAACTGCAGACAAAAGCCATTACCAATGTCAGGTAACAAATGTGCTAGCCGTTGCACCCATAATGTCATTGTCAAGTATAATTCGCCGGGACCAGACGCACTTATTAATATGTGTCCTCATACAAAATTCAGAGATGATAATTTTATTACACCTTTAAAAAATGTTGAAAAAGAAAGATTTATAGCGACCCGAAGTCATGAAACATTCAAACGCCGGACACTTTATTCAATGCAAATGGTAGTGATGTAGGTAAATGAATCTGGTGCATCGAGATTTTTACGAAATCTGGCTTTGTTCAATGCGTATATGTTTGAAGAAAGACCCAAATATCTAAATGATTTCGCTTGTTAAGTTTTACTGTATGTGCACACAGAGAGGATCCAATTAATCATAATAGTTACCAGCCACTCCTTAGTAAATATTTAAATTTACTTCGGAGAATCACTGGAATAATACGGGAATAAAAATTAAAAGTATTTAACAATGAACCTATCTGAGCGCTGCTACGAGTATCACAGTTCGTCAGAGCTATTTACTAGAAAAGAAACTGCACATACGTCTCTGTTGAGCTGATTGTGGATGTGGATTGAAGTAGGCCGCTGATACATTTAAGGTTGTATATTATTTTAAACTAGGATTTACAATAGTAAAAATGGCTATCCGCCAACTGTGTCTGACGAACGGTGAGTGCTGGGTAGTGTTCGGCGAGGGCCCGGTTGCACTCCGTCCCCCGCGCCCCGATACTGATACTGAAACAGCTTTGTCAGTTTTTTGCCTTAATAATAAGTACACCCTCAAATATATTTCGAAAAAGAGCAACATTTTACTCGGATAAATGTCTCATTCTCAAATACGTTAATTTTTTTCCTCCACGCGGACAGAACATCACGTAAAATAATATGTACTAAATATTAAAAGAGAAACGATTGTCTTTAGACCTGCACTAACTTTGATATATCATCAACATTACTATTCAATGTCTTAGACGGGACAGTATCGAAAAACACGCTGCATCATTCATAAGCAGCAAAAACCAGTGTCTTAGCGACGGAGAAGTGATAAATATCCCCTGGATACTGCGACATGGGATTTTTATCCAACTGGAGAGAGTGAAAACCGCAGTGGCAAGCCAATTTATTTGCCAGCTACGTTGACACTAGCGACACGATATTCTGCTGGTATAAGTTTGGTGTCACATGCAAGCTTGCAGGACATGTCGTGTATAATTCGGACATTTGACCGTCCTGGTCATTCCTGTATAATTTTGTCACTGCGGTATAAAATGTATATGTATAATAGATTAAAAGCATTTGTCATGTATCATGACCTTGGTTCGTCGTTTACATGTTAAAATATTGATTTGTATATTAGTTAGAATTTGCGTAAGGTGTCAAGTGGTAAGAAAAAAATGTTTGCATAAATTGTAAGTTTTTTAAGTTTTTTGTGTATTTAGCGTTAAGTCACAATTGTGTAACCAATCGCAGTAAGGTAAGAATGCCAAAATATATCTTTAAAAAGATAGAAAAGCCCTTAAATATCAAAGAATGAACTATATGTACTAATTTTATTCTATAAAATTATTCAGCTTTTCATAGTTTCTTCAGAGAAACTTCGAATAGCAGAGTACCGGTTTTGACAGTTATTTGACTAAAATATTTATTGTTTATTTGGTTAGATAATGGTTACTACGTAGGTAATATTAATGATAATATTTTATTACAGATGTTTGTCTATTATTCCATATGATGATGATGATCTCCGACCGTATTTCGGCCAAGGCGACCAATCTCTACGGAGATATTGTGTAAGAAACAACTTGGCAGTCAGGTCTGACTTATTTGAAATTGTCATGAGGGAGATAACATCTGGAGAATAAAAAATAAATAAGTTTTAAGATACCGCCACACCATATTCGGCCGAGTATTTTATAAATGTTTTAATTAATATTTACGGAGTCGCTACATGGTGCAATCAAACAAGTATTGCTATCACTGCAAATTCCAAATCATCACCATCATCATTTTAGAAAAGAGAAGATCACTGCTGAACATAGACCTACCCCAAAACATACGTCTCTTTTATACAGGAATAATCTATTTTCTATCTTCTATCTATTCTATCTTCTATACTCGTACAAATAATAAAAATGTAACGGATCGCTGTCTGTTCATGGAAGATATATGAGAAAAAATATTATAAGAGACCTTTGGCAACGCAATAGCACCCAAAATAATTATTTTTGGATTTTTTGTCTGTTTGTCGGTTTTTCTGTTTGTCTGTGCGTAGCGTGCACGCTAATATCGGAAACGGCTGAACCAATTTCGATGCAGTTTTCAGGAATATATTGTGACAGGTCTCACATAACATATAGGCTACTTTTTATCCTTGGAAAATGTTTTTATCCCGGATAATTTCGACATTTTGTTTTTTCTGAAGTCCACGCGGACGGAGTCGCGTGCGTCCACCAGTAAATTTAATAATCACACACTTTACAATTCCTACGACCTACCCAACTAGTCCTACACTAGATTACGAAGGTATCATATCGTGGATATCACACACAATGAAGAATATTGACAGTTTGAAAGCTAACTGTTGCCCGCTACTTTGCCCGTGTGGCCTAGAGAATGTAGCCTATACCTATCTCTGTACTCCCAACTAATTCGTCATAAGCCTTTTGCAGTCCACTGCTAGACGTAGGCCTCCCCCAGGGCACGCCACAAGGCTGTGCACTGCCATGGGAGATATTTGTCCATAATCACCACGCGCTGGGCAGGCGGGTTGGTGACAACAGTTAGTATTTTAAACTATAAACTCCCCACTATATGTATGTATGTAAAAATTTTAGAAGATCAGAAGGCTTAGTGCAAGTTTACACTTGGAACTCGATTGCGTAAACGTAAACTATTCGACCAATCACGGCGTGCCGTTGTTCTCACTTTCATTACATGGCTGTTTTACGTTAACGCGAACGAGTTCGAAGTAAAAACTCATACTACGCCCTCAGTTCAGTAAGTAAAGCGTGAAGAGGTAACAAACTAACAAACAAATTTACTTTCGCACTTATTAGATAAGTTGAGATTGGGATAAGCTACATCCATTTTACCGTGTTCAAGATGAAGTTTTCTGATTTTTAATCATCCTGTAAATGAAGCTGCTAATTAAGGAAAGTGCAGTGTTAATTAATTACATTAACATTAATCAATAAGAGTTTGGTGCTCACTACGATAAAAGGCGGTTTATAATAATATGACCCTTACCTAATTATTTTATAGTAGGTACCTATATTTATGGGAATATAAATAAGTATTTATAATATAAATCTGCTGCATATTATGCAGTTATGGATGAGTAGCATACATGAGTACATACTATATGTAGAGACGACATTTGCGCTGCATTTTTAGCAAACACCAATGCTGTGTTTTCAAAACTACTTATTATAAAATTATTAATAAAGAAATGGAAAAAATTCCTCACCCGGGTGGGAATCGAACCCACGACCTCTGCATTCCGCGTGTCAGTGCTCTAACCACTGAGCCACCGGGTCAATTACTCGGATGACGAATTTTACCATCTCTTTTATAAATTACATATTGGCAACGTTATTTTTCATCCCGATAGCTATACACTAGCCAAATCTCGGCAAACAAAGCTGAATCCCTCAGCACAATGTTTAAAGATGAAACGATCAACCATATCCTAACGGATTATATTAATGGAGAGTGTTTTTATAAATTTATCTAACTCAAAATATTATATATTATAAAATTATTAATAAAGAAATGGAAAAACTACTTATTTAAGACTAAGGATTTTCGACCCCTTTCAATTTACATACAATACGGTATAAAATAAGGTAATTTTATACAACATTTCATTTACTTGTCAAGATTTGAATTAAGAACAGCTGGTCCATCCATCACTGAAGCATTAAGTACCCACTTTTTGCCAATTTTGACTCCTTACTAAGTCAATTTCCGTCACAATCGTCCATGTTGTTAGATATACATCGCTTGTTTCCCACAACCCTTAAAAAGTGGTATTCTAAGTATAGACTCAATGGATAGTAAAATTGTTTTAAAATCATGTTCTTAATTTAGGGTGTTATTATGTCGTCGGGTTCAATTTTTTCGCGTCGTTTCAAATTTGATTGATGGCCAAAAGGTGTATAATAAGTTGGTCAATTTTTATGTTTTCCATAATGTTAATTTAATTACCTACTTATTAATGAGCCTTTATCCTTATTATATATATTAGAAAGTTTACTTTTGGCAAATTCGTTTCCAAAATGGAAATGGTCAGCGTGCTAGTTTCTCGATCGATTGATTTTGCATATAAAAATTAGTACATATTTTATAGCATAGATTATATGAGACAGTAAACCAGACAAAATATAGTCTAAATCTAAATCTCTATTAGACATAAGCTTACAAAGTGAATTATACCAATTCCATTTCTCTAAACTAATACACGGACGACCGATTGGTGTAGTTGGTAGTGTCCCTGCCTGCGACGCCATAGGTCCTGGGTTCGAATCCCGGTAGGTGCAAGTATTGATATGATAAATATTAATGTTTGTTTCCTAGTCATGGATGTTTCTATACTTATCTATGTATTTATATACCGTTGCTTAGTACCCACGACACAAGACCTTAGGGATCTTAGTGTGGGATTAGGTCAATGTGTTGTGAAGTGTGTGAAAAATTTAATTTATAAAAGAAAAGTAAAAGATATAAAAGACGTAAAACATAAAAATAGTATGTACATATTATGTATTTCTTTAATTATTTTATTGATAAATCGTAATGTTTTTTAACATTCGGCTGTTTTCTGTGATATCTTAAGTAGGTATATCGTTGATTTATAAAGTTGATACATAATTATCTCATTCGAGGAATATAATAAGCATTTACATTTAAATAAAATAAACCGTACCTTGAAATCACAATAAATTTATCGATTTGACGCAATATATGTTGTTTTTATGCAAAATAAAATACTACATTACTGTTGATGACAAACGTTATATTTATTGCTTTTTATGGCTAGTAATAGCTGTTGATTTACTTTATTATATCTTAAATTGAAGTCTTGGCTTTTGTTAAGTTTTTTTAAATAAAAGACTATTTTTTATATACGTAAGTCAGTAGAGGGACAAGAGTCTTGGTGTTTTGTAGGCGATGGGCTGACCACCTGTTACTACTAACCAAACTTGTACATCTCAACTATACCCACAAAAATGTGCCCTACCCCGTAAGGGATAAAGGCGTGATTATACAGGATGTTTTTTCGTCGCCATCATTAACAAAGGGTACGTACTCTATACATCAAATAAAGTAAGTTTATGCCAAAAAAAAATGCTGGGAAACGATGTAAATTTAAAAAAGATTTTTTCAAGAGAATTAATTATATCTGTCTATAAAAAAACTAACATAAACACTGGACACTATAAATTGCGCCCGATCAAGTAATAATTTTTTTTTTTCATAAAATTTACATAGTTTCTCAGCATTTTTTTTTTGCATAAATTTACTTTATTTGACGTATAGAGTACGTACCCTTCGTTAAGGGTGGTAATGAAAAAACACGCTGTAGAGTGGTTCCAGAGGAAGGTTTAATGTATATCAGCATTACACTTGTGCGAAGCCGGGATAAGTAGCTAGTTGCTTTATATAGATAAATATGCATCCGATTATCCGATCACTGCTAATGATTGACAATAAAATGAGTTACAGGCATTATGAAGATAAGGGTTATTATTACCTAGAGAATATATTTTTATATATAAATAAGTAATTATGGAGGCATATGCAAATCTAATAACTACAGTACTTTCAAAACTAGAAATTAAAATTAATAGTGTCGTGTCAAACCGAACATTATAGGTTATTTATCAATATGCTAATATTTAATAGTGTTATAATGGGACAACCGGTCGGATATTTAAATATAAATATTAATGTCATGCCAGTCCATATTTAAACGTGTTGTAAAACAGAAGTGGCATGGAGCAAAAATAAAAAATAAACATCTGATGACTAAGATACATTCTATAATAACTGTTGCCCGCGACTCCGTCCACTTAGACTACTCGTACATAATAATATGCTAGTTGGTTTTATCTTTTACAATATGAAACTTTCATACATATTCTCATATTAAAAAATAACCGATAGTCGTAGATGGTAGTGAACCTGCCTGCCAGTGACCAGATCCTGGATTTGAATCTCTGTGAGTGCAAACATTTATATTCTTAAACTTATTCTTTATTGTACACAGTAAAGTTTATTTTGATGAAGATCGAAGTGAATTTGTTCATGTCCTAAGAGTCGACTAAGGCATTCTCTCAGGCGATAATCTAGTAACTTTTTACTGATAATTACACCTGTCTAGGCTAACATGGCTATGATGATCGTACAGCTCTGATTACCCTTTTTCGGAAACGCAGCCGTGTAAAATATACATACGATATGTAAATAAAATACGAGTACTCGACACACATGTTGTGAGGCCTTTTGAAAGTTGTTTACAAATAAATACTAGAACGTTTCGACTCCACAGTTTTCTCTGCCCACGCCTATCAGTCTAAATAAATTTATTTGTAATACCAGTGGTCGACATGTCGTAAACATTGATTTATTCTCAAAGTCATTCCACGGTCTATTTGTATATAGGTGTTGAATTCACCATTTTTAGCTTAGCATAAATTTAAAATATCAGAAGACCTTTACAAGATCATTAGTGATTTAATTATAATTTATGTAATATTTATCAAAAGAATGTTAATTTAGCTAAATAATTAAACTTAAGAAATATTTACAAAACATTGGTTACATTCATAAGATAAAGCAATTCAATCGTAACGAAGTAAGAAGCATTTAGCTTTGATCTAAGCTAAACACTACCTGATTTTTTTTTCTAACTTGCAATCGGTCACCGTCGAACATATTTGACGTTATTTCACTAAATATTTAGCATCAAAATTGAGAATTCAGCACATCTACGATTAGATCCAAAGTCCATCTTAAAGTAATCAGTCGAGTATAATCTCTTGACGTTTAGCGACTAGCATCCAACTCAATCAGCCGTCCACCTATCTCGATTACTAATCGATACGTTACGACTCTCGATTATCTCTGCCATTATCGGAGTCGCGTCTATTTGCATTTTATTGTCGATAAAATTTAACGATCATGTCGTGCGAAGGTGGAATCGATTCTCAAATTGATATTTTATCGATACCCGTCGACGGTGGTACTAAAGGCAGGCTTAATGGATGATATGTTTAGTATTTACAATCTTTGGTACAGATATATCAACGAATGCAAGTAGACTGAACGAACAGTTTAATGAGCCACTTCGGCTCTACTTAAAAAAAAATATTATTATCAGATATAATACCTACCATTATGCAAGCAAGATATTGGATTTTTTTATTATACATATATCACGTAACAATGTATATGATAGCTTGTGTGATCTTCTGATATATTATAAGTTATATAACTATCAAGTTTTTCTAATAGCATAATTACGGTACCTATTTACTAAATAAAAGATTAAGTTACTGAATAGTTCTTGAATACTTATAACCTAACAAACATCCATCATAACAAAACAACTAACATTCATAGCGATCCAACGTAGCAATGCCGCTAGTGTTTTGTTTTGGGCACCTTTGCACCGCAAGCGAGCCACAAGATATTAGTTAATAAGTGTTCAGTAACTTTATATTTAATTTGATAAAATACAATAAACTATCAAGTTTAATCGAACACGAATCCCATCGGTAGTTTTTGCGAATAAAAAGTTTAAAGAATATCTACGAGTAGACAACCAAACATTTTCACAAACTTTCATATCTATTAGTAAGATTTGATCGTTTACTGTCAAAACTCCTACTGTTAGACAACATGTAATATTCAGATGGAAAACAGATTTTTGGTTATTTTTTAAGTGAAGCCATTTAACTTTTTCCATATCTTGTCTTACTATATCCGTGGCCAGTACTAATTCGCGTTGTTTCTGTTATATGCTGGAGCTATCTTTTCTATGGTTATGTTAGCATAAGGTTTTAATACATATGTCAAAATTAAACTTTAGTTCAGTAACTCGATTTGCCAATAAAAAACCGGTAGACCCGGTAGCTCAGTGGTTAGAGCAACTAGCACGGTATAATAATTTTGACACAGTTTTCAGAAATATATTGAGAGAGGTCCCACTTAACATATACTTTTTATCCCGGGAAAATGTTTTTATCCAGGATAATTTCGATATTTAGTATTTTGTGTAGTCCACGCGGACGGAGTCGCGGGCGTCCACTAGTATAATATAATATAGTTGGCTTACTTAATTTACGTATAAGTTTTTTTCAGTTGAATCCCAACTAATATTAATAATGAAAAAGTAAGTTTGTTTGTTCGTTTGCAACCTCTTCACACTTTATTAACTTAACCAGTCTTCTTGAAATTTTGCATACATACAGGGTGTTTTTTAGTGGCCACCTTTAACGAAGGGTACGTATTCTATACATGAAATAAAGTAAGTTTATGCCAAAAAAAATGCTGGGAAAAAAAAAAATTTTTTTTGAAAAAAAAATTTAAATTCCTTGATCGTGCGAAATTTATAGTGTCTAGTGTTTATGTTAGTTTTTTTATAGACAGATATTAATTATTTTTCGTGAAAAAATCCTGCTACGCGCGTCTATGTGCATTTATGCAGAAAAACGCAGTCTATTTACTCAACTTTGGACCCTAATATTTTGGAAACCAGACACTTCCCAGGTATGCTTCCATGGAGAAAAATGATCGTGATGATGAGGAGATTCCGTAGTTTTCGGAAACGTTGACGACCAAAAATCACCCTGTATAAATGGCAATACGAAGAAAGACATGGGGTACATTCTGTACTCCACATGAATGAAGTCATTGGCAACAGCTAGTATCAAGTAAAATGACACTTCATTTCAAAGCAATACTAAACACAATAAACCCAAAATCGAAACCACAGACCAAACACGAAACCCTCTTAAAAATCAAGCTCTACCCTCTCTACCCTCTGGCGACGCAGTTTCCGCTCGGAAGCCGGTAGAGGGCGCTCAAACACGGGCTCCATTTCCGGCGGGAAGGCCAACATGGCGGCGCTTCCGGGCGACGACTGATTGGGCCTTTATTAAAAACTGACACCTGAGGCGGTTTTCTGTTTGGTTTGTTTATGGCGTTTTGAGAGGGTCGGATTTGTGCACTACTTGGATATTTGTTGAATAATGTTTTGATAAGTTTCTGCCCGGATGGCAAAGGATCGAGTGGTGTGGACTCAAAAGGGGGAAATCTTTGCCCAGCAGTGGGACACCACGATGGCTAATATTAAAAATACAGTTCCACCAGCCCCTTTTCACCATCGGGATACTAGACGCAGACTAAAATATCACCCTTAAGTTGTTGATATCCCAGCCATCCGCACCAAACGTTATACTAACTCGTATATAATGCGAACAGCTAAGGAGTGGAAAGCACTTCCTGCCGATGTTTTTCCCGAGCACTACAATATTGGTCTTTTTAAAGCTAGAGTGAATAGGCACTTTCTAGGCAAACATGTACCACCTTTTGACCGCCGATTGGTCTAGTAGGTAGTGACCCTGCCTACGACGCTATAAGTCCTGGGTTCGAATCCCGGTAGGTGCAAACATTGATATGATGAATATTGATGTTTGTTTCCGAGTCATGGATGTTTCTATACTTATCTATGTATTTATATACTGTTACTTAGTACCCACGACACAAGACCTTAGGGATCTTAGTGTGGGACTAGGTTAATGTGTTGTGTAGTGTAAAAAAAAAACCTTAGGCCGCATCTTGCTTAACATCAGGCACGATGGCGGTCAAATGTTTTGACTAGACAAACATTGGACCACCATCGTGCTATAAAAAATAAAACAAAAAATATTATGTTAGTTTTCATTTATCTAGGATCTCTACGATCTCTATAATCCTACAGTTTTTGGTATGCTACTTTGGGAACATAGAGGAATAAGATGTCATGGAGTGTTAATGTCATACTCGTACTAACTGTTTCGATGCACCATTAGACTTTTCGGTGCCTCATAATTCCAGTCCTTGACACTTAGATTCTATTAGTATAATGTATAGTAATGTACTGCATTGATGATGATCTCCGACCGTATTTCGGTCAACGCGACCAATCTCTACGGAGATTGACCAGGTACGCAGTAGATATTATAGTGCACAAGCATGTGCGCAAACACAGATGCACTCTCTATTCCGTTACCCTCATAGTCCGATGGGACGGAAGCCGATACGACCGGAGAGAGATCAGGCGCAGGACCAACAGTAGTAGTAGTTTTATAGTCCGATGGGACGGGAATGTTCTACATTACTAATGTATTGTAGCGTATAGTAATGCAATCTAAGTGTCAAGGACTGGAATTGTGAGACACCGAAAAGTCTAATGGTGCATCGAAACTGTTTATGACATTAGGTCTACACACAGACTACTTAGTGTACTGACGGGTCTACATCTTATTCCTCTATGAATATAACTATGCGCGTACATAGTATGTATAATAATTTATATTTGCTTTATTTCCTTTAAGTATGTAATTCTGACTCAATACACTATTACTGTAAAAATGTTTCAAAATAAGAAATTTATTTTAGCATTAGCTTTCCTTAAAAGGTACAGGAGTAAATTTTGCGCAAAACATTGTTTTAAAAAAATATGACAAAAGAAATCTGCCCACAAAAACGTGATAGAAATAAAAATGTTACAAAAGTTCTTCCCAGAAAATCTAAAACCTATCAACATCATCATCAAACTTTGACAATCAACCGAACCGATTTCTTTCAGCACATAAAAAAAGTCCACTGTTTTACCAACATTTTACTGTGTTTCAAACCCAAAACTAAAATCTTTACTACAAGAATTCTTCCTAGCAAATAGGCAGTGCTGCTACTTGTAAAATTTGGAGAAATAACCATTTGTCTATAAAGTCGTGAAGGCGTGTTTTATTGAAGCGGTCAGTAGACCCCAGGGGCCCGTAACGTGGACCCTATTGCTGATCTAAGTGCCCCAAGCTATATTGACCTATATGAGTGTCGCTTCGATCTATGTTGCAAGAAAAGTCATTGAGTTGATCTACAAGTTCGTGGAAAATTATGTGCTGAATTCGGTACGAATAGAAAGATCTGTGATAATTTTAGCGGAAATATTATCTTTAAAATATATAATATCGAAAATCTGTATTTTATTGGTAACTAATAGTAATGGGTATTGAGAAGGTAAAAATAAAATTCAAAACAAAAAAAGATTCAATCACCAGTAGTAAGGAATAGCGGGAGCTGGACCACTGACGTCATGGTCTCCTACGTCATAAACTTGAAATTTGCTAACTTTGCAAAAAGGTCATCACATATGGCTCATTCACATATGAGATGTCATTAACTAATGAGTTGTGTGAGGGTAACGCCCCTCATTAACTAAGACACGCCTCCATTAGCTAATGACGTCTCATTAACTAAAAGACACGCCCCCCATTAACTAATTATCAATATAAATGGACCAATAGCAGAGCATGGAGTACTAATAACAAATCTCATTAAAGAATGCAACGCCCCATACATTAGGCGTCTAAGATGGCCGACTATATCACATGTTCAGCGCGTGATACCTCTGACGTTTACTTACTAATGACCATACGACAGCATACCTTTGTGACATCATCAATGATTGCTTCTCTATATTTTGTTAATGCAAGTGACTCTTTATATCCCTTTGTAGCATTACTATATCAGAAAAACGCTGTACGAATCACGATGGAATTTTGTTAGGATAGAGAACATAATATTGGAGTACGGAATAGCATACTTATATGTATATTGCTTCTTGTAGCGCAGGTTGATGAAGTCGATGGCTGTATAGGAATCTTCATGGGTTTTTATAAAGCTACGTAGAATATGCAATGAAGGAATGACACAAGTATATTTTCTGTAGCCCATACGAATGAAGTCGATAGCAACAGCTAGTTTATAATATTGACCAATGTACTCACAGCATTCCTATCTACCCATTTACGAAAACCATCTTGTTTTTAATTGTATTTTTATTACTTTTGTCAGTAGGACAACATTCTTGAACCAATATTTCTACTTAGGTCATTAAGATACCTACCATTATTTATTTTGTAATAAGCAAAATTGGTATAAAATGCATACATTTGACAGTTTCTATAGTTATAAGTGTTTGGTCTTCTCAAGACATAATAAGTACTACGTGCTCTTCGGTCCTCGCTGTTTTTACCCCACGAAAATGGATGTAAGTATTTATTTTATTCCTAACTTTGTACTTTTTTATGAGA
This sequence comes from Carposina sasakii, assembly GCA_014607495.2. Classification (NCBI taxonomy): domain Eukaryota; kingdom Metazoa; phylum Arthropoda; class Insecta; order Lepidoptera; family Carposinidae; genus Carposina; species Carposina sasakii. Next base: position 14,013,169 of record CP053156.1, read on the forward strand.
TACAACTATGTATGTGCTCCGATTAAATGTAACTAAATCTTTATTTCTGTCTATTCATAACAGTTAAAATATATTTATTTTTTATTGTTATAGCTTGCCTGTTGTATGAAGAAAGATGTAGATATAACCGAAGAAAATACCTACAAACAGTATTATTTCAATTACTCTGACGACGAAAACGAACTTACTCCACCATACTCAATGAAAAGACCGTGCAACCAGTCTCTCGACGAATTTTTTGAAGAACCAAAAAAGAAGAAGTCTAAACTAAATTCGTCCACCGTAGGGCGAGCAACCAAAGACGGAGGTATGTCTTATATATCGTCAAATAAGGACGATAAGACAGCAGCAACGCATTTTATTAAAATAGAAGTATATGAACTGAAAAAATTGGAGGACATCGATCCCAGCGAACACTGGAAACATGCTGATGTACGCATAAAGTATTATGCAAGCGGAAATGATGAACACCATCGACGAACTCGGGGTCTCATTTATAATATAACGAAGGAGCTATCGAAGAGTCCGGATTCAAAAAAATTTACATTTCCACATCCAAAATGAATCAGTCTACATGAACACATCATCAAGTATAAGTCAAGAATAAGTGTGTTGCTAATGATTTGTTATACTCATACATATTGTTTCTCTTATTACTTTTATCATAATGTGTAGTAGGTATTTAGGGTATTGATAATAAAAATCATTTTTACAAAATAAAACATATTTTTATTTATTATAATAGGTACCTTAACCTAGTTACATATTACAAAAAAGTTATAAAAACGATGTAAACATTTGATATAACAAAAAGTCATTATTGATAGTGTCATTAGTAAACATTCCAACAAAATTTCTTAAGCTCATACCTCTATACTTAAAATATAAATACATTATACAATATTCACCACACAGTGATGAAAAGATATTTTGAATAATTTTATTATTATATATCCACATATTAGCATTTCTTTTTAAAAATGATAAATGATATCCAGTCGGCTTGCGACCAAAAGAATCAAAGTATTCACCAATACCACTCTTATTAACATAAATTGCTACCCAATGAGATCCAATTTTTGTATCCGGATCTAAATTAGTAATTAGGTAAATTGGCGCAGCAATGTGCATTGGAATGCGATTAGCAGCAAACACGTTTTGTTCTAGAGAATGATTTATTTTTTTCAAACATTTTTTTATTTCTAAAGTATTCATGATTTCGCCGTAGACATGTGTATTTTCTTACATTTACAGGTATTATAAGAATAGTAAAACATACATTCAGTTTTATAAAGTAATTTAGCTACTGTAATCTACATTAACATTTCTATTTTTATCTATTTCTATTACATTATCAAATTCAGCATACACAATACAGTTAATTGTTTGTGTCAATGGAGTTTCGAATCTCACTTCTAACCTTACACAACCATGTCTAATAAGATTCCAATGTGCTGTTGAATTAGCTGACAAGTCTGGTGTCAAGTCAAAAGCTAGTAAACAATAACCTTTGGGATATCGATCTCTAGATATACCGTTCCCGTTATTTAAGAAATGAATACCAGTTCCTGAGAAAAGAGTATGATATGCAGAAGTATATAGATTGTTACTGAAAACAGGTTGTAAAGCTTTAGAAGGGATTTGCATTCCATCGATATACAAGCTGAACGTGTTTATTCCATAGTTTTCAAAATCGTAAGGGTTTTTGGAAAAACTACCATTAAAAGCAGTATTATCAACAAATCCTATTATACATCTTTTTGGTACTTGACCAAGAAATACATTATCTAAAGTATTACCCTGTACACCTGAAGGTATAGTCAAAACTTTTACTTCAGCTCGTGTTATTGGGTACTTAGCAGTGGTTGATGATAAAACTTTTTGATGTGCAAGAAGTACTGATGGATTAATTCGGGCTTTACGGATCATAAGAGTAGCATCAATAATAGTGACTTTTAGCTTAACATCACTAGGTTGACACAGAAGATTAAAGGCATCTCTGGAGCGAACTAATTTTACACCCATCTCTACACCATTAATTAAAAATTTTTCTTGATTAAATATATTTATTTATTATTATTTATTTATTTATATATTTATACACTTCGATATAAAAACATATTTATAGCGTTCTTGCAAAACCATTTTCATGGTTTATCTGCAAGTTTAATTATTATTAGTTTAATTATTATTAGTTTAATTGTTATTAGTTTAATTATTATAAGTTATAATAAATAATTCTTATATTAGATCAATAAAATACTTTTTTAGCTTGATTTTATATTGGTTTTTCCTTTTTATATCCTGTAGTTCCTGTGGCAGCGCGTTTATAAGGTACGGTAGGCGCTTTTTGAGGGTTCGGTCTCCATAATAGTTGTGTACTCTAGGTACCTCAAACCTGCCATGCATCACCGCCCTTGTTTGGTGGCGGTGCTGCAGCGTAGTCAGACGCTCCCGACAATCATAGTTGTTTGCCAACAGTAAGGTCTTGTGTTTGTAATGTACCGGAAGAATGTTACAAATTTTGAATAGTTTATAGTAGTCATCTTTATATTTATTTTTTGTTTTATTATCAACTAATAGTTTAAGGAATCTGATTTGAAGCGCTTGTATTTTATCTAAATAAGATTTGAAGGTTAATCCATAGCTGTCGAGGGCGTATGACACTACTGAGTCTACTAATGCTAAATACATCGATTTTAGTACTGATCTTGGTACTTTATACTTTAGATGGTAGAATTTACCAAGGAGTATTTTCAGTTTATTGCAAACATGATTTACCTGAGAGGACCATGAAAAATGCTCGTCAACTATTACACCTAAGTATTGGACAGTGGGAACTATTTCGATAGGTGGACATGTACATGATGTTTTATTATTGTGCATACAATTATATGAGTGAGTTATGAGGTGTTGGTTATTAATGGGTATTTTACAGTGCGGTGATCTAATTATAAGCATTTTAGTTTTTTTCGCGTTAAGTACTATACCATTGTCGTGAGACCATTTTATTATATTATCAATGTCGTTTTGCATGGCTCTACAGATCTCAGCCAGGTCGGTACCAGCTAAAAGAATGCACAGGTCGTCGGCAAACATGTATGCGTGACAATTTTTTATTATGTTTGTCAGGCTATTTACATGCATGAGGTAGCAGACCGGCCCGCACCCGGATCCCTGCGGGACGCCACTAAGTGCCGCGTGTGGTTCACTATGGGCATCACCGACCTTCACACTATAAGTGCGTGAAGATAGGTAATCGCGATACCAGTGGTACAGCGGTCGATCCACACCGCACTCCCGAATGGCCTGAAGTAACGTTCCATGCTCTAGCGTGTCGAATGCTTTCTTGTAATCGAAGAATACTGTTACAACTATTTTCTTTTCATTCAGCATTTCATTGACATCGTTTGAAAACTTAGATAATAACGTGCTAGTACTTTTCCCAGGCTGAAAAGCATATTGACATGGGTTGATGATGTTATTGTGATTTAAGTAACTACTGAGTTGGTTGACAATGTACTTTTCAATAATTTTTTCTATGCTTGATAATATTGATACAGGTCTATAATTACTACATTTATTTTTTTCACCATTTTTGAATATTGGTCTCACTAAAGAGTGTTTTAATTTAAGTGGAAATTCCTTTTTTTTAATACAAAGGTTAATAAGGTGGGTGATTATAGGACACATTTTTGATGATATAGTTTTGATATCTCCCATGCGGATCAGGTCGCTTCCTGGCGATTTGTTGATTGGCATTTTGTTAATTATTTTAATTATTTTTCCAGGAGTTGCTGTCATCCATCTCATACTTAGCTTTGGCGTTTCTACATAAGAACTTCTACTTAACATTTTTTCTGTACAATGGTGCTTTATTTCCTCTACTTCATGTTGGAAAGTATCTGCAAAATTGTTACATATCTGCGATAGATTAATACAATCTTTCATATTTGTTATTATTGTCCTGTCGACAGATTGTTTCTTGCTTCCTATTAGTGCATTTAGTTTTTCCCAAAGTTTTCTTATGTTACTTTTACATTCATAAATGCTTTGTTTTTCATACTTCGTTTTACTTTTGCTTATTTCTTTATTGCACCTATTTCTATATGTTGTGTATTCTAGTCTTTTTATCATATTTTCAGGATCGTTATTCCATCTTTTGAACAATTTGTCTTTTTCTTGAATAAGATTTTTAAGTTTTTGTGAAATCCACATTATATGAAATATCACCATGTAAGTGACCCATCATTTCTACCTCTTTACTATCTTTTATAAACTTTTGTCTTTCGATAAAACCTTTGTTTCCATCATCAGTAGCATTCATTTTCCCAGCAGTATCTTCATACCATAAACCACAAGTTAGATGAGATTGTTTTGCTGGTGGAGAGTAATTTAATAAAGTCTCTATATATGATCGGTATCCATAGGTATTGTTAGGGGGAGATATAAGTTTTTGATTTAAATATACATCAAGTTGACTAAAAAGTGAATGCAGCCAATTATTCACCGGAGCTACATTAGTATTTGGTGCTAGAGGTGTTAGATCCTGGTTTACCACCTTTACTTTGACATGGATTAAAGTATGAGATAGATCAATATAGTCATCACCAGTTCCAGGTATTTGAAACTCAATGGGACCATCATCATTTAAAGACGAAATCGGTTTGTAATGAATCCACTGACCACTTTCAATACTAGTTTGAGTAGCTGGTAGTGCAAATAGATCTAATTCAGACTTAACGCATTCACATGAATTATTATGTAAAAATGACATTTTATAAATCACCAAATATATCTTTATGATTTATATTTTTCTTTTTAGCTTTTTGCACTGTTCTCTGCTTTACAATTGGTGAGTAACTGAGGTTACCAACACGATGTTTTTTATTTTTATATCCCGAACCCATCATTGCTCGCTCAATCTTTTCATCAGCTTTTCTTTTCAAGGTAGTCGTTGCATCTCTAAATCTGCTTTGAACCGAATCGTTCATGGGTTTTGCACTAACCATATCTGATAAAATCCCTACTCCAGCATTTAGCGCCTCTTTTCCGACAGCCTTTGCGCCACTTGTTAGTAAAGGTAAAACTGATCGAAATAAACCACCTAAAAAACTTCCAATTCCATGTCCTTGCTGGTAAGGTGCTCCTTTATAAATGATACCCATACCAGATCCCGCTTGATGTGTATAGTAGTTTTCATATGGACAAATATTATAATCGTATTTAGGATACATTTTTATATTTATCTACGTTTAAAATGTAGTTTAACACAGGTTGTTCCGAATTGGAATGGAATGTTTTCACCAGTGCTTGTTCTTATATCAATTTCTATTGTGTCAAACTCTCTCCGCATAACTGGCACATAGTGTGGTGGAGAAAAAACATGCATCTTATTCGATCCATAAATATATTTGGCAGGATCTAGTGATATATTTCTCAGTAATGGACACATGACATCACCTACTATTTGTGGTTCTATTATGTCACAGTAGACATATAACTGTGATGTTAATCCCAAATACAAGTTAGCAGGGAATTTTCCTGTTCTTTTTGAAGCAATGTTAGTATATGGATCAAATCCAAGTTGAAGACTTAATATGGGTGAGAATTCTAATGAAACTAATTGGTTATTATCTTGAGTTAGAGTAACATATTTGGATAGTTTATCATATCGCAATTTGAACGTTTCTTTTGCATTTAATACAGTCAATACATCATTAATATTTTCATAACTGGAGGCGGGTATGTGACTTTTGTAAGTTACCAGAGACGGTGATAACTCATTTGGAACTGTCATTCTTTTTTTAATATACATTATATTTTGATTTTCTTGGACAGTAAACATAGTACAAGGATATTGAAATTCTACTAGTCCAACTGACCATTCTCCTTCTAATTTAATGGGTTTAGGCAGTTTAGTTGAAAAATTTGCAGTTTTATTATGCGGAAAGTATTTCATTGAACTGTTGCTAGGTAAAGTTAAATAAAAACTATCATTAGTCATGTTTGTTTTTAAGCTAGAAGCTAAAATCCAACTATTAAACTTATTTGGATAACCTTTCCACTTCACATACAATTCAGTTCTGCGACCAGAGTAACGAGTACGTAGTATTTTATCAATTTTAAATTCCGTAGTGGGGTCATAATTAACTTTTTGTAATTCTTTTTCATAGAAAGTTCCAGTTATATTTTCATGCTGTAAATCTTTTAATGTGTAAACTACCCAAGGAGATCTGTATACAACTGAAGTTATGATAAATATTTCATCACTCCAATTGGTTTCATAACCTTTTTGAAAAATGTGTTTATGTTTAGTTATTCTTACATAATCACCAACCTTAAATTTAGGTTCATTCGTAATGTTGGATGACTCACTTTGCTTTTTTCCATATAAATTTTGCCAAACTGTCATAATATTATTAGAATTAACATCACATGGTCTCATTTTGATACTTCTATGAAAACTATGATTATACGAATGAAGCAAATCCTGCAAAATATCAATATATCGATAGGTATTGTTATGAGTAAAGTAGCGCCACATTTTCATTTTGAGCGTCCTTTGAAATCTCTCTACTATACTTGCTTTAATGTCAGGGTTATTGGTTGTGTAGTAATTAATGTTATAGCTCTTTAATAAACTGTTTACATCTTTAGATATAAATTCAGTACCCTTATCTGATTGTAAATGTCTAGGAGTTGCTTTGGCTTCAAGAAAAATATCAGTGAAACATTTTTTTATAGTAGTGGAATTTTTTTGAGGGATAGCTCGAGCAAATGCATATTTACTAAAAACATCAATTACACATAAAATATATTTATTACCATCATTATATTCGCTATATGTTCTTAAATCACTTAGATCAGCTTGCCAGAGTTCATTAAGATTAGACAATATGTATTTGTTTCTAGGAAAACGACGTTGGACAGGTTTATGTAAAGTGTACGTTTCTTGAGACTCCAACCATTTTTTTGTTTCCTTTCTAGTGAGTTTAGTTTTCATAGCTTCTGCTAGTTTATTCAAACTACTATAACCAGCAGGATTGGATACATCGTAGTAAATGTTATGAATTTCTAATAAGGGGTCCATTTCTTCCAATCGATTTTCCTTTTTACTTTTTGTTTACCGATCGTATCACTATCGCTTGAATGCGAATTGGTATTTTTTGGTGTAAAGTTTAACTCTTCATTCATTGGAGTTACAGTTTTGAAGCTATTTTCATAATCTGGAGTTTTAGACATTACATTTATAAATGTCGCTCTTCTTGGATTACCTATGTAACTCAGGGGTACTCCTAACTCTTTTAATGCTTTAGCGAACTCGGTCCAACCACGGGGTGAACTATGTTTAAGTGGTCTCATGACATCGTTAAACAAGTCGACAATATTACTTTTATGAACTTCTTTATTATTAATAAAAACTGTACCTTGATGATCCCAGCGTAGTTTTTCTTTATTTTTCAAAAGTATGTCTAATAAAAGTTCACCCTTCTGTCTATATGATTTTGGTATAAATTGAAGCAATTGTGATTTAACGTAATATTCACCTACACCCGTACTGTCTTCCTTGGTTAAAGTCTGTTTGACATCTGAGGTTGGTTCTAACTTTACATGTTCTTTTCTTTCGTTTTCGGGTTCATCGTAGGACACTATAGGTATCTCTAATGGTTTTCGATCCTTTCCGATAAAATACAAATATCTTTGTAGAGATTGTAAATAAAGTGACCACTTTTCTCTATCTTCCAATTTTGTATTTAAAACTTTTTGCATCTCTTCGTCAAGGTGTGATAAATTATTATTAGCATTACTATTATTGTTACCATTTTTTAGTTTCTCTATTACTTCTGGTTCTATTAATATCATTTTCTTTGCATTTTCCATTATTTAAAATTACTTCACAAACGAACCTAGTAGAGCACTTAAAACTGAACCGAGAATAATAGGCAAAAATGCTCCACCTTTTTGAATAATAATATGTTTTCTGTATTTGTTTTTTCCCTTTGATATTAGTTTCCTTAGAATATTTTTATATTTACCAAGTTTCTGCTTTTTATTTTCTGGTAATGGAATCTTTCCTAATAAAACGTTATAAATACACTCACAGATGCAATTTATCTCCTTATCGTTGCAAGCTATTAATAATGCATTCCTAAATTTTGGTTTAAGTATGTGCAATGCTCTTAAAAATTCTACATGTGTCTTTACTTTGCCTTTCATTGTCCTATAATAACCGTTTTTGATTGTATGATGTTGTATTTATACCTTTTTTAGGGATGTAACATATCGTATACTCATCTGGAAAAATAAGAGTTTTAAAACGATGCACATCATCTGTATTTTGTTTTAAATCAATCATTAAATACCCATGAGATTTATTTGTAGCATCCCTATATGCCTCTTCAACGAACTTTGGATTTTCAGGTACAAGTTGACGAGCAAGATAACGTATTTGTGTTTTATCGCGTGGATTTTTAAAGTAAACAATGTAGCTGGAGTTCAATGATATGTCACGTTGCCCCTTTCCTTGATGAAATATGTTTTGGGTAATGTAAAATACACTAAGATTACGGTGATGGCTTCCTTTTGTAAATATATCTACTATGCGCCCATCGGACTCTCTCATGAGATCGTCAATAATAATAAGTTGTGGATATTTCCCATCAAACATATTCAAGTTAGGTATTCCTTGATGGTAAGTTACATTATTCAAATTATATAGTGGTTGCATTTCATCATAACACCATATAACGTCACTAAATTCTTGATTGCAAATTTTTTTCATATTCTTAATAAAGTTACAAACAAAGTTGGACTTTCCACAACCACTGGGACCACCAACTATAGTTGTAAATGGGTGCTCAAAATGAATCATACTTTTAGTTTACAAAGAACGTCTTTACTGTGTAACCATTTATAATGATATGTTCAATAGTTAGCAACGCATATAATTATATTTAACTTATTATAAATTAGATTACATTAATATAGTTACTTATTACTATTCATACAAACATATAGATACAGTTTAAATATAAAACATCATTCTCATTACAACAGATTATTATCATTACTAACAACATACACTTACTTAACTTAAATTACAAACTTTTTTTTTCTAACAAGAAGTATGAGTATTCAAATGAGTATTAACTTATCACTAATTATCCCTTAATTTATAATGACCCCAAGCCAGAGTATCTGTAGAATTCGGTATAATATACCTTTTACTGTCGTTGTATGATAAACATATTTTATTTATTTTTTGCGTAAATATAATATGTTTTACACTCTTAAATCTGTACATTTCTGCAAGTTGAACGTCTTTATTAAATAAACAGGATTTATACTTATCCATGTTTAAGTTTTTTTGAACACTTTTGTTGACACCTTTAGCTTTAGTGATGGTTCTATCTTCTACTCTCATTGCATACATTTTTGATCGTAATCCAACAAACTCAGTAAAGATTTTTCCATTATTTTCATCTTTAAAAAATCCTAATTTCTTCTTATTTATTTGTGGGAATTCAAAAGCATTGTTATGAGGATAGTCTGATGTGTCAAAATAGCCAGTCAGATCTGGTTTTATTTGTTTATAAAAATCTTCACAATAAATTTGATACACTAAGCTATCTGTATCTGTGTATAATAGTTTAAGATCAGAAAATTTTCGTTTCATATAATTGTAATGAAAATCATACATCAAAGTTTTTGATATGTCTAATATGCTAAATCCTAAATATATTGGTTTATTAAAATACAACTTTGTTTTGCGTAGCTGCACAGCAACTAAATTTTCTGAGAAAATTGCAAGACTATGAAATTCTGGACGAGCAATTAGACTTTGAGCACCCTGAATTTTACCATGATTTTCCCAATGCATTAACAATTTTACATTAACACGCTTCTCTATATTTTCCATAGTCTTACCAAATATTGAGTTGTTCATCAATTTGTAAAAATCTTTCTCAAAATCTGATGTAGCAACTGTACGAAGTTGAGTATTTAACTCAATATATGTTTTCAACCATGGAGCCTGCTTAAATTTTAGTACTCGATGAACTTTTGTCACCTGCATACCTAGTTGTTTACATTGTAAAAGATTTCTATAGTGAATAATATAATTTTTCTTCTCATTTAAATTGAGTATTAATCTGAAATCTTTTGTGCCTCCAATACAGATATTCTCTGAACATAGTGGAAAGTCAGAATGAGAATCGTGTAAAGAGTCAGGGTACTCTAAGTCTACTTCTAAAATATACCCGATATCAGAATCAATTGGCACGTCATAATTTGTATTAAGCTCACTCCATTCAAAATTAGATAATGGTAAATATTGCGACATTGCCCACCCATATAAATTGTTAGCATCAAGGTAAGTTAAATATGAATTTGGTTCCTCCCTAGAATACTCACTCATGTATGGATTATTTGCTTTAGCGTAGCGATTACTACATTGCGATATACCACCCCTAATACCTGATTTTATGAATGCAACTTTATCGAAATCTGTAAGTAATTCTATATTAATCTTAGTATACTTTAACATTCCATCCCAACTTAATCCTGGCGCTGTATAATAATGAGCTGGATCTAAATCATAGGTTTTTATACAAACGTTTCTAAAATTTTCAAATATATCGCTTAACAGCATTACATCTACTTTTAAATATAGGTCGGAGTAATCACTCATAGTTTTACACTGGAAATGAGACCACACTTTTTGTGCATAACTATAATCATTCTCAGAAATACTATCTCCAGTAAGAGTACTGTAAAAGTTATCAATAGTTGGTAATGATGTTAATTTTAATGAATCAAACGATGTCATGTACTCATAGGGATAAACACCTTTTCTCTTTAAAAGGTTAAAATCGTTTTCACATGGATATTGTTTTCTAAGTTCATGAAATTGTGAGTTATCTAAATTCTTAACTAAAGAATCTAAACTACTAGACAAAAATTTAAAAGAATCAATAAATCTTACACTAATATTTTTACCATTCACTTTCAGAACTTTTGAGAAAGATATATACTTCTCTTTATTTTGCGGGATTATTTGAACTTCACCATCAACAAAATTTAGAGCGTGTACTATAAAATGTGCATCATAATTACTTAAATTGTGTAGAATTACAGGTATAAACGAATTTTTTCTATATTTATTACTACATTGCTCATGAGATACACCAACGAAAAAGCCTGTCAACCAATCATGATCAACATATTTTTCTGAAACTATAGTCCTTTCACAAATATAACAAATGGATGATTTTTCAACATTTATTTTATCTCGTTCCGTAAGTGGAATCGGACATTTTTGGTAACTAGTTTTGCTACAAATGATCCTGATGTCTTCATACAATTTGTTCATAAAAACGAGAGCACAATTTTCACCTGTATAGGTAACATATTTTGATAATCTGTCGTCGTATGAACATTTAATATAATAACCAAAACTGTATACGCTATGTACTTGAACGTTATCAGTCGATGATTTCTCTGGATCATTAGAACATGATTTTATTGGTTTTAAAAATGACTCAAAATCTGCATAAACCACGAATGGAACTCTTAGTTTACGATCAAAATTTTCAAAATTTAATTTATCATTTGGTACATTCTCACCCCACCAATTTTTTCTGTTTATATTAGTATTGGGAAGATCTGTACGAACATGAGTACAGTCATTCATTTTATGATTAGAAAGTCGTTCCTCGGAGCTAAAATGAATGAGACAACCATCACATATATAAATAGCACTATTATGTGATGTAATTTGTTTGGATACTAAACGAGATAAATTTTTTATGTAACAATAGTGACCATTATTATCATTCGATATGTATAACAAATTTACATGATTTGGTTTGTATGATTTAGTAAAATATAATGGACCAATTACTGTATGAGCTTTTGTAGTTGCATTGTATTCTAACCCGAAGACATTAATACTAATATTATTTAAAGACTCAACTTTGTGTACATCTTTTAACTTTACCGGAAATGCAATACCATTAAAGTTAAGTTTATGTTGAAATTTTGCGTATGAACTAACTCGATCAGTATGTACAGTTACAGGATACAATGCTGATAGTAAAGCCCATTTTAAACAGTATACATCTGAATTTTTTACATTAATTATAGCTTTTTTCGCACTTATATCACGAGGTAAAACTATGAAAGATGATCCTCGAAGAGGTTTGAATTTATTAATATTCATATCTAAGCTAATAACATTCTTAATACTCCAACCACTATCTTTTGCTTCAAATTCAGTGATTCTATTTGAAATTGTTTTTTGCAAAGAGTCAAGAAATATATCAAAATCATCGGATCCACTCAAAATAAAGTTAGTGGTTTGAAAATCAAAAACGTTTGTTAAATTTTTTGTCTCCTGAACAAAATGAGCATGTAAAATAAAGTTAACTTTGAATGTCGTTAAATTAGCAACGCTTTCGTTAATTAGGTGAATTAATGTATTTCTGACTAATTCAAAAAAAATCTCAAACGTCATGAGACTATCGCAATTAGCTGGAGGAGTTATTTTAAATGTATAAACTCTCTTACCAAAGGCAGTTTCAATTAATTTTACATTAGGAAAATCTATATGCAAATGGAAGGCGTTATTTTTATGTACATTACTCCTTAAATGGTTGGTTAAATACCTTTTCTTAACAGAAATATTACATATCGTACATTCTGTCATTTCATTATCCTTAATGTTGACACTGGAGGGTTCTGAAGTAGAGGGACCACTAAGCCGTCGTCTTTTTGTTGTAGCACCCTGGAGGCTGTCGTCAGCGGTGTGTTTTAAACCTCTGCCGATCTGAACCCGAACCCCATCACTGTTAAAAAAAGAAAATGTTTTACACCTGTATAAACTGGTAGTATATTAGTAGTTAGACATTGAATTATAAAAAATACTTACGTTTTCTCAAAATCTTCAACGAGTTCATATAAGAATTTGTCAAAGTATGGGTCAAATACCTCAACAAACTCTGCATGTTGACATTTATCAACAAGCTCTTCATTATGCGAACAATCCATGGAACAAACATCTGTTTCACTTGGCGCAAAAAATACACTAACGCACTTGTTTTCCGACATTTTGTTAAGTAATAACACTGTAAGTACTACGTGCTCTCCGATCCTGTTGTACTGACTGACTTAATTTGACGACTTCGTATACTATATATTAGAACCAATTTCGTTAACGACTATGACTAACTCTTCATTAGTATTAATACATCATTAGCAACACACTTATTCTTGACTTATACTTGATGATGTGTTCATGTAGACTGATTCATTTTGGATGTGGAAATGTAAATTTTTTTGAATCCGGACTCTTCGATAGCTCCTTCGTTATATTATAAATGAGACCCCGAGTTCGTCGATGGTGTTCATCATTTCCGCTTGCATAATACTTTATGCGTACATCAGCATGTTTCCAGTGTTCGCTGGGATCGATGTCCTCCAATTTTTTCAGTTCATATACTTCTATTTTAATAAAATGCGTTGCTGCTGTCTTATCGTCCTTATTTGACGATATATAAGACATACCTCCGTCTTTGGTTGCTCGCCCTACGGTGGACGAATTTAGTTTAGACTTCTTCTTTTTTGGTTCTTCAAAAAATTCGTCGAGAGACTGGTTGCACGGTCTTTTCATTGAGTATGGTGGAGTAAGTTCGTTTTCGTCGTCAGAGTAATTGAAATAATACTGTTTGTAGGTATTTTCTTCGGTTATATCTACATCTTTCTTCATACAACAGGCAAGCTATAACAATAAAAAATAAATATATTTTAACTGTTATGAATAGACAGAAATAAAGATTTAGTTACATTTAATCGGAGCACATACATAGTTGTATCTCATAAAAAAGTACAAAGTTAGGAATAAAATAAATACTTACATCCATTTTCGTGGGGTAAAAACAGCGAGGACCGAAGAGCACGTAGTACTTATTATGTCTTGAGAAGACCAAACACTTATAACTATAGAAACTGTCAAATGTATGCATTTTATACCAATTTTGCTTATTACAAAATAAATAATGGTAGGTATCTTAATGACCTAAGTAGAAATATTGGTTCAAGAATGTTGTCCTACTGACAAAAGTAATAAAAATACAATTAAAAACAAGATGGTTTTCGTAAATGGGTAGATAGGAATGCTGTGAGTACATTGGTCAATATTATAAACTAGCTGTTGCTATCGACTTCATTCGTATGGGCTACAGAAAATATACTTGTGTCATTCCTTCATTGCATATTCTACGTAGCTTTATAAAAACCCATGAAGATTCCTATACAGCCATCGACTTCATCAACCTGCGCTACAAGAAGCAATATACATATAAGTATGCTATTCCGTACTCCAATATTATGTTCTCTATCCTAACAAAATTCCATCGTGATTCGTACAGCGTTTTTCTGATATAGTAATGCTACAAAGGGATATAAAGAGTCACTTGCATTAACAAAATATAGAGAAGCAATCATTGATGATGTCACAAAGGTATGCTGTCGTATGGTCATTAGTGAGTAAACGTCTGAGGTATCACGCGCTGACCATGTGATATAGTCGGCCATCTTAGACGCCTAATGTACGGGGCGTTGCATTCTTTAATCAGATTTGTCATTAGTACTCCATGCTCTGCTATTGGTCCATTTATATTGATAATTAGTTAATGGGGGGCGTGTCTTTTAGTTAATGAGACGTCATTAGCTAATGGAGGCGTGTCTTAGTTAATGAGGGGCGTTACCCACACATACCTCATTAGTTAATGACATCTCATATGTGAATGAGCCATATGTGTTGACCTTTTTGCAAAGTTAGCAAATTTCAAGTTTATGACGTAGGAGACCATGACGTCAGTGGTCCAGCTCCCGCTATTCCTTACTACTATCACCTAGATGTTAAAAATAGTAACAGGGTCAATAATGACGAAAAGTTCCGAAACGAAGTTAATGAATAAGATTCACCTAAAAAAACTCCAAACCCTGGGCAGTCACGTCTAAAAGGTGACAAACAAGCAAACAAGCATACATGTAGACTAATAAATTATCGACTGAGCCCATGTTTACTCAAATATTTTAGAATACCTCCGCTAACAAGTGAAGAAACCGCACGTTAAGTTGTCGGTCAATATCGATTTTAGGTACAGGGAAGGCGTTTATATTAATTTTTCTAAGAAACTTGACGGGTACATAAAGATATATTTCTTAAAAAATAGCCTTTAGCTGTAATTAGCATCGATGTTAATTTGTGATTTATACTAGGTATTAAAATAATAAAGTAAATGAACATAAATCTTCAAGTACTGTACGATTATAATATTACAAATCTGAAGTCAATTCATGACGATTATTTAATTTTGCAACTATTCAATCTGCGGACAGCGAAATCAAGACTTAATTTCCGACAAATAACAAGAAGACAGCCTTTGTGTCATGTTATATTTATATGACGATCAACCCAAAGGGCAAAATCTGGACGAAAATAATTTTAAAAGTGTATTAAATAGTCTAATAGAACCATATATTAAACTAAATTCGATCTTGTGCAAATTGTAAAAACAGCCAAGTTGTCCGAAAGCCACTTAGAACTAAAAAACTGGTAGCACAATCCAAACGAAAATATGTATTTATGGAATCACAAAATTATTAGACACCCAAAAAATCAACATTGAATCTCTTTTGTGGCTCAACCGCGACTTTAACAGTACCCCGGTAAAATCAAACGCCCTCTGTCGCATTTTCCGTTCCCAGAAGGACAAACTGTCAATATCCCTGTACAGACTTAAAAAAACCTTTACCAGAGTCGCTACTATCTATGCAGGGGAGCTATTTGAATCTACAATTGAATAAGAAATTTTAGTTTCTCTTTTCTCTTACCGGTTGTGTGGTAATATGATGGTCTAAATTCAAAAAGCTACTTTCAAATAATATATTGAGTAAATATTCCGTATCGGGACATCACGACGCGAAAACGTTATTATATGCCCGATTTAACGTTGGCTCGCTAATACAGACATACAAAGTGCCGACATGTTTGTCAAGGAGTGCGTGATGAAATATGTGTCACATAAAAACTTTAAAAACTCTACCATGAATTTCGAGTTATTTTCATATTAACATAACTGTGGTAATCAATAAATAAATCTAAGTATTCAAACGTATAGCCATGAAATATGCTTTGACATTACGTTCCCAACAAATAATATTTGCTCAATAGAACTATTAATGTTATTCTCTGATTCACATTACCTAATATTGAAGATAAATATACGGCATTGGCACATCTCAAAAAGCCTGACGTTAATAATTCGTCTCCTTACATATGCATGAACGTATCTTATGCACTTTTCAACTACCTTTGAGAGTCCATAGCTATCAACAAAAATCATCTGGATAGAATAAGATTGGGTCCTTAGCCAATGAAAGACAGCCTAAGCTTAAGAAAAGCAGTATTATCCTATCATGGACAGTAGTAGTTTGATTTTACTCAGTTGACTGTAGGTAGATATAATAACAATATAGACACTAATAACAGAAGTGGTATATTAAGCAAAATGCAAATTAAATAATATACTTTATATATAATTCGCTCATTCCCCTTCTGTTACACCTTGTATATATGTATAATCTACAACGTACAACAGAAGTAACCTCATAACATATAGAAATAAACCCGTCTGTTTAAAATTTTCTATCCAGTATAACTCTTACGATTAAAGAGAATCTAATAATACCTCTCAAGAAGATTAAATGCGACAAACGACAAACCGTTTAATACTCGAAAAATATAATCATTCTTCTGGCGCAGTTGAGTATTAAAGATTGACCATACAATCGGAAGTCACGTAGATCCATCCTAATCTTTAAGACAGCCATACAACTAAGTTTAATGTAGAGGATACAAAATTGCAGGGGATCCATTATTTCCCGGGTATCAATGTGACCCTTTGGGTAAATTGGTTCGACATCAGACCCGATCGCGGATTACCCGCTCGTTACCCGACTACGTTAACGCCTGCCATCTTTGATTGTCTTTTCTGACTGTGTCCTCAATGGCATACTAGTAGCGACGAGATGGTTAAAATGTGGAATATAATACACAAAGCTGTGTTTCCGAAATGGGATAGCTAGAACTGCTGGATCTTAATGGAGATTCTACTGCCACGTAAAGCATAGCAGGAACAGGTGTAAATTATTAGTAAGAAGTGTCTAGCCTGAGAGAATACGCGAGTTCCTTAGTCAACTCTTACATTTGCACATAAGAATATGCAGCTTACGTATTCTATTAATAAAGCCCCGCATCAGCATAGAATCATCATTGAATTAAAATGGTATAACAAGTAATTAGTTTTAACTGGCGGATCATGTTTAACCTTGATTGAGTTTGCAGAATTTATATTTATAATTTATATCACCGATCTTAGCTCCAGTGTTGATCTCCTAGTCAGACCAGCAGTAAGCTGTCCCCTATCGGCCGATCTTGTGTCGTTTGTAACGTCCCTAACTGCTTGGATTCCAAGTTTTTTTATTGCGATGTCCATTCTGTTCTTTCTTAGGTACACAATTTTAAGATTACTTTAAGTTTAGAGGAATCTCTAGACTTTTGGAAATATTATAGGTATTGAGTTTTTACATTCCCTAATGTGATCAAATAGTTTTGCAATTATTAAAATCACTACTAGTAATGGAAAATTTCGATTTAGTGATATCCTAATACATTTTGTAGCTAAGTGTTGACTTTGATTATAGCATTGTAGTTTTGACAATTCGTCATTCAACGTACTTTTCTTATAACAAATTAAACACTTAAAATTCGTGTTAAACCACAATACTCGCACAACAGTCGAAATATTTACAAGTAACATTAAATTGACTTGCATCAACGAAAACCTATGTGCAAACTGCAAACTTATCTATCTTGCGGTCAAAACTGGAACTGATATGTTTAGCTCATTTTCCAGTAATACCAAAATCTATAGTAGCGACTTCTTTATGTGAAGTGATAAGTTTGTAGTAATGTAATAGTGTTAAAAAGCAGACAAACACACGATCAAACACGTTAACTGGGAGAACACCCGCCGAGATACGATAATTACTTAACTAATTCGAAGGAATTTTTGACAAGTACAGTTAACTAACAATATCATCGTCTCTTTTATGATTTGTTAATTTAGATTCCTATAAAAAAATGTGTCTGTCCTAAATATCTTAAAATTACAGCAATGCATTAATAATATATCTTCAGATATAAATTAAGTGAAGCAGACTTTTAAATGCACCGTAGTTCTATATACTTAATATATTACAAACTTGAATCGTATGCCCTTAATAATATATAAGACAATTTCTTAATATAATTGGATTTGTATAAATTAAAATAAACTCAAATTTTGTTGCTCTGTAAATAGAGATTTATTAAAATAAGAAGGTACATAACTAAAGATATTACAATAATATGTACCGAAAGTTACGACTATGATATAATATTAATGTAAAATATAAGAATATCTTACCTGTAAATAGAGAAACGACATTTAAAGTATTTTAAATTTAAACAATAACCAAATTAAAATATTTCAATATAAACAGTTAGTTTTGCCATAGCAACCAATGACAACTGTCAACGACAAATAGCTACATTACCAACCGTAGCCATGGCGCCATCTATGATATTTACAAAGAACTATCATTACAACTGAGCCTACCGACCGCGACGAAAGTACCTAAGAAACAATACCATGTTTCTTTACAAATATATAATTTTTTAAACGCTATGCTGTTTACCTAAAACTGCAGGATTAAGAATAAAATCCTACAGCAATGGTTAGCATAAGGGGACCCCTAGTCCCGGGACTGTAAAAGATCAATGAGAAGTCACTAGCTCTTCGCCTGAGAGAATGCCCCTGAGTTTTTAGTCGACTTTTATGTCGCATCACCATAGGATAAAAATTTTAGCTAACAAAATTTACCTATTTATATTACTTCATCATCATCATCATCATTTACAGCCCTGAGAAGTCCACTGTTGGACATAGGCCTCCCCCAATTATATTACTTAACTACTAGTATTTAGAATCTCCGGTTTGTGAAAATTTTATTTTTTTGGCAACCTTCCAACTCTGGAAGGACTTAATGTTGTGACAATATGTAATACTGTACTTTACATACTTGGCTGACTGTACGAGATATTAACAGTTATTTCAACAGTTTGTACATTAACAGACAGAAGTTACGAAAATTTGCCCATTTTATTAGTAATGTTTAGGCATGTTACATAGCTTAGGGCTGGCGAGATAAATAATTTTAAAAATATTATTTGTAGCATCTACCCGCAAATCCTTAAGACTTGTTTGCTAGAAGAAAATGTGAAAAAAAACCAGATTTTTGAATTTTGAGTAACTACCAAATTAGCAGTTAGCGTTATTTAAGTTATGTGTGGCCTCCGCTAAAACGAGCCAAGAGAACAAAGTATGGGCATTTAGTTAGATTATATCGATTATAATAATAACTATAAGTGGGAACAAATATAATAACAGAAAAATAATGAACGTTAATTAAATTTTTCACCATACACCTCAGAGAATATAGCGAAATGGCCAAGCCACATACATTTTTGATCAGGGTCGTATAGACTATTACGATTTTTTTGTACTTTTATCGGAAAGTGTTCGTCAGATTGCGTGCCCTTCATTTTCAAGCCTAATGTGTTCTTCTGATAATTTGCGTATTTGACAATTTGCGCCTAAAGTATTCTGACGTATAAGCTAAGAATATAATCTTTTTATTTATTTTAATTAAAAAAAAATCTTTCAGTAATGAAAAAATCTCCTTAAAACGATCACATTTATAATACATAGCAAATATTAGTAGAAGAGGACAGTGGTAGCCCTGCCACCGCTCGTGCCTTCACTATTTGTTGAGTACAATACCGGTGGTTATTTCAATTTGCCTGTTGATATTAACATTATCGAGTGTGTTTGTTCAAGGGGAGCGGTAATAAGCTGCGTTTTAATACTTGTTAATATCAATGACATTTCATTATTATTGGTTAAATTATGTTTATGGAGAAAAGCACACACATTCGGTGTTATAATATACAGGATGTTTTTTTGTGGCCACCTTTAACGAAGGGTACGTATTCTATACATGAAATAAAGTAAGTTTATGCCAAAAAAAATGCTGGGAATTTTTTTTTTTTTAAATTTTTAATTCCTTGATTGTGCGAAATTTATAGTGTCTAGTGTTTATGTTAGTTTTTTTATAGACCGATATTAATTATTTTTCGTGAAAAAATCCCGCTACGCGCGTCTATGTGCATTTATGCAGAAAAACACAGTCTACTCAACTTTGGACCCTAATATTTTGGAAACCAGACACTTCCCAGGTATGCTTCCATGGAGAAAAATGATCGTGATGATGAGGAGATTCCGTAGTTTTCGGGAACGTTGACGACCAAAAATCACCCTGTATAATAAAATCAAGTCTAAAGTTCGCCTTAAAATGATATTTGAGAACAAAAATAGAATATCTATCACAACTTGAGCAACAGAGAATGACTGTCCAATATGCACAGATAGAACTACTGGGAGCAAAAGCAAAAATTTGGCATGTTTGTTTTTTTTTTAAAGCGGGAAGTACATTTACATTTTACGTGTACAAAATCAAAGGCTAAGTTACTTACGAGTACACATTTCCTTTTTCATGCCCCTAAGAGATAACAATCCAATTTTAACAAACCCAAATGATTTGTCAAACTCGAGCCTTAAAATCCGTTGATTCCTGATTATGGTACCACACGAGATGCTTGTCCTCGCATTTTTCAACCAAGCCCGCACTCTATTAATCTCCTTTATCTGCCACATCGGCTAAATAATCGCCACCGGCGAGTTTAACATAAATTAAGATTTCCACGACACCAAAGATACCCCCTGTGTTAAAAGTTACACCAACTTTACGTCACAAGTCGTTTGTACCGAATTAAACTTTACGCGGTTAGCTTTTAAAGTGCCAGTGTAGGTTTTTAGTATGTTGGTAAGCAGTAATAATGAGCCTTCGTCGAAAGATGTATATCGCAAGAAAGAAAGGTTAAGTGTGAACGTTTGTTTGTTAATGCGCGTGTATAATGGATTCGTGGAGTTTCTTTTTTTTAAGATAAGATGTTTACTTGACTGATCGCCGGGTATTTTTTATTTCTTAATGTCCGAGGCTGGGCGATTAAACGAATCGGTTTTTTGTATATTAATGTCTGCAGATATTTTTTACGTGCTTTCAATGTTTCAATTTTCTTTTATTGTTATTTCAGGCAGGCTGTTTTGTCAATAAGTGAATTTATTTGTCTTCGAGATACTATTTCAGTGTTACCAGCATTAAGCTTGGTATTTATTACTTTGTCTGCTAAATGGTAAGGCGATAAGTATAAAATGAACACTGTTGGTATAAATTCAAGCTCTCTACAATTAGTAACACCGTCAGGCATCCATCTTAGAGACGCGAATTTATAAAGCCACTGATGCAAAATTAGGAATTAATACGATTTTGAATAATGTAGAGCTGTCTATCTATTTACTTATTTTTGGTTTTACTACAGCTACATAGCTTTGTGTTAATTGAAAAATAAAACGAATAGGATATTTATCCAAGGATTACATCTTTAAAATTATCCTTATATGGAAATCTACAACTGTTATTTTATCTTTAGTCTATGCGCATGGTTTTGATAGAAAAGAGGTATGAATTCTAAGTAAAGTAGTTTCGTAGTTTGGTATTTCTAGCGTGACATTTATTTTATTTATTTATTTAGACACACTTACAGAACATACATTAAGAGCAACAATAATTTTACACTTACAACAAAAAATCTGATGTATGTGCCAATTATAAGTGTGCTACATTATTGTATTAATATTTACAGACATTGTAGATTATAACATCTTTTTACAACAACGTCGAGATCATAAGAAGTATCTATACAATGAAAAGCTAACTACCGAAATAGGGTACGTAAAAAATAGGGCATGGCTTGTAATACATACCCTATCTCAGCGCCATACATCGACAATACGCATCCCAGCTCAGTGTTTCTATTTTACGCGAGGAGATCACGCGATACACTCGTAAATAAGACAAATAAATTGTAGCTCACACCGTGATGAACGAGTCAAAAAATAC
Source organism: Carposina sasakii (assembly GCA_014607495.2). Taxonomy (NCBI): domain Eukaryota; kingdom Metazoa; phylum Arthropoda; class Insecta; order Lepidoptera; family Carposinidae; genus Carposina; species Carposina sasakii. The sequence continues at coordinate 14,035,360 of CP053156.1, forward strand.
GCCGTGTCATTTTGATAGCGTACAAGATAGTCTGACATGTTTAAATGTACTATTTGAGTCGTCGGCTTGTTTTTAAACTGCGTTTAAAATTTAGCGTCAAAACTCAGCACCTCTATTTACTGACTTTTATGCCGTGCAGAGTAGAATAGCACCAGCTCATGTCTGCTCGTGGGTATTGTGTGGGAATTAGGGTTCCCTGGAAGTGACAGCAGCGCCTTCTGTGTTGACAACATAGTCCGAAAATGACCTATAAGTACACTGCGGTGTAATATTAATGTTAGGTATATTAATCAAAATCATATTTTTTAAACCTTCTATAAAGGTACATGGAGATAGGAGTAATTTATATATATCATTTACATATACGATATACATATCGATACATATATAGATATACATACATACGAATTTGTACATGTCAACAATACCCTCAAAATTGGTCAGAAGTGGCACCATGTGGTTCAATCGGCCCTTGGTGCTCTGCCTACCCCGTAAGGGATAAAGGCATGATTATATGTAGGTATATGTATGTATTTATATCATTTTAGAAAAATATGTAGGTAGGTATGTATTTAAAATGGTTATTCTGGTAATCTTTAATAAGTCAACTGTTAATTTTATATAGTATAAGTAGAATTTCATGTCTCTTGTATGTTAAAAGAGTCTGGTAAAAGTATCATAAGTACCTGCCATAAGGTACAAATACTAATATCATACATACTGTATATTATTCAAAATGGCATACGAGCAACATTAAACGCAAAATTATACAGTTCGCCTGAAAAATCTGTCAGCAACCACCCTAGCGAAAGCATGCATGAAATACGAGCGAAACGGCAATTTAAAAAAATACCCGAGGGCTCCAATTAAAATGATTTACAAGTCGATAAATCGACCGATATAAGCTTTAGCCGTTTTTATACGATATCGGATTATGGACATTGAATACCATTGAAATATGGCGCCCATGGTCTGTTATTTCAATGGAAATTGTCGGAAAAACGTTCTAGCCATCATTTTGGGTTTTGAAATTCTAGTGTAAACATAAAATACTTTTTATTCTTTATTGTAGCTAACTATACAGAATGTTTTTTGGTCGTCAACGTTCCCGAATACTACGGAATCTCTTTATTATTACGATAATTTTTTTCTTCATACCTGGGAAGTGTCTGGTTCCCCAGGACATTAGGGTCCAAAGTTGAGTAAATATACTGCGTATTTCTGCATAAATGCACACAGACGCGCATGGCAAGATTTTTTCACGATAAATAATTAATATCTGTCTATAAAAAAACTTAATATAAACACTGAACACTATAAATTTCGCCCGATAAGGTAATTTAAAAAAAAAATTACATCGTTTACGTATTGTATAGATAAAAATACGGCCGTTTCCGAAATGAGATAGCTAGACCTGCAGGAAAATAAAGACACATTTCTCGTAACAAACAATCCGGAAAATAGGTTGTTCTTAGAAGGATAAAAAAATATTGAATTCTTAATTAACCAACGATTAAAACCTGATATGTTATTATTTTAGAAAATTTTCTGATTATTATTAAACATTAATAAAAAATTTGAAGTTTACAGTAGTCATACTTTGGATGACAAATAAATCCACTTACATATGCATATCATCTTCCTGCCCTTATCCCATAATTTATGGGGTGGCGCAATATGGTTTCATTCGAAACTCACATTGTTATCCATCACTCAGGAAATGCTTGCTCTAATCTGGCTATTCAGCTGCTAGCTTTACATTCGATTCCCACCTGCAAAACTCCTAAATATCTCCAATGTGAAACGACAGAACACGCACACATAATTTATTCATTACTAATTCTAATTACAAGAACAGTCATAAAAAATAATGTGTATGATATAACTGCCATGCCAAATAACGTAACACGTTGTCAAACATTGCATGTCAAATTGGTATATAATATACAACCACCTTAAACTTGCCTTAATAACACTGTGATAAATACAAAAAAAGAAAACCTAAAACTTTATTACATAGAGTGGATTCTGCATTAAATAAAGTTGTGACTTAAGTCATATAAACGTGATAGTGTCGAGGTAAAGCCATATAATTAGCGGCTATACAGATATATTATCGCGAGGTGGCTGAAGCAGTGTAATAGTCGGGTAATTGCTATTATTTTGATTAATTGCGCTTATAAATCGAGTACGGTGCAAGAGCAAGTCAGTGCACTGTTTATGTTTGGCATTATAACTGAATTTAGAACGCGTTTAAATTACTTTTGATGTGAATTATTTACAGGTGCCCCTAAATAGTAAATCCTAGTGAATGTCGGATTCATTAAGAAATGGTTATAACTATGCGTTTCATATCCTTTTGCCTATTCTTAACTTAAACAAGCAGTATTTGTATGAAATTTTAGAAAATATGCGAAACTGTTTTAGTCATTTATGAGTAAATGTTATAAGTATCATATTGATGGTTATCCGTCGTCACATAAAAGTAATGCTTAGTTTTCTATGTCTATAATATTCTCATACGAAAGAAACTGCGACTCAACGCTATACATATATAGGTAGTTACATACCTACTACAAATTCAAAAGTACTTTCTAGTAGTCTTTTTTGTTCTTAATTTTGTAGATAATTTTCTTATTGTATTCCGGATATGTATACGTGCGAGCATTTTATTATCATGTCTCGTTGAACACCAGTCTCATGATGACAGGTGCGTGTGAATCAGTCAACATGCAATTTAGTGTACGTCACTTGTAACGACTTTGCACTTACTTAGATGCAACATGCATCAACAATAAATGCACATGGTATTTTGATGAACTATTTACTAAATGTATAGTGTGGGTATGGCTTTTAATATAATATTACGTAGAAAGTGGCGACATAAGATATGGCATAATTAATTTGTATGCCGGTAAGATGTTTTATTCTCCAAGTTAAAAGTTTTTATGGTTACTCATTTATTTGTTTGTAAGTTATTCTGGCCTCCAGTGTATTTTAATTAGTGGTCGTAAATTTTCGCGATAGTTGTCCGCCCCGCGGCGTTTCTTGCGGTAATTAATCAGTGTATTCAAGTAATATGATAATAATAGGTTTCGTACTGGCTTTAGTGTTACATGATATTAAAGTCAAGGTGTTATGTAAAATTTAATTTAAATTTTTTATACTGTGCTAGGTTAGGTTAGGTAACTTATTTAGGAACAACCATGAACGTATAAAGAATAACGGACAGAGTGTTGTGACTACACGGAGTGAAGCATTCATAGTAAGCCCGGTAACGTAGTAGGGATGTGTATTGACGCGTTATCCACCCACACATACAAACCATAGTAAGCTCGGCGCCTACCAGAAAATCCGCACACATACACAATGCGCCGCCATTACGGTGCTTCAACCTGTGCAGTGACAGCATTACGTCCGTTGTTCTTTATACGTTCATGGGCACAACACTTGTTTAAAACAATTTATATTCTCTTAATTGCATACATTTAACCTTTACGGTGAATGATTTTGTACTATTAAAGTACTACATCATCTTCACACACAGCACAACGACGCCATGTTGTGTTTGCAATACGTATAAGCAAGAACCGCAGAATCACAAAGGAGATTCCACCGCCACGTTTAGTATAGGGACAGATGTCAATGATCAGTGATAAGTTGCTAGCTTATCGCCTGAAAAATATAATGCCCGAGTTACAGGTACTGCCAATTTCAATACTAGAGATCATAAAGTACATATCTCGATTTTTTTTATATTCCAAATGGAAAACAATGGAACATTTAATCTGAAAAATGAAAATTATCTCTCGAGATCGATTATTGAAATTGGCTGTTAGTCAACTCGTATGACATATACAGAAGGAGATGGAGCTGATGTGTCCGTCCATCCACGTCCAAAGTGAGTGGATATCGTGTAAGTAGGTATATGTAAAATATACGAAATTCGAAAGATTCACCGTTCCTTCCCCTGTAGCATTAATTTGAAAAGACTCGAAAAATAATTCATGTTGTTACATTTAATCTTACTTCACAATAAAAAGCAGCCCCTAACAAAATCTTTAAAGGCTTTTTTATTAAAATTTAAGCCGCATGATTTGCATAAATTGCTTGCGAAAGCGATTGTTAATTAAAATCAAACATATTTTTTACGACGCAATAAATTTATTAGTAACCTAATTTATTTGGCCGCAAGTAACCGCCTCTTGAATATTAATGTTTTGTGTTTTCGACATTTATTGGTCAGGTCAATCGCTTTTTGTTAATGGTCAGGATTGTTGACGGGTTAATAAGACATATGTTTTTTAGCTTACAAATAGCTTAGGTGGTACCTTACATCTAGGAAGAAAATGGTCATAAATAAATATGTAAATTTTTTATATGTCTTGCGATTAATTAATGTTCCTATTAACTTTAGGTATGACCAGCATCTTTCACGCAAAAACTGAGCGGGTTTAAATGATATAGAAGTTACCCAGTAAAGAAAATCCCAAACATTCACCTAGCTAAACCAACCATTGTCAGATCCGACAGTTAAGAATTTTCTACTCGATTTCAATCTGGCCAATCAGAGATACAATCGCGACTTCCTACGGAGAACAGACAGACAGACATTGTATGCAAATAGCTGAAATACGGATGGTGGTTTTATCGAATAGAAAATCGGATGTAATCACATTGTAGTTAACCACCATTATGCGTATTTATGGTTTAAAATAAGGGAGATTACTAATATTTGCTACTAGTGGACGCCCGCAACTCCGTCTGCGTGGACTACAGAAAAAACAAAATGTCGAAATTATCCGGGATAAAAACATTATCCCGGGATAAAACGTAGCCTATATGTTAAGTGGGACCTGTCACAATATATTCCTGAAAACTGCATCGAAATCGATTCAGCCGTTTCTGAGATCAGCGTGCGCAAACGCACAGACAAACCGACAAACAGTCAAAAATTCAAAAAATTATTCTTTTGGGTACTATTGCGTTGATAAAGGTCTCCTATAATATTTTTTCTCATATACAGGATGTAAAAAGACAACTTTGTTCTTTTAATACCTCGTATTCTTTGTAACATCACCCCTGGGAAACCACGGGTTTCCAAGATATTGAGGTCCAAAGTTACTAATTACTATTAATATTATCATTTTTTTAACATAAATCTAACCGATTTCATTTTTTTTTTCAAAGATACCACGTCAAAATTATATTTGTACTTTTCTTTAGGTTTTTATGGTGCAAACTTCGTATGAGTAGGTACTATTGAATTGAGTAGATAACTCTTCAGGAACTATTGATGATAATAAATAATAATACACAAAACTGTGCTTAATAAAAAGCCCGATTTCGTTCTTTCAGATTCTTTCTATTTCTAAATAAGATGAGGTATAAGTAGGTTTATCTGGGTAAACTTAGAATTTATTACTGAAGCTTTCTGTTGTAAGCTATGCTAGACATAACAAAAATTAAATTAACCTAGGTTTATCCAATCTTTTAGCACAGAGAAACCTTTCACATTTATTAAACTTACGTATTAACATGTAAACTTTCACTTACTGTGAAAAACTGAGGGATAATTTCCCAAAGTTAAGATAGGGCTCTTTGAGAGATGAAGTTGATACTGTATCTATCTTGATCAAGTTTTAAAGAAAGACAACTTCTTCATGAGTTACATTTATCTACCTTTTGAAAAATCTGCACTAAGAATAATATAACATAGCATGTAATCCGCGAATAAGTTTATTCCAGCACCGGTATGATGAATTTGGTGAGAGCAAGATGTCTCACTTTTAAACGTCAAATCCACAGAGCTAAGTATTAACTAGACAAGGCAAGTGTTTCTACTTGGTGTATAAAAAGGGATTGTAAACCACTTTATCAGCCCTAATTCCTTCAGTCCTGGCCCGAGAACGAGTGTCTATTCTAATTCTTAAGTCTATTTTTTACATGCAAATTACATCCACTTAGTTTATCTAGTTATTAATAGCTCTGTGAATTTGACGTTTAAAAGTGAGACATCTCGCGCTCATCAAATTCATCAAACCGGTGCAGGTTTACACACTTCGTTTAAGCCTACGAACTTGAATTCAAACCATCACGGTCTACATTTAGATCGGACCACATTCGCATTGAGCTGGCATTAAGCTGTCACAACACGCTAGCGCAAATTTCACGCCAAAGAGATTACGAAGCGAAGGCGATGCGTGACGAATCGAATGCGATGAGTAACGTCAGCGGATGCAGGGATTAGCGCGTTGTAGTTTATTGTAGTATTTAAAGATGATAAATTGTGAGTTGAAGATCTGTGTCATTATTTTCCATGTTATGATCTATACAGGGTGTAACAAAAAGGGTATGTTAAGCAAAAAGCTGTGTAAACAGCCCACTATAGAGAACCTATTTCCAAAATTGGAGACTCGAAATCACATGTTTATTTTTCAAGATTATATGAAAATTCCTGAGTTGTTTAGGAATTCTCCATACTATATGGAAAATTAAACATGTGATTTCGAGTCTGAAATTTTGTAGATAGTTTCTTTTTAGTGGGCTGTTTACACAACTTTTCTCTTAACATACCCTTTCTGTTACACCCTGTAGATATAAATGACTGACATATCAACAGCACAGCCTATACCGCTGATATTAGAGACCAGGGGGCAATTCTTGAATCGTTTTGAGTTGGAATTAAGCCAAAACGGAACCGTTGTAGACGCTCAGAACAAAGCATTAATGACTTTACGGTGACGTAATCAGATACATTTCAACACGAGACAGATATTTGATTTTATTCTGTCATACTCACGATTACTGCATGCTAAAATATACCTTAACACTCCAGCGGCAAGTAAGTATTGCTTTGCACCGCGTTTCGTTAACGGTTCGTTAGTGGTTGCGTTTCGGCTCAAAAATTTTCAAGAATCGCCCCCAAATGCGAGTGTGTGTTTTGATACAGGCAACCGATACGAGAATGAAAAAAAATCGTAATATTCCCACGGGAACGGGAAAACGGGAATTATGAATTATCTACGTGACCGCCAAGCCGATTTCATTATATTTTTGTTCTGACAAAGATAAGATCAGGAATTGACTAGTTGGATTGCAATCGAAGCAAAAAACAAATAGTGTACAAACAACATCTATTTGCGAATGTAAAAAAATTAATTAATTTTTGTTGAGTAATTTTAAGTAGCAGAAAGCATATTTTACAGTAACCTAATCAGCAATACCTAATCTTATCAGACTATATTCACTGCCTACGGAGAAATATATTAAAAGCCTACAGGTATAACCCAACTGTAAAGCAAATAGTCGTGTTCCGGTGGAACAGATCGTGTTAATTAAACAACTTAATTTTCACACGTTTTAGTGTCGGCCATATTTTCCATTTACGTTTAATTGAGAATGAATTATGAATATGCAATGGTGTCATTTTGGTGTCAAAAGCTTTTTGGAGTTGGCTCAAGCGATAGGCCATGGCGTGATCAAAGTTTTTGTGTTACAAAGTTTAAATTACATAATCATACCTCTGCATCATAAATAATCTAGTATGTAAACAGAACTTAGTTCATACTAGTGGACGCCCACAACTCCGTCCGCGCGGACTACAGAAAAAACTAAATGTCGAAATTATCCGGGATAAAAACATTTTCCCGGGATAAAAAGTAGCCTATGTGTTAAGTGGGACCTGTCACAATATATTCGTGAAAACTGCATCGAAATCGGTTCAGCCGTTTCTGAGATTAGCGTGCACAAACGCACAGACAAACAGACAAACCGACAAACCGACAGACAGACAAAAATTTCAAAAATCATTGTTTTGGGTACTATTGCGTGGATAAAGGTCTCCTATAATATTTTTTCCCATATATCTCCCATGTACAGACTGCGACCCGTTACATTTTTATTATATGTATAGATTACATAATCATACTATGTATCATAAATAATGTAGTGTGTAAATAGAACTTAGTTCATATTGAGAGCATGTACCTAAATAGCTACATAGTAAAAAAAGATTAAAGTTGCTTCGAAAATTAAGTAAAATAACTTCAGTGACGTGTTTATATAATTTCATCTAAGCTTCATATAAGTAATTAAATGGGAAATAAAGGAGATCCTTTAGTCATGGTTAGCAATCGGGGCCAGATGTAGTAGAACAGTGACAATGACAAGTTGTAGTTTCTATTGAGATTTTAAAACGGTTAATGTAATGGCTAATACGAACTTCATATATGGCACTGACTGTATAAAAAAATTCTCATGTCGAAAATAAAAAATAAATTGATTGTCAAGATTAGATAGATAGGATTAAGCAATAATTTATATAACGTTTTGTTATAACGTTAGCTATAACCATCGCTATAACACCTTAAAATACTTTTCAACTCATTTTCATAAATTGTTAATTAAACATCAACATGCTTAAACAATCCAAAATCAATTATCGATAAATCAATCGATTAATACGCCAATCGCTCGTGTTTTACGATCGCACGCAACAGTTGTCGGCTCACCTCGATCTGTCATAGCGTGCGTGTCAGGATATTTATGAATCGCCGGCTTACTGCCGACCTGTCAATTAGCGCTGTGATCTATACCGGCCGATTGACGGATTTATAGACGGATATATTATGGAGCCAGGGAATTAAAAATTCAATACTTAATGGTACGGAAGTGGTACCTGTTGGGATAGACATAGGACGTTGAAAGTAGGTATTTTTCGCGTTATGTGTGTTTGCAAGTTTGTATTAGTCGCAAGAGTGACATCGGGTGAAAAAAAAAACACTATTACAGTTTTCCATGAGCTAATTTATTACAAACTTTTAGGACAAAATGCACCCGTATGATGAATTTGGTGAGAGCGAGATGGCTCACTTTTAAACGTCAAATTTACAGAGCTATTAAAAACTAGATAAACTAAGAGTATGACTGTACTTTGCATGTAAAAAATAGACTTAAGAATTAGAATAGACACTCGTTCTCGAGCTAAGACTGAATGAATTAGGGCTGATAGAAGTGGTTTGCAATCCCTTTTTACACACCAAGTAGATACACTTGTCCTGTCTAGTTATTACTTAGCTCTGTGCATTTGATGTTTAAAAGTGAGACATCTCGCTCTCACCAAATTCATCATACGGGTGCTGGACACTTACAGAATTCACAGACCGAATAAATTAAAATAAATAAGCAATTCATTCATTCATTCATTCATTCATTCATTCATTCATTTACAGCCCTGAGAAGTCCACTGTTGGACATAGGCCTCCCCCAACAACCTCCCCTACAATAAAAATGTGATACGCATCGAACAGATTTCATGTACGTGGTACAATGTAATGTAAAAAGACAATGTAATCTAACAAAACATTCGCGTATGTTCGCACGTCTGTCGCTCTAAGAACTGGGGGGTTATCATGGACTCTTTTAGCAGGAATATTTCCATAATAAAAGCGGATTGTCTTACTATATTGTATACAACAGTGTCTCGCTACCATATTTAATATTTATACAATATAATGTGTCATATAAAAATATTATGGAAATATTCCTTTTGTATTTTAAATATAAGAGATACTCGTATATAGGTAACTCTAGAAATATCCATTATTTTTCACCATTAATGATACATACTTAATTATAGTTGTGTTCGGAGTAGCTAGAACGTAGATAACTTCAGAAATATCCATCACACATCGATAATCATCATATTATTATTAATATTTGCACCTACTACCGTGATTCGATCCCAGGACCCAAGCTAACTACCAACTGCGCCAATCGGTCGACCAATGAAAACAATCCTTTAAGAGTTCATAATAACCCCCCTGAGCTAATTATGAGTCTGATTAAAGAAGCATAACGAATTGCTGGTCAGCTGAAGAACGTGGTAGGTAAGTGCTAATGTGGTTTGTGCTGGGCTACCGAGGAATGTGACGAGGAATGCACGACTCGAGGAGAGTGATGTAATGTTAAACTTCTTAAAAACTTTTTAGTGGGGACAAGAAATTTTTTTAAACGGTAATTAGGCCAGGGTATTTTATTTAAATTCCACTGAGGTTAAACCGGCTAGTTTACTGGATTTTCGGTTCTTGGCTTGAATACTCGGGTATGAAATTGTTATGGAAAACTTACCATGATTTATTTTAATTTAATCGGAGAAGGAATATTTACCCCAATATACAGCAAAAGAGGTTGGGTTGCTATTACCATAATTACAAAAAAAAAAAAAAACACACTGTCAGTTATGATTGCTACATTAGATTTAAACACCTTGATTTATTAAATAATTAGGTATAAAACACACTTAGTATAAACACAACATGTTATTTAAAGGCATTAAAAGACGAGAAAAATGCGATTCTGCCAAGTTTTAATAGTCCCGGTACAAATAGAAATTGTCGCTCCTTATTCCGTGGTAATTTGAACATATCGATTCAAGAATGCTTAATTGGTGCAAAAACTGTTGGAAAAGTCGGACCTGAGCTATAGCTCGTGTTCAGTATATTGATATTGACGGTGGTTCAGAACAAAGTAAGTGGCTTTTTTCAAAAACCTTATATTTTACATTTACCTGTTGTACTTAAGTAAATAAGTTTGACTCATAAGTTCGCAGGGTTATGAGGAGATGTGATGTGCGGGTCAGCCTGGTTGTTGTACCTATGATGGACTGTCTCGTCAAGATGTCGATTTAGTGGACTGTATATTTTAGTGAATAGGGCGCACTTGGTATAATATAAGAAAGTCAAGAAAAATACAATATTAGAACTTCACTTGTATTGTGTACACACTAATAGAAATATAGGAAAACAGAAATTATAGCCTGTGTCGTGAAGTGTCCTTATACGAAGCTAAGCTAGGACTTACTAGAAGGCGCAGTTAAAAAAGGAACATTAACTTTTTAAGTGTAATTTTATATGTTGCCTGCAACATGTGATTATACACACCTACATCATTATATTCATAATTAATTTGCAACGATTCAAGTAGAGAATGGGTGTTCCGGTCAGTTATTATATCGTTGAACATTGCGTACTTACACTTATATACTACGGTAAATGAATGTACAGGTTGTTTATGTAAAATTATTGTGTTTAATGATAACCAATCTGCACAAAATATATCTAGGAATTCTGTTTGTTATTCAAGGACAAAACACATAGATATACGACACCATTTCGTTACAGAATTAGTTGATAGAAAATGTATAAATATTGATTATGTTTCAACTGAAGAAATGTTAGCTGACATCCTGACAAAAGCTTTAGGACGGGCTAAACATGATTGTTTTGTATCTGGTTTGTTAAATACTAAATAGTGTTGAGGTAACTTATGATAAATTGGATTATTTATGTTACATAAGTTAAGGGGTAGTGTTAGAAATACTCTTTTGGTATTTAAAACTATATGTTCGTGTCAGGTTGAAGTTGACGATGTCTTGTCTCTCGTCTAGTCTTGGTTGTGTGTATTTCGAAAATAAATCTACTTTAAACTAAACTCTAGCTTTTGGATACGCTCTAAATTCATCAATACTAAGTTGGTAGTACAAGATCCAACGCATAAAATCACCTACAAGTAAAATTTTAATGATTTGTATTTCAGTGTGATGAAATAAACATTATTCCAAAATTAAGAGCCTAACATTACTATTATTTCAATTTGTTATAGCTTCCGTACCACGTTCTCCATTAAAGCAGCCGACCGGAGCTATAACCATATCACCATAGGCCGCGAATACTGTGCATTCCCGCTTCATGTCTCTAATATGTACTAGTGACAGGTACCGTGTTTTATGCGACGGCATAGCGAGCAGAACGTGTATGTAACGGAGTATGAGCCTATTTACATAAGCTCACCGTATGTAACCCGTGTTGAGGTTAGCAGAGTCATAAGTGGTTGGAAAGTGATTAGTATACATTAGGGTTGATTCCGGCAGCCACACTTATACCTAAACCTAATCTTAGTCAGGTCTATCTCTCTCCGTTATTATCATAAATGGCTGAGAGAGAAAAGGACAGGTAGGACTAATTTTACGTTTAGGTTTAAGTGTGACTGCCAGAATCGACCATAATGTGCCAATAAATGTAATATCATACCCACTAACGGTAAAGATGTCATCTACTGACCTACATCATGGGATCTTATCTATAAGTATGGAAGAATCCAGGTTTTTTTCTGAGATATTAGATAGATATAGGTTTTCACATAAGAGTCGGGCTATGCCACTGAGATTCTGGTTGCAATTTCGATACAAAGGCGAGAGCTGCGTCTTGCTAGTTGATCACGCTTCTATAATTCAGTTATTACATTTCCGCTTAATATCCAGTAACTGGAACCTCTGAACCTAGGCCCTAAAGCTACTAGGTATAGAAGTAGACACGAAGATAACATTGCGGCGAAACAAACGTGTTAAAATATACCTAAGCAGCGTAACCTTTTTACAGCCCACTGTATAAACATAAAAAGTTAACGCAGTAAAACTGGCCTTAGCTCATAAATTTAACAGCCGTTTTCTAAAATTAATATCGCATAACTACGACATAAAGCCTTAATGAGTGGCGAATAAAGCGATAAAAGACGAATTTATTGTTGAATCGCCCGATAAAATCATAAATTTATCTTCGGTTCGCGAATCAATAATGTTTTCGATTTGTTGCCGGCTTCTACAATGCTGCCCTAAAAAAATTAATCTGTTATGATTTCGTTTGAGGAAAATACTACAATTATAATAGTTTAACAAGTTATTTTGCATTTATTTATTAGAATGGCTCTTCATAATTATTTAAAAAAAACAAGGTTTTGAAAATCCTATAACATTAATGATGCTTAACATGGGTAATCTTTAGGCAAGAGAGTATAATCACGTTGCTTGTGTATAAAGGGTAATAATAGGTTTATTAAGGGCAATTTTAGCTTACAAAGTATACTACAAACCTACACAATCGGCTAAATTAAAAAATGGGGAAGCGAGAACTGCAGAATCATAAAGGAAATCCAACAGCGATGTTAGGCAATGCTTACAAAAACACTTTTAACAAAAAGAGTTTGGCGTCTAGAAGGAATCAATAGAAATTCCCATATTAGAGTAAGGCAAAAAAAACATTAAATACATTGCATAACCAAATAAACTTGAAAGAGAATGTAGAATAGGCATTTTTAAGCATAAACATATTTGTATTAAGTGCTTATTAAAAAGTTTCATAATTTCTATTCCGCACAATACAAGAGAATCAATATTAATTCCAGCTGTTAAAAATTCAAAATGGCCGCCGGCTTGGCGATTTATTTACGAAAGATTAATTTATCGCGACAGCTAATGAAGGAATTAAAGCCATTTATTATTCAAAGGTGAAATATCATAATTTATTAATAATTCTGCCTCATTTTGCATTCAGCCACCTACTTACATTTGTATTTATGACTGGATTTATAAATTATATGGCGGGCCTTGAGAATTAAATAAATATATCTTGAGACAGTATTTACAAACTCGATTCTAATATAATTTATTTTAGTGCTTAATAGTATAGGTCTGATTATATTACTATTGTAAAAGTTCTCAACCAGGAACGAAATTAAAGAACATTAAACTCATACATACTCGTACATCATCATCAGCCTATTGCAGTCCACTGCTGGACGTAGGCCTCCCCCAGGGCACGGTACAAGACTGCCATGGGGGGTATTTGCCCATTGTCACCACGCTGGGCAGGCGGGTTGGTGACCGCAGTTTGTATTTTGGACTACCTTGCAATCACGGGGGCGCTGCTGCCCACCTCCAGGAAACCTGACTCGTACGATACCTACGGGCAGGCATGAGGTGGTACAAACTCTACTCTACCGGCACCATGCGGCCAATTATTCTTGTGGTCAATTTAAATTTAAACTCGTACATAACCGATTGTATTTTCGAAATGTGATAGCTAGAACTGCAAGTTCATAAATGAGCTCCATGACCAGAATGTCAATGATCAGTGCAAGTTGCTAGCTTATCGCCTGAGAGGATGCCCAGCTCTAATAGCATTACCTGCTAAATACGATAATGATAAACCGATTTATCGTCATTAGCCTGTCAAAATACAATGAAATATAGCCGCCATGTTAAATTTTGTATATAGACGATACGATATCCACGATGCGTGGTAATGCTAGGAGGGCAGGTTAGTCGACTCTTACGATATACAAGGAAGGATATGCAGTTGATTAATTCTAGAGAAGCCCCGCATCAGCAAAGGATTAAACCCAATTTACAAAAGAAAATTTCCATAACACTTCGACAACTTTCATCATGCATAAAACTATCTACTTTTTTGTCTTTCGTTTCGGCTTATTAGTAAATATTTTGTATAGTTTATAGACTTGTATAGTGTCTATCACCTACAGATTTTGAGTTACAATCGCATAATGGTTTTTTTATATATTAAATAGGCTTACCCTTGACCACAACGCGCCTGATGGTAAGCACCGTTGCAGTCTAAGATGGAGCGCGCTTGCCTAAAAGAAACCGGTTCACTCTCGACTTGAAGACCGCAAGATTATACATAGTTCATGGGGAACAGGGATTCAGGCAGGGAGTTCCACAGCTTGGCCGTTCGCACTATGAACGTAGAAGCAAAACGCTCAGTACGAGTTTTCGGCACTTCAACTGTGAACCGGTGTCACCTTGTGTTCATTCAATTGCACATCACATTGCATCATCAACTCAGTTATTAAACAATAACTCTCATGTCAAAGAACTCAAAGCACCAACTGCAAATTTTCAACCGAGTGCCTTCAAGGGAACACTCGTAAAAGAGCGATTGGCTAACCTTGGCAGAGTATGGATGTACACTAATGTACAGTTATTTCTATACAGCACGGCCAATTGATTTGGAACGATAATTTGAATAAAGACATAAGACGTCAGCGGTGGATATAAAAGTCTATTATTATTTTTATAACACCCAATAACAGAGGCACTCAACCTTCGGCTCGTTTATAATAAAATCCATGATTCACAGTACAATAAAGTGGGCTGTAAATAGTGCTTAATAGCTGTAATATAACCTTGTTATCAATATATCTAGCCATGAAGATTTGAATATGTGTTAAATAGTTGCTTCCACTTGGTACATACTGCTGTGATTGATCTGAGTTTTTTTCTTGATTTTTGAAATTACTATAATGAAACGACATTCTGTATCGGTAAGTACTTTTGATTTCAAAATAATCAATAATATCTCGAGATATCTTACTAATATTATAAACGCGAAAGTTTGTAAGTATGGATGGATGTTTGTTACTCTTTCACGTAAAAATGGCTGGAGCGATTTAAATAAAATATATTTTAAATAAATAAGTTAATTTTTATCGAGTAAGTTGATTGAATGTTCCGTCAAGAACCATCTCAGAAATGTATTCATGACACATCTATTCTTAACAAAAATAATTTATTTATCCACATACGGAAATCACAAGCGTATTTAGTATAATTTATAAAAGCAAAAGCAATTCTATTATAATTTACAACGCAAAAGGTACAGAATCGAGTACACCAAGTGGAACGAACCCTCTAAATCTGTTATTTATGTTCGGTTGTTATTCGAATGATGAATGGCTTTACTGTTTCCTCTGAATCATTACCACGGACAATTATACGGCTGCTATGCGACTTTAAGTGCTATAACCGATCAGTAAGAGTTCCACAAGTGGTATAAAAGTATGGTTTTCCTATGATGATAGCAAACATTTTTATGTATATGAAGGCGTGTAATAGTAATTAATTATGGATGTAGAAATGCATTGGTATAATTAAAACCGTGTTTTTGTATGTTTAATTGACGGTTGGTTACAACATCCCAGTTTCTGGTTAATTGAAATTTATATTATTATCTATTTTCTTATGTTGATGTGATAATTTATTTGTGGATTTTTAATTATAAGTTGCACGCTTGTATGAATATATTGAAATATGATTTTTCGTGTGGTAACATATTAATAGTTTAGCGCGAGAAATTTAATTATGGTGTTGGACGGACGTAGATTGAGTAATTTGACCTAAATACGAACGTGAAAGTTTTCTTATGGTTGGAACGTAAGTTATCTGGTTAACTATCGTGTTAACTACTGTTTAATAGTCCAGGTTTTTTATTTTTGAATTATTTTGGTGATTCTGCATCTTAAATACCATCAACATGATGGAATCATATCAACAACAACATAGGGTACCTATACACATTCAACACCCATGTCGGACAATGATGGGCGACACCTACCTAAGTTTCTTCATAGGCAACCAAATAAAAATTCAGATATTCACATATAGAAAAGCGACTAGTTAATATCTACAAAGCAATCATTAAGTAGAATTTTTTTCTATTAACAATGAACAAATACGAATAATATTTTCAAAATCAACACTACATAGGTAATAAAGCCATAAAATCTAAATAAGCATAAAAAATAAATCTAGCTTTAGCAATAGAATTGCAACTCCGCTTATTAAGCAGTCACTTTACGTAATTTATTAGAAAAACCCATATTTATGTTCAAAGGATATTACAAAACTGCTACCCGAGTACCAGGCAAACAGGAACCTACAGCATACATCACATAATTTAAACATAAGGCGCAATATTTCACTGCCGTACTGCACCTGCAAGTGGCGACAGATGATTTATCTGCTCGTTTGTCTCGCTCCCACCCCCGCGTTCCCGTAAAGCTGTCCCTGTCACCATGATTTGTTACGCTATTGCGGTTCCGCTCGGTGATCTAGTGGCTTTGAAACTTTCAAATAAGGTTGGATTTCGGGGGAAATTATTTTGATTCATGTTGTACTTTATAAATCTAGCATTATTTTAAAAAGGATGCGTACTTATTGTTATTTGTTTAGGAATAATCTACACACACACACACACACACACACACACACATATATATATATATAAAGTAGCCTATGTGTATATCCAGGGTGTCAGCTAACTCCATACCAAATTTTATTAAAATCCCTCCATCCTTTTTTACGTGAAAGAGTAACAAACATCCATCCATCTATCCATCCATACTCACAAACTTTCGCGTTTATAATATTAGTAGGATAATATAATAATAAACTGACTAATTTATACAAAATGCATTTTAAGGTGTACGCAGCGGGTGGAAATTTAACAAACATCTGATGTAGCTAGTCATATGTGGAAGTAATATAAATATTGTGAATATTACTGTAGGTACTTATATCATAATTCACTGACAAAACATAAATAATTTAATTACACTGAATCATGCCAGAACAATATCGATTTTACAAGCAGAACTTAAACACTCGCCATAAATATGCCGGTATTTTAATTTTAAAATTAAAACACAGAAATAATCGTTACTCATACTGTCTGCCCACATTAACAGGATAAAATGTTTGCCACTACTGCAATTCGCTGAAGACATTCATCTTGGAAACTAAACCTAAACAGATGAGTGTAGGGTTGGAATTCGTTTGTAGAAAGACTATCTCCAGGGGACCATAACTTTTGGTCGCGTGCGCCGCTGGCATATATTTTTAAAATTATTAACACTGTTATTATAATAATTTTGATATGCTAATGCGAGGATGAATGGCCAACAGTCACGACAGTCGATTAAGCGCGGTCTTTGTTAATTTCTGCATATCCATGGCAATTTGTAGGCACCTTGGTTTTGAATAACAATATGGCGAATTGGAATATCGCTTTACAGGGCTTGTTTTATGTGACTTGACTAGACTTGACGCTCGTATTCTTAGTAGTAACTTAAGGGTACTTGAGTGAGGTAATACTTTATGTTATGTGTTTAAAGTGTAATTAAATTGAGCCAACTTTTAATGAAAGGGGAGTAGGTGCTTACCTTTAATTAGTGAGAGAATACTGGGCTTTCTGTTGGCAACTGGACAAAGGAGAAACATAAACGAACACTGTGTGTAAATCGTAAGAATTAATAATGATCGTACAAAACTAAAATACTTTTCAAAAGTTAACGTACTACAAGTAGGCTGAGGACTTTATAAGTAGATAGATATAAGCTACTTTTTAATGTATACTTAAGCACATAAAATCTAATGTAATCTACAACCACGCTTTACTTATGTTTATGTATTAGCAACCCATGTAATTAATGTAAATATATAATAAAATAAAATAGCACTCATGTAATTATTTTAATATTTATTACTTCCTGTTTATAATTTGTTTAAATAATTTTGCAATCTAACAGTTTTATGTGAAACCGCGCATTAAATTTGCATTTTTATTAACTTTAAGTGTGTATGCCGCAGTAATTTTAGTAATTGGTAAAATAATCGTAATGTGGCAGGTTTTGATAGTGTATTGCCATACAGATAACAAGTTGTGTGTGTGGGAATTATAAAAATAATAGTGGACGCCCGCGACTTAGTCCGCGTGATCTGCAGAAAAAAAAAAAGAAATTATCCGGGATAAAAATATTTTTCCGGGATAAAAAGTAGCCTATGTGTTAATCCAGGATGTCAGCTAACTCTATACCAAATTTTATTAAAATCGCTCCAGCCGTTTTTACGTGAAAGAGTAACAAAATATCCATCTATCCATCCATCCACCCATCCATCCATCCAGCGAGAGACACTTTCAAAGTGGTAAAATGTGTGTGTCCCCCTGTAACTTCTAAAATAAGAGAATAATAAAACTAAAAAATCAATTATGTACATTACTATGGAAACTTTTACCGAAAATTGGTTTGAATGAGATCTAGTAAGCAGTATTTTTTTAATACGTCATTAATCGTAAACTGCAATTTACCTTTCATACCGAACCCTTCATGGCCGAATCCGACTCGCACTTGGCCGCTTTTTTACATATTAAACTATTTTTATCTCTATATTTATTACTGTACTCTTCTCGCCCTGTTCCCAATTTCCCATTTACTTGGGGTAAACGTAAAACACTTTCCTTGACAAAAAAAATCTTCTATTCTTCATCCCTATTATCCGTCATCTCGTTACTCACTCACAAGAACATATAAACACAATCTATCAAACACTTCCGCTATAGTTTCTTAGATGAGACGCCATATTCTTAGATGAAAACTTTGTTGCAACAAACCGTAACTTCGTAAACTGTCTATGATCGGTACAACTATCATATACTATCTCTCATATACTCATTCCTTATTTACCTATACATACATAAGGATTAATAACTCTATTCTTGTAAGTAAGATGTAATAAAGTGTTCTGTGGTAGCACTTAATTTAATAGAACATTTTCTAAAGGCGGTAAAACCAAACGTAAAAGGCTTTAACGTTTAAGTTTCTTAAGGCACCCTTTAACACCGAGTCATTAGGTTTATTTGCTTTGTGAATAAAAATACTAAAGTTTACTACCAAGTAGTTGGGCTATCGACGCTATAGGTTGATATTAAACCCCGAGTTTTACTACCAATTTTTATAGTAGCTATCATCTAGCCTTTTTATTGCTTAATCTAAGAGCCCTATAGTTTTATAGTTTCTTCCATTAAAATGCAATGGCGGTAATTTTAATAAAGTACAATTATGAATCGTAAACTCGTTCCATTTATGAGAGCTTGTTATCGCGGCCATCTTGATTTATGTGACGTGCGCAGGAGTGGCGCGCAGTGGATGCGGTATTATTGTGTCGATGATTGTGATGCATCGTGAATACAAATCAGTGTGATGACATGATGCTACTGGTTTTGAATACTTGGAAGTTTAAAGTGTAGCTTCTAGGAATGTTTTGTCGTTTGGTATTTTTCGCTGTAGCGATAGTATTTGTGTAATGTCAAGATACGTGCGTGCAGCCGTAGAGGTACATGAATTGCAATATCACATAGCATGAAAAGTTACCTCATCCATCACCAAAAATCTTAATAATCTTTTTATAACATAACATCTGAGTCTGGGTCTAGGTTCATATGTTAGCTAATACGTAATTTAAAAAGTAAAAGTAATCATTATCCTACAATAATATATATAAAAATTGTGGGAATGCATGTTACTGTAAGTCTTTCTCGCAAAAACTACTGAACTTGATGTCTTCAAAATCTTGATGACATTCGGTAGTTATGTAGCTTAATACATCAGAATAACACATAGGCTAAAAGGCGAAATTAAAATTGTGTACGGCCATAAAGAGATCTACTTGACTGAACAACAACTTCAAGAATGGTTTAGAAAATTTTTGGAGTTGACAATATTACCAAATAAACATTTATCATTGACTACCGCATCCACGTCACCTACATCCTGGCCATCACTCGGCACGTTTCGCGGGAACCCGACAGCGTCGTGTCAGATCGACGAGATAAATGCTACCGGCCACTTTTTGCTACCAACTTGTATGGAGACCGGCTTGTTTTCCAGCTCGAGATGTGCTAAGATAGGCTTTAACAGCTTAAGCTACTTGCATTTATATGTATGTATACTCGTCCGCGTCTCTATACCTATAGTTTTTGTCTGATAGCTAATGAGATTGTGAACTAAGAGAACTTCCAACAGTTATTGTACCTTCATTGTTGTATCACCAACTTACTAGTACGTAATCCAGGCGTCAAAACTTTCAAAAATTAAACGTCATTTCAAGAACATATACATCTATACCTACATGTATCTATATACTAGTACTTATTCTATTCTAACTCATTAATAGCTCAGAAGGCATCAGTTATTTTTTTTTGTTTAGTTTATCCCGAAAGAAAGGCAAGGGGAACTAAGCCCATACAGCCATTGTCTTTAGTAAATAATTTCTGAATTTATGATAGATGATAATGATGATGATGAATGGAAACGTCGGGAAAATTCTCAAGAACAAGTGTAAAGTTAGTCAAAATGGAAAATTATTGCAGAAACAACTTACATGGGCCCATGAAGAGATCGTATTCCGGCTAAAGTTTTACTCAGCTTACCTGCGTATAAAACCATGCACACGCACAAGATTCACATCACAAGTAAACAAAATATAACTTATCTACCAGAAAACATCACTTTACGGACACATGCAAGCCATTTACAAATAATTTTTGATTATCACAAGAAAATTACACCTGCACCCTTCCAGCTTTTCCCGCCGAATCTCGGCATCAGTTATACCTACAGACAACTTTAACTTTCAGTGTGCCACTAACTTTATGTAATAAGCAAAAAATAATTATATATATGTCAGTCCTTATTGACAGTAGAGTTATGTGGTAATATTATTTCTTGTACGTTATAATAAATTAATTATTCGCTTAATTTATTACGCTATTGTATTCAAGTGAATATTGTCTTTTGTAATAATTTATTTTTAAAGTTCATGTTGCAAGAATAACAAGTTTAGATGAGTTTATGACATTCAATGTGGTCACATTTAAGCTACACTACACTATTTAAGCCTCATTTATACAGGATGTTTTTTCGTTGCCACCCTTAACGAAGGGTACGTACTCTATACATAAAAAAAATGTAAGTTTATGCCAATAATCCCAGCATGGGAAACGATGTAATTTTTTTGAAAAAAAAAAAAAAAAACTTGATTGGGCTAAGTTTATAGTGTCCAGTGTTTATACTAGTTGTATCATATAAAGATATAAATTATTTCTCTCTCGTAAAAAATCTTGCTATGTGCATTTATGCAGAAAAACGCAATCTATTTATTCAACTTTGGACCCTAATATCTTGGGAACCAGACACTTCCCAGGTATGCTTCCATTGAGAAAAATGATCGTGATGATGAGGAGATTCCATAGTTTTCGGGAACGTTGACGACCAAAAATCATCCTGTATAACACAATTTTCTTGCCTGATGCATACAATTATATTGAAGTAACAGATGACTGGCATGAGTCCGTAACTGAACTTCGAAACATGGTCTAAACTGCCATCTTTGACATATTCATCATCTTCTTCTTATTCTTTATTGTACACAAAACATAACAATAAATACAAAGAAATTTACAAAAGGAATGCATACAAAGGCATGCTTATTTCTGCAAGATATTTGTTTCCAGCATAAGAGAAAGTACCAGAAAGCAAAGTGAGACCAATAGTTATAAAGGTAATAATGTCTTCTTCTTGCCCTTAACCCATTATTATGGGCTCTCTTCAACGATTTGGCGATTATTTTTACATACCACCTCTTCAGGTACAGTTAAATGAAAATTTCAGAATATAAAAATTCGTACATGAAATACGAGTGCATTGGTACAGGCTCGTAACTGGGATCGAACTGACGCATTCCGAATGCAAGGCGCGTAACTTAACCATTGGGCTACCAACGCCATGTTTCCCTTTGATCATCTAACGCTAGACCACAGTTATAACCAGTGGTCGGAGTAGGTATATTGATTTTACATACTTGCGTCATGGTATCATAACATGGACATGCATTTTTTCCGGAATATACCGGAGTTTCCAAAAACTAGCAGCATAGCGTTGAGAGTATTGATACATTTTTAACTAGTTTCATGTAATAATTTCGAAGTTTCGGTATTTTTATTTTATTTTTGTCATAATAATCCGGAAACTCGGAGGCGTATCCATATTAACATATACGTTTGATGTCAATGACCTTAATTCAATATACCTACTCCGACCACTGGTTATAACTTAAGACCACGGTTATACTAATTCGGTACGTAACCAAGTCTGTACGTTCATAGCAGTGGAAAATAAACGTAACTACACTAAATATATTATTCTTAATTCTTTATTGTACACAAAAAGAACACACAAGATACAATATAATACAGGGTGTAATAAAAGGGGTATGTTAAGCGAAAAGCTATGTAAATAGCCCAGTAAAAGGAACTTATCCACAAAATTTTAGACTCGAAATCACATGTTTATTTTTTTAGATAGTATGGAGGATTCTTAAACAACTCAGGAATGTTCATACAATCTTGAAAAATAAACATGTGATTTCGAGTCTCAAATTCTGGAAATAGGTTCTCTATAGTGGGCTGTTTACATAGCTTTTCGCTTAACACACCCTTTCTGTTATACCCTGTATATTATAATTATAATATAATATACAGGGTATAACAGAAAGATATTATTAGCTTTCAAGACGTACCTACGACTAAGTGCTTTTAAAAGTTGGAGTAACGTGAAAATTTATGTCGCATTTAGAGCGAGCTAACATGTTAACTTTATAAATGTGTTATACGTAACTTTAATAAAATAACTACTTTTAGATGATGTAGCAAGCTTTCACTTGCTTTGTTACTGAATTTCTCAAGTGATAAGCTAACACCTTGTCACCAATCATTTACATCTTGCCTCGTTATACCAAACGTGGCTGTATATCCTTTGTGATCTTGCAGTTCTAGCTACCCCAAATGCTCTTCTAGTATCTTCTATGCTGCTCTGGGAGTGAAAAAAAAAGGATAATGCTGCTGCAGCTGCTCCTCTTCCCGTGCATACTGTACAAGTCAGTAGAGGGACAAGAGGGTCTTGGTGTTTTTTAGGCGATGGGCTGACCACCTGTCACTACTAACCGGACGTGTACTTCTCATCTATACCCACAAAATTGGTCAGAAGTGCCACCATGTGGTTCTATCGGCCCTTGGTGTCTCCCCCGTAAGGGATAAAGGCGTGATTATATGTATGTATATAAAATTACCATCGATAAATAAGTTGTTGTATGCTTTCGTGTCGAATAGATAATAATTTTAATTTCAGAAACATATAAATTTATTAATTAATTACGATATATAATTAATGTACATAAAGGAGCTACTTGCTGAAAAAATATAGTAAACTGGTATAAAAATGATGATAATTGCGAAAGAATATTCATGTATTTGAATAGACAAAACGGTTTAGTAGTCAATGCCTATTTATTTAGGTATATCTCTTAATGACTATCGTACGATCGTACTTGCGATCGACCCCGTGAAGAAAAAATGTTGGTAGTCTAAATAATTAGTAATGTAATTAAGCACATCCCTTCTGTTAAAAAAAATGCTATTCCGATACCTACTGAGTGATTGAGTGAATGACAAACAATGCACCATAGAAAGTTGAAACCGGCATAGAAGTAAACTACCCAGTCTAGTCTTACAACAATAAAGAAATCTAGAAATTTCAATATAAATCTTAGAATAAAGTCAGTTAACGTATATTTCAGTACTATATCATTAGCATTACTCCAGCAGTAATAACCCTAAATATGACTAGTAGACGCGTTCTTCCGTGATACAATCAATCTAAATTACCATAATGGGCTGTTAAAGTCATTCTAAAGCATTAATGATACGATTACGCTCTCTAAAGAAGGTTACGTAAATCATTGTAGAAATAATGGGCACACAAAAAGAACAATTAGTGTTGTGCCAACGTCGATAGTTCAACGGATGTCGATAACATTCCGGACCAGGCGACGTGACTGCACATTGAAATACGACAACGTGGAAACCGCGACGGATTTTCAAATATCGCCTTACAGCCGTTCGGTGAAGGTACGCGCTGGCGATAAAGCATTTTTGCAGCGCCAGAGACGTGAGTTCGATTAAAAAATGTGATTTGTGGCTGCCACTCGGCACGTGTTTTATTTTGCGAGTTTTGTACGTGACGGCCTCGTCAGGAGATTGTGCGGTGTAAAAAGAGCCGCTCCGCCGTTTGAACGATGATTTTATAGCCCACGAAACGTTTTGACTCTTTGGCGGCGCGCGAGATTGGCGAAAAAAAACTATTGCATGGTTAACTTGGTTTATTCTGAAAAGTTTTAAAATTCTGCAGCAAAAAGCATTGGTCAACAGGTTAACAATAGAAATAAGTGTAATCATACGATACGCTACCGCTTACTCTCTGGACATATTTGAAATGATCATTATCTTAACTAAACAGCATCCAAATAAATACAGCACTAAAACTAAAATACCTTACACATATGAACAAAGACAAAGAAATAATGATGATGACAAAAGCACACATCAAACTTTTCAACAGAACATCAAAGTTTTTTCAAACATATCTATCTATAACAATAATAGAAAGCTTTTCAGCTTCAAAACAAAACGATTAGCATCAAAGTGACTGGTCGTCAGTCTTCGGGCATCTAACTGTGAGCGAAGTAAGGACTAAGTGGAGCTGCAATAATAAATGTAGAGCTAGCTGCCACTGCTAATATTTGAAGCAATCACTGTATATAACGTTTGCCTTCTCTAGTCAACTCTTTCGACCGCACGGTGACACTATTTAAGCTATAATCAGAGGCTATTATGTCACCTCTTCATTATTCTTCCTTGATGCATCTAACTCATCACTCACACCTGTCAGGCGGGCGGAGACGGGCCGCAGCGACTAGTCGACGGCAGCGGCGGTATAGAGTAAATCACTTTTGAAGTAATTTATGTTGCGGAGTCTAGAGATGTGCTGCTCATTATCGATAGAATATTGAACGAGCGTAATTTAATATTATAGGTATAGTTATTGAGCCTGCTTACTAAGCTAGATTCTGGGTTCAAATCTCGGTATGGCAGATATATTTGTTGTTAAAAATAGTGATGTTTGTTTCCGAGTCATGGATTATTCTATATTGGTGTATGTGTAAATAATTTGTACCAAGCAACGGTAATTTGCTTGACACACATTATTTGATTCCTTAAGGTTCTTTGTATGGGCTTAGGTTAATAATGTATTATTTATATATTATGAGTCGGATAGATATGACAGCTTATAAGGTTTAGATTTCGCATTATTATAAAGTTTCTCGCTATTATTTATTTTTACGTACCGATAACTACATTGCAGTCGAATAAATTACTTACTTCATATTTGTAATTAGGTTTATGTAATTTTTATGTTAATTAATGGACACTTAACATTAAAGTGGGTATTATATTATAGTAGGTATGCATTGTAAATAATAATAACGATGCTAATTGTAATTCTATGCATATATTTGCTGTAAACTATAGTCTAACATGTAACACAAAAAATACATCAATCACAAAACACACCAGAAAACAAACAAAAATAAAATGTTCCGTCCAAAACGTTTGACAACTATTTTTCTTTAATCAACGCGTTCGGTTCAAACCGCGTTTTTTCGAGCCCCATTTCGGTCTGCAGTCGTCACATCCACGTCATCCTACATGTGTTGTTTGACAGGTTTTGTATGCGACAAAAGTACGACAAAAAAGTGAAAAGGAATAATCAGTCCGACAACACTATTTATCATATTGGGGCGGCTGTCAACGCTCTGTGACGGGTCTAGGGATGTGCGGATATCCGTTTTTGTATCCGCTTCTTCTATTACCTATTGTGCTATTGATTTATCAGCAAATTGGGAAAATAAAAACACAATTTAGGGACGTAGCTTTTATGTAACATAACTTTTCTAGGTATTATTTTTTGTTAAGTATCTGAGATAAATTCCTTTATATATTTTTAGTGTGAGGAGCAAAAAAGCTGATTTAGATGTTAAATTATGAAAAAGACGAAAAAATTTACTGTAACTAACCAGTTGATTCGATCAGTTAATACCATGAAAATTTCAAAAAAAAAATTACAACGATCATACATGGCTAAAATTACGGATACATACGGATATACGTATATTCGTTACCCAACGACACCCCATCACTACGCGGTGACACATAATGACAGTTGGTCGCTTTGAAGTGTCCGTGCGGTGTTAATGAGTGGCGACTCAAAGGCCAATCGCCGCAGATTGACGTGCGACACCAAGAAGGACGTAACGTCACGTAATGTCACTTTTGATGTTTTACCTCGGAAGTGTTAAGGAACTGCTTTTAAAACTGCGGCTTATCATGTACCTATGTCTCATTTGGTGTCGTTTCACACATGGTCAGATGTTATTATGAATTTTGAAAAAATATTTTTATGAATTTATGAGCTATGGATTAGGGTAGATATTTTAGGCCTCCTTGCAAAGAAATTCTTAAATAAATAAATCTGGACACTTAGGGTATTACCCTATACCCTTATTTATCCTATACCCTTACTTATTTCTTGACATAAATAGACAGAGCTGCTATTTTAGCGAAGTTCGCAAAATTATCAAATCAGTCCTCTAATAATAGCCTTCATTTAGCGCTTTCCTTAAATGTGTGTTAATTGTTTCTCTAATGTACAAATACGCTATTGTAAAGATGTTTCTGGATAAAAGGTTTCAGTTGAAACGTGGAAGCTTTGCACTTGAAACACAAATCATGCGCAGCCGCCATCAATTACTCGTGCAAAACGAGCGCAATGATAAACGCTGCGTCGAGTCGGAAACAAACGACGCTGTGTGCGCCAGGGATTTGGTATCTCCTCTTGTGTGCGCTACGGAAAACTGACATTATGCACTTATGCTGTTATTGTTGAAACATGTCAACATAAAACTGGGATTATGAACGTAAGGTTTTATTATTCAAACATCAGCATAAAAGTGGTATTACAAACTTATAAACGCAAATAAATACCTACATAAGATTGACAATTAAATTTTAGAGCAAATCAACCAATTTTGTATAAGGCTCAATAAAGTTAGTTAGTTTTTTATCCAGAATATGTATTTTTTGTTTATTCTACGCCCAATTACTATTTAATGGGTAAAATCCATAGACAAAAAGAGGGTAAAGTGAAACTCTATTATTTATTATAATTTAACACAGTTATCTCATTAACGTCTACAGAAATGTTTTAATTGATTTATTTGCATTAAAACGCCATTATTAAAAATACAAAGCTTCCGACTCAACGGAACAGCATTTAAACTATGAAGCTATAAATAACACTTTATCATATTTCCCTAACTCATAACTCAAGCGATAAAAATAACAAAAGCTCTTTTACTACTATCCCTAAAAACTAATATATCAAAATGAATATTTATGTTAAAAAGAACATGCTTTATCAACGCGTTGTTACCATAAAAAAGTTAACAAACCTAATCAAAAGTCAACTTTGACGTCTGTAGCATAAGCCAGAAGGATATGCACCAAAATTTTGGTATACATTCGACCCCTATGCCCGTTGCGGTCGGTTGATTCGACACACAATAAAAAGGTGCCATCATGTGCATTCTAATTCGCTGCTACGTGAATTTAATAATTGGACAGGCAATTATAATTAGTCAAAAGTGCGTCGACGGAGCTTCCAGTTTTATCGCTGCATCTTGACAGCTTAAATTGTGGGTTCGAATTATTTCAACATCTAGTAATGGCTTTGGTCTGTTTTAATTAACAATACGTTTTTTGGTTATATTTAATAGTGTTGCTACTGGAAATGCCGTATAGATTAGTATTTCATGTGTTATTATTGATCGGTTGCTTTTTCTTCTATGCTGCTCTGGGAGTGAAAAAAAAAGTATAATATGACAGCTGCTTCTCTTCCCGGGCATACTGTACAAGTCAGTAGAGGGACAAGAGGGTCTTGGTGTTTTGAAGGCGATGGACTGACCACCTGTCACTACTAACCGAACTTGTACATCTCAACTATACCCTCAAAATTGGTCAGAAGTGGCACTATGTGGTTCTATCGGCCCTTGGTGCTCTGCCTACCCCGTAAGGGATAAAGGGGTGATTATATGTATATGTATGCTTTTTAGGATTCTGGTTGGGGTATGGTTACGTCCAAAAATAAATACGGTATCACTATATTATAATTTGCCATGTATTAGAACAAAATAGTAAGATACAAATTTTAAAGAGATGTTTCATTTAATTTTATTTAGACCATGAAAAAAATTACAAGAAAAACAAGTGAAAACGTGCCTAGTGAAATCCTTTCTCGCAAACAGCACACTGTTGTCTCTATTGTTCTATAACAAGACAAACCAGACTATACATCAGCTCAGTTTATTACTAAGTGGTAAACTATTAGTCTACCTTCCGCTTTAGGTGTAATGGATTAGCATTAATCTACGTTTATCTATTGAGTAAACGAATGTCTTGATGTTAAAACATTGTACGTTAAGTGACAGTACAATTTATTTCAACGAGTGAAACAACCAGATAATCAAATTATTAATAAAGAAATGGATAAAAATTCTTCACCCGAGTGGGAATCGAACCCACGACCTCTGCATTCCGTGCCAGTGCTCTTACAACAAATCCTTAAGACATGCTATTTTTAATACACAAAATTAACATTAACATTTTTTGATGTCATAAAATGCATTTATAGCAAATAAAAGGAATAAAAATAAAGTAGTAAAATAAATAATTATTGGTAATTACCGGCAATGAATTCAGTAATAAATTACACACATAAACAAACTATGCAATCTTATGCACAAGATATAAACGCAATTTACCTTTACGTGGTATGAAATAGAGTTCAATGTATGTTACTGACAGAACTGTTAAGACATGTCATTAGCCGTTGAGAAGTACACAATACATAATTATGACAGAGTGTCAGTTGAATGATCCGCTATTAATTGGCTATCAGGTGTAAATCATTGACATTTACGGGCGTACCGAGAATTGTTATTGCAATTTTATTAATCCGTGTATATGTCGTGGCCACATCGCTTTGGCATTGGCAGTATCCAAGTATTTACTGCTCATTTATTATATCTGATTAAACTTACAAATATGGAAATGGCCATAATGATTTATATTACCCCATTACCCGTTAATAGCATGGGCTGATTCGGAGCTTCACTTAAATACATCTGCTCCAACTCCTTCCGTGCATAATATCACAAGAGTCAACTAATGAGCTCTGGGATGTAGGTAATGTTTAGGCAATAAGCTAACAACTTGTCATTCAACTTTAATATTTGATCCAGTTTTGCTAAGGATTTTATTCGCGAATAATGATCCTGCATTTCTAGCCGACAGAGTTTATTTACCTATATATTTATATTACCAAAGACCAATGTCTTTAGCATTATACAAAAAAAAAAACTATTTAATATTTACAGATTTATGTAAATACCTCAAAGCATTAACATTAGCCAATGTTTTTACAACGAACTCTGTCAAATTATCACACGAAGCCCGGTATACCCAATTCCTATGGAAAATAGCACAATGGCTGACATTTTTGACGTGACATGAGGGCTTGAGTGTTTTGACGTCGACCCGAATGCTGCAATTGTCAGGTACGTGGTTATGTCACTCTAGTGGCAGACGACACGTCAATGTGTCAATTTTGGTGTATATTGTGTGATTTGTATGATTTTAGAGGACACAAGTGTTGTGTTTTTCTTAGGCTTATTTATATTAATTCTTTTTATTTAGACTTGTGGATATTATACGTAAAGGTTCATTTATTTTGGATAGAATCGATATTTAAAATTCATTTGATTTTGGATTATTGTATGCTTTGAATCACTGAATACAAATGATATCATATTCTATCTCTTTACTACAAAACAATCAGATGGATTTTGATTTAATTTTAAAAGATATGGATGTTCAAGATGAGATTTTGTAGTAGATAATTCAGGATCAGGAAACAAGTACTTTAAATGATCAAAACTCTTGAACTCTCAAACTAATACCCATATAATCATTAAAACATGTAATTATCATTACCGACAATTTTGTGTACCCTGAGGACATTATTTGAACAGTCTATTAAATAATAAATAATATGGCCAAAATAACAATGTAAATTTAATGGCAAATTGCATTTAATGTCTTGTTCCATGAAATCAATTTAAATATAATTAACGAAATCGTGAGATTTGAAAACATTTCCTGCGACAAAATCTCTACGGAATCAATTTTATGTGACGTGTCGCCATGACCATGTTCTAGCATGATACTTAGATAAATAGTATTGATGAGTGACAGGGTACAAGCCTTCGTCGTTCTATTTTTTTATTGACGCAATGACAGCTAGATCGTGATGTCAACAGGTGTCAAGAATGTGCTTCTCATTGGAGGAAATGTTTCGATCATTTTACATTGTTACATTCTCTTAGCCTCCTTATTTTCTTTGGTCTTTGAATTGTGCTCTTTTAAGTAGACTAGACCTGTGCAAATATTAATGGATTCGCATTTTAATTAGTACTAGTTAGTGGGATTATACAAAATGAATGTTTAGTGCATATTATAAAATACTTTTATGTTAGTTTTTTACTAGTCTACCTAAGTTTAATGGCACCATGGGTTAATTTTTATGTTAGTTCATACGCTAAACAAGTGTGCGACTTTAAAGTATACATTTAAAAAAGTTATTGTTTGCTGCAGTTATTAGTCTGAAATACTTAAGAACGGAAAGAAATATAAGGTGACTAATACAAAAAACGCGCTAGAACCTACTTTAAAGAACTATTTTATGTATTTTCAAAAACGGTGCTTGAAATGAAACATTTCTCGTATTTTCCATTAGTAGGTACTCTGTATTCTGTGTAGTATATCTGACTATTGGTCAAAGGAAATTACATATATTGCAGGGGAGTTGAAGAAAGACATATTGAATTTTATTCTTACCAGTTTCTACCTAAAATCACCTAACTAGGTAAACTAGGTAATCTGCTTTTCTCTTCAACTAGTATTCGCTCTATATCGAGCTACAGACTACGAATCTGACAACTTATGATTGCGATTACAGGTAACTACAGTCGCGAGGAAACCAAATTTGAACACCTAGCACATGTAATATAGGTAGATGCTGCTTCAAATTTAGATAGCTTTAGGTTAAATAATAACACGTATTCTTGTTGTATTATTGATAATTGTCAATATTAATGCCAGATACAATTCAATATTAAGTACATTCTGATAGGGCATTTTTCGTCAGCGTCAGGCAGGACCGCGAGACCATTGTACGTAATATCTATAGGTACCCAGAAGTCCGACTAGCTATTTTTCGCACCGTTTTCCAGCGCATCACCTGCACAGCTGTGTTCGGTAGTTAGTTGGTTGCACGAACGGTAATAAAACGAATTGCCCTTAATTTTACACACTAAGCTAATAACTGGCGGCATTAGCTGTATTACAGCCGTATATCAGCTTTATTAGGGCAATAGTTGTTTTTACTCCATATTACTGCAATGTTGTAACGGATGAGATATGTACATAATATGCTTAAGTGTCAAACTGGGTGTAAGTCATAGTATACCAAGTAGTGAAGCAAAAAACGAGACATAAATCTCTCTTGTTAAAAGAGAGCAGAAAATACACCCTTGAATTCTCAGTTGACTCTTACGGCATGCACGGAAGGAGATTTTATTCTGGTGAAACTCGACATATACTCGTATACTTGTTCAAAACTAATCTATCTACCTATCTATACAGCCTCCTACACCCACTGCTGAGTAAAGGCCTAATAAAACTGGAAAATTATCTAATTGTGACATTTTCACCGCCAAAAGAGCAATATTTGTTGGATCTACATTCATTCTATTCAGAATTGAAGTCACATAATTTGTCTATTCTAACCTGACCTATTCCATCCAAGCATAGATCCTTAGGGATCTTAGTGTGGAACTAGGTTAATGTGTTGTGAAGTGTGTAAAATATTTATTTATAGCGGAGACAAAATGTTAATAATCACTGACAAGTTACCAGTAAAATACGAAACTTTTCTAAAATACTTTTTCACGTTCAACATATTATATTATTTAGTACGCGGCAAAGCGGACAGAGTAGCGAGTAAATACTAGTTCACTATTATTATTCATGCACATAGCAAAGACGCAAGATACAAAAATAATTGATTATCTTTTTATACTTGAGCATTGAATGAGGTTTAGTGCCGTAATTACGGTGATTACAGATCATTACGACTTAGATTTATCGCGCCCATTTACGTCGGGAGTACGCAATTATTAAGTCGTGTTTGTATTGTGTGCTCTTTCGACCAATTTAGTGTTAAAGACGGGATTTGCTCTATCGGTCTTCGTTTTATGATATGCTGAATAATATCAAATTATGCGCTGTTACCAAGACTTCACATTTTAACTTTTTTTTAATATAGCTATTTTCTTTTTTTTCTGGGCCGAACTAGAATGCATGTTGACTAAGCAGCTCAGGGGTAGTCAACGTGAGTTAGAATTTTGTCAACGATCATTTTCATGACGACTGGTTGGTGTAGTAGGTAGTGAGCCTGCCTGCGACGCCATTGGTCCTGGGTTCGAATCCCGGTAGGTGCAAACATTGATATGATGAATATCGATCTTTGTTTCCGAGTCATGGATGTTTCTATAAGTATCTACGTATTTATATACCGTTGCTTAGTACCCACGACAAATGTCCTTAGGGATCTAGTGTGGGACTAGGTCAATGTGTTGTGAAGTGTGTAAATTTTTATTTATTTATATGTAGTCTCGCTATGTTAAACTGGCTGTCGGATCTCATGTTGTATAGAGGAGATGGATAGATCTCTATCCATCAAACAAAAGAAAATTTCTTCAGCCGTATAGAGGAGATGGATAGATCTCTATCCATCTCCTCTATACGGCTGAAGAAATAGTTGAAGAAAGGGAATCTTCGCCCGCATGATAGTAAAGTTGCTAACAAATTGTAAGATTTATGTTATAGTTATTATAACATACTAGTGGACGCCCGCGACTCCAACCGCGTGGACTGTATATAAAAATATAAAAATATTTGCTCGGGATGAAAACCCTATATGTTAAGTGGGACCTGTCACAACATATTCCTGAAAACTGCACCGAAATCGGTTCAGCCATTTCTGAGGTTAGCGTGCACAAACATCGATCGGTAACGATTTTATTATATTTATAGATTATATTATATTCACTAAAATTATGTACCTATGTTATAGTAAAATCCGTCCATGTTATTATTTTGATGATAGAATATACCAATTTAATACTGACAAACAAATAGTAACCGTAAAATTGGTTAGATAGGTTGAAATTGCAATGTACTTCGTGTTGATTATTTATGTTGATGTTCGTAGTGGGTGTCGAGATGTGATTGTCTGTTTGTCTGTACAAGTCATCATTTGATATGGTTCTTTGAAGTAAGGTTGTCACAAACTAGAATATAAAAATAATATTTTCCCATCACATATTGCAGTGTACTGCTGGACGTAGGACTCCCTCAGGGCACAAGGCTACTACATATGGGGTTTTCGCCCATAGTCACCACGCTGGGCAGGTGGGTTAGTGACCGTAGTGTGATTATCGGATTATGTTGTCAACACGAGAGACGCTGCTGCTCACCTCCCAGGAATTCACAATTGCCCCTTACGATACCCATACATAAACAAAAGAAAATATTATTTGATATCGTCTCCTGTAAACGGGTTAGTTTTACAGCAATTTCTACCGCATACCTAACACTTAATAGTACGGGTTCTACTTTGACATGAAAATTATCAGCTATTAAATAATAAAACCCTTTTTATGCAGATTTATCAAAATACCTTATTAAAGCTGCATTAATCATAAAAATATGATCCCCGTACACTATGATTAGGCGCACTAAACCTTAGCAGGTTAGCATAAGGACTATATTATTAGAACACATAACTTACATTATCATGATGTTGAAATACAAGTTTTTTACCGGGAAAATTCACGTTTATAGCGATTAAGGCACGTCGATAGGAAACGCATAAGGACTCGACTGTAGTTCTACAACCGCATGCCGTCCATGGCATAAACATATGCGAGTTTTTTTTACGAATTTTTGAAGGATTTGCATTATCAAAAATATAGTGCTGTATTCGTTGATCAATAATACTAAAGTTGACAAGTTTGAAGCTTTACCGGAAGCTTCTGAATGTACTGAGGTCGCTTAGTTTGCTAGTTTAGCTATAGAATCTATACATTATAGTGTTACGATACTTACTATCAGGTACTATCTGATCGTATATATTATATCCTCATTTACATTAGAAAAGTACCAGCCTGCGTAAAAATGCACCTTTTGAGATATGACCAAGATGAATTTAATGATACCTCTCAAATACGACAAGCCGTTTAGGGTCTTAAGCATGCCAAAGGAATATATATATATATATATAGATACAAACTTACATACCTATATAGTATAGATACTCTCCACCTGATGCAAAGGTAAAAATTCATCTCCAAAAGCACTCAACTCACCTAGTCGCATACACACAATGTTGTCCATTTGTCGACGCATTATATGGGAATTCGCTAACGCATGCCTTTAACATTTCACAAAATACAATCATGTCCTTTGTAAGTGGAAGTACTTCGAATATCGCGTTATAAAATATTATGAATAAGGGTATTTGCTTGCTTGTTTTACTAAGCTTCTTCTAATAACTTGATGATCCAATAAGTCAAGCCAAATTGAAGGGCTCTCTATACCGATAAACAAAAAATAATTAATTAAGTATATTAAAATAATTATTAAGTATATTAAGTAATAATTAATTAAGAATACATATTGTTTTACTATTAAGGATGAGATAATTATACAATGATTTCTACTCGTATACATGGTGTTTTTTTGTCGTCAACGTTCCCGAAAACTACGGAATCTCCTCATCATCACGATCATTTTTCTCCAGTGAAGCATACTTGGGAAGTGTCTGGTTTCCAAAATATTAGGGTCCAAAGTTGAGTAAATAGACTGCGTTTTTCTGCATAAATGCACATAGACGCGCGTAGCAAGATTTTTTCACGAAGAAATAATTAATATCTGTCTATGAAAAAACTAACATAAATACTGGACACTATAAATTTCGCACGATCAAGAATTTTTTTTTTAATCATTTCCCAGCATTTTTTTGGCATAAACTTACTTTATTTCATGTATAGAGTACGTACTCTTCGTTAAGGGTAGCAACGAAAAAACATCCTGTATATCGCTAATGTAGTTAAGACTTAAGATGCTCTTGTCCCGTATGATATAATTTCAGTAAGAGGGTAACCATCGAATTCTCGAATGCTAATCAACTGCTTGATGGCTGATATAACTACATATTCAACATATATTTGAGGATTCAGCTTTGTTTGCCGAGATTTGGCTTGTGTATAGCTATAGGGATGAAAAAATACGTTGCCAATAAAGTAATAAAAAAAGAGATGGTAAAATTCGTCATCCGAGAAATTGACCCGGTAGCTTAGTGGTAAGAGCACTGGCACGGAATGCAGAGGTCGTGGGTTCGATTCCCACCCGGGTGAAGAATTTTTTCCATTTCTTTATTAATAATTTTATTTATAATTTTATAATAACTACATATTGTTATCATGATTATTCATGATGAATAAGTAGGTACCTTCAAGTGCGATGGTAGTGATTCAAAACTAGTGCAACATTATAATTATACAGGTTCCATATAGAACAATATATAGGTAAGGAATCACTGGGTGATGCAAAGTTCTCATATTTATGAAAATGAAAAAAAAATTTTTTTTCAAAACTTGGTTGAAGTTATTATATTCGTCAGATCAATGTTTCACCAATGATATATATTTGTAGGCTGTCAGAACCCCCTTACGTAAACCACAAAGATCGTACACGTGTCGCAGTTTTACGACCACTAATGTAATGTGAGAAGTAGACAAAAAATAGAACTTAGAAGATCATAAAAAAGTCCACTTAAAACCGTGATTGTTTCTAGGTGAGTAAGTAAATAAACAGCCAGCACCGGCCTCAGCGGTACCCTCTGATTACTGACAGACGGCGAGATTACAGATGCCTCGCAAATTATATAGTCTGGCTCGTAATGAATGGCCCGCTCTGCCTCACCGCTGACATGGTGTAAGCGTGAAAGTATATAGAGTTGTATAATCCACTGCATGTAGAGGTACCTACATTATCCAATATCCATGTAATCTGGGGGCACGGTAGCAAGACTAGGCAAACATCATTCTTACAAACAGACGCCCATGATTTCGATCGCGTTTTTATGATGCCCGTTTTCCTGATCACATGGGAATTTCGAAAAATCCTTTGTCAACACGTTCATACACGATTTTTAGGAGCCTAATTCGTTTACGTAGCATATATCTTGTAACATCATGGTGATTCATAAAAATACAAATCGTTATACCTACTGAATGTATCGGGGCGAGAATATCAATTTTAATGCAAAGATTTCAAAGTTTTACTTTTCTATATTGGTGATCTACTATATTTTTATACCATGCCAGACTGTCGCGTTTAGTGCATGCGTGAGTAACGTATGTATTATGCTGGATTTTTTATCGGATGTTTATTGTTTCAATGAATAATTAAAAATACGTAGATATTTCAAACACTAATTATTAGTTACATCGCATTACTAGTTCTATAAAAAGTTCTGTTTCATTAATATTGTATACTCATTGAATATTTTTCTTGAAATAGAATTATTTGTCTAGCTACAATGGTTTCCTCGTCTATCAAATATACTATTCTATATCACATCATACGTTCTGCAAATCTGCGTATACGCAATAAGCTGATCTATCTTTCATCTATCACAGTGGAATAGGTGTAGCTAACGAGGGCCGGCGGCGATAGGTTGCGGTACCATGATTGACGCACCATAGTGATACTAGAGATGGGATGAACAGGCTTTTACCAAAACCGATACCAAAAGTATGCTTTGCTTTACAAATTAGATTAATATGAAGTTGAATTAAATTAATATACATACTTTTGAGAAAACAGCCGTGTATATAATGTATGTTACGAGTATATGCATGCATAATTAATCTCAACTAATATCATAAATGCGAAAGTAAGTTGTTTGTTTTTTACCTTTTCACGCTTGTTGTCAACGCAGCTAGCAGGGACATACTACACTAATCGGTCGTCAAACGGTCACTACCAACTACGCTAATCGGTCCACTAAGAAGGTATTTCTAAAAAATCTCACTGAAAATTATCCGGATAAGGATAACGATAACGTAAATTCTAACGTTTACCCGAACGACATTGTGGACGGTCACTAGTTAAATATTTGCAGAATTAGTACATCACTGGAACATCTTCCTATACAATTTTGGTATTGGTCTACAGATACCAGCACAAGCTCCTCCCTAGACCAAGTGCTCTTGCATTACATCGCAAATTGTAGATTACATCAGCTCAACCTATCATTAAGCTACATTACCGTAAAGTACAACACTTGAGACAAGATGAATTAAGACGCTGCCCGTTTATGCGGTTTACAAATAACTAAAACCTTACATGTTTAAATGGATATTAATAAATTATGTGGGTAGGGATATGAGTAAAAGTAGATAGATTTAGTTTTCTTAATTTGACTACTAGTAGGTATTTATATGTGAAGTAAATGAACTATCAAATATAATGCATGAACGTTTACTTTAAAAAATTGCGTGCTTGAAATCGTTAATTTTCAATTCAGGTTAAACGATAAACTTATTATATAAGTGTAAATATAATTATTTAATTATCCCTATTAATATAATTTTAATATAATTGACCCGGTGGCTTCAGCTTTGTTTGCCGAGATTTAATTTTGGCTTATGTATAGCTATCGGGATGAAAAAATAACGTTTC
Organism: Carposina sasakii; assembly: GCA_014607495.2. Lineage (NCBI taxonomy): Eukaryota > Metazoa > Arthropoda > Insecta > Lepidoptera > Carposinidae > Carposina > Carposina sasakii. The sequence continues at coordinate 14,073,714 of CP053156.1, forward strand.
CAATAATGTTATTTCAAAAAGAGATGGTAAAATTTGTCATCCGAGTAATTGACCCGGTAGCTCAGTGGTAAGAGCGCTGGCACGGAATGTAGAGGTCGTGGGTTCGACTCCCACCCGGGTGAGGAATTTTTTCCATTTCTTTATTAATAATTTTATCCCTATTACCCTATTTCAATTCAATATGCATAGCACCAATGTGCAAAAGAGTATTTCTCAAAAAAAATCCCTTTCTTTCTCAACGTAACAAAATAATCTTTAAAAATAAATTGGCTTTTAGCGCAAAGGCTTATAGAGTAGGAAATAAATCAAATGAGAGATTAAACGATAGGATCACATACATCATTCCGTTCCTTTGATGTCATTTTTCTTGGGTATAAATTTTTCGACGCAACATAAAGAGAGCTTCACGCGCTATTACACATGGAAATCGTTTTGCTACACACGACCGGGCAGGATAAACAGCAGGTTATGGATTAGGTAAGTACGATGCCTAGACTAATCATCACATTGGTTCTCATAACTGAGGCGCGAAGTTTATTTGCATTAAGTACCAAATAATGATTAGATAACTATTTATTTCTGCTACAATGTCATTAAGTATCTTATTATTTTTCAGTTGAATTCACTAGCTGTTTTACTCCTCTTTCTTCTTGATAAGTAATTCGGACATTGTTCAGTCAATGTTTTTAATTTGTCTGATGTTTATGTTTTGCTTTGTATATATTTGTGTTATATCTGTGGAATTTAGGCGATGTATAGCTTAAACTATGTTTAAATTTTTTTCTAATAATACGGTTAGTGTCTATCATCGATTGCCGATTTTACAGTCCCAAGTTACGGTCTAAACAACTGTGTCATTTTAAAGTTTTCAGAGAGATGGCCGAATTTACTCTATGGATTTACTAATATTGTCATTCTGTTCGTTATCCTTCAATCTCGTATGTCTGATACACACGTCGCGGTTATACAAATAAATCGGCTTTTACAGCTATATATAAATTTGTCGATGGAACAATTTTCCCATCCGGTACAACTACATTTTTACCATCTACATCCTGTTATCTAACTGTTTTCTTGGAAAATATGCCGATAAAATGTGGTTTATGTTAACCATTTTGCAGAGAAAATTTATATCTTTTTCTCTTTTTATAAAGTTCAGTAAGTATTTTTATAACATCCTGTATTGGATCTGATTATTTCATTAACAACTTAACTGCATTCTTTATTTAGACCAGGAATTTATTTTGCATTATGTATATTTTTAAATCATGATGTTTGGAACTTCTGATACTCATTAATTAATTGTTTTTCTCCTTTTTTTTTTCTTAATGTAGTTTTGTAGTTTCTTAGAATTTGTTTAATTGCACATGTTACCCTGTTGTTAACAATTTCTCTTTACTGGCTTGGCTTGCTGGAAGAGATCTCTGGTAGAGATAAGCTTGCCATTGTACATGCATCTCTTCTTTATGTTGTATGCCATATTTCTTTTTGTGTATGTGCAATAAAGAATAAAGAATTTATTATTATATGACACCGGAATTGGCCCATCACTCATTCCCACCTCTGCAACTTCTGTGAGCCAGAATCAACAGAGGCGACCATATTATATGACCCATCAAATAATCTTACAGCCATCTTCATAATAATCACTTATAAACCCAACATTAATTTAACTTACAGTCAAACTAACGAGAAAGAAACAAGACTTAATCATACTTCGAAGAATCTGTCTACGTTCATTGTCGCGGGCGGGATCCGAACCCCCGACGAAGGGGACTAATCCTATTAACTTGACAGTGATGGTTCATTCGTCATAACAGAGAAACGCTACGATACTGATCCTATTAGAGGAACAGAAGATGGTTATAGCGTAATAGATAATGATAGGGTATCCAGAGAGGGGATACGTATGGTAGGTACTTGAAAATGGAATAATTATATATTACATCTGTATATACTTGACTGGAGTTAAAAAGTCTGAAACACATAAAGTATTGCAAATCAATAACCTAGATATGATTTAAAGAAACTATCTACTGTCGGTGTAATTATAAAATCGCGTGTAAAGTGTAGATATTATTTAAAAATGATACTTGACAGGTAAATTCTGTATACTCGTATATGTGAATATCTGACAAATTAAAGCAATTATTAGTTTATTCATTTCTTTTTGTAATAACACAGTCTGCGTTTTTAATTACTTTGCAACATATGATTTTAACACCTTATTTCCTACTTTGTGGTGGCAGACAGTAGTTACAAGATTTTATTTCTATACAACATCTTTTAAGTTAACCAACGGTACATTTAAAGATTCATTTCTGAAGCACACACTATCCCCGCCCTCCGAGACTTCTGACGTAACAGACAATTTATGATTAATGACATCCAGCAGGTCATGTCTCTATTGTACTGCTTTTCAAATGCCGCCTCTCATTTATCAAGCTTACTGTTCTATTTTGAAAATTAACGCTGTGGTACAATTCTTAAGAATATGTTTTGATTGAGATAAAATATTAAATAATCATAACAATCTTCCTTGTGTGCATTCATAAAGTCATCTTCTTTTATATTTCTAAAATTGATACGCAATGATTATACACTTACTTTTTAGATAATATTATTTGTTTAACTTCCCTATGGAAGGAAACCAGTAATATTTAACACATATTATCAATTTGCTTTCAATATAACAATTAACATAATATTAAACAAATGAAGTAACCAAAATATTCAATGGTAGTAGAACTGCACGATCATGAGTCATGACAGAGATTCCACAAGCCACACTTGGAAGTAACAAGTTGCTAGCTTATCGCCTGGGAGTATGCACGAGTTACTTAATGGACTCTTACGACATGCTCGGAAGGATATGCAGCTGATGTAATCTGGTAACTTAATGACAGATTTAATCTAAAAGCGCCAAGTCTAACACTTGGAGCACAAATAGTGTGCGGCATCCAGCAAAATTTACGGGAACACTGATTTTGACGTATCGTTCGGTGGGGCGCGCGCGTGAAAAATGGTTAGCCGGTAAAAGACTAGAAAAGCCCTGTCACGATATTTGAAAGCGTTTTAAATGTTTTTCTCATTTAAAACATCGGGTCGTTGAAGAGATGGATTACCTTTGCTCACTACATTTTTGTAGAATTTGATGTATAGTTTTTCCAAATTGTTATTGTTGACAGTAATTGTAATTTATAAGTAGGTAAAGACAACCTATATTTTAGTAGGTTTACATTAGTTAAAAATATTTTTACCTCCCCATGTACATTTTTTTTTCATTTCATAATAAGTAATCATTTATAGTCATTATATTTTATTGGTCAGATGACGAAATTATTTTCCTGATTAGCATTTTACTTAAGCTTTATGATATAAAGATTACTTTAAAAAAAATACAAAAAACCATTTTTAAAAACCTTATTAAATCAATCTAATTTTCAACAGAGAGATCAAACAAAACGTTAAACAGTAGCCACAAAGAAACCCAGAAGGAGGCAGATCAGTCCCTGAATTAATAACCTGGCGTAGTACAGCCACTTGACAGCTAGACATACTCCTAGATTGTCATTATCAACTACCAACTCTATCGTTTCATCAATAAAATACCTGTCTTCCTCCCTGTAAACCATATTGCGATAGCAATAGATGTCAAGATTGTAGGATCAGATGCTCTTTTGTTGTTCTGTAGCTGTTCATAAATGTTTGCGTAAGGGAATGTGTGCTGTCATGTTGGAAAGCAAGTTAGTAAACAGTCTGTGACGGTGGCTAGTGATTTATAGGTAGTAAAAGAGACATTCAGAAGGGTCAGTCTAGTAGATCTAGAAACCACTTTAAATATGATTAATCTAAAGTTATCAAACAAAGTATTACCTTTTGTCGGGACCCAATTATTAGTTGTGAAAGTTCTTTAGAGTTATGAAAAAAACAAGATTAGCAGCGGTAAGCTCACCTCTTATCACGTGAGAGCTAACTGGTGAAAAGTTGGTGTGTAATAATATATACCCCATCTTTTTGGGTGAAACGATAAATGAAAACCATGCCCTCTAACTCATACTTAAATTCTCGATAACATTGCATACTGTTGTGTATCGTTTAACATTTACTTGATCACGAGACATAAAACAAATATAGGGGTTTATATCGAAATGCTCGCTCGAATTGAATGACCGAAGTAAATCAAATAATAGCACCCGCAGCGCCATCAGCGTAATCAACTAAGGATGACGCCACAAAACCTTCCCTCAAGTATTTACATTACCGACTCAAAATTAACCAAACATTATTAATCATGCTACCAAGTCAAAGCGCCCCCCGATCCGAGCTGAGTACAGGATAATGATATATGCGATATTTGATGATAAACAATCGAGGTCATTTATTATCTGTCCGTTATTTGACAGGCGGTAGGCAGATGTCATTTGTCATTTTCCTGGAGCCGTGGTCCCTTCGTTACGCCGCCTACGTTCACCTTCGAGGGTTAGCTCCAAACAACAGCCTGATCGAAAACAATCTCAATCCGCCGCCGCATAAAGCAGAATTTGGCGCGCCCGGAAAATCAATCTTGATTGTTTTCAGCATGAACGATTATGATAGATGAAAGAGTTAGCGCTCCCACAAAGCCGATAGCGAGAAGTTGGTAAATGAACACTGTGGTAACATAAATAAGGTTCGGATTTGGGAAACTGGCGCTGATGCGGAGCCTGGTTCAGCAAAACGTGTTATTGAAGATGAAACAGTAATGGATGAGAATTCGGAATGCGTGAATGCTGTCGGAGATGTATTGTTATCGGCCCTGTTTATCAGAATACTACTATCGTTCCAGTAAATAATTACCCTTTCAAAACCACAGTCTGTCCGAGCTACTGGTAATATATTCATTATATCGGACATCTTACAAAGCGCCATTAAAATAAATAAAAATATTTTATAGTTCTCCAACGGGCGCGATAAAATCTGTGTGGTGTTTTATTATGACGACAACATATTTGGGATTTCGACTATATCATTAACTGAGTCATTTTGAATATTTGAATTTGTTATTTAAAAATACTTAAAATTTTATAGCTTTACGGACCCACGCACAACTCGTAAAGACCAATTAACCTCGAAACAAAAGTGTTAAACTTAATGGTGGAGTTGGAGATAAGACAGACACTTCTACATAATTCACTGCTTAATACCTATGTACTGGGTAATGCAGAATGCGTGTTTACCATTCTTACATGAGAGAGTTGTGAGTTTTTTAGGGTAGTTGCCAGTTTCCCACGGGACGTCACGTCGGAAGTGCCTACTAAATCAAATATTTAATTTCCCGGGCGGAACAAGGAGCATTGTGCTGTTTACCTCTTCAAGGGATGTGTTGGCAAGAATAGGTGTAATCAACTTTTACGATCAAACCAGTTTTCATTGTACATCAATCATTGTGTGGCCACTAAAAGAAGGTTACATAAACTCGTTATAAATAATAGTGGGTAAGACATTTTATGTCGCATAAATGAATAAGGTTCTTCTTCTTTGTTTCTTCCACGAGATTTTATTTAACTTTAATTTCCAATATTTCGTCTATAACAAACTAAATAAAAAGGAGCTATATAGAATTTACAAAGTAGATTTTTTTTATGAGATAGTCACTTTTGTGTACTCAATTAAATATTCCAAGTTAAAACGCAATAGGTAGGCTAACTGAAGAATTATTTGTACACAGAATTAGCCTCGCCATCCAGCGGGGCAATACGGCCAGCCTTTTGGCCACGTTGCCAGCGGTGCAGGAGTTGCAGGCAATTTTCTATTTGCAAATATTATGTTTTAGATTTGAGTTTTTTTCTCTGTATTTATCCAATTACATAATTCCTCAAATTAGGTATGTTGAATAGCCTCTTTGTACACAGCACTTAAGTTGGTATTAACAGCTTGAATAATTTTAAAACGCTTCCAAGATAAAATTTTATTCTATAAGCAGTAAAAAGGTAGTATTAAGACCCAGGCTCCCGCGAGCCCTGAGGGACGCTGCCATTCAAATATTCAAAGGTTGCTTTCATCTGTCAAATGCATTCCTCAGTTCATTACTCTTTTCTCGACACTTAGGTTATTTTTTTATTGTACCTCACGCATTTTTTGTACTTTTTCGGAATGCGTATTTTCATGAAAAGCTTTGCATGATATTGGCTATGCTAATCAAAGGAACTTCTTAATAATATTTATGAAGGAACTTCAATAAATTTATTGGAATTCACTTAATTGGATTTTATTTATTATTTATGTAATTGTATATTTGTTAATATTTCGTTTTCGGGTTACTCGTAGTATAACGGGTTTTAAGCATCGTATTAAGATAAAACATACACAACTTTTCTTCCAATCCGAATATCCCTATGTTATGACAATTTTTTTTTCATATTTAATCATGCAAATTCAAACAAGTAACGACGTTAATAAATCATTTACTTGCTTTATTAATGCTATAAAATACAGGTTATATGAAACACATGTTGAAATCAGGTTTATAATTATGTAGAAGGCGCATTAAAAATTATCGATATAATTCTCTACTCGTATTTGTATACACTATTAGGTCCACTAGTAGGTAAAATACATTTAGTTAAACCTAAGACATTCAACTTCTTTATATAGCAAAAATATATATATATATATATGTTAAATGCAGGATTGAAATTAATTGAGCTCTAAAATACAAAGTAATGTTTTGTATGGAAAAGACTGAGTTAAAGGTTGGATTAAACTTACGGATTGACCGATTTTAAATATGTAATAAGAGATTGGTCAAGGTCGCGGGCGTCGGTTGGATGCAGGCTGCTTCGGACCGGTCGATATGGAGGTTGTTGGGGGAGGCCTATGTCCAGCAGTGGTCTTCCCAGGGCTGAAATGATGATGAGATGAATACGAGATTTAACTAGTTGTTACAAGTCAACAACGTTTTAGTTCTATTTTTCTTTATGAGGCTAATTTAAAAAATGTAAAGCCATAAGACAATATACAAATATTCATATAACTCGCTCCAAAAAGTATAGTTAGGAGTTACTCTCTAACGATGGAGTCGAACTTTCAAACTTGTAATAAAACTGCCGAAAGGGAAATGTACCGAGATCGTAACGCTTCATCTTCAATCAAGTTGGCTCAAATCAATCGGGCAAACACTGTCGGGGCCAATTTTTCCGGAGCACCTGACAGGTCGATCCATCGCCCCGACACGCGACGCGGTGGTATAAAAACGTCAGCTACAAGTCTCTTTCAATAATGTAGTCCCACGGATTTTTATGGAACTAGATCAATTATAAAAGGTAATGGCAGAAGTTACACGGAATCTAGCGCTTGTGTCGGGCGAATTGATTGCTGCTGCTGTCGACGGCTTTGACTATGATCAAGTACGTCCCTTATATCGCTTAGGGCTACTGCTTATTTTGGCTTGAAGCTTTTGTATTGCGATCAGAATTATGTGTTTTTCATCTTCATTTTTTCTAGTGGTTGATAGATTAGTGCTTTTGAAAATATTTGTAAAATTTACTTTAAAACTGTAATGAAAACTTTTAGTTAGATATATTAGTCTTACTGCGGATAATGAATGAATCAATGTCGATACTACCTCAAAAAAAAGTAAGTTCTCACTTTTGCACAATTTAATACGTAATAAAACAAATATAATTACTATTAGCAGGTAGATAAGTACTCGTACTATATTGACAAAAAAAAATAAACAAATTTGTAAATATTTCGTTCAGCTGCATTACATATATGATTGATATTTTATGACGCTCATCACATAAAACCAAACAATAATGGCCACTACACACGACGTTAAATTTACAAGAATTACAAATTATAACCCATTACTAATAAACTACACCCGATACCTTATTAGGTAGTCAGTGTAATTACTTGCAAGTTAAAATACAAACAGATGTTAATAAAAACGTTCGACACATACATAAACTGTAAAAACTACAAACTCGTAAGCGGGTAATTTCCAGTAACTAGACAACAGACGAAGATACTAATAGATGTCAAAACAACCACGACTTTTCTGTATTACTCATAGATGGTTATTGTTCAAATCCATTTAATATTTTGTTCCAAATATATGAATAAATATCATAATACTAATGTGGGCCTGTGCATGTTTTGTATAATATGTAAAGAATTCCGTAATTCAACTTTCGTATCCTTAATGGTTGATAAATCTATCTTTGGTGGTTGAGTCAAACCATAGAGGAATAAGATGTAGACATAGAGTGCTAATGTCGTACTAACAATTTCGATGCACCATTTGGCACTTAGATTGCATTACTATACGTTACAATACATTAGTAATGTAGTACATTACTATACATTACACTAATAGATTCTAAGTGTCAATGACTGGAATTGTGAGGCACCGAAAAGTCTAATGGTGCATCGAAACAGTATGACATTAGAACTCTATGACATCATATTCGTCTATGGTCAAACTTAAATAACAATCAACCATTGAAAATAGTTTAGGTAAAGAGTACCTAAATTAAACCAACGGTCTTGCATGAAGAATTTCAAGTCAGTGATCTCTGCCTATCTCTTCAGAAAAGAGGCGTAATTTTATATTAGATTATAATAGGTAACGAAGTTTTGACTAATATTGATAATATTAGGCACTTGTAATGTTGTTGTTGAAGTCTATTCCCACCTATGTCCACAGTAAACTCATTTCCATTCTCAGGTAGCAGTATGTACACTCAATTACATAGAACACCTTTATTTATTGCTACAATTAGTTACACTACACTATAAACATTATTATTCATGAGCACGTGATCTAAACAATTGTTCTTAACTAGATATTAACATTGTAATTTTGTGCAATATTTTCATAATTGATTAGTACTTACTTATACAGATGCAGGACTTTTCTTGTTATTGTAAATTATTTTGAAAGATAGGATAAGAAATAAGGTGATCAGAAAGAAGTGTGGTATAAATGAGGACGTGGTGCCGAAGATTGAGAAGGGTATGTTGAGGTGGTTTGGGCATGTGGAGAGGATGAGTGAAAGTAGACTGACAAAGAAAGTGTACAATGGAAGAGTGGATGGAAGGGTTGGAAGGGGAAGACCTCGCCGGACTTTCATCGATCAAATTGGTGAAATTATAAAGAATGGTCAGGTCAAGAGTACCCTAAACCGACGAGCGTGCATGAAGAATATCATGAAAGTAGATGAAGCGAAAGAGGTATGTCAGGATCGTAGCAAATGGAGATCCGTGATCTCTGCCTACCCCTCCGGGAAAGAGGCGTGATTATTATGTATGTATGTATGTAAATTATTTTTTTTATTATTTATAAGGTAGGTAGGTTAGATTCTGTTATGTTTTTAAAATGTAAAATAATTAGGTGTATTATTTTGCCTTCTAAGTTCTTAAAACATACTAGGCTTGATCTACTTACCTTACACCATAACGCAATGTTAATAATAATTTATTCATATACATTATTTCTTAACATAACTATACAGAGTGTAACATGTATATTAAGCGAAAATCTATGAATGATTTTACGTGTTTATTTTTCAAGAGTTTAGAATTTCTCCATGCTATATGGAAAAATATTTCTCGCTATATTCATAGCTTTTAGCTTAAAATATTCCTTTTGTTACACCCTGTATATACAAATATAAAATATAGAAAATACAAATCCACAAGTAACACAACAAACACAAAATTAATGAACATTTGTCGCCAACCTAGACACCAACAAAAAGCTGGTATAATAGATCGGAGACAGCCCTGCGGTATGGGTTGAAAGAGCCACGGAGGGTGATTGATGGCCAGCCTCGCCCACACGCCCTCTGCCAGCCAACCTGACAAAATGTAGCGTTAAACCCCGCAGGAAATCATAAGACGATCGACTACAATTTATTACCTAGTTCACTCATGTTGCCATTGATGTTTTACCTGGTAGAACACGCAAACGGTCATAGTTTTAATCAACAAGAGATGAGATAGGCAAAATTATGAATGACAATAATAATAAAAATAAAATTAAACAATAAAATATTTTATTTCAGACAAATAAGTCCATAGATGGTTAGTAATTAAACATTGAAAGCACAATGCTTTTTGTCTAAATAAAGTGATATTAAATCTTTGAAAATGTGCTGTCATTATTTTAATAAGGCATTAACAAATTACCTAAGTAACATTGTAACACCATCACGAATTAGATATTAGTTCAGAAACATAATAATCATGTAATTACCACAATGATAACTATTATGTTATAAAACTCATTCAATTCAAGAAAAACAACCAACTGTGTAAAAATCTGGCGCGTCCTTTTAGCGCAGTCAAAAACAGGAAAAAACAGATAACTACATCTGTTTATGTCATCCTGTTTATCCTACAGCTTTCATATTATAGGGGCACATCTCGAAAATTTTGTGATGTCAAGTTTTTATAATATATCGGTACAAAATCAATACGCAAATATCTTAAACGTATTTTCCCAATAACCATTTTTTTCGAGTTGTGCCCCTATAATATGAAAGCTTCGTTATGTCCTGTCACCAATTTTCCATCCATATCTACATATTTTGCATTTTATGCTACACGTACTATAGTTCAGTGAAGTCTTTTATATAATACGTCAATTAAACTCCACGCAACAAGCTCGCTGCTACAACTCGTAGGAACTACGATAATATTAACCCATGCAAATAGCATTGAAACAAGTTTCAATTGAAATTTTACCTAATTTACACACTCAAGTGACACCCTAACACTATTTCGTTGAACAGAATAATAATATAACAATCATGACGTGCAGATTTTTATGTCGAAAATGTCGATTCATCGCGTAAAATATTGTTTTGTTAGCTGCATTAATGCTCCCTGTGTATTTCTAGATGATTTGAATACAAAGGTCGATAGTGATAAATTGTGGACGAGAAAACCATAAGCGTTCGTGTTTGGAGTACATTAGCAAAAAGCATGTGATTACCCTTTACAATCCTTTGCTGATGCAAGGCTTCAATAAAATATATCAGCTGCATCTTCTTTCGTGCATGTCGTGAGACACAATTGAGAAACTCGGGGGCGTTCTCTCAGGCGATGAGCTAGAGACCTGTCACTAATCTTTAACATCTGGCCTCGCTATACTAAACGTGTCTCTAGGATCTCCTTCATGATCCTGCAGTTCTGGTTACCTCATTTTGGGAACACAGCTATCCTTCATAGCTATGTATGTTTTGCTTTCATTTTTCAATATATTTTCTAAAACACAGCCCTGAATAAAATTAAGGGCTATAATTTATGCATTTGAATCGGGCCCAAGCACCGTCAGCGATAGACAAGTCTACGGGCGTATCTTTAAATGCATCTGACACGGTTAATCCATATAGAGTTATTATTGCCTCGCCTTTCAAGCAACTTTAATTGGTCGCTACCGAGTGTAAACTCATGTGTTAGCGATAAAGTCGCCGAACGTATTTAAGTTTTTAACGTAATTCACGCTTGCCGACTCTAATTGCGAATCGCATCATTTTATTGCCCCTTTTTACGCAAACTTTATTGCATTTTGCTCGTTAATTCAGCATTCGAGGTTTTACGATCTCGATACTGTTCTTGGGTATCGAGATTTTAATTTGTCACAAGATTTAGGGCCGGTTTATCTCGCGTCAGAATGCGTCGCCGGAGTCTCGAATTAGCGCGTCGGAGCGTGTAGGCCGTAGATTAACATGGATCTGTCTCGAGACGCTTGCCAACTTCTCAATAAGCCGTCCCACATTTTTACTACCCCCATATCCGCTGCGCAGCGTAAATACACTTAATGACCAACATTTCGTGAACGCTTTTATTGTGAAGTTTTTATTATCAAGAATATAATTTGTTTAGTCTACGTATGGTTATTGCGCGCTCAGTGCGTTTCGGGGTTTATTAGGGGTTCTTTATTACCCCTTTATATGCCTTTTTAATGCAGAAACATTGCCTGCAAGCTTTAAACGTCGGAGCGACCGGATGATGTTAATTAAATTTGATTTTATCTATGAATATGATCTCAGTCCGTTATTACGTTGCGATGTATAAAAAGGTTTTTGACTGAAATATACGAAATCAAGACTTGCCATCTCTAATTATTTTCGTAACTGTCGAGATAAGATTTGTTTTATTGTAATGGCCGACAAGTGTAATGAAAGTGCTAATAACACAGCACGTAACTGATTTTATAAAGTGTAATTCCGTGCTCGAAATGATAGCCGTAATAGCGTTCGGAAATTTGAAACTGGCTTGGCTCTAAAATTATGTATTCCGGCAAAAAGCGCTGTAATCTTCTCCGGTCATAAAGCAGTGTCAGGCCACTATAATAATTTTGAAACAGTCTATTAAGTGAATCTTTATGATAATGGCGGAACAGAAGTCGCGGACGCGAACGAACGGCCTGTTATTTTGATACATTATCATATTTAAACAATTCAGATGATAATAGACACGTCGGGTAAAACCCTTTGGTAATATAAATGGTTGTATTATTATTTATTTATGGGCTTCCTTCGCCGGGGCTGGGGGCGATGTAGCATATTTCATTCAGCGAAAAAATGCTTCGAAGTCGTGAGTTCATACCGAGTAAGATCCGGTTAAGGTACCTGAAACGACTGGCTATAAGCTTGTTGCGGCAATAATAAAGATTTATGCGACATTCGGCGGTAGCGTGTTTTGTTCTCTGTTACGAGCCGATTCGCTTTCCGTAAGATCAATAGCGCTCTTTATTGTATGCGGTGAATTATCGTCATCGCTTGTTCTTTTGCCTTCCACTATAAATTCCTCTTTTACTGACTTCAATTTCTTATTATCGCTCCTTACATCTTCACTGACATTATCTTCGTGATCTTAGTCCTTTGCAGGTCGATTGTAGCTTATGTCTGTTTTATTTTATCCATCTTCTCATTAAATCTTATAGGTCGAATGTACTTAATCTTATCTTATAAGTAATTCGGTATATGTGCAAGTCTATTTATCTTCATTAACGCGTTTCAACGTGACGGTTGTCAACATTGTCTCTACTCTTTCCCATCATACGGGGAGAACATCTCGAGAGCATCGTCGTGTGTAATTTTTTCAAGTAATCTCATTATTACGTCGGGAGTTGCGGCACGGTGATTAAGTGCTTGATTTATGGCATGTGCAATTTGCATCACAACCGATGGCATAGCTTTTTGCTTGGCGAGTCGATGATTATCGTCCGTATCGTGTCGGACGTAATGATAGTTATTTCATGACTGGCCGAGCTTGCTGCGAGGACGTACCATTAAACCCCTTTACTTATAAGTATTGCTTCGACGAATATGTCTTATTATGTTAATGCCACCTTGTAGGCGCTCATTTTCTTCTACGCCCGCTAATGGATTGTTTACAGTCTCGCATTCGTTTTTATCTTTTTGAATTTGCGTTAATCTGTCATCTTTATGTGCAGCCTAACGATCGCATAATAAGCGACTATTGTATTCTTTTATTTTAAGTGACACTAGAATAATGCACGGCGACTTGCTATTGTGTATTACTCGACACCCGGTGACATGGTTGTGAAACTATATAATTTATGCCGAGTTGTTCTTTGTTCTTATTTCTTGGTTTAAATGTGGATGTGTTACGATGAGGGTGTGCGTGCAGATAGATAATATCGTACATAAAACTAAACGGCGCGCCGCGAAATTTATGAATCGGCCCGAGAGCTGCCTTCCACACAAAAGTTGTTTATAGCCGAGTCTCTTAGGGTTGCTGCGGGAATCATTTTATTGGCAAGTTTAAGCCTATATTCTGATCGGGATCGACGATAAAAAATTAATCAACAACAAACAACAAACGCAGCGTAGTTACTAGATATGTATCGCAAAAGTTTATCTATAGATATTATAAATAAAAATACCACGTGTATGTAATGTGATTAAATCATGACTCTAATCTTAATTTATGTTTATTGATCGTTCATTTCGTTTTGATTAATATTATATTGTTTATCGTTTTGTTCTTGTATTTTTTCCTAATCCATTTTGATCGTGACTGGGTAACGATTTAGCTGATGATGTACGAGTTGCTTGTATCGCAATGAGGTGATCAATCAAATGTAAACAATATTAATGATGTCTGTCTTGCGTTAAGCCTAGAATCAATCATCGTGGTTTTTCGGAGTCGTGTCGAATAATATAGTTTTATCGTAATCGTAATTGTGTTAGTGGAGATTAATCTAGTTAATGCTTTTTGTCCACAGGTTTTAGCTTAATGGCTCTTTGAACTACAGGTTACTGGGTTGATTCTAAATCGGTATAAATATGTCATATCAGTATCTGTATCATATCAGTACTTAACATAAATTGGTTCCAAAGCCATATGGTTTTGCCAACCCTGAGTAGGAATATTGCCATTACGTGACAATTCCGCAATATAAACAATAATTTATTTTACCATCACATTAAGAATTAACAGCTTTACGTCAACATAATAAACGTTTTTATTTACATATTTATAATCAGCATGAATTAATATTTTATAACTTTACAATTTACATTCTTGATAGTCAGCAATGCATAAAATTGAGTAAGCAATAAAATTTAATAGCGTCCCTGTGAGCTAATGGCTCATGTTTTTTACCAAGTGAATGAGCTTTTAGACTGCGTTTGAAACCTTTATTATTATTCTTTATTGCACATACACAAAAATGTTAAAAACATAATATATTATTTAAAGGAAAAAAAACCGATTGCAATAAAATTTTACCTAGTATCACTCTCACGACTAAGATTAATCTAGTTAGGTATTAAAGCTGTAACAAACCATATGTATTCGTTACTGAGTAACGGGTACTCTATTAAATACCGAGTAAGGAAACGTTACCCAAGAATTCGTCTCGTTACTCGCATGTTTCGTATCATGAGTATTTTTCGTAAAATACACTGTTTCGGATCGCAAGTGATGTATTGATACGTTTGTTTTTGATCGTATGTTCTACCAATGTGCGTGATGCGGTTCATTTAAATCGCTTATTTCAAAGAACGGTGATTATGTTTGTTTAAAGTACTTATTTTTTTTAATTGTCCAAAGTTTTTTACTGTTTTGTAATATTCTTTGTAATTTAATTTAAGTTTGTGGTTCAAATTTTCTAAATAGTAAATCCATTGCAAATTTGGTATATTATGTCGATAGTTCACGTCGATTCGACTCGTTACCATACTACACATTAGGTATACCATATGCGGTATCAGAAGTAACGAGTACGGTAACGATACGATAGTAACGAATACTTATGGTCAAAGTAACGAATACATACTAAGTTTAGTGTATCAAAGAAATTTAATATACATACATATACTAGAAAACTTAACCGTTCTTCTGGCGCAGTCGGGTAAAAAGAAGAGATGTATGTAAATCTACAGACATGTTTTGGGTAGGGATTAAACAAGGCTATTAATGAAATTGTGATAAATAACCTTAGACTCAATTTTCTTGGTAAACAAGATGTATTTGTATAATAGTTAATTCTTAATGAATCTATTTTATTGCAAAACAAAAATACTATTGCATATCTATCTAGATCCAATAGGTTACCTATACAAATATGTCCAATAAATATTTAATTTAGTGTCGTAGTTAAATTAAATTCTTTGAAATGGCAAAAAAGATATGCAAATATAATTATTTCTTGCACAACCCTAGCTCGGCTTGTGAGGCATTAATACAACTTGAAATATGACCCACTAAAGACTATATAACGTAAAATTTACAATTCATAAAACAGAATGATATATACAGCGGTAGATTGCGACTGTGACATTTACAGCTTGCACTTTTGTCATGCTCGTGCCGTTTCTGTTTTGGCTAAATTTACCATGGAATTTATTGTTATTTGCGGTTAATTTCTTGGAGATACGAATTTTGGTAAGGAACTGACCGCGTGGTTAAAGGACTGTCCTTGCGGTTTTCTATAGAACAAAGTTTACATCATACATACATTCACACGACTCTTACGACATGCAAGCAAGGAGATGCAGCTGGTATATTCTAATGAAGCCCCGGATCAGCACAGGAAACGTACTATCCACTAACTCATGTCACGTCCTTAATCTTTGGTCAATTTGTGATCCCGGGGCATAATTGTTATCATAATTATTTTGTCTCATAAATCAAATGTAACAGTAAGCTAAATAATTTAATGGCATTAACCAAAAAAAGATATCAAGATTGTAATACAACCTTTCGAAAGAGTAAATTATTCGTACTATATAAAAAAATATTTTCGGCACAAAGTGTCTCTTACATTAATTGATACTTCCGGCATTGATATATCTTTTTTCCTTATCTGCAGTCCGTACAAAGAGCTCGGAAGTAATAAATCAGGTGCTAACACGTCCGCAGCGCGCCATCGCTCATAGTTGACTGACATGACAAGCGGGGCCAAACCTGGCTTCTAATAACAGACAGAGATGCAGATATCATATTATATAGCGTCATCTCGTCCTAGTTGAGGGTAGATAAAGAATTTTTGCTACAATTTGACAAAGGTGAGTTGATCAATTCATTATTGAATCCATTTTCTCTGTACGATATACCATACGGGGTTAATTCTGATAATTGACTTACTACTTATTCAAAATTAGACAGTTTTATTAATATAGGTTACGTTTTACTAGGTGTAAAAGAAGAGGTATGTTAATTGAAATTCTATGTAAATGACTACAGAGAGGGTTAACTGGTAGAGTAACTTAATATAGTGCAGCATAAATTTCCCCTTTGTTATAGGATTTTTTGGAGCAATAAAATTTATATCTTACTAATATTATTAACGCGAAAGTATGTGAGTATGGATGGATGGATGTTCGTTACTCTTTCACATACTCGTAAAAACGGCTGGAGCGATTTTAATAAAATTTGGTATGGAGTTAGTCGATACCCTGGATTAACACATAGGCTACTTTTTATCCCGAATAATTTCAGCATTTTGTTTTTTTCTGCCGTCTACGCGGACGAAGTCGCGGGCGTCCACCAGTGTTCTATAAAATGAAGATTTACTTATGTTACATTATACTTTAATATAATTAACAATAAAGCAGTAACTAGAAGTGACACAATGTTAATTAGTCACTAAATCCTATGCGTTTGCTACTGCAGCCTAATACAGGCTTGTCGATGATATTCAAGTCTCAAAATTTTGTAATTAGGTTCTAATAGTGGTTTATATTCATATGAATTTGCTTAACATACCTCATTTGTTACATGTTACCACTCAAATTCTCAATTTTCAAAAACTAAACGGCTTGTTAAAATCACCTATAATTTCCTCAAACTAAAAACTAAAGATTTTTTCAATATATTTCTCTAGGGAAGGTCTACGTCCAGCAGTGGACTGCAATATGTTAATGATGAAGATGAAATATGTTCATAGGGTTGCCTGTTCATATGTGTATCTTCTTCAGCCTATTGCAGTCCACTGCTGGACTTAGGCCTCCCCCAGGGCACGCCACAAAGCTACTGCCACAGCTTTTGCCCATAGTCACCACGCTGGGCAGGCGGGTTGGTGACCGCAGTATAATTTTCAGACTATGTTGTCAGCACGGGAGGCGCTGCTGCCCACCTCCCGGAAACCCTTAATCGCCTCGTACGATACCCACGGGTAGGCAGGGGTGGTACAAACTCTACTCTGCCGGCACCACGCGGCCACCATATGTGTATACGTATCACGTATCATGTCTCTATAGGTTGCTAAATGTACTCTAAGCTCCCTAATTGCAAAATGTTCCAACCCTATTTCTAAGATACAAAGCTAGAAAACTTGGACGCAACAAATTGCATCCACTGACATCGCAATGAAACGTCGCCGCTAATGTATTTACACGCAGCACTGGACACTTGACAGCTCGCATGACAGCCCACTTGACAGCCTGCTTGACAGATTGCGGTCGAGCAAGAATTATGTCATATTAGAACTATTACTTGATAAGGTGGCTTCGTTTCGGTGGCGGTAGTGTCGGTGGCTAATTTGGAAAAAGAATGTGGCATGTTTAGTTCTATTTTTTTCCGCGTGACTTTCATGTGTTTGTTCGGGTATACTTTGAATGAGTAATAAAGTTGTAGCATAATTTATTATCAGTGTTGAAACTATACATGTTTTAAAGTAAATGCTTTACCCTATATTCTTTGGTAATGATGATGCTAATCAGATGACTTAGCTAGACCGTCAGGAGCAGGTGTAAGGATTTTAATTATACCTTTACAATTTTAAATACATAACATTTTTGTATACAGTCGAATAGATGATTTTCTCTTTGAGATGGATGGACGACATGGCCTGGGTCACAGGTATCTGCTAGATGTAGTCTGCTTCCAATAGGTCACAGTGGAAGTCACGAAAAGAGGACTATGTTCAGACTGGCAATGGACTTGTCATGGCTGATATTGATGATGAGAGGTTTTAAAACAAGTTTTTAGCTTTTTATATGACTGTTTCACATACACTCTGTAACGATGATAAAGGAATTATCTCGCACGGCTGGAAGCTGGAATTAAAATAGGATTTTTGAGTTGCTGCCACAGACATTATCTTAATACGAAGCGTTAAGTACCGTAATTATTGTTTACGGTTAGTTCAATCTATCATGGACGTAGTTTAAGAGATAGCTGTACTTTATGGTTACTATCGATAGTGAGGCTAATTCACTCTTCGATAAAGTAATGTCTACATGGCGAGAATCCGAAGTGCGGCTACACCTAGTTTTAGCCGTCTATAGCCAGATGTAACCGGTCACATGCGGTTAGAACTAGATGTACCCTACTTATATTCGGTTAGAACTAGGTATAACCGACCACAGGTGGTTAGAACTAGATTAACAATTTATTATTTCCATTTAAGAGATAATACAAACCCATGTATAGTTTTGTTTCTGATGCATAAACACTGCAATGGCCTCTTAGTCTTTAATGAAGACAACAGTGTAGGTTGTCTTAAACAAGGGAGCAGCAACCAAGTAGAGCCAAGTTCAAGTGCAGACATTAAGCTCAAAGCTCAACTTATGGCAAGTTAAAAAAATCCTAATTTATCCATGTACGGATAAATTAGGATACCACGATACAGATATTAGCACACCGCTGTGTATTACTTAGTTGTTTACCGATACTGACCAAAGAAAACCGTAAGAGTAAAATCTATCGATATTTTAAAAAGTAATTTCAATTTATTTTACTGTAGTTTTCGCGACATTCAATAAATAGAACAACATCAATCTGTTTTTCATTTGTAAAATTCTTAAAAAGTGTGTATTAGTACAAAAGCCAGAGCAAAAAGTTTAAAACCGTAACAATAACCTCCCCGTTTCCAGTACCAAGGATTACATTGTCATTTGATAGGAAACAAAAAAGCTGTTTTATCGACAAAAACCTCGAAAATCCGAACGCTGCTCTATTCCAACAATATAAAAGTCACAATCGCCTGATCTACGTGTAGAAAGGTAAGCGCTTAAGCCGACGGCATCGCGGTAGGCGCAGTCATGCGTCATAATTTTGACAGGTCGCTTGACAGGTCAGCTGACAGGTCGGCTGACAAGTCGTTTGACAGCGCGGCGCTGGCTGGATTATACGCCTTGATGGATTAATTTGTGTATCGAGGCTGATGTGAAAATTGGACAAGTTCCCAACAAACGTGGTGGTATAATTGTTTTGTTATCTATGTGCATTTTTACTACGGAAATCGCGATGTATCAAGTTTTATGGTCATATCTATGCGTAATTCTCGTGAAATGAAAATCTAATTTTGTATATCACTCTCTCTATTGATCTGTTTACTTTAATTATTACCTATTCCAAAAAGTTGTTTTGTAGGATTGCACTGAAAGAAAGACAAAATATAAAAATAATTTAATTAATCAATATATGTATTTCAAAGTTATTATTTGATTTTCATTTAGATCTCCAAAATAAATAAAATATAAAACATTAACATAACAAAAATGCAATATATTTTAGAACTTGGCTCATTACACACCCGTGCGTATAGAATTAACATTAATAGAGCATGTAGAGATTCTAATCATAATTGTTTAAAGCTATAGATCTTATGTATGGATAACTAACTATTCATAGAGCTTCATTACACATTAATTGTGTGTGCGTATACCCTAAAAATTGGTCAGAAGTGGCACCATGTGGTTCTATCGGCCCTTGCTGCTCTGCCTATCCCGTAAGGGATAAAGGCGTGATTATATGTATGTATGTTACACTTAATATGTAGGTATATACGTAAGTATGTATATAAAAAAGCTTCTGATAGGAGATGTTGGTAAAAGCTACAACTTTGTCGTAATAGACATGGACTCTACAACATATAAACCAAATTATTACCATAAAAGTATGCTTTAAATACATGCAAATTTCCAAAAAAACTTTATACATATAACTACATTATATTTCCACGTTTAACACAGTGGGCATTATAAGATAATGATCAGTGACAAGTTGCTAGCTAGTTGCTAGCTAGTTGCTAGCCTGAGAGAACGTCGACTCTTACGACATGCACATTTTACAATTTAAAAAAAAAACATTAAAGTTAATTCCAGGTGGTACACGTCTAACGGATGGCTAAGCCATGAGCTATCACCGCATTTATTAGAACATGGTTGAATAGAGTTTGATGGAATACAGTTAACTAGTTCCAGAAGAGAATTTTTTTTTTTTGAAAATTAACACAATTTCCTCTATTATCTTCCACCCCTAATAATACTTTTTAAAATAAATCACACACAGCCCACCGCGCTGTCAGCTGTCAGTAAACACAATACTCAATGCATTACAGTAGTGATAAATAAATGGATTTTCAGTAATGCGCCCACGCTGACCTGACGTCGTTTAGATACAAATCGTGACAAATCATTTGTCTACTAACTAATGCTTGTTTATGTTTAATTTTAATAAGGATAATTTTGTTGTCTTCACAAATAATAATATTTTTACCATCGTTGTCAACGGAAAGTGGACACTTTTTATGTAATTCAGTATAATATCGGTGGTAACTGATAACTGTTAAGCAGATGGATATAGAAAATTAAAGAATGCAAAAAATATGGTTATTCAATGAATATTCGTAATTATAGTAAAGCTTAAGAATGGCAGATTTATTTTACTATGGAGCTGGACTTTTAGAGAGAATCCTGCTCTTGTAATTTTTTATTATTATTTGTGTTATTCCATCATTTATAACAGATTATGAACTCCATAAAAATGTTGCACAAAAACTTTCAACTCTGTGATACATTTTAAAGATAACTTCAAAAACTAAAAATAAAAGCTATTGGAAAGTACATAATTAACTTAACACAAGAAAACCAATTTAAAACGATTACGCCGATAAGCGATTTCAATAAAAACAAAGTGACAACGCCGACACAGAATAGACTCCGATTGTTTCCGCGAGTATCGAGAAATAATCGAGTGAAATAATCGGGAACAAATTGATCGAGGCGGCGACTTTATAGGCGGTTAACTAGTGTAAATCGATTCAGACGATGCGATACCCGATACCGAGGCGAATCGAGATACGACAAGAAAGCGGCATCGATGAATAATGGATGCTGTGGGACGATGGCGACGACGGAATCCAGAATGCAGTTTTTAGATGATTCTATTTAAAACGGAATGCTAATACGGCTTTTGAAGGAATCGAATGGGAAATACGTTCAATTTATGAGGAATCTGGATGCTGTAAATGCACTTTTGATTGGGTCTTTGGGCGTTTAGAATTTTCTTTGTGTCATTGAAAACGTTAAAAAGAATAAATACTTACCATAAACCTACAACGCATTTACATTATATGTATTTTTTTATTGATTTTCTTAAGCCAAAACTAAACTATTATAAAATTATTAATAAAGAAATGGAAAAAATTCCTCACCCGGATGGGAATCGAACCCACGACCTCTGCATTCCGTGCCAGCGCTCTTACCACTAAACTATTGGCTTAGTCCTTATATTTGTTAGTTATTTTAGACACAAATTAACACTGAATATAGAAAAATATTCTAGCAGACAATCTATAAAGACGAACATATTTTGTTTTGTCAAAGTCCTTTTAATCTTTAATGGGTAAATTGAATTAAAATAACAGAGGAAGTCATATTATTAAATTTAATGCAAGGCGTACCTACCTACCTACGTCCCGCAAGATTTACGGCGCATTATGCTAAAGAAACTGAAAACCTATAAATTGTTCATCATAAACGTTGCCATGAAATATATGGTGCCATAAATAATATTAAATACGAGAACAGTTTTATTTCTCAATTCCCTTTCTGTAATAAAATTTACGAGTTTTGACTTCAAACGTCTCGGACGAACGAGGTCGATTCCCGAAGAAGAAAATTAAAATGCGCAGTGCTTAAGATAAGAAATGTGCGAATTAACATTAAATGTGCGTGAAATGACAAACGAACATAAAAATTTCTCCTCGTAAAATACAGCTTTTGACTCGGCCGTTCTCACCTTGAATAAGTTCGCTAAAGCAACTCGATTAATGTGTGGCGAATCGGGTTGTTAAACTACCAACTATTAACGATTAACCTGACTTAAGTCATGAATTAGCCCTGGACGATAGTGATCTTTACGATTCAGAACTTAAAGTTAAAGTGTCTGTTAAAGTGTTGAACTCGAAGACCTTTTTCGAGTTGCGGTCGAAGTGACGCTTGGGTGAGCATTTTGAACGTTGATTGGCATTTTGCCGCGCGAAAAGCAACACCTTTACAGCCCTGACATGTCGTTTGATTGATTGTATAATTAATTTTATTTTAAATTTAAAACGCTCGACATGTATGTCAGTTTGTATGAGCTGTCAATTAATTAGACAGTCTCTTGAGAAGGGTAACACATAACGAGTTGTTTTGTAAGTTTTTTTTTGGTAATTAATCATAAAAACTAGTTGCGTCTAGTGTAAAGTATAATCTGACAGTTGGTGTGTGCAAATTGATTATATTTGACCTTGTTTTTTGTATTTTAGATCATATCTGTACTTGTTTTGGTTGTAATAAACGGTAATATTACCGTCGTCGCATAAATTAAATTGTGGCATATTGAGTTTAATATTAAGTGGAGTAAATAATAGTCATATAAAGTGTTATTCGTATAGCTTATTATCGACCTTATTTCATTTATATCATTGAGTAAGGACAACGTTAAATTTGCAGATAAAATAACATAATGAAAGTCTAGTCATGAGTCTAGATTATTTAGCAGGTCACACAGGCTATTGTATTTGAAATTAGTACAATAATTAGTTCTCAATGTCTGCTAATTTCCAGATAATAAATATACAAAGCAAAGTAATACATAAAACTAATGTTTTGAAAATACCATCGAATTATCTAACAAAACTTACAATTACTACAAATTGCAACATTCAACAAAAATTGTTTACCAAAACAATAGGTCCTTTCTAAAGCTCTCATCAAAATTATAAGTATTAAAACATTGTTTAAAATACAAAACAGAAATTGGTATTTAAAACTGAATTCACTGCAGATAGCATAACAATAGAAAACAATGGATATTTATATATACAACAGTGCAATGTACAACGGTGGTATATCATTTAAATAAATCATTCAGTTATATACTTTTATGTAAAATGGCCTAAACTACAACAGATCTAGTTTATCTTGAATCAGCATTGTTTAAATTAAGATTGAAAGAAAGAAAGAAAGAAAACGTTTATTTTTCGCCACACACCCACACATAAAAAATTACAGGCTAAAATATATAATATAGTGGGTATAATACCGTATCAATGCATATACTATACAAACATACATTATACACATGTATACATATATTGCGTACATTTTAAATTTTTGCTTTATGTTCTAAACAACGACCTAGGAAGAATATTACAAATTATGAAACTTTGAAATAATCTACAAGTAAATATTCACTATGGGTGCGCCCACCACCGGGCTCTACACCCTCCACTGACCCTCGGATCTGATAACTCATAATTGCGACAACAGGCACTTGCACTAACTACAATCGCCATGAGAAACCAGACCCGAGCACCTAGCATGCAAGACGATACATTGCACCATTCCGAAATCAAAAACTAGATAAATAATCTACATATGTTTCGACAAGATCCGAGGGTCAGTAGAGGGTGTAGGGCCCGGTGGTGGGCGCACCCATAGTGAATGTTTGAACTTCCGAATTGTAACGCCTAATACAATTTCATTTACAAGTAAATAATAATAATCTAACACTTACCTAAATCAGGAACCTGCATCTCTAATTTCACAATTTTCTTAAAACACAAATAATAATAGCAACCAACCTAATAAAAAAATCACAGATTAATTTTTAAAACTACAAGCATAAATTTTGCATAAGTTATTGAATACAGCTTTTTGTCCATGGTTCACATTATTTTGTATCAAGGTACTGTACATTTTAGTAATGAAAACTAAGTACCTTCATTTAGGTAGTAATTATGTAACAAAATCATGTGAGGGTCCTACATAGGAAAACATAATTGCTATAAGCGTATTTTTTTCTTAAATCCGAAAGGCAAATAATGAGTTGAATACATACAGCCAAGTATTTTATAATGATAAATTCATGACTTCAAATTAATATCACTATTAGACCCCTACTAAAAACACTGAGCATATTGAAGATAAATTTGTGTATTTTTTTTGAGATAGGCCGCCATGACCCAAGTTCGGTCCGAGACATTATTATATATATTTTATTATATACCCAGATAAAGTTAGGTCACTGAAAAACGATATTTATACTGCGTACAAGCTTGAAGAAGTAGACAAAGCAAACGGAGCTAATTATTCATCATTAGCGGCAATCGCTGGATGATGTATGGCGGTGCGGGGCCGTTCATCACGGGGCCATTCATCACGGCCTTTGTTTTAGTAGGGCCTGTTTGTCTTGCCGCTAAATGTGCTGATGTTTTAAGTCTGTGGAACACGTGGAATTCGGAGGAGACTTGTTTTAATTTTAGTAATGTGAATTTGGGTTTTCTTGAGTTTTCTCTCTGTGATAATAATATTTTGGTTATTTATAATAGGAAGTCCATAAGATTTGTAATATTTTTCATAGCAATATGAAGAACAGTACTATTTGTTATCCGTAGTACGAATAGTATGGAATATACGACCCGTGGTTATTATAAGAGGACTTTCTGGAGGTGGGCACTTGGTCACAAACATGTTTGCCCAACGTGATAACAATCGGAACACCTCCTATGATAGTAGCGTACCCTGGGGGAGGCCTCCGTCCAGCAGTGAACCGCAATAGACTAATATATTTAAGCATTTGTAGTTGCGTAATTGGGAACACTAAAAGATAACAAAGGAAAAGGTGAATTTTCATAAACCTGTATTTTATTTATAATAATATTCATTGCTGCATCAAAAACCAAAGATTCAATGCCACAAATAGTAATACATAGTATATATCTAACAACAATAATAATTGACGTAGCATATTCCGATTCATTACAATCTAAATCCGTACAATAACGGCGATTTTTCTTCGTCGTTTACGAATATTCCTCATTGTCTTTGAGTAATTTTGTTTGTAAATTGCACCAGTCAAAACCTTGGCGCTGCTAGCCAAATTTTCTTTTGTTTATCAAATACTCTCAATGAAGGTGATTTATTTTGCGGCTTAGTCATTTGTCAAGATCGTGGATCCAGACAGGCAATCATTAATCCTATGGGTCTAGACGTTGAAATAATAAAGCTTATTAGACAAAATAACCTTCAAAATTTTGGTTATAGCTATTTGTATTGTCATAGCGTTATTATCTATAAGACTGAAGTATCTTTATAATCTATCACTGTCTGTCTAAATTATTTATAAGATTTACATTTTAATAAATATGATTATAATTGCTTCCTATTTCCAAATCTTACGTACCTATCAATTGACAAATGCGGAACCAAAATTTTTAAATTGACTCCATGATGTTGCAACTTTTCTAATCATCCTCTTATTAGACATAAGAGCCCAAAATGTTCTCAAGCCTCTATTATTGGTCCTGGTTATGATTAAAACTAAACAGAATCGAGTAATGAATAAGTGGATGATATTCAAGATCGAGTCATGTCGGACGGCGCCGCGGTGAATGTTGATATGCATAGATAAACCTGCAGTGGAATTGATGGAATCTGAACTTTAAAAGAAGGTGAAAAGAAACAGTCTGATGGTAAATATAAGATGGCAAGGCCGTAAGCGGAGCCGACAGCCGTCAATCAGAAGCTAAAAACCGGTAGCTGCCGAGTCAGACTGCAAAGGACAAGAAAACTGTGGAGCTGACGGAAAAGAATTTGTTTGGAAAGTTTGAAATAACTTGGCAAGTTCTTTAAGTGCTAGCTATGTTATTTTCTTTTCATTGCTTAAATGATTGAAGATGTAGCTATCGATTTTATAAACACTTGTATGGTGACCTTAATATTATATCATTATTTTATTATATCATTATTAATATGCATTATATGTATGTATATACTTGTGTTATTAACAGCTATAAAACTGTTAATAATACATGTATAACATACATATAATTGCGACTGTAGTGTCTTGTGTTCGTGATCATGAGTAGGCAGATCCGAGGGTCAGCGGAGGGTATAGGGCCCGGTGGCGTGCGATCCCTCAATAGAGATACATACGAGTATAATGCTTTTAAGTTATTTTTAAATTACCACTTATAGTTTATAATGTAGTGTTTATGTACTGTTTATACCATTAGAAAACTGAATTTGATCGGATCATACTTGATTTTCAATTTCAAACAATAATAAATAATAGATCTTTAATTCTAACTTTATTAATAGCTAATAAATCTCTTAAACCAGAAGTCTCTTTACATTCCACTTTCCATCACGATGAGGATTAACGTAACGCGGCACAACAAAAAGGTCCAAATAAATTACGGTGAAGGGCAAACAAAAACTTGTGCCACACCTCAAAGATAGAATAACAATAACAGAGATTCCGGTCTTTTCGACAACATAATGAAAATAGTACAAAAGTCTACAAAGAGACCGCAGCCGAAATTCGACCGCTTCGTAGGATTTGGAAGGAAATGTATTAGAGCACTTATTGCAACGGATTTTGTGAGAATCTAATTCATGCAATAGCTAGATTTTTTTCGATAGACACTAATGCCGCGTATTTTTAGGTAATCCGTATTTCCGAAGAAGTTTGAACAGGATTATGTTGATTTAGGATTTCGTTCCAAGTTAATGTTTGTTAAAGCTAAACAGAAACTTATATAGGCATAGAAAGTTATGTAAAAAAAATGAAAGGTTAAAATTTAGTGTCTTTTGATGAATATTCAAAGAGGTTATGAAAGTAATTTATTTACCGGTTAATTAAAATCACGAAATTATTGCACAATATTTTATATTATTTTGCCTCTGGACAGGTCCTATAATCTCTAAATAGTCGCATCTATAATTTGACGCTCGGAAGTGACTTATAATTACTATTTATCTATATATTATGATATACATGATATAAAGTTTAACAATTAGTCTGAAATTCACAGTGGGGTATAAATAGATACGAGTACTCGTAATTATCGTATGTATAGAATTAAATTAACATGGAAAAAATACAACCTAGAACATTAAGCTGCCCCACTCATTACCAGCAATAATACTTAACTATCTCGTTAATAAATTGCCAAACCTCGATTTCTCAACACTAAATTAACGCATATAAATCAAACTCATTAAACAGTTGGGTTTAATTATTTTTTACCAAATAAGTTTTGCAAATGGCCGCTACTAATGGAGGTAAGATTATTACAACACTTGTCCGATTTGCTGGCTACTGGTAATAAATAATTTTAATTACCTTATTTACTACTCTGATTATTATTAGTTATAAATGATAATTATAGTAAAAGAGAAATCGTATTTAATGCTAACGTTTCTTCTATGGTGCTCTGGGAGTGAAAAAAAAAAGTATAATACTACAGCTGCTTCTCTTTCCGGGCATACTGTACAAGTCAGTAGAGGGACAAGAGGGTCTTGGTGTTTTGTAGGCGATGGGCTGACCACCTGTCACTACTAACCGAACTTGTACATCTCAACTATACCCTCAAATTTGGTCAGAAGTGGCACCATGTGGAGGACCGATAGGAATCGGCCCATGGTGCTCTGCCTACTCCGTAAGGGATAAAGGCGGGATTATATGTATGTATGTATGTATGTATGTATGTAAGTTTCGGCTGTTTGAGTATATTTAAATTAGACTTTATATTTTGTTAAAATTAAATTTCAATATCAAACCTATCTATGTATACCAACTGAAATTGTTACTCTGACAAATGTCAGCAATTATACAACTTCAGCTAAAGTAAAGTAGAACGTGAAAAACTGATAAAATAGTACATTTATATCTACACTAGTTTAATATACAACTGTATTTTGCAAATTAAGTATATACCTACACACTCTTACCAATACATCAGTCTTTTATTCTCATTATTATTTAAAAATGGTATTTGTTAAAAAATATACAATTTCTAAATACATTTTATCAATGTTTTTGTTCCATATTTCCTGTCAATGCCTTTTCCCATCGTGAACCACCTGACATTCTCTTGTCAATACAATCTACATAAAACCAACCAAGTCCATCATTTAAACTGTATTTCAATCAGAATCCAAAGGTACAATTATGTCTGGTTATAAATCTATATGTCTCGCAAGCTTATTTGAATTAAACGATTCCAATTATCCTCACAGAAATGTAGCTCTTAAGACTAGTATCACTACCGTTGATATTTAAGCTGTAGTTGATGTTAAGGGTTAAACTATAAATGCGACTGAAGCGGATGAGGATTGACAGATATCAATAGGATATCAGAATGCAGCAGCAGTATTCAAATGATGTGTCTGGCGTATCGGATATGCGGACGCAGACAAGACAGATTTTTCAGACAGCATAAAATGTAGTGAGCAGGTGCCTTTAACTTTGTTATGCCTTATAAGGATATCGGTCCGCGATCGTTGTCTTGCTTTAGGCATAAATACTATGCTGAATTTAAATTATGATAATGTTGTTGATGATGTTGAGCTGGAATTAAGCTTTCTCTAACGTTGTGCTTATCAAAGAGTATAATAATATGTGCTTATACTAAAATAGAGATTGACAGAGAATTTTAAAACAAAGTAATTTAAGGTATATTGCTGATTTTAAACCAATCGTATGAACCAACAGCATATAGAATTTTTAAATTGGTCGATATAAAATTTCAGAAGTTTTTTCCAAAGCGTCCAAATGGAATAAATTAAGTAGATAAAGAAAAACGTTCTAAAACTACACTCAGATATACACGTAATCATGTTAAAGTTTTATTTATTTATCAACATTTAATATTTACAAAAAGGTAGAAATTTCTATAACTAACTTAAAAACTACTTAGGGCTAGCGTGTATACGGTAGATCAGTCGACCAGTTCCGGTTTCACAGGTTGGTCAACCGATCTTCGTTATCAGGTAGCGTGCCCAAAATGCTGGCTGCGTTGCCGCGCTGGATTGCTATACTTATTCTTTGGCCTAAGTAACAGCCATCATTTTGGTCACATGTGGACTCCACGAGCCGCCCGGCCAGGTCCTTGTAGAATTGGAGCGCCGCTGGTCCCCAAGGGCCCAGCGTCTCCACGCCAAACGGCGCAAATAAGTAGCCTCTGTCGAAGCTAAAATGTTAAAGTTAAATCTGCTATTGAAAATCCTGAAAGATTTTTCCATAATAAATAAAAAAGATTATTCCGATACCGGGAATCGAACCCGAGCCTCCTGGGTGAGAGCCAGGTATCCTAGCCACTAGACCATATCGGATTGTTTGAAGAGTATGAAATAAATGTCAACTTGCCAAACACGCAACAGATTGCAAAAATAACTTCAGCATTTTAGTGTGATGTTTCATTTAAATTATGGGGCTCGCAGTCCATCAGAATTTAGGATTGAACGTTTCTACCTGACTACCGGAAAGAATAATAGGCATAAACCTGAACATGGACCTTTTACCGACTTAACAAAAATTTACAAACAAAAGATCCGTCAGTCACTAACAAAACTGTCATGTGAAATCCAAAATAGACTCCATTGTAAAACCGCGACTTATTATATGGTAAACACTGTCATTAGCATGTCTGCGAGTGCCGTCAAAGCGGGCATTCCGTAACATTGCTACCGCTGTCGATCAACGTCACTCACCGGCGTTTACCGACGACATCCATCCACTCCCGATGTGTATCCATCGGGGTCAGAAAGGCGAGAAGGGTTAAGGAGTGGTACAATTGACACGATGATAGAAGGTCTGAAATTACCTGCAATTGGCCATAAAAAGGTTTGGGTAAGAGTTATTTTTTGCAATAAAATTGTAACCAAAAATAATTTAGCAGCTTCTATTTCATTCACAACTTCACCTAGTTTCCTATTTATTACAATATTAGCAGTAAATCGTCATCTTTCCCTTATATAAACAAATACATTTTCGGATCTTTTAGATAATTACCAAGGTTCTCCAGTAGGTATTTTAAAAGAACATCTTAATGCAAAGAAGGTCTGAATTTTTGAGTCCGGTATTTTAAAAAAGTCAGTACTATTTCAAAGTGAAGAAAAAGCTACGGATACTATAACTAATACGAGTAGGTAGAATATTTTATTATGAATTAACAGTTTAGATTAATAACAACGTGTGTATGATCAATTTTCAAATTAACTATTTCCTTTCTTATTACCAACTTTGCTTTGCCTTTCGCCTCCGGACAAATCGGACCTTTGTCTGTCCATACACGGATAATGAATAGTCTTTGTTGGTGGGAGAGGTTTTCTTTTTAATTCCTCCCACAATGGCAGTAGCCATTAGAAGTTATAGATAGGGTTACTTGAGCAAAACCTGCTTCAATATCACACTTAATATCTTACACAATAACTGTGGGTAGAGTATCTAACCATAGAGATATTCTGATACCTAAATAATACACAGACGGCTATTTTCTCGAAATAGGGTAGCCTGAACTGCAGAATCATGGAGAACCATCATCGTCATCGTCAGCCTATTGCAGTCCACTGATTAAATTAACTTAAATACACTAGGTTTCTATTTAAATTTTACAATTATGTTTTTGATATCCTAATCATTTTATTCTATAGGTATAATCCACTAAGAGTTGCACCATGAGTTTGTATGTTGCAGTTTCTTTATTGTAACTATAGGAACTGTCTTTTTGATTCCACGTTTCTGTAGATGTGTGTAAGACTACATTTTACAACTAAAATAAAATTTTATCAATAATAAAATACATATACATACTAAAGATCAATTCACTTCTTAACCATCAAAGTTAACAAATAAGCTTGCTTTCATTGGATTTATTGTAATTAGCATACCGTACTAATTCCCCCTCTCGTCACGCGTGGTCGGGTAACGCAATATGTGATGCGACAGTGATTTATTAACATCTAATTTACTTGCATCAGGTAAGCGAAGGGGATCCTTTATCTCGGGGGAGCTCTCTTGTTTCGTGATATTTTTTGCAATGTTTCTGTAGTAGAGAAATAGATTGGTTTCTAAATTTCCAGTAACAGATTAGATAAGCTTGCTTAGGACCGATTCTAATAGTCAGATAGTCTATCTGGAGGATATGTTTAATTTTATTCTATCTTTCTCTAAAATTTTATCAAAGCAATGTAGAAATTATATCATTTTGACCATGTGAAAAATCGTCCTTTAACCACATAAATGAGGCTAACTTACCTAGAAATTAAGCACCTATTTCGTATTAATGTTAACAAGTTTGAACATATTATTTGCAATATCAATGAGTAACCTTTTAACATACCTATCACACTTCTACATTATCAATGTAAATAAATAATATATGTCACACTTAAAATACAGAACTACATAACAGAAAGACAAAATCTTAAAATAAAACAATTCTATTAGCTTAGAGATAAAATTGAAGCCACTAGCGCCAGCTGGGATGGTGGAATTATATTGTACATTTTTAGGATTGGTATGCACCAAACGTTTTAGCGATCGCCATACAAATACAATGTTAATGCACTTTATTCTCTGAATCTCTTGCCGAGTCTGGGTGGTCGCTCACTGATTTAGACTTTCAAATATCGAAGTTTTTTCATAAGAATTCTTATTTCATTAAAATACACGCATTTATTTATTTATTAACCCGCGTTATCACACGCAAATGCAAGCATATGTACACCTTTTTAAACATAATGAATGAAAGTTTTTTAATTGCATTCTTGCATGAATACAAAAAAGATAAAAGATAGGCGAGAAAAAACCACGATTCGCATTTAGGCAGGAGAATTAAAAAGGTAAAGCTGCACTTTCTTCCAGTTACAGAATTTAAACATAATAAAAAGGACAATACGCAATTCCCTTCCCAGAAAGAACTTCAATCCCTTCATCTTGATTATCAAGAAACCAGTCCTGCGCCGCATTATTCGTAATCTTTAAGCGTTGAAAATACAATTCGGAATTAAGTTTAGCGAGAACCGAATTAAAAAACCTGCTTTATTCCGCTTACGTCCGTACACCATATTCAATTACCCATTTTAAGAATTATAGACCCACAAAATAAGGGACTCAAACCACTCTTGCTAATCTCTCTGCTCACAATGCATCGATTTATATCCAATCCATTGTCCGCAACAAAGATCTTGTCAATTATAATCTGCACAGGATCTTTCTACGTCAAACGGTAGCCAACAGTGGGCTTCAACTGTAGGCTATAACAAAAAAGCATTTTTAATAAATTATTTGCAAAACTTGTTTGGAACCCTTCTCAAAGGGCGGCGAGGAAGCGAAGCCGATTGCTCGTGACGTGACGGCTTTTGTGACCATCGAGTATTATGTTGTCAAAATACACGGGGATTTTGTTATTATTTTTGTGTTTGCGAGCACACTTAGCACCCTTTTGTTCGGTCTTCCCAGAACAGGGGATATGTGCGGAGTCGTTACAACGATTCCGTGGAAGGGACGTGAATAGAATATCAATCATGAATCTACTTAGGCGGATAAAAGACAATTCAGATTAAAGGTACGCAAAGTTAATATCCCATGGGAACAAAGAATTGGCCCGAAATGTGCGTCATCTTGAAAAAGTTAATAACATTTTCGCATATGTGGAAATGTCAGTTCGCATTTTGAGCTTCATGCCAAGTGTTACTGCCAAATTACACCATCACAATACATAAACACGGTTGGCTGAACTTGCTTTTTGTCATGTCGCCGTGCGGGACTCGTCGGGTATTTATTTAAATTATTATTCTTGCCGCCCTCTTGTTTTGTGTCGAATGAATTTTTCATGCACACGCCGCTTTGCCCGCGGTAATTTCACTTTGAGTTCGCGCGACGCCAACGAAAATGAGTTTATTTATGCTGATGTATCTTTTTTGCCGACACGACACGTCAAAGGTTTATAGGCATTGTATTTTATGTTAGTAGAGAAATGTTGTTTGCTTTTACATATACGAGCCTTGGAGATTTATTAAGTAAATTTTAGCTACATATTTTTTTATTATATTATGTACTCATTCAAACATTGTTATTTTTTATACCTTGTAACCCAATTTGTATACAGAACCATTACAACAGGACGTAAAGATAAAAAATAAATTGTATAAGATTAAGGAGGACTTTAAAAATAAATCCTTTCTAAAACACAACTGACATTTTCACCAAAAGCAAGATAACTTTAAACAGACCGAAATTAAAATTATCAAACTCAAATACTAGATAGTAAATCTTTCTGTTATCCACCTTGAGGGAGAAAATTTAATTCCATATGCTTTGCGGGTGTTTGGTGGGCCTCCGTAGTGTTTAATTAATCATACTGTCATAACAGCTTAAGAGCTGTCACTTTAATGTTGAGGATTATTTTGAATTAGTTTTACTGAAAAAAAGTGAATATTCATATTTTTGTGTATTTATTTTCAACGAGTGAAATAGTAGACTAATTAATAAAATTTGAAATTGAAAACGTATCCCTTCCCGGATTTTTATTTCACGAAAGCACAACAATAGGATAAACGGGAAATAGAGATTGAGCTATTTATATAGGGGAAAAAGGTATTATATAGGTAAATGATCAGTGACAAGTTGCTAGAGAGAATGCCTGAGTTTCTAAGTCAACTCATAGGACATGTGTGGAAGGAAATGCAGCAGATGTATTCTAGTGAAACCCGGCATCAGAACAGGATAGCATCTTTTATCAACTTTTTCACAATCTGGAAGTCCTGGCAAAG
Source organism: Carposina sasakii (assembly GCA_014607495.2). Taxonomy (NCBI): domain Eukaryota; kingdom Metazoa; phylum Arthropoda; class Insecta; order Lepidoptera; family Carposinidae; genus Carposina; species Carposina sasakii. Next base: position 14,108,021 of record CP053156.1, read on the forward strand.
GCGACAATAACAATAAATTTCATCCTGTTGACACTAAACACACATATGAAGGATGGTGGCTGCGATTGTAGGTCGAGTAGAGTATAGTTGAGTAGACATTCAAAGAAAAGTCATGTTGATGGTTCGGTGGTTCTATATTGAATCAACTTAAATTAACACAGTACAGATATCATTATAATAAAAACCCTTATTCAGCCAAACGTTCCGATCGTGGGAATCATTCGCGTAAACAACAAGTTATTTGCTTGTGAAGCGATTTACCTACATACTTCACCTCCCCCGAAAAGTAAAGGGTAGGTGGCCTTCCCTTTGATAGAAAAAAAAAAGTTTGCGAACGTAACGTTGGCTATCTAAGTTATACTAACTTATTGTAACAGTACATTATGATGGAAATAAAACTTTTTTTTAAATTTAATCGTAAAATAACTTAGTATTATTTTTATGTATTACAATTTCTGTTTTTTGTTTACGTATTTTGACATTTGGAGACAAGTCTTCAATGACTGTATATGGTCCTTTATATAAACAATCTAATTTATGACCAGTTTGGTTTTTAATCAAAATTAAATCTCCTGGTTTATACTTTACATTGTTATTTTTCTTATCATAGTTAATTTTTCTTAGATTTTTATATCGTAATAAATTCTGTCTAGCGTCTTGTTGCGCTTTTTGTAAACGGTACTTAAGTTCTTTTGGATAATCATCAAAGTTGTATAAAGGGTCGATTTGTCCTGATAAATTACTTGGTAAATTACAGAAATTTCCAAAAACTAATTCGTATGGAGTATATTTTGTTTGTGAGTGTACGCTAGTATTAAACGAAAAACACCAAAAAGGAACCCAATCGCTCCAATCAGATTTATTATTTTCGCACTGAATCCTGAGATATGCGCCGAGATGTTTGTGTGTGTTCTCTATACCTCCTAACGTTTCATGGTGATACGGGGTTGAATGAATTTTTTCTATGTTTAGTAATTTACAAACTTCAGACATGATGGACGATGTAAATTCAGTTCCCTTGTCGCTTATGAACTGTCTCGGTACGCCGTAACGTAGTATGAAATTATTCACCAAAGATCTGGCTACAGTTTCGCTATCTTTTCGTGGTAAGGGATATGCCTCAACGAATTTGCTAAGATCGCACTGGATAGTTAAAATATACTTATAATTATGATTATCTATCTCTAAGGGGCCCATAATATCTAAGCTTATACGTTCAAACGCTGAGTTAGCGGTTGACGTTATTGTTAAAGGTTCTCTAACGTGTTTATTAGTCGACTTTTGTATTTGACAACTTTTACATCTTTTGACATAATTATATATGTCACTCGACATTCCTGGCCAGAAATAATACTTTTTTATGTTATTTATCATTCTATTTATACCTGCATGTCCACTTGTGGGCAAGAGGTGAAAATCATTCAAAATCGTAATTATTTCCTCCTTGTCCATTATTCTCTTTAAATCTTTAATAATTAAAATTCGCGGCGATTTTATTTTACATTTGTTTATACTGCGCAGTAAACATGTAATATATTTATTGTTACTCTTATTTTTAGTTATAAGTAATTCCTTTATATTTAAATGTACGCACAATTTTTCTAGATCTCTCGCTAGCTCCTCTGGGGATGATAACGATCGAGAATGAAGAAATATCGTTGACCGCGAAGGGACATATGTGCAATATTTTGCGTTTGATAAAACGACTTTCGAGTCATACTTAAAAGTTTCATTACGATTGTCTAGAAAACGTAACTCTACTACGACATTAGGTCTTTTTAATATTTCCACAGTCGCAGGTTGATCAGGCCCGCAAACTGAAGAAGTTTTGTCTGTCTGTCGGTTATCTATATAAGCATCTAGCTGTTTCCTTTGAGCTCTAGTCAAAACCGATACTACTTGCTCGTGCATATCTTTCAAATCTGTTGACGTCACCGGAAGTCGGCTTAACGCATCTGCGGCTGCATTATTTCGCCCTGGGACATATTCCACATCAAAGTCGTACTCTTCTAAGTATAGCCTAAATTTAGTTAAACGACTTGATGGATCCTTTAAACTAAATAAATAGACGAGTGGCCTATGGTCCGAATAAATTTTAAATTTTCTACCATACAAATAAGGGCGAAAATGACGAACTGCCCATACTATGGCCAATAACTCTAACTCAATTATAGGGTATCTGGTTTCGGCGGGTTTTAAGCTTCTACTTGCATAAGCTACTACTTTTCCATTACCGTTTGACAATATTGCTCCTAGACCTAATTTGGACGCATCTGTTTGTAATTTAAACATATTGTTTTCGGAAAAATCAGGATAATCTAGTACGGGTGGATTCATAAGAGCATATTTTAATTTGTTAAATGATGTTTCGCATTCGTTTGTCCACTCAAATAATATACCTTTTTTACACAACCGATTCATCGGAAATACAATATCGGCGAAACTTGATATAAACCGTCGGTAATAGTTGGCAAATGCGACAAAGCGTTTTACGTCGTCAGCACAACTCGGTCTTGGGTAATTACGTATGGTATCAATTTTACTCGGATCTGGGAAAATACCGTTCTCAGTAATTTTGTGGCCTAAGTAAATTATTTCTTTACGCAGAAATTCACACTTGGTAGGATTTAACTTGAGATTAACTTTTTTAAGTCGATTAAGTACATCGATAAGATTTCTGTTGTGATTTTCTATATTTCTTCCTATTACGATGCAGTCGTCTAAATAAATAAAACATTTTTGATAATTAAGGCCTGCCATTGCTATGGTCATTAGCCTAGAAAAAACACTGGCACTAGTCTTAAGTCCCATTGGACACCGTTTCATTTGGTATTGTTTGTCTGCTGTAAACGTTGTGTATTTTCGAGATTCGCTATCTAAAGAAAGCTGATACAATTTATTCAGGCTAAAAGATGTATATTTTCGTGAATTTGGATTCAAAGATAATTGATAGTACGATTGTGAAAGATCTAATTTAGAGAAATAAATACTTCCAGATAAAGAGTCTAAAATCTCAGTAATATTGGGTAAGGGAAATTTGTCATCCTGTATTCTATTATTTAATTGCCGGTAATCAATAACTAATCTCCATTTCTTTTGATTTGATTTATCTGCTTTTTTGGGGACTAGTAAAACTGGGCTGGACCATTCCGAAACGGTTTCCTCTATAATGTCGTTATCTAGCATTTCTTTAATCTGTTTATCTATTTCACTTTTTAAAGACTGTGGGACCCTATATGGTTTTACATATACAGGGGTCACATTGTCCTTTAAAACGATACTATGCTCTGTTACATTTGTGACTGATAACGAGTCACCTGGTAGGTGGAAAATATCGGCGTATTTTGCACAAATTTGTTCTATGCTTAATCTTTCCTCTCTATTTAAATAATTTAAATCGAGTAATTCGAATAAAGTTTTAACTCTATTTACTGACGTGCTCTCTTTTTTTAGATGAGCCACTTCAAAGTTATTTATAGACTGTACATTTAAACTTGAAAAATCTATCTCGATATCATAATTTGTTGTATTTAAAATTCTCAATGGGATATTATTTTTAAAAGGCTTAGAAATCATTCCTGCTATAAAAACTCCTTCCTTTATTTCCTGTGCTAAAACTACGCTATCTCCGCGTGAATTGCAAGGTATGTATTTTATAACTTCGCATCGTGCGGGTATCATATGAGTGTACCTATCTCTATTACTACCTATATTTAAATAAACTATGGATCCCTGATTAGATAAACTTAAAGTATTCGTTTCATAGTTAATTACGGCATTATAGTGCCGGAAAAAATTCTCACCTAAAATTCCGTCGGCAAGACATGAAAGATTCTTAAAAATATAAAACTTTTCTTTAAAAATAATGCCCTTACATTTTAAATCTAAGTAAATATATCCCTCTGAAACTAATTTACCGCTAACACCTTTTATTGTTAACTTATAATTACGTAATTCTTTAAAGTATTCCTGGTGGTCGAGTAACCACTCATATTTCATAACGCAAATACTTGCACCGCTATCTACTAATAAACTTACTTGTTTACCTATTCCTAACTCTAAGTGTACTACACTATTTATGTTAAAATTTAAAATAAAATGTTCATTAATTAAGGGGACGAAAAAATTCGCTATTAGGTGCAGATTGAGTGCGTTCTATGTTCTCAATTTGCTCAGGATGTACTCGAGTGACAGCGTGTACTTGGTTTATGTTCGGATGGGACGGGCCGAACTGGGCACGCGTCGTACCCCGTTGGTATCTTCCACGGTTACTACCTCGTGAATATCGAGATCTCATAGCGGGCGCCCTATAAGAGTTATAGAAAGTCCTATTATTATTAGAACCTTGTCGAGATGTGTGACCATAATAATTATTTCGTGAATTATTCGTGGCATTACGTCTGTTATCAAACTGATGTCTGTTGGCGTTTCCGTATCCGCGGTGGGGCCTAACATTCATCACCTGTTCTTCTTTCGACGATAAACTTTCATCTAGAGCGGTCTGAATAGCCTCGGGAAGAGACTGGAACTGGCGCGAAGCGATAATAATACTCAAACGAGAATCTGTCAATCCGTCTGCAAAACGTTTAATCGCCATTTTTTCATTTAATGGACGAAGTACGTCAAATTTCTTATCATCATTATCAGCTTGCGCAATTGTCAAGTTTACAAATAATTGTTCTAATTCAGATCCGAACTTTTCTATTGATCTACGACCTTGATTGGTAGAGTTAAGTTGCGATTGAATAGCGACGGCAGATTTTTTTTGTAATAAATGCGTTCGCATATCTTGGATCAAGTGCTCGAGGGTCGAATAACTAGGCTTTAATCTAAGCTTAGCACTACTCGAAATTCTAGTCTTTAAAACAAAATTAATTAATTGTTTATTCCCTTCGTTATTAAGCATACCACTATAAAGTTGAATACTGTCTATTAATTGAATAATCACACTTTCTTGAGAAGACATTATTGGCAATAAGGCTAAAGCCGTTTTTAAGTCAAAATTGGTAGCCATGTCTTGTACACTATCCTCAAATTCTTCAGATATGCTAAATAAACTTAAAATTTTATTATATAAAATATGTATATCCTCTATGCATTTATTAACTACTGGCAAACTGTCATTGCTTATCTCAGAATTCTCTATCTTTAGTTTAATACCAGACGAAATACACTCCAAACGAGAATATAGATCATTAGCCTCTTTAAATTTGTTTTGGGCAGTCTCGGAACTTTCTCTACGAGCTGGTCCAATTTTAATTAAATATTCTTTAATATCCTTTAAGCATTTGTACACATTATTTAATTCTTGCAACGACATAACCTAAACATACTTATTTATAATTTATCCATAAAATAAAAACTAAATTACTTATCTACTTATATGATGTATTCAAAGGATACGTAGGGCGAAAACGTCGACGAACACGGTGGTTTCCAACTCCTCAGCTTGGCTCGGCGAGGCGGCGGCGGCGGTCAGGGGCACGCGGCACGTGGCGGGCTGGAACGGCAGCGTGTCATCTGCTTGATTTGGGCCGGGCTATCCCTGGACACCTCTTGAAGTGGGCCGGGTTGTCCCTGGACACCTCTTGATGTGGACCGGGCTATCCCTGGTCACCTCTCTTCTTCCTTCTTATTGGTTAGTTAGACGGGCGTGCGAGATTTTCAATAGAAATTGCGTTCAATTCTCTTCTCAAAGTTTTGATGGCACTCTTGCGGCATTTCTTGAACATGTAAAAGACTACAGCTGCAATGATTAAGGTGACAGCGACGATCAGAAGGGTCTCAACAATGTAGCTGGATTGGTGAGCCTGCTCCATGTCTGCGTTGGCAGATGCTTTACCATTAGCATTTTGGGCGATCACGACTGCTTCTTTGGAGTACGTTTTTCCCATCTTCAGCTTTTTTAATAGGTCTTCGTGATATATTTAGGTTCTTTGTTCCAAGCGAAATTGATGGCTGGTATGGCAAAGGGTCGCCATGAAGGATGGTGGCTGCGATTGTAGGTCGAGTAGAGTATAGTTGAGTAGACATTCAAAGAAAAGTCATGTTGATGGTTCGGTGGTTCTATATTGAATCAACTTAAATTAACACAGTACAGATATCATTATAATAAAAACCCTTATTCAGCCAAACGTTCCGATCGTGGGAATCATTCGCGTAAACAACAAGTTATTTGCTTGTGAAGCGATTTACCTACATACTTCACATATTTGTCGATATTATTTCATCGCAAACAGTGCTGTCACTGAATAAATTTTTGTGTGTTTTATTTAGATAACATCGTTTAATGTTCGTGATGATTTTAACTTATTTACCGAAGAGAGGGCTTGGCAGTATTTGCTTTAACGTGATAACGTCAATTTATGTGTTTGCTTTGATAACACTTAGTGGGACGGCAAATAAGGTTCTGACGTTTATTATAATAATTTATCTTCCGTATTGAGGGGATTTCTTGTAATTCTTTTATTTGTTAATGGCCTTGCCCAAAATTTCGTTGAAAATCTTATTTCGGTCATATAGTTAAAAATAATAGGTATATCTTTAAATTTTTATTATAAACATCATTAGAATGTACCTAAATATATTGTGCTTAGTTAAAGAAGTAGGTACATATTTTATGGACAAAGTAAACAATATATTTCTTAGTTATGCAATAATAATGACAATACCTCATAATGAATTTTGTACCTTGTACCCAAACACAATAAATCATTCACATGAAATTCAACAAAACTATGACAGTAAAATAACTCGCAAATATAGGTAACTAATAAACTGAATAAATCCACACGTGATATTAACACCAGTCATATATCACGATAAGCCGGCCATTAAAAGCGACAGTTATTTTTGAAAGCCATACATACCTAATGATTAGCGTGCATCGAAACGTCTGACGGTTCAGTGCTAGCTCCAACACTCAGGACTCGTAAAGCACCCTTAATGTAAATATCGGGCTTTTATCTGTCTTTAACAATTTCGTAAACTCGTACTAAAGCGTCACCGGAATATAAATTACAATAACCACAGATCTCTCTTTGCTATCATCGAAACTAATCTCACCAGCAATATCATCCTTAACACATTTGAATAAGCAATCGTGTGTGTTACATTCGAATTTATCAGCTGTATGGCTTATGTTGTTTAAGTGGCAGAAAACATCGTCTCAAATTGCCCCCTGCCAATAAAAAAGGGGAAGGCATAAGGCTAAATTTTGTTTATCACCATCTTTATGGTGGCCTACCATTTTATTTATACAGTATTCATGCGTGTACAACTCGTAATATAATACTGTGTGGAATAATAAATATTTGAATTAAGGAGAAGCTATTCTTAGAAATTAGTGGGCTATGGTGGTACAGAAATATTTTAAGCTGTTCAAAGAAATGGGAAGCAAAATAATATTGCACGCGATTGTTTGGACGTGTATGTTGCACAGTTAAATTTAAATATTATGTTTTCGTTTGTATACCGTGTTTAGTAGGTAGGTAATATTGATTTTGTAATGGTACGTATTAGGCGTTACATTATTGATAAGTTTCTCTGAAAGAAATCTCTTTCAGAGATAAACACGCCTTTGTACATTTTCTTTCATAATTTCTGTCTGTATGTAATTGTATGTGTACAATAAAGAATAAGAATAAGTTTTATGTCTTTGTTAATCAAATATTTTTACGGCTCTACCACAAATAATAATACCTTCAGCAAAAACTCGTGCGTGATGGTTTTTTTACACTTAGTTTTGTGCTAAGGTTTAATATAAGCATCACTTTCAAATGTTAGCCAATCCCAGTTTAAAAAAATGCCAAATGTCATCTACCAACATATTATATTAGCACAAAAACATATTTTGATATTAGAAATATTAGGGTTGAATGATATTGTAAATTTTATTGTTATGATTTTTGATGTCTCGTCCCTCCAGACGACGAACCCTTAACAGAATTCGGTGGATAATAAAAACAACCCTTAAAAGGTTACCAGAATTAAGATAGAATTACCTTTTTATTGTCTTAAACATGTGCTAGCAGACAGAGATTAGTATAAATATTTATTTAGGTAGCCATGTTTTTGAGCAAAAAAATATGTTGCCCGAAATCAAGCCCGTTAAAATAACAAAGTCAGCGAGATATAACCAGTCAAGAATTATTGCTACCTGAATATAAAATGTACCTATATAATTATGCTTATTGTTTTTATAGCCATTATGGAACATGATTGTTTATATTAAAATTGAAATCTGTAAATATGATTAGAAAGTAGCAAAAGGATTATACTAAACTCATACACTTTTGAACATTTTGCTTATATTTTTCTTTATATAAATTGCATTGCTCATTTTATTGTATGACGTGAAGTACTCTATCATAGACAGAGTACAGTATTAAAGCTAAGTAGGAATAATTTAATATCTGTTCTATATTTTATGCCTTTATTATGAGGCAATTTCTTTTACTAATTTAGCTTAAAAGTTAACTCAAACTATCAATTTAACCTAACCCAAATAAACATTAGACGAATACTAAATCTTCCTTAAAAAAATCGCGGCAAAATCTGAAACAAAGCTCTGTTTCATTTTGCCGACAGGCATTGTGTGCCGATTGACTACAAGCCAATTTTGTGGACTGCCATAAACCCATAAATTATAATGTGATTCATTTTCGGGAGTTAGCGCCGGACGCCCGGGTAGGAATCGAACAGACAAAGACATCCGGCAGTTTATAGTATAGCACTTATTATACTGCAATTACGCATTGTCTTGTTACCTTTGGAGACACCGCCGGCTTTTGGGACTGTGAATGGGGCGAGAACGTGGTGTATTGGAAATAATACCAAAATTTGTAACGCCCAGGCAGTGGCATAACTATTAGTCAGCCGGTATAACATTTTTGGGACTATGACTTAGTACAAAGCTTAAAATCTATAAAACTCTTGTTACTTCTACTACTAAAGGCCAAAGCTCTTTGGGTACTATATATAAATTTACCTTAATTAATCTACACTTGAATTGTACCTACTTAATTCCATTGAATTTCAACCATTTATATTGAACTATGATTGAAGTCACTTGCATCAGACTTACTCGCTACCCTACACTCTGTAAATGCTTTCATGCCTTATTTCATCATCATTATCTACACTAATATTATAAAGAGGAAAACTTTGTTTGTTTGGTTGTAATGAATAGGCTCCGAAACTACTGGACCGATTTCAAAAATTCTTTCACCGTTAGAATCCTTATTGGACCTGGATGAACATAGGCTATAAGAATTTCCGGGTATTCCCACGGGAAGGTGACCAACGGGAATTTAATTTTTTTTACGAAAACCGCTATACATATGAAGCTGAAATCGGGCATATATGTTCATTGGAGACAACGAGGAAGGACTAAAAACGGATTTCCCGAAATTCCCACGGGAAGGGGACCAACGAGAGTTGCAAATTTTTACGAAAACCGCTGTACCTACATATGTAGTTGTAGCTATGAATTGATATGTACCGAAGCGCTATCATGTGGTTCTATCGGCCCTTGGTGCTCTGCCTACCCCGTAAGAGATAAAGGCGTGATTATATGTATGTATGTATAATAAAACCAGACTTGTGAATCAATACTTTATATTACACAGCTTTACAGTAAGTATTATAAACCAGACTTATGAATCAATACTTCATATTACACAACTTTACAGTAGTTCGCTGAGGTTTTACAAAAGAATGCCCTTCTGCCGGTGGCAGTTGGGTTTTTATATATTCTCCCCACCAGAGGTGGTGTAGTAATAGTGACGTCGAGTACTGTTATATTGGCGGTAGTTTTAAAAAATATAAATCTAATAAACATTTTTTTCTAAAATCATGACATTCGGCCATCTGATAACGTGCAGTCTCCCGGCGCACTTAAAACTTAAATTACCTAGTACAAATTAACATGATATCAATATCATAGCAAAATAAACCTGATTTTATTTTTATTTACATTACTATAATATGTAAAAATAGGACAATAGGTACTATTTATATAATTATTAATATTTAAACATAAGTAAATTATATAAGTAAAGAGTATGTACATTTTGTTAATATGCTATTATTATTTTTTTTTTAATTTATTTAATATGTAAAGATAGAAACAATAAGTACTTACTATTAATATTATTATATTTAAACATAAATAATTAAACGAGTTACATAAGTATGTAAATTTTGTAAATATGCTTTTACAAAACATAATAATAAGCAAGTAGTAGATACACAATTTGTTTATGATTGAAATGTAATCATGACATTTCGGTACTTAATCATTGATTGAACTTAAGTGAGAAGCTAGTAGGTATATTTCGTAGGTATATTATTAACTACTTGGAATACATGAATTGTAGATATTAGTTTTGTTGTTTTTTTTTTTGCATAATTTAATAAGATGGATATGTACAAAACGGTATACTTAGGTATTTACTTGCTAATCAAACTATTTATAGTAAACATTACATTACAGTAATCAAATAAAAATAACTTCTAATACATAAAATTCACATTTAATATGCTTTGTGCTAATTTACATATGTATGATCGGTATGATTGACATTGGCAAGGAGTTGCAGACCCTCAGGAATCTATTTATTTAATTGAGACCAGTATATTGTTAAGTATTAAGGTACCTAAGTATGTTAGCAAAAATAACCAACACCCCTAGATTTATTCACAGTCAGTATTATGCTCACTGGAGCTAGAAGTATCTGAATTGTGAATTTCTAAAGCTTTTAAATGGATCCATGGTCTAATCCTATCTGCGGCTATGATAGTTTCATAAGGTCTACCCTTTTTATTAAATCCTGGAACGTCAGAGATCCTATAGCGATCATTTCCCAATACCTCAGTGACCTTATAGGGACCTATAAATTTTGACATCAGCTTAGTGCTCTGTTTATTGTTTTCAAAGTTATTCCGCATAATTTTAACCAAGTCGCCCACTTCGTAAGTAGCAGCAGGGACACGACCCCTATCATGGCGGTCTTTTTGTTTAGCCTGATCCTTGCCTATGCTGCTACTCACATCTTCTCTTATTTGTTGTAAATCTGATTGATCTGTAGGTTTATCAATATTAATATCGAGTTTATTTAACAAATTATCGCGCAATTTAAAACCGAATAAAACTTCCGTTGCAGTTTTGTTAGTAGAAGCATTTACAGTATTGTTAATCCCGAATTGAAGCTTGCCCAGACACCTATCCCATTCACGCTCATTTTTAAATGCATTTTGCGAAGCTAAAGAATTTAGAATTGTTTGGTTAAATCTCTCGGCTTGGCCATTTGCGCGTGGACAAGCGACTGCGTTTAGTATGTGCTTAATGCCATGTGTGGCACAAAAACCTTTAAAAGCTGATGAAGTAAAGCTAGTTCCGCGATCCGACACAATCCTGGCTGGGACGCCAAAGTCATAGAATATTTTTTCCAAAGATTTAATTGTAGTTTTGGTTTTTAAGTCTCTAACGGCCCTAACGAAGACGTACTTGGTGAAAGAGTCAACTACCGTAAGGATGTAAGAATTACCGTCTTTACTCCTAACAAAAGGACCAAGGTGATCCATGTGGATAGTGTGAAAAGGTATACTTATTTTTTCTATTGGATGTAAATAACCCGATTTTTGTTTAGACGAAGAATCTTTGTTATAAGCGCACTCTAAGCAGGCTGACACATACTTTTTAACAAATCTTCTAACCTTAGGAAACCAATAATCATGTTGAATTTTTTCTAAAGTTTTCGCGTATCCAAGGTGGCCAATATCATCGTGATTTGCACGACATATTTGCCACCTTGCACTTCGAGGTACAACTAAACATAAACGGTCATCTACTTTTCTGTAAACTGTATGGTTTTTGACAACGTAATGTTTTCTAAGGTCTTTACACTCTTCGTCATCTTCCGGTTTTAATATTTTATAAATCCGTGCTATTTCGGGGTCTGCAATTTGCAAACTTAATAGCCAATTCTGTTTCTCGATATTATACACTGATAAACATGAGTCATTATCTGGTTCCGCGGATATCTTAGTGTTACGGCTCAACGCGTCTACGTGGGACATCTGAACGCCCTGTCTATACTCTATATCGAAAGTATATTCGCTGATCTGGAGCCACCACCTCGCTATCCGTGGAATCAGATCTCTTTTAGTCATTGTTGTTCTAAGCGCAGCACAATCAGTATAGACCTTGAAGTGCAATCCCAAAAGGTAAACTCTAAATTTTCTTAATGAGCAAACTACGGCTAATGTTTCTAGCTCGTAGGAATGTAGGTGTCGTTCCTCTGGAGCCGTCTGTCGGCTAAAATACGCTACTGGTTTTAAGACTCGAGACTCCCTTTGCCACTGTAAAAGAATTCCGCCTAAACCGAGGGAGCTAGCGTCTGTATGTAATTCGGTTTCTAGTTTAGGATCATATAGTGCTAATATGGGTCTACAAACGAGTTTTTCCTTTAGAATATTAAAAGCAGTCTGTTCATTCTCCGACCAACTCCAATCAGAACCTTTCTTTAATAAGGAGGTTAAGGGACGGGCAACCTCTCCATATGCTTTTATAAATTTGCGGAAATAACCGGTTAAGCCAAGGAACTGACGGACCTCGTGGATGTTGCGAGGTACGGGAAACTCTTTAACCGCCAGCACCTTAGCTTCTCCAGGCTGAATACCATTTGAAGAGATCTCATACCCTAAGTAGCTGACAGTGGTGTCAAAGAAACGACATTTAGATAGCTTGAGAGTAAGGCCATTTTGCCTAAAGAGATTCAACACTTCCTCCAACCGCTGGAACATTTCTTCGACATCTTTCGATGGAACCAACACGTCATCTAGGTAAGCTAAGGCGAATTCGAATCGTCTGTTTCCAAGGATGTTATTAATCATGCGCTGAAAAACAGCCGGTGCATTGGCCAACCCGAAGGGCATCCTTTTAAACTCATAATGGCCGTCAGGGGTCACAAAGCCAGTAAGATGCCGACTGTTTTTAGCCATGGGAATTTGATAATAGCCGGAGGCGAGGTCTAGAGTCGTAAAGAAACTATTGCCGCTTAAATTAGAAATTTGATCGTCAATAAGGGGTAAAGGAAAGCGATCTTTAACAGTCTTATTATTTAAAGCCCGAAAATCTACACAAAGCCTCGACTCTCCGGTCTTCTTCTTAACTATTAAGATCGGACTCGCGTAGTTAGATTTAGAATCTTGAATGATGTCATTACGTAAAAGTTCATCTATAATTTCGCGGACAGATTCGCGCTCGGTGTGAGATAATCGGTACGGTCGGTATACAATTGGTTTATTGTCTGTCAATTCAATTTGCATTTCTACATCCGCCACACGGCCTATCTCTTCCAACCGAGTTGCGAAACAATCGCGATAGTTTTGTAAAAGTAAATACAGTCTGTTTGTCTGTTCGATACTAAGTCCTGGTCCAATCTTGATGTCAGTCTCGGTCAAGGGTTCTAAAATAGAAAAATCTGCCTGAATTTGGTTTATTTTATAAGTTTTATGTTCTGTACACGCTACCGCTCTAGCTAATAAAGTGTCTTTTTTTAAAGATATGGCCTGGTGGGATAAATTAGAAACTACTATTTCGCCTTTACCATCAGATAAGTGATAGGCACCTGGAAGTAAGCGATATTCGTTTCCTAGCGCAGCAGTATTGTAGCCCTCTACATATATATCTCCCGTAAAATTAGATTCTACGTTAACAGGTACAACGTCAATTTTAAGAAACTGTACCGTCCACGGTCTCTCAACTTTCATATTGTCATTTTTGACTACGTTTGTTGCATTACCAAACAAAGTTACATTGCTATTGTATCCGCCTATTTTCGACTTTAATGCCACGTGCCGTATGAGTTGATTCCTACTCGGAAAAGTATTTGCTTATATTACCCACGCATATATATCTACACGTACACACAAAAAAATATATATTTTTAAGGTGTATTTGCTTAGCGTAAAAGTTCCTGGATGAGCTTTCGTTTATATGAAAAAGAGGATAACTTCATATTTATATTTCCAATAAATTAGATTTTTTAAAGCATTTCATTTAGTATTTTATAGTTGGCAGACACAAATATCAAATACACCTTTGCCGCGTTTGAAGTTGAAATGTGCCGCCATTAACGTCAAGTCAAAACTGACATGAACATCATGAAATAATTGTCATTTTTAGTGACAAATAAAAATTGTAATTTTCGCAAAATTAAAATTGCACTCACCATCTTTTAAAATGAATCATCAGATCATATTAAAAATGGTTTTCAATACTGTGGAAATCTATCTGCTGCTATGGATGGAGATTTTTCCGGGAATTATGTTACTTTAGGTATTGTAAAACGAAAGTAACCATATTGCGCAGACCCCATGCCCCATACATAATGGGCTAGGGGCAGGAAGGTGAGGAAGATGATGAGGTAACACGTACCTGCCAGGGAAAAGAGGGACATTTGATTCTTTTGTGGTAGGTAGGTACCTCAATTATGAACTCTAATTGATTCCTAACGTTTTTTACGATGAATGGGTTATATTTTGTAATTTATATGTATTCGTTTCTTCTGTGATCTGACGCATTTACCTGAGTACCGTTTTATAGAATAACTCCTAAGCCTGATTTTGGAACTAACAATTTTCGTATGCAGTAACACGGCTAATGTAGAGTACGTTTTATCATCCAAAGGAACTATCCTTTAGATGATGGCGCTAGTTACTCTGTGAGTGTGTATGGCTACATATTCTTTAACATTATCTTGTCAGCACGGGAGGCGCTGCTGCTCACCTCCCGAAAACCTTTAATCGCCTCGTACGATACCCACAGGCAGGTAGTACAAACTTTACTGCAGGCAGCACGCTGCTAAAATAAAATAGGTAATTAACCTCCAAATATTTCTTTTTAGATGTGCTACCTAGCAAGCCCATGCAGTGTAATTGATCACTTGAAGAGTTTGTAGTGCCGGAGACACCTATCGGACGCAGAACCGAAAGTCCTATATACCTATAAAATGTAGAATGTGGTATAAAGGCGATAAGAAGTTTCTCACAACGAATGTAATAATTATACAAGGGTCAAACGAGAATTAGGGACCTGGTTGGGCCATAAGCGCTTCCCTTTTTCTCACCCCCATACTCGTGGCCCTTACATGTTTTATCAATAATTCTAAAAATGCAGACCAACATGGAAGAACTTTTAGATTTAGGGCTGGGCCACGTCCGCCCACAACATCACCGCGGATCCAATGCACCGCCATGCGCCACGGACATGTCTGCATTACCACGAATGATCCTCTGACCTTTCTGTAAAAGTAATGATGGTCAACCGACCGCCCGTAGCGGAGCCATCTACAGGACGCAAAAAGAACTAAAGATTCTAGAATGCGATATCGAAGTTTCTCACAATGATTAGTCAAGACAATAGAATATATGGACCAATACAACGACTAGTGGCCCAGTGGGGCCGGAAGCACTTCACTTTCCACCACCCCCATACCTACGTAGTTTCAAGTTACTTACCTATATTTTTACTCTTCCTTTATTGTACATATAAGTATATACAGGGTGTAACAAAAAGGGTATGTTATATTATTATTATTTTCATACAATCTTGAAAAATAAAAATGTGATTTCGAGTCTCAAATTTTGGAAATAGGTTCTCTATAGTGGGCTATTTACAAAGCTTTTCGCTTAACATACCCTTTCTGTTACACCGTGGTTCCCAAAGTGGTCCAGGTGGACCCCCAGGGGTCTACAGGAGATTCGACAGGGGTCTATGTTGGCGTGAAAAAATTGAGGTTCACAATTAATTTGTATGTGATGTAGGCCTGTAGGGGGTCCACCAGAACCAGTAAACTTTTGAAAGGGGTCTACGAGAAATAAAAGTTTGGGAACCTCTGTATTAGACTAAGAGATAGCTGCACTTTTGGAACTATTGCCGAAATGGCTGATTCATGTGTAGATCTTAAGAAAAGATGTGCAATCCCGGAAAAAAACTCGGTTCCAAACCGTTTTATGAGATTATGATGACATACCTATTGTTATTAGATACTTACCTAAACTGTTTCATCATAAAACAATTCCTATGTCTGATTTCTGAACATTTTTTAGTTCTCACTCGGGTGATTTTTTTTTCATTTTCTTATATGGATAAGCACGCCTTTGTACATTGTTAATGTAAAATGTTTTTCCATATAAAATGTCTGTGTACAATAAAGAATAGAATAATATTTTATAACATTCTTTGTATGCATTGATACTGAAAGTGTGGTCATACACATAGTAACTAGCTCCATCGTTCAGAACTATTCTATGTAACGGACATTGGTGTGAAGTGTCCTTTTTCAGGCTCTAGAGGTCCTTTCACTGTATGGTTCCGATGGATGATGGCGCTAATTACTATAGAATTAGTATATGACAACATTTTCAGTTTTACTGCATACAAAAAATGTTAGTTCAGAAATCAGGAATAGGAACTATTCTATGAAACGGACAATAACTATATACAGTGTTGCCAATCAATAGTTGAGGCACATTTGAGGTAAAAACAAGAGTATCGATAGCGCATTTAATACAATACTATCGAATAAAATACGATTGAATGTAATATCGATAGTATCGTTGATGTCTATTGCAATAAATAACAAACGATAATAAGTGAAGTATAATTCAATAGTTGTGGTTACACTGCAATAATTAGCAACGATATTCAATCAATAGTTTATTTAATATTGCTATGGATAGTTCAGCAAACACTTCTCTAGACTAGTGTTGCAGATAGCTTCTTTATTTATGTAATGTAGCTACTATCGATACCTAGAATCATTGCTGACTATTGCAGTAACAATCGATAGTGACTTATTTCAATACTTGTTGTGGTTGTTACTACAATAGTCAGGAACGATACTATCGATAGTACATGGATATTGAGTGGGTATCATCGAATAGTTCCGATGGATGATGGCGCTAGTTGCTTTGCGTATGACAACATTTTCTGTTTCTATGGTATCAGTGCATGCAAAAATTTTAGTTCCGAAATCAGGCAGAGTTATTCAATGAAAAAGACATAAAAAAAGCTATCGATATTATAAATAGTTCGGTAACATTACCTACTCCAGACTCCTGTGTTGTGTAATTTCCGTTTCACCGTATAATTCCGGGGGATGATGGCGCTAGTTACTATGTAGGTATATGACCACATTTTCTGACTCACTGCATAGTGATAAGTCTATTCCCGTTTCAAAATTTTAGGATAGTAGGTGGTCTCGTTTCCACTTTTTACAAATGTACCCCGGTTGTGACATTTGTGACAATAGCTGTGTCGTACATCACCATTTTCGGGACTTACGTTTTTGTAAACTGTAATCACATAATAACTAGCGCCAATACACATAGTAACTAGCGCCATCATCCATCGGAACTATACGGTGAAACGCACAATAAATTAATTTCATTCATTAAAATAAGTTAATTCATAAAGTTCTCCTACGTCCGATTTCGGAACTAACAAGTTTTGTATGCAGTAACACAGATAATATGACACATAGTAACTACATGTATAGGGCCATCATCTAAAGAAACTTTTTGGTAAAACGCATTCTAGCTTAATTCGAGTTGCGTTCCAGCTTCTTATAAAATGTACTTGATAATGTGACACATAGTAACTATATGTATAGGTCCATCATCTAAAGAAACTATTTGGTAAAACGCATTCTAGCTTAATTCGAGTTGCGTTCCAGCTTCTTATAAAATGTACTTGATCATGAACAATACGAGGTATACGCAATGACTGCTATTGCGCTTCGACGTATGTGCGATATCTACGAGTACGAGTATAAGCATTTTGACGCATGCGCGATTGCTTTGATGCGTGTCATACAGCGGTCCCTTAATATTCAGCATCTTTAAGATCCATTAACCCTTACTTGCGACCAAATTGGAACATGCAACCTTATACCATAATAATCAGAAAAAAATTATCTTTTCTTTGATATACATATCATTGAAAAAACATATGAGCATAGAAACATCTCAAAATCATACACGTTTAAAGCGGGTTGCCAGGTACTTGCGGCCAAATGTGAAATGGCAACCCTGGTTTAATCTATTTTAATATATAGGGTTTAATATTTATAATATTGTTTAGACACTTTAACGTGATTTAACAATAAATAAGTATCTATGTACTACATACATAAATGGTAATAAAAGGTTTGAATTTTTTTTTTCTCATTCATCCTATCTTGTCGATACTATGGTATTTAACATAAAATAGAGAAAGTTTGTGATCTTAATATGTAATAATAACGTTAATGTGAAGTATACCTATATACAATTTTATTGTGTGTAATACCATTGTATCATTCATTAGGTAGAGTACGTTATCACAGACAATCTCTTAGTAAGTACCTACTGATATATTGAGATTTAGTTTTATTTAAATTTAAGCCGAAATTGTACTTGTCTGAAGTGGTATGGTGTCGTGTTGTGACCGTTTCTGACGCGATGGGTTTCATACTATTAGTATAGTGAGATTTATGTTAGCGTGCGTCTCACAATGTGCAGTGTTGTGTCGCGTTGCTAATATAAAATTTACCAAACTAGTAGGTATGGAAACCATCGCGCCATACACCGTCACAATATGACACAATACCATTTCAGACAAGTATAATTTCAGCGTAAGTTTAAATTCGGAACCGAATTTCCCGCGTTTTTATGCTTGTTAGTTCATGGTAAAAGACACGCGCCGCCAAGTTTATTGTCAAACTTTTTATTAGGAAGTTACGCTTCTTCTCTCGTTAGAGAGTAGTATATTCTTTGGTACCGTCTTTGCAACATGAAGTTTTATACTTTTGTCACCGTTAGATGAAGAGTCAAATTTGGGAGTTTTATAGAACGTTAATATTTTGCTATTTTTAAGGACAGTCACACCTGGTAGTTCCGTGAAATTTTGCCCAATTAACATAGAGGTATGCATGTGTACGTCATCAACTACCAATACTTCGATATCAGCCTCAACTTCGTCTACAGTTACGACAACATGCGACTTATAAAGTGGCATAACGAAAGAATGACCAAAACCTTGACTACTGGTATATCATCGAGAGTCTTTACAAGATTAAAATATTCCGCACAAGTTTTACATAGAAGGGTACACTCGCTACCGAAATCAATATAAGCTTCTACCTGGCGGTCATCAACAATGACAGTTTTAAAGTATTTATCATTGCCCTTACTAATGGAGTCTATTTTCAAAACTTTGTTTTCATTATTGTTTTCGGTGGTGTTAGAGTTAGATTTTGTCATGTTAATGGGCTCTAGTTTACAACCGTCATTGTTGTGTCCAATCCTATTACACCGTTTGCATTTTATTATTGGTTTTGTACACTTATAATACGGATGTCCCTTTAACCGACAATTGTAACAAACGACAGAGTCTGAAAAAGTATTCCTTTCGGAGTTTGAACTAGTACTGAATATTCCGCCTTTATGAGGGGGAGGACGTTCCTTCAACTTATTATGAATAGATGGCTGCAGTTTTTGGGAACAAAGAAAATTAAGCAAGTCTTCAGGCTCAGTGCAATTTAAAGCCTGTGCGCCATTACGAATAGATCTATCCCCAATTCCATACACAATACAATCTACAGCCTTTTTGCCCGTAATTTCGCATCTATTTAATAAGCACAATTTATCGAAAAAATATTCTCGCAAGCTCTCATCGTGCCTAGAGGTACGAGCAAGCAGTTCCTCCAAAAGACGGCCATAATTTTCCTCACTAGGAAACGCCTTTTGTAGCTTTGCTTGCCAGTCCTCCCACGTATAAAGCACGGTAGGTAAGGACTCAAACCATTTTTTTGCTAAACCGACTAACTTTTGCAAAGCGAAGTGAATTATTTGTTTTTCTTTCCACCCATAAATGGTTGCGCATTCATTAACCTTTTTTAACCAACATTGAATGGTTTGAGTTCTGTTTGCAGGGTCAAATTCAGGTATAACATTGTTTAGATTATTATTACTTAAAACTGAAGTCGTTGATGCACTAGCATCCCCTTTGAAATTTGAAAGTATCTTCAATATCTTTTTAGTTGATAATCGCTTAGAAATCTTACGTGATTTTCTAGGAACAGGTTCGCTGCTGGAACTGGATGATGACGAGGTACTCCTCCTCCTCCTAGATTTCTTTTGGGAACGCCGTAGGCGCTTCGAGGGCGTATTCGACGGCGTTCCTCCTTCCATATCCGACGTCATGTGGTTCTGAAAAAACCACAGTCGACATAATCCATTCTCAAATTAAATATTACCCTCCCGTATAATAGTTTAAAAAAAAACCTTAAAGCCAGTTCAAAATTAAAAATGTGAATGTAGGTAGATAGGTTTTTGATTGTCACTTTTTAAAAAAAATGTTTCGTAAATATTTTAGTTACTTAGCTAAGATCAGTAATCCAGTAAGCAAACCTAGCTTACTCAAAAGAAAATCCGACGATTATATGTAGCTCGCTCAGAAACTAGTGGAAAACATACCCACTTGATTAAACCAGCGAGAACACTAATCGCCCCCTAATCATTTATCCAGCGGAAAACATATCCACTCAATCCAGCGGAAAACTCGCTCCAAATAAATTTGTTAAAGCATGTCTCGTACTTATAAAAAGTGATAATCATAATCAAAATAAAGTAATTATCAGCAAGTTTTACAACAATTTTAGAAGTATCATTAAAATTATTTCAAATAAATAAAGGATGGGTCACGAGTAATCTCGACTTGTTATTTGTAAATAGGTTTAAATTTCGTTATGAATACTGGTAGGAAAAATTCAACTAAACCACAAAATTTAATGAGAAAGTTGGTAAGTATAGGAAAAAAATGTGCTTGAAAAATTATAATAATGGTAAAAATAACAGTAATAAAGAACAAAGTAAGTTTACATACCTTGGCGTGGATAATCCAGCTTCTGAAGTATAATAAAACCAGACTTGTGAATCAATACTTTATATTACACAGCTTTACAGTAAGTATTATAAACCAGACTTATGAATCAATACTTCATATTACACAACTTTACAGTAGTTCGCTGAGGTTTTACAAAAGAATGCCCTTCTGCCGGTGGCAGTTGGGTTTTTATATATTCTCCCCACCAGAGGTGGTGTAGTAATAGTGACGTCGAGTACTGTTATATTGGCGGTAGTTTTAAAAAATATAAATCTAATAAACATTTTTTTCTAAAATCATGACATATGTATGTACCGAAGCGAAGCGAGGGCGGGCCACTAGTGGCTAATAAATATGTATCAAATACATTATGAAACATACAGGATGATTTTCGGTCATCAACATTACCGAACACTACGGAATCTCCTCATTATCACGATTATTTTTCTTCATGGAAGCGTGTCTGGTTCCCAAGATATTAGGGTCCAAAAAAAATCAAAAAAATTTGCATAATTTCACAGCATCTTTTTGGCATAAACTTACTTTATTGGATGTATAGAGTACGTATCCGTCGTTAAGGATGGCAACGAAAAAACATCCTGTTGAGCTGATTATGGATGTGGAATGAAGTAGACCGCTGATAGATTTAAGTTATATATATTTTAAACTAAGATTTACAATAGTAAAAAATGGCTATTCGCCAACTGTGTCTGACGAACGGTGAGTGATCGGTAGTGTTCGGCGAGGGCCCGGTTGTACTCCGTCCCCCGCGTCCCCGCGATCTTGATGATGGTGGTTAACAACCCTGTATATTTCCTTCATTCTTAGTCATATAATCATGCAGTCAGTCATCCATCATTTATCGCGTCCAAAGCCCCACCTAACAAGTGTTACAAGTCGAGCGGTGCTCAGTGAAAATTATTTACAACAGGCGGCATTCTCAAAAGAGCGATGTTTATTGCGATCATAAATACTAATACAACTCAGGGTAATTTATTTTGCCTCACCTTATATTTATTGCGGCAATGTTACGTTCTGGATTTTACGCGAGTTTTTCAGTGGGGGAAACACAGTTTTCTGCTTAGCTCACTTGATAGTTCTAAATAAAATTATCTTGATTTTTAAGTGTACTCATATATCTAGAGAATACCTAATAATATATAAGTACCTATTTCTATTAATAGTATGAGTCCACTTACCCAAAACTACGGAGTTACGGAGTTTTAAGCCAAATTACTTGGAACCTGTGAACAAGAACGAGATTTTTTAATAGTACCTACTACTATTGGATAGTTAGTAGTACTAACTAACTAACTACTATTGGATAGCCAAGAGTTTTGAAAACAATTTGAAGAAAAATAATTACAAATAATAAATGATATCAGTAGAGATAAACCAACAAATAATAAGCTAATAATAACAAAAGAGACTTAATATAATTTTACCTGTACACACACACATTAAGGAATCATCTCTATAACACTTTCATTCACAGTTTAAAATAACAAAGAAACAAAACCCCAAAAAGTATCGACAGACGAAAACTTAGGATTGGAAATACCCGAAAGAAATTCATAGACAAGTCTCATAAAATTACTTAATGAACCCATATTTAGTGATGCCATCGACGGCGCCATCGACAACCATCCCCTAAATTATATATATAGATAAGGTTTTACAATAGTCATAACAATTAAATGGTGAGTGAAAAGAAAAAAAGTGTAAAGATAGCAACGTCGGGGGTCCGCCGTAAACTTTTGACAATTACAGTCGAAAAAATTAGTTTAATGGGACTCTAGGCCAAGATAAGGAAAGTTGTAAAAGTCAGGCTTCTTTTATTTATGCCAAAGATTGGCTGTAGGGTAAACACTTTTAACTCTAAACATGAATACATAGGGTTCTATAAAATTTTGAGCTTATAGTCAATTCTACTAAAGTATGCGCATAAAATAAATCAAGAACTTATAAGTATCCTAATAGTTCCATTTCACTGCAAAGGTATATCAGCACTATTTCATAAAAGCAGCATGAGACGAGTATACTTACAAAAGGCTACATTGTTTACATCATTACAACAAATCTTAAAGAGCTTCTAGAAAGCTCTCAAATATTATGATTGAGCACAAAGAGTTCCAAGTTCAAACTGAACCTATTTAGTAAATAATTCATTAACACGAAACGAAATACATCAAAGCGAGTGCGCCCAGTGTGGTATCTGTCAAGCTTTTTTACGCCCGTCGGCAAACAGTAATTTGGTACGGTGCACCCACAGTATATTTACCCTATTCACCAACTCTGCCATGTCAGAGTCAATCGTGCCCAACACAGCTAAGGTTGATATTATAATCATGCCGTCAGAAGATTCGAGTAGACGCGCCAGTGACTGTTCAGCTCTATCTTTCATCTCGCCGCATCCGCCGTGTACAATGCCTTACTATCCTCAGTATGACGGGTTCGAATCCCTTTTGCGTGTTTTTGTTAACTGTGTAATACTCGGCTGTTTACACGTGAGCAAGTTTGGTTATTGACGACTAATTGGGTCCGGATTGGTATCGGGCGCAGCCCGTCAGACTCACTTGGAGCCAGTCAAGCGCACCGAACCAACCGACGTGACGCTGTCGATAAAAGAAAAAATAATGAGCTGGCCAAATTTCAAATAGGCTCATTTTGTTAGATGTAATAATGGTGGAGTGCACCACAATGTCACAATCCGTGTTACGTCGGTTTGGGTCTTTTGAAAAGTTTAATCTGATTCCAATTTATTCGAATGTGTAACAAGCATTCGTTTGATAAAAGAAACCGACATGTTGTTGCGTTATTTCAGAAGAGATTGACAAAACATGTTATTCATGGGGTCTAGAGTATAGATTCGGTCATTAAATTTAATGGTATTAAAATTATGAAGAACCATCCAAAATTGTACAAAGGTTAGAAATAGACAATGTTGTCATACTGAATTCAAAACTGGAAGTATTTAATACTGGACTGCTTAAACGTAACACATAAGATGAGTCTACATGGTAATCTATAAAAAAAAACATTTACAAAGCATTGTGCAAGCTCCCTCGTTAGCAAAATCAAAACATTTAAATTTCCAGCAACAAATCCGCACGGCGACGACGTTACTAAACATTGTCAGAAATGGCAACAACCTATTCTAGAACATTCCTTGTGTAATTTCTTGGAACCCTTACATTTTACCTTACTTTTATTTAAATATTTACAATGGGTATGTGAGCATTTGATTTTTAATTTATCATATCATTTATTTATTTATTAAGATTAGGCACACCAACATCACATGTATTAATAATTTTTTTAAAACGAAAAACCGACTTCCTCCCAAAACTCGAGCTTACTAAAGTAAAATTTAACTAAAGGGCAAATATATATTGCGTTAAGCCGTGTACGAAGTTTAGGAGGCATAATATTGTCAGATTTATATAATTTTTATATAAAATAGGCCACATGACAAAAGAGAAAAAGGACTAGGCTTCGAAACTTTACGTCTGACAATATGATGATTATGATGATAATAATGACCTCCGACCAATTTCGGTCATCGTGACCACTTCTACTCCTAGATATTACTAAGTTGGCGTTCATGCGCTCGGAGATGGCTTACATTTACATAGCCAATCTTCGCCCTGAACGCCCGCGCACACAGAGGACAGGTTAGTGCGCCATTATTGTATTATAGATAATGGCAGCAGGAGGACGAGTCTTTAGTTCATCACGTTTAGCGTCAAGGTCAGCTTGACGCTGCTCCTTGAACTCGTGTACTTGCTTTATCACCGTCCTGCGCCACTCTGGTCGTTGTGCTGGCAAAACTTCCCATTTAGATGGATCTATATTGCATCTCTTCATGTCTTTTCTGAACATCTTTGTATCTGAGGAGTTGCCCGCCGCGTTTCCGCTTGCCCTCCTCTAGTTCAGAAAAGAAGATGCTCTTAGCCAATCTCTCCTCCGCCATACGAGACACATGACCGCACCACCGAAGCTGCTGACGCATTTAGTAGGCCTTAATTAGGCACTTACATTGGCTCTTCGCAATACTTCGGTATTACGCACTCGGTTGGACCATCTGATTCTCATGATGGATCGGAGGCACTTGAGGTGGAATCGATCCAGAGTGCGTATGTGGCGACGGTACATGCACCACGCCTCGGAGGAATATAAGAGATTTGGCAGCACAACAGCCATGTACACACTTATTTAAGCAACATATAATTACACTCCTTCTTCCTGCCCTGTTCCCAATTATTTGGGGTCGGTGCAATATGTAGGTACTCTTTTTTCATTCATCCCTATTATCCGTCATCTCGTTATTCTCATGTCTACCTCTTCCTCTATAACCATCTTACTTCGGACACGGCTTAACGCAACATATAATTTAATGACTTAACACAATTATCTTCATCTTCATAAGCCTATTGCAGTCCATTACTGGACGTAGGCCCCCCATTACCATAGGGGGATTTTGTTACTAAAAAGTTCCACTATCTGTTTTTCGGCGGCTCCATCATCAGACCCTCGTTTCCTTTATATTATGTGTAGCTGACCAAAATTCTCTATAGAAATCTAAAAACGGACTACTCGTGCCTTTTATATTTGAGGATATCCCTAGATTCCTTAGAGATTCCATCATCAGATGTTATGTTTTATATGTAGGTGATCAAAACGCTCAGTAAAAGTATAAAAACAGACTACATGTGCCTACAATATTCGAGGATTGCCCTCGATTTCTCTAAGATCCCATCATCAGATCCTGATATGGTGAATATGGGACCAACCTGGAAGTATACCATGACCAACTATAAAAAAAAAATTGAAATCGGTTCATAAATGACGGAGTTCTGAGGTAACACACATAAAAAATAAAAAAAAAAATAAAAATAAAATAAAAAAAACATACAGACGAATTGATAACCTCTCTTTTTGAAGTCGGTTAAAAAGGTAGAATAATGATTATACATTGTAGCACAATACTGATACATGCAACTATGACTGGCGCACACAAAACATGCATTAAAATCTTAACGGCCGCGCCGCTCAATAATCCATCTCGCAACAGTTAAGTGAGACAGATATCCCTACCTCGATCACGAGAGAAGTTACTACAGGCACAACTCATAAGGTAAATACAATAATAATAAACATATGGCCTAGGCCCGTGAATATTGTAATACCGGCAACAAAAGCCTAGTAGGGTTGATACAAGAACAAAATAATAATAATATACAATATAGACACTTCAGAATATAGGCAGGCAACATAAATGATACACAATCAGCTTTAGCTAAGTCGATATCTAAGCAGGCACTAATTTATCTATCATATGTTTTTTGGATAGAGAGTGAGAGAATATATCAAGTTCAGGATGTTTAGGAGTGAGAGAATATATCAAGTTCAGGATGTTTAGCATCAAGCATCATATAGAATTTTCAAATTAAAAACAAGTTTCCTAGTGTATTTATACTTACCTACCTGGGATAATATTTCGAGAACTAATACAAAACTATCTACAACTAAATTATGTCCCAATATTAGATTAAATCCCAGCACTGACATAAGTTTTAAACTACTTAATAGGTTATAATACCCAAATCCAGCCATCCCAACAGTTGACTTTACCCAATTCTGAAGCTCACACTAAAGCTTGTCCCTAATTTATAGCCCCGATGCGGGTCCGATCGCACAATAAACATGTTTTTTGTTTCGCATGTCCGCGCACTGTCAAATATATTACAGCCCGCCGGGTTATTTACGACCTCTGTCGTCCGCCCATACGTTATACTTAGTATCTTTGTTTGGACACAATAAGCAATATTTCTAAAGGGCCCGCCGTCGCTCGCAGCTGTTGATATGGGTACCCAAATTGACATATTTAATTTGATCGCGACGGAGGGTCCGATCGAACGAGGTCGTGTTTGACAGGTTTTAGTGTCAGATTAACATTAACGTATGGACTTTGTACTGTCAATAGACTTGTGTTAGTTGCGTGTTTATCGATAGTTTTATTACGAGTTTCCGAGTAAAACTAACAAAGTCGATAGTAAAACAAGAACGGCGGGGCGTGTTGACACATCAAACGATTTTCTCGGAAAGCGTTGGAACAGATCAATTTCCCCCCTTTGAACTGTTGAGAGGTGCATCGTAAACGGGTAAGTAGTTTCGGAACGTTGGCTGTAAAAAGTCCACTGGTGAAGATGGTTAAATGAGCTTCTTTCTTTGTCAGGGGCGTAGTAAAAGTGGCGTGAAACAAAAAGCATCTGCTTCGCTGTGAGTGCAGTAGACGCGGAGTCACGCTGGCGGCGCAGCTCAAAGCGCTGTCTTCATGGGTGGCGAGCCATCGACACCATCGCACGTCTCAATCCGCACCCGGCTGCCGGCCATACCGCCTTTCCTTTTTCCCCTACCGCAATGCAGCTACGTGTCGTTTCCGCTTTATTTTTTATCCTCAAGCGCTGCAGCGGAGAGACATACCTGTCCTGTTCTAACAAAGATTAATAATAGCCCTGTCTCTCTCACGCGGGGTGCGGGGTGAAGAGGCAGACTCATGTCAGACATTGGTGGGGTCTCGGGGTTTCTGCCTCACAGTTCTCTCGGCAGTCGTTACGAGCGCACGTCTCGCAGTTTCAATACTTACGTACTAGAGTAGTTGTGTAGCTTGAGGCAATTCGTGACTCAGTTGTTAAGTTTATAAGTGATCGTAAAAGTTTATCTCCAAATGGTGGTGCTTGAAGACGGAGGAATGATGGCAACTAATCCGAATCAATATCTTCAGCCCGACTATTTATCTCCTTTACCGTTGAGTGTAAGTATTTTTTTTCAACTTTTATTTACAAAATTAATTATAAAATTATTAATATAAATTATTCTTGTTTTTAGTTTAGTATTTATAAAAATATCTATATATAAACATGAAATTAATTTTATCTTGTCTTTGTTACAGTTGGACTCCAAGAAAAGCCCGCTTGCGCTTTTAGCGCAAACTTGCAGCCAAATCGGTGCGGATACAACTCCGTCTAAACCGATCCTTCCGCCGCTGGATAAAAAGAAGCCAGTGAATAGTGTCGGTGATTCAGTTAGTCGTTCATCTCCAAGTAATAGTGTTAAATTGGATAAACCTCGCTCATCCCCGGACAATAAACACCTCGCTTTCAAGCCATACGAGGTTAATGTTGTGACAAAAAAACCAGAAGAACCCCGACCCTCGTCAAAGGCTAGCAATGACAGTACCGATGAGAAAAAATCTGGGAAAAGCACACCCGGTCGCAAGTCAACACCACCGACTGCGGAAACCGGGAAAAACAGCCCGAATAATGAAAAATCATCTTCGGCCGGTTCTTCTGGAACAAGTCCTATTATCCGCTCTGGATTAGAGGTATTGGGACATGGAAAAGATCATCTAGGGGCTTTCAAGAATTTACCAGGAATGCCAGGGTTCAACCCGCTGGCCGGTCTTTGCTGTCCTCCTGGTATGGAGCAGCACAACCCTGCATTCAGACCTCCTTACGCTGGCGCTCCATTTAGCGCTCATCATGCTGCTATGCTGGCAGCCGCCGCCGCCTTCTCAGGATCATCCCCAAACCCCTACCTCGGATATGCGAGAGTCAAAACACCCGCCGGCGGCGAAACTGTAATCCCAGTTTGCAAGGATCCGTACTGCACTGGATGCCAATTCTCAGTGAACAACCATCACCTATTAATGAGCAATGGATCCTGTCCAGCTGGCTGTACGCAATGCGAACACCAGAAGTACAACCTGGCGATGGCAATGGCATTATCCCAACAGAATGCCGCCAGCCCTTACGCTCAACTAAGCCGGCCATACGTCTGCAACTGGATTGTCGGAGAATCCTACTGCGGGAAGCGATTTGGTAACTCCGAGGAGTTGCTTCAGCACCTAAGAAGTCATACGACGGACGGATCTACACCAGCGTCGGCTCCTTCTTCGCAGCCATCGCTTTTGAATCCGTTGAATCCTCTGTTTACTACTGCAGGCTTACGGAGCGCGTATCCGACGGCACCGCTCAGTCCGTTGTCAGCTAGCCGCTACCATCCATATTCCAAAGCCGGGCTCCCGGCCGGCCTTGGCGCTTCACCTTATGGTACCTTCAACCCTGCATTAGGACCTTTCTACTCCCCATATGCCATGTACGGCCAAAGGCTCGGAGCCGCGGTTCACCAATAAGTTACCAGTGCAGTGAAAGACAATGTTCAGACTGATGTATTTATTGATGTATTGTCCAATTTTCTTCTGTGATATTGATAGACTCTAATGATAAATTTCTAGGCGGAACACGCCATGACAAATTTACTGATTAGTGCAATTTCGAATAGGTTATTTATGAGACTAGACGATGGAGTTGCTTCTGAGCGTGGGATATATTGTGATGGTGTCCAAAAATTTTAATGTAAATAAGTTGCGTTCATTCATATAACAAATTGTTTGATACTGTCAGATTATTATGTGTTTGAACGTTAGTTTATGTGCTTAAATTTTTGGAGCCACCTTAAGTGATTAGGACTCTGTACAGCCAAATGTTTTGTGTAAATAATAATCTCTATGTTTAATAATAAATGATTAATTTGAAATATATCAAAATACCAATCATATTTTCTTGTTTTTCTTTCATTACATTGAACTATCACTAAAAAGTGTAGATGCAGAAACAACTGCTGATGAATACTACTTCATCTATTAATAATCGTTTATTTTCCCGTAAAAACATTAGTTATTTAACTCAAAACAACAAACACGCAGTTTATCAAAATAAACTAACTACATCCCACTAAATTAATAGTAAGCAATGAACATCTTAAGAATGATTTCAGCCCACGCTCTATTATAAACTTGAGGAAGGTGATTGATTAATACATCGCTAACAAATACATTAGGGCTGTCAATCATAGAGAGAAACTTATAGGAGCGTGATAATCCGAGAAGTGATCACGCGAGCACTCACTCACAACCTTACCACCCACTGTAAGACGCTTATACCATTGACGTATAAAAACAAAGGACCTTTTGACCTTTTGACTAATTCTAAAATAATTTATTTCCTCTAATACAAACTGCTGATACCAAAGTGTCTTATTTTATAGGCGTTATGTGTTTGCTTTTCATCTAATATCTAAGCTGTTTCTCCAAAATTACACTTATAATGTCTTTTAGCTCGATTTCGGGTAACAAAGAATTAGTGCAATTTATTAACCTAAAACTGTTTTAAAATCCTTTTAAATTCTTTTTATTCGCCATTTGCTGTTACTGTTCTTCAATATATTTGCATTGTATGTGTACTTTTACTCTAAAAATACTCGGATATATATTTAATACTTCTGCATAATCAGCTATATCCTAAGTCATTGCGTGTGCGCAACAAAGCCCATTTATTTCTAAAGCACAAAAAAGAACACGAACTTCAAAGTCATTAATAACAAAGCCGAGAGCTGTCAGCTTCGTTAATGTCAGGCTTTTTTAATAAATGCTATTTTGATTAGGCCCATGTCATGTCGGAAATTCAACTGTCAGTAACATAATTGGTGACACCGACGGAGACAGGTAGAGTAGACGAGAACAGAGATAGTGGGTTTTTAATGTTATAATTTCAGAATTGGCCTACTAATATCTGTTCGTTATATTTTAATTAACGTGGAAGTTGCTATTAATATTAATTTCTCGTGATTAGTAATGATAATTATATTATTACAGAGAAATAATTAATTACTGTCACTTTTTAGGACTTCTTTATTTGTAGGTCCCTAAAATTAATGCCTAAGCTAGTTTGATCAAGTAATGAAGTGAACATTGAATAATAAGAAATATAATATTTTCTATCTAAACAACTACATATTTTCAATTACTATTTATTCATGGTAATGTTCCATATGTGCTTTTCAATAAATAACATTTTAAAACAAAAACTTTACGAATATGAATCAAAAGTTTCGTGTTTTATTTTCATACTAGTAGCGCCATCTCTGATTCTATGCTTGAACCAATCTTATGCAGCTATGTACTTAACGTCGTCTGCTTGTTCTTGTGGAGTTTATTTAATCTGTGCTTGCAGTATCATTATCTGGTAAAACTTAAATTAAATATTGTTTAAGTATAAGTTTATAGATGATTTACCTATACAGGGAGTAACAAAAAGGGTATGTTAAGCAAAAAGCTATGATTAGAGTCCATTATAAAGAATCTATTTCCAAAATTTTAGACTTGAAATCACATTGAGTTGTTTGGGAATTTTCCATACTAACTAACTGGTGAAATAAACATTTGATTTGAAGTCTCAAATTTTGGGAATAGGTTATGTAGAGATTGTCTATTTTCATAGCTTTTCGCTATGAAACATACCCTTTTTGTTACACCCTGTATATTGGTACTTATATCGATTTATTCCAAAAACTATAACTCTTCTTTGTATCTATTATTAGAGTCGAACAAAGAAAGCTCCCAGCGAGATTATAAATAAAACTGTAGATATTTCAGTCGATAGCCCAAAACAAAGTTCCTGAGTACTCACCTAGATAAATTTAAAGTAAATAAAATTTGATCCAATTGATAAATTTAAAAAATATATATAAGCCGGTTTTTCTTAAGACCTGATTAATAGTAATTTAAAGATATATCTTGCCGGTGGCTTAGTGGTAATAGCGGCTGGTACGATTTGCAGTGGTCGTGGGTTCAATTCCCACTCGGGTGAAGAATTTTTTCCATTTTCTTTATTAATAATTTTAAGATATATCTTAGTTGTAGAGCCTACTTACTTAAGTAGTTATTATGCTAGCGTAATTAGACCTAGTTTACTTGACTACTAGATTTAGATAAATCAACCTTAAGGGAAAATAAAGAAAAAGCTTGCTCGAACAAAAGTATACTTTTTTATGAGAGTAACAAATTTGTTTTACACTAAAAAGTCATGCATCAGTTTATTACAAGTCATACATTGTTTTTAACAGCGAGACAGTAACTTGACACTGGTCATTAACATCTGACCCCGCCATGCTACCTAGCCCCCTTATTACCTAACTAGCAAAAGCAAAGTGATAGCAAAAATTGTACAAAAATCGCTGATTGCTTGTCAAATTCGTATTACGTAAAATGAATTTCAAAGGAACTTTGACATTTCAAGGCGAATATTGTACAATTTTCGCTATCGCTTTGCTATTGCTTTTACGTAATCAGGGGGCGGGATTTCTTTTATATATTACTAGCTGTTGCCCGCGACATCGTCCGCGCGGCATTCGATTATCGCGCGGTGGTGCCACCTACCGCAATAAAAGTTGCCTATGTCCTTTCTCGTAGACTGTTTGTGTACTTACACATTCAAATTGGTTAAGTAGTTTTGCCGTGAAAGACGGACAACATATAGGTACATACACACACACTATCACATATATAATATCAGTATATAGTATAGATGATCAAGTTGGCAACTTGTCACTAATGCTAAATGTGGGGTATCCTTTATGATCCTGCATTTATGGCTACCTTATTTTGGAAACGCAGCCGTACGTTGTGCGTATTATAACATTTATTACATTCAAACAAAACATCAAGTTTATACACGTATTCACTTGTATTTATTAAATCCCCAACAGATGCTTTGAAGATCAATAAGATATCATACATACAGAAATACCCAATTACGATTAGCATAAGGTGACGTGTATTAACATATTATCACATCAGCATTGAATAATGCATGTAATATAACCCGGTCGAATTAAGGGGACACTATTGTCAGGGATTTCTCTTTAAACGGGGTTACCTGTTCCTGCCCTGAATATATTTGATGGTACGGTAAGGATTTATTTACTTTTATTCATAATGCTAATTCTACATAAATTTATTTAAAAGCTTGAAGTGTTACTATCCAAAAGAATCTGTTAATCTTATGTCTGATTTTTAACGTTATCGCCGGATAGCTCACAACAAATTCGATATTTGATGTCAGTTCAGAACACAATTAAATAAAACTTATAAATGTGGTCGTTTTCAAACCTGCCTAACTGCCTACCCTTCTGGGAAAGAGGCATAAATATATACTAAGTAGGTATGTATGTAAAACCTTTTTAAATTTTTACTATTGAACTTTTGCTGTGATTCAAGACGTGTTCGTGGCCTATTTATTTTAAGCGTACAATACTTTATGTCTCCTCTATAAAATGTTTGGAAAGCTCTATTTTAAATAAGTAGCTTTACCTAATGATTCTTTATACTTCCGTACGCACACGCAAATGAAGCGTATAACCTTTGTGTAAGTTTAACCTGCGAAATATATTGGACAATGTATGAATAATAGGCGCCTATAACTCAGGGGTCCAAAAATATAATACTGTCGATGTTGTTGACAATTAAAAGGAATTTATACGTTCATAGTCCCCAAAGTTTTTAACTTGGGGTGGAATAAAAAAGACTAGAATTATTGTATCTACAAATAGGAGTTTGAAACTTTTGTTTTGCTCTTACCCTTTATTAAATTTATTTCTATGTAAGTGGATATAAATGATAAATATGAAAAAATTGAAAATTAAAATTACTTGGGTGTAAAATTTAGTTTGATTTTCATAGTCTACTTTTACAATAGTTTTTATCGATTAATACGCAAATTATATACAGGATGTTTTTTGTGGCCACCTTTAACGAAGGGTACGTACTCTATACATCAAATAAAGTAAGTTTATGCCAAAAAAAATGCTGGCAAAAAAATTTTTTTTTTCATTTTTTTTTTAAATTACTTGATCTGGCGAAATTTATAGTGTCTAGTGTTTATGTTAGTTTTTTTATAGACAGATATTAATTATTTCTCGTGAAAAAAATCTTGCTACGCGCGTCTATGTGCATTTATGCAGAAAAACGCAGTCTATTTATTCAACTTTGGACCCTAATATTTTGGCAACCAGAAACTTCCTAGGTATGCTTCCATGGAGAAAAATGATCGTGATGATGAGGAGATTCCGTAGTTTTCGGGAACGTTGACGACCGAAAATCACCCTGTATAATATACGAACTTACACAAGAAAAAACTAAAAATAACAGAAGGTACTAGTAGCAGAAGAATTTATTACCTACCTATGAAGCGAAGAAAAATATAGACAGTGCATAATTAGTAATTAGTAATTATGCACTGTCTATATTTTTCTTCGCTTCATAGGTAGGTAATAAATTCTTCTGCTACTAGTACCTTCTGTTATTTCTTTTAGTCTTTTATCCATCACCTCTTTCTACCCAAGCTAGTCAGTCTATTATAGTTTTATACTACAGGAAATAAAACCGTACGACTTTTGATAAGAAACCGCTATTTAATTTATCTACACTATAAAATAAAGGACTAACCCCAAATGCAATACGAAATGCTACATTCCAAAGTAAAATGTAGGTAGAGCCACTAGTGTTAAGCATGCTCCGTTAACTACCAAATAATTGCAACCATAGACTACATTCTATAAAACTCCACAAAGAATCCAAAGACAATGCAAATGGCGCCGCCCTGTAATCGAAACAAAAAGTAATGGCGGACCATTATCTCGAAATAAAAGGTGAAATTTAATGTCCGACGACATGTGACAGGATTGTTAAAGACAAATTACAAGGTTATTTCGTTTATTGGTTTGTGGAGTAAGTTTTGAGGCGCAGCGGGAAGAAGATTAATCGTATTTTTGTATTCTTTATTGTACACACAAACATCGGACAATATAGTACTGACTTAACGGAAACTTAGCGAAAATACAAAGGCGAATTTATTTCTTCAAGAGATTTCTTCTAGTAAACCCAAAACACAACTCGTAACATAAATTATAGAGGGCAAGTCATGTTACTATCAACTGTGTTATTACAAAAAGCTTTCAAACATTATTTACATAGATAGGTACTATATTTATACAGGATGATTTTTGATCGTCAACGCTCCCGAAAACTACGGAATCTCCTCATCGACACGATTATTTTTCTCCATGGAAGCATACCTGGGTTTTTCACGAGAAATAATTAACCCAGATAAGCCTACTGTCCTATATTTAGGACAGTAGAAATAAAAAAAATATCAGAATACCCTCTTTATCTAAGATTATTTAGTCTTATGATTTGCAGTAAGAAACGTGTCAGCTTTATTAGAAAAAATAAAAAGACAGTTATTTTAACAGTTTTTACCTTATATTTTACCTTATAAGTGTGTAATAAAAGTGCGTTGCAGACATGGCAAATGACAGGTATGTATAAAAAGTTATATTTTACTCGTGAGTTGTTTTTTTCTGTGTTAATATCTAGTTGATAACCTTAACTTTTGTACTAAATAAATATTCTAGCAAAATAATATAAATAAATTACGTATAACTTGTTACAAATACTAGCGTACTATATATAGGACAGTAGGATAATAGTTAGTTTCAGGCTTATCTGGGTTAATATCTGTCTATGAAAAAACTTGCATAAATACTGGACTCTATAAATTTCGCCCGATCAAATAATTTTTTTTAAATTCATCGTTTCCCAGCATTTTTTTGGCATAATCTTACTTTACGAGTATTTGACGTATAGAGTAGGTACGTGCGTACCCTTAGTTAAGGGTGGCAACAAAAAAACACCCTGTATGTACACACGGGGGTGTTTCCAAAATGGCATAGCAAGAACTGCAAGATTACGATTGAGATCCCGAAGCCACATCTATCAAAGAGGGACAACATCTAGCCGCTCCGAATTCCATTCTTCCTTTGCCAACTCTTCCGACTTATTTGTTAACTGGCGACTGTAAAGCCCGCGACTGGTAGTTTAACCTAAATTTATGTCGTCAAATGTACCAGCCGCGAGTTTTACAGGCGCCAGTTAACGAATAAGCCACTCTTCTGACATGCATGGAAGGAGATGCAGCTGATGTATTCTAGTGAAGCATTAGCACAGAGTAAATAAACTCAATAAGTGTATGACTTAGAACCTACAGAGTGTACTAATAGTTTAATTGTAATGCGGTCTGACATGTCAAATGTCCCTTAATAAGTCCAATTATGTTAAACGTTATTAATTACCAGTATATTACTTTCACAATTGAGGCCTTAATTTATACGAAAATACACCGTATCCTCAATAAAATGCATTGTAATTACAATCGTAAAATTTAAATTAGCGGAATGGACGCCATTCGTCGAATCCAATTAGTAGAGGAATGTGTGAAGAGGATGCTGATGTCTTCAGTTATTAGGTTAATAGAGGTTGTCTTAATTTTGTTGGATTATAGTGTCCTATGCCTTACAATAGTATTATTCTGGTCTTAATGAAAATGTTGGTCCGAACTTATTGAGAAAATGGTTGCCAATTTTCTTGGGAACCATGATTTTGAGTCGGATGTATGGTGCCAACCGTCACCATTGTTTTCTAAGTAGAAAATCTATATGTTACTCTATGTTATCAAAATTCTTAATATCACTTTAAATAGTTTTGTACTTTATATTTATTGACAAAATTCAAAATTCTTTATACCCAATGGAAATATTACCTGTATAGACTATTCACGGTGGACAAATATTTTTAAAAACAATTCGAAGTGTTTACAAACACGTTGTTGTGAATCGAACACACAACTAAAAAGAAATACTGTATTCCTTATAAATCCACTATTTCAAATAAACC
Organism: Carposina sasakii; assembly: GCA_014607495.2. NCBI lineage: Eukaryota > Metazoa > Arthropoda > Insecta > Lepidoptera > Carposinidae > Carposina > Carposina sasakii. Next base: position 14,144,590 of record CP053156.1, read on the forward strand.
AAACAAAAGCACAAAACAAAACTGTCCAAATAACAAATGTTGCAAAATAAAACCGCATAGAATACAATTAATATCGTTGTATAAAGACTTTAGTGGCAGACATAGTCATTTAAAAGTTGATTACTTAATTGGAGCCTTTATTAAAACGTTGCCATAAAAATTATACAGTACAATTTGTATGATCCATGTTTTATTCAAGACGGATACCGGACGTTTTTCTTTAAACCTCATTGCATTATACAATGTTGATATTCATGATAATAGAAAAATAATCAGTTTCCTTATACGCTGGATTCTTATAAATAAACTTATTACTATGGTTTCAATTTAAAGGTCTTGTTATGTCATGATCAACTTAATATATTGTAGGGAAAGGGTTAAGAAATCAACATGATATAAACCACGTATATATAGTAGTAATTTCAGATGGTTATGATTCTCTTTGGTGATTTCACTTTTGTCGATTAACTATTTATTATTTATAAAATTATTAATAAAGAAATGGAAAAAATTCCTCACCCGGGTGGGAATCGAACCCACGACCTCTGCATTCCGCGTGTCAGCGCTCTAACCACTGACCCACCGGGTCAATTACTCGGATGACGAATTTATTATTTCATGGATTTGATCTAAAGTATTCATTATTTATTTTAAACATGAGGCCATAACATAACAGAGAGTAACTCAGGCAGGGCAGGTTCTACTAGGGATTTATAGATACATTTTAGGGTACTTATTGGGACCCTAAAACTTAGGTGATAAAATCTACCAAGTATGATTCTTAATTTACTGCATATGAAGTCTATATGGGAACCACGAGAAGCGTCCTGCAGTACAGGAACATAGCCGTGTATGTAGGTATATTACACCTACACTACTAAAGTATTCAGAAAACAATATTCAATACATTTAGTCTAAACTTAAAAAAATATTTATTATACATGGGTACATAAATAAATTTAGTTTTTAAAATGTCGTAAACAAATACTTAGAAATAATATTTTTTTGTTAACTTTCGTGATAATTTTAAATTTTAAAAGGTATAAAATATTGGGCGCCCATGAGCAATTAAAAATACTGGCTTAAAAAGTAAAGGCGGAAAATATGAAACAAAACATACCGTAGCCTCATATGATTATTTAAATACATAATCTCAGACATAGCGAAGACGGGTTATTTCATAATTAATAAGGTATACAGCGGTATTAGATAATAAGTTAACAGACATGCATGACAACGAAAACAACAAAAATGTAACTCATCAAGCAATATCTCTAGTTGCACGTAGAAAGATTAATATGGCAATAGAGCTAGCACAATTTGAGCAGCTACCGACCGCGGGCAGGATACAATATTTTACGTTGACAGACATAACACCATTTATACGAGCATTTATTCTTTGCCCCGTATTTTATTCGCTTTATGACAGACGGCGACAACCAAAACTCTAACGCGTACAAGAAAGAAACGAGCTAAACTAAACTCTGTGCCATTTGAATTAGGTGACTTGAAGAGTTTTGGAGCTGGCAAATGTAATGCTGTATCTACAGTAATAGTCGTGGATGCCGGTTGTATGTTTGTTAGCATTTTATTTCGGGGCGTTCTCGCGTCATAAAATAATGCCGTAATGCAGTGTTGTAAATCAATTTCCCTTTTGAACGATGACATTTAGAATGAAGGTCGGTAGTTCGAAATTAGTATATTAAACTTTTTCTTTATAACCGTGTGATTATTATCGTTTATATTATTAATGGTACAGGAAACATGATTGTGGACTCCCACATCGGGCATGAATTATTTATAGACATAAGATTTTGTAAAAAGATTAAGTTAGAGGCGGCATTGTTAATCTTCCGCGTTGTTGTAACTATGATCTAAGAACGATGTATCATCTCATCTGATTATAAATTACGATTCCATCGATGATATATCATCAACTAATCAGCTTTCTATCTTTGATGGCTTATGATTTTCTAAAACTGTTTTAAAATGAGAAACATAAATTAAATTTACATAAAAACACTTAAGGATATCCAAAGATATTACATAAAAGACAAGTACAAAGCGCATAACAACTAATAACAACATTTGAAGCTGTATATTATCTTTGTAACAGCATCATAACAGTTTTATAGTATGGCATAAAATTGAATATGAATTTATTCCGTCTCACGAGTGCAAATTGAATATAAATGCTGGAGGAGAGACTCGCGTTAAATAAAACAAAACATTAGACCCTACACACGACGGCGATAGTGTATTCACAGCTTTATTTATGTTGTTTGGATAGCTCGTGACCGAAAATATACCGATGTTTTCTGAACATTGACGTTTTTTTTTGGTTTTATATTTTATTATAGGTTATAGTAATTTGATTAAAAATTTTATTTGTTACTCAGGAGTGCCTATCCTATATTTAATAATTAATTAAATTAATAACAATCAAATTAATTTAAAAATTAATATAATTTAATTATATCGGAAAAGATACCTAATGAATTTTCTAATATTAATTACTAATCTCAATGTATAAACCTCCGAATATTCAATGCATCTTCTATACTGTCCTAGGTAATTTTTTCTTCATTTGTCAATCTACCACACATACTTAGATAATTATGTACATTCATATATATTACTCTACAGTATTGTAGTGTCACTTGAAATTGTATTTACTACGCCCAACACGAGTCTCAACCAACAACGCCATAAGACAATTTTTTATGCTTTTATAATATAGGGATTTCAGCCTTGTTTACAAATCCTATAAAGTTCAAGCCAAATGCCAAGATAAAGTGGTCAAGAGCGTAATGAGACATAGTAGCGTCTCGTCACTTGTTGCTGCCTGATTAAGTCCTTAAGCCTGTGACGAAGGTAGCTTGGAAATTTAGGAGGGCCTTTTGCTTATATCGTTTGTTTAGTACAAGTAGTAAAAATAATTTTATGTGCTATTTTTTTAGCTTATGTAAATTTTTTAATACTTTCTACAAAATTATGTAAGTTCTGAAATTGAATATATAATTTAAGGTCGTAGAAAAAAGTCTAAGAAAAGTCCAACAATTATATAGTTTAACTGATTAAACAGATTTTATAATTCTGTCTCTTTGTAATGAAACTTTTTCGCAAAAAGAAATGAAATAAAATTTGACATACCACTGCTAAATCTACTCCTAAAATAGAATGCATTCACATGCATAAGTTACGTAATGGTATTAGCTGTATAAGTAAAAAGTATAATAATTAAAACTTGAGATACTCTTCTATCACGGTACGGGTGTTCATAAATCTTCATTGCGTCCCGATGACACGCCGCGACACATCTCTCCGCTACCGTGCTTCCCAACTCAGCGCCAACTTCCAAAGAATCTTCAACGAGCGATCCCACATCGTAATCCACTCCAATAAGGTATTCATTCAGTTCACCAACTACGCCCGCTTCAACATAGGGCTTTGAACGCTGACTGGTTTCCACTTTATCGACAAACGCAAGTTTTGAGCCCTAAGAGAAAGCAGTAAGGTTTTCATTTAGAATATCAGTTCGATGTACAACTTTGTCCTTTTCGCTAGATTTGTGACTGTATGAAACAAAACGTCATTAGACAGCAACTGAAAATGGGGTATTATAAATCTTACAGATAGTGTGTTTAAAGTTGTTTTTGCTACTGGCGAAGAAGAGAGTGGCAATAACATTATCCCTCTGTGACAAGTAACGTCAGGTTGTCGATCATTATAATATATGTGCCGCGCTGTCAGCTGTCTTAACACATGAATGATTCACTCCATGATAAATTTTAGCTTATGATTACCTTTCAGACGTACGTCAATATGTCTGTTTATGTAATTACTACCTCTATATTTAAAGGCTTTCAGATCGTGTCGAAACCCCACGGAAGCTCGGCGCGCTCATTATTTTGACGTACGTTCGTCGGGTCTAAGTAATTCATATGATTTATTGCTATGCCTGTCGCGAATGATAAATCGGATATGTATAACGACGTTCGATATAAATTAAGAGAAATTCTAATGCAACTCGAATTAAATGCTATTTCGAAAATATTTTAATGGACTAGCACGACTTAGTAATCTAAAATTCTAAATTATGATAATATTTTAAAATAAAATAACATCTTCAAAGCTAGTAAAATTCTAAAAGCAGATTTAAATAGGGATCTTAATTTGTCTAAAGTATTTAATTGTCATGCTGTCTAGTATAGTATCTATTTCCATCAAAGCTTTAGATAAATCATATCGATTGTTCTCCATGACAACAGTAACTAACTTTGCGAAAATTGCAATTAATTTATATTAATCACAATGAACTCAACACGTACTATACCCTTTACATCTAACATCTCTTAAATCCCCAACAATTATTGCAGCATAAAATATAAATGAGGTAAGAATTTTTAATTAAGCCCACTCCACGCTAATTTCGCGCCTGCCTCAGCAAATCCTGCGTAATATGCGCCGTCATGATGTATTACACCACACAGTCGGAATAAATTTAACTAAATACATGACAAATTGTAACTAGAGTCCGGGGTTTTTTAGATTTCATAGAACCTAGACTAAATGTAGATGCAGATACTAAAATTGAGATTGGAGATACTAGATATTTGACTGAGGTGGTCAGCTAAGTCTTACTGATAATTTAATAACTTGATAGTAGATATAAAATTATTTATACTAAACTGAAATAATGTTCCTTTGAGATCATAAAAAACATAGGTAGCACTGGTTGTAAGAAAGTTTTGGTATTAAATTGTTTATGTTAATTCCAAGTATACCTTAGACACTTGTCTAATGACATAAATCTGTTCATAAATGACATATGCATGACTTGAATAGCGATAAAGCTACAACTATAAAGTCAAATAATTTTCTAAAAATAAAATATTTCCTCAAAATGACAGCTTATAAATGAAATCCATTCCTATCTGTGTTAGCATAATTATAAAATAAATATTAATAATATAAAGTTAGACATGTGGGATTCAATAAGACGTATACACGAGAAACAAGTTCTATTTACCGACAGCCGCTGCTTATTGGAACGGGTGCAAACGTCGATCAAGATGCGCGCGGCAGGCATACATCAAAGTCGAGTCTTATCTCTGGTAGACTCTTACACCGACGTGTAACAAAATATTGTGTGAGAGATTAACTATATTTATTTCAAAGGATTTTTATATAATCATTACTAATAGTTAGCGTAAACTTTTCCATCTTTTTCATTGTTTGGGACTTGCTACTAAAATGACTTGCATTATGACTATTAATATCAATAGGTTACATAGGTATTCATGAATCTGTAACTGAATATTATTGTTGTCAATACACAGGAGATATCATTTATGTTTATGTTCTCAAAACGAATAATTGTAAAAACAAAAAGGATTTTCCAACACTATCGGTGTAATAAGTTACTTTGCAAGCAGAAGCTCCGTCGGAATCCGCACAGTCGCTCGAGCATTGTCTGTGTCGTGACTACACAACAGATGAATAAATCTAAATGTGACCTCAAAATCAGATTTTGCGGTTGACTACCTACTACTGAGGTAAATAAAATGCTAAAGAACAGTTTCATGTCTGTCATCGCTAAATCGTAATAACAATGTATCAAATCCGTAGTAAAAAGCAAGCAAATAAACGATCTATAGTTAAGAGTTCGAGATGAAGTAATTTAATTGGCTGTGACGATTTATTTGGTGTAACTGGTACCCGTGATATAACCAGAAGCATTGATGAGGAATGCGATACAGCAAGCATTGCAGAGTTGCTCAGATCATCAGAGCCGAGAGACGTAACGTCTGACTTAGACTAATCTAGAGATTACCTATCAGCAGAAATGCTTGTGTAATGTTTAGCATAATTAATAGTCTACATTTAAATGAAACGACTATGTATTTATAAAAAACGATAAATATATTTGTGACTAAACATGGGTTTTGTTTATGTGTTTTTTTTGACGGCACAGACAATTAAAAATTCGAAAAATAAAAGAATAAAATGCAACACAACAAACGTATCCTATTACTAAGGGTGTTATTGATCAATAAGGCAATACAAGGTTAAGGAATCCAACAAATCAATGTAACAAATGCACCGATCAATGTACAAATGAGGCCAATATAAAACGCTATCCCAATTATTTGGTACAATTCATTAGAGACCCTCTACGCTTTCAGATTGCCGCGATCAGTCAGATCGGTCGCGACAGATGGGGAACCGTCCGCGTCGAGTGCCAGGAAGAAATGGGCTCACTAAATCAAGCGACTGCCGACAATCCCGAACAGTCGCTGTCGATACATCAAGTGTAATGTCTCGGATACCGCATCCAGATAATCGAATGTGAGCATCCACTCGTTACGCCAGGAATAAGATGAGGTTCGCGACCGTGTACTTGGAAAACAGCGTATGATCCGCTCGATTTATATGTGACTTTGATCTGTAGAAACTAATAACGGTACTCATTATAGAATTTGACAAAATCGCTCATGCGCTTCTTTTTTTAAATTTAGCAGCAGTTATTAATTATGTATATAGAGTTCGTTTTTGTTTGATGAAAGGAAATATTGTCGTCGGTTGGTTTGTGGTTATAGATATATGCAGTTTGCCGCGGACAGGAATATATCGAGTGGTTGCCTCTGTTCGGCTTTATTTATACATAACATCTGTTTGAAGTGAATCTACCGGCGCGGCCGAGAAGCACATTACCGGAGATTTATTCCGCGTCTTAATTGTGAATCGATGGGTTAATGAAGATAAAACCCGCGGCTGTGTTGTAAATTAGCTTTCGTGTCGACTCGTGGCTCCGATAAAGGCCTTCTTTATTGCTTTGTTTGTTTTCTCTGACCATACTTCAAAGGGAGAGATAAACTTTAGTTTTATGCGAATGTATTTATTGTCTTAAAATATAAAGTTAGTTTGAGATGCAGATAAATGGTAAAGTGATATAGTGAGTTGGGATAATGGCGTAAAAGAAACTGTAATTAAGACTGATAATGTTGTAATCAAACTGGGACTGGAAACAAAGGGAAGTAAGATAAATTGGCATCGCGGTCATGTTCGAAAGATTGACAGGAGCGGGGCTATTTCCTCGACACTTCCAGCAAATACTAAGCCAGAATATTTCAATGTTGTTCAGCACAAATTCGGCAGTGTGTATAAAGATGGAGTGAGTGGTTTGCTACTCTGTAATGAATAAGAGGAGGGTTCGCCGGGACACGGGTTAACCCTCGCGGTCACACACTCACATCTAATGGCCGTGATTCGACAAGTACAAATGGGCTCCGTGACAAATGGCTTGCGGACGGCCCCATGTCACGTGGCGTGTCGCAAGTTCAATCTACAAACGTGTTATAAAACTCTAGAGAGTATACTGAATTATCTGATAACAATTTGATTACGTAACCTAATTATTTTATCTTTGCCGCTTTGCAAACTGGTGCGGAAAAATCTACTAGACACGCCAACCAGTTCCGCAGAGCGCGCTCGTCTTTTAGCCTTAGGCGAGTGGGAATCGGGTTTATGGCTGCAGGCACTGCCGTCGGCCAGTGTCGGCACCCTTCTATACTGGGTGTAAAAAGACAACTTTGTTCTTTTAATACCTCGTATTCTTTGTAACATCACGATAATTTTTTTCTATGTAAGCACTCCTGGGGAACCACGGGTTTCCAAAATATTGAGGTCCAAAGTTACATGAATATCAGCATTTTTTAAAAATAAATCCATCTGGAAATAGTTAACAAACATTTCTTTTAAAGACACTATAATAATATTTAAAAATGTTAGTTTTGTAGGTAATTAATTTGTCAGTTAATACACTGCTTGCAATAAAAAGAGAACTTTTTTCAAAAAATATTTTTTCGTTTCCCAGGGTTGGTTCCATAGAAAAAAATGATCGTTATGTTACAAAGAATACGAGGTATTAAAATAACAACGTTGTCCTTATACACCCTGTATAGAACAACATTCCGCATTACAGCCTGCTTCCGTTTAGGCACACCCTACAACATCCCCCACAGATGTCGGTATGGCGATGCTGTCGACCCACTCGGACACTATTGTACCAAGAGCGCGGGCCGCATACCTCGGCATTCGACCCTAAAAGACATCATCCGCCGGGCTCTTTCCACCGCCGGGGCACCAACTGTCTTAGAACCCCTAAGTTTGGTGCGCGACGATGGAAAGAGACCTGACGGCATGACCCTTGTGCCTTGGAGGATGGGACGATGCTTGGTATGGGACGCAACCTGCGTCGATACCCTTGCGACGTCTCACCTCCCAGGCAAAAGCATCAGAACCGGTTCAGCGGCGGCCTCAGCAGAAAACCTCAAGCGGCGCAAGTATGCAAACCTAAGCGGGGACTACATATTTGAGCCGTTTGAGGTTGAAACCATGGGGCCATGGGGTCCGGGTGCGCATGCCCTCTTCAGAGGCATATCTAAAAGATTGGTCGAAGCATCCCATGACCGGAGGGCTGGTGCCTATTTTGGCCAATGCGTAAGCCTCGCTATATAGCGGGGCAACGCGGCCAGCCTTTTGGGCACGCTGCCATCGGTGGAGGATTTGCAGGCCGTCTTCTATTTGTAAATATTTGGAGTTAATAGGCAGTTAATATTTAATTTTAATTTTAGGTTCTATTATTGTTATGATAATTAAAATATATTAATACGTATTTTCGGTCACCAACCCGCCTGCCCAGCGTGGTGACTATGGGCAAAACCCCCTGTGGCAGTAGCCTTGTGGCGTGCCCTGGGGGAGGCCTACGTCCAGCAGTGGACTGCAATAGGCTGAAGCAGAAGAAGAAGAAGAATACGTATTTAATTAATTATCAATTTTAAAAGTTACAGTATGTCGACCGTAACATCACTCTCTTAAAGTAACTTCGGAAACTTTGAGCCCCATTATTTCTTTTTGTGGGTAGAGAATTATTTTTGCTAGTAAAGTCTATTTAGATATGTACTCGTAAATAGACAATACGGAGAAACGCGAAACCGTCGATCGCTTTCTCAGCATATTTTCATACTGACCAAAAGTAACCTAGGCTGAGAATGAACACAAACAGCTTAAGGAAATAGGGAATATTTCCCGGACTTTCCTTAGTTCATGCGGCGAGGTCCCGAGTTTCCGACCTCGGTCATGAGGTGTTTGATTTATAGCTTATAGCCTCTACATTCGAATGCTATTGCCGAGTCTTGTCAAACGCTTAATACAATATTATTCGCCGGCCATTTGATTGACGATGTAGGGAAGACATTTTCGCTTACGTTATTGGTTTTGTGAAATATGATCGTCATTCTGCGGACCTTTTTTTGGGAAATTGTGCTTTTGCTTTGAATAATATGGCGAGGTTTTGTTGCAAATTGTAGTGAGAGTGTCTTGGAGTTTTTGAAATATTATTTCGATTTTAAAAGGCTCCTTTATTTTTTAACGAAATTTATATCACGAAGTATTTCCTCAAAATGACGTTTAGAAGTACTAGTCAAAGGAATCTCCAGACATACAAATGCTTCCACTTTTATCAAGCAAGTAGATAGCTAGTAACAATGACATTAATCTTTATATCATTATTACTCATTTTATTTTTATTATGTAGTAATAAACATCACATGACAAACTTCGCATTATCAAATAGAATTGAAATATCATAGTCACCAAACCAAATGTACATGACATACTGCATAATATGGGATGGTGCGACAACTTGCAATAACAACATTGCAAATGGTGTTCACTCACTTATAATACCTACCTATTTAGAATGACTCAGTAACATTTACCATTGGTTTTTATACCAAGAGCAATGTCATATTTGTCCAATACCACCACCATTACTACCACGTGGGACATAATAGGCGGACTGGTGAAAACTGGGTTTGTAAGTTGCACACTTCTGCTCAACCTTTTTGGGGGATAATGAGCATGACTATGTATTATATCATGTTCGCTCACCATTGGACCTCCACTGACCCTCAAATCTGAAAACTTAATATTGGGATTAAAGGAAATTACAGTCACAATTAGAAACCGTGTGGTATGGTGTGCACATACATACATACATGCAATATGCAGTTTTCAAGTTCCGAATAGCCTAATAAAAACCCAATACTAACACCATAACATTACCTTTGCCAAAGCCCCAAAGCACATATAAAATACCACTGGCTACAACTAACAAACGTCTCACCGGCAATAACAAGCTTGCAGCACATCCAAAGCCCATTAAACCATAGATTATAAATCAGCAGAGACACAGACCGGCCATCCGTCTTGTAATGAAGAAAAGTGCGCCCCCTGGATGGTTTATCGTCGATCTCTGTAATTAAAACGTTACCCGGAGGAAACGCACGGCAATAACTATAAATCTGTACGTCGGCTCGGCTTTTAAGAGACTAGCCACACTACACCGATGTAATTTGGCGGTAATTTGGTACGATGTCAAATGCTTGGTTTGTGGGTGGAATTTGATGTATGAGGCGCTCCTTGCCTTGGGTTTTTGGGGGCTGTAGTTTGATTAATCCTTTATTATGTTGTTTCTAGTATAGTCTGATAGTTGTTTCTAGTAAAGTATAATAATCTGTGGTTATTGGAGTTATTTTATATAAGTATCTCAAATTTGGAATCATCATCATCATCAGCCTATTGCAGTTCACTGCTGGACGTAGGCCTCCCCCAGGGCATGCCACAGGACTGCCATGGGGGGTATTTACCAATAATCACCACGCTGGGCAGGCGGGTTGGTGACCGCAGTTTGTATTTTGGACTATGTTGTCAACACGGGAGGCGCTGCTGCCCACCTCCCGGAAACCCTTAATCGCCTCGTACGATACCCACGGGAAAACATGGGGTGGTACGAATTCTACTCTGCCGGCACCACGCGGCCTATTTTGGAATATACATGATTTATTCCAATCATCTCCTATTGAATGTCATCTTTCAACTTTATAACCCATAGTGAGTTATGCCAATTTTATTATTTAGGTGTAACATATCAATGGGAAATAAGATGTCCTTACAGATAATATTATAATAATCTGTAAATTGTAAACTTGCGAAAGACAATCGATTAGGAATATCACTAGCATTAGGACTAGCATCTTCCGATTAATGTAATATACAACTAATTAGTTTCTTGAAAATGCGTGTAAAACTCGTGAGTCGTATTACACGAATGTAAGTAAATATAATTATAGGTATACGAGTACGTATATATATTACATTTACTTACATTTGTGTAATATGACTCACAAGTTTTTACTATCTTCTTTAAATCAAGAGTTAAATAGTGTAAACAGACCTTGTAGTCGTGGTAACTGCTTGATGCTGAACTATGGCTTGATTAGAGCAGTACGTGATTATCGTCGTATTCTTTATGATATTTACAGAACGTTACTGTAAATAAACTCTTTCCTAACATAACTGAATAACAATTTATCACATCTTAGGCAAGTACATGGCAAATACACAGAATAACTGTATATAACTGATTTTTGGCTTGTGCTGATGCGGTGCACATAAGCTGCATCTTCTTCCATGCATGCCGTAGAGTCGACTGAGGAACTCGGGCGTTCTCTCAAGTGATGAGCTATCAACTTCTTTTTCTTTACATCTGTCCCCGCCATACCTACCTACTAAACGTGACTGTGGTGATATTCATCCTGCTGTTCGGGCAATCCCATTTTGGGTAAGTGTGTAGTATGTTTTCGCTTTTGGTTATTCAATAACTGGATAAACTCAAATCTCTTAACTTTGGCCAATTCCAGCCCGATTTCACGTAATACTATAGTAAAGTTTCAATCTATAATTTAACTTAATCCACTACCACAGCACAATTAATTGCTCTAGTAATTTATCTTCAGACAGAGCTCGTACGTCACGCTGTGTCAGCGCTCGGCGGTAACTTGTCTGGCTGTCGATATACCTGTCTAGTACGGGAGCCTGTATTATTTATTGGACGTGCCTGTAAGTGGTTTCGTGAGGAATTGAGAACTGTTTAGGAGTAACAACCTGCAACTGTGCTAAAACCAGCTTGCTTTATCTCTAGCTCCTGAATCTCTAACGGTTTATTTGTTTATTATGCTTTTTTTTCAACGATATTAGTTTTTCTGATCATCGGAAAACCAGGAGTAGTTCACGTAGCGAGAAGCCTTATATATATTATTTTATACTATAGTAAATAATCCTTTTTTTTCCAAAAATCCGCAAAAATGAGCATTTTGTACAAAGGTATCTTTTTAATATTTACAATGAAAATAACATTTTATTTATGTGGAATATATGTATGTTAAGATTTAAAGAGCGTGTCTTCTTGTCCCTACAATGATCACGAAAAATCTAAAAAATATGCCGCATGAAATTCTTAAAAAGACTTTTTAATAATGAAAAAGGTACTCGTAGTTGGATTAACACAATGCTACTAATAATGCGAAGCTAAAAACCTACATATTAAAAACATCTTAATGAACACAACTCTACAATATCTAAAAGGCAAGCGTACATTTTATTATGATAGCAATTAATTGGCTTTAGAATAAGCAATAAAACTTGTATAATCAGCAATCGGTATACCTTCGGCGATTGAATGTGTTGGCTCATTTATTACCGGCCGTTTATCTCGAGATATGAAGACTTTGCCGTACTGTCGGGCTATTTCGGAATTAATGCGTGAAGCTACCACAGTGTAGTTTACCAATAGCATAATATACTATGATTTTATATTTGAGTTGTACTATCCTCACTATCTCATGTTAAGAATTTTCAACATGATCCAAAGGCGTTGGATTAAATTCCTTTTGTGGCTAATAATTTTAAATTCGTAAGTTAAGTAAACAATAATCACAACTTTGGTGGAAAATTACCATTATGTATAATTATACTTGACCAACATAATATAAGTTCTATAGATACATAGCTTCTTTGTAATTGAAATGGAATATTAAGATTTATGGTCTGAATATACCTACACATTTTTATAAAATACCTATTCGATTTTATTTTTATTTTAACAACTTACGTCAGCACAAAACTACTGGATATTTAAAATGGCTTAAGTCTCTTCTAGAAGGCGATAGTACGACAGTGCCTCTTTGTTTCGCCCAACTTGGCGGGGGCACGTGCTTGCAGATATTACAGAATCGATTACATTCCTAACTTGAACCACTACACCTAGGTTCCTCTGTGATAGTAGGCGTAAATCCTTCCATTAATTTATCGACTGTTTCATACGTCATTTCTATACAAATATTATTATGTGATTATGTACTTTATGGCATACAATTTGGGTTTACCCATGACAAACGATATAATTATGAATGTTGGTATTTCACAAGAATCGATGTTTCAATCATAAACTTATTTATGGTTTGATAAAGAATTACGTGATTATTTATTTTTAGAAATTATTTACATTTACATTATAATATTAAGACAAAGTAAGGTATATCATGTCAATCAATCTTACGTCATTATAGCTTTCTAAATCTAAATAAAAGTTTGGAATTTGGTTTCAGAAAGGGTCAAAACAAAACACAATAAACCTTGAAGTAAATGTTAAAATATGAGCTTTGGGTCACTACGAGTATAATCAGCACATTCAAACTAATTCAAAGTTGCTTTGTGATACTATTTTACAGGATGTAGTAATTGAGGCTCAAATTCACTACATGCATTTAATTTGACGGCCGACTGGTCTAGTAGGTAGTGACCCTGCCTGCGACGCCATAGGTCCTGGGTTCGAATCCCGGTAGGTGCAAACATTGATATGATGAATATCAATGTTTGTTTCCGAGTCATGGATGTTTCTATACTTATCTATGTATTTATATACCGTTGCTTAGTACCCACGACACAAGACCTTAGGGATCTTACTGTGGGACTAGGTTAATGTGTTGTGCAGTGTCTGAAGATTAATTTATCTTATTATTTATTAATTATAGGTGGATTTTTAAACATAAAGTAAATCACCTATTAAAAACTATTTGGTGACACGCATTCTAGGGTTAGGGTATCTTGTAAACGTGACCGAAAGCCGTGCGAAAAGGTTAATTACAACGCAATCCTGATTAACAGCATTAACTACAAAGAGAATTAGTTAACAAACCCAACCATTTAACTAACAGTTGCACAACACTAAGATCGGCTTAATCTTCGGTTCTTTGTCTCTACTTCCTCCAAGGATGCGGTTAAGATGAAGTGATTACGTCATTTTGTGTCGCTTTATACTTTACTGGTTGGTGATAGAGTTAGGATTCGTTCGCACGAGCTTTGCAGCTAAAGTGCTATGCACATGGTTAAAATCTGTGATTTTCTATAGTTACTTACTTGTTTATTCCTTTTTATTACAGTTGCAACTTAAGATTTTTTATATGCCTTCTTTAATAACGACGTTCTATCGTTATGTTCTTAACCGAAGTTTTATGCCAATGCAAATAGACGCAATAAAATGTCGCCGATGATGTGCTGGTCATCATGTTATAATGGAAGAGAGAGGCTACTTTTATGCAGACCATCTCGTATGCATTTACATCGTCCCTCCCTTTATACCTATATATACGAACCTATGGGCGCGTGGTGCCGGCAGAGTAGAGTTTGTACCACCCCTGCCTGCCCGTGGGTATCGTACGAGGCGATTAAGGATTTCCGGGAGGTGGGCAGCAGCGCCTCCCGTACTGACAACATAGTCTGAAAATCACACTGCGGTCACCAACCCGCCTGCCCATCGTGGTGACTATGGGCAAAAACCCCCTGTGGCAGTAGCCTTGTGGCGTGCCCTGGGGGAGGCCTACGTCCGGCAGTGGACTGCAATAGGCTGATGACGATACAAACCTATATAGACGAATTTATGTTTTAAAATTAACTCTGTATATATTCAAATGGTTGTCTTCCACTAATAGAGTGATCAAAATTGTAGTATCTCGAAGAAGTTTAGCACATTTTATAAACGTATAAATAATCGTATACGTAGTCTACTAAACGGAAATCGCAAAGTATTCGAGCTTCGGGCAGTTATCGTTAGTGGGCCAGGCCTCAAACGACCCATGTGAACAGATTGGCACACGGTAAAGGTGCCAGCTCATTAGAGCGTTGTGGTCGCGATGCTATCTCAAACAAATGCGGTACTAATGGCACAACTGTGGGCTTTGCTTAAACTTGTCAGATGTAAACGATAGTGCAAGGCGGTGATGTCGTGATTGTAAATGTAGTTAAAACGAAACAAATGAATATAGGCGTTTGTATTTCATTTTCACTCTTTCAATTACTTAGCTGGAAGAAATATCTATTAAAGTTAATCTCGCCTGTATATTGTCGTCTATTTTTGATATAGAATAGAGTGAATTATGGAAGTTAGAGAAAATCTCGTCTATACACTGTCGTTTATTTTTTATTATTTATTATTATTTAGAGAATTATGGAGTATTATCTATTACGGGATATTCATTACAGTCAAAGCTGGCTTTTACTGAATTCTGAAGACTCTATTTTACTGAATTTCAGATTATTCTAAATCATAGAAGTCTAGATGTAAAAATACTCTAGTATTTGATGAAAGCTTCTATACATATGCACAAAAACATGATACCTACCGCAGCTAACATTAAAAAAATACAGTTTTATAGTTTATTTATAGGATGAGGCTCCCCATTTTACATGTATGTCTTTGATATATATTATTTTCTGAATGAAAAATATGTACATAATAAAATAAAACTTATGTAGCAGAACAAAGTGGCAACGAAAACTGTGATATTGATATTCGTAGCAACACCCCTTGCTACCAATGACTTTACATCCTTTTCAAAATATCTGAATACTTGATACACGCACGACCCTATTTACGAGATATAACAAACCTCATACATATTTTTACATGACATCAAGGCTTCTCATATTCACATATTTGAAATACCTATCATCACAATCTCCGCAACAGAGATGTTGTTCTTCCACATACAATGATGTAAGTGGATAACGTGCATCTCAAAATATCGTGGAGAATATTTAGACGTTTCGATTGGTGTAGTTGGTAGTGGCCCTGCTTGCGACGCCATAGGTCCTGGGTTCGAATCCCGGTAGGTGCAAACATTGATGTGATGAATATTGATGTTTGTTTCCGAGTCATGGATGTTTCTATACTTATCTATGTATTTATATACCGTTGCCTAGTACCCACGACACAAGACCTTAGGGATCTTAGTGTGGGATTAGGTCAATGTGTTGTGAAGTGTGTGAATGTGTGTGTGCAAATGTGTGTGTGTGTGTATTACATAATTCATTTCAAAACCGTAACTTATTAATAAAGATATAAAAGTTATAAAACAATTGTTACCCACAGAACATTTTATTTGCTTTATTTATGAATAAATATAAAATTAAATATAATAATTAATAAGTATAAATACAACGCAATATGAAGCAAAGCATAATATTCAATCAGCAAATAACACAAAATTTTGATATTTCGGTAGCTAGGCACAAACAGGAACCTATTTGCTTGTATAGCAACTTCTGCAACTTATAAAGAGATTACAGGTAAGCTGCACAAAATGTACTTTATTTACCTACATAGAGATTAAGGTATTACCGTCATTAATGTATACCTGTATAGTGATTCCTACCTCGTACCCGCCACAGGATCTAAGTACATATAGTAGTAAACTAGGTACATAAATTATTTTGCCTGTTCCGCCGAGTGTAAGCAACTCGCAGGGTATTTATCACGTGTGTCATGGACTTAGAGGACAGGGGATAGCGGGACTTTACGCTCGTATTAATAGTGATAACTTTCCCTTGAGGGCTCTAAAGTGGGTGATGATTATACTTTAAAATTATACTTGGCATGGTTGAGTGGGATCTCAGTGAAAATTTTTCCTTTACAGAAACTCGGGTGAGTGATTTGATGTGATGTGAGCTTTCTTTGTCATATGAAACTTTTTTTGTTAAGTGTGTCTTATACACATAATCATCATCATCTTCAGCCTATTGCAGTCCACTGCTAGAGGTAGACCTCCCCCAGGGCACGCCACAAGGCTACTGCCACAGGGGGGTTTTGCCCATAGTTACCAGCACATTACAAACGCGTACAAAATAAAAAAAACTCTTTCAACTTGCACCACAACATCAGAAGGAAATATAGTAGTGAGTGCCGACAGCCATTTTGTATAAACCAAGGGGATGTTTTAAAATATTACGCGACGTAAGGGAATGCGTTTTTTACGCGTAACTACGGGGGTGGGTTTATTTAGAAAAAGGATAACTTCAATGAACCGGGGGTGACTTTTATTGCTGTCGTATTTTATGAAAACCGTGTTAGTTTCATGTTCCGGGAAAAGTTATTTGAGTGCTGAGTTTGCTTGTAAACGTATCGTGAAATAAACATGTCACACTGTCATGTCATGTGAGATATGTACTATGAAATTTTGTTAATATATTTAATAAAAAATACTGGATATATCCCACCTAATATTTTAAATGCGAAAGTAAGTTTGTGTGGTAACCTTTCCACGCTTTTTTACTTAACCAATGTTCGTGAAATTTTGCATGGATACTATAGGTTGGGAGTACGGAGAAGGATATACGCTACATTCGCTAGTTCACGCTGACGATGTCCCGGACATCTAGTTTTCCGTTTCTTTTATAATATAAACATATTTACAATAGAAAAATAGTCGGCTGCATTAAGTATACATCCAAAACGAGCTAAATATATCCCCAATCTTTTCGCATAAATAAGATAAAGTCCAGCTCACGCTTACAATTTTCCCCTCAATAAGCATACCTAATACACATGATGTATCGTCACCTTGGACCTGTGACCTCTCGGCGGGGCATAAATCAGGAGGGAATCACTTGCTGAGATAAGACGCAGAGTCGGCGGGCGGGGCTAGGTTGTGACGCGGTACATAAATTGTGGATATCTTTAAATATATTCGTAGGTAATGCGAATGTTACGAGCGGCCGTCCGTGACAGTCTCCGCGACAACTATATTGCCTATGTGTACTTTAATATAGACCTATTATAAACTGAAAACTCGTAATTGCCAAGCTCCATTATAATCAGTTCCCTAGTTTTTTTAAGTGAAAGACTGCACATAACCGGGATCGGCCCACCACTCATTCCTGCCTCTGCAACTCCTGTGAGCCAGGATCAACAGAGGCGACCAGAAAAATTCAATCAAAGCATAGAAAATTACGGGGACCTAACAATCTACTAAAAAGCATTAAAACTAATAGAAAAACAGAATGTGAAGTATGAAGGTACGCTTAATATTGACTGACAAAATTATTTCTATTGAAACATATGGCTACCTATAAGTTACGTCAAAGACATTAATTCTCACGAACTTTCATATTTATTATGTTTCTTACACTTCCATGCAAAAACTTGTGAATTTTGATTAAACTTGACCGTTTTGTAGTTTACATAATAAACATTTACATGCATCTTAATTATACATTGCAATGTAATTAATTGTTATAATTTAAACAACATAATTTATGTTTCCCTGAGCCTATCTATATATTTAACTTAATTTAACATTTTCATTCTCCATCAGATATTCGAACTTCAAAATATCATAATTAATGTGGAATTCCTCAGTTTCTGAACCGCAATATCTCGTATCTCTGAGTTATTTCGCCGGTATGAAATATGTGGCAATTTCTTTGAATAATACATGGCCCATATTTCAGCCGTAGCGGTGCTACGGGTCCGTAACGGACTACGGCCTACGTTCGTAGTATCCGATGCATAGATAGAACTTTATTTTATATTTTGTTTGTATATGATTTATATTGAAAGTTGTTTTGTGGGGAAAATTTTACTTTTCACGAAAACTAGATATTATGTTGATTTTTCTTGCGTTTAAATGTAAAAACTTTATAGGTATTTTAAGCCGTAAAATAGATACCTCAAAAATACTCATGGTAATTTTAGAAAATAAAAACTTTCTTAGAACCCAATATGCGAGTAAAACTTGTTTCGTATTCTAAAATACAAAATAACCTTAAAGAAACCAGTAATAGTTTAAAACTAGTTTTACATTAAAAAACCTATTAACATTCAACAGCTTAAAAAACTTGACATAACAAATAATCTGCAACTTAGCACGGGTAGGTGAGCTTAACAATAGATATCGATAGTAAGGGGAGATACGACAGGAAAGAATACATACGACATTATTCATCTATTCTGGGAACATTGTAAGAAGCTTAAAGTACTTGAATGCTGTTATCATGGGTCGATAGTTACGAGTAGATGGTTCGGGTATTAGCATAAATTATATTATTTATAAGCCATTCAAAATATCTTTTTTTAGACTCTCGGATCATGTTTTTTCTTTTTCTGTTTTGACAGATATGTAAATTCTTATATAAACGTACATCGCGTTGCAGTTTTTATATGAAGCTACTAAGGTATAAAATTATTAATAAAGAAATGGAAAAAATTCCTCACCCGGGTGGGAATCGAACCCACTACCTCTGCATTCCGTGCCAGGTATACTAAGGTATATCTAGAATTATGGTATAAGTTTAGCTCAATCGACTCTACAGGGTGTAACAAAAAGGGTATGTTAAGCGAAAAGCTATGTAAATAGCCCACTATAGAGAACCTATCTGATATGTATAAAGAATTCCTAAACAACTCAGGAATGTTCATACAATTATTTTGAAAAATTAACATGTAATTTCGAGTCTCCAATTTCGGAAATAGGTTCTGTATAGTGGGCTATTTACATAGTATTTTTGCTTAGCATACCCTTTTTGTTACACCCTGTATAATATAATGTTGTTAATGTAGAAGAATATAATAAAGAAAATCTAATAAAAACAATGTTAATATATTTGTTATAACATAATTAATAATCGTCGGGCTTATGAATATAATTAATCTTAAAATAACGTTATTAATCTATTAGAGCTGGAAATATTTTAAATAACATCATAGACATACCATAAAACTAAATTAAATCATCAGTTTATAAATAATACGAAGTCATAATAATAAATTACAGAAACTTTAATACGAACTTTGATCGGGCATAAAGGCCGTAACTCACAAATCACACAAAAACCATGACACTTTCACACTAATCAAAATTAAATACAACATACCTCACAAACACCGAAATCAATTGGCTATCATCCGACTATTATAAATGAGTCGAACAAAAAACCCATCACCTGCCGTTTTTTTCATCTATTCAACATGTGCCAGTATGCCAAATGACAAAAAGATGCCAATGGCATGGCGATTTATCAAATAGGACTTGGCCTTTTAAGACAGATAATATATTGGGACATTAGAGCATAATAGACGATCCAGTGAGTCGTTTATCATGTTTTTGCCTGACAAACTTTTCGGTAACAGTCACTTACGACTTTGTTGTTCGGAGAAAAGGCTCAATATTGTAGCTGCGGCGTTCTGGCTGATAGGTAAGCGTACCTATAAAAGGAAACGTGTGGATAAATTATTGTGTTCTCAAAACGCTTTTAGTTATTGTTGGTTGTGTCGAAAAGAATTAACAAGGCGTCGGGAAACCTTCCAACATGACATCTTTCGCAGATGGTATTTATTTGATTGTGATTTCCTTAACCATTTATCCACTAGCTGTATTGGAGGTATATAAAAATATCTAATTCTTAGTACTGTCTATTGCAGCCTTGCAGATTGTGTGAGAAATAGTGGCAACTTGCTCAAATACTCCTTGTATTCGTATACATACATAAATTTAGTCACGCCCATTATTCCCCAAGGAGGTTGGGCAGAAGTGTGCAATTACCAACGCTCTTTTCACCTTTGTATTCTGATATACAGAAAAAAAATTGGCACGTTAACATACTTTGATTTCAGTCGTAAAGTCCTCTCACATAGTTGCTGAAGCTATATTTATAACTCTTATATGGATTCATTTATTTTCATTACCTCCATAAAGAGTAGGACATCGTAATCGCAAAAGACATGATTTTCTAGAAAGCACGTAAGTACGGTAGCGTGTAAACAGCTGCTATCTGGCTGACAGTGAGCGATCACTGCTATGTGCTGGTTAGCAGCATGTTAGATCAATCGAGCTCACTGCTGTATGGTGATAACTAGTTTATAAAATATATGCAACATAATACAGATATATAGGTATCTGTAGGACAGTTTGCGAACCTTTAGCTAGCATGGTATATAAAATATATACGATACAAATAAGTATTTATACCCTTCTCACAGAAGGAAACCTGAAGTCTTCTTGTATCGAAGAATAAGAGGAAAATGGCACTTCCGTTGCGTGCGCTGCGTGGAATCAAAAAATATGTATGAAAGAATAAAATGCAAATGGATATAAATCTGTCCCTGCTATACTTAACGGGGCTGTGTCTTATCTTTTATGATCGTGCACTTCAGATCGGGAACATATCCGGTTCTATGTGAATGTATGACATATATATTTATAATTTTTATATATTACACAATAAAGTATGCCTACCAATGCCTAAGCTAATCTAAGAGTTCACTACCACCGGTCTCATCCCAAGTAAAGGTGGTCGTAAGTTTGAGTTATAGCCGCGAGAGTCTCGCTTACAGCGCCGCGAGACTCTCGGTAATGAATATGGCCGCTGTATATTTCAATTTGCCGGGAAATGTACGAGTATGGCGGTTTTTTCTCGTTAATGGCCTTGTTTGGCGCAACTTAATTGGCCTGCTTTGAGGTGAGATATGTATGTCAATTGGGTTTTGTACCTTATTGTTTATTAACAGCTTTGCGTTACTATAGGGGCCGATTTTTCCAAAGGTCAGATAGCCTATCTGAAGGTTAAAGTTGATGCTCTTTCTTGATAAACTTTTAGGGAAAAACAGCATCGAATTTTTGCTTCAGATAGGCTATTTAATCACCGGCCCTAAAAGTAGGTATACATAGGTGCCAGAATCATATTTAGGAGTTTTCTTATACTCTGTCTGGCGTAGCATTACACGGCAGTGCCAGTGTGATATACCTTTGTAATTTGATACATACATATACAAATATACAAAAAAATGACGCCTCTATCCCGGAGAGGTAAGCAGAGATCACGGATCTCCAATTACTACTTTCCTTACACACCTCTTTCGCTTCATCTACTTTCATATTCTTTATGCACTTAATGTAATTAAAATATGTTTCCATACCGTCTCTTTATTGCAACAATGTTTTTTTTTATCTCAATAAAACTCCCAACATGTGCTGGCAAAAAATACGTCCATATCTTCGCATCTTTGACATAAATTCACCAATAAATGTGACAGCGCTTAGCTACACCCGAAAAAGATTACGAGCAGAGCAACAAAGCTAATTTACTGACACCATTTAGCGGCGACACAGGCCTCGTGATATACTGTCTGTATCTACGAAGCAAGAACATAGAGGAGGTCTAACAACATTGCTTAGCGTCACATTTGCGTGAGCGATAGGCACAAAGATATACTGTTGTTAAAAGCAACAGCAAACAGTATTAAGCTTAGGTTTCCTTGAATAGCGGCACCGTAAAGACAGCATTTTTTAAGTTATATGACGGTACTATAGGTACTATTCGAGGAAACCGAGGTTCAGGGGATGGTTCAAAGCGTTCTCGATGTTAAAGGTCGCGGATTTGCATAGACTATCGCATCTCTTTATGTTCTTCGTCAATAGCTGTTTCATTACGCCTGTACGTGTCGTAACCGAGTCGTAACTCAAAATTATGGGCGTTTTACGAGTTTCGGCGACGTCACCCGCGGGGATGTGTTAGGGCTCGTTTAGACCACAAAGGTAATGGCAAACCTCAGGCTAAGGTATGCCCTGATAGTTTTTATGAACGGTCCAACTATTGATTCTATAATTACAGACCATGTTAAATGAAGGGTATATTGTGAGTAAGAAGAGGCCATTATTTTTATAATTTCCATCTATCATAGCACCCTAGAAAATAAAGTTGGAGAAAGGAGTGAATATGTTATATTTAAATAATTTATCATAGATTAAAAAATATATAAATAATAGAGTCAATCAATGTCTTCTAGTGTTTTTTTAATTAATTTTAGCTATGCATATTTTTTACTTCTTATTAGTATTAGGATTCCAAGGCAAAGAATCACAGCAATAGACTTACTTATTACTTATTTATATATAGGTACTATTAATAATATTTTCAAAATATCACGATTATCAATTACTCACGATCACACGATTTTTCTTAAGAAGATAGACATAGGTAGTACTGTCAAATTGAAAAATGAGACTATTTCCCAAAGGTGTATTTTATTTTAGTAGAAAATAAATTCGATCGCACACAAATCCACCATATCGGATCCCCCAGAATCGCCAACAAAAGAAACGCGTACATCATCACCGCACAAAAAAGCTAAACACACCACGAGACTGCTTATTTATTTATGAGCCCAATTCATACTCGAAGCCCTCTTTACAATGAGCGTAGTTATTGAGCGATCGATATCAGCTCATTTCGTTGGGTTTCACACTGAGCTAGCACAATGTGAATGTCAAAAAAACCAGTCCAAGTGTCATCTCGGTGTGACAGACGACAGCTGCGGGGCGTCCTACAATGCGGCCTATATCGATTCATCAAATCCACGACAATGATCTCTCAGGGGTGTCTAACCTACTACATTTTGTCACAGACTAAAATTTTACCACACTCAAACGTTGCACACTGAAGTTTGAGCGTAACGTTACGCTTACGCCTTTTTACTCTGTGAGCTACAATAGACGACAGGCGTATGAAATTGACAATGGCCGTGATTTAAAGGGGAAGTAAATAGGGTAAGAGCCGTGAAGACTCTAATAACAAATATGCATTTCACGCTCGGAAATTTGCTAAAGCAGTTGTGGCAAATTTGATGTGGGTATCGAATGAAAGACCCCTTTGTTATTTTAAATGTATGCTTTTTTCAATTTATGTCTCGTTCATTAGCACAGGATATAATTTATTGACTTTTAATATTAAATGTTAGGCATTTGATAACGCTGAGTTTAATCATTTACCACTAGCAGGCTAATGTATTGACGTGGATAACATAAAAGAACGTAGCTTTACTTTCACATTTACATTTCAAATATTTATTTTATCTGCAATTTAAGAAATAAGTACTTTAAAAAAGCGCGTTTTTATTTTTCGGGAGCTTAGACAACTTCACTGTCAATATGAAATCGTATGCAAACAAAGTTTGTTTGGCATTATTTTAGAAGTAATAATATATGTTGAAGGATTAATCCATCGTACATCCGAGTAATGGTAAACAGCAAAATTCTTTTTCCCAATATCCACTAAAATTTCTATATAACGCTGTTTATTTATAAAATATTTATAACAAATGATTCGCAAAGAATTACATATTTCAAAATACAGAATAAAAATAAGGGAAACACCGTGTAGATTGTGCACACGTAATCCGAATAGGTTAAACCTTTTCAAATTCCCTTTGTGCGAGTCTATCAACCTCGTCGAGCGTTTATTTCTACGTCGACATGTTCCCGTCACTATCCTATTGTCGCCGGCAACGTGACAGACAAACAGACTGTGAGGTCCGAGCTTCCTGCGCTTTCAAAAGAGCGGAATTGTGTAAACAGTGCTATAACGTAAGTGTGAAATGTTACGTGCAAAAACGTCGTAACCGCAAAAATCCAATTGTTGCAGTAGTGACCGTATTCGTCGGAGCTAACGTTTTGTGTTGGGCATTGGGGAGGTTATTTAGAGCTGTCAAGTAGAAGTGTGTGCGCGTAATGGATTGGCTGATTGTCAGTCGTTGGACGAGTGTCGGTGGGTGGTCATTTTCTGTCGGCAGCTTTATAAAATGCCGTGAAAGGACACAAAGGGTACATTTTAAATGGTCGACGATGTCACTTTCTGCGAAAGTGTCGAATGCACATGTACGAGTAAGTATGTGTTTTACAAACGTTTCTTTGAAATGGTGTAGTAAATCTTACTATTATTATTCATAGCTTATGTGTGGCATACCTACAATTGCATAATTTATGGTTCATCTTCCCATAATTATTCTCGTATTTATTAGTTATTATTAGAACATACGAGTGTTCCGTTCTGAAACTAAAAGAGTGTCTAAAAACCAGACCTTACCGAGATTGGCCCACCACTCATTCCCGCCTCTGCAACTCAGAATCAACAGAGGCGACCAGCAATCAAAGCATAGAATATCCCGGAGGACCAAACAAGCGACTAAAAAGTATTAAAACTAATAGAAAAAAAAAAACTGAATGTGAAGTATGAAGATAGGTACACTTAATATTAAATTAAATTGCAGCTCTAGTTGATCTATAAATGATCGTATTACAATTAAAACATACAAAAATCAGACCTATGATATATTTTATTATTTCTAGTCGAGACAAAGTTGAAACTATCTATATAGTAATATCCGTCTCAATTAAGAATCGAAGTCTCGCCCTCGGTATTTTGTCTATGGCATCAGACAGTCAAACCTTTGCTGAAGATAACATATTTGACAACCCCGAAATTACAGAAATATACGTTTATATTTCTTTTACCGTGTAAGAGGAGAACTTTTAAGATCGGAAGGAATAGCGGATTACAGAAAGTCCTAAATAATTACAATAGATGAATTATGACTTAAATGTATGTCTATCTAATCATCCAATAGTAAATATTTATTGCGAAGGGGCAAAAAAGCATTAATATTTTATACCGTAACATATCATGAGTCATACGCGCCATTTATCGCGTCCCAGAGGGGAAAATAACACAGAAAAAAGTCATTACCGAGTTTGCCACCGAGTGAAGTGACAATAAAAATAAAATATGCTTATCTGCCTCGACTAATATATTACTGCAGATGGGACGAGTATTTTATTTTGCAGGTCATATTTTTTTAGATATACCTAGATCACGAAGGCCCTAGAGTCTAGCATAGCAGGGTCGCTAGCTCGTCGCCTGAATTCCATAGTCAACTCTTACGACATGCACAGAAGGAGATGCAGAGAGCTGAGAAGCGAGCACGAAAATTGTATCGAAAAAGTAACGTGAAGCAACGTAATCGTATCGAGCCCTCGATACTATTGTACGATGACGTCACACTAAGTAAAAAGGATCGAAAGATGCATTCTAAAACATAATGCTATTTAACTTCATTTTTTAAAGTTGAACTTTACAATTAATATTATTACTATCTTTATATGAATATTCGCGTAAAATAACCAATAAGGGTAATTTAATGTTGAATTACTTTATTGCTTTTCTAAAAATCTTTTTTATTCTAGCATTTTTAATAATTCTATTTGTTTTTGTCAAATATGTTTTAGTTTTTGAACGAACCTGGGTTTCGAACGAAGGCAATATTTTTGTTTAAGTCGAAAGAAATACAAAGAAATTTATTTCCATATATTTTTTTCCATACATTGTCTTATAAGAAAAAAAATTGTGATGAACAATACATAATGATGATAATTGGAAACGTCAGGATAATCCTTAAAAGCTAGTGTAATATTTGTTGACATGGAAAGATATAAAAATGTTCTTCGCAATATCTACATTGTGGAGACGGCAATTCATCAAAGGTGTCAGGATTTCTAAGTCTCCAAGCTAAATAGCGATGATAATTGAGATCGTCGTCTAGCTAGACGAAAATTGTTGATAAAAAATTATTTGCGTCTGCTAATGATGTTGGAGCAACCTAATAATGATACGCACTACACTCAAGTAAGTGTATAAGTCATTAAAATGGCTTAGTAAACAGTATAAGTCATTTTTTCACCACAAAAAATGGAAAACTTAGTAGCCAGCCAAAAGGTTCGTGCAGATTTCCTTAAAAATAAGTCTGACGTTTAAAATGAATACCTATTAAAAAATGTTCGTGCTAATTCGTTTATATATACGCTTATCCCAACCTCATATATTTTGCTTTTTCTCATTTTCTCCATTTTTCGTGCACCCCAAATTCTAGTGAAAGTGCACATTTTTTAGTTATAAAAACTTTTTACCCGATCGTAAACCTCCTGTACTCGATAGCCAGCCTTCGAATTTACGTTATCGTATGTCAAAATTAGGTTCGTGCTGCCGATTTCCTTAAAAATGATGCGGCGCGCGGCGCGGTAGTCTGACGTACAGCCCGAATGCGGGCACACGCATAAGGGCACACTTTACGGTCGTCTCTAAATATTTTTTCGAACTTCGTCGTCTACGCCTATAAAGTATAAATAACTCGTTCTTTTTTAACTGCGCGCCGCAAAGGAGTGGTATGTCTTTAACAGCCGTGCTACCGTGTATTCGTTTCATTTACGTCCGATAGAGGCTCTCAACATTTTTCTTATCATTTAGGATCTATATCGATTGAAAACCTCGTATATAATAGACAGCAGCATGACGAAATTTTGCTGCCGAGCATCGAGCGTTTGAAGGACTATTAGTAGCTATATTACGTATAAAATTATTTTCTCGTAAAAAAGAACCAAACATATTTTTCTGAAAAGATGAAAACAAGCTAACCCCACTGATGTATTCTAGTAACCGACAGCCAAGCTATTAATATTTCAAGATCCTGGCTGTTCAGTTGTTATATTACCATTAGAAAATATTTTATTTTCTTCAATTATTATTAATTCCATAATAATATTATAGAATTAGCACATTTTTTTAGTTATAATAAATACGCTTTTTGAAAATTGCATTTTTATCTAATGAACTGAATTAGATAATCAATCAGCAATTTTTATAAACCCAAAATTTAATTATGGATACATTTATCACTATGAGATAAAATAACTTTGATTTTTGGCTGCTTCATAGAATGTTATATCTATACCTACATCTAATTCTGCTTTCAGAAAACACACGTGTAATCCGTCCACATTATTAAATCAGTCGTATCTTATCTGCAACACTTACTGGCTTGACTTAGTGCCTCGGCGAAAACTTCGGACAAAATGTACGACGCGTCGAGAGGAATGCATGTTGTCGGTACTGTTAATTCAAATTTATTAAGGTATAAAGCGCTGGACCTAAATGATCTCATTTGGACTTGAACCAGTCTTACGGTGTACTTTGATAAATAAACGAGGTTGGAGTATGTTTCGGTTTTTTTACTTTTTTTTTAAATTGGAGTTGTTTTGTCTCAGGCCTCAATATCTGTTAGTTACCCGTAAACTCTTGAATTCAAGCTTAGTTACCTATACATTTATATCTAGTAACAAAGAAAAAAAAAAAACATGTATTCAGATACAATATTTAATCAATAATACTCATCCAATCATACCCAGCACCGAATACATAATCCAAAATTTCATCTTCTCCGAGAATTAGTATACCTGGAGGGCGTTTTCAAATTAGCTAAGCAGCGTATAATAGTTAAATATAATGATGTAAGTATACAAAACTCTAGAAAATGCTAAAACTTATCGCTCAAGTTTTTATTGAAATCGCTATTAACTTAGAACATAAACCGCTACCATGAACCATTACCACTTTATATCTAAAGGCATGGTTGGACCATCAATTAGTATAATCTTATCGAGCCGGCATCGATATATTACGGCTAAAGTGAAACACAAAATGATAATGTCAAGTAAACACGGTACCCCTTCAATTGTAAACATTGACCCACCGATATTAGGTCTTGGCGTGGACATCAAAAGATTATAGATATGGCAATTTAAAATAATCCTAGACATACATATAATCACGTCTTTATCCATTACGGGGTAGGCAGAGCACCAAGGACCGATAGAACCACATGGTGCCACTTCTGATCCTGATGATAATCAGGATAGATATACTAATACAAATTATAAACGATGTGTAAGAAAGTGAAGATATTTCGATGTTGAGATAATAAAACTATCTTTACCAAATGTGACTGAACTAATTTTGATAAAAGTTGCCAGTAATATAGTTTATAACTTGTATATCAGAAACATCTATTCGAAAATACATATAACTAGTGGACGCCCGCGACTCCGTCCCCGTGGATTGCAGAAAAACTTAATCTAATTGAACGAATTGTAAATGTATACCATTCTTGAAACCACTTAAATACACACAAAAAAACCATCAAAATCGATCCAGCCGTTTAGTAGGAGTTCAATTACAAACACACAAACAGAAGATTTATATATACAAAAGATAATAAATCAACTCCGCTTATTTCACATTATAATTATTGTGGAAGTAATAGGTAATTCTCTTTTAGAAATAAAATAGAATGTCATCGATACATATCATCAGGGAAAGTATGTGATTGGATAGTTCATGAATTTTTATTCTATAAGATTTTATTCTTATGTAACCTAACATATTAAAATAGGAAATTATTATTGGACATCAAGCATGCACTTATTCCTACGTGCTGAAACCATATCTAAAATCATCTGACATCAAAGCTTAACAAAACCTTCACTATCATTACTCACAACTGAAACTCTACTATAACCCTTTAGTCACAAGCTTGGAATTCTACAAAATAAGGGTCGTAGATATAACATTTTGGAGTTAAGGTTATCCAGAAAAGGAGCCCATTTATCATCGCAGGTTTGATCGATGAGCGCTGCCCAAATATTTGAATTATTTGATATTCGTTCAGTCGCTTGCCACTGTTCAGTGGAGTTATTGGGTTAACCTGATTTTAATTGGACAAATTGTCGCTCGGAAATATTATGTTTTGATTTTATTGCTACTTTATTTTATTATATTGTTTTATACATATTCCTGTGCTGATGCGGGGTTTCACTCACTAGAATACATCAGCTGCATTTACTTTCGTGTATGTTGTAAGAGTCTATAAAAAAACTCTGACATTCTCTCAGGCGATAATCTGATGTTAAACGTGACTGTGTGATCTCCCTAATGATCCTTTTAGTTCTGGCTATCCCATTTCGAGAACACAGCCGTGTCAATATGTATGAATGAACATAACTGCATTACACGGGATTATCATTTACAGCCCTGAGAAGTCCACTGTTGGACATAGGCCTCCCCCAACAACCTCCACTCCGACCGGTCGGAAGCAGCCTGCATCCAACCGACGCCCGCGACCTTGGACAGGTCGTCCGTCCACCTCGCGGGTGGCCTTCCCACGCTGCGTTTGCCGATACTTGGTATCCACTCTAGAACTTTCCAACTCCATCGACCATCAGTTCTTCGAGCTTTGTGCCCTGCCCGGGATTACACGGGATCATTAAGTTTTATTCAATAGTGATATATTTGCCGTAACCGTGGGCAGAAAATTATGAAGGTTAGCAAGATTTAGGCTCAATTTACACCGCCACGGAATGGAACGGAAGCGACTTTTTGCTACGTAATCGTATACAGCATAATGAACTTTATATCAATATTGTAACACAGAAATTAAATACGAGCCAAAAAATTGGACGCGCATCTTCCGCGGAATCCTCGCGCATTCTTGAGAATTATCCAGTGATTTGACTTATCGGAATTTGGAAATTGACGGTGATGATATAAAGTTTATTATGCTATATACCATTTCGTTGCAATAAGTCACTTTCGTTCCATTCCGCGGCGGTGTAAATTGAGCCTTATTTATCACCACACCAATATTTATTTAACACTACTTTTATCAATATTGGGCGAGTAATTTTTTTCTGTAAATTATCTATTTGAACAAGTGACAAGTTATGGTGAAAAGAGATAAGGGGGCGAATAATAAAAATGTCAGTATGAAAATAAAATGTCTTATTAACATAGACTTATATTAGATTTTTTTAAGCAATGAGATATCTCCTGTGTAGAGGGCAAGATAAAATACAGGGAAATGTTACGAAAAAAGCCTACAGTAGAGAACCTATCTACCGAGAAATTCAAGACTGGAAATCACATTCTAGTATGGAGAACTCCGAAGTAACTCAGTAATGCAATCTTAAAAAATGTCGAGCCTTAAATTTTGTAGATTTGTGGAAGGTAGTATACGGAATCACTAGAGCCCTTCTGAACACTACCTTTTTTACATACTCAAAATTCTAACAGATTAAAGCATGGTAAACAACTTCCTTCCCCCCCTCACTACCCACGACCACACTGGTCGTATATCCTTCTCCGTGATTATCACCAACACCATTCATCGCGTTTCATACACGTCACCTAACCCACGACGACCTGTCGGCCGAAATCGGTTCAGACCTGACAACCGTGCCAAATTCACATTTGTAATAAGTTATGTAATTTTTAATTAATTTTTTTAAATGTATTCTTATATCTGACCTGCCGAGATACCATTTGTGTCGCTTGAAACACTATTTGTATTGATTGCTGATGTTGGAAACTTATTTATTGGCACTTCTGTTGATGTCGCACCTCGAAACAGATACATTCCTGCTGTAACGACAAGACTGATACGTGACGTAGTGCGCCGCAGACGCGTCAGAGATTATATTATTCTTGCGTCGCCAATGTGGGGGATTCTATCTTTGCGTGAAGCATTAATGTTTATGACGTCGGGTACTAAGGTCAGAGATACCATGGTAAGAAATTCTGTTCCGTCTCGTAGAGGTGATACTTGACCCATACTCTAGATTACTTCTCACTAAGGGGTAGTGATTCTGGGCCTGGTCATAG
This sequence comes from Carposina sasakii, assembly GCA_014607495.2. NCBI lineage: Eukaryota > Metazoa > Arthropoda > Insecta > Lepidoptera > Carposinidae > Carposina > Carposina sasakii. The sequence continues at coordinate 14,176,150 of CP053156.1, forward strand.
TGTCCTCTGAATGTTAATTTGCATCGAAAAAAATTCCAAGGCGGCTAAGTATCCGTGAAAGCATTTTTCATTATTCAAGAACATGGGTAGATCTCTCTGAAGACGCTATATCGTCAGCATAAAGCAGTGCTCATAGTATCTGAGGGACACCAGATGTGATCGTGATGGGACTCGACATTATAGTGCTACAAGTTGGTAGATACTGATTAGTGATGCCATGCTTTGCTATTTTACGGAGTAACTGATAATGTGTGATCCGCCTGGCCCCCTTTATCAAAACTTGACACAGGTATATCTCAGCAAGTTACTAATCGTAGATACTAGGTTTAAATTGATGGTAAATATGGTCGTATACAACGGACTCAAAGAGTTTAGCTATCTATATCTAATTATATAAATAACATTTGTCTATTCGCGATATACCTAATACATCATCAGACCATACGAAGTACGACGCACTATGTCCTTAGAGATTATTTCGGACAATGTACCGCAATAAAACGTTGCTCTCCCGTCTTACCGTCCGAACAGGTGACTCCGAATCGTGGTGTTACCTTTTTTATTATTGACAAAGGACCAAAAATGCTTAATGTCAGTACCAATTAATGAAACAAAGTTTTTGTAACAGCTATCCACTAACCGCTTAGCTCGAGATCTTAAACATGAGAACGCAACGCCTAACTTGTTCTTTTCCTGCAAGCAATAACACAATGGCACGATGCCATAATGTCCACTGAATCGATATGGATCCATTAGTCCAGTCGATCTCCCCTCACGACCTGAATGTGCTTGTACGTCAAGCCTTTGCGCCATATATGTTAAGTGGGACCTGTCACAATATATTCCTGAAAACTGCATCGAAATCGGTTCAGACGTTTCTGAGATTAGCATGCACAAACGCACAGACAAACCGACAAGCAGACACAAATTCCAAAAAATCATTATTTTGGGTACTATTGCGTTGATAAAGGTCTCCTATAATAATTTTTCTCATATATCTTCCATGTACAGACAGCGACATTTTTATACATTTTTATTATAATGTATAGAAGAAGATAGAAGATATCTTGTGACAAGTGTATTCAGGATTATGAAGAAGGTTTTCTTCATATCTTATCTTTCTTTATCTTTTCGGATCTTATTAGGAACTCTGACCTAGCAGCTAGGATCGATCCTACACGCACATTTACCATAACCGGGTCAGATGTAAAAGACCTGTGACTAACTGCTAGCTAATCATGGTTTCCCACCATTGACCTAACATAATGATGACACGAGTAGGTACTATACATACATACATAATCCTACGAATAAACGTTGTAATGCCACCTCCACTTCATCCTTCCTTCATACTCATCGCTCATCGCCCACCGTCAGGTTTTTACTCTCATCTGGAAAGACAAGAATGGGGGAAATTGGTTTTTGACAATTCAATTATTTTCGAGTGATATTATACTTTGAGCCGCAAATAGGGGTCAAAACACTAATCTTCATACCATTAATTGTTGAACCAAATTTCGATTACACTGAACTATTAGAAAATGACTCTTTGTCAAAAAATATATCTGCTATTTATGACTCACTCGAGTATCTTCCAGGTTATTGTAACCATTAAAAATACGGGCGTTAGTGTCTAATTGGAAAGTCACGATTAATTTTCATTCTGATTAGTTTACATGTCTCTTTCAGCTTACCTATGTCAAAAGCAACAAAATTGTATGAGAGCACTAAGGAATGATAGAATGTTTGAAACAGCACTTACAGTAAGTGACATTTAGGTACTTGTGCCATTGACAGGACGAGCCAGTGATAAATATACAGGTGTTTTTTTCGTTGCCACCCTTAACGAAGGGTACGTACTCTATACATCAAATAAAGTAAGTTTATACAAAAAAAAATCTGGGAAAAGGGTAATATTTTTTTGAAAAAAAAAAGTTTTATTACTTAATCGGGCGAAATTTATAGTATCCAGTGTTTATGCTAGTTTTTTCATTGACAGATATTAATTATTTCTCGTGAAGAAATCTTGCCACGCGCATCTATGTGCATTTATGCAGATAAACGCAGTCTATTTACTCAACTTTGGACCCTAATATTTTGGGAACCAGACACTTCCCAGGTATGCTTCCATGGAGCAAAATGATCGGAATGATGAGGAGATTCCATAGTTTTCGGGAACGTTGACGACCAAAAATCACCCTGTATACAGTGTGTCCGGGATAGAATTAGCGATATTTTAAGGGCATGTTGTACATTTAATTTTATCGATAAAAATATCTTCATGTGGGTATCTAACTGCCTTCTTTTAGAAATAACAGCTATTTTGAGTTTTAGATATTTTTTTTCATGTTAGTGTAAAATTTTGTCAATATCTCTGGATTTAAAAGGTCAAACGAGTAAGAAAAAACTGTGTTTGAAAGCTAATAGTATTGTCTATGCCACATTTAAAAAATATGTAGATTTTTATCCCAAATTTGTCTATTTATTACGTAACACGCTATGAAAACTAGTCCGTTAAATTACAGAAAAATAGTAATAATAGCTATAAAAAACGCCTAATTTATTGCTCTGAGTCAAATAGTTTAGATTTTTTTGTTATTTTCATATTTTTTTTTGTTATAAATTGACCCTTGCGCGAGCGCCCATAGCACGTCACTCAGGTACCGCTACTCAGGTACTCAGATAAAAGTGGGCAGTTAAACCCCCACATGGGGGTATTTTTATCGATAAAATGAAGTGTACAACACGCCCCTAAAATATCGCTAACTCTATCCCGGACACACTATAGGTAGGTATATGAACGTACATTAAAAAAAAAACATTCCAAGCGAGAAAATAATGGGATAATTTAGGTACTCCTTTACGTTTTTGTCTGATGTATAATGAAAATGCTGACATGATCATGATAATAATTTGATTACATGCGCAATGAATGAAAAGAAGATAATAATCAATTTCATAAGCAATGTAATTCGATTGAGAATCGATAAGTATTATTTTACAGTTTGCAAGAAATCTTCAGATCTATATATCTAAAGATCTAAACATTGGAAAAGTCGAACCTAACAAAACTTCTAGGAAATTGTAATCACTATGTAAAAGGAACTTTGCACAAATTATATTTCTTAACTAGTGGACGCCCGCGACTCCATCCGCGTGGACTACAGAAAAACAAAATGTCGAAATTATCCGGGAAAAAAGTAGCCTATATGTTAAGTGGGACCTGTCGCAATATATTCGTGAAAACTGCAGCGAAATCGGTTCAGCCGTTTCTGAGATTAGCGTGCACAAAATTTCAAAAATCATTGTTTTGGGTACTATTGCGTTGATAAAAGTCTCCTATAATATTTTTTCTCATATATCTTCCATGTACAGACTGCGACCCGTTACATTTTTATTATATGTATAGATAAAACAAAAGATTAATATCTACGCGGATTAAAAATTTAATTTTCGTAATTAATTATGATAATCTTTACAATTTGACATTTTATAAACATGATAATAGAGTTTTTACAATTACGTCGTTCTTTTTTGTGTGTCGATCGTAATCTAAGTTATAAGCAGTATTTATTTGTATATTTAATCCGATTGTATTATTAATTACTGAAATCTTTCTTGGGTTTTCCCTTTTGTCGCATGATAAAACTCTAGGATGCCGTAGGTAACTACATACCACTATGGTTTACTGCTTGTCATTTCTTGATTTACGCTACTCGTACATGTGATATCTACTTAGATGAATAAACACGCCACTGCTTATCTACCAATTATACTCGTACTAGCTGTTGCCCGCGACTCCGTCCGTGAGGACTGCAGAAAAAAACAAAATGTCGAAATTATCCGGGATAACAATATTTTCCCGGGATAAAAAGTATCCTATGTGTTAATCCAGGGTGTCAGCTAACTCCATACCGAATTTAAATTAAATTAAATCGCTCCAGCCGTTTAGACGTGAAGAAGAAACAACATACATACACTCTCACAAACTTTCGCCCTTATAGTATTAGTAGGATTAATTGGTCTGTGATATTAATGAATTTCTTTTCTGGATATCAAACGCATCTATAACAGCGTAGCGCATTTCCACTATGATGCAAAAGCTGCCTTAATATTAACTTGATGGACATACTTCACATCCTATTAATCGTACAAGTTTATTTACTTTAATAGTCAGTTGTTTGGTCTGTTGGGAATTTCTCTGTTGATCCTAGCTTACAGGAGTTGCAGTGACGGAAATAACTGGTAAAACAATCGGTATAGTACAAGAAGGAATATCCAATATTTATCAACAAACTGGCATTTACCGATCATTTTTAACAAAAGCTTTAGGGCAAGGCAAGGTGCAAATTGCTCTGCAATTTCAAGCGAAATATGTACAACAAATAAGCAACATTATTCATTCACCGTCAAAAGTCTATTAAAAACGTCGCACAAAGCACGTCAAGGCTGCAAACTTAGATTCGCAAACTATGAACTCGGAACTAACAAAGTTTAGTTTAAATGCGACAAGTTTCGCATTGACAGTAGCGACATGGTGTCATGCACTAGTTGCTGCCGCTTCAACTCTTGACAGTTCCCGCCATTGCTTCCGTCTCCGCCTTCCGCCTGTCAGATCGAAATGCATTTAGTGATGTACGCTTGCTATTTGTATTTTTATTAAATATCGATAGAGAAGATATAAATTTATATCTAGCCAGCAATGTTAAAGGTGGCTGTAGTTTTGATTCGCAATCCTGCAGTTTTGGCCATGCCATTTTTGGAAATATAACCATTTGTTCTTATATGATTAAAATAAGAGAAGTAAGATACAAGAAGAGTGATAGGTTCTAGTAGAGCCGTGTAGTAAGATCTAGTAGAGAAGAGTTCACTGGACACCAGTGGATAGGGCCAATGTGTACGATAACATTAAAAGACGTACTAACATAAGGCCGCCTAGACTCACTAGTGCGTGCAGGAGGTCGAATAGTAGAAGTTTACGAGTAGCTGTGTGTGATATAGATAGAGCGGACGCACACCATGTCGCCAGCATAGAGCATATTACCCTTCTCTTACATAATTTCATAGAGGAATAAGATGTCATAGAGTGCTAATGCCATACTAACTGCCTCGATGCGCCTTTAGACTTTTCGGTGTCCCACAATTCCAGTCCATTTATACGTTACAGTATATTAGTAATGTAGTACGTTACTGTACATTACATTTCTCATTCTACATTGACACTAAATCCTTTTTGAGAACTTTACAGAATTCCGTTTCTATCGCAAAAATATAGTCTCACCTTGCGGTATAAAGAGACATTGGAATTTTTCGCAAAACGTATCGATACTCGATAAATATCCGCGCCTCCCTACACAACCGTATGCTACTGTAGACGTGTCAATTAGAGTGGAGTGCGAAGTATCTTGTATACTATGAAATGTTCTATCAGTACATGCATGTGAAGCGCAGGGTGAATAACTTGAGCTTGGGGAAATGGCACTGAAACTGTAGACTGTTTGATATAATTATGTATGTAAAAGTATGTATGTATCTCTATATACTTCTGGGTATATAGGTATTTGAATTATAATTACATGAAGATAACCTGACCCCGCTAAGCTTAAACGTAGCTATAGGATCCCCTTCGTGATCTTGCTGTTCTGGTTATCCCGTTTTGAGATCATTGCCCTTATATATGTCTGTGTATGTGTATATAAAATGAATATAACGTTACTGAACTTATTTGTCACTGATTTTTAGGGTTCCATACCTCGAAAGTTAAAAACGGAACCCTTATAGGATCACTTTGTTGTCCGTCCGTCTGTCCGTCCGTACGTCTGTCTGTCACGACCTTTTTTCTCGAGAACGCGTGGAGGTATCGTGCTGAAATTTATTTAATATAAATTAGGAGGAGCTGTGAAAAAATCAAACTTCTAATCCAACGCAATCAAGAGATACAGCCGTTTATGCCGCAAGGGAATCAAAACCTACAGGGTACTTCGCGTGAACCCAGAATCTTGAAATTTGGTACAAAGCAACGTCATATAAAAATAAAAATTGCGAAAACCGTAAATTTTTAATTACACCATAATTATAATAAAGCAGGTTTGTACGGAACCCTCGGTGCGCGAGTCCAACTCATACTTGGCCGGTTTTTTTATTATCTGACCCCACCTTGCTAAATGCTAAACGTATTCTGTAGAACCAGGCCGAAGAGATACTACAGTTCTTGCAATTCCATTTTTGTCAACACAGCCGTGAGGTAATATTCCTGAGCTCCAAAATATGCAATCTAACGTATATGTCGGTCGTGGCTAAATAATTCAAATTATTTATTAATGAAATGGTCAACATGCTCTGGACCATATCATGATAATGAATTGATCATTTCGTGATACTAACCTAACCTAACCGACCATGATGATTGATTTGGCAACGACATATGCACATAACTACCTTGACTCCTAGTCAACTCCTACTTGACTAGTTTACTAAACATTTCTTCTCATGATATGCTTGAATTTTATTATTATATGATTAATAATTTAAAAAATATAAATACATCTGCGTTTAAGTGTTGAAAAATCCTTAATAAAGCGTTAATTTACGCTAATTTATTTTATTACATAAAAAGGTAATTGAAACCAACTTTTGTAATACCGTATTTGTCTCGAACTTTATGTGCGTTATTGTACATCACTATTTAACTGACCCGAAGTAATTGAATCCTACTTTTGTCAACACATTAGTTTTAAACACTATGCAGTACGTTTGTTTGTCTGCTGTTGCCAAATAGCGTTCAGCGCAGCGACGAGAGGTTTATTACTAAGAACATTAAACTAGATTGACAGATGGCGTGTTTTACTTTAGGGCTGACAGCACTTTTTGCAAAGAAAATATATTATTACACGCAATAAGGTTGTTGACAGTTTTTTTTATTTGTAATTATATCGAAAGATCATAAAATAAAAGAATCATTTGCGAAAGAAAAACTTCGCTAGCGTGAAAACTTTCCGGGATATAACGATTTCAAAATGACAATTTTAGACTTGCCAAGAACCGCTCCATACAAACGGCTAGCCCGACCGTGACGTCACCCTTTAAGCAATTTGTAGGCGCGTAAAAGAACTTTTGTTCTACAGCTATATCAAATACTGCGTTTATAAATATCACAAAACAAAAGTTGCTGTACATGATGCAGGTGGACATGTGATGTTGTAATTTTCAATTGATTTCACATTTGAAAAATGAACTTGCCCACTTAACTTTGAAGGCTTATTACTATCTCATTTGGACACATAATCAAATTGTAATTTTACAGATAGGTATGATTTTGATCATTTATTCTGATAAGAATAAGATGTTATTAAGATTCAACCATAGGAAACCCCATTTCACATACATAAGTACATAATATACATTCACACATACACAATATATAGGATTAAAGCCAAGGAACCAAATTTAGCCGATGTAAAAGACGAATGATAAGTTGCTAACTCATTGCCTGAGAACACACACCTGGACACCTGAGTTCGTTAGTGTACTCTTATGGCATGCATCAGATGTATTCCAGTTAAATCATGTATGTTTTATCAAATTTTGCTTAACATATTCTTTACAAAACATACTAATTTTGGACAGTATTTGAATATTGGAACAGGCCAGCAAGCTACTATAGCTGCTTCGAAGTAATTCAAAATGGTCTAATGATTCTGAAAATGTGTAATTAAAATTTAGTGAAACTCCACAGCCAGCTACAAAAAAACAGGCAGCCCTGAATATAAAACCGACGAGGCGTCGAAAATCCACGTCTCGCGCGTCCAACGTGTCATGTCATACTGCCAACACTGACAGCTGACAAGTGACAACACGCCATGTTGCGTCCACACGGTAATTAGCCAAATTGTCGCTTCTGCGAACTTATTTATTCACTTACCCCACCCGTTTTACCATAGCTAAAGGTTCAGTTTTGATTACACTGTAATTAGTTCACGTGTTGTGTTTGCCACTTTGCGTTTACATTTCTGATGATGTTTATTGCGGTCGGATAAGGTGTTATTTTGGTTGATATGTTACTTAATTTAGAGGGGTATTGAAGTTATTATGGGTATAATAGCGCGAATTACAATAACATTTTGTATTGATGTTTTGACAGACCAAATAATGTGTCAGTCGCGTCTGTCGGTTTATTATTGTACTATTTTGGTTGCTTCTGACAGAAGGGTGTCAAAGAATGCATTGTTCACTTTACCTTTAACAATTTTCTTATTTAATAACATATGTTGATCATTAGTTCTAGCCTATTAACTCTTTCCGTCACGCTTTTAGATTAAGGATATTTTTAACATATGTATGTAAGTTTTAGCATTATTAACAATAAAAAAATCATATAAAGTAGGAAAAAATGAGGTGGTTAGTGCCACTAACCACCATGACTACTGATACAAACTATTAATGATAATTTACGCATTTCGATGTGAATACACTGCAAAAAACTTAAGAGTAGTAGTATTTTCATGTAAATATATATAAAACAGATAAATGAGAATAAAGTTAATAAAAAACATTGAAGATACTCGTAAAAGTTAACTTACTTACCTGTTATTTTTTTTTTTAAAACACGCAATTAAAATTACGTAAGTGCAATATTCAATTCAACTAAATTGAGTTGTCATTCTTTCATTTGGCGGTATATTCGGTCGTATCTTGTCAAGCATGAATCGAACTTTCATGATAGTTCAACCGATTATAAGTAGATGGCATAGATTTTAATAAAAAAATTCAGAAATAGGTGGTTAGTGACACTAACCACCAAGACTGAAAGAGTTAATGGTACGTAACACATAAATTCATATTTGTACCAATTCAAAGACTAACATGAAGTATACTACATAACTGAATATAATGGCCACCTTTAACGAAGGGTACGTACTCTATACATGAAATAAAGTAAGTTTATGCCAAAAAAAATACTGGGAAAAAAATTTTTTTTTTTGAAAAAAAATTTTAAATTCCTTGGTCCATATCCAATTATTTTTCGTGACTAACATGCAGAAAAACGCAGTCTATTTACTCAACTTTGGACCCTAATATTTTACTTCCCAGGTACATATGATCGTGAATATAGTTTTCGGGAACGTTGACGATCATCCTGTATTGAAATATAGAAGCAAAATTTGTATGTGAATTAGGTCGTTTTTAAAGCCCTTTATTTAGGCTCTTATATTTAGGCTTTAAATTAGATATGATTAAATACGATATTCAAAATATGTAAAAGTTTTGCATTCAAGTAGGTAAGAAGTAAATGTTTGTATGGAAATTAGTCATTGTTAAAGATAGCATAAGTCGTATAAAAATAAGTATAACATTAACGTGTCAATAAATGTAATTCGTGCTCATTGAATATTAGTACCATAAGTACATTACAGGCATGATATGCCCCGCTCGAATGCTCGCACGCAGATGATCAAACTGATTGACCGCTGACAGTGGAATCATTGTCAATGAATGTCAATTAATTGCTTATTGTCAAAGCTTACACATAGTTGTAACATCCGATGATAACCCATCCAACCGTAACGTAATGGGTTAGACATCAATTTCGCATGATTCATTGTTTTTAAATGGCGCTGAGTATCTTTGTATTAATATAATTTAGGCGAATACTTCGTTGTGTGGCATAAGTAAATTTTACGTTTCATTGGAGTTTAGATTTATTAGTTTTTCGATGCACATGTCGATAATTAATTAGCTTGAATCAGAAAGGGTTTTTTATGTGAAATTATGACGTAAACTTTATACATAGAGACGTTGTATGATGTTAAAATAATAGTAATAAATTATAACCATCCAGGTTGTATTTGGCTATGGAGCGGCTAATCTTTGCGGAGTTATGCCATCTATGCAGCGCCCGTAGCATGAATTTGGTGAGAGCGAGATATCTCACATTTAAACGTCAAATGTACAGAGCTCTATAATAACTAGACAAAATACTTAGTTCGTACTTTGCGTGTAAAAACGGAGTTGGGAATTAGAATAGACACTCGTACTCAAGCTAAGACTGAATGAATTTGCCCTGAAAGAAGTGCTTTGCAATTCTTTTTTACACGTAAAGTACATACACTTACATGTCTAATCATTATATAGCTCTGTGAATTTGTCGCGTAAATGTGAGCCATCTCGCTCTCACCAAGTTCATTCTACGGGCGCAGGAGATATTACAGTGCATGAATATGTGCGTAAACATAGAGGCATTCTCTATTTCCTCGCTCTCTGAAGTCCGATGTATGAGTCTAGCATGTTTTTCTTTAATTTCTATTATCTTCTTCTTTCAATTCGCCGGTTGGACATTTATGTATGTCAATACAAATACTTTCAACGTAGTCAAGAGTATGCTTTCATCGCAAACGTTCGATCAAAGGAGATACGTGTCAATGTGTTTATTTATACCCAGGGCTCGACTGAAGAAAAACGGCCAGAAGTGAAACTTCGTATTCAAGACCTTGAAGAAATAAGAGTACCTACTTACTTGAGAGGTCAGTAAAGATAACAAGATAAAAATTTAAAAAAAACTTTTTTTTTGTCAGATCTGCAGGTTTTTAATAAAGGAGTTTAGCATTTCGGGGACATATGTAAATGATCAGTGACAAGTTGCTATCTCATCGCTTGAGAGAATGGACGAGTTCTTTAGTCGACTCTTACGACGAAAGGAGATAATACTGATGTATTCTACTAATTGTTTTTATTGTTGAAATTTTAATATACAGTTTAATTTAAAGTGTGATTCAGTTGATTTTAAGGACAATTTACTATTTACAGTATTTTAACTAAGGCACATTTATAGAGCGGTAAAATAAGTGGTTGTTTTTGACGCGCCTGACGTGAATTTATATGTATGTTTTTTTCGAAATAAATGCTTTTTATTGTTATTATTATTTGTATCTCTTTTGAAATTCTCGGGACTACAGAGTCCCGGTCCTTTGAGAGGCGTGCATCGGGCCATAGCCAAGATGTAGAGGCCCTTTTAAGAGAACTTTAATATGGTGTTGGATACACATGACGGATACCATCGCCGAACGCACAATATGATACACCCGGCGATGGTCTCCGCCATGTGCAAGACTATTGGAGTGCAGAGCTCTGTCATGCGATGGGAAACAAGGTCATGGGCTATGGGGCTGAATTTTGGGTGGGGTTGGAAAATCGGGCTATTGAAGGAGACTAACGGACGCCTGCCATTACAACCAAGTCTCATAATTGTTAGGTGGCAGGCGGTGACTCGCCAACTCATTTCATGGGCTCCCTGAAACGGCCGCACGCACGGAGCGACAAAGGGGGCAATATTTGGTGAGCGGCTAGGGTGGAGGGGTGCCCCTGGACTTTAAACCGAAGCCAACTCGCCACTTACGGACGGGCACGTCCACCCTCGAGCTGTCATAGCTCTCGCGACTCCACTCTGCCCGGCTGGCGAAGGCAAGGCAGAGGTGGGGGAACTGTTCCTCGTCAGACTTCACTCCGGCGCCGGAGATGAGGAACAGGGTCTTCCCCCGGGAGCACTTCAGGTCCGTGGGAACGCTACCTCCCAACAGCTCGCCACAAACTGCCCTGCGGGCTTATTATTATTATTAATATTTGTATCTCTGTTTAAATTCTCGGGACTACAGAGTCCCGGTCCTTTGAGAAGCGTGCATCGGGCCGTGGCCAAGATGTAGAGGCCCTTTTTAGAGAACCTCCCGCGGTACTACAACAGCGGAACCGCAGTTATTTTCAAACTGTACGTTAGAATAGGCAGTTCCGCTTAATATCTTCCTGCCCTATTTATGGGATAGGATTTTTTAAAAACTCATATTGCCATGGATTTTACGTTTGCTTTACTGCCGGTTGCCTGATGCTTCTTCTACATACTAAAATGGCGAATTTACAGCGGTTCAGCGACTATATCGCGCGCAAATGCGCTTTTCGACTAGGCCTTTTCTTTAACTTTGCCTTCACGTTCTAAATCTAATCGTTATGTACATTTAGACAAATTATCACCTTCCATCGTGGGATATCGCCGAGACGGTAATCACACGACATTTCCATGATTTATTACAATGTAAACGCGTATGATTGAGCTAAATTATATGGTGCGGGAGATAAGTGCGTTTATTATGGATGAGCGTGATATTTTCACTTTCCTGTGTTACAATTTCATAATTTATGATAAAGAGATTTGTTACTTACTTCCTATGAGATTGTGGTTCGTTCTAAATATAAATATTCACACACTTCACAACACATTGACCTAGTCCCACACTAAGATCCCTAAGGTCTTGTGTCGTGGGTACTAAGCAACGGTATATAAATACATAGATAAGTATATAAACATCCATGACTCGGAAACAAACATCGATATTCATCACATCAATGTTTGCACCTACCGGGATTCGAACCCAGGACCTATGGCGTCGCAGGCAGGGCCACTACCAACTACACCAATCGGCCGTCAACTTATATAATATATCTATGTTATTTTAATGACTCGAACAAAATTGTTATTTGCATTCATTATACAGGTTGTAACAGAAGAACTACGTGAGTTAAACTTTATGAAGCTGTCAACTATTATAAAAAAGCATTTTACTTAACATTTCAAAGAACATGTGATTCTATCGGCCCTTGGTGCTTTGTTTTTCTCGTAAGGGAATGTGGTACAATAAAGTTAGGTACTCGTATCATTACATTATTAGATCAGAGACAACATGTTTCGCCAAAAAAATCATTCTATCGTTCTTCCACTACAAGATTGTCTAAAAGCCAACATATTATGATTTTATATTTATCTTATTATATTATTCTATTTATGGTAAGGATGTATCTATTTGACCAATTTGTTATAAATTACCTGTTTTAGTTGACGTATACCTAATCTATGCAAATTAATGTAACAAGAGGACAAGGCAAACATAAGGGGTAAATATACCTAGCTTCACCCCACACCGCATTTCAAATATTATATCTAATACGGCTACATATTTCTCTGTCACTTCTGTCACTCTGCGTGAGCGTCACATAAAACATTAGAAAGAGATCTAACTTTTTCCTTATCGTTACTGACAGCCAACATTAGATATATTATGCAAGAAGCTTAAGCCAAGAAAAAATAGTCACTTCTCACGTTGTCGCTATAATGCCTCTACTAATGCAGGACTTCAATAGAATACATCAGCTGCATCTCCTACCATGCAAGTCAATTATGAAAGGGGCGTTTTCTAAGTTAATGCTAGCAACTTTTCTCTCACTGTTTTTTCTTTTGCATTTAGCCCCGCTTTGCTAATTGTGGTGATAGGAACTCATTTGTGAATTTGTGTTCCTACAGACCTGGCTACTCGCGAGAACACAGCCGTGTGTATGATTGGGTCAATTATAATAATAATCATGTACCGAAGATACTCTTCCTAAAGATCTACTTATATGTATAATGATTTCATATAAGCTCTAAAATCCAACATAAGTTTAATTTCAAAACGTTTCACTGCATAATTTTATTTAGGCCAAAATTACAAATTCTGTCCATGTACTTTCCATACATTCATGTCACTTGAAGATGCGCAGGATTTTACCGGAAGTATCACCCATACCTATATATCACTGTACACACCCAAAATCACAATCTCACTCAATAAATACCTCCATTCTCCCTAAATCCGAGCCAACGTTGGCTCCAACTCCCCCACCGTGTGACGTACAAAATATTTGGGCCAACACACGTATCGTGCATTAGACGAGTGCTCGTCAATCATCAGCTCACATTAATCTTGTGTAGACAACTTGATAGATCATCGCGCTAAGATCACGGAGCTAGGATGAGTCGAATATTGTTTGGATACGGCTTATTGGTCACTTCGCCAATGGAAATGAAAATTACTTATCATCTGTCTTTAGGCTCAAAATAGTATTTACGAATGTCATATTGTTATAGACTTCGCACCATAAAACATACATAGTACATATTATATAAATAATAGTGATGAAACTTAGCGTACTTACTTAGTTACTTGGTAAATCTGAGCAAAGCCACATTTGACAGTATTGATATTTTTTTGTAAAACAGTAATCTCATTTTATTTAATTCTGTTTACTATATCATGTTGCTAATAGCCAGAGAACACACGGTATAATATAGAAAACGGATACATTTAGTACTCCCAGTATCGAACTAGACGATTGAAGCGCCATCTCTGCAAAGCAAAAAACAACCATGCAAGCATGGTCATGAGGCCTTTTGCACCATGGGCGATTTGGAGCACGTGCTATTCACCAAAAAAGAAAATTGTTTTGTTCCATACGCGGTGGTGCGAATCTCTCGTGAGCTATATTACCTTGTAAGCATACCTCCTCCAAAAATCCTACCTCAACGTGAGTTCGATGTTAATTATGCGAACAGCTTCATTCGACGCGATTTATTGTTTACATATTGTAGATGTATCCCTATGCGTTAGCCTTGCACGGTATTTAAAAGAAAACAATTTGACTTTACCAATCTGTCACTGTCAGAGCTTACCAACTCATTCCGGTCGTTGGCGGATAGTTCGTTCGTTCGTTCGACCCTTCCTTCGTGATAGGAATTGCTAGGGAACTTCATATTTGACAAAGCATTTTTCATTTTTAAACACCCACTGTAATTGTGTGGGTTGGGTATAAAATATAGGGAGGGAGTGTATAAATCGCGTCGAATGAAGCTGTTCGCATAATTAACATCGAACTTCACTTGGTAAGTTCGTTTGATATTTAATTATGCTTCACAGCTTCATTCTTAGCGATTTATTGTTTACATATTGTAGGATGTTAAAAGCTATGTTTGAAATAATGAAAAAGACTTATAAATAAAAAGAAAACAAAGAAGGTTACTACTTTATATTATTTTTATTTTATCTAAGATTTAGTACAATTCTACATAACTTATTACATAGGTTATACCTCATATACTATTCTTTTATAGGTTAGAAGATAGAATAGAGGTAGCAAAATGATTTGGATCAACAACAATATCCTTATTATAGAAACGGGCAAAGACTGAGGAGGAATCAGTCCACCCAGCTGTGCGTCGTATTAACTCAATATTGACCCCAAGTTTGCTGGCTAAAGATGTTGCAGCATGTCGGGTGCTGTGTGCACAAAAAATAGACGTATCAAGACCACTGTCGCTAAGTGTTTCCTTAATCCAGTGACTTAATGTTTGCGCTGATAATTTAGAATGTGGTCGTTTAATACTAATGAATAAATTATCATGATTATTACGTAATAACTGTGTTTTATTTAAGTAAACTTCTAAACATCTTGCCGGACAAATTTGTGGACGACTATTAAAATATGGTAAGAGTAAAATCGGCTGAAAAGAGTTTGGTTTTGAGGTTTTAATATGATCTGGAATTTTTATAGTAATATTTACAGGAGGTTGTACAACAATGTTACAAATTTTAATGATTGAAAATGTTTGTACGCGATGTGCTGTAACTAATGCCAATAAGGTTAAGGTCTTCCTTGAAAGATCTTTCAGACTTAGATGTTCATTTGGCCACATTTGAGCTAAATGATTCAAAACAATATTTGGATCCCATGTTTGATGGTATTTAGGCCTAGTGGGTCTAAGTCTAAAAACTCCTTTTACAAAACGTTTAATTCTATCATCATTCATTATACTATTGCCTAAAATTAAGGATAAAGCAGATTTATAACAATTTATAGTTCCATATTGGGCTCCTTTATCAAATATATAAGTAAGAAAATCAATTATTATTGAAACTGATGCAACCGTGTATGTATGCCCTAGTGAATTACAATAGTCTATCCATGATTTAATACACCCATCATATTGGCGATATGTAGTATCAGACAGTGATGACAACATAATTTCTACTGATCTTAACGAAAGCGATCTTTCTAGTAATGCTTTCCTGAAAGCATCGCGGCAACCAATCGAAGAGTTTTGTACAAGTTGTGCCGAGTCCTGAAAGGAGACATCAAAAGATCAGTGCGTGGTTCAAAGTAAGGAGGTTCAGAAATCATTAATTTGTGATATAATGGGAACCAGGGCTGTGTAGGCCAATCTGGTACAACCACAATACCCTCTGCTTTATCACTTATGATTTTTTCCAATAGCTTTGTTATTATTGAAAATGGTGGGAAAGCATAGAACTCTAAACTATACAAGAAATCGTGAATGCATCCACTAACCAAGCACCTGGATCATTTTTCCAAGCTACATAAAGAGAACATTTAGCATTTTGCCTACTGGCAAACAGATCTATTTTTGGCATCCCAAACTTATCAACTATTTCTTCAAACGCAAAATTATTGAGCTCCCATTCGGTGTCAAGAAATTTTTTACGAGACAAAGAATCTGCATTAAAATTTTCTTTAGTATTTATATAGTAACAAAAAATTAAAATTTTTCTATCTTCACACCATTTCCAAATATCTTGTGAGATTTTATTTAAATGTATATATTGTATGCTACCCATTCTATTAATACAGGAAATGGCTGTTACGTTATCTAATCGCAGTAATATTTTACAATCACTATAGTTTTTTGCGAAACTTTTTAAAGCAAGAAAAGCTGCCTTCATTTCTAACTCGTTTATGTGTAATACAGTTTCATAATTTTTCCAATAACCAAAACATTCGTCATTATTGCAATATGCACCCCAACCGGTGAGAGACGCATCGGAAATATTTCTAGATCATATTTATTAACAACTAATGGCATGAATGCGTTATCTATTTGTTCTACCCACCAAATCATATCATCTTTAAATGATCGGGTAGTCTGATAACTTGTTCGTAACTAGGGTTATTACGTAAACACAAATATTTAAAGCGTTCGAATGCCTTGGTATATTTCCATGAATATTGAATCGCAGGGCAAGCTGAAACTAATAACCCAAGGAATCTAGCAAATTCTCTCAATCTACATTTGCGTCTATTGATAAATGATTCAGTATTAATTTTAATTTTATTTTTCTTATCATCAGGCAGTTTTAGAATCATCTTATTAGAATCGTACACAAAACCTAAATATTTACAATGTTGCTTAGGAATTAGACAGCTTTTATCATAATTCAATTTGAAACCTAAACTATGTAATATGTTTTTTGTTAAAGTAATATTATCTTTGCACTCAGAAAAGGATGAACCTAGACAACATATATCATCTAGGTATATTACTGACAACATGTTTCGCGATCTTAAATATTCCATAACAGGTTTTAGCAGTTTCGTAAATACGTAAGGTGCCACACACAAACCAAAGGGTAAACAATTGAATTGGAATATAATATCCTTGTATATAAATCTTAAATATTTCTTGTGAGATTTATGAATCGGTACAAGAAAATATGCATCCTTTAAATCTATAGTTGCCAAAAAACAGTCTTTAGTAATTAATTTAGATAAAGTGCGATAATCTTCTAGTTTAAAATGAATTGTTTTAATGAACTTGTTTAAACATTTTAAATTAAGTATAAAACGTTGTTCACCATTTGGTTTGGGAACTAAAAATATACTAGATATAAACTCGCCAGGTACATGGCCATTACATTTCGAAATAGCGCCATTTGCTAATAATTTATTAACAGCAGTATCAAAGTCCCTACGTTCTTTCTCAGATTGAGGGTGGACATTAGGACAATCAGTACGATAGGGAGTTGACGTAAAGGGTATTTTATAGCCTTTTAACAAGGATAAGATCGTGCGATCATTGGTTATGTCAGCCCAGTTTTCATAATAATATTTAAGCCTGCCGGCATAAGGTACCTCTGGTCCTAACGGCGGTATGGGCGACGCGGAGGCGGCGGCGCCGGCAACGTCGCTCGGATTGTCGTGTTGCTGCGCGACTGCTGCGGCGCCCGTATTGAGGTTCGAGCTGGCAACCGCTGGTCGCTTACAGGCTTCTCTGGAGGTTTGCGTTGATTGTACCTGGAGTTAAAACGACTTTTTCGTGTTTGTATTTGAGAAGGATTTTTGAGAAAAATGTGTTTTGATGGTTGTACCTTCAAAGCTTCACCAGATTTTTGGATGGTTTTTGCCAATTTCAGTTTTTCACTAACATTTTCACCAAATAGAAACTTGTCTCGACCTGCTTCTATTAATGTCTCCTTTAGACCTGAGTTTATAGACGACAAAATGAAATTACGGCGAGTCTTAGTTTCAGCATAGTGACTATCGCATAAAATACGACAAGCATCGCTCAATGGTTTGAGAATTTTTTGCTTTGAAGTCTCGTTGGATATTACAAGTTCTGTCACTTTTGAAAGAGCAGATAGTGCCGTACCAATTTGATTTTGCTTGTATGAAATAGAGGCGTCCTTTTTTATTAATGTTTCGGGTAAAGCAGCTTTAGCTTCGGGATTCAGCAATGGTGCCACTAAAAATTCACAATTGCCTGGTGTCGGGTAGTCTGACAAAAGTTTTAATTTATTTTCTTTTGAAAGACCCTTTGCTAGAATATCCTGCCATCTATTAGCTATATCCTTATGAATAGCTGGTCCCAGTTTTGTATCTGCTTTTGGTGCATCGCCCAATAGTTCCAAAATATCTTCATCTAGGTCCAAGTCCTCGCTTTTAATACAAACCACAGCATTATCGGCAGTCTCGGTCGATGTTCCCGGCTGTGGGGAAGTAGACGGTTGTGAAACCAGGCATGGCGGATCGGGGTTCGGCGAAGCACGAGGTGACGTTGTTTCGTCAATCTCGACGACATCGTGTGTGTTACTCCCTTGGACCAAATAATCTTCAGTCTCCAGTGCTATGCGCTCGGTATCTATGACAAAAAATATCGCATTTAATGATAGTAACAACCTGGGTATAAGGCAGTACACATCATTTTTTAACTGCGAAATAATACGTGACAGTAGTAGCCTGGGTATGGCAGTACACATCACTTATTTAACGAAAAAATAGTATGAAGGTAGTAGCCTGGTTATGGCAGTCCAACACATCACAAAAAATATATAAAAGGTGACGGTAGTAACCTGGGTATGGTAGTACACATCACTTAAAAAAATAACATCAGGATAAACCTAATAATTATTTACCATCGTATTCTGATTCTGAGGAGTCTTCTATGATACGCCTTCTTCGATGCTTCGATCTTGATTCCAATTTCTTCTGTAACTTCTGAATTTTCTTCAATATTCCCTCTTCACTATGCATTCATGTTTGCGTTTTCCCATGTTGAAATACAAATATATCCGGGATGGTAGTAGAGACGTGCGAAGGCTATGAGCATCGTCTGGGCGGAACACAATATGAAGTTCCCTAGCAATTCCTATCACTTTGGAAGGAAGTTTAAGGTCGAACGACCAACGAACCTCTTACTTGGAATTTTCTATAAAAGACGCCAGGTAGTCGACCGTTCGAATGGAGATTAAAGTTGGTAAGCTCTGACAGTACGACTACAGATAGTTTTACAAAGCTGGTAAATAAATCAAATGCTGATGTTTCACGTCCGCCTATTTTTACTCTAATACCGTGCAAGGCTAACGCATAGGGATAGTCCATCTACAATACCTGTAAACTCCTAATGACTTTTTGCAAATCGCTAAGAATGAAGCTCGTGAGCTATATTACCTTGTAAGCATACCTCCTCCAAAAATCCTACCTCAACGTGACCAGCATATATCCCTCTCTCTCGCTCGCAGGTAATAAATCCTACTAAACAAGTAGGTTGAGCCGTTTTATCAAAGTCAATCGGTATCATGCCGACAAGTGAGTAATTAGCGCAAACTTCTACCATTGTTTTACACGCTCATATAATGTAGCGTATTCTTTTGGTGTTGTAATAGATTTTATTCGACTAGATTGACTATAATATGTATAGTTAAGGCTTTGGTTTGGGCGGTCACCAACCCGCCTGCCCAGCGTGATGACTATGGGCAAATACCTCCCATGGCAGTCTTGTGGCGTGCCCTGGGGGAGGCCTACGTCCAGCAGTGGACTGCAATAGGCTGATGATGATGAAGGCTTTGGTTTGATCCTGCCAGAATTTATTAAAGTAGTTATTTATCTACTTTTGTTTCATTTGAAGTACTAATTTCTACAAATTCTACAGTGCATTCATTTGTCCACTTGATAATAATTTTGCCTGTCAGTGTTTATTATTAATCGTATCTTTATACTTACTTTACATTCTGTTTTTATTAGTTTTAAAACATTTTTGATGTTTGCGATTTTTCTATGCTTTACCTATTTGTATTTATCTACTACATAAACGAATAATTTATATGCTCAATTAAACTTATACCATAGAGTACTTAATAGCACAGGGTTATACCTAGGTGCTGTCAAAATTCTTTATTTACTGACATCAATAACGTTCTCGACAACCTATTCTTTTAAATCTATTCTGGCCCTTATCCGACACAAAGATGGCTCATTAAAGCGAATAAATTGAATACATTGAAATTGCTCACGAAATTAACATTTTAAAACAGCTGTCAACTGTCACTTTCGAATTATTCAAAACTAATGACGGAACGAACGTTTCTTGGCACGAGACAGGTACTAATTAAATTTATTAAAATACTTCGTTATAACTGAATAATGGGCTCTTGACGTGTGACGTTGAGTACCTTCAGTTATGTGCCCTTTACGCCCTGAAGGTGGTCTTTTAATGAAAGAAAGAAATTACTTGGCACATGTGAGATTTTTATTACTGCAATATATTATTTAATAGAAACTTGACATGTTAATTTGCTGTGGTCATTTTCATCGGAATGTATTTTGTTGTTTGTTTTACCGAGTTCGAAGAGACTAATTCCTATCACATTTTCATCGGAATGTATTTTGTTGTATGTTTTACCGAGTTCGAAGAGACTAATTCCTATCACCTTTTCATCGGAATGTATTTTGTTGTTTGTTTTACCGAGTTCGAAGAGACTAATTCCTATCACTTTTTCATCGGAATGTATTTTGTTGTTTGTTTTACCGAGTTCGAAGAGACTAATTCCTATCACTTTTTCATCGGAATGTATTTTGTTGTTTGTTTTACCGAGTTCGAAGAGACTAATTCCTACCACATTTTCATCGGAATGTATTTTGTTGTTTGTTTTACCGAGTTCGTAGAGACTAATTCCTATCACATTTTCATCGGAATGTATTTTGTTGTTTGTTTTACCGAGTACGAAGAGACTAATTCCTATCACATTTTCATCGGAATGTATTTTGTTGTTTGTTTTACCGAGTTCGAAGAGACTAATTCCTATCACTTTTTCATCGGAATGTATTTTGTTGTTTGTTTTACCGAGTTCGAAGAGACTAATTCCTACCACATTTTCATCGGAATGTATTTTGTTGTTTGTTTTACCGAGTTCGTAGAGACTAATTCCTATCACATTTTCATCGGAATGTATTTTGTTGTTTGTTTTACCGAGTACGAAGAGACTAATTCCTATCACATTTTCATCGGAATGTATTTTGTTGTTTGTTTTACCGAGTTCGTAGAGACTAATTCCTATCACATTTTCATCGGAATGTATTTTGTTGTTTGTTTTACCGAGTTCGTAGAGACTAATTCCTATCACATTTAACTGCTTACCGACGATTTATGATTACATAAACACACCGCTGTTTTCCAGAAAAGGGGTAAAAGAGATGGCCAGAACTGCAGGATCAAGAAAGGAGATCTCACGCCTACGTTTAGCATATTAGGGAGAGATGCAATTATCAAAAATAAGTTGCTAGCTTGACGATTATTTTTAATATTTAGGCTTTTCCAAATTATAATATGTCACGTTTTAACTTATAGTCGACTACATCCTATATCACTTGATAATTTTAAATTGTTGCAGCTGGTTATTGACTGGCAAACTACTATATTTAATTTTATGTAACATCTATATAACCTGTGACATGCAATAAATGAATCTAATCTAATCTAATTTTAGATCGTACACCCCAAAGATAAGACGCGAAAAAACAATTTGGCGCAATGTTCGCCTGTCAAACGGAAGCCATTTTGAAAATTCAATTAAATCGGTATGCGCGGCGAGACATCGGCAATCGTCTTGTTTGTCATGCAGAACAAATACAGTGGCTCGAGCACCGCTAAAACATTATTTCTGTACTGTCAATCATCTGCTAAAAGAAAATATTTGTTTTGAAATGTTTGCGCGTCGCTCCTTCGGGCTGTCACTTTAGATATGACATTTGCCATGCACAAAGATTTCGTGGCCATATTTAATTTGTTTTCTCAGGTTTATTTTTTGTTTAATTTCGTTTTTGACATTTCATTGCTATAGATGTCTGGGTATATGAATGAGACTTTATTGTGAAAAGTTTTAAGCTCTAAGTTAATTTTTTTTTCATCAAACATCGTTTTAAAAATATCATCTGATAATATGTGATCGATCATAAATAGTTATGAGATGACTGCAATACGCATTACAAAATAGGATACAAACGTTAACAATACTGAATTTATTAATGTTTAGAGCTTATGGAATCTTAGATAAATCAACATAAGAAACTTTAAGTGACACTTCATCAGCCGATAATGACGTGTATAATGATGAAGTACATGTCACATAAAGGTGTGCAGTGTCGGACGATGTCAACAGTCACCGGTCCGGGGACCAGATATCAAACATACGTATACACATGGCTGTATATCCGAACTGAGGAAGCAGAACTGCTAGTTCACAAAGGAGATCCTATAGCCACGTTTAGCACAGCAGGGAGACATTTTATGATCAGTATCGCTTGAGAGAATGTCCAAGATCCTTAGTCGACTCCAAATATCACCCAGCGAATGAGGCCGGCCACGTGACAGCAAAATTACAATACACTTTTGATGCAATTGTAAGTAAATCCAGTAGCCCAGCGACCAATCAGACCAAAGCAAATAAAAATTATGCAAGGTCATATTTCAGATTTAATTAAACCATCAATCAAATCCGTTAATGGCGGAGTTCGAACCGCAACAAAAAACCGGCTCACAAATAAATAGTCCTCCGACACATTATGCAATAGACCGGCCATCATTCTAACCGACTCGCTTGATTGATGAGTGCTGGCAATCATGAATACCGGCAGACCAGCCCTAAAGACCCCTCGAGACTTACCAGTAAAGAACTAATCGAAGGAGGAACAGCTCCAGAGGAAGCTCAAGCAACACTAGACAAGCAAAACGTTGATAAATGACGTTCGGGATAAACATAGCTACTTTATTACAGGCCCTGGTTATGATTTATTCATACTGTTGTCGGATTTGAAAGGTTGCTTCGTAAAACGTCCTTCTATTTTTGCTTTTAAAAGCTTTGGTGCTAAATGTTTGTGCGAATAAAATGAGCTGTCAATCAGCTGGTTAATTGATGGATTGTGTGAAAAAATGAGTCGATAAAAAAAGGTTTTTGTTAGTGAAATTGATATACACGTACGTATCATAATTGTAGTGTACGAGTATTATTTGATGAGTGTCTTTGTCCATGTACAAATCGATTCTCACACATAGGTTGCGTATTAGTAAAGTTAATAACATAGGTTATAAGTTTAAATTCTAAGGCTCAAACGATGTTCTTCCTATCAAATAAATCTATAATATTACGTACAAGTCAATAGACACATTGAATTGGAATATTTATGCGAATGTATAGAATTAACCTTAAATTGAACTTAAAAGATGTACTCGTATATACAAAATCGCAATAAAAACTAGGTCCTCATCAAAAATATAACAATTACCCAGGTTTAAAATTTTCAAAATTCTATCACGTGCACACAACGCTAGTTGTCACCAACTAAGGGGTGTTATGTTTTCAAGTATGTATGTACTTATGTATATTTCTATAGCATGCTTAATAGGTTAGATCCTAAAAGGTTTGTTGCATTTAACCTTGAGATGTATCATTAGATTTATTACATTAGAACGCTGGATTTTTTTACCACTTAAAAGTTTTATTTTTACTTTTGGATTGAACAGACTAAAACTCAATCGGCGCTAGCTATAGCAATACCAAGAAATAATTCCGTAGTTCAAACACAGCGCGGCATCTCGATAAGCATTAACAAGAACGCCCGAGGCGCCCTCTGTCGGCAATTTGTCAATGTCAAAACTCATTTTTATTGTATCCGAGTTGTCAGATTGTCCGCTGGTCCGTTTTTAATGTGCTACTGTGCTAGCTGTTATGGAGGATGATAAGTCATCGTCAGCTGGATACAGATCATCATAATTTTATGTAGATATCTCGATATTTGCAAAGTTATCACTTAAAAATGTAAGGTTTTTAACAATAACTACGAGCTTAATGCCAACTCTTTAATTATTACTTATGCTATTTAGATATAATATTATGATCACATGTTATCGTTTGCAAAATTTTTTGTTTATTTTTATTTTATTTTATTTTTTCTAGTTTGTTCCCCTGAAGTGATACATACATTATTTAATTTTCTTTACACATCAGAATCTGTTTTAGAGTATACTATCCTATCAAATTTCACCTGATTTAGTCCAGTAGATTTGGAGTAAATTAAGCTAGGTATATCAGACAGACAGACAGGTGCACGAGTGACAAGTAGTCCTAGAAGGGTTCCGTTATTTCATAACCCTAAAAAGTTTATTTCTTGCACAACATTTTTCTAGTAACTTAATTTCGAACGCGGCCTCGAATAATAATGGTATCACTAATCATGATTAACCATTTTTATCTAATCAATGAGTTATTGCACATTTAACACCGATCAATATCTGTCATAATATCGACATAAGCCGATTATTTTGCATTAAAGTGTGATTTATATTGGCTGGTGATAAATGTGGGTAACTCGTTTACCTTGATCAGAATAATATAAAATGTACAGTTGGTACACTCTTAATACACACATCTTACAGAAGTCGGGTAGCCATAGGTACAGGATCATAAGGATGATCTCACAGCCATGCTCAGGATAGCAGAGATGTAAATGATCAGTGACAAGTTGCTAGCTCATCGCCTGAGAGAATGCCCGAGTTCCTTAGTCGACTCTTACGACATGCACGGAAGGTGATCCAGCTGCATACCTCTTACTTCTGTAAGAGCAGTAGGATTTCAATAGGTTGCTCTTGCTAGAATTTTTGGTTTAAATATAATTTTATGTTTATCTTCTATGCTGCTCTGGGAGTAAGAAAAAAGTATAATACTACAGCTGCTTCCTTTCCCGGGCATACTGTACAAGTCAGTAGAGGGACAAGAGGGTCTTGGTGTTTTGTAGGCGATGGGCTGACCACCTGTCACTACTAACCGAACTTGTTCATCTCAACTATAGGTACCCTCAAAATTGGTCAGAACATATGGTTCTATCGGCCCTTGGTGCTCTGCCTACCCCGTAAGGGATAAAGTCGTGATTATATGTATGTTATGTATAAGTATTACAATAATATTCAAACGTGGCTCTAGGATATAACTTGTGATCCTGCAGTTCTAGCTGCCCCATATTTGGGAACAGGTATGTGTATAGGTTTAACACAGGTTTTCAATTTCATTATCAGTCAGCATTCTTTTGAAGGACGTAAGCTCATAGAGGTCATTATTAAAGAAAACGAGAAACGTTGCAAAAATGATGTCAATAGAATATCAATCAAGTAAACTTTCTGTTTCCTATGTATCTATACCAGAGTACTGATCTCTAATGATAACAAATATCGTGATGTTGTTAATAAAGTAAACATGTATTTTATGTCTTCGGATTAATTTATTACAAGTTTCAAATTAAACGCCTTTGTAAACGTACCTACAAGAATATTAACATTCTTGTGTTTAATGGAAGTCAATAATTTCATTTTATTTCAAACATTATATGAATTCGAATTATTCGACCGAAGTCATGAAGTAGGTATGTTGTTGAAAATATTTTAAATTTATATACTTAACAAGAGTTTCATCTCGTAGCTTTGTTATTTTAAACTGAGTTAACTATAGAATTCTTAGCCTCCAATTTTAAAGTGAAAGCTGGTCGGTCACCATATCTCCTTTACATATAACATTAGTATAGCAACAGTCATATTTGTCAAATCGCTATATCTATCATAAAACAAACCAAGATACAAAGCGAACTTTCTCTCAATATTCTATCAGACAGGCGCCTAAAGGTCATAGAAACCACAATTAATATAATGATTTCATCAATCTCAAGCAAACGACTGAGAGGAATGTAATAACAATCATCACTTACAATAGACTAAAGGTATGGCCACACTTAAACATTAACTTTTAAAAGAATAGTTTTAAATTAACTAGTGGATGCCCTTGGTCTGCATGGACTGCAGAAAAACGTGTCGTATTAAAATAAATAATATAAATAAGTCTTTAAGATTGAACTTCAACAATAAAATAATGAAAACCGTATTAAATTACTTCGAAATCACTTCTTTTTCTTCCTGCCCTGTTCCCATTCTACTAGGGGTCGGCGCAATATGTACTTTTCTTCCCTTCATCCCTATTACCTGTCACCTCGTTACTCACTCCCAGTATGTAATATTATCCTCTTTCACACAGTCCATCCAACATTTGCCATTTGTAATAACATTATTATTATTACCTCTATTGAGGGATCGCCCACCACCGGGCCCTATACCCTCCGCTGACCCTCGGATCTGCCGACTCATGATCACGAACACAAGACACTACAGTCGCAACGAGAAGTCAGATCCAAGCACCTAGCATGCAACCATAAATACATAGCTGCTAATCCGAAAACCAATTAAAATTGTGGCATCATCAGGATTAGTTTTCCATCTTAGTTCTATCTACCGAACCAACTAACTAACATAAATAGGTTCGGTAGATAGAACTAACATGGAAAACTAATCCTGATGATGCCACGGGTGTTGGCGAAACATATGTCGATTAAAATTTTAATTGGTTTCCGGATTAGCAGCTATGTATTTATGGTTGCATGCTAGGTGCTTGGATCTGGCTTCTCGTTGCGACTGTAGTGTCTTGTGTTCGTGATCATGAGTCGGCAGATCCGAGGGTCAGCGGAGGGTATAGGGCCCGGTGGTGGGCGATCCCTCAATAGAGATTTGAACTTCCGAATAGTGACGCCTGATACAATTCAATTATTATTATTACTTACAGATTGTATATCAAGCATTAGTACTCGTATTTGGCATTTATGAGTGGCTTTGGTGATCGCTTATTACAACCTTATTTTATAAACAACGTTAATTACATTTTAATCGCAGAATAAGTAAACGATCTCGGGTTCTTGTGCATGTCGAATCTAAAAGAATCGAAAATTGTGTACTCATCCTCAGATTAAACATTGATATAAGAAACTAGATGAAAGGTTAAAGGTTTTGACACACTTTGACCATTTAGTCGTGATTAATGTCATTGTTTAATAGCATAATTTATAGAATACATATTAAGAGATATGATAGTCGATTCTAGCCGATTTCAGCTTAAACTTAAAATTATCTCTACCTGTCCCTCTTCGTTTTAGCCATTTACATTAAGAATGGAGAGGGACAGATGACTAATTTTAAATGTGACGATCAGAATCAACCACATAATGTATTTAGAGGGACATAATTTTTGTCGTACTTAAATTTCACGTAGACAGTTACAACATTGACTTGATTTATTATAAAAGCTGCTATAAAATAGCTGTCCATTTAATTAAGCAGAATAATAAATAGTGATACGACACTAACGACCGGCCACGAGGGGCGGCCGAGATTTGACAGGTGACGACATGATAGATGTAACCGTAGAACACAGAATAGACTAGCTAGAGACTGTGGCTATCACACAGGTGGTGATTTCCTAAAGCGGTAGAGCATGACTCATCAAAATATTTTCTTTAAATTATGCTGCTACTTACTATGTATATTACTACATGAGTTCCGAAATAAGGTAGAGGAGTTATTCTATGAAACAGACTCTACACGATATTTGTATAGATATAAAGAACCATGTACATTCTCGAAAGAATTCCCACTGTAATTCAGTTGATTCACAAAGTAAAGAATTATAATTTCATTCAAAACTATAAGTTACACATTAGTTTAGAAACAAGTCGGTGACAGTTGCTATGAAACGGTTTCGAAAAGTTTAAAGTATGCATCTAAATAACTAAATGGTACGCCAGATTAATCGTAACGAGCAGACGACAAACATATCTATGAGCTTTAGTTATCAATGTCTCTTGGGGTGGACAAGGTATGACAAGCGAAGACTTAATAGATACCACTTTTGCTAATTATGTCACACGAAACATAATTCTTACAATTTGTCAACACTTGCGGCTAGTTAGGATGGAGTAAAGTACAGGTACATGTTTTTGTGATGTTGTTTGGGCAAAAAGTACTTACATAGCATACTGGGCAGAGCGAAGGATAATAGCACGTCACCAGTACCTGTTATTAAAGGAAAGTTTATTATACATAGTTTCAGAGTCTCTTATTTTATTTGTTACGCTTCTTTTTTTTATGAAGTGTACCCGCTGGCAACATTAGCCTAGGATTGCCAACCGTCCTATTTTCCCAGGACATGTCCTGCTTTTTGGGGTGTCCTGGGCTATCCTGGATAGTTTTTAAGCATCGTCCTGAGTTGATACAGGGTGCCGATATCGGGTCAACGCCTAGTGCCATGACGCAAATAAGCGTCGCGGCACCTCTAGGAAGCCTAAAAGAAGAAAAAACATAGTCGCTGGCATTGAATGTGTCACACTCTCTCCAATCATATTGTCACTGGGCTCGCACATGTATAGGTCTGGCTTTTAATCGAAATGTCCTGGTATTTCTTGTTCGAATCCTGGTTTTCAAAGTTTTGAGATGGCAACCCTACATTAGCCTCATATTTTTTCTAATCATTGGCACATGTATTGTTATAATCTTTTTGACTTACACTAATGGGCCAATTTTTAACATTCTGGATTCGAAATTGGGCTACCCTATTTCAGGAATACAGCCGTGTCTATGCATTTGAAATAGTATGTACTCGTATATTATGACAAAAGGGGTATATTAAGCGAAAAGCTGTGAAAATAGCCTACTGCAAAGAATCTGCCCACAAAATTTGAGATTCCTAACGTTCATTTTTCAAGATTTTATGAACAGCTACTGAACTGTTTAGAAATTTTTAATACTAGTTATCTAGAAAAGAAATCTATGTTCCAAGGCACAAATTTTGTGCATAGGTCCTTTGGTGAACTATTGACATAGAATTTTTAAGTTAAAATATTCCTTCTGTTGTACTCTGCATACTATATTCTTTAAGTTAACGCTGTGAACGTTATTTATAACGTGCATTAAAGTCGGTAACAAGTCTTGTATGGCGAACAGCGGGGCATCTCATTACTGGGTACTACTGAAACTTTGTGCAGGGGTAGACGAGACGATGGAAATCTTTTAATCGCAGTTACGTACTAAAATTTACTTAAAACTTAGAATTTTAACGCTACTATTATACAGGGTATAAATGCCATTTTATAACTCAACACTAGACTTTAATATCTTAGAAACCTGACACTTCCCAGTCATGCTTGCATGGAGAAAAATGGTATCGAAAATGTAGATGAAGCGTGTAAGTGACAGCCAGGCAAAGATTGATATGCTAACTTCAGACTATAAAATTGAAGCGAAAACTATTAAAAACATTCACCAAGATTTTTTTTATTTTCATTTTTTAAGCACCTAAATTGTGTAGGTATTTTGTTTAAGTAGGTTATTTAGCTTGCTACACTTTGCTGGTCATCATACCATGACGTTATTTAAGAAGCTCGTCTGCATAGTTGTATCCTACGTAGTAATGATTAACTGCTCCCACTTACCGCCCCGTACTGCCATATTTTACCACCAGTGGATGTTTATTCAACAATGATGAAAAATGTACACCAATTGACTTCGCGACAATTTATATGCACCCTTTGGAACTTAATATCGCAATATGTGAAAGGACACGCCCATATCCTTTTTTAACACTCGTACATACATACATATAATCATGCCTTTATCCCTTACGGGGTAGGCAGAGCACCAAGGGCCGATAGAACCACATGGTGCCACTTCTGACCAATTTTGAGGGTATAGTTGAGATGTACAAGTTCGGTTAGTAGTGACAGGTGGTCAACCCATCGCTTACAACACCAAGACCCTTTTGTCTCTCTACTGACTTGTACAGTATGCCCAGAAGCAGCTGAAGTATTATACGTTTTTTTAACTCCCAGAGCAGCATAGAAGATAATATCCTTTTTAAAAGTACTTATTAATATACTATAAGAATAACTTAGTGATAATACATACAAACACGTACGGATGTATTCATGAAATGGAGTAGCCAGAAATGCAGGATCATAAAGTAGACACGACCGGAGAGAGATCAGGCGCAGGACCAACAGTTTTACGTGCTTTCCGAGGCACTAGTAAAGCCCCGCATCAGCACAGGACAGGATCTACATACAAATCTTATAACAAAATTATCATCTTCAGCCTATTGTAGTCCACTGCTGGGCGTAGGCCTCCCCCAGGGCACGCCACAAGGCTACTGCAATGGGTTTTGCCCATAGTCACTACGCTGGGCAGGCGCGTTGGTGACCGAAATCACATATTTATTTTTTTAAATAGTATAGAGAATTCTTAGGAAAGGTCATGCATTATCTTGAAAAATAAACATGTGATTTTGAGTCTCAAATTTTATACAGGGTGTAACAAAAAGGGTATGTTAAGCGAAAAGCTATGTAAATATCCCACTATAGAGAACCTATCTACAAAATTTGAGACTCGAAATCACATTTTTATTTTTCAAGATTGTATGAAAATTCCTGGGATATTTAAAAATTCTCCATACTATCGGGAAAAATAAACAATAAACAAAAATAAAATAGGTAAATAGCTTTTCTATAGCGGGCTATTTTTATAGTATTTCGCTTAACATATTCTTTCTGTTACACTATGTGTATGTATGGTTTTTAGTGTCGATAAAGACATCGTCACACTGGACTATTAAAAACCGTTTTTCTGATTTCGACAGTTGTACCCCGGCAAAGTGGTGTAGTCGCCGTCTATCATTACGTCGCTGACACAACTCAGTCATTGTAATTTAGCATCATTACCGACCGGCCCACTGACACGTTTCTCTGTAATCAAACGTCATTATCCAAAGAAACTTACAGGAACGCCTCGACTATGTCATTTGACAGGCCATCTTGTATAGGCAAGGAGGCGATGAGGTTACAGAGACAATGTTCTGGCAAGTCCAACTTAAAGATAGGTTTGTTCTAAATAAGTAATGTTATTATTAGGTTTTTTATTAGAAACACGTACAAGGTATGTGTACTATACACAAGAACCTGTATAATATTATACCATCTATTTGGTTCCCTAGAAAAAAATCATTATACACATGTACCAAATCCAAATGAAAATCAAGAGTGAGAACTATATTATGTACAGCTAAAACAAATCTAAGATTATGTGCATGCGGGTTTCAGAGATAGGCCTTTATCAACATAATTTAAATACAAAATTGATATAAGTCGAGTTAGAGCACAATTTTAATTTGAATATTTATTTTAATTTTAATGCTTGTAAAATGTTATATTGGTATAATGATGGTATGTTTATCATTGTAATTAGAGAAACAAACTAATACTTGCTCGTCGCGTAATCCACGCATCTATCTACAATTAAACACTTATCCAAGACTATCTCCGGTTCTTGGTCTATATTACTAACTCTCCAAGAAATTAGTGAAGTATGTAATCTTAAAACTATTAAAGTAGAAACATATTAATGTCGAATATGACGCGTTAGTGGAATTGTTACTTTACTAACTACTGGCCAAGTTTAATGTCCAAGTTCTACAATCATTGGTGCTTTACTAATTACTATACTTCGGCAGCACACTGATTACTACTTGTACCAACCTAGTACCTATTTATATATAAAATACGAAACATATAGGTTGCTGTAAGGGTACATAGTGTGTAACAAAATTATTTTACAACGACATCTATAGATAGAGAGTGGAACGATAATCGAAATTAGCTCAGCTTCTGATTATCTTTAAAAATCTATAGGTAGTCCAGTAGCATTCGGTAGCTAGTTTTTTCCGTCAGACATTGATGTCATTATTTCGAAAGTATTTAAACGATTGCAATGATTCCTAGCTTTCTTTTCAAAATTCTACCGAACAAGATGGAGGTTTACATCCTAGATTACGGAGCCAAGAGACTCCATTTTGATTTGCATAAAGCACATGTCTTCAAAAGATTTATATCTTTCTAAATTATTTCATAAAGAGTAATATGTAAAGAGAAAGTGAAAAATATCCATCATGTAAGTATTTTTAAATTTGTTTCTGGCTAGGACTCTTTTTCTTGGATTTTCTATTTTGAGGTTAGATATTGAGGATTTCCCTTGTATTCCCATAGAATTTGTGATGGTTCTTGCTGTTCTGCGGGATGCAAGCTACATAGGCCCTGGTAGACCTGCCTGAGCTCAATCCACCAAATCTACCACCATGGGCAGCATGCCACGTGTTTCCAGCTGAAAGATGACCATGTGGGGTCTTTTCCTGTCCGTGCCAGCCATCCTTTTGCCGTTCCACGGGGAAAGTATTGTTTCTTACCTATCTAATTGTAGTTTACCTTGATTTAGACTATATTTAAACTGAGACCTGTAAACTCTTTCAGTACTTAGTAATCCTTAAATCTCTAATGATGAAAGTGTGGAGGCTGCGGCCGTGTCTCTAGAGCTGAAGGAGAATTAGGATTTCAGGATATTTTGGCTAAATTCAAAATTCACTTAGTAGGGATGCATTCCAGATTTATTTAATTTTAATGTATACTTAATCTAAAATTTTAAAGTTAACTAACTACAATATAAATGTTTGTACTTATTATATATGTACTGTAAATCTATGAAATATAAATCTGTAATATTGTAATAATTCTCTTTATACATATATCACTCATAGACCTGGCGCTCTGAGGTATTATTTATTGTATTCTATTTTATTCTCTAAATATTAGTTAAAAATGGTTTTGGGAAAAACTCTCGAATCCAATATATTTTTCTCTTAATTTAATTTAATTTAATTTAAGTGGTTAGAGCACTGACACGCGGAATGCAGAGGTCGTGGGTTCGATTCCCACCCGGGTGAGGAATTTTTTCCATTTCTTTATTAATAATTTCTTAATTTAATCTTTAAAGTCTCATGTTCTGCCGTTGGGTTATCGGTGAGTAGCTCTATTTCTTCAGGCCAGACCCAGCCTGGGGAAATATTGTTATGAGTGTACTTATTTATCACATAGATTGTCCTGAGTTTTATTTGCGTGTTCGCTGCTATTTGTCAGTATTTATTACCGCCAATTTTTAATTTAAACACGCTATCTATTATACAAATCCATAGAAAAGAAAAAACTGAATAAAATTTCTTTAAAACAAATGTTATTTTAGACCTTTAAGACTAGATACATCGAAAAGGAGAAGAATTTTGTCAATAACTGTTCTGTGGTTAATTCAACGGTTTACTTGTTTGATATCTATTTGAAAAAAAAAGTATCTGTTTTTTTTATTTGTGTACAAATACTGTGCCAACAATCATCAATAACTAAACCTCCCAATTTGCCGTCATTACCGACTCCATTTGCTTCACAGTAAAAATACAGAGCTATTATAAAATTAATGCTGAGTTCTCTCAGCGACTACACTTCCAAGAATATACAATTTAAATGATTTCTCCAATATCTGCCTTTTGTAGAAACCAATTTCATACGTTATATTTAAACATGTTTAAATTATATGTAATCCGATGTATGTGTCTGTTATTATAGATAGTTCAAAGCGGTTATTTGTCAAGGTGGGGGCGTTCAGAAATTATACCGGGCTGCCTATGTAATGACAGGGTAATGAAGTTTTAATTTTACGTTATTAGCCGCAACAATGTTGGCCTGTTACACTTGTAATTTTATGGTATAATATGATAATAGTGTTGTTAATTGCATAGGTGTATTGGTTTTTGGAGCTTTCTTGCGTGATTGGGTTGCACGAATAGAATATTGTTTAGAGTTTGCCTGTTGTTTTACTGTATTAATTTTGGCTGGCAGAGCAGCAGCAGAATGATTAAAATAACATTTTGGACTAAAATCATCTTGCAGCTAAGATTAGACTAAATCTAAAGCTCCAAAAGTATCTACCTATTATTCGGCTCATCCCAATCAATCATCTTTCAAGCTATCTTTGCCAAAAAGTTAGCCCATTAAAGTTCGAATTGTAAGTACTAAAATCGTACTTCGTACTAAAGTCGACAGTCATTTATAATTCTTATAGCTTCACGGACAAATTAATTACCTATCCAATTGACCTATTCGATAATCATGCAATACTTCACAACATCGAATCGTTTCCTGCCGTTGGACCGACAAATATTTATGCCAGTTGTCGAGCGCGGAACATCGACGATTATTCATATTTATGTCCTGTTAACCATTCTGTATAGACCAATGTATCGGTGTATCAACTGTGACTTATGACATACTTTGGCTATTAGATAAGTGTATATATCGATATATTCTGCTAACTATCATAAAACGGCTAGGCATTTTGAATAATTCAAACAATAAAATACGGCACACACTCTTCTTTGTGTACATAATCCTCTGAGATAATCCGTCAGTTTTAGATATTTGCAGAAAAACAACAGTTCAAGAGGACATGGGAGATGTGTAATCTACAGAAGCAGAAACGAAAACGATAAATAAGGGATAAGACTAATACCTACTATAAATATACTACGTAGATACTAGGATTTTTTTCAGATTAGATTAGATATAAATGAGGACGTGGTGACGAAGATTGAGAAGGGTATGTTGGGCATGTGGAGAGGATGAGTGAAAGTAGACTGACAAAGAAATTGTACAAAGGAAGAGTGGATGGAAGGGTTGGAAGGGGAAGACCTCGCCGGAGCTTCACCGATCAAATTGGTGAAATCCTAAAGAAAGTTCAGGTCAAGAGTACCCTAAACCGACGAGCGTGCATGAAGAATATCATGAAAGTAGATAAAGCGAAAGTGGTGTGTCAGGATCGTAGCAAATGGAGATCCGTGATCTCTGCCTACCCCTCCGAGAAAGAGGAGTGATTTTTATGTAAGCTGATTCAAAATTAAATAAATGTAGAATAACAAGGAATGTGTGAAAATGGCTTGATCTTACAGCGAAATAGAATCTAGCCAACAAACTACCAGCAGAGCAGAAACAGGTGAAACTTTTAGCACTGATTAATTTTGTCTAGCACCGCATGGAGGTGAAATATCGAGTGCAGGAAATGACTTCACGCGAGAGTGAGATGAATTGTTCTGTAATATCGCCTGCTCGCTCGCTCATCCATTAGTCCTTACGACCATATTTATCGTATGCCAGTCTGGCTATTTCATTATTAGAGTCTATGTTTCGCGTGCTTTGCGTTTATAATTTTCAATGACTTGGTTCTATTAGATTTATTGGATAAAGCTGGGACGTATCAGAATTATCTCTAATATGAGAGGATCTCCTTATTTATAACTATATTTTATTTAAAATACCCCTGTTTTTACCCCATACCTGCCCGTGGGTATCATACGAGGCGATTAAGGGTTTCCGGGAGGCGGACAGCAGCGCCTCCCGTGCTGACAACATAGTCCGCAAATCACACTGCGGTCACCAACCCACCTGCCCAGCGTGGTAACTATGGGCAAAACCCCCCTGTGGCAGTAGCCTTGTGGCATGCCCTGGGGGAGGCCTACGTCCAGCAGTAGACTGCAATAGGCTGAAGAAGAAGAAGACCCACTGTTTTTATACTATAAAACGATACAATGAATATGAACAGGTTAATATTAACTAACCATTATCTAGTATATCACTATACATTGTACGAGATACTTGAGGCTTCCAAGCACTTAACGCCTGAATTTTGCATTCAATAAATAAATTAAGGACGCCATCACCGGCATTCTCCACAAATATCTAATCCATTATTATTCATAGAAATTGAAATAGCTCTATGTCTATTCCAGGTTGCAATATGATAGCATAGAATTTACCCGACTATACCAGATGGAAGGTTATGTTTAAATAGTGTGTATACGTAAAGTATGTATGGATTATAGGTATAAACTTTGGCATGCTCTAGAGCAGGGGTTACCAAACTTATTTTGTCTACTGCCCACTTTGAGAATAAATTATTTTTTAGCGCCCCTTTTTTTTCACCTACTTAAAAACTACCATAACTCCCAAGCCTCTACACAACGCCCTAATTTTATTCTGGGTAAGAGTACCGCCCCCCTTTTGGCATGCAGCAGCCCATAAGGGGGCGTTATCGCACACTTTGGGAAAGGTGGCTCTAGAGCCCAAACTGCTTGTCGCATAGCTCGAGTTAAATCATCAGATTCATCCTAGTCGTGAGACTGACCCTGGGTCAAAAGTTTTTGCACTCTGATTCTATTCGATTCTTTGATTCCATTACGAGGGTCAATTTTTTTAATTATCAAACAGCCTAACTGTTAGTTAGTTACTGACTGACTAACTAACCAGCCTTACTGACGAGTAAAGTATAGAGATTTTAGCGATGGACTACTCGTAACTATGATTGTTTCAGATATA
Source organism: Carposina sasakii (assembly GCA_014607495.2). NCBI lineage: Eukaryota > Metazoa > Arthropoda > Insecta > Lepidoptera > Carposinidae > Carposina > Carposina sasakii. The sequence goes on from CP053156.1 coordinate 14,212,732, forward strand.
AATAGAAGATGAAAAGGAACATCCATCACCAGCTCTGTGATGAAGCGAGATGCGACGACAGCCGAACGAAAGACGAATGACAACCGAATGCTATGTGAACCATAGATTATCTTTTTTTTAAATGTCTACATCTATTTATTTTAAAAGCGCGTTGACAAGGAATTATACAGGATGTTTGTGACAGCCAGGCAAATATTGATACCATGACTTCAGACCATTATTCTGAGGTGGAAAAAACTGAAAATTTTCGCGGGAAAATTCCAAAATTTTCCGACATTTTTTTCATATTTTCAGGAAAAAATAGTTTAGTTCGTTTAATTAGGCCTTAGATAATGACTGGAAAATGAAATTTTAACCATAAGATTATTTTCAAAAAAAAGTTGCCCTCAAAAAAGTTCAAAAACCTGATGAACCCTAATGGAGAGTCAAAAGTGATCCAAAAAACAGTAATATGTCACACAATAACCAATAATTTAATTAATCACAGGATCGCCCGATACAATTTGCGCGGAGAGCAAAGATTACTGATAATTAAATCAAAAATACATTTCCTGCGAGTAATAACACTGTCGTATAACTTAACACAATGGTACTTGTTCAGCATTTCAGTATTTGCCTGGCTGTCACCCACACCCTGTATACTAAATTGACGTTTTCCGAGAATTTAGTTATGCGTTTCAGAATGATATTTTTTGCGCGGACGACGGACTAAGTTGTTTCGAAAGGTAGAGGTGAGCTATTAATTCGTAAAATTTGTTAAATTGTTTATCTGAAGGTGACTGTTTAAACAAACCAATCGTAAAATCATTATTTTATATCGTGGATAAATATTTGCAGATATTTTGTATTGATGCGAAAAAAACCTGCAACTATAATAGCAAAAAACTTTAAAAATTCTGCTTTGTCATTCCAATAATACACAAACACATGGTTGGATATCCTTAATTATATTTATTTCGCCATACATTAGTCATGTCACGAAATATGGGAAAATAAACACGAAACGACTTGCAATAATAATTATACGGCGTGTACAAACAAGGCAGTGTAAATCATTGATATCTGTGAGCATACAACGCGACACCACACGACACGACACCACACGACATGATCCACCGTAGAATAAAAACATTAGTATAGAGTCACAGACGTAAATATATTTTTCCATGCAGACTACCAACTGGGGTTAAGGTATATTTTAATAACAATAAGGGCTTCTTCTATGTTGTTCTGGGAGTGAAAATAAAAACGCATATACTACAGCTGCTTCTCTTCGAGGGCATACTGTACAAGTCAGTAGAGGGACAAGAGGGTCGTGGTGTTTTGTAGGCGATGGGCTGACCACCTGTCACTACTAACTGAACTTGTACATCTCAACTATACCCTCAAAATTGGACAGAAGTGGCACCATGTGGTTCTATCGGCCCTTGGTGCTCTGCCTACCCCGTAAGGGATTAAGGCGTGATTATAATGTATGTATATGTAATAAGGGCTATAGTATATAAATATATAGTATATTCTGAATTAAATAAATAAATTACATTAATTGCTGGCAACATTTAACATATATATATTTTTTTAATATTATCCACATTTATTACTATGAGCTCAGCGTAATATGATTCATTTCAAAATTGATGTTTCTGAGGATTTCGCATTTGTCATTATCTGGCAATAGCTGGATGTTAGTATACAACAATTCACATCGTACCGTGGTGGCTGTGGGGTCCACTTTATGATTTTTCTATCCTGTTACGGGATAGCGTTGTGTGTATATCATCATCATCATCATCATAATCATCATAATCATCATCATTATCATCATCATCATCATCATCATCATCATCATCAGCCTATTGCAGTCCACTGCTGGACGTAGGCCTCCCCCAGGGTACGCCACAAGACTGCCATGGGAGGTATTTGCCCTTAGTCACCATGCTGGGCAGGCGGGTTGGTAACCGCAGTTTGTATTTTGGACTATGTTGTCAACACGGGAGGCGTTGCTGCCCACCTCCCGGAAACCCTTAATCGTTTCGTATGATACCCACGGCCAGACATGGGGTGGTACGAATTCTACTCTGCCGGCATATATAATTATATGTGTGTAAATTCCGCCCATGATGATCTACTATACTTATTTTTGTATGACATACCTGACGACACGACTCACGACCGGTTGACGCCTTTATTTTATGGCATCCTAGTACTTGAACAAAGACAATTCTAGTATTGAGGTAAGAATTGTGATTCCATTCAATTTTGTTCCCAGTTTCATAAAGCATGATTTTCTTGAAGTCATAATTTAAATTAGGCTCACTTTTTGTATTTAATTTTATCCGCGGATTTGTACATACAAGTATTTAGTAATGCTGCCTTACTTTTATTCATTAAACGGAGAGAGATGTCGAAACGATTATTTTGATTTAAAAGTATTCGATAAAATTAAGGAAGGCACACACGAAAACGCTCAAAACGATCTAATTGAATTCCACACAATAAATCCTATCCTAAGGTACTAATTTATAGGTTGTCCCGACTTCCACACGTCGACAGCTAACCTTTAAGCCCCCCACACACGAGCGGACGGACGCGACGTAAATCGCGTCGTAATCGCGCGATCGGACAGCCGGCCTGTTGAAATGAATATTCGTGATAAATCACTGTTTAGCGGCCACCGTGCGCGGGCGTCACAGGAAAGCGGTGGAGGTGACTTTGAATTTAAAGTTATTTATAAAATTTACTCGTAGGATAACTTTGATATGTAGGTAACAATAGTGATACATGTGAACTAAATGGCGCATAAGGTATTTCGTCGAATGTTATTTTTAACTTTATATATGTAACAGTTTGTAACAGAATATACACACTGCTGTGTTTACAAAATGACGTAGCCAAAGGATCATTAAGATCTTATTTATCTTCATTTATACTATTAACATTTAAAAAATTAAAGCACTGTCTTTATTGACCTTAGTATATAAATCAATAATAAAAAAAGGATTTTCCAATTTATAGGTACCTAAAGAATATTTTTTAAAATAAAAGTGTGATGAATATGACATCAAACAATTACAGTGCTAACAATTTAACACCCGCTCCACAGCTCTCCCTGTTCCTCTACAGAGGATTTAATAACGATCTCCTCATCGTTCCACGTCAGTTATTATGTCTCGTACATTACGATTTTATTATGCTAATGCCGGTGTGCCTGTGCGATTGTGTGATTTATGATCATTATTAGTGCCATACACGCGGACGTTATTAATTTGTATGTCTTGTTACTTTGTATGGAATCGCGTTCGTCTTCAAACTGTAGTCTGATGTTTACTGAAAGCTTTAAGGTCTGTACTATTAAGGGTAACTATAATAATCGTTGTGTTACATATAACTATTAATAATAAATTATAACATAATATAAAATAAAGTTGCTTCCCTGTCTGTCTGTCTGTCTCTATGTCTGCTTAGATCTTTTAAAATACGTAACGGATTATAATGATGTTTATTAAAATTGAAAGAGTGATCCAAGAGGAAGGTTTATATGCATTATATCAGCATTGCGACCGGGGCGGGTCACTAGTTAATTTTTAATGATTAATAAAGCTATTTTTCTGTATCGAATGTGACATTATACACTATCTACTTACTAATCAAATGGAATATCCCATAGCTGTTTTACAACCAGCAATATATTATTAACGATTATCTTAATGCTTGTCATTTTTAAATTTATTTAGGTTATCAACAACTTTATTTATAACCGTTGTATACGTTTTACCTATAGGTATGTATATAAGATATACAGTAAAAGAGTTATTGCCACATTTAATCCATAATATTATTTTATTATTTGCACATGTGCACTTGATAAGCTAAGCATACATACCGAAAAGAAAATTCTGGGAAAAATATATTATGTTGGTTAGGAAAAACATTTTTTATATGCTATTCCAAAGATAATCTTTGTGTCAAATTGACCGAAAATCTAGATAACACAAATATACGCCCGCGGATTTGTTTGCATTTGTAGAATATTACCTAGCCAATATACAGCATATTTTTAGACCTACATACAAAAAAAATTATTTAAAAGTAGGTTTTTCTGATGTTGAGCTGATAAAAACAAATTAAAATTTTAAATAAATGGTAATATAACTTCGAACAGCCAATTTCTATACTAGAGATTAAAATCAAATTAGAAAATTGTAGATCCTATTATGTTTATGCCAGAACTTATGTTGCTTATTTATGTTACACTAAAATGTGGTAGTTTTCTTTACCTATAGTATGAATTAAGGATGATTCACGCTACACCGTGTCGCGACTGGTCCGGGCCTCGGCCGGGACACGTCCGCCGTGCGCCCGGCCGGACCAGTCATTCATGTTACACCGGGTTGTTTGGGTGTATTATTTTCACGACTATATCTGTGTTATGTGGTTTTTGTTAGCGGACTGTGCCGGAACCGGGAAACAATACCCACCGACATATCAACGCCGTGCCCCGGCCGAGTCCCGGCAGCGCACGGCCAGGGTACGGCCGAGCCACAGTCAGGCATGAATTACTTCATACAAAAAGTATACATGCTCCGGCCGGGGCACGGCCCGGTCGCGACACGGTGTAGCGTGAATCATCCTTTATGGGAGCTATAAGTCCGAGTTGTTTACTATAAAAATGTACATAAATGTATATGTCAACAAAGTATTTATAATTGATAGCTCATACGTTATTAATCATACGTTCGACTGTCAGATTAAAATCGTCAACAGATAAGATACATCGCTATTAGAATTTACTACATTTTATGATAGGGGAAGCCCCAAGAGTTTTAGCTGTAAATAAATGGATTATACTATCATAATTTCTAATAAATAATAGTTTATCTATTATACTACTATTAATACGTCATTATATAATAACGGTGATAGCCCAGTGGTTAAAACGTGAACCTTCCAAGCGGAAGGCGTAAGTTCGATCCCAGTCACGGGCCTGTACCAATGAATTTATTTCATGTTACAAAATAATTGTCACTTAGCTCGTGCCTCGGAAAGCATGTAAAACCGTTGGTCCTGCGTCGTGTCGGCTTTCCGTCACATCGGACTATGGGAGTAACGGAATAGAGAGTGCATCTGTGTTTGCACACACACTTGTGCACTATAATATCTCCTGCGTACCTGGCCAATCTCCGTAGAGATTGGTCGCCTTGGCCGAAATACGGTCGGAGATCATCAATACGTCATTAAAAAAATTCACTTTCTGCTATTTTTTTATGCAGATGTACATAAATTTCAATAAGGACTTAATCAAGATGAAAAAAGGATATTGGTTAGTAATGACAGGTGGTCAACCCATCGCCTACAAAACACCAAGACCCTCTTGTCCCTCTAATGACTTGTACATTATGCCAGGAAGAGAAGCAGCTGTAGTATTATACTTTTTTTTTTCATTCCCAGAGCAGCATAGAAGAAAGTATAGTGTACTATGTATATATATTAATTAAGAAAACAATGTAATGTAGGTATATTAGAAATATCCTACTAGGGTGTTCGTCTTTCTAGATTTGATTTAAATTCACCTTTATTATCAGTATACCTATACAGGTTAACTTAACTTTTTCTGCAGACGGTACAAAATATCATCAATAAGTCAAATGAAGCGGTAATCTTAGCTTGCTTAACGGCTCATTGTGCAAGATTTGATTTATTTTACGACCGTACTTTCACTGCGTTTGCAATCACCTCGATTGTATTGCTGACCGTACTAAGGGTGATTTTACATTGCATGTTGCTGTATTAATATTATTCCCTTTGGTGGACGTTTTAAGCTTTTGTGGCTGTCAAATTTAATTAAACAGTTGTCATTAATGGTTATGGTTGTTCATTCAATTTATATTATTACTAGCGGCCGCCCACGGATTCGACCGCGCGAGAGTGCATTACTCCCGTGCGAAGCCGGGGCGGGTCCTTAGTTATACATTATAAACCTTCCTTGTGAATAATTCTATTTATTTAAAAAAAACCGCATCAAAATCCGTTTCCTAGTTTGAAAGATCTAAGCATACATAGGCACAAATAGCAGAAAGCTACTTTGTTTTATAATAGGTATGTAGTGACAAATCGGTAATAGTAATTACTATTCGTGGCAGTAATCTATCCTTTTGTAATTTGTAGTAGCTATAGGGAAATGTATGTCACTAGCAACTAAAAATAGACAGGTAAACAAAATATTTTAGTTTAAGTATATAGTAAATTTGCCGGTGATGACCTACGGTGCCGAGACGTGGTCTCTAACTATGTGCCTCATAAAGAAGCTCAGGATCGCCTAGCGAGCGATGGAGAGAGCTATGCTTGGGATCTCTCTGCGTGATCGAATCAGAAATGAGGAGATCCGCAGACGTACAAAAATCACCCACATAGCTCAACGGTCAAGCAAGCTGAAGTGGCAATGGGCAGGGCACATAGCTCGAAGAACTGATGGCCGTTGGAGTCGGAAAGTTCTAGAGTGGATACCACGTATCGGCAAGCGCAGCGTGAGAAGGCCACCCGCGAGGTGGACGGACGACCTGGCCAAGATCGCGGGCGTCGGTTGGATGCAGGCTGCTTCCGACCGGTCGGAGTGGAGGTTGTTGGGGGAGGCCTATGTCCAACAGTGGACTCCTCAGGGCTGTAAATGATGATGATATAGTAAATAGTGAAAATTATTATTTAGAAAATTATCTTAAGTGTTATACATATTTTACTCCATCTAGAATATAAAAATTAAGCCAAATTATTAAGATTCGCTATTTTAAAGATAGAATTAAGTTTACATACATACATATAATCACGCCTCTATCCCTTACGGGGTAGGCAGAGCACCAAGGGCCGATAGAACCACATAGTGCCACTTATGACCAATTTCGAGGGTAGGTATAGTAAAGATGTACAAGTTCGGTTAGGTTAAGTTAATAATAATATAACAATTATATTTATCGTCAATTTAAACCCACCTTTATATCTACAGCCTTCGATTGTTTGCTATTCGAAAATAAATTGCAATATAGTTTATTTCATAGTTTTACAAAATACCGTGGGCCATTATATTTTATTAATCAGGAAGACTTTATTATATTCTCAAAACAAGTATAATACAATAAATAATAGATACAATATGCCTCGACACAAGTATTCACACTCACACAACACAAGAATCATTATTATAAAATTATAGGTGCATAATATTATTTGCCTAGGGCTAAACACACGCATCTTATGGAGTATGGAGTATGGCGAACTTATGCACTGTTTTTGATTTTGCTGATTTTAATTGTTTAAGTATAGATAATGAAATCCTTAATTGGCTTCATTATATGTTTATTTTTAATGTATAATCTGTAAGAATATCTGTGGATTTTTGTTGAATAAATAAAATAAAAAAAATAAAAAAAAATTAGATAACACACTTACTGTATTATTTATTAAGACATACACCAATATTCACCAAAGAGTTTGGCAAAAGTAGTGCAAATTGCACACTCACTTTTCACTAGTTAATGGGAGTCCAATATTTACAAGAATAAATACAGCAATAAAATTTAGCAACCGGTAACCAATTTAAAAAAATTGAGTTATGCATGTTTTTTCCAATTTTATTTAGCTTACGAGTATTAAAGTTTCTGAAAACAATTTAAATGTATGGAATTAATAATAAAATAGTTAATTATTTTCATAAGTCGTCACATCATATAAATAATAAATATTTTTTTATTTATTTTTAAATAGCCTAGTTATAAACTGCATACAACAAAGGGCTATTATTATAAAAGATCTCTAATTTTTTTCAGAGGCATTCACTTCTGAACTCAAACACATATTATAAAAATGTATGTCAGTGTTGAAAATTTTCTAAGTTCCCTGTAAGATTAAAATTATAGCAAATATTTTAATACAAACAAATTCTAATAATAACAACCTGAGTACCATCAGAAAAAATCTAAAACAATCATGTCTATATTTTAACCAGCAAGAAACAATCTAAATTATCCGAAAAATCTCATAACCCTGCGGCTGCCGACCGTACTTTCAAAACCGGTAATTACCGGCCATATATCGCACAGTAAAATGACCAGTACACGCCGCCACAAGCTTATCTCAATCGGTGGCCAAACATGGAACTAATAGAACCCCATAAGCTCGACAAAAGTAAAGCTATGCAACCAGCGCCACAAATAAATGCATGCATTTTGATTGTGTTTCCCTACATGAGTTACGATTGAAACAATAAGCGGCACTCGTCTATTAACAACTGTTTAAGTTATAAACTACGTCATAATCCATGTGCAGGTAAATAAACCTTACTTTACAGTAATAGGGCTTATATTTACCTGGTATATTGTAAATGCAGCTTGTCGGCAAGAAAAAGCTAAGAGCCAATGAGCTTTTCTGATAAATGTTTAGTATTCATTGTTTTGCCAGTATAGAACTTGGCTTTTATTTACCAACATTATACTTTACTGGGAAGATTAAATTTTCTGTAAGCTGATTGTAATGGTGAAATAAATAAAAAAATAATAACTAAAATCCATGACTCGGAAACAGACATCGATTATTATTATCAATGTACACCTTCCAGAATTCGAACAACGGATCTATATGACAGCAGACAGGGTTACTAATAACTACGCCAATTGCTCGTCATTTATCATGATATAAAGTAAAAAAACATATTCATTCCTTCATATATAGGTATATATTTCCCGTACCTACAGTTTTACAAAAGATGAAGCATACTCGTGTCGTGTCGTGCAAATTATTCATCTGATATAGAACTTATGTCGCGATCACACAGCAGCTCCCCATCTACCCGTTCCCAATAATTTACGAGGAACTCAAATTACGTCGTATTTCGTTCGTATATTATTATTTTAATGGCGAGCCGGTTGTGTAAATCAAAACGTCAATTAAGGTGTAAAGGGTAATATATTTGTTTGCTGATGAGGGTTGTCGAACTATGAGATTACTGTTGATGTTGAGGGTTATTATTAATATTACATTGAAAAAGGAGCCATCTCTATTACCTCTATCGTTTTTTTTACATTAAATATCATACTCATACTTCAAATGGCAATTTATTGGGCATGTGTGACGTAATAATAATTAGTTAAGAAATAAAATTATAGCTTGACATATTGTGCTTGCCTATAGGAGCGGAAACCAAAATTATCAATTTTATTGATTTTCGAACTTGCATGTGAGTTAACAAACTTTATTCAGACAAGGCTAGGTGCTTCAATTTGTTAAGTTTCAATGAGCAAACATCACTATTAGTGATGAGTGATGACTATAAAAAAAAAGTTGATATGGACGCTGGCAGCTATATACTCGTAGTTCTACTTTGGTGAATAGAAATAAGCTTATAATATTTTACTCGTACCTAAGTTTGTATTTTTCTGTGAGCCACGCTGACAGAAACACAGGCACTGTTCAGAATAATCAATAAATTCATCTTAACTGATAAATGAAGATTCAATCAGCCGTAAATCTCTTAAAAGCGATTAATAAGAGAGTTTACATCCGCCAAGTTATTTATGTCGGCGAACCACGATAGTTACCGTGGTCGTTAAGATACGGGATGCGGTCATGTGAAGCTTTATGTGGTCACGCCTACATGGGTGATTGGCAAACTCAACCTCACGGAATGTAAAGAAAATTTGAGATTACGTAAGAAAATATTATTTACCTTAAGCTGTTTGCTTGTCTTCTGATATTTATTTGATTGGCTGGAAGAGATCCTTGTTAAAGACATATGAAATGGCAACAACATAAATAGGTGATCTATATTTCAAAACGTCATGCTTAGAACAGAAAAATATCCGATTACCATTATCAAGTAATTAAAAGCTTAAAATGATTTTGAGTTTTCTTTATCATATAATAATAATTATTATTATTATTGTATCTCTTTCGAAATTCACGGGACTACAGAGTCCCGGTCCTTTAGAGGCGTGCATCGGGTCGTGGCCAAGATGTAGAGGCCCTTTTTAGAGAACTTTAATATGGTGTGGGATACACATGGCGGATACCATCGCTGACCGCACAATATGATACACCCGGCGATGGTCCCCGCCATGTGCAAGACTATTGGAGTGCAGATCTATGTCATGCGATGGAAGCAAAGGTCATGGGCTATGGGGCTGAATGTTGGGTGGGGTTGGGTAACTGGGCTATTGAAGGAGACTAACGGACACCTGCCATTACAACCAAGTCTCATAATTGTTTGGTGACAGGCGGTGACTCGCCGACTCATTTCATGGGCCCTCTGAAACGGCCGCATGCATGGAGCGACAAAGGGGGCAACATTTGGTGAGTGGCTAGGGTGGAGGGGTGCCCCTGGACTTTAAACCGAAGCCAACTCGCCACTTACTGACGGGCACGTCCACCCTCGAGCTGTCATAGCTCTCGCAACTCCACTCTGCCCGGCCGGCGAAGGCAAGGCAGAGGTGGGGGAACTGTTCCTCGTCAGACTTCACTCCGGCGCCGGAGATGAGGAACAGGGTCTTCCCCCGGGAGTACTTCAGGTCCGTGGGAACGCTACCTCCCAACAGCTCGCCACAAGCTGCCCTGCGGGCTTATTATTATTATTATTATGCTTTATTGTACACAGTAAAGTTTTCACAAATAAAGTTTATGACAAAGAAAATGTACAAAGGCGTGCTTATCTCTAAAAGAGATTTCTTCCAGCAAACCAACCGTGAAAGAGAAATTAACATAAGAGGTATGTATGTGTGCACACAAACAGACCAATAAACTAAATAATTAATTAAAGAAAAGACATAAACCTAAAATAAACAAAAATAGCTAAATAGACTACATAAACATAAATACCTAAATAAAACACATAAATTATTAAGGACTACATTTAAATTTACTATTAATCAAAGCAAAGTGCATGATAATGTAAAATTTTCTATAGAGCATACATTCAATCGGTTGTTTAGCACATCTCAATAAGCAAGAGGTACAATATAATACGAAGGGGTTTGGCTGGAGACTGGACTATACGGACGTAATGTAGGGTTACCAACCTTTAGTATTGTGAAGAAAAATACATATATATATAGATACATTTTAAAAATATTTCTTCCGTAGATGTGGACTACAAACCAGCAGCAACTTATTAAGCATCTTTCAAAGGACTTAATGGAGAAGTCTCTCAAAAATAATGACACTGTTGTGTATATAATAATTTATACTGCTTTAAATATATCTATGAAAGGAGTGGTATTTATAATTTGCACTTAGCTTCAAACAGATTTTGTACTTTTTAACTTAAAACTCAGAAGTTAACTTGGTAGTGCTTCACTACATATTATAAAACAAAGTCGCTTGCCGCTATCTGTCCGTCCATATGTATGCTAAGATCTTTCAAACTAGGGAGCAGATATTGTTTTTTTTAATAGATAAAGTGATTCACGAGGAAGGTTTATACTCTAGTATCTAGTACCCGTGCGAAGCCTGGACGGGTCGCTAGTAACATCTAGCACAAAGGTTTTGGTCTCATAGACGAAGTTGCGGGTACATATGTATTTCATAAATTATTCGGTATTAATAACGACCAGCCCCCCTAGCATGACCACGCATCGTGGGTATCGTATCGTTCGATATTGTATCGTCTCTATACAAAGTTCAACATGGCGCTGGCGGCTATATTTACCGTATTTTGACAGGCTAAATGTCGATAAATTGGTTTATCATATCATGTTTCGAAGGTCATGCCAGGCTTGCCGGGCATTATGTATGATAAACTTGAATTTGCATCTGCAATAGAATGGGTTGCGATGAATGATTGAATTGTTTCTGGAGGTGACGGAATAGATTAATGAGAGATTGGGAATAGGCGTGACAATAATATCTGTATTAAATATATTAATGTTATTGTAAAAGATGAGAATTTAGCTTTCGATTATATGAGTATTATGTACAGTATTCGTAATGAAACTTTGGCTAGTTGAAAAATTTTTGGTAAGTAAATATTTAAGGTTAACATGTTATCCCTTTTACATTGGTGGTTAAGCAGTTATAATTCTGGCAACTGAAAGCTTAGGTATTCGGCACCATAGAAAGCTGATACTATAGCAATCTACTATACATGCAGTTGGAAGGTGCACGTCTTAACCACTGGGCTATCACCGCTTATTCCCAGTCACAGGCCTGTACCAATGAATTTATTTCATGTACAGATTTTAATGTTGTAAAAATTGTTACTTAGCTCGTGCCTCGAAAAGCACGTAAAACCGTTGGTCCTGCGCCTGATCTCTCTCCGGTCGTGTCGGCTTTCCGTCCCATCGGACTATGAGAGTAACGGAATAGAGAGTGCATCTGTGTTTGCGCACATACTTGTGCACTATAATATCTCCTGCGTACCTGGCCAATCTCCGTAGAGATTGGTCGCCTTGGCCGAAATACGGTCGGAGATCATGATAATCATACATGCAGTTATCTATTCATTTATCCAGATAAATTTAGACAGTGGTTTACCTTTTCTCCCGAATTTTTAAGCTACGTTAAATTTAAAACACAAGCTTTACCCCTTGACATAAATGATAAAGAAATAGTCTTGAATAATAAAACTATAAATATACTTGTGTTGAACCTTGTGCTTTCATAAAAAGTAACCTTGCCAACCAATGAACCCGAATCATCGTATCGAGTCGACAGCATCGCTATCGCGTCGTTATTTATCACGAGGAAGGCGTAAATCATATGCCGGCGCATTGCCTCGTAAATCCAGTGATATTACCCTGTCTGGGGAGCTAAGAAGACCATGCTGTGCGATACCGTTGAATATTGCGCACAATTCACCGGTGTGCATGCAGGGTGTATGTAGGCTCAACAAATAGAACCCAAAGTCAACCTCACATGTCTATGGTGCACCCTGCTATTTAACGGACGAGGCTAGCAAATATAGATATCACTACCTATCCCTCTTTCGAAAAGGAGTTATATCATGTTATATTAATCACCTCTTACAGCACGGCTGGTAAAGTTTTATTTGGGTGAGACTTCTCGAATTTATTATTTACTATCGTCATTATTTCGCCCATAAAATATTCATTAACATAGTGTTAAAAACGTCCGTTTTTATATTTAAATTTCTGTGCTCGCAGAACTTGAAAACACCGCAATTTTAGGGCTCCAAGAATCGCTTTCTTGCTTTGATTTCACAGAGTTTTTAGAATCAACCACTTTTAGCTTTAGGCTAAATGTGGTGTATTGCTTTGCTATAAATTTGATGTTCCTCCTACGCGAAACAAATTTATCTGTTCACGTTTTGTATGGAACTAGCATCGCTAGCGCTGGTCAGGTTACATGGGTTTCTTTATACACTTCTAGTGAAGTCTATCTACTTCATGTATGTACTCTTTATTTTTTCTTTCACAATATCTATCTACTTCTTTATATTTCACTGTTCTAATTTTTATTAATAACTTTTCTAATATTTATCTATTACTTTACAAAGGCGATTGTCAAAAGGATGGAAATGTCATTTCTGGTGAATGGGATAAGAAATTACCAGAGAATCGGGTAGTGCAATTTGGTCTAAAGGACTTATAGGAGAGGAAAGTTATAGGAAATCATTTATTTAAAGAAAAACCCGTAAACCTTAGGGCCGTACAATAAAAACGAATAACATTGATAAAAAATAAAATAACTTAAGAACTACTTACACCGGCAAAGACAAATCACAATATACACTATACTTATGTCTCATTTTGTAGCGTCGTGTGGTATTTCTGCACCCTTGACTTAAAAACCGCTGCCGAAGAAGACTCTCGTATCTCCAGCGGAAGCTTATTCCAGAGACGAACAGCAGTGGCCAAGAAGAAGTTTGAGAACAGCGCCGCACTACGCTCAGGCACCCGAAGGGTTTTATTACGTGAGGCGCGGAGAAGACGTTTGTCTGAATTGAAGAATTCAAGACGTTCGTGAAGATACTGAGGGGAAAGAGGATTATTTAAAATGTTATACAGAAAACAGAGAAGGTGACAGTCACGGCGGAAACGGATATTTAGCCAATTTAATTTGGTGCGGTAATGGGATACATGGTCGTACTTACGAAGGCCGAAGATGTGTCGTATGCACATATTCTGAAGGCGTTCTAGTTTGTCCAGAAGTTCCTCCGTGATATCGGAATAATAGACGTCAGCATAATCAATAATCGGAAGCAGGAGCGAGTTAACCAAGGTAATTTTGGCTGAGACAGGGAGAAAATTTTGCATACGTTTGAGAGAATGCATGCTAGCAAAAATTTTACGACTAACCTCTGATACGAGTACGTGGACGGACCATGACATATCATTAGTCATGTATAGCCCAAGGTTTTTTTATCTTAACTTCATAATCCAGTGGTACTCCGTTAAATTCCAGTTTAGGTAGAGATGCCATGTCCAGTCTTGAGAGTAGATGCCTGCTCCCAGTTATCATCACTTGGGTCTTATGCGGATTAACAAGAAGACCAAAGCACCTCAACCACTCACCAATTGCCCTTAGATCGCATGAGATCTTATCCTAATTACCGACCATCTCATCAACTGCACAGCTTCTATACAATTGTAGATCATCAGCATAAAGATGGTAACTAGAATGGGAACAAACAAACAATATACATACAAACATACACTCGAACATAACCTTTCTTCTGGCGCAGTCGGAAAAAAATTATGACATTAAAGAACATACCTACTGTTGAACAAACATTTCATCTAGTAGCTAATGAATGACGTCATAACCCCATGCCCACTAAACCCCATAATGAAAAATATAACGTAATTTATCGCAAGGAAGGAATAAATCAGGTCGCCGGTGCATTCGCTCGTAAATCCTGTATATTATCCTGCTATATTTCTGCCGCAATTCTGCTATTTCAAGGGTTGCTGGAGTTGGGAGATAGTAATATATTGGGGTAAAGATAACCGTGGTGGTAATAACAAAGTTGTAGTGCACGTGGATCCGATTATTCATTTGTATTAGGTACCTTATATGCGGGGCTTTGCTACTCGTACATCAGCTGCATCTCTTTCCGTGCATGTCGTAAGAGTCGACGAGGAACTCAAGGGCCTGGCTATACGGATAAAATATACATGTTCTTCTATTTACATTTTAGATACTCGTACAACCACTTCCCACCCCTATATATTCAGATTGTCGCTTATTTTCTTAGTAGTAACTTTTCCTCAAACTCAGGTGAGACTTTTTGATATATGAGTAACATAGAATGATAACCCAGATACTTCAAATTCAATTCCAACTTGTAACATTTTCTCTGCATTAACTTGTGCAGAAATGTTTTTAGTAATATCACAGGTTAATAGTGAAAATCAGACATCACGTACAAAGCCCCTCCACAGTACTATTATCTCTGTATCAACATACATAATTCGTTTTAACATCTCCTCAAAGCCTTATCGGGCACCATTCCGCAGTCAATTGATATGGAAATTGCTTCCAATGCATTTGCAGTATCATTTCGTCGTCGCTTCTCAAACTTTGTGTTTAATGCCCCACAGGTTTAGGATTTTATTTGGTGAATAACAAGGTTGTTAGTATTACTTATTAGTACTCGTAGTAATAGTATATTAGTAATAAACTAGTAGTTTGACATCCGCTAAGAAAACTGTGACTAAAATTCGTGAATTGAAAATTAGCTTTAAAGTTATTGTAGAAATGTGATTGTATAATACTTTGGATTAAGTTAGTCATGATCGATTTTAGAAAAGTACCTAATCTGATTATATAGTTGGCGAAGTGTATTATTGTTCCATAAATTTTAACGCATATATGCAGTAGCAATTACTACTCTTTATTCAAGATAAGATTGTTACCTTACATATAGATCCATCCTTTTTCTCTTTAACAGAGCCATTATTGAATATGTTTATTGAAAACCACATCAATTTGGGAACATCTGAACCCAAGTATTCACAATCTGGAACGACGCGCGACGTCCGTAAGTGTACGCTCGGCGATACACTATCTGTATGGCTCAATTCCGACCTACTTGCTAAGATGGCCTCCGTGTAGTGGTAATTCTGACAGTGGTGGGTTCGAGATAGCTAATGACGGTTCTAAAACTTTATTGGTTTAGGTCACTTTTGTTTTATTTGTTTTGTTGAAAGGATGAAGTGAAAATTAAATTCTTGCTGGTGTATTTTTCGTGCTGAGTATAACTTATGCCTCATAATAGTTAAGATTAACTGTGGATTTGCCACAAGTTGTTAGCTAGTATTTACCATAGCAAAATAAGCTTTCCCAAGAAAATTTCTTGATGATGAAACTGTACTTAGTTTTAGAACATTAGTCCCATTTTTAGAACATAAATGTAGAAAACTCGAATTTTTAAACATGCCATCTATCCATTTCTAATATAAACAGAAAGGGACGTCATTATGATAGACGCCACTTAAATTTTTAAACCTAGGAATGGACCTTGAAGCCCACTAGCTTTAATTTAAATTGAGAAAAAACATGTCGTTTTGCTACTTGTGATATAAAGAGGAAAAGATGTAGTTTGTGAAAGACGTTGTTCAAAATTAAAACAGATTTGCTGCGAATGGTCCCAAATTCATACTCTAGAGAAACAACCTTTACATCAAACTAAATAAGTAACCAATGGCAAACCCTCAAAACTTTTACAAACAATTCAGTACCAACATCAACATCCATAACAAAAATGGCGACGTCAACACATAGAGTAATAAAAGACAACGCAGGACGCAAACAAACCCGAACTCGCATACAGCAAGAGTTATTACGCTTTCAGAGACACATTTACGCGGAACATATTTCAAAAGTTTGTAAGTATTGTCACAGACCACGGATATGGTAGTACAGTGTCGGAACAAAGTTCGAGAGCAGATAGGCAGAAGAGGTAGCGTTATTTAGGGTAAGGGTGACCTTTAAAAAAGTTCAAAATTATTTAACTTCCTTTTATTTAAAAATAATAGGTATAGGTCTCGAGAAGTATAATAAACTAAAAGTTATGTATTTAATTCTCGACTATATAAAAAAATAGTCTACATCGTGTTATTTTATTATTTTCGGCTTAGATTTAATTATTTTGTCATATTGACATTATGATTATTTCTGCGTAAGAAGTCAGTTTTTTAAAAACGCCTTATAGAGTGAGAGAGATGTTGATGACATACAATATACGTTTCAGAATGATAGGTGAATGTTTCGTTATATATTTCAATATGTTACCGACACAGGTCTAGTTTATATACTCTTTAAAATTACACTATGGTACTTATTCAAGACTTGGCTCTGTCCGTGAAGCAAACAATTTTGAATTCAAACTCGCTGTAATAAGATTCAGACTAAAAACCTAAAGAGCACTGGCGTGGTACGTATTTAGGCGAAATTTGTTTTGGCAAAGCCTCTTCTATTACGCTAGTAGACTGAGGAAAGTATTAAATTATGAAAAATGGACGCTGTACTAATGGTTTTAGTTTAAAATTGAGATTTAAGTGAGTATTGTGTGAGTTGAATTCATATACTCGTAAGTTGAAGAGTTTTTTACTGACCTGCTACATGCTCTGTGATGAATCAAGGTGAAATAATGTCCCTTGGCCATAGTTCCATCTGCAAAGAAATATGCGCTAAACACGGTTTACGTCACACACATACATAGCGCTTGAAACAAGACAAATTGAAAGTTGAAATGCAAGACTAAAGTAGATGCAGACTTAACGATTAACTGACGCCTTTCATCTTGAATCATTGAGCACTGCATTAGTACTGATGTCATTGATGATGAAAATT
Organism: Carposina sasakii; assembly: GCA_014607495.2. Taxonomy (NCBI): domain Eukaryota; kingdom Metazoa; phylum Arthropoda; class Insecta; order Lepidoptera; family Carposinidae; genus Carposina; species Carposina sasakii. The sequence continues at coordinate 14,230,525 of CP053156.1, forward strand.
GGCAATATTTCATTGACTTGCGTCAAGAACTTATATAGAACAAAATTAAATATGAAGGCACTATCGAGTTAACTTCTAGTAGTAAGCTAAAGTCAGCCAGTCCTCAGTCTACATTCAGCAGCGTCAGGCTGTATGCCAGATTTATTATTTATAGAGGCCACTTTAGTGCAAAAAGACATTTTATGTTTCTGGAGATAGAAAAGTTGCGGAACTTATATGACAAGTATTTTTTAAGCAAAAAGTTTATAATTTAATTGAGGTTGGCAGGAAACATTTTAGGCAAGTTATATTTTGAGTAGTATGAAAAGGGTTTTATTAAAGGTTATTCTAAAGTTGATGAAAATCCCCAGCAATGTTTCTTGATTACTGATGATTTCTCTGTCACGAAATTCAATTCTTCAAGGAGAGATTCTGCCAATATTTTCTTATTATTATTATTTATTGGACATACTATAAAAATATAACATACAAGATAAAATAAGAGATGAATGAACAATGGCAAGCTTATCCCTACAAGAGATCTCTTCCAGCAAGCCAAGCAAATAAAGAGAAATTATTAACAAACAGAGGGTAACATGTGCAATTAAACTACTTCTAAGAAACTAACTACATTGAAAAAAAGGAGAGAAACAAATGACAGTATAATCAAATAATCCTTCAGCTTTTTCCTAATTTCATATATTTATTTTTCTCTATGAATGATATAGCACATTTATAAGTGGTCCTCTGTACTTCCTTCTTTCTAGAATGTGTTAAACATGCTGAAACACACATTGTCAAGTTGTCGCGATAATAGTGCGGTCTGTCTGAATAAAACTAAAACTCATGCCAAGTTTTGTTAGCATTGGATACTTTAGGTTAGTGATGGCAGTTTCATATGTATTCTTGGTAATCAGACCATCGGTGATGTTTTAAAAAATAAAATATTACAGCTAGCTAAGCGAATTTAACTCAAAAATAGATTTACTTTAAAACAATTTATTCTGAACAGTTTAAAAAAAATCATGCAAACGACTAAATACCAATATTACAAACCAAAATGCTAACCTTCTCACAACACAAATTAACCTAAATAAGAAATCTAATTAACATCAAATTAATTCTAAACAAAATAAACAATACGACCTTATATTCTTACAATTATTATCACAAAGACCAAAATCGAAAACCTAACCTAAAAAAACTGGCAGAGTGACGACCTATACGCAGCTAATCTCCAGTCAGAATGTTCTAGTGCCGGCCAGTGTTGCCATATCCCTGTCACTATTTCCGTTTTCTCCAACACGGCCTTTCCTGACGGGAGGCCGTCCTCGGGCTCCCTCATCTCTAAGACTGGTGGTCGGTATCCAAAATTGGTATGGAAGAGTCTTCGTTGCTGGACGGAATCTTGGGCGGCGTAGCAGATTCTTCCATCAATCTCTGCGTCCCGGATGTTCCAGGTTGGGACTCGGCAGCGTCAGACACCTCGCTCACAGTAGGCCGGGTGACGCTAAAGGCGGACTCTTCGCTCTCGTCGTCTGCATCTGCAAAGAACCAAATCAAAGCACAAAAACTTGTTCACTCACTCAAAATAAAACAAGGAAACTCGAATAGAAGATAAGTTTAAACAGCAACACGGTAGGTTAGCTTGCCTAGCCTAGCCTAAGCACAGCGGATATAAAACAGTCTGATATCTGTACTGATCACCCGTGGCAGTTCCCGTCGGGGGAGTGCCGCCTCACGACTCGTTAGAGATCTACGCGCACTTACGTAAGACATAACTTTGCGTGTGTGAATCAGTTCCACATAAAAGAATGTTTCAACCCAAACCTACAACAACCCTTGGACAGTGTTTACCACGCAAGCACTGTGCACACACACATATACACGATGACTTTTCAAGGCCAACCTGTGGCATGACTCGGTGTGTACCACTGCTCCAGGACCACGTGTCTGAGCGACTCCAAGACAGTGTCCGAGCACACAATACCAGGCATGTTCCATATACCAGGACTACAAGTCTGAGCGCACTTCAAGACAGCATCCCGCAACATGAAACATACCTCACTCTGGAAGTATATCCTTCAGCCAAGATAGCTTACCCAAGTACATGGACTTCAAGATAGAGGCTATCCAGACTGCAAGATAAAACCTCCATCGACTGTCACCCCATCAGTAAATTTATTACACTCACAGAAAGAATGGGACACAAAACTTTCTTAAAACTTTATCTTTAAGACAGACAGAGGCCCCGGCACAGGCGTATCTCACAAAAACTATTTGAGCAAAAGTCTTGGTAAGCCGAAATAATCAAATTCACTCACCACTAAATAAAGCAGAACAGATATCAGGAGTCCATTCTCCGTGCCACGGTATCATATATTCCGCAGCTGCCTGCGTGGACTTCCCATATGAGCCGGCCAGGAGCTGTAGCTCATAACGACCCTGAGGTAGAATCTTCATTACCCGGTAAGGTCCTCGCATACAGGAGTCTAGCTTCCCCGTCGCTTGAGCCTGTTTTCTAACGAAAACAAAAGAATTTAGTTCAAAGGCACGAGGTGGCTTCCGACCTTTGTTGACGTAAGTATCTTGTGTCTCCTGGTTTGATCGAAGGCGCTCAGATACTCTCTGGCGACTCATCTCTCGGAGAGCTTCCCTGTTCGGGCTGGAACCCTCAATGGCCACATCACGAATTAGACTCCGAATAAGTGGCGTAGCTGCATCAATGCCAATCAACAAATTCAGAGCTGAACATTTTGTTGTCCTATGCTTGGTAATATTGAGGACCAACTGTAGCTTCCACATGACATTTGGCCATCTTTGTTCGCGATAATTACACTCAATTCGTACCATATTGAGAACAGTACGGCAGTAGCGCTCCACTTGTCCGTTAGATTGGTGCATCTCGGGAGTTATGAGATGCGTATCGCAGCCCATGCCGTTAATCCAGTGGAGGAAGTCGGTGCTTTGAAACATCCGGCCTCTGTCAGCTACAATTAGCTTAGGCGTTCCAAAAAGTGAAACAAAGTTAGTAACATGGCGTTTCAACTCGTCTGACTCTTGCCGATACATTGGATACAACAAACAGTACTTAGAAAATGCATCGATTACAATAAGGACATAACGATAGCCATCGGCTTCTGGTAGAGGTCCCAACACATCCATATGGACCGTCTCAAAAGGCATGTCTGGTTTTTCCCACGAGTGTATGGGTTGGAAAGGAGCACGGGCTACTTTCTTATAAGAAAGGCACACCAAACAATGTGTTATGTACTTCAACGCGAAAACTCTCAACCCTGGAAACCAGAAGTGCTTCATGATCAGGTCGACTGTCTTATCTACCCCCGGATGGTCATGTTCATCATGGAAAATTCGTAGCAGGCTCAGCCTATGACCCTTCGGAATGTAACACAACAATTTTGGATTTTCACCAGTAGGTGAAAATTTATAATACAAGATATCATTCTTTACTACATACTGAGTAGGATCCAGTTGCCCGTCCGACAATCTCTGCATAAGAAACTGAGTCTCTTCATCTGAAGCCTGAGCAATCCGAGCCCAGTTCTGAGGCTTCTGAACAGTTACTGTATTAATCGGATTGCGGCTGAGATAGTCGGCATGGGACAAAAGAGAACCCTTACGATAATCCAAAGAAAAATCAAAATCTTGCAGGTATACCCACCACCGGGCCACCCTAGGTAACAGGTCTTTTTTTTCTGAGTGAGTTTTAACGCATTGCAATCAGTAACCACGGTAAAGCGTACCCCTACAAGATAATGTCTAAAGTGCTGGAGAGCTTTGACAACAGCGAGCGTCTCCAGCTCATACGAGTGGTACTTACTCTCAGCACCATGAGTAAGTCGGCTAAAATAAGACACCACCCGCTTACGATTACCCTCATGCACTTGCATCAAAATAGCTCCATAACCAATAGAGCTCGCATCTGTATGGACCTCTATTGGTAACGAAGGATTATAGATGGCTAATACCGGCTCACTCGTCAGACATTCTATGATGTACTTTCGGGCAGCCTGTTGTTCTACCCCCCAAGAAAAGGTAACGGTCTTTTTAGTTAACGCGGCCACACACGCGGTCTTCTGGACAAAATCAGCTATATAGCGTCTAAAATAACTGGCTAAGCCCATAAACTGACGAACCTGTTTAACATTTTGTGGTACAGCTGCGTCGATCAAAGCTCTAACCTTCTCATGACTCGGTCTAACCTGACCTTCACTAATCGTTCGTCCTAGGTATTCTATCTCGGTTGCTAAAAACGAACACTTCTTCAAGTTTATCGAAAAACCGGCTTTGGTTAACGTGTCAAGGACTTTATGAAGTAAAACAAGGCCTTGATCTACCGTTTTACTTAAAATGAGGATATCGTCGATGTAGACCAGAATATCACCAGATTCGATGAACTCGCGAAGTGTTTTTGCAATTATCCGTTGATAAACGACGGGAGCATTTGCCAAACCGTAAGGCATTTTCAAATACTGATAATGTCCCTCGGGCGTGACAAATCCTGTAAGCGATATCGACTCCTGATCCAAGGGGATCTGGTGGAACCCAGTCGCCATATCCAGGCTGCTAAAAAATTTGTTACCCCCTATGTCTATGTGATCGTCTATTCGCGGCAGAGGAAACCTATCTTTAATAGTGACTTCATTTAGTTTACGGAAGTCTACGCACATTCTGTCCGACCCGTCTTTCTTTTTTACAAGAAGGATAGGACTTGCGTATTCAGAATCTGACTCTTCAATAATGCCCTTGTCCAAAAGATCCCTAATTATTTCGCGAACGCGAAGTGTCTCGGCATGAGAAAGTCTATACGGGCGATAGTTAACAGGAGTGTTGGAACTGAGTTTAATTAACATACACCCTGTCTTCACTGTTGAGGTTGCAGTACCAGAAATGAAAAATTGAGAAAACTCATTTATTATCTCTAACAACTTTTGTAACTGGACATCAATAAGAGGCGTGTTGATCGGAATTGAAGCCTCACATTGAACCGTCAACACCCTGTCCGAGCCACGTTCAACTCTCGTAAGCCGCTGATAATCCTTAGTACGAACATACCTAACTCCTTCCCTATTTAAAACATCTGTACCCAATATAACTGGAGTGTTCATGTACTGAGATGATACGATGAACAAGTCTATCTCGAGAGTCAACCCGTCAAACTCAATCGGCAACCTTACATAAGATGTGCTTTCTACCTCCTGACTTCCCAATCCCTTTAGAATACGGAAAGCAGGCTTAACCGAACAGTTAAAATGTTTCAGCAAGGATGACGACATAAGTGAAATAGTTGAACCGCTATCAATCAAAACATCTACTGGAACGTCCTGAATGACAGCCACCACGACATCACTATTAGTAGAAGTAGCCAAAACGTTACAGAAATTAACAGTCTCCTTATCTGTTACTTCGGATCTCTGCTTGGCAAAACAAGTATCGACACTGTGACCCACTTTCTTGCAGAATGAACAAAGTTCAGACCTGCTCGGCACGAAAGCAGGCCTTGAAGACGTAGCGCTCGAGGTATTCAACGGCTTACTCGACCCCTGATCAACCCTAGGACGCTTAGAACAATTAGCCTGCCTATGCCCTGGTTGACCGCATGAAAAACATTTAAAATCAACACTACTCCTTTTTCGTGATGAATCCGTTGTTTGCTTACTATGAAACGCAACCGAACGCGACGCAGAACTCTTTGAGTTATTAACCGGCTTAACATAAATCGAAAAAAATCCTATCAAATCGTTCGGCATCAGTTTTGCATTAGTTGCCGATGCTCGAATATTGGGATCACTAATACCGCGTATAATTATTGCCGAAATCAACTCATCACTAAGACCACGTACTATTCGTAATCGAAGCAACGCGCGACGCGCATAATCTGCATATGTAGGGTACTTGTCAGAGTTCGTATTAATAACCTCAGCCAAAATATTAGCGATATCGGGTGTCTTTGGACATAACGGCTTAAACTCTTTCTTAAAAGTTGACCAGGTACGATCACATGACACCCACTCATTTAACCACGATCGTGCATCACCCTTAAGACAGTTGCCGATACGTGAAAGGCATTCGTAGTCATTCCATTTGTTACATGATTTCGCACGATCCACTTCCGTACACCAATCATCAAAATTGTGCAAATTGGGATCGAAATTCGAAATGTAAAAATGTTGGCTCGACCTACCCACATACGAGTAGTTAATGGAACGTATTGCGTCTACAATGCGATCGGTAACAGATGAATTTTCCGGTATAGATCGCGGGTTTCTCGAATTACGCTCCGGGCCACAACATGACGATCTAGATCTAGAGTGCGGACGCGGATTGCGATCACGGGTGGGCGACATGAGCAAATCCCGTGAGTGTCTACGACTTCGATCGCGAGAAGGTGACCTGTACCGTGATCGCGACATACGTCTACTTGGCGAAACCAACGTACGCATAGATTGCGTTGGCGATGGGTGACGCGCGCGAGAACGTGACGGCGCGGATGGTGTACGCTGTCGCCGCGGTGGCGTTGACCTATCTCGACTCTTATCACGATTTATCGAACGAACCACTTGTTCATCAGAACGTACCGGCGCGGATGGAGCCCTAACCTTTTCTTCTAACGCCCTAATGCGAGCCATTAAAACTTCCATCTCGGAAGATTGTTCACAGTGCCGCCTACTACTATGTCGGTCGCGACTATCGCGGCGACTAACACTGCGATCATGCCCGTGATCTGACATTCTAATTAATAAAGATTCGAACAATAACTTAAAATTCAAACACTTGTAAGAAATACACCAATGTACAGAAGAAAATCGCACACAAATTACTAAAATACCACAGTAAGAACTATAAGTGAAAAGAAAAAGGACTTACCCTCAACGATGACAATAACTCGCACTTTCATATGCAAAAAGTAATAATGAAAAATCTAGGATAGATGAGGTTATTCACACCAAAACTAACAAAAATCACATGTAAAACAAAATACGTGGGCAAATGAGATTCTATCCCACTTCTGATCTTGGTAATCAGACCATCGGTGATGTTTTAAAAAATAAAATATTACAGCTAGCTAAGCGAATTTAACTCAAAAATAGATTTACTTTAAAACAATTTATTCTGAACAGTTTAAAAAAAATCATGCAAACGACTAAATACCAATATTACAAACCAAAATGCTAACCTTCTCACAACACAAATTAACCTAAATAAGAAATCTAATTAACATCAAATTAATTCTAAACAAAATAAACAATACGACCTTATATTCTTACAATTATTATCACAAAGACCAAAATCGAAAACCTAACCTAAAAAAACTGGCAGAGTGACGACCTATACGCAGCTAATCTCCAGTCAGAATGTTCTAGTGCCGGCCAGTGTTGCCATATCCCTGTAACTATTTCCGTTTTCTCCAACAGTATGTAATAAAATATTACAGTGGACTGCAAATAGGTTGATGTAATGATGTAACACATCGATGCGAAGCTGAACAAAGAAGGGCAGGTCACTAGTGGACAATAAAACAGCTTCACCGAATTCACCGTAATTATTACTTTACCAAACCCCTGGACTTCATTTGTAAAATTCACAATGATATTCGATTTAGTTTCTTTTGTATATCCGGTGAATTTAAAATACACCATTATAAAACCCCTTCCATCCCACTTGCTGGGTTTATAACACACCACAAAACAATACCGTTTGTACGCTATCATTATAATGGACAAGTCAATACAAAGAATTGTATGAATTGCGGGGATCATGGAGTAAATACAAGGATGAAGTTTAGTGCTCCAACCACATTCTTAGAACTTGGATTCCCCACTGCGAGTGTGAAAGGCGAAAGGACAAGATGCCATTTGTAGCAGGGACAGTAACAATGCTCAGTCGATATTACGCTACTCAACCAATCATTTCGAATATTCAAGACGATCTAGTTAGAATCAGAATCTGCTGGATACAGGCCCCCTCTGAGCGGTCGCAGTGGAGGTTATTGGGGGATGCCTATGTTCAGCAGCGGACTTAATTGCTGAAATGACTATGATTTCGATTATTATGCAGTTGGATTACTACATTAAGGTATATATATCAAATCTCGCATGTATTTGCTTCATTATGGGGACGTCTAGCGTTTTGGTCCTTCGAGTCGGATGGGCGGGGCGGCACGCCTAGTGAACGCCGCGGGGGGCTTGTTAGGGCGAACACGTCGGATTGTATACTTGATACGAGCTTTAGGATTGTTATGGAACGAAAGATTTCATTCTACAACGTGCTAGTGACACCTCGTGGAACAAGGGCAAAGAAATAGAAAAGGTTGTTGAAAATATTATCTTGTCCAGGTGTTAGCATTAGAGATTACATAGCTGAAAACGTAAAATTTCAAGGAGGGAGATATGAAGTCTACTAACAGCCAATTGTAATACTACGAGCGATAGTGATTAATTTATACCTGCATACGTTTTGATTTCAAATCTCTATAAAACAATAGAAGAGGTAATCAACACTCCACAAATTAGAAATTGCTCTCCACAGTTATGAGCCGATAACAAGACACATGATGAGGATTCATTTAATAAATGAGTCATAATCGAAATCAGTTTGAATGCTTCAAAATTAAAACTAACAATATTCAGGCTCCCTACTTTTAGGTACTTATTTAAACACTTTTCAATTATACTAATACGAGTACCATCAATGCAAAGCACCAGGACCTCATCACCCTCCAAAAGTTCCACCTTCTCATTAAATCCGTCAGCGCCAGCCACGCCTCCACTAACGAGCTCTCCACGTCGAGTATTGTCTATTTCTGATGCCCTGTTTATTTAGGTTATAAAGGGCGTTATGCGAATTTAGGGATTTTAGTAATGAATTAGGAAATAATTTTAGAATAAACCATTAACAATTTTGGAGCAACTATTATCTAACTTGGAATATAAACTTTATATTAATTACCTATGAAAGAGTAAGTTTATAAATTAGAAGCAAAAAGATACAAACTTTGTAACTAAATACTCGTGCGATAGAAAGAGATAAAGGTACAAGCGAAATCAGAAGCACTAATGTTTCTGCTAAATAAATCTGACTAGCTGAGAACTTACTCAGGAAAACAGCTGGTATTGAAATTCTAGACAAAGTATTTATTTATGTATGAGAAATGTATCTATAAGAAAATATTGCGTAAGAACAATAATTATCTAATATCACCGGCATCAAATCCACGAAGGACTATCAACGTCTCTTTCTGTTCATATCAGATAGAACAAGACGCAAATCTGCTAATTGTCGATAAAAACCAATCAAAGATTTAAGCAAGTGCTTACGAGCTCTTGATAGTGCCAGTACTTAATCTCTTGGCAAATATGTCACGACTGGGCGGAGTAACCAAGGGTCCTTCACTTGAGGCCGATAATTTGTTGGCCATTTTGTTAAATTATATGCCGTAATGGCGTCGACGCGAGCTGTTAATCACGTACCAACTCGAGAAAGACTTGAGTAAGTTGGAGGGAAATCTGTCTTCTCGTTGTTTATTGGAGATTTGAAAGGACTCTTGAGTTTGGATGGAAATGGAAAAGATTGTTGTTTTAATGATAGATATGTACTAAAATTCATGGTCTAGAATCAGGATTAACATTTCAATGTGTCCTGATACTTCTGAAAATTAATACGAAATACCTATAGGTACCGATTAACATGTCTGCAAAATTATCAGATTTATCATAAGGAAGCAGCTATGTATCGTTAACTTTTGTGTGTACTATAGTGAGTAGCTAGTAGGTACAAGGATGGATATGGCTACAAGGCTACTCGCTGGAGCTGTGATGTAGTATACGCGTAAAGTTTGAATGTTACTGAGTGATTTAATTTGAAATACATGGCTGGTTTGTAAAAATACTAAGATCTTAGCTATGTTGAATCAATGTACAATTCGACATAATGATAAATAGATGTTCTAAAAAATGTTCCATCTGACCATAAATTTCATATACTATATGCTATAGGAAATCCATTTCTGTAAATAGATCGTCCTCAAGAACGTAGGTCTTCCAGAGTCTAGTGTTTACTACATAACGTTAAATATATTCTCAAGAATGCTCAAACTTCCATACATTTTGCACACTTAAATCAGCATGTGCATGATTGCGGAGCGCTGCATGATATACGCCGCATGCGAACAATGCGCGCGATGCATCGATACCGGGATGTATGCAGAATTCAATAAACGCAATAGGGCTGTTATGTTAGTAAATAAACTATTATTTAATGCATGCATTAAAATAAAAACTAAGCTACTGAAACTATGGAATAAATATACTTACAATATACTAGTAGACTTATATTTTTATTTTGACATGATGACACTTTCATATAATAAAATTGTATTTATATATATATTTTTTTACATTTAACTATTATAAATAAGGTGAGAAGATTTAACTAATAAGAAAACTTAACTTCAAGCATAACAATGAAATAAAGGCTGGGTGACGATGATGTTTTTCAATGAATACAATAACGATGTCATAATAATTTTAATGTCATGTCATGTAATTTTAATGCCGAGAATAAAGCCTATGATATCCGCAAAAGCTCATTCAACTACTAGAGTATAAAGTATTTTATTTATTTATTTTCTTCTTTGTCAACCCTAACAGTTACGATGCTCGATAGTCGAGGTCACAAGTGATTTACTTACCTCGAGATTATCAACCGAATGCATTGCTTTTACACTAAACCCACCTACTGTCATATTTCATAACCTATGCCCATCGGGATACGACTCAAACTTGAAGAGCTTCCACGCCTGGGTATGATCGGTCGGTTTAATACACAATATTTACTTAACGACTTGGTTTAAACGAGAATTATGTTAAGTTCAACTCAATATAATTATTTTGTATCTCGTAAATAAGCTTTACTATGTATAATTTCATTGTTATATCTGAATTACCTTTACGTTAATGGTGCGAGTTTATTTTGTTGTTTTTTTGTGAAATAAAGTAGACTTTGTGACAGTAGGTACTACGAGTATGAACACATAAAAAGAGATTGGAGTAACAGTTCTCTTGATGCAAACAAAATTCATATTGTACGAAAAAATTAAACTACCACTGTCTGAAATATGACAATATTGATTAACATTTACTATTTAAGAATATAAACTATGTTTCTTGTTTAGCAACCTGTCAATTTATTTTTCAGTGGCATATAAGCTAAAAGTTGTTTTATGGCAAAAAATAGAAGAAGTGCTTTACAACTCCTGTGTTACCTAGATGGTGCAGAGGATGTCCACAATATACTGCCATTCCACTCGGTCTTGCTTTAATTCGCTCCAGGTCTTCCCTACTTTCTTCGTCTTTGTGATCATCATTCCAAGTCTACTTATATTTTTTACTCTAGGGTTTACCCTCGGTATATAGTAATCGTCCATTCGGACCGTGTGGCCGATCCAGTTCTATTTGGGGCGTTTGACCTGCTGTTTGATTGAAGACAGAGACGAAAGTGTGCCATAGTAAAAGTTAAAACCATATTATCCCGTAGCCCATAGGCAACAGTGTTGCTATAACTTTGAGAGCCTTGGGTACACCCATCAGTTGAACTTTTCACAATTAATTTGATATAAACCAAAGAGATTAACGTCACTGTTTTATCTTGTAGAACACGTCGCGGTATCCACGCTAATATATTCCTTAGCACGTCAGGAAAGCACTCAGGCGAGGCGGCGAGCGCGCCTCTCATATATTTGTAGGGTATCAGGGCTGTGGCATAATTAGAGATGCTGCAGTGGGATTGACTTTACTTGCCTTCACTCTGGCACTCATCAAGTCCGAAACACCGACTAATATTTTAAAAAATATATTGAAATTTGACAGTTAGTTTGATATTGAATAAATTATTTTAATATTTGAATTGATTTGACCTAACACATCAACCTAACCTGGCACGCCACAAGGCTTCTGCCATAGGGAGTTTTTGCCCATATTCATAACGCTGGCTCTGACTTTCAGACTAAATATGTTGACAACACGCGAGGAGCTGCTGCCCAACTTTAAGAGACCCTAAATTGCCTCTTACTAATCCCAAGGGTAAACATAGGGTAGTGCTTTCCTACTCCGCGGCCACCACATGGCCAACAAAGTAATAAATTTATTCCAATTACATAATTTATATCTTACAATTCATATTATTAGAATATAATGGATTATATTCTAATTATAATAAAAAATTGTGGACAATTTTTTTTTTACCTTCTCTCACTGTACCTCAACCTTTAAACGCCAGGTCCTCCCACAACGCCTCTTCCATGTCCGATATCAGTTGGCGATTTATTGCAACATCGGCAACCGCTTTAATTGCAACCGTCGGCAACCGCCGCAGGCAACCGCGACTGGCAATTTGTTCCTCGACGATTACCCTGCTTTATCGCCTTTTTAAACAGGCAAACACGATATTAGTCTGAAATGCTTTTATGATAATGCTGAGGAAAATACTGATCCATAAAGGTTAGGCTTACCTATATGAATATTGTCTGTACTTAAGAAAATATGGATTTTACTTGTCTCGTCCATAAAAAATGTGCCTTCAATAATGGCATTTGATGTTGTTGATGTCAAATATTAATGGTACCTGTCCAGTATCCCTATCTACGACTAACAAATCTAATAATACCTCCGAGGCGAGAAACGTGGCAAAGAAATATATAAACTTACAAACTTAAATTATTCGAAAAGCAGAACCCTCTTTCTAGTGCAGTCGAGTAAAATAATCTTCAGATTCTTTATAATTCACCCCCTTACATAAAATGTACTTCGTCACAAAGAGACAATACTGCTGTATCTCAAAAAACATTCCAAGATATAAAACCCGCGCAATTTCTTTACAAAACACTCGTGAATGCCTTCATAAAACCTAACATCAGCGCTATATTACAAGCAGAAATATGAAATAAAAGTCTGTATATAAAATATTCCGTTGTACGTCTGTATGTACAGTAGTTGGATCCGGCTGCGGCCACATTCTTCTTCTTTATGACGACGATTCGCCCTCGTAAACATAGATGGGAATTTAATAGAGAAGACGTTTAGAATATCTGAGGCTCACACACATCACGATGTGATCGTTTCGTGATATGATGGACGACCGACCGACTTCCTATTTCGAACAATAGTTTATCCCTTTGATTTCTTAAACAATATGTTGTATTGATAGTAAGTGGCAATGGGCAGGGCACATAGCTCGAGGAACTGATGGCCGATGGAGTCGGAAAGTTCTAGAGTGGATACCACGTATCGGCAAGCGCAGCGTGGGAAGGCCACCCGCGAGGTGGGCGGACGACCTGGCCAAGGTCGCGGGCGTCGGTTGGATGCAGGCGGCTTCCGACCGGTCGGAGTGGAGGTTGTTGGGGGAGGCCTATGTCCAACAGTGGACTTCTCAGGGCTGTAAATGATGATGATGTATTAGATCTTTCAATTACAAAAATAGGGACGCGAGAATTGCCCAGCTTACAAAGCTAAATTTTGTGTTAGATACACAGGATTGAATGAATAAATAATTGTAGCCCTATCTACAATTATCTACAATATGGTTAACATGGCTTTACCATAAAATTTGAAGTTAAAAATTGAATTATATAATTTATAGGTACATAATGGTGAAGCATGAAATATTCTAGAGACTAAAATAATAGTATCAAAGCTCTTCTATCGTCTTCTACCTCGATGCCCCAGATAGCCATTTTTACGGGCGCGGGTCATCCCTTAAATTCTTTTTATTGCCGCCCTTGTAAATCATGGCGTAATGCCTCAGTGCATTATCCGTGGAGAAACTTCATTATGGCCGGCTTAATGGTTCGAAGGAGCGATAAAATCTAGCTGAATGTCTGTCGTTTGAGGTGGACATTGTTTGTGGATGGGTTTTGGATATTGAGATGTTTGCAGCAAGTGTGAAATGACTAGAGGTGCTGAACCAATGCCGGCTATGGCTGTAGTTAGCATTTGTAGCGGATGCATTTACGTATAAGTTCTTCAGCTGCAGTGGTGACCGAAATGCAATAAACTGCAAGTGCTCCAGTCCAGTCCAGTCCAGCCGGGATGGAAAGAACAAGACCCTGACTGATCAACAATTTGTGATTGCTGAATTTTTTGTCGTGTTACTACACAGACCACTTCCTTAGTGGTGACTGGGCGATCTGTACGTGTTGCTACAATCCATTGTAGATTGTAGAGATTGTATCGTTGACAGCCTTCGAGAGATTTAGGTTCCTTTGAGCTGGAAAATAGGAAAAAGAGAAAGCACAGATCTTATTAAAGAAAATTTGCAGCCGTGGGTTCGATTCCCACTCGGGTGAAGAATTTTTACATTTTCTTTATTAATAATTTTATAAAGAATATTAATTTATTGATCGAATAACATCATAAACAGATTTATAAGATGACGGTAGCTATATTACTAGAAAGCAAGGACGTAGGTATGTTAAGGAATTATAAACGTCCTAGAAACATAGTAAAAACTATACACATCAGTCTGTTATGCCCATTCCCCATTATCTACTAAGCCATGGTCACCCCACTTTTAGGTCGGTGATACATCACCGCAATTTGTTGCGCTAGCTCAACGATAGGTGGCGCTCGCTATTGTAGTTTATAGCGCTATTACGACACTGGATGCGTGCTTTATGGTCGCCATGCTGATTGTTGTTAATGGAGAGGGAGAATTCTTAACATGGTGTATTTAGGTACCTTTAAAGTATTCACTAGATTTTAGAGAAAAAGGTTATACGATGAGCTAATAGTACCTATCCATTGCCCGACTGTGCCAGAACGAGGGTTATGTTTTTATTGATGTATACAACATATTATTCACATTGATTATTCACATCATTGATGATGGTTGATGAAAAGTAATTCGACTGAAAGGATTGTTCTTAGGTACACCCTTGGTACACCAGCGCCAGCCACTTGGCTTAGCTTGTTCTAATAAATAGACAACAAACTATACAAACAAGTGAATACAGCCGAAAGTGATAATATAATAAAAACTGATGAACTGAGAACCGGAAAACTACGGAAATTGAATAACGTGACACAATACAGATATATGCAAAATGAATCTGCTATAACGACTAAAGAGACATCGACTCTACCAAAAGAGCTCTACTTTGATGCAAATGATCCATAAAGGTTCCAAAAACTACCGCAAGATGTCGCCAACATTTTTTAACTCTAATACCTAGATCACGATATCGAGTTCAACATCGCTTAGTAAAAATAGCCAAAACTACGAAATTTTGGTTATCGCTTCTCGGCCTTTTGGCTAAGATCAAAGTGTAGTATCTGTTCTTTTCAGCTTAATATCTGAAAGTTCCCCCACAGGGGGACCAGTATATTAAACTGATTTTTGTACCGCGACGGGATGTTCGGGGCTCGCTCCACTCCCGTCACGGGTCGGCCCGGCATTGCAGTGCCGCCGGGATCGGCTCACATAACTTATATAGTAATCAATCTAATGGAAAATTAAGATACCATTCATCCGCGTTGACTACAGAAAGAATACTTAAATAACAGAATTTCGAAGTTCTACTGAAAGTCATAAAAATTAAACATAACCTTATTGTATTTGTAACTGATGCATTTATTAAGTATTATTTATTTAGTAAGGTCTGTGGGATCTTGCGGTGACAACTATGTCGACTCTACGTTGTTATTTGCGACAATGAAGATGGATGGTTAGTTCGTTTCGTGACAAAACTAAAGATTATTCTGTTGTTTGACGTGTAGTGTCTCAGAAATATTAAATGAAGTTTGTGCCAGTGAAACTTTTATTGATTAATGTTGGAAAACTTCCTAATAATGACTTTAAACGAATCACAATGATGAATTAATTGGTAACTAGTGAAAATTTTAATGTTTGTCTACATTTTGATACGAATAGATTGCCTATATCAAGTATGTACATTCACACCGAAATAGGGTAGTCAGAACTCCAAGATCATAAAGATATTATTATCTACTGCCACGTTTATGGATAGCGGGTACAGATAAACATTTTGACCCTGAGTTCCTCCGTCGACATGCACGGACAGAGATGCAGCTGATTTATTCAAATGAAAGCCTCCATTATCTAATGTTATGCTAGAACCAACAGACATGGTTATCTGCTGAGCACACTACGCCGCACTATCAAATTATAAATATAATACTTACCCTTTTAAAATTCAAAATCATGGCAGTCATTCTCAAACATTAATCTACCGCTACGCTTATTAGAAACTAAACTCTGTATTCCTTGGGGGGTATCGCTATCACAGTTTCACAATGGGCCAGGTTATTACAGACCCCCTGTGGGTCTTAAAACCTATTGTTAGAACCCCCGCTTCTGTTACCGTAAGTAATGAAATATAGCTTCTTTATTGCAACATAAAAAATGTAACGCATTAAAAATTGTTAACTTGTGTTTGAGCGCACATGCGTGATGATTTTGGTTTTAGTAAAATGTTCTACGACTAGAATGCATAAGCTGTATCACTGCTTCTTTCATCAGCTATCTGCCAGTAAAAATCCCGTCAAAATCTTATCGGTCTAGCCGTTTTAAAGACAGAACAAACAGACAGACATATAGATGCTATATTGGTATAAGTATAGGTATATGTTTTACTATGCACAAAAGTGTGAGCAAAAACAGGATGCATTTTCTATTCCGTCACTCTCATAGTCCGATGGGACGGAAAGCCGGCACGACCGGAGAGAGATCAGGCGCAGGAACGGTTTTACGTGCTTTCCGAGGCACGTGTTAAGTGACAATTTTATGTACTAATAAATCCATTGTCCATGACTGGGATCGAACTTACGCCCCCCGCTTGGAAGGCGCACTGGGCTATCAGCTATCACCGCCCCGCGCTCCTTTACAAAACAACCTACACAAATAGACACCAAACCTACTAAATCCAAACTCGACCCCGCTGTTGTCGCATTTATTGAATCTTATAACTTCTTATAACATAATAGTCTATTGATAACCGGAATGAACTGCATGTTACAGCGCCATTAGTTCTGGAATCAATGGCCTATTGTGCGGGGTACATTAAATTTGTGCGCGTGATGCATTGCTCGCCCGCCAGGTTTAGCAGAGATGGGATGCAGTGGATAAACTTCAATGAAGTTTAATATCATCATCATCAGCCTATTGCAGTCCACTGCTGGACGTAGGCCTCCCCCGGGGCACGCCACAAGACTGCCATGGGGGGTATTTGCCCATAGTCACCACGCTGGGCAGGCGGGCTGGTGACCGCAGTTTGTATTTTGGACTATGTTGTCAACACCGGGAGCTCTGCTGCCTACCTCTCAGAAACCCTTAATCGCCTCGTACGATACCCACGGGCAGACATGGGGTGGTACGAATTCTACTTGCCGGCACCACGCGGCTAAGTTTAATACACAGTGATGAAACGAACCATCACACTTGACACTACTTCCCACTAAGTCTCATTCCATCCCATCCCTTCTTTTCCACTCAGCCTACTAAAGTAATATTACTTACATACATGCGGATATATATGGGGTATCGCATAGCCATAGTTTAGTATAGCGGGTACAGATGTAAGTATTATCTGTCGACTCTCATTCTTGGAGAACCAACCAGGAACAACTATTCTAGCGTAGCCCCACATCGGCACAGAAATAAGTATATAATGCGAAATATTCTTTTTGACACGAAAACTACAGAACAGATTTTGATGAAACTTGTAAGTTATGAATAAGCTTAAGCTTAAGCTTATTAAGCACGTAATGAGTTTTATGGTTTTTTTTTAATATCTAGTCATTATGATACATACCTACCTACCTACGTGAAAGTAGAAGCAATAGGTACTTAAATAATTGTCACTAACGTAAAAGGAGGTCTACTGCATTTCTGTATCAAAATTGCATCATAATATTTTCAACTTTAATCACCGCATCCAACGTGTTCTAGACATACAAAGCCCGAAACCATAATTCGGTCTACAAAAGGAACACCAAGTGAGCCGAAGATTAATAGCGCCTCCCGCGGCGACCAGCGGAATGAGACGTGTGGTTACTGTACGGTTACACGGGGAGTAAGTAATTATGCTAAGGGTTGAGGGGTGAAACACCCTTGATATCTATTATGCCAAAAAAATATTAGGTAACTAACTGTTCACTAAAAAAAAATACAAAATTATTAAAAAGTTTTGAGTTAAACGCTAAACGTGGTACAGGATATCGTTTACAATCCTGCTGTTTTGTTTACCCCATTTTTGAGCACACAGCCGTGTTTATATGTATGAGTTTTCACTGAAATCGTTATTTTAGTGGCTTACCAGTTCATATTTTAATTAATAATGCTCGACCCAGCAAGGTCTGTATTTTTAATAAATTAACGCCATCTATGTTAGCTTGTTGTTACTAAAAACAATACTTGTTTGGTCGTCTGACAGAATGTAGAACGCAAACAATAATGAAAACAGTGTTCAAATAAATTCATAGATGGCGATAAACACTGAACTCGATAAGCGCCATCTAACATGTACTTTTAAAACTATATGCAGTACACGCATGTTAGAACCAGACTTCGATTTTGAAATAAATACACAGATGGCATTTAAATAATTGGGATTGTTATTTGCGGAGTTCATGCGTAGTTTTGATTTGTTACCATGAAATTAATAAGTATGTTTTCATCACTTCATCACTACATAATGGGGTAGTTTCCTATGGTTGAATTTAATAACATTTTATGCTTATCAGAATAAATTATCAAAATCATATCTATCTGTAAAATTACAATTTGATTATGTGCCCAAATGAGGTAGTAATAAGCCTTCAAATTTAAGTGGGCAAATCCATTTTTCAAATGTGAAATTAATTGTAAATTACAACATCACATGTCCACCTGCATCATTTACAGCAACTTTTGTGCTGTGACCATTTTGTAAACGCAATATAAATATTGATATAAATATTTATATACAGAATGTTTTTTTGTGGCCACCTTTAACGAAGGGTACGTATTCTATACATGAAATAAAGTAAGTTTATGCCAAAAAAAAGATGGGATTTTTTTTTTTAAATTTTAAATTCCTTGATCGTGCGAAATTTATAGTGTCTAGTGTTTATGTTAGTTTTTTTATAGACAGATATTAATTATTTTTCGTGAAAAAATCCTGCTACGCGCGTCTATGTGCATTTATGCAGAAAAACGCAGTCTATTTACTCAACTTTGGACCCTAATATCTTGGGAACCAGATACTTCCCAGTAGGCATGGGCTAATCATATCCGGGAAAGGATTGAACATGTAGTATATCACTCCGACTAAGGATATATATCCTTTTAACATATCCAACTCCGCGTGTATATCCGGGAACGAAGAGATTTAAGTGACGCGAGATATGACTGGGATTGGTTTGGTTAGGTTGTTGTGTGTCCTTTTAACAGATCCAACTCCGCGTACATATCCGGGAATGAAGAGATTAAGCGAACCGAGATATGATTGGGATGATCTATCCAAATAATAATCAGAATATTTGATAGGCGTATTTAAAATCACAGTAGGTACACTAAAACTATTGTCCTAAAAAGAATTCCAAATCCAAACAGCTTTTATTTACATTAAAAACAAAATACTTAAGATCAAATATAAAACGGAATGAATAGAAATTTTGAAAATTATAATTACGAAAACAAATATTTATACTAAACGGCATGCCTGTCGCTCGTGAGTATTCGTATATACTCGTGTAATGTCGTTACATTCGCGCTCATGCGTCTACTGCGATAGTACCGCGCGTTCCGACGCGTTCGCATTCCGTCTCGCTCACTTATTCTTATCTTTGGCATTATTCGGTAGGTCGGAGTGGGTCGGATATAGGATATGGTAACTTTCTTTAAAGTGAAGGAGTTGATTCATATCCACCACTGGATATATATCCGAGGATATAGTTGTGTCCGGAGTTACCCATGTCTACTTCCCAGGTATGCTTCCATGGAGAAAAATGATCGTGATGATGAGGAGATTCCGTAATTTTCGGGAACGTTGACGACCAAAAATCACCATAATATAAAATAGGTTAGTTTTTTATCTGTATTTATATCGAAAGATCATAAAATAAAAGAAACATTTGAAAAAGAAAAAATTCGCTATCGTGAAAACTTTCCGGGATATAACGATATCAAAATCACAATTTTAGACTTGCCAAAAAACACTCCATATAAAACGGCTACCACGACGTGACTTCACTCTTTCAGTAACTTGTATGCGCGTGAAAGAGATTTTGTTCTACAGCTATAATATTGAATATTGCGTTTACAAATACAGGATGATTTTTGGTCGTCAACGTTCCCGAAAACTACGGAATCTCCTCATCATCACGATCATTTTTCTCCATGGAAGCATATCTGGGAGGTGTCTGGTTCCCAAGATATTAGGGTCCAAAGTTGAGTAAATTTTTTACTTACTTTATTTGATGTATAGAGTACGTACCCTTCGTTAAGGGTGGCAATGAAAAAACATCCTGTATAACAAATACAACAAGCGCTTCCCGCTGTCTGTCTCTATGTATGCAACGGATTTTGATGCGGTCTTTTGAATAGATAAAGTGATTTAGGAGGAAGGTTCATTATTATAAAATTATTAATAAAGAAATGGAAAAAAGGTTCATTATGTATAACTAGGCACCCGTCATAGTTTCGAAGGAGTATAATGCTCTCTCACGCAGACGAATAGTCATGGACGGCCGTTAATATTTATATACAGGTGGTCGAAAAGGTGACGTGATATATTTTTTTCTCACACCTGGGTGTATAAAAAAACCCTATATAACCTCCGCGATTTTCGATAGTTTAAAAGTTGTGACTTTTTAAACGTGAATTTGCAAATTTCTTACCCAGGAACTGATGTAAATATTGCTCTGTGTTTAATAGTTCAATTCAATATGAAACCTCACACTCGGCAAACAGTTAAAACAATGTCCAAATCAGATAGAACATTCCATACAGTTTCTGCTATAAACACGTTTCGCGTACGCTTAATAATAAAATATGCAGTAATATTAACCATTCCTTGCCACTACTAGCTCTACATACTCTGCATAGTTACGAGTACTATCACGATATTACACAGCTACAAGTTTAACATTTAATAGTGAATAATATGAGCTTTGATATAAACATATTTGTGGAATTTCTCGTACGTGTTTTACGGATATTCTGGTGGACTGCAAGCAATATATACACACGAAAAATTATTATATAGGTATAGAAAAAAACACAATAACGTCTCCTAACAAGCACGCCTTTGTATGCATTTCTTTTGTAAATTTCTCTATAGGTATATTTAATGTAGTATTTTGTGTATAATATAGAATAAAAATAAGTTATATCTCTGATCCGAATTTACTCTTGGATGACTATTCTTTTAGTACCGGCGCTTCACTAGAATACATCAGCTGTATCCGTCGACCGAAGAACTCGGGCACTATTAGTCGATAAGTTTGTCATTGGTGATTTATATCTGTTTCCGCTTTTCTAAACGTGGTTGTGCGATCTCCTTTATGACTGCAATTCTGATACACTGAGAAAACAACCGCATCTTATGTCCATTGTTTAGCTCTTATTAAGTTTTTAATAACTAATGGAGAGCGTGGACTGTACCTCTAATTCAGCGTTGTCAGATGCACGATAATTATCGTAGATCCACGATAATTTCGAGTGTCATACCATAAAAATTAAAATTAGGTATCGCACGATAATTCGTCCAAATTCTACGATAGTTTTGTCAAATCTACGATAATTTTGTAAACATCCAATTTTACCCCCAAGAATTTTCAAATTTACCTATATTTACCTATAGGGGGGTAGAATTGCATACCCTGTCCGTTTCTTATATTATACGAGTATTCTGTCTCTTTTATATTCGACATGCGTAAATTCCAACTTTAACTCGTGAGCGGAGGGGTAGGATTGCACACCTTGTTCATATATTCTGTCATGCGATAAAAACACGATAATTTTGCAATAAATATGAGATAATTTCGCATGTATGATCTGGCAACATTGCTCTAATTGAATGAAACGATGGAATGTAATGGAAAAACGTATTATTTAAGATAATTATAATCTTACAAAGTAATATAATAATAGTAATATACAGGTTGATTTTTGGTCGTCAACGTTCCCGAAAACTACGGAATCTCCTCGTCATCACGATCATTTTTCTCCATGGAAGCATACCTGGGAAGTGTCTGGTTTCCAAAATATTAGGGCCCAAAGTTGAGTAAATAGATTGCGTTTTTCTGCATAAATGCACATTGACGCGTGAAGCAAGATCATTTCACGAGAAATAATTAATATCTGTCTATGCTAGCATAAACACTGGACACTATAAATTTTGCCCGATCAAGGAATAAAAATTTTTTTTTCAAAAAAATTTACATCGTTTCCCACCATTTTTTGGCATAAGCTTACTTTAGTAGTAAGGAATAGCGGGAGCTGGACCACTGACGTCATGGTCTCCTACGTCATAAACTTGAAATTTGCTAACTTTGCAAAAAGGTCGTCACATATGGCTCATTCACATATGAGATATCATTAACTAATGAGGTATGTGAGGGTAACGCCCCTCATTAACTAAGACACGCCTCCATTAGCTAATGACGTCTCATTAACTAAAAGACACGCCCCCCATTAACTAATTATCAATATAAATGGACCAATAGCAGAGCATGGAGTACTAATGACAAATCTCATTAAAGAATGCAACGCCCCATACATTAGGCGTCTAAGATGGCCGACTATATCACATGGTCAGCGCGTGATACCTCTGACGTTTACTTACTAATGACCATACGACAGCATACCTTTGTGACATCATCAATGATTGCTTCTCTATATTTTGTTAATGCAAGTGACTCTTTATATCCCTTTGTAGCATTACTATATCAGAAAAACGCTGTACGAATCACGATGGAATTTTGTTAGGATAGAGAACATAATATTGCAGTACGGAATAGTATACTTATATGTATATTGCTTCTTGTAGCGCAGGTTGATGAAGTCGATGGCTGTATAGGAATCTTCATAGGTTTTTATAAAGCTACGTAGAACATGCAATGAAGGAATGACACGAGTATATTTTCTGTAGCCCAGACGAATGAAGTCGATAGCAACAGCTAGTTTATAATATTGACCAATGTACTCACAGCATTCCTATCTACCCATTTACGAAAACCATCTTGTTTTTAATTGTATTTTTATTACTTTTGTCAGTAGGACAACATTCTTGAACCAATATTTCTACTTAGGTCATTAAGATACCTACCATTATTTATTTTGTAATAAGCAAAATTGGTATAAAATGCATACATTTGACAGTTTCTATAGTTATAAGTGTTTGGTCTTCTCAAGACATAATAAGTACTACGTGCTCTTCGGTCCTCGCTGTTTTTACCCCACGAAAATGGATGTAAGTATTTATTTTATTCCTAACTTTGTACTTTTTTATGAGATACAACTATGTATGTGCTCCGATTAAATGTAACTAAATCTTTATTTCTGTCTATTCATAACAGTTAAAATATATTTATTTTTTATTGTTATAGCTTGCCTGTTGTATGAAGAAAGATGTAGATATAACCGAAGAAAATACCTACAAACAGTATTATTTCAATTACTCTGACGACGAAAACGAACTTACTCCACCATACTCAATGAAAAGACCGTGCAACCAGTCTCTCGACGAATTTTTTGAAGAACCAAAAAAGAAGAAGTCTAAACTAAATTCGTCCACCGTAGGGCGAGCAACCAAAGACGGAGGTATGTCTTATATATCGTCAAATAAGGACGATAAGACAGCAGCAACGCATTTTATTAAAATAGAAGTATATGAACTGAAAAAATTGGAGGACATCGATCCCAGCGAACACTGGAAACATGCTGATGTACGCATAAAGTATTATGCAAGCGGAAATGATGAACACCATCGACGAACTCGGGGTCTCATTTATAATATAACGAAGGAGCTATCGAAGAGTCCGGATTCAAAAAAATTTACATTTCCACATCCAAAATGAATCAGTCTACATGAACACATCATCAAGTATAAGTCAAGAATAAGTGTGTTGCTAATGATGTATTAATACTAATAAAGAGTTAGTCATAGTGGTTAACGAAATTGGTTCTAATACATAGTATACGAAGTCGTCAAATTAAGTCAGTCAGTACAACAGGATCGGAGAGCACGTAGTACTTACAGTGTTATTACTTAACAAAATGTCGGAAAACAAGTGCGTTAGTGTATTTTTGCGCCAAGTGAAACAGATGTTTGTTCCATGGATTGTTCGCATAATGAAGAGCTTGTTGATAAATGTCAACAAGCAGAGTTTGTTGAGGTATTTGACCCATACTTTGACAAATTCTTATATGAACTCGTTGAAGATTTTGAGAAAACGTAAGTATTTTTTATAATTCAATGTCTAACTACTAATATACTACCAGTTTATACAGGTGTAAAACATTTTCTTTTTTTTTTAACAGTGATGGGGTTCAGATCGGCAGAGGTTTAAAACACACCGCTGACGACAGTCTCCAGGGTGCTACAACAAAAAGACGACGGCTTAGTGGTCCCTCTACTTCAGAACCTTCCAGTGTCAACATTAAGGATAATGAAATGACAGAATGTACGATATGTAATATTTCTGTTAATAAAAGGTATTTAACCAACCATTTAAGGAGTAATGTACATAAAAATAACGCCTTCCATTTGCATATAGATTTTCCTAATGTAAAATTAATTGAAACTGCCTTTGGTAAGAGAGTTTATACATTTAAAATAACTCCTCCAGCTAATTGCGATAGTCTCATGACGTTTGAGATTTTTTTTGAATTAGTCAGAAATACATTAATTCACCTAATTAACGAAAGCGTTGCTAATTTAACGACATTCAAAGTTAACTTTATTTTACATGCTCATTTTGTTCAGGAGACAAAAAATTTAACAAACGTTTTTGATTTTCAAACCACTAACTTTATTTTGAGTGGATCCGATGATTTTGATATATTTCTTGACTCTTTGCAAAAAACAATTTCAAATAGAATCACTGAATTTGAAGCAAAAGATAGTGGTTGGAGTATTAAGAATGTTATTAGCTTAGATATGAATATTAATAAATTCAAACCTCTTCGAGGATCATCTTTCATAGTTTTACCTCGTGATATAAGTGCGAAAAAAGCTATAATTAATGTAAAAAATTCAGATGTATACTGTTTAAAATGGGCTTTACTATCAGCATTATATCCTGTAACTGTACATACTGATCGAGTTAGTTCATACGCAAAATTTCAACATAAACTTAACTTTAATGGTATTGCATTTCCGGTAAAGTTAAAAGATGTACACAAAGTTGAGTCTTTAAATAATATTAGTATTAATGTCTTCGGGTTAGAATACAATGCAACTACAAAAGCTCATACAGTAATTGGTCCATTATATTTTACTAAATCATACAAACCAAATCATGTAAATTTGTTATACATATCGAATGATACTAATGGTCACTATTGTTACATAAAAAATTTATCTCGTTTAGTATCCAAACAAATTACATCACATAATAGTGCTATTTATATATGTGATGGTTGTCTCATTCATTTTAGCTCCGAGGAACGACTTTCTAATCATAAAATGAATGACTGTACTCATGTTCGTACAGATCTTCCCAATACTAATATAAACAGAAAAAATTGGTGGGGTGAGAATGTACCAAATGATAAATTAAATTTTGAAAATTTTGATCGTAAACTGAGAGTTCCATTCGTGGTTTATGCAGATTTTGAGTCATTTTTAAAACCAATAAAATCATGTTCTAATGATCCAGAGAAATCATCGACTGATAACGTTCAAGTACATAGCGTATACAGTTTTGGTTATTATATTAAATGTTCATACGACGACAGATTATCAAAATATGTTACCTATACAGGTGAAAATTGTGCTCTCGTTTTATGAACAAATTGTATGAAGACATCAGGATCATTTGTAGCAAAACTAGTTACCAAAAATGTCCGATTCCACTTACGGAACGAGATAAAATAAATGTTGAAAAATCATCCATTTGTTATATTTGTGAAAGGACTATAGTTTCAGAAAAATATGTTGATCATGATTGGTTGACAGGCTTTTTCGTTGGTGTATCTCATGAGCAATGTAGTAATAAATATAGAAAAAAATTCGTTTATACCTGTAATTCTACACAATTTAAGTAATTATGATGCACATTTTATAGTACACGCTCTAAATTTTGTTGATGGTGAAGTTCAAATAATCCCGCAAAATAAAGAGAAGTATATATCTTTCTCAAAAGTTCTGAAAGTGAATGGTAAAAATATTAGTGTAAGATTTATTGATTCTTTTAAATTTTTGTCTAGTAGTTTAGATTCTTTAGTTAAGAATTTAGATAACTCTCAATTTCATGAACTTAGAAAACAATATCCATGTGAAAACGATTTTAACCTTTTAAAGAGAAAAGGTGTTTATCCCTATGAGTACATGACATCGTTTGATTCATTAAAATTAACATCATTACCAACTATTGATAACTTTTACAGTACTCTTACTGGAGATAGTATTTCTGAGAATGATTATAGTTATGCACAAAAAGTGTGGTCTCATTTCCAGTGTAAAACTATGAGTGATTACTCCGACCTATATTTAAAAGTAGATGTAATGCTGTTAAGCGATATATTTGAAAATTTTAGAAACGTTTGTATAAAAACCTATGATTTAGATCCAGCTCATTATTATACAGCGCCAGGATTAAGTTGGGATGGAATGTTAAAGTATACTAAGATTAATATAGAATTACTTACAGATTTCGATAAAGTTGCATTCATAAAATCAGGTATTAGGGGTGGTATATCGCAATGTAGTAATCGCTACGCTAAAGCAAATAATCCATACATGAGTGAGTATTCTAGGGAGGAACCAAATTCATACTTAACTTACCTTGATGCTAACAATTTATATGGGTGGGCAATGTCGCAATATTTACCATTATCTAATTTTGAATGGAGTGAGCTTAATACAAATTATGACGTGCCAATTGATTCTGATATCGGGTATATTTTAGAAGTAGACTTAGAGTACCCTGACTCTTTACACGATTCTCATTCTGACTTTCCACTATGTCCAGAGAATATCTGTATTGGAGGCATAAAAGATTTCAGATTAATACTCAATTTAAATGAGAAAAAAAATTATATTATTCACTATAGAAATCTTTTACAATGTAAACAACTAGGTATGCAGGTGACAAAAGTTCATCGAGTACTAAAATTTAAGCAGGCTCCATGGTTGAAAACATATATTGAGTTAAATACTCAACTTCGTACAGTTGCTACATCAGATTTTGAGAAAGATTTTTACAAATTGATGAACAACTCAATATTTGGTAAGACTATGGAAAATATAGAGAAGCGTGTTAATGTAAAATTGTTAATGCATTGGGAAAATCATGGTAAAATTCAGGGTGCTCAAAGTCTAATTGCTCGTCCAGAATTTCATAGTCTTGCAATTTTCTCAGAAAATTTAGTTGCTGTGCAGCTACGCAAAACAAAGTTGTATTTTAATAAACCAATATATTTAGGATTTAGCATATTAGACATATCAAAAACTTTGATGTATGATTTTCATTACAATTATATGAAACGAAAATTTTCTGATCTTAAACTATTATACACAGATACAGATAGCTTAGTGTATCAAATTTATTGTGAAGATTTTTATAAACAAATAAAACCAGATCTGACTGGCTATTTTGACACATCAGACTATCCTCATAACAATGCTTTTGAATTCCCACAAATAAATAAGAAGAAATTAGGATTTTTTAAAGATGAAAATAATGGAAAAATCTTTACTGAGTTTGTTGGATTACGATCAAAAATGTATGCAATGAGAGTAGAAGATAGAACCATCACTAAAGCTAAAGGTGTCAACAAAAGTGTTCAAAAAAACTTAAACATGGATAAGTATAAATCCTGTTTATTTAATAAAGACGTTCAACTTGCAGAAATGTACAGATTTAAGAGTGTAAAACATATTATATTTACGCAAAAAATAAATAAAATATGTTTATCATACAACGACAGTAAAAGGTATATTATACCGAATTCTACAGATACTCTGGCTTGGGGTCATTATAAATTAAGGGATAATTAGTGATAAGTTAATACTCATTTGAAAACTAGGTTAAGGTACCTATTATAATAAATAAAAATATGTTTTATTTTGTAAAAATGTTTTTATTATCAATACCCTAAATACCTACTACACATTATGATAAAAGTAATAAGAGAAACAATATGTATGAGTATAACAAATCATTAGCAACACACTTATTCTTGACTTATACTTGATGATGTGTTCATGTAGACTGATTCATTTTGGATGTGGAAATGTAAATTTTTTTGAATCCGGACTCTTCGATAGCTCCTTCGTTATATTATAAATGAGACCCCGAGTTCGTCGATGGTGTTCATCATTTCCGCTTGCATAATACTTTATGCGTACATCAGCATGTTTCCAGTGTTCGCTGGGATCGATGTCCTCCAATTTTTTCAGTTCATATACTTCTATTTTAATAAAATGCGTTGCTGCTGTCTTATCGTCCTTATTTGACGATATATAAGACATACCTCCGTCTTTGGTTGCTCGCCCTACGGTGGACGAATTTAGTTTAGACTTCTTCTTTTTTGGTTCTTCAAAAAATTCGTCGAGAGACTGGTTGCACGGTCTTTTCATTGAGTATGGTGGAGTAAGTTCGTTTTCGTCGTCAGAGTAATTGAAATAATACTGTTTGTAGGTATTTTCTTCGGTTATATCTACATCTTTCTTCATACAACAGGCAAGCTATAACAATAAAAAATAAATATATTTTAACTGTTATGAATAGACAGAAATAAAGATTTAGTTACATTTAATCGGAGCACATACATAGTTGTATCTCATAAAAAAGTACAAAGTTAGGAATAAAATAAATACTTACATCCATTTTCGTGGGGTAAAAACAGCGAGGACCGAAGAGCACGTAGTACTTATTATGTCTTGAGAAGACCAAACACTTATAACTATAGAAACTGTCAAATGTATGCATTTTATACCAATTTTGCTTATTACAAAATAAATAATGGTAGGTATCTTAATGACCTAAGTAGAAATATTGGTTCAAGAATGTTGTCCTACTGACAAAAGTAATAAAAATACAATTAAAAACAAGATGGTTTTCGTAAATGGGTAGATAGGAATGCTGTGAGTACATTGGTCAATATTATAAACTAGCTGTTGCTATCGACTTCATTCGTCTGGGCTACAGAAAATATACTCGTGTCATTCCTTCATTGCATGTTCTACGTAGCTTTATAAAAACCTATGAAGATTCCTATACAGCCATCGACTTCATCAACCTGCGCTACAAGAAGCAATATACATATAAGTATACTATTCCGTACTGCAATATTATGTTCTCTATCCTAACAAAATTCCATCGTGATTCGTACAGCGTTTTTCTGATATAGTAATGCTACAAAGGGATATAAAGAGTCACTTGCATTAACAAAATATAGAGAAGCAATCATTGATGATGTCACAAAGGTATGCTGTCGTATGGTCATTAGTAAGTAAACGTCAGAGGTATCACGCGCTGACCATGTGATATAGTCGGCCATCTTAGACGCCTAATGTATGGGGCGTTGCATTCTTTAATGAGATTTGTCATTAGTACTCCATGCTCTGCTATTGGTCCATTTATATTGATAATTAGTTAATGGGGGGCGTGTCTTTTAGTTAATGAGACGTCATTAGCTAATGGAGGCGTGTCTTAGGTAATGAGGGGCGTTACCCTCACATACCTCATTAGTTAATGACATCTCATATGTGTATGAGCCATATGTGATGACCTTTTTGCAAAGTTAGCAAATTTCAAGTTTATGACGTAGGAGACCATGACGTCAGTGGTCCAGCTCCCGCTATTCCTTACTACTTACTTTATTTGATGTATAGAGTGCGTACCCTTCGTTAAGGGTGGCCATCAAAAAACACCCTATATACAGACCAGATCAATGGACAAAAGCAACTGACTTGAAGAGTCAGTGCCAAAAACACAGTATCAAAAAATATAATAAAACGGTATCAAAAAGGTCGCACTACCAGCTAGTCGCCAACAGTTTTAATTATTGTTATTTAATAAATTAACATCAATACAAGCTATAAAGTACTAAAGCAGCTCTATTATCAAACTTTGAAGTACTTACAAATAGTTCCGTCTCGAACTTTCTTTGTTTTACTCACTCTGTACTTGAAGGAAACTTTAGATTGTAGACATTTTCTCAAAAGTAAGTTGGGTGAAAGATTCCAGAAGTTTCGTTAATTCTTGTCTGTTTATTATACTTCTGTCGAATAGATTTGTGGTTTAAATAAACTGTATTTTATAAACCTTAATTATAAAGTATATACAGGGTGTTTGTGACAGCCAGACAAATATTGATATGGTAACTTCAGACCATGATTCTAAGATGAAAACCAGTGAAAATTTTCGCTTGAAAATTCCAAAATTTTTCGACTTTTTAAATTTTTTTAGGAAAAAATAGTGTGGTTCGTTTAAGTAGGCCTTAAATAATGACATTAACAATAATTAGCTCATTTAACTAATCACAGGATCGCCGAAACAATGAGCGTGGAAAGCAAACATTGAGTGTAATCAAATTAAAAATGCATTTCCTGCGAGTAATAACACTACCGTATAACTCAAAATAATGGTACTTGTTCAGTATCTCAGTATTTGCCTGGCTGTCTGGCCAAATTGGAAAGCCAAAACTTTCTCACAGCCACCTTCGCATAGAGGGGTAAGATATAAAAGGTCAGTGACAAGTTGCTAGCTTATAGCCTGAGTGATGCCCCTGAGTTCCTTAGTCTACTCTTACGACATGCACGGCAAGAGATACAGCAGATCGTATTCTAATGAATTCCAAAATGAAAAGACTTGCCTTATATTCAAGGCAAAAGGTTAATGATCGTAATCTCTGTACTAGATTTTCTCCTCGAAGAGATTGCAGTATGTACTTTGTACAATTTGATATTAGTTAGAGTACCTATAGTTATTTTTCAATAGTGGAGTGTTATTATTGAAGATTGAGTCAGCGAAAACGGGTGTAAGCTCTTGTGGCATTTTTACTTTTGTGCGTCCATTTCTACCTGCGCGTTGTCTATGCTGCGTAGCTATTGTGTTTAGTCTATGGAATATGCCCAATAGATGTCGCCCAAATTTTTAACTCGAACGCCTAAGACGCGATATCGAGTTCAACATCGCTTAGTAAAAATAGCCAAAACTACGAGATTTTGGTTATCGCTTCTCGGCCTTTTGGTTAAGATCAAAGTGTAGTATCTGTTCTTTTCAGCTTAATATCTGAAAGTTCCCCCACAGGGGGACCAGTATATTAAGGCGGTGTGATCAGACAAAAGAGGCATTTTAGAATCGATTTTTTAAATACTTGTCCGATTACCACAGCTCTAATTTTTTTATATGTTATTATTTAAATCTTTATCAAGTTTGTGGCCAACGTGGAAACTCAATTACTTAAAAAATTCTCGATAGAATTTCGATTTGAAAATTACCTTTTTTACGTTTTTATAAGCGAAATATCTTGAAAACTATTGTAAATATCAACACGAAACTTGCATAGTTGTATAGCGCTTTATCAGATCTAGTTTATGGCCAAAGTACATTTTTTGTAAATTTTGTAGATAATTAACAATTAATAAAAAACACATCTACAACTACGCTGTGTTCTAATCCTAGCACTAGCCAGTCTCGCTCGGAACATTCAGTACCGCCGTGACCACTGTCAACGCCGGTTCTGTGCTTGTTTTTTCGCGCGCAAATACATAATATAAAATACTATATTTATTTAGTAAGTAGACTTGGGAATTCGTAGTGTAACAAAAGTTAAAAAAAGAGAGACTTTACGTAAAAAAGACTTACGTAGAAAACGTTAAGTAACTACCTACATAGATACTTTATAGTATGTTTTAGATTGTACTAACGCCCGCCCACGGCTTTGCCCGCGTGAGAGTGCATTACTCCCATGCGAAGCCGAGGCGGGTCCCTAGTTACATTATAAACCTTACTTGTGAATCACTCTATCTATTAAAAAAACCGCATCAAAAAAATCCGTTCCCTAGTTTGAAAGATCTAAGCATACATAGGGACAGACATCAGAAAGCGACTTTGTTTTATAATATGTAGTGATTTCATATTTAAAAATGATATTCATAAGTAGGTAATTATATTACGTGTCTATTTTACCATTTCTACCTAGTATAATTTTATATATCTACTTAGTTTTTTTTAGATCCACAAAATCCCGGGAAAAAAATCCGGGATTTTTCCGAACATATTGTGCAAAAGTTTACGTGTGTTAGTATAGTCCTCTTTATGACATTAAACTGCAAATAACTTAGTATCAATAGCAAATATAACAAGTAGCAGTATATACAGGGTGTAACAAAAAGGGTATGGTAAGCGAAATACTATAAAAATAACCCACTTATACCGAAATAACATACCGAAATTTTTAGACTAGTAATCGCATGTTTATTTTTCAAGATTGTATGTTCATAATATTCCTGAGTGGGTTAGGTGTTCTCCATACTATCTGGACAAATAAATATGTGATTTTTAGTCTAAAATTTTGGTGATAGGTTCTTTATAGTGGGTTATATTCATAGCTTTTCGGTTAACATACCCCTTTTGTTACACCCTGTATATACACCACTTTGGGGGATAATGGGCGTGACTATTATGTATACAGGATGATTTTTGGTCGTCAACGTTCCCGAAAAGTACGGAATCTCCTCATCATCACGATCATTTTTCTCCATGGAAGCATACCTGGGAAGTGTCTGGTTTCCAAAATATTAGGGTCCAAAGTTGAGTAAATAGACTGCGTTTTTCTGCATAAATGCACATAGACGCGCGTAGCAGGATTTTTTCACGAAAAATAATTAATATCTGTCTATAAAAAAACTAACATAAACACTAGACACTATAAATTTCGCACGACCAAGGAATTTAAAAAATTTTTTCAAAAAAATTTTTTTTTTCCCAGCATTTTTTTTGGCATAAACTTACTTTATTTCATGTATAGAATACGTACCCTTCGTTAAAGGTGGCCACAAAAAAACATCCTGTATATGTATATGATTTCAAATTGTTTCGAACATAAATCCCTAAGTTGCCCGCGA
This sequence comes from Carposina sasakii, assembly GCA_014607495.2. Lineage (NCBI taxonomy): Eukaryota > Metazoa > Arthropoda > Insecta > Lepidoptera > Carposinidae > Carposina > Carposina sasakii. Next base: position 14,263,823 of record CP053156.1, read on the forward strand.
ATCCCTAGCTGTCCTGCGTCTTCGTCCGCGTAAAATAGTGACTTTCGGCAGCTTTTAAAATTTTTTTAGGCTAATTATTTTGCAAGTAAAACACATGTACATTAAAATAAGTTATTAAGCTTATTTACGTACATTTTTATATGCGACGTTTTTAGTACGATTTTTACGATTTTTAAAAGAGCTGTTTGATAATCATTATGAAGTTGTACTCGCATATTTGTAGTGAGACAAAACTTTTAAAAATGACGTAATTTCCATACAAACTTTCATCCCCTATTTCAACCCCTTACATCCCTTTTTTGCATATGGCGCGCAGTGCTTGGCAAGTTTCTTACTTAATTCTCTGTATTATTCTGTTCTATATTTTTATTTTCTGAGCCCTAAGCTTTTTTCCGATGTCATCACACAAAATTTTTCACCCCCTATTTTTAGCTCTTTTAGGGTATTATTTTACAAACTTTGAATGTCGTATTTATTTATATCTAATGAAAAGCCTAAAAAATAAGTTAATAAAAAAAGGTAATAAAAATTACGTAATTTCCATACAAACTTTCATCCACTATTTCAACCCCTTACATCCCTTTTTTGCATTAAAAAATAAGCCTATGTCCTTTCTCAGGCTCCAGACTATCTCTGTACCAAGTTTCATTTAAATCGGTTCAGTAGTTTAGGCGTGATTGCGTAACACACAGACAGACAGAGTTACTTTTGCATTTATAATCCGAAGGAAGAATTTGAAGATCATACTTTAATACCACTTTGGGGTAGAAGAGTTATAAATAATAATGTGTATTATCCAGCAACTGCAACCTATAACCGATCATAGTTATTTATTTAGGAGATATTTTTAATTGCACATCAAATAAATAATCGCCCATCAATTTAATCTCATCTTTTATATACTTTATTACATACATACATACATACATATAATCACGCCTTTATCCCTCACGGGGTAGGCAGAGTACCAAGGGCCGATAGAACCACATGGTGCCACTTCTGACCAACTTTGAGGGTATAGTTGAGATATACAAGTTCGGTTAGTAGTGACAGATGGTCAGCCCATCGCCTAAAATACATCAAGACCCTCTTGTTCCTCTACTGACTTGTACAGTATGCCCTTTATATACTTTATTACAGCAATTAAATTATTTTAGTACAAATAAACTCAATGTTTTACAAAACAACTACAGCAGATAATTCGAAAATACATAATATCAGCCCAACATAAACTGTTTTCCTCGAATGCAAGACAAATTAATACCTTTTGGTACAAAAATACTACAATCTCATCATAAATACTGACTGCACATCAAATTAACCTTAGCGCACAACTAGTATAAGACGAATGACGTTTTGTCGGTGTAACAGTTCCCTTTTCATACAATGATAAAAATAATAAGTTAGGTTAGGTTAGAGTATGACAAACAACGCACGAGCCGAGCGAGCGAAACGAGCGTGCCGCGGCAGCTGCCGGCGAAGTTTCAGAATCGAATTGATGAAAAGATATTTTAGTGTTGATCTCACTCATTATGTTATGTTTTGTTTATTTAATTCGGCCTTAGAAAATGGCTTAAAAACAAAAATTTTACCAATAGACGATTTAAAAAAAACCAGTTACGCTCAAAAAGTTCAAAAACCTGATCAACCCTAATAGAGAGTCACAAGTGATCCAAAAACCAGCTATGTATCACACAATAACCAATAAGCCCATTTAACTAGTCGATATCGCCCGATACAATTGGCGCGGAAAACAAACATTAGGTACGGATAATCAAAATAAAAATGCATTTCCTGCAAGTTATAATATTGTCGTGTAACTCAACCCTATAGTACTTGTTCAGCATTCCAGTATTTGCCTGGCTGTCACCTACACCCTGTAAATTTTTTAATTATATTTACAATTTACGCAGTAAGCAACCCAGTTACAAAATTGATTATACAGGAATGATATTAAAATCCCGGCAATTAATCCCGAAATCAACCAGAATACGGATGGCGACAGAATAAGGACGTCCGCGGCAGATTGCGCTGGTTGCGGGGGGCGCCCCGCAGTTACGTCTACCTCAACCCCCTCAAATACCTAAAATTCGTCTATTGGAGCGCCTTAAACTGATTTTTGTACCGCGACGGGATGTTCGGGGCTCGCTCCACTCCCGTCACGGGTCGGCCCGGCATTGCAGTGCCGCCGGGATCGGCCCATATAAAACGCGACATCTTATTAATAACAAGCTCTAAGCTCGCGATGGATGTTACTAAACTCCTCCAAAACGGCTTGATTTTTATTAAGTTTTATTGTATATTATGTAGGTCTGAATAGGTCCTAAACTATTTTGTACACCCCTTCCACGCAATAAGCGACATCTACGCTAGCGGAGCCGCGACAACCAAGTATCATTGTAAAAACTCGGCAGTTATCTATACATATAATAAAAATGTAACGGATCGCTGTTTGTACATGGAAGATATATGAGAAAAAATATTATAGGAGACTTTTATTAACGCAATAGTACCCAAAAGAAAGATTTTTTGAAATTTTTGTCGGTTTGTCTGTGCGTTTGTGCACGCTAATCTCAGAAACGGCTGATAGGATATAGGCTACTTTCTATCCCGGTAAAACTGTTTTTATCCTGCATGATTTCCACATTTTGTTTATTCGCCCTAGTCTTATTAAAAAGTCAATAGTGACATAATTGGATATCCATATTTACCTTAGCAATTATTATTTTATACAACAGTATCTACCCGGATGGGAATTCTGTGAAGTTCTGTAAGCTTAATCTTCGTTTAAGGGGAGGTTTTACTTTATATACAGAAATAAATGAAACAATTAGGATCTGATTACAGTGAACTAAGAATCCGATAGCTCAGGTGCTTAGAGCAAAAGCCTGGTTTGCGAGAGGTCGTGAGTTGAAATCTCACTCGGGTGAAAATTTTGTTCATTTTCTTAATAATATTTATAATGAACTAAGTGTTAACGATGTGGACTAGTCCTTATGATTTAACACCGTAGATTTCTTTTGAAATCACTTTTTTCAATGATCCGCTGCATTGTCTACACTAATATTATAAAGAGGAAAACTTTGTTTGTTTGGTTGTAATGAATAGGCTCAAAAACTACTGGACCGATTTTAAAAATTCTTTCACCGTTAGAATCCTTATAGGACCTGGATGAACATAGGCTATAAGAATTTCCCGATATTCCCACGGGAAGGCGACAAACGGGAATTCTATATTTTTTACGAAAACCACTATACATATGAAGCTGAAATCGGGCATATATGTTCATTGGGGAGAGCAAGGGAGGACTAAAAACGGATTTCCCGAAATTCCCACGGGAAGGGGACAAACGGGAATTCATAATTTTTACGAAAACCGCTATACATATTAAGCTGAAATTGGGCATAGATGTTCATTAGGGACTGCAAGTAAGCACTAAGGACGAATTTCCCGAAATTCCCACGGGAAGGGGGCCAACGGGAATTAATTATTTTTTATGAAAACGGTTACACATATGAATCTTAAGTTGGGCATATTTGTTTATTTGGGACCCCGAGGAAGCACTAGGAACGGATTTCTCGAAACTCCCACGGGAAAGGGACAAACGGGAATTCATTTTTTTACGACAAGCGCGATACATATGAATTCGAAATTAGACCTGTACGTTCATTAGGGACTGCGAGGGAGCGCTAAGAACGAATTTCCCGAAATTCCCACGGGAAGGGGACTAACGGGAATTCAATTTTTTTAAAAAACCGCTGTACATGTGAAGCTAAAATCGGAGACTGCGGGGAAGCACTAAGAATTGATTTCCCGAAATTCCCACGGGAAGGGACTGTCTGTGCGTTTGTGCACGCTAATCTCAGGAACGGCTTAACCGATTTCGGTGCAGTTTTCAGGAATATATTGTGACAGGTCCCACTTAACATATAGGCTACTTTTTATCCCGGGAAAATGTTTTTATCCCGGATAATTTCGACATTTTTTTTTCTGTAGTCCACGCGGACGGAGTCGCGGGCGTCCACTAGTTATAAATAAAATTACGTTATTGTTTTATACTAAATGATTACGTACGATAATTTACATAAAGGTATATCTTTAATCATGAGTTAGTAATAATTAGTTCAAGTGGCAGTAGAAAGGAGTCCTCCCCTTAAAACGTCCCTCGAAATATTCTTATTAATACCCATTTCCCGTTTTCCTCAAGACTGTTATGGAATTGCTTTCTCCCGGATTCGAAATATAATTTTTATCTCCAAGACAAAAACTTTTTCCCAACGTAATAAATAAAAATGGATACCGTTTTTATGGAAAATGCCAGCTGTTTATTGCATGAGATATATACAGGATGTATCAAAAAGGGTATGTTAAGCGAAAAGCTACGTAAATAGCCCAGTGTAGAGAACCTATCTACAAAATTTGAGACTCGAAATCACATGTTTATTTTTCCCGATAGTATGGAGATTTTTTAAATATCTCAGGAATTTTCATACAATCTTGAAAAATAAACATGTGATTTCGAGTCTCAAATTTTGTGGATAGGTTCTCTACGGTAAGCTATTTACGTAGCTTTTCGCTTAACATACCCTTTTTGTTACACCCTATATATACTATATTAGAGTTGCGATCATCAATGAAAAAGTTTACAATATTTCGTAGTAATTTCTACGTTTCACAGAATCACCGTAATAAACTGAAGTACCTACAGGGTAATTTTTGGTCGTCAACGTTCCCGAAAACTACGGAATCTCCTCATCATCACGATCATTTTTCTCCATGGAAGCATACCTGGGAAGTGTCTGGTTTCCAAAATATTAGGGTCCAAAGTTGAGTAAATAGACTGCGTTTTTCTGTATAAATGCACATAGACGCGCGTAGCAGGATTTTTTCACAAAAAATAATTAATATCTGTCTATAAAAAAACTAACATAAACACTAGACACTATAAATTTCGCACGATCAAGGAATTTAAATTAAAAAAAAAAATAAAAATTTCCAGCATTTTTTTTGGCATAAACTTACTTTATTTCATGTATAGAATACGTAGCCTTCGTTAAAGGTGGCCACAAAAAAACATCCTGTATATACCAATTGCAATCAACTTATATTCCATAGTAACATTTATTATACATTTTTAAATTCTAACAAAACCATGAATAAACGTCATTTATATTTTTAGATTAGACTAGTGGACGCCCGCGACTCCGTCCGCGTGGACTACAGAAAAAACAAAATGTCGAAATTATCCGGTATAAAAACATTTTCCCGGGATAAAAAGTAGCCTATATGTTAAGTGGGACTTGTCACAATATATTCCTGAAAACTGAATCGAAATCGGTTCAGCCGTTTCTGAGGTTAGCGTGCACAAACGCACAGACAAACTGAGAAACCGACAAACAGACAAAAATTCCAAAAATCATTGTTTTGGGTTCTATTGCGTTGATAAAGGTCTCCTATAATATTTTTTCTCATATATCTTCCATGTACAGACAGCGATCCGTTACATTTTTTTTATATGTATAGATTCATTATGGTGTTCAGTTTAAGAATATGGCTAGTCCGAAATAAAGATTTATTATTATTGATATTTAAGCAACTCCTCTGTGTATTTGCTACATTGATTATTGAGAATACTGCTGGCTTCTTGGGAATTTCAAAAAATGTAATTTATCTTTCGTTAAACATTGAGCAACGAGTGTTTTTTTTTTGTTTACCGGCACGTGTTGTTTAAGACGAAACATCTTCCGTTTTCCAAGAATTTGAACATTATTTGAGCCAAACATTGCTTAAATTTGACAGATATTCCATATAATTTGCTGTTAAATGTATTATTACTAACTTTATACGCGGTTTTGTAATAACATCCCTTATTAATAACCAGGCGGTGCCTGAAACATCGTTCATTTAGAACGTTTAAGAAGCTGTGATTTCTAACCTACTATAAAGGACGCCCATGACCAAACATTAGAATTCCCATCTTCCCGTTTCGTAGGAATTTAGGGAAATTATTTTTTATCGGATGCCTCTCCCAGTTTTTACTCTAGATTAGCGGCTTAGGCTCCATTTTGAAGTTTTTGCATATAACATACATAAATTATTTACGTTCAACGTACAACTTCAATCGTCTGGCCTACTGTGTCCCTAGTGTTAATAATGGCTGCCATGTCGCCCATCAGGTTTCGCTTCCTCTAAAAAGATGGCGCGGCTATCGTACCGGACTACCGGTGCAGTGCTGCCACCTAATTCAATCCACAAACTCATGAAAATATTGGACCGGAAAGCGCTGTGTGGATGGAGAACGCGGTTTACGTTTCCCGCCAAAAAGAACCAATGAACATCGAGCTCACTCTTATTTTTCGCCACGTGATCGTGGGAGTAGTTTTTGGCGGGACAAGGAGGAACGGAGGGTTTGGTTGGTGGCAAGTGGGTCATTCTTTGGCGGTTTTTCTGGGCGTGAAGGTGTTTTAGTGGTGATATTTATTTGTGCAATTACTCCAACCTGTTATAAGAGATAAGTATTATATGTTAGTACTTTAAATTGTTAAAACTGTAAATCATTTTAGAAGGTATCATTTTGTTAAAGCTTGTTGCTTTTAAAAGTTGTTATCAATCTTATTCCTTGCAAGCTGCTAATTGTTTAGCAGTAATTGAGATTTTTTACGTACTGTGAATTTCGAACCAACGTAACGAAATCTATTCGAGTATTGTTAACATAATTTATACCTTGTACATTAGTTTTCTGTAATCCATTTTGTTCTGGTATTATCCTGTACCTACCTATAACGTAGATACTACTAGTTCAAGGATTGTTAATTGTTTTAATGGAATTGTATTACATCATTTTTTTAACTTGCTATCTGATGTCTCTTGGGACAATGTATTGCAGGTGAATAGTGTTGTTGATGCCACGAATAACTTCTACAACACAATTTATAGTACGTTTGACACATGCATGCCTAGGAAAAAACGGAGTAAAACTGTAGCTAGGAGGTATCCGGTTTGGTTTACAGCTGACATAGTTAAGGACATTAAATTGAAATGTAAGCTGCACTGTAATTGGAAGCGTACCTTAGCTAAAAACGACTACAGGTCTTTTTCAAAACTTAGAGCCTCTTTAAAGTCACGAACTGCAACTGCCTATAGCGCATATATGAGACGCATTGAAAATAATATTTCACGTAACCCGCGAGAATTCTGGCGTCACATATCAAGCCTACGAAGTAAGGGAGGATTTGAACCTAATGTAATCTATAAGGGCGAACCTCGCACAGGTATTGCTGCAGCTGAAGCTTTTGCCGACTTTTTTGCAAGCGTATTTTTATCTGACACTCCATTATTAAATGCTAACAGTATTAACGAAAAAGACAATAGCCGCAACAGCAATTATGTTAATATTTTTAAGATTACGCCCAATGAGGTTATTTATGGCATTAACAAATTGAAAGTCAGTAGTTCTGTGGGGCCTGATGGTATTCCGTCAGCAATTATTAAGCGCGTGAGCAAAAAAATTGTGAACCCGCTGTGCCACATTTTTAATTTGTCACTGAGATCTGGGGTGTATCCATCACAATGGAAGGTATCACGAGTCACTCCCATACCAAAGACGTCTAATAAGCTTGACGTCGAAGAATATAGACCTATCGCTATTCTTTCCTCCCCTGCTAAGATATTCGAAAACGTACTTCATAAATTAATATACGCCCAAGTTGAGAAGTTCATATGCAATGAGCAACATGGATTCCGGGGTAGGCGATCTGTTAACACCAATCTTCTGACCCTAGTGGACTACGTCTCTGCGCAGCTTGATGGGGGTCTGCAGGTAGATGTGCTCTACTTTGACTTTCGCAAAGCGTTTGATAGAGTAAATAACGATGTATTGATGACAAAACTTAGTGCCATAGGTTTTGCCCCTAACCTGATGCACCTTATTGCTGATTATCTGCGAGACCGTCAGCAGTATGTGAGGCTCGGAATCTATGAGTCATCGTCTTATCACACGCGATCTGGAGTCAGTCAGGGCTCGATACTTGGACCGTTGCTGTTTTTGTTAATGGTGAATGACATTCCAACTGTTCTTCGGCATGCGGAGTGTCTTCTCTACGCGGATGACCTGAAGCTGTACACAGTAATTCGGTCTCTGTCTGATTGCCTGGCCCTGCAGCTTGATATTGATGCCGTATGTCAGTGGTGCATCAATAACAAAATGGAATTTAATCCCACTAAATGCTCAGTTATAACCTTTGGACGAATGCTGCGCCCAGTGTCATTTGATTACAATATAAATGGTAACACGATTACCAGATCATTAACAACCAAGGACCTGGGAGTAACATTCGACCAAAAGCTAACTTTCCACGACCACATTTCTGCTATCGCCAAGGAATCATTGAGGAGATTGGGGTTTGTTCTCAGAAATGCTCGAGACATTCAAAGTGAGCAAGTTCTACGACTTGTTTACAATGCCCTTGTAAGAAGCAAGCTCGAGTCTAGCTCTTGTGTATGGAACCCGCATGAGGTAACTTATGCACTTCGCTTAGAAAAGGTTCAAAAGGCCTTTCTAAGATACCTCTACAAGCGCACCGCGGGGTACTACCCATACCTGTATCCCACAAAATTCTTGCAGGGCCATTTAGGATATAACTCACTAGAAACTAGGAGAGCGTGGGACCAGCTGATAATAGTCTGCAAAGTGTTCCGCAACGTCATTGACGCTCCCGAACTTCATAATGGGCTACTTCGTTTTTATGTCCCGAGAAACTATCTTCGCAGTAGGGGGCACACGCTCTTCAGTGGGCCTCGGAGTCGTACCGTAGCGCGCGCCAACTCTCCGCTTCCTCGTACCCTCACCGCTCTCAACCGACTGCTTGATGCCAACCCTGACATTGACATATTTGCGGATGGATGGATGAGGCTCATTATGGCATGTTTGAGGTTTTGTGAGTGAATGTGATGCATGATTGACCATAAATTTTTCTTTCTCCTTTTTTTTTCTATTGTGTGTTTTTGTTTCTATTGATTAATGTGTGATATATTTAGTGATTGTATCTTTGATTATTTTATAAACTAATGACATGACATATATATTAGAGTAAATGGCTACTTCAGCCGTTCTAATAATAATCATAAATAAAAAAATAAAAAAAAAAAAAAAAAAAATCATTAATAAGACATTTTGATATGTTAAACCTCAGTAAAATTACTAATGAACTACCCGTCCTTTTGCCGGTTAATCTCTATGATGCAACAACGTCACTTCTCATTCTTGGTAACCGTTATAATTATGTTGAGTTTAGAATATTGAGTGATTTATTTTAAATACAAGTATTATATTGGTTGGTTCCCCATTTTCGCTATTAATGTTAATTTTGGTTGAAGAGTTGTAGTGTTAAATTAAATAATCTTGCTGTTCATGTTATTGGGTTTATTTCTATTCTAATATGGTTGTAACAGTATGTTGAGAATACTGTCTCATAGAATATTACTCGGCTATTAGTCTGTAATTGTTTAATGATGTAGGTACTTGAATAATTACCGTTGTACAATTATAATATCTTCCCTGATGGGTTTCTTCTCAGTTCTTCCCATCAAGGTGTAATCGAACTGTGTATACTTTCAGTAATATATAATGAGATATATTACTGATACGTTTGTTTTATTCTGAATCCTGGCATCCTTTATTCATTTTGCTCTTTCTATTAGAATAGATAGGTAGTTTAGTACATAGGCCACCAAGGATACCTATTTACACTAGATAAATTAATAATTTTTACATAGTAAATAATGTAACGCTAACACTAGCACAATGCAGCGTTCGCTGCGTCGTCACAGACTTTTTCTTACTGCTCTGTGCAGAACTAATGCAGGTATAAGATCTCCTTTAAGGCGCTTGGTAAACTCCTATAATGAATTACTTCTTAGATATTGACATATTTTATCTGTCGCTTAATGAATTCAGATATTTAGTAGTTGGAGAATTGGTATATAAATCGAAGACATAATGAAAGCATAAGTAGGTATCGATGTTATTAATTTTAAGTTTATGATAAGTTGAAGTATTATTGTTTCGTTCACCTGTAGATGTATGTATGAGCTTGTTGAAGTATAGTCTTGTGTAACTTTCTTTTAAGTAACTCGTGTGGATAGTGTAGTGGACTGTGTACTTATTTATACTTTAAAAACAATATCTAACTATGTATTTTTGTATACAGTTGTTAACTGTCCCAAATAAATAAATAAACTTTATATTCTCACAAACTTATTTACTTAGTAAAAGGGTGTAGAAAGGTAGAAAAATTAATAAGATCAGATTTTTCGTAGACACAACTTTATAAACGGTAGAATTCCAGGCCAGTTGCTCGCAACTACATTTTATTCCGACATTTTGTAGAACTTTTTCTTGTGTTTTTTTATTGTTTTCTTTCGCTAGTGATTCGTCCTCGTTTACGTTCAGTATTCGTTTTGTATTTGTAGTGTAGATAGTCACCCACTTCATTCATACTAATATTATAAATGTGAAAGTGTGTGTGTATGTTTGTCCGTCTTTCACGGCAAAACTACTAAATCGATTTGTATGAAATTTGGTACACAAATAGTCTAGAGCCCGAGAAAGGACATAGGCTACTTTTTATTGCGGTAGGTGTCACCATCGCGCGATAATCGAATACCGCGCGGACGAAGTTGCGGGCTACAGCTAGTTTAGACATAAAAAGCTTGCATCTCTTTTCGTGCATGTGCCTATAGTAAAAGTCATAGAAATTATGGGGCAATTCTCGAAAAGTCTCGAGTTGGAACGAAGCCGAAACGGAACCGTTGTAGATGCTCAGAACAAAGCAAAGATTACTTTACGGTGACGTAATTAGACACATTTCAGCACGAGACAGATATTTGATTTTATTCTGTCATACTCGCGACCGATGCGTGCTAAAATATACCTTATTACTCAGGCGGTAAGTATATATTGCTTCGCACCGCGTTTAGTAAACGGTTCTGTTTCGACTTCGTTCCAACTCGAGACTTTTCGAGACATAACCTCACTCATCTCAGAAACGACTTTTGATGAATGCAGTTTTCAGATTTCCGAAAATTGTGATGGGCATCACTTAACATTAGTTTTTTTTTGTTTTTGAAGTGAATAGATTCCGAATCTAATGGGGGCTACGCGGACGGAGTAACGGGCGTCCATTAGTCGTTAATATAATATTTATATTTTATGTTACCTTGTCATTTTTGGATATTGTACAGTTAATAATATTACTGCGTGAATAAATATTATCTTATGTATTATATCTAAAAAGCTGTCCGATTACTAAAATTTTATACATTTCTGAATAGTTTAAAAATAATTACAATATTGTCTAAAAATAAAAAATTGAAAATCGTTAAAATGCCAGACATTCAAGTATCTCACTAAATTAACAAGCTTACCTTTCGAATCGAGAATACTTGTATATTTTCATAAAATTCTGAATACCGACGGGCTGAGCACGATTTTATTTTAGTTCATTAAAATTAATGCCGACTTAAAGGAAAGCGAAACTATGTCTTATTTATTTACATCGCTAGTTTATTCGATGCAAATTTTGTGAAATCGGTTGCAATATTTCTTTTGAAGCCAATTTAGATTTAAGTAATAAGTCATACAAATAGTCACGCCCATTATCCCCTAAAGAAGTTGGACAGAAATATATAAATTACACACCTTTTACCAGTTAGTCTATTAAGTCCCACGTGATAAGGGGTGAGCCTACCGCCGCTTTTCAGACACAAATATAACAATCTAGCGACCGTCCCATTCTAAATAGGTATTATAAGCTATTTAGCGTCAGAGTACATCACGGGCAGGTGAGGTTGACTTTGATTCGAGTACAATGTGTTAGCGTCAGAGTACATCACGGGCAGGTCTTTTATTCGAGTACATTGTGGTACTTATCCGGTGAAGTCGATAACGCATCTGTTAAAAAAAATTAAAACTGCATAATCAATAAAGACTTACTATCACCTATAGTAATATTATAAAGCTGAAGAGTTTGTTTGCTTGTTTAAACGCGCGCTATATAGCAACCCATGTAATGCTACCTCACGCGGACGAAGTCGTCGGCGGACGCTAGTGTTAAATAAAATAAAGTACTATCAACTCAGATAGATAAAAAGCTCTGATTTAAACGAGCGCGTTCTGACGTTTTGAAAGTAGATACCTATTGAGGGTCACTGAGTCAGAGGGCCACACTCAAACAAGTTGGGATAGGGTAAAGAGGCGCTCATGAACTGTAAAAGGCTATCACGTGCTTCTCCAGAGTTCAGAAACACGTGCCGACTAACTGCCAATAACCAACATAAACGATTGGCTATTTTGCATTACCTAAAATTCGTTAATTCTTTATAGTATCCGATTTTTATATACCTAGGTAAATAAGGTCGGTAGTCTTAACCACATATCATCTTCATTTTCCTACCCTATAAATATGAGGTCTCGGCGCAATATGGCTTCTTTCGAAACTCATATTGCCAAGAGATTGGCGTTTGTTTTACGGCTAGCTGCCTGCTTGACGCCAAACATCCTCGGGTATAGCTAAGTGACAATCCTACTCGTATTAATATTATAGACGCGAAAGTTTTGTGAGTATGGGTGGATGGATAGATGTTTGTTACTCTTTCATGTATAAACGGGTGGAGCGATTTTAATAAAATTTGGTATGGAGTTAGCTGACACCCTGGATTAACACATAGGCTACTTTTTATCCCGGGAAAATATTTTTATACCGGATAATTTCGACATTTTGTTTTTTCCGCAGTCCACGCGGATGAGTCGCGGGCGTCCACTAGTTTAGAATATATTAAAATCTGTTCATGAAATAAATTCAGTGTAGTGGCTTCTTCTCTCCCGTTTTAGCCAATGGCCAATCATCGCTATGTAATATGTTATACACATTATGTAATTATATAAAAATAACGACTGCATATAAAATAGAATACGATTAAAAACATAATTTGAGTCAGCCCCTGCTAGTCTTTTCATCTGAAATTGGTGTTTACTATCTCGACAGCTTCGTTAAGATGTCTTCAGACTAGACTATTGTGGGGGTAAAAGGGGGGATGTTCTTTGTCCACCGGTGGGACAATACTGACTCAAAATAATGAACTGTCAGTTATGCTCTCTTTATTGTCCGTGTACTGAATAGATTCTGATGTGGTTTATGTATTTTGTAAACGATAGATATGAGATGATGTTGTATTGAAATCATTGAGTTAGGATTTTTGATATTATAAGTAGCATAGATCAGTTATAGACATAGATAAAGTGCCTCTGGTGCATCCTCCTATTTAACAGACGATGCTCTGACGCTAATAATTTATAATATTTGACGGTAGCTAGATGCCCGAAAAGCAGCAGTAGGGTCACCGCTTACCACGTGGGGCTTAATAGGCTAATTGTAGACTTGTGCCCATCCTCATTGGGGTATAATGAGCGTGACTATAGGTATATTTAATCACTTCGTTAGTAGCCGTGGTACCTTATTAAATCAGTGTAAAGTGGAAAAATCCCTCCTTCCTAACTTCACCTTTCAATTCAAAGTTTTAAAATGAGGTAATAAAGACGTTGATTGGGAGTTCTTATTTCACGGGGCACTGAGCGCAATGCGATCCATTGCTGCTTCATCAGTGACGCACGTGCCTGGCATTCGAACATTCTACTCAATGTAGCTAGGTGTATATATATACCTATAGATCGGCTTTATATCTAGGTACCTATGGTACGAAAGAATCATCACTATTGCTACATATAAAACCAATTTTCTTCCCAATGTCTGTCTTTAAAACTACGCATATCGTAAGAGGCGCCAAAGAAACTTAGGCATTCCCTCAGGCGATAAGCTAGCAACTTGTCGCCGATCATTTTATCTGTTCCCGCTATGTTAAACGTAGCTGTAGGATGTCTATTATGATTTTGTAGTTCTGGCATAGCCATGTCTATATCATACTCTTAAAGAACTTCCGCTTGTGGATAATCTAAAAATACGTTATTTAACTAGCTTTAGTCAGTGAACATAATATTCATTTCAGTCTGTACCGGATCAATAATCGCATGAATATTAAAATTTGACTGAAATACCGGATAGTATACGGGTTTTGTTCCAGTGTGCAGACAATATTTTATAATAAAAATGATATTTTGTATAATATAGTTTTTAAATTTGGTTACATGACTCCACTCCAAATGAAACTTGTTAGAATTAAATAAAACCAACTACTCATATTATCTACACAAATCCATATTGCTTGATAAAAATATTATTGTACGTAGGTACCTACTGTCCGTAGGTGATAATTTTAATACATATATTTACGATACATACAAACATGGGTGTGTTTCCGAAATGGGGTAACAAAAACACCAATGACCACGCATCGTGGATATCGTATCGTACGATATCATATCGTTTCTATACAAAATTCAACATGGCGGCTATATTTATCGTATATTGATAGGCAAAATGTCGATAAATCGGTTTATTATTATCGTGTTTCGCAGGTCATGCTACTTGAGCAGATGATAAGTTGCTAGCTATAGCTGAATGGAATGCTCGAGTTTCATAGTCGACTCTTACGACATGCATGGATGGAGATGCAGCTGATGTATTCTAGCAAAGCCCGTTGATGCTTTACAGAACAAAAATCCTACTTATATTATAAACGCGAAAGTTTCTAAGTATAGATGGATGGATGGATGTTTGTTACTCTTTCACGTCAAAACGACTTGAGCTATGTATTTTAATAAAATTTGGTATGGAGTTAGCTGACACGCTGGATACTTTAGGCTACTTTTTATCATGGGAAAATATTTTTATACCGGATAATTTTGACATTTTGTTTTTTCTGCAGTCCACGCGGACAAAGTCGCGAGCGTCCAGTTGTACAGCATAAAGATAAACATTATAATTCTAATGAAAATACTAACGCCAAAATGTGTCAGATATGGAGACTGACAAGTCAAAAAACTAAGAAAAATTGTATAATTGCCTCTTAAATGACGCTGATAAACTTGGATGTTGAAATAATGATCTAAATATTTCTTGGACGAATGCGATTTTATTGTAACAATCATTAATGATAAGGCGATCAAATAACATTGTTATGCCCACATTATCACTGTTACAGTTTTTTTATAATAGCTATAATATAGTGTAGCATAGGTTGTGGGCACATTCACTTGATACGAACATGTCGTGAATGCACAATTGCAGCTAAGATTAGTTATAGATTTCTATGTGGAATATTGAAGTGCCTATGTGACTTCTCGCTTTTATGCCACTCTAGTATCTAGTATGAACTTTTATGCAAAAATATATTATTGTGATGAAAGCAGAAAAATTGTAGGTGCTCAATTCGATTATATTCGTAAACAACATTTTCCAATAATGTCGAGGGAAAACATTTTTTTCATAGAAATTATATTTGAAATAAATTCCATAAGTTTTCAAACCATATTAAATTTGTTTTTTATTTTTTAAAATTTATGCTCAAAAATAGAAGCGGACCTACCTAATTGATGTTTGCTATAAAAGTGTCCTAAATCATCATTAGTCTGCTTTTAGTAAAATTCTGTAAAATATAAAGTTACTTCAATTTTTAAGGAAAATTCCTATTTTTTCCGAATAGAAATAACCATAAAATTTATATCCGATTAAACAGCTAAGTATCAGATTTTATTTAGCGTTTTTGCCTTCAAACTGTTACAGACAATAATTTCTTCCAAGGCCAAAATTATTCACTTGAATATACATTTACTCCAACATTATAATACGATAACCATAGGTATAATGCAAGTACAGCATGATGATTATATTATTAGTAGAGATAAGAGTTTGGTATATAGGCTAACACTAGAGAATGTCCGCGTAAACTTTTCTACTTAATTTCCATTCCAGTGGGAATTTTGAAAAATCCTCTTTGATCGGATGTTGTAGTACGTCATATCCTTCAAATTTTAGATCTCTTTAATTAGCAGATTAGGCCGTGAGTTATACATATAGGATTATTAGGTTTTTTTGGCTGAGCATTAATTCGTCAGTCAGATATTCAGAACAAAGGACCCCTCAATGGAAATTAAATTCCATTGAGGGGTCGCTCACCACCGGGCCCTACATCCTCCGCTGACCCTCGGATCTGCCGACTCATGATCACGAACACAAGACACTACTGTCGCAACGAGAAGCCAGATCCAAGCACCTAGCATGCACCTATAAATACATAGCTGCTAATCCGAAAACCAATTAAAATTGTTAATCGACATATGTTTCGCCAACACCCGTGGCATCATCAGGATTATTTAACAAAGCATTTAATATTTATGATACCCACGCAGAGAGTCTGTAAAGCAAAGACAACCGTAACCTACTCACAATCGATCCTCACAAATAACAATCTCTTGTACGTTGCTATCCCAATAAACACAAACCGTGATATTTACTTACAGGTTCGAAGAAATTCACGAAGTATTGCCAATTTGGGCTAAAGACGAAAATACAGGGGAATAAGAAAAGGTGCGAAATTCCTATTCGCTCTAATAAAAGAGCAGAAATATTTGTAACAAAGGAAGATATGGCGAAGGTCTTTGAAGGTACAATCTTGTTTATTTCGTGGGTTCAAGGCACTATAGACATTGGTATGTGTGGATCCCAATGTTGGTTTGAACGAAAGATTTTATATACGGTTCATTATTTCCGTAGTTTTACGTTTAAATATTTCTGGTATATTGGAATGGAAAATGGGATCCTGATTTTACATAGAAGAGTGGCAAAAATACATTAAAATCTAATTCATCAATATAAAATATATTTATAGCTTATTAAGCCTATAGATATTAATAAGACAAGCTCAGAAAGCTGTAAAAACTAGTTCACGTTTTGCCTCATATAAACATTTAATAATCTGCTTTACCTACTTCTACTCGTATTACCTAAAGTGTCTGCACAAGAGAAGAAATAATGGGAATAAACTTCCATGTTGCCATAGTTTAACACAATAATGTGCCTTAAGAGAATTTCATTAATATGTAGTATAAAAGTATAAGTTTATAGTTAATCTAGAACAACTTATTTATTTATTTATTTATTAAGATTAGGCACACCAACATCACATGTATTAAAAAGGTAGAATGAATGATGATTTTACATTTATTTATTATAACAACTTTCGTAAATTATCTTTACATGCAGAATAAATTGGTATTCAGCATTTGATACTATACGCGGTATTGGCGTCACCTATTGAAGTCTAACGCTACGAGTATGAAAGGCACCTTTCAATTTGGCGTTTCTCAGTTGAAGCGTCACAGCTATGTTATTTACAATAGAACACATTTGACCTGTGATGATGAAGAGTGATGATAGATGACGTATTTACTTTTTACCCGACAGCGTCAGAAGGAGAACGATAAATATAGCCGCCATGTTGAATTTTGTATAGAGACGATACGATATCGTACGATACGATATCCACGATGCGTGGTCATGCTAGGGGGGCTGAACGGCTTGTAGCATTTGAGCTTGAGATAGTGATTGAAAATAAGGTATATTAGGTATCGTAGACACGTTTTTTAGAGTTCCGTAGCGAAATGTCAAAAAACGGAAGCCTTTTAGATACGGCATGTCTGTCAGCCCGTTTGCATGTCACAGTCACTTAATTCTTTTATTTTATTTATTTATTTGTTATACAAAATCCACAGCTCTAAATTACTATGTAAATATAGATACTGACGTACAAATCCTACAGCCAAAAAAGGATTTACATTTTTTATACTTTACAATTACACAAGAGAGAACAATCACTGATTTATAGAAGGAATAATAAATGACATACCTAATATGTAACAAGAATTAGAACTAATAGGCATAACTCTGAAACTATAAGAACTACATTGTTGAATACTATGCTTGAATACATTTATACTACTATTTAGTAAGTAGATTGTGTGAACCGCATTACAATTTAAATAAAATAAAAAAAACTAGCTGTTGTCCGCTGCTCTGCTCACGTGGATGTCGCTTATTACATGAAAAGGGTTTATACGTACATACATATAAAATTTCATAAAAATCGGTTAAGCCGTTTTGGAGAAGTTTGATAACAAACACTGCGATATGAGAATAATACATTAATTTTTTCAAATGCCAAATTAATAAAAAAATACTGAAAAATATCATAGTCTATAATTAAGACTGATGAATGAATTAATGGTGTGATTGCGGAAATTCATGGTTGTTGGCTTGTTCTGTAGTCGGTAGACTGGTCGTAGATAAAAGAAAAATATAACTATATTTATTCCACGTTTAAAGATTTACTGTATTGATTCAATAAAAAGCCACAGATCACTAACCTTTGGCGAAATGAGTTAAGGAATAATGACATAATTAGGTAATTACGGGTCATTGACTATTTATTCGGAATACAGTGAATTTCCATATAACTCTAGTTTACTAACCCCACCCGCAAAATTACTCAGTTGCTAGGCTGTTACTCTTTGATAATACCTAAATAGTGTTGGAGAGAATATCGAGTCTTAGCCGAAGCTGAATGCCGAAAATTTGCCATGATTTAGTCTGTAGACTAAATTTGTGTTTAGGATAGGTAGATCTTAAAATTGAAAAAATCAGGCCAAAAGTAATAATAATCTAAAGCTTTCGAGATTACGCTTTTTTACACGCCCCGAGAATTCCAGACATTTAAACTACCCCTAAATGCCTTCCCAATTTCTTTCCAGATTCAAACTGCCTGCTAAGTATTCAAAATACGAAGAAAATAAAATAAGGTAGTTGCGCGAAATGCGTCCCTGAAGGGGCATTACCGAAGGCCGGAGAGGTTGTTATTGGTTCGAAAGCTATTAACGGGCCTGCATAACAATACTGTGTATACCTTATATTACCTGCGTCCAAGGAAGGTTTCTTGGCTGGTAACTACGTCACACTGAGCTGCGAAGCGTTTCATATACTTATGTTTGTTGTATGTCTACTAGGTCACTTATTGAGTCAAATGGCGTAGATTCAAAGACAATCAAGATTGAACTTTTGAATGATCTAGTCATAGTGTTAAATCTATGAGAGGTAATTTATTTTTCACATAAATATTTTATGAAATCCTTTTAGCAACCTCACCTATAGATATTTAAACGTAAAAAAATGGATGCATAGACCAATGAAATAACACAAAAATTTAATATTTTTTAAATAACTTTTCGATTTTCTGTTACGTAATATAATAGGATACACACTGATACTACCGTTATAATATTTATGTAGTATTCACATATAGTCATCTAAAGTGGCAAATGTAAAGCCTGTCCGCCGCGTGTCATCCCTAAGACGTGACGAGGCGAGGCGGTAAGCCGATTGAACAGGCGCAGACAAGGGTGAGTCCCAACAGTGTCAGATCAACAATCTTATTATTATACTAGCGGCTGCATGCGACTTCGTATGCGGTACATTTAAGAAAATTCCCCTTTCTTCCCTTCCCATAAGAATTTCTTTCACTGTCTATGCGGTAAAGCTATGGAACTCACTGCCTCACTCTGTGAGAGACTGTCCATCAGTTGATGTTTTTAGGAAAAGATTGAAGGTCCATTATTTATCTCTCCCATCTTCTTGATAAATAAATAAATAAAATAAAAATAATTACATTTGATGTTATTTTTATCCTTTAGTTTGTATACTATTTATCTATGCTTATCTATGTTTATGCGTTTTATTTAGGTATTTATGTTTATGTAGTCTATTTAGATATTTTTGTTTATTTTAGGTTTATGTCTTTTCTTTTATTTAATTATTTAGTTTATTGGTCTGTTTGTGTGCACACATACCTACCTCTTATGTTAATTTCTCTTTCACGGTTGGTTTGCTGGAAGAAATCTCTTTTAGAGATAAGCACGCCTTTGTACATTTTCTTTGTCATAAACTTTATTTGTGAAAACTTTACTGTGTACAATAAAGCATAATAATAATAATAATTTCGAGAAATCCTTTCTTATCGGATGCCTTATATCTTACAAAGAACACACCCACCAAGTTTCAGGTTTTTGTGATGGGATTAGGCAGAACATTGATCCGTCAGACAGGAAATCAGGATGATGTATTTTAAATGTACTAGAGTATTGGTTTATGCAGTAAAAGTAACGGCAAATCTAGGTAATGTGATTTAAAAAACCATATTACTCCGGTGTCAAAAATAATTGTATAAGGGCAGCAACATGATGAGTATAGATTTTAACTCTAATTATTTAAATCACATTAATCTATAAGCTCAGAGGGTAAAATAACTTAAATATATGTAAAGCAAAGTTGAAGTAGGTAAATAATCGGTATTCAGCATGATAATGAGTTATTTAAAAACTAGAATGTAATTTGTAAAGTGGAAAACATTTTCTGACCGCGACCGTACATAGGCGTACAATCTTGCACGTCAAGAGTCGTGGACGTGAATCTAACATAGTTTGCACTGCAAAAAAGTATCAAAAATAATGTCACCAAATAAACAATTTCCAAAACAATACAACAGCAGCCATTTTGAAAAATGTCGCAATTTGAGAAATTTACGCCGCCATTTCCGGCGCCCGAAGTGTCCGTTTAATAAAGTCGGCGAAGATAAAACGTTATTGCTAACGAGCCACAAAACGGTGACAAATAACTGAAACGGGTGTCACGGATCGCCTGCAAATTAACCGTTACCGTTATTTACTCCCGATGCTTAATGCCTTCCTTTCGTTTCCCCTTTTGTAACGCGTTAATTTGCGTTTTGCGTGCTAGACGTGGTTAATTAGTTATGTAAAATTTTGTAATGGTAGCTGAAAATTCAGGATTTGTTTATAGTAAGAGAAAGTCTGTAAGGGACATGTTACGATTTGCGATCGAAAAAAGAGACACACGGTCAAATCCCATAGATGTTGCTCGCGATTGGATAGCGTTATGGAGAGTAAACATCGGTACCGACCGATACGCGACGTTACGCGGTATAATGCATTCGCAACTAGCATGGGAAGATACGAGAGTGACTTTATGAAACTTACCGTTTTCATAACATGTAAGAAGTACGGATATAAGAAGATGTTCAACAGAATACAAAAATAAATAAATATATGGACTGTGAATATTAATGAAACATGCAAACACTTACCAGCACTGGCTGTAGAATCACCTGAATAGTTTTTAGAAACACTAGTCAAAATCCCATTTTCACTGTTCATTTCATATATAATCGTAAATATCCTTGGTATTGAATACTTACATTTTATCACATTTACACTACAGAGCACGTCAAAAAATGTCAAAAAGGAAAATTACTTTTAATTCTAAGGGCTAAACAAATTAATTAAACACGTTGGAAAATTTTTATACACGCGACGGCCATTTTCGCAAAATGTTCACAAATATTTTAAAACAAACACGACACAGAATTCGAATGAAGTTCGAAATTCGAACTGGTATGTGAAAAACTGGATGTGACATCACCTTTTAGGATGCCATTCGTAATTTTTTTTGGACGTTAATTTATCCTCAAGGAAAAGCAAAGGGATTACGTCCATACAGCCTAGTCTAATAAGTAATGATTTCGCTTTTGTACGCTACCTAACGTAGTCATTGCACGATGATTACGTTTGCCGAAACTAAATATTTTAAGTAGGTAAGAGTTATACAGAGTGATTTTTGGTCGTCAACGTTCCCGAAAACTACGGAATCTCCTCATCATCACGATCATTTTTCTCCATGGAAGCATACCTGGGAAGTGTCTGGTTTCCAAAATATTAGGGTCCAAAGTTGAGTAAATAGACTGCGTTTTTCTGCATAAATGCACATTGACGCGTGTAGTAAGATTTCTTCACGAGAAATAATTAATATCTGTCAATGAAAAAACTAGCATAAACACTGGACACTATTAATTTCGCCCGATCAAGTAATTTAAAAAAAAATCAAAAAATTTTACATTGTTTCCCACTTTTAGTCAAAGGTTTCCCAGCATTTTTGGCATAAAATTACTTTATTTGATTTATAGAGTACGTACCCTTAAGGGTGGCAACGAAAAAACATCCTGTATATCTGTCTGTAAGTTATTGATTTTAATTTTATTTTTATCTCATAAGAAAATAAACTCTTGAGATTTATTACTTGTCTATTTTAAATACTATTAGTACCTACATTATATAGGTAACAAAGTCGCTACTCGCTGTCTGTCTGTCCCTACGAGTATGCAGGTATGCTTACATTATTATTTTCAAACGACCCAACGGATTTTAATGCGGTTTTTTAAATTGATAGACTGATTGACGAGAAAGGTTTAATATTTGTTACTAGTGTAATCAAGTATTAAGTATACAGCTTCTATAAGTCATGACGCTTAAAACTACACGTTGACCAGTCGTTAGGAACCCCCAGGCAAGATAGGTGGCCCTTAATGCCATAGCAAGATAGGTGGCCCTTAATTCCATAGCAAGCTAGATTCCTTTGCCTTGTCCACATTAATCCTAGACGACACTAGGGGACCTGAATAACGAATGTAGCATAAACCTCTTCACCTACTATTTATGTGCTACCTACGTACATAAAGTGCTTTTCAAACGATGTCTTATTTATACAAGTAGGCTACCGTTCGAAATGTCTGTCTGGACAGGTCTTTTACTGATATATGCAACTAGAGGCCAGCCCCGACTTTGTCCGCGTAAATATTATAATTCTCGTTCCCGTGGGAATTTTGAAAATCCTTTCTTATTGGATGTCTAACAGCCATATATATCTGAGCCATATATATAAGAGATCTGTTATAAAATAAAGAAATAAATATTCACACACATCACAACACATTGACCTAGTCCCACACTAAGATTCCTAAGGTCTTGTGTCGTGGGTACTAAGGAACGGTATATAAATACATAGATTACTATATAAACATCCATGACTCGGAAACAAACATCGATATTCATCACATCAATGTTTGCACCTACCGGAATTTGAACCCAGGACCTATGGTGTCGCAGGCAGGGCCACTACCAACTACACCAATCGGCCGTCATTCAACGAAATTCCGTTTGAGATATTTGCATGTTTCGAATTTGGTATTAAAAGAATCCGAGATTCTCCAACTTAGATTATTTAGAATAGCGGTTTAGGCTAGTTCATCCGTTAGTCCGTCATTCAGGACAAGATTTCCCAGAGATTTTGGTTTTTGTAGTTTTACTATTTGATTACATTGTAAAAGCATGGTGTTACTACATTGAGGCGTCCCGTTTTTACAATAGACAGCAATTTTGCTTTAGGAGCTTATTATCATTATAAAGCTTCTTGTTCGTTTATTTGACTATTGTCAGATTTGGTTGGAATATTTTCCAATCAAAAGTTTTACAATATTGATGATCTGAACATATCCGTTCCTCATACGGAGTGAAATAAAGAAAATACGTACCATTTTCTAATTTTATACGCTATCGCCATAAAGCTGTTTTACGATCTATAATATAGATTCGTCCATGCCACCGCGGCAGTTTGATCATAGGGAAACCTAGATTATACAGGGTGTAACAAAAGTGGCATGAAATTTTACTAAAGTAGTCCAATTGAGAAGAAAATTTACATGTGATAGTGGGTTGAAAATATCAAAAAAGCATATCGCTATCAACTTTTACTTCATCATTTACTATCATGAAGATCTGTCCCCACCACAGAGAGTGGGATATCCTTTATGATCCTGCAGTAATAGCCACCCCATTTTGGGAACACAGCCGTGTATATTATGTTTATGTTAGCTTAACATACTTCTTTTCAAACACCCTGCATACGTTCAGTTCTCTATGGTAAGTTCTTCAATAAACTGGGTCCATTATATGCTCATGGTATGAATTAACCTCAAAGCGTAATTAATGAAAATCTTCCATAGAAAACCTCAGCTCAAAACATCCTCCAAAAAGCACAGTAGAAAATCCTTTAATCCATGATAAACAATACTCAAAAGGCATTTGGAACTCGTGCGGTATGAACTTTATGCAGCCGCGTGTAATGCTCAAAGATCGTTGCAGTCGCACAATGCATTATGGAGCAGGCCTTTCGACGCCCGGCTCGCGTCTAGACCTCTTTGCTCTGCATGTGGCGGAATTGAGAAGATTATAGCGGATTTACTGTGATTGTAATAAGGCCCTCTCCTTGGATCAGTTTGTGGGGCTTCACTAGAATACGTCAGATTAATTGAGCACATTTACATTTGATCCCTCATGCGTTCAATATAATAACTCGTTCAGGATGCTGTTGGGACTGCCGCGGGCCTGTAGCGCGTCAGGAATATTTGCGGACGCGCACGTGAATGGCTTCGCCGCCACACTACGCAAGCGCGCCGCCGCGGCGCTCTGCCGGCTGCACGCCAATTCCAACACCATCCTCGCGATGATACTCGTAGCAGTCAGACTGGACAGTCGTTACTATACTCAGCACTGGACCAAGATGCATCTTAGTGTGTCTACTAACGTAGTCATGTAAGTCATTTGTGTATTACTGAATGAATGAATGAATGAAAGCTTTATTTGAGACAGAAACACAACAAAGAATAAAATAAAATATTTACATTAGAGGAAGTATTCTGTCACAAACTCGGTCCCACCTCAGCTTACTGCTGGCTGTAACCAACCAGCGCTGGTCTTCCGTTGGAACCGATAGTGACGTCATGCATGTCTACTACTTACTAACATTCTATGGGTAATCGTTGTCTGAATTAAATGTGTTTTATTTTAATTTAATTTTTAAATGCAGAAGGATCTCATTCGTGATCTATACTCGTATAAAAAGCTTTCTCCTGAGTAACTGATTAATCAAACTACAGCCTAAACCTAATAGACTTGACATTTTGAGGGAAAGTATTATTTGTATTATGTAGGCAATTCACATTTAGATGGAAGAAGAATTTACTTCGCTTAAAAAATAACTCAGGTATGATGAGGTTGACTAAACAATATTACTAATTCAATTGTCTTTTAACTGCAAACCACAAATAACTAGGACTTCTAATATGGCTCAATGAATCTCCGCTGGTAGCTCATGCCTTGTGACCACATGATCCATATAAATAGTATAGCTTGTTACCGCCGGGAGTCCGGGAGTGCCCTCAAGTTTGTAAAGTCGAATTGAAAATTTTAAAACGCGTAAATTCAGTTTTTCCTACCCTTTCAAAGAGCTGAATTTATAACAACCAGCGCGGGCACTTTTAACTTGTTATTGCAAAATTCTGGCGAACCTTAAAAGTGTTTTCAGAGAAATCAAACGGTAATACTTGAATATGAGTTGAGGAAAGTTTTCGACTTTCGACATTATTGTTTAGTTATTCGTGTGCTTGTTGTTATGACCAAATATTTCTTTTGATTTGCAGGGCTTCTCTAGAAAACATCAGCTGCATCTTCTACCGTGTACGTCATAAGAATCGACAAAGAAAGCCCAGGGAGTTCTCTCAGGCGATGAGCTAGCAACTTGTCACTGATTGTATCAGAGTTTATAGTAAACGTAGCAGCAGGATCTCATTCGCGATTAGTCCTGATAGAGAGGGTAAAATCTTTTATAAATTTTAGATAGGCTTTACCTTAGAGTCACAGCGTGTCATACAATTTCCTTCATATAACCCTCTGTTTCTTAAACCAATTAACTTTTTTATTTAACCAGGAACTTGATTTACTCCCATTATTAAAAGTCTCTTTAAACTGTCCGTTTAACCAAAAGGAATATCATAAATTCACCTTGTATCACAAATTGCAATAAAGCTAATAAAGTTCAATTTTTCTTGGCGATTGAGACCCCAATTAATGAAATAATTTTGTAAATGGAAGGGTATCCAATACACTTCCAGTTATTAGGGAATGATTAAAAAGGGGTTGTTGAATTTCAGAGCTACCCTTAATTTGGCGTCTTTATGGTATTATTTGAAAAGGTTTTTTATTTCGAAATAATTTTTTGAGCTTTGTACCTTTTGGGTCATTAACTTTTATCAAAATAAATCAAACATTTTAAATGGGAAATTAAATTGTTTCGGTTATTAATCTGGAATACGGAGTCTTCTGTATCTATATTCTAAACAAGTGGACGTCCGCGACTTTTTCCGCATGGGAAAAACATGATGTCGAAATTATCCGGGATAAAAACGTTTTCCCGGGATAAAATGTAGCCTATATGTTAAGTGGGACCTGTCACAATATATTCCTGAAAACTTCATCGAAATCGGTTCAGCCGTTTCTGAGATTAGCGTGCACAAACATCGATCCGTTACAATTTTATTATATGTATATACTCGTACCTATACAGTACACCCTGTGACAGCCAGGCAAATACTGAAATGCTGAATAAGTACCATTCTGTTGAGTTATACGACAGTGTTATTACTCGCAGGAAATGTGTTTTTTATATGATTTTCAGTAATCCTTGCTCTCCGCGCTAATTGTATCGGGCGCTTCTGTGACTAATTAAATGGGCGTATTAGTTATTGTATGACCCATTTCTGTTTTTTGGATCAATTGTGACTCTACATTAGGGTTCATCAGTTTTTTGAAATTTTTTTAGGGCTATTTTTTTTTGAAAATCATCTTTTGGTTAAAATTTTATGTTTATGTCATTATTTAAGGCCTAATTAAACGAACTAAACATTTTTTTCGTGAAAATATGAAAAAAGTATCGGAAAATAAAGGAAAACCTGCGAAAATTTTCAGTGTTTTCCGCTTCAGAATCATGGTCTGTAATCATGGTATCAACATTTGCCTGGCTGTCACAAACACCCTGTGTATAAGATATCTACCTTCGGGTAAAATATGATAAAGAATGATGGAAGCTTGAAGCTAACTAATTTGATGATGTGAGTTGATGTACAAAGTTAGAATTTCATGGCCATCTATAAACTTACTTTATATTTTCTGCAAATTTAAGAAGGAATATAACAAAAATATTATTATAAAATTATTAATAAAGAAATGGAAAAAAAATCCTCACCCGGGGAATCGAACCCACGACCTCTGCATTCCGCGTGTCAGTGCTCTAACCAATATTATTGGTACTTGGTAGGTATGTATAATAATAGTTCTTTTTTTTACATACATACATACATATAATCACGCCTTTATCCCTTACTGGGTAGGCAGAGCACCAAGGGCCGATAGAACCACATGGTGCCACTTCTTTTTTTTTTATAAAGGTAAAAAAATAAAACTAGCCTAAAATAAGTATATTCAGACGTTATATTGGGAAGCACTTGTTCACATTTGATTAAGGCGAATACACATCCAAACTGTGCAATATAAATCAGATGAAGCGTCCGCAGTATATCCACTCGGCCCCTTAAGGCCAACGCAATTTTTTCCGTCTCACGAGAGTGATAAATGGTCGTTGTGAATAGCGAATTTCTTTTCGGTACGCGAACGTACCTTATTCTGGGTGGATATTGTAGTCTTTTTAGAAGAGATGGCATGTTTGTAAGAAAATGTTTCAGTTATCTACAGTTCCACTGGAGTTTTTAATTTACGGTGATATATTTTTTAATTTTATCGATGTTTTCCGAATATTTGATAGGCTATTTCAGTTTCATTAAGAATTATAAGCAACGCCAATCCACAATGACAATATGTATCAAATTCATTGTAAAAAGAATGAAATTTCTTAATAATATTTATAATATACAGGATGATTTTTGGTCGTCAACGTTCCCGAAAACTACGGAATCTCCTCATCATCACGATCATTTTGCTCCATGGAAGCATACCTGGGAAGTGTCTGGTTTCCAAAATATTAGGGTCCAAAGTTGAGTAAATAGACTGCGTTTTTCTGCATAAATGCACATAGACGCGCGTAGCAGGATTTTTTCACGAAAAATAATTAATATCTGTCTATAAAAAAACTAACATAAACACTAGACACTATAAATTTCGCACGATCAAGGAATTAAATTTTTTTTTTCCCAGCATTTTTTTTGGCATAAACTTACTTTATTTCATGTATAGAATACGCACCCTTCGTTAAAGCCGGCCACAAAAAACATCCTGTATAATATCTTGTTTAAGATGAATTTATAAGACACTTCTCCATAATATAATACGCTAGGATATGGTTGATTGTTTCATCATTAAAACATTGTGCTGAGGATTCACCTTTGTTTACCAAGATTTGGCTAGTGTATAGCAATCTGAATGAAAAAATAACGTTGCCAAAAACGTAATGTAAAAGAGATGGTAAAATTCGTCATACGAGTTTACTGACAGCACAGTTGGTTAGAGCGAAAGCACGGTTTGCAAGAGGTCGTGAGTTAAAATCTCACTCGGGTAATGTTTTTTTTTCAATTTCTTAACAATATTTAGAACTAGTGGACGCCCGCGACTCCGTCCGTGTGGACTACAGAAAAAAAACAAAATATCGAAATTATCCGGAATAAAAATATTTTCCCGGGATAAAAAATAGCCTATATGTTAAATGGGACCTGTCATAATATATTCCTGAAAACTGCATCGAAATCGATTCAGCCGTTTCTGAGATTAGCGTGCACAAACGCACAGACAAACAGACAAAAAATCAAAAAAAATCATTGTTTTGGGTACTATTGAGTTGATAAAGGTATTCTGTAATATTTTTTCTTATATATCTTCCATGTACAGACAGCGATCCGTTACATTTTTATTATATGTATAGAAGATAGAAGATGAAATTGATTTATAAATTATTTTTGTTTAATCTATAAGCTGTTACTAATGACTGGCATCTAGATGTGAATAGGAGTAACGTTAAATTTGTAAGGCTTTTGTGAGGTTCAAAGAAGAATAAGAAATATGTAATAAGAATTCTAAAATATACGCGAACGATGTCATGGGAGGCCGCTAGTAATATTCCTAGAATGTAACTATTTCTCTATGATACGACGAAAAATAACTTACGCAATATGATATTATTGACATCACACAAATTGAAGAAAGAAAGATCTCAGAGGTTTCGGATGCTATGAAACTGTATAAACAAAACAAACACTGATATTTTATCATATTAATCAATGTACATAATTTTATTATTAATTTATTACAAAAAGAAAATATTTACAAAAATGCTTGCAGACAAATAAATAAATCTAGTAAAAATACATTTTTTTGACTGTGGTTTAGTTTAGGTACGATTACTCCGCTGGAAATTGATTGCCACAACTATTTGTTTTTTTTTTTGTGTAATTGCAATAATTAATCGAAATAGATCTACGTATTGAAGGTTTAATCTATAATCTACAAATATCTCGATCTGTAGTATTGCAATTGGCCATAACTCAGTAGTATGATACATCTATGTTCATAATTTTATTACGGATTTACATTACCATACATTTTTATTACATAGCCAAAACTGTAAGATGTCCCACAATATTTTTAGTTTAAAAATGAAAAAAATATTGCTTTAAAATCTAGAGTTGATGTACATACTCAAACGAGAAACAAAAAGTATCGTAATATAAGGACAAAGTATCCATATGTACCTACTGTATATCTGAAATAGGTACCTAATAAAGGTTATAAACTATAACTAAAAAGGTATCTAATAGCTTGTCATGTACAATGGAAAAGGGTAGTAAAACTACAGGAAACCCATTCCTTTCAACTGCTTTTGAGTTGTCAAGTAGCTTAACGCAAATGTACAATTTACCTATGTTTATACATAGGTACGTACATCATAAAAATGATATAACTGCAATAAATAATCTTCTCATTCCGTATCTATAATATCAGTCTTCATTTCATTGAGTGTTGAGGCCGCTTTTGGTTGTTTCCTTAAGTTCATTCTCCATTTCCTTTTCAAGTAAAGATTTTCCTTCCGCAGTATTGATGTCTGGTGCTTCCCCGTGATATGTATTTTCAGTGTAAACGCGGTTTATTTTCCTCATTGTACCATGTAACTGGAAAAACCAAATATTTTTTTTGTCATACTCAGAATCTATAAGTTATGGAATAAATTTTGGATAGAAAACATTTATAAGATTTTTAAAGTTATAAATACTTTGTGTAATTGAAACAATTTTAGGCCATGAAGTGATGCACTCTCGTTTATGATCCTGCATTTCCAGCTACCCTATTTTGGGAACACAGAGGTATATATATATAATTTAGGATCTGCTTCATGACCCTGCAGGCCTGTTGCCCTGTTTTATTCTACCACACAACCACGTTAACGAGTATAGGTAAAAACTTCATAAGCCATGGTACATATCCAAAATTGTATTTATTCACTGACCTTGTCCCACAAAGACATGTTGAACCCGAAGTTGCAGTGGAAGAACTCGTGATGCTTGTCGTGGAACTCCGCGTCGGGCTGCCACGGCTGCCACCAGAATGCCTTGAAGTTGATGCCGGAGTGGTCGATGATGCCGTGGTAGTAGTTGTAGAGAGCCACCGTGTAGAAGGGCACTAGATAGATGTAATGATAATATTTATCAGTACTCGTACCTATTATGCATACTTGTCTTAGTGAAAAATACTTTAGAGATCACGCAATTCATTCAGTCATACAAATAGACCCAAGTAATCAAAGAATTAACTTTAAATACTTTGCAATTAATTCATCAGATTAAATTGACCGATATTCTATTTGAAGCAAATACAAGGTCATCACAGAAGTTTTGGACTTGAGTTCAAACTGATGTCACATGCAGAATTAGGAAAATCACAAAATAAGTGATTTTGGAGTAAAAACTCCCGTTTACGTTACGCACGTAGATACGTTATGCACACTAGATGCTTGGGTATAGTTTCTAATCGCGGCTGTAGAATTCGTTTATCAAATAGTACCTTTGAACGATGACGCTAGTTACTATGTGCGGGAACACATGTGTGTTGCCGCATAAAAATAATGTTAGTTCCGAAATCAGACATAGGAGTTGTTTTATGAAACGGACTCTAGATATCTACGGCTGTGATGATGGGTTGTCAGATATTTTTTGCATCGAAGAGTGTAAGGCCCAGCCATAATATTTTGCTCCGTGGTGAGTGAACATCGAGACATTTATTTCGTCACAGCTCACGTGTATCACTCTCATGACTTAGAAGAATCTAATCATAGTTTTGAAGCTCAAATGCGACAAGCCGTTTACGCTCTGTAGTGTGCCGGAGATACACACAAACATCATAAAGCGTAGGCGGGCGAGCATCGTTTCACCTCTTTACATACGTCGTCGGTTTACACCACCAGCTAAGCTACGTCAACGTCAGTTTGTACAGTTTCCTTCTCTCGCTTCGCCTGCCCGCCTAATTCGCTTGCCCGCTTCTGGTTGTGTGACCTTTGCTTTACCCTCGTCCTGATGTAGTCAGGTAAGTAGCACTTACTCCAGTGCACGGGCACGGTGAACAGCGGCAGGCACATGGTGAGCTGGATGTGCATGATCTCGACGGGGTGGATGGCGGTCACGGAGAAGGCGGTCGGCTGCTTGTACTTGTGGTGCAGCTTGTGAAAGTGCTTGTACAGGAACGGCGTGTGGTACATACGGTGCATTATGTAGGTGGTGTAGTCCTGGGCACAAGAATAATAATTGACATAATGTGTGTATATATATGCAGAAGCGGTGATAGCCTAGTGGTTAAGGCGTGGGTTCGATCCTAGTCAACGGCCTGTACCACTGAAAAAATGTCACCTCTATACCCGAGGAGAGATGACGTCAGACAGACAGCCGTCCGTGAAACAAATGCCAAATTTTTGGCTATGTGAGTTTCGAAAGAAACCATATTGTGCTGACCTTATATAGTGAGGTAAGGGCAGGATTATGAAGAAGAAATACCCAGCTATGTTTCCAAAATGTGGTAGCCAGAACTGAAAGGAGATCTCACAGCCAGCTTTAGCATGATCAGTAAATGGCCGATGGAGCCGGAAAGTTCTAGAGTGGATACCACATATCGGCAAACGCAGCGTGGGAAGGCCACCCGCGAGATGGACGGATGACCTGGCCAAGGTCGCGGGCGTCGGTTGGATGCAGGTTGCTTCCGACCGGTCGGTATGGAGGTTGTTAGGGGAGGCCTATGTTCAGCAGTGGACTTCCAAAGGCTGAAATGATGATGATGATGATGAAATGATCAGTGTTAAGTTGATAGCTTTTCGTCTGAGATAATGCCCGAGTTCCTTCGTCAACGTATACGAAAGGAGATGCAGCATGCAGCTGATGTAATCTAGTAAAAAAAGGATGTCTATCAAGCAAACTTTAATCATCTTTATAGTTAAGAAAATAGTTCAGAAGAGACAGCCGGTAAAAAAATATCTGAAGTGCTACTGAAATTGTCATAACACACGTACCATGTAAATAAATATGGCGGGGAACTGCAGGAAGAACCAAAACCATCCAAATTCATCGAATTGGTAGTACACGGTGGAAGGGTTTCCGTTCATGATGTAGCACGCCAGGAACGAGGAGAAGGTGGCTACCAGCACCAGCGAGCACGTCCCGACCATCACCTCATGACGCTCCAGCTCTGGAGACAGCCACTTTGTCGGCTGGATCTTCCATTCCTTTGCTGAGTCTCTTCTCTTTATGTAAAAGTACCACTGGAATAGGTAAAATTGGTGTTAGATACAATGTTTTAAGTATTGCACGACTACATGCTCTTGCGTTGGTGAATGTGGGCTGATACGAGTATACAGGATGTAACAGAAAGGGTATGTTAAGCGAAAAGCTATGTAAATAACCCACTATAGAGAACCTATTTCCAAAATTTGAGACTCGAAATCACATGTTTATTTTTAAACATTGTATGAACATTCCTGAGTTGTTGAGAAATTCTTCATACTATCTGGAAAAATAAACATGTGATTTTGAGTCTGAAATTTTGTGGATAGGTTCTTTTTAGTGGGCTTTTTACATAGCTTTTTGCCTAACATACCCCTTTTGTTACACCCTGTATAAAAGTTATTAATGTTTATGTTTTTCATATCTTATACCTCAGTCATTTTTTATTGAAATGTATTCAGTAGGTCATCTTCATTAGTACTGTTGTGCATTACAGGTGGAAAAGAAAAGTTAACAAAAACACCACCAAATTTTTATCAGTTCAGCAATACCTATTGATTTTAAAAATAATTCTTGTTGTCTATACAAACAACTCAAGACTAGCCTGGAACTCCAAAAAAAATATAGTTGCTCCAAGCAGATCTGGCGGCGTTTAAATATCACAGAGGCAAATGACGTATGGAGCGAATTAAAATGCGAACATTACTAAACATCAATTTGCCAGACTTACATGCAAAAACCCTCCAATCAGAAAGTACATTCCAAGAGAGATGAGCTGTGAGAAGATGAAGATGATGCCAAAGTTCTCCATCTTCAGGTTCTTGAGGGTGAACAGCTCCCTCAGGTCTGCTGTTGTGATGTTTGTGTTCGTCTGTGTGTTGCCCGATATCTGTTTAAGTGCTGTCACTAAGATTACCACCCATTCTCCTGAAAATGACAATATTATACATAAATATACAAACATCTGCGTTTGAAATGGGGTAGTCTGAATTGAAGGGTCGTAAGGGTTAGATGTAAATCGTCAGTGAAAAATTTCTAGCATATCGTCTAAGAGAATGCAAGGAAAGAGGTGCAGCTGATGTATTCTAACGAGTAATGAGTTACCTGGTCATATACCTATAGGTATATATTTCTCTATAAGTGTGGACCTGTTATTGGCTTTATGTTTCTACAATTTTTACTATAATTATAAATAGCTGTTGGTCCTCCCGAAATTGTAAAATAAAATAAAAAAAAATAAAAAAAATTTATTTATACTAGTTTCAGTGAGTTAATTTTAAGTGCCAATGCACTAAGAATGCACACATGTCAATCGTTTTTAAGGAATTCCAAGATAAGATAAATAACTTGCCAATGACTAACAATAAAATTGTTGATGGAGCGATAGTATAAAATTATAAAAATCATCAAAAAATACAAACCTTCTTTAATTTTTATCTCAAAGGAGAATGTTTTTAAATATACCTAATGATATATGTTATGAAATTAAGGGTTAATTTGTGAGTATTCTAGTTCATTTTTTTCGTTTTTCTCAGAGATTCTAAAGTAGATACCTCTATGCATATGTATATAAACTGACAAAACCATTAGAAAGTTTTATCCTATACAAGTAATTTTAGTAGTCAAAAGTAAACACTAACTTTACCAGTCATTTCTGTATGTTTAGGTTATGTTACTCATTTGACCATCGAGATGGTCTAGTATCTCTAACCAAAATGTGCAACATCCTTAGTAACTGTTTGTATAGACTGACATGTCGCAAGCGCTTACTTTGAGTACATCAGGTGCATTGCGTGCACACGCACCAGTTTTTATGTACAACAAGTTTTGATATTTCAGAAATAATCGATACATTTACAAATACTATGTAGTATTAAGATTTTTAAACACATATCTTTGGTATTTACTAACCGATTAATATAATTTTTTCTCTTAGGTTGGTCTTTGTAATAGTTTTTTGAGAAGGTTTTAGAAAGTAGGCAATTTCTTGTATTGATAAGGCCTAACCTAACCTTAATCATAATATTATGCACCATAGTAGCAAGCGATATTGAATGTATAACGTGATGTAATGTACTCTACATTAATGTAATGTAGTATCTACAATAATGTATACGTGATGTAATGTACTCTACATTGATGTATTGTAGAGTTACAATTATGTAGATGTGATGTAATGTACTCTATATTAATGTTATGTAATGTCTACAATAATGTAGAGTACTTATATTACATCATGTCACGCATCCAATATCTCTGTGCCTTTACGCGATAAACTTTCCCGTCTCATTTAGAAGCCTTTTCGGGAGAAAACCGCAGTTGTTACGAAGTCACAAGTTCAAGAACATTAAACTTTTATTGACAATTGCCGATTTTATGTCCTCGTTCATATTTAACGACACTTTGCTTTACTTCATTATGTTGTGAAATTTCTTTTCCAATGTACCAAACTTTGATAAGGGAATAATTTATATTTGGACCGTTCTCAATCTCGATATCAATGTTAATACATTGGGTACTGATAAAATCCGGCGACTAAAGAACCCGGACATTTTTTCATATTGCAATAAGATATGGCGATAAGATCACTGCTAAACGTGGCTGTGGGGTCTTATTTATTATCCTGCAGTTCTGGCGTATGTATATGTATGTACTCCGGTCGTGTCGGCTTTCCGTCCCATCGGACTATGAGAGTAACGGAATAGAGAGTGCATCTGTGTTTGCGCACACACTTGTGCACTATAATATCTCCTGCGTACCTAGACAATCTCCGTAGAGATTGGTCGCCTTGACCGAAATACGGTCGGAGATCATCATCATCATCATCATTTATATTTTATTTTTATTTTATTTTATTTATTCGGGAAACAAACGGTTGCAACTAAGATTATTACATAAGCACTATTTACCACTTAAAAGTTTCCCATTAGAGACTAGTATAAATATATAACAGATACCTTGCCATTTTATGATACCCCAGCTGTGAACAGATCAATATAGTCTGTTAGCTTGGCATAGTAGAAAAGCTTAGAGACCGCATGCTCATCGAACCACTCTTTGGATAATATCGTCTTAAACGTGTTTAGTATAAACAGGTCTAGATTAGCTTGCCGCGCTGGCTTGTTGAACTCAGAAGGCGCCCTGATAAAAAATGAATTTTGCCTATAGTTACTTTTTGATATCATCATCATATTTGTAAAAATGTACAGGATAAAAAATATTCATATCGTAAGAGCGGGTTTTTGTTTTGACGCTAGAAGTTAATCGTGTGTCTGGGAATACGTATAACATAAATACACAGGGTGTGAGTGACAGCCAGGCAAATATTGATATGCTGACTTCAGAACAAGATTCAGAGGCGACCCCATTTAACTAGTCACAGGATCGCTCGATGCGATTGGCGTGGAAAGCAAAAATTATTGATAATGAAACTAAAATAAATTTCCTGTGAGTAATAGCACTGTCGTATAACTCAACACAATGGTACTTGTTTAGCAATTTAGTATTTGTCTGGAATCCACTCACACCCTGTATATTTAATAGATTTATGTGATTCTGTACAGGGTTCAGGGTTAGGTATATCAAAAGGTATTATCAAAAAATTTTAATAAAAAAAAATATTTGTCATATAAAAGATATTATTGAATGAGAATTATTATATTTTTCTGTTCAATACGTTTTTCTTGTTACTTAATAAGGTGGCTCAGGCAAAGAATCATTATTCCAAGTCACTGACATGTCAAATTACTTTCCAAATGAAAATAATAGTTTTTCTGTAAGTATAAGTAGAGAGTTGTTATTTTATGTTAGTTATGTACATAAAAAACGATTGTTCTATTTATTTAATTTTGTTTAGCAAGTAAAGTTAATAAATCCCGTATGACACACGTGAGCTTTGGTAATTATCGCAACCGGCTTTTATAACCAAGCCTTGTGTGTAATTACCACTTAGCTCACTTGTATCATAATGTACTATTGTACAAATTGTTTAACATTTAACGACCCATAAAATGGTAAATTTAAATTATCAGAATTGTTTAAGTTTTAAAATTATTAGCACATTTTAGCTATGATTTACATTATTTAAACAGGGTAATTATTTTAAAATCCATGTTGTATGAAATTAATACTCAAAAATTTGTTTTAGTAATGGTTTGGAGCAAATTTTTCCGAGTACGTCCTTGCGCCAATCTCCTCTAGTGCCCTCATAATGTCGTAATAAATTACGAGAGAGCTAAGAGAAACGGTAAATATTTAAAATGTAATATTATTGGGTATGCTGTCGTAAGTGAACAAAAATGATAAAGTACAGTTGATAAATGAGGCGAAAAATAAATCTATGATGAAGTTGCACATTTGCACATTTTTATTGTAATGTTTTAAATTTGAAATGCTATATGTCTACATTCTACTAATACTTTGAACATCCAATCAATCATCCATACCAAATGTAATATTTTCTGTGATTGCGATCCCTTGCTTGTTAAGAAATAAGGTTACGCCAAATCGAAATATAACCTATAGAATGATAGTCCTGAGGGCCTATTATACGCACATTTATGGGTGCAACCGTGTCACCAAACGCGCCTCTATCGTCTAAATGTATCACTTGAAATACTTATTTATTTATTTATTTGTTTATTACAGCTCTGTGGACAACCAACAGCTTATAAAACAATATAATATCTTCTATAGCAACAAAGAAGCCAATTACAGGTTATCACATGTAACAATAACATACGTACTTTTTAGAAGTTAATAATTTCAATTATTACCTAATAGCAGAACTGCCTTAAAATCCATGAAAAGAGAACATTGACATCATGTGAATTTATATATGAAGTACAAAAGCTGCGTCAGAGCAACAATACCCGCCGCCCAACTCACCACTACTGTTCCGAATCAAAGAATTTACTGCTTATGTGCCGCCTAACAATCGCCACACTCTTACCGTTAAATAAATTGATATCCAGTTCATACGCCAGCTCATTCAATGCTTTGCAATATATGTCAATAAATATATATGTCAATTTCACAATATTTTTATAAGATTTTTAATAAAAAAAACTTACCTCTTAACGTAGCTCCAAAGGTGAACACCGCGAGAGTAGCAATAAATGTGCTGATGAACTCGGGGAGTCTCTCAAAAAACCTCTCCATGGGTTCCGAGTATCGTTCAATCCACCGCACGCCCTCTATCAGGGGATCCCAGTACTTCCCGCCTTTGGTCTCCCCTTCGACCTCTGCATTCTGGTCTTCATGACTTGTCTCTTTTCCATTGTGATCTTCGTGTTTTGTTTCTTCTGCTCTTCTTTTCCGGGAAGACCCTGCCATTCTGAAAATATATTTAAAACTTCACTTTTGTGGGAAGTGTGTGTGACAGCCAGGCAAATACTGAACACGTACCATTGTTTTGAATTACCTATACGACAGTGTTATTACCCGCAAGAAATGCATTTTTTATTTGATTATCCGCAATGTTAGCTTTCCGCGCTAATTATATCTGGCGATTCTGTGACTAGTTAAATGGCTTAATGGTTATTGTGTGATACATTGCTGATTTGTGGATCACTTGTGACTCTTCATTTGGGTTGCTCAGTCGATTGAACTTTTTTGTGGTCATTTTATTTTCAAAACCAGCTATAGGTTAAAATTTTTGTTTGTAAAGACCTACTTAAATGACACTATTTCTTTTTCTAAAAAAAATATAAAAAGGTCGGAAAATTTTTGAATTTTCCCGCGAAAATTTCCATTGGTTTTTGCCTTAGAATCATGGTCTGAAGTCGTCATATCAAAATTTGCCTGACTGTCACAAACATCCTGTATAGAATTGTGTATAGGTTAGTGATATAATATCTGGCGTATAAATAAAAATCTTTATCTCAATCTAATAATTATTACAGCTGTGTCATTAGCTTATCATAATCGTGTTACCAAGCTGGAATGTAATTATTTCATTGTGTAGTTCGTAGACAGTTTTGTAAATATACACGCCGCTGTGTTTCTGAAAGTTAGACAGAACTGCCGGCTCACAAGGAAAATCTCACGACCACCTAAATGTATAGATTAAACAAAGGCGTATCTAATATTATACTAAAGCTGCTTCTCTTCCCGGGCATACTGTACATGTTAGTAGAGGGACAAGAGGGTCTTGGTGTTTTGTAGGCGATGGGCTAACCACCTGTCACTAATAACCGAACTTGTACATCTCAAAATTGGTCAGAGGTGGCACCATGTGGTTCTATCGGTCCTTGGTGTTCTGCCTACCCCGTAAGGGATATAGGCGTGATTATATGTATGTATGTATGTATCTAATATATTTACGAAATAAGCAAAGTGACTTATAACTTATAAACTAACTTCTTTTCCTTCCGGGTACAGTGGGGTAAGCACGAACCTTTTTACGCGGCGTAACGCTAGCGACTCGCTAGCAAAATCTATTAGAATTGACAGTTTGATGAAAGCGTTACGGACTATCGAGAGGTTTGTGCTTACGCCTCTGGTGACAGTAATTTATTGGTGGTTTATTATTTAGGTTATTCCAAGAAGAATCAACTATCAAAAACTTTATTTATTTATTCTTGGAATTAGTCTATTGCATGAAACTTATCTATACTAAGGTAAAGTCTAATAATGTAGGTACCTACCACGTTTTGCTCTGAGCCACATATAATAATATGACTTAGTTGCTCAAAGTAACTTTTTTGAGAAAAACTAACATACATAAATACATATATACACAACTGTGTTTCCAAAATGGGGTAGTCAGAACTGTGATTATAAGGGAGATCCAACAGATAGCTTTTAGCATAGAACGAACAGCACCGGTATGATGAATATGGTGAGAGCGAGATGTCTCACTTTTAAATGTCGAATTCACAGATCTATTAATAACTAGATAAACTAAGTGTATGTACTTTGCATGTAAAAAATAGACTTAAGAATTAGAATAGACACTCGTTCTCGAGCCAGGACTGAATGAATTAGGGCCGATAGAAGTGGTTTGCAATCCCTTTTTACACACCAAGTAGAAACACTTGCCTTGTCTAGTTATTACTTAGCTATGTAGATTTGACGTTTAAAAGTGAGCCATCTCGCTCTCACCAATTTCATCATACGGGTGCAGGTGTTAATGATTAATGACAATTTTCTAGTTTATCACCTAAGACAATCCTGAGTTCCGTACGACACTTGAAAATAATATAATAGAGAATAAATAAATATGAAGTATGAGTATCATTATATTGTGTGAATAAAAACATTTAGTTATAGTTCACGATATAGAATAGAAAAGCAACCCAGAAAAATCATCAAATGTAACAAATCTCTACCAGAATTGACATTTAAATCACAAAAAGTAAGATATCACTACAATTAAAATGAAACTTAAAATCGCTGTAATTATTGTAAAGTTGTTAGCTTGTGATATACATGTGCTCAAGATTTAACACTCAATCATTTAGTGAATTCATGTAGTTATGCATCTTTGTTATATAATGTTCGCAAAACGTGATAGACAAAACTGCAGAATAACCAAAGAGACCCTAGACCAAGGTATAACATAGCAGGCTCAGGTGTTAAATATCAGTGATATTTTTTGTCTTACTACATATATATGTCGTGGCCAAATCACTTTAATAGTAATTTCATGAAATGGTCGGTTAGGTTAGGTTAGTATCATGAAATGATCAATTCATTATCATCATATAGTCAAGAGCATTTTGACATTTCATGATATAAATAATTCAACGATATGGCCACGACATATACATAAAGGTCACGCCCATTATCCCCCATGAAGCTTGGGCTGAGGTGAGCAAATTACACATTCACTTTTCACCAGTTAGCTTATTAAGTCCCACGTGGTAAGTGGTGAGCCTACCGCTTCTTTTCAGGCACATATACAACAATCTAGCGACCGGTAACGAATCAAATAGAAAACGTTTCAGTGCTAAATTGGTGTTACAAGCTATTGCGTCAGAGCCTCCTCCGTTAAATAGCAGGGTGCACCACAAGCAGGGGAGGTTGACTTTGGGTCCCAAGGTATTAAACCCACTTACACCCTTACTAGTATAGATATTTCAAATTTCATCCAGGATAAATTTTAATTATGAAATTATTTTTCTATAAACTTAGGACATTATTAATAGGAAAAGCTTATTACTCAGTGAGAGAATTTTTCGACGATAAGAATTTGACATAATTGGAAAGTTATATGAAATTGGTGTAATTAATTGCCTTATTCTGATTATGATTATTGTGAATTTATGTGATTATATTATAATATGTACTTAAGAATGTAAGGAACCAAATTTGTATGCCCACTGGGCGGGACATAGAGAGCCAACTTTATGTATAATTTAAGACCATTTTTTTAACTGTGATCCACAAATAAACGTATTGATTGGATTTGATAAATTAGAGAATGAAACACAACATAGCACAACACAAAAAACAACATCCACCGCCAACATAATGCAACATTTCACCACAAAATTAACTTACATTTCTAACTATGAAACACGTCTTTTTCAGTGAAATTCGGTATGATAAATACAATTATATTGACTATCA
Source organism: Carposina sasakii (assembly GCA_014607495.2). Lineage (NCBI taxonomy): Eukaryota > Metazoa > Arthropoda > Insecta > Lepidoptera > Carposinidae > Carposina > Carposina sasakii. The sequence goes on from CP053156.1 coordinate 14,304,908, forward strand.
ATCAATTGACTGAATAAGTAGTGTTCACCAAAGTCATTAACATTGTTCATGGAGGAAGAATAAAGTGGAGGCGTTAAAGTTTCTTGACGTAATTTATTCATCGCTGTCATTGTGCTATCTGTCTACGGGTAGACTATGATGTTAGCGCTGCATCGACTTGACTTTTTTGACATTAGTAGCCACAGTTATATAGATAATAGACACATCTATATTCATAATTATTTTGATTTTGTTTTTGAGTTGAAGACTATCGCCTGAGACTATTTCAAAAAGTTTTTGGAGAATACCCTTTAATAAAATTTAAATACAAACGGCTATTTTCCGGAAATAGCGGAGTAGCCAGAGCTGCAGGATCATTAAGGATGGACGCATGTGGAGGAGATCTGATAAAAGTGTGGGATACTTATATCAGATCTCCTCCACATGTGTCCTTCATGGCATTATCAGATAAATATAGTATCAAAGTTGCAAATCTTGTTATCTGAACGTCCTTTGTGTTAATTGACGTAGATATCAGATATTTTATATAATTTTTATACAAATCCTCTATATCTGTAGATATGGCCGGACTTTGTATAAGTATAACAAAGATAGGGTGTTCAAAGATGAGAAAAGTATCCTATGTCTCTGAGTTTCCCTAGATTTTCTTTATACAGGGTGTAACAAAATTGGTGTGTTAAGCGAATATACCTATTTACAAAATTTGAGACTCGAAATCGCATGGTTATTTTTCAAGATTGTATGAACATTCCTGAGTTGTTTAGGAATTCTCCATACTATCTGGAAAAATAAACACGCGATTTCGAGTCTGTAATTTATATAGCTTTTCGCTTTATATACCCCTTATGCTACAGCCTGTATACGACTTAGGCTGACTTGAAGAAAATACCTTAAATCTAGATTTAAGTTATATGAGTATAACAGCTATTACTGTTAATGTCAAAAAGAGTAATACGGTATGAGTGCCTATTAATTAGCAAAGTTAGCGGAGTTAGCAATGAACCGAGACGTGTGGACTCAAACGGAGGAGGTTTTGCCCAGCAGTAGGATACCATGGCGCCTACATAAAAGATAATAATAACTACAATGTCGTTTTTATTTTTTTATATAAGCAGAATGAACTATCATATGTGCTGATTCATGATGATAAATTTACCTACGCATTAGTTGCAAGTGGGCCTTAAAATGTGAATGAATAATGTGTGACAATTATTAAGAATACAATGATGTTTCTTGCTGTTTATGTCAATAAAGCATAACGGCGTATGTGCTATCGTGATTGATTTATTTATTAAATTTGAAAGCCAACATAATATATAACAGTTTCGGGATTTAATTAAGTTCAGATTTACATAAGTTTAAAAAGTAGGGCTAAGATTTTAATTAAGGCCCACTTGCAAGAAATGCTAAATCTGCTTCTAAATAATATTTTAATCGAGAATTCACACCCATGCATTATTATTATTATTACAAAAGAATTCGAACATTTTTTAACCCTAACAACGTCTAAACTTGACAGCTGATCTTCAGTAAATTTTGTTATCAAATTTTCAGTCAGTGTCTAACTTTTAACACAAACAGAAAGAGCTGTCATGTATTTTAATTCTCGGTTTACTTAAATCTAGATACATTTGCTACAAATGGCCTTTAAACCTTTTAAAAAGAGCTCTTCGGTTGTAAAAACTATAATGTCATTAAGACAAAATTAAACAATACCCACGGAATGATATCCATGAGCATGTTATTTGCCATCGTTCCATTAATTTTGAAATTAATACGGCAATGTACTACAAATAACCGCAAGCGGTATCATATCGGAAATTACTGCACTTTCTGCCTTTATTAATGTGCAACTTTTTAATGACCATTTTAGAAAAAAGAAAAAACTTTTTACTTAAGAAAAGAGAAACGCTATACATACAAAGATAGCATAATTTTATAAGAGTAACTGTAAGCTGTTTTCCGCGGCTCCCTATTCTGAGACCTACCGAATGTACAGTAAAAATCGGTCATGCTGTTTTGTTTTATCGGACTAACCACGATGTTAGACATTCTTTAAAAATATCAACTGACAGCAAAATATAATAAAATAACTGTAAAACTTAGAAAATGTTTAGCTTAAACAATGTTTAAATTCTAGTGCATTAACACAGTAACCTTATTTACTTAAAGAAAAATACCCGGCTGCGTAAACATTTTGACCCAGTGTCACTCTCATGACTAACTAATTTCTCTCAAGCTCAAATGCGATAACCTGCTTAGGCTCTAGGGAGTGCCAAAAAGAACATACATACAAACATACACTCGAAAAACATAGCCCTCCTTCTGGTTCATAATCATGCCTTTATCCCTTACGGGGTAGGCAGAGCACCAAGGGCCGATAGAACCACATCACCACACAACACATCGCCTATAAAACACCAAGACCCTCTTGTCCGTCTACTGACTTCTACAGTATGCCCGGGAAGAAAAGCAGCTGTAGTGTTATACGTTTTTTTTACTCCCAGACTAGCATAGAAGATCTTTCCTTTTAGTTAGAAACTAAAACAAACCATCCGTTACCTGATTCCGAAACATTAAAAGCACATATTTTATTTAATGCCCACAAAATGTCGCCTTTTAGCTTCCACCACCTACGCTCAGCTGGAAGTTTGCCAAAAATATGTTATCTGTGCCACCTTTTTGGTTTCAACTGTGAAGTAAAGACAAATAGGAGATTCTTCATTCGATGTATATAGACGGCTAAGGAGTGGAATGCACTTCCTGCCGATGTATTTCCCGAGCACTACAACATTGGTCTCTTCAAAGCTAGAGTGAATAGGCACTTTCTAGGCAAACATGTACCACCCTAGGCCGCATCTTGCTTAACATCAGGCACGATAGCGGTCAAATGCCTAGCTAATTGTAAAAAAAAAGTCTGCAGCATCTAAAGCAGATTATGCAGCGCAGTAGCAACCAATGGCTAATAAGCTACTAACCCTAATCACGGACTGGCGGCCAAACAGCATTAGACAGGCCGCAGCGGCCACCGAGTTCACCGTAATGTATGCGTTGGGTGTTTTTCCACTAGACAACAAGACTACGGCCTTTTTAGAATTTATTATACAGGTTGTAATAAAAAGGATATATTAAGAGAAAAGTTACGTAAATAGCCCACCTAGTATGGAGAATTTTTAAATATCTCAGGAATTTTCATACAATCTTGAAAAATAAACATGTGATTTCGAGTCTCAAATTTTGTGGATAGGTTCTCTACAGTGGGCTATTTACGTAGCTTTTCGCTTAACATATCCTTTTAGTTACACCCTAATAGTATAGCTCGTTTTTCCAGGCCCCCATACTAAGTCGTCTAGTGCAAAACGCCCATTGATTGTACTCGTTTCATCAGTGCGCGTACTTGGCCGCATGACATTTCATTGAACTTCTGCGGCCTGGCCGCTGCTCCTATCAAACGCTCAATAGATATTATATTCTATTTGTTGCTTCTGATAGCTAATAGATGTAAGATCCAGGACTCAACCCAGCTGCTGCAGCGTCTGCTTTCCACGTCCTGGGACAGATGTAGGTATTTACAATGACTTTCGGTACAATATTTACAAAGCAACTTTTTTTTACTTTTCTCCCGTGTCAGATTTTTTTTCCTATTTAGTTAGACCTAGCCACTATTTTTATGGACAAACGTGGTTAGTCCATCTCTACTCGGTTCTTACTTCATGGATTTACCTATACGATATGTTTTATGATGGAAGTGGGAACAATGAAATAAAATAAAGAGAATTTTTATCTCCGTTCAGCTATATTAGTTATTTTGTTATACGGAGTGTAACAAAAGGAGTGTATTAAGCTAAAAGCTATTAAAATAGCTCACTTAAAAACCTATCCACAAAATTTAAGACACGAAATCACATGAACATGATTCAAGATTGTATGAACATCCGCGAGTTGATTTGGACAAATAAATATGTGATCTTTTTAACTTACGTCAAATCGATACATCTCATTCTCTTCTCTTAGCGGAAAGAACATAAAAACTAAACTATTTATAGATAATACCCGTTCAGCTGCAGTCGAAAACGGCAACCATATAGGTTTAAAGTAATATACACACGAATCAAGATCGTGCGAAAATTTATCCAGTGTTTTCCGCCTCAGAATCATGGTCTGAAGTGATGGTATCAATATTTGCCTGGCTGTCACAAACACCCTGTATACCTACACACATGGTTGTGTTCACAAAATAGGTTAGCCAGTACTGTAAGTTCACGAGAGAGATCCTACAGCGAAATTTATCATAATATGGCGGGTCCAGATGTAAAAGATGATGATGTCAGGTGATAAGTTGCATGTTCGTTCATTGTTTGAGAGACGTCCTAATTTACTTATTCGTCTCTTACGATATAGTGAAGCCCCGCATCAATACAGCACCTACATACAAATCAGCTGGCATGACGTACACACATTTTTAATTTTTAGCTAATCAATCAATAACCATTCATTGTTACATACAACTTTTTCCACCTAAACAACAACAAATAATTGGATTAATTCAAAGTTTTGCAAAATGTATTTGAACACAAGCGAACCTATCTGAAACTACAATCGGTTTAACGATCGTTAACTAAGGCTTATTGTAAATAGCGCATAAACACTAGCGCTGAATCTAACTTAAACAATAACCGCGAGTTGTTCTACTTAAGGTCTTTGCAGACGAACTACTATAACTAAAATTTTTAAATACTTAATAATAATTTATTTATTTCTAATTAGTGAACGCCAGCGACTCCGTCCGCGAGGACTGCAGAAAAAATAAAATGTCAAAAGTAACCGGGATAAACATAAACATTCCGCGATGAAAAGTATCCCATGTTCGTCTCAGGAGACGGACATAACTGAAATGAAATGATTATTGAATTGTATCAGGCGTCACTATTCGGAAGTTCAAATCTCTATTGAGGGATCGCCCGCCACCGGGCCCTATACCCTCCGCTGAACCTCGGATCTGCCTACTCATGATCACCTCATAATCATGATCAACCGAACCAACTAACTAACAACTCAACTAATTAACAGTTGTTAGTTAGTTGGTTCGGTAGATAGAACTAACATGGAAAACTAATCCTGATGATGCCACGGGTGTTGGCGGAACATATGTCGATTAAAAATTTTAATTGGTTTTCGGATTAGCAGCTATGTATTTATGGTTGCATGCTAGGTGCTTGGATCTGGCTTCTCGTTGCGACTGTAGTGTCTTGTGTTCGTGATCATGAGTAGGCAGATCCGAGGGTCAGCGGAGGGTATAGGGTCCGGTGGCGGGCGATCCCTCAATGAAATTATTGACAAAATATGGTACAATAAAGTTATTATTACATTAATTAGGAGACATGTTTTGCCAAAAAATGTGGCAAGCAAATATTTTAACTCAACTTAATAATGGCTGTACCTATTTGGCAGAAAATTGGTGGGGAGGTAGTTTAGAATCAGGAGACGGACATAGGCCAGCTTTTTGTCCCGGGTAATCACTAATTTATTATAAACAAGCGTTAGTCTGCAAACGTACTTATTTGTTTCTCGAATGTTCCAGATACGTAACTTGCAATAGTATTGTGCATTAAACTTTGGTACTTAAGTACAACTTTACTTCTTGCGCCGCTCTTTGTGCATCGCTGTAGCGGTATTGAGACAACAGGTAGAACTATAGGAAATGATACAGACCGGTAACCGACATGCGACATAAGGTAAATTGACATGATACATTTCGCACGCTTAGTATTACAGTGACCGTATTCAAAAAACCACATTTTTGGCAAATCGCAAAAAAAAATGTACGAACCTTTATGTACCTACTAGTGACTTTGTCCGCGTGTACTGCAGAAAAAACAAAATGTCGAAATTATCCAGGATAAAATATTTTTCCGGGATAAAAAGTAGCCTATGTGCTAATCCAAGGTGTCAGCTAACTCTATACCAAATTTTATTAAAATCGCTCTAGCCGTTTTTACGTGAAAGAGTAACAAACATCCATACTTATAAACTTTCGCGTTTATGATATTATAGTAGGATATAATACTCGTAGTTGAATCTTTGGCAATGTGAGTTTCGAAAGAAACCATATTTCGCCGACTCTATGTATACTCGTAATGAGACAAGGGCAGAAAGATGATGATGTAAAATAGTTTAATCACAATCTGCCTAGGATATAATTATTAAACCTTAAACATGAAATCACGAAGATACACAAAATAAGATAGGTACAACTTTTGAAGTCATAGTTTGAGGGTCGTAATATCAAATACCATATCAGATACTATTCGCAAAAATTAAAGAGCAAAAGAAAATATTTTCCGGATAAACAGTACTAACTACGGGTTCTATGTAGTGGGCCACTTTGATATCTTTTCGCTTATGATACCTCTTTTGTTATGTTACCTTGTATGAAAAAAATGTATATAATGAATGATGCTTGACCTCATTGAAAGTAATGAAGATAAACCGACCTCCACATAATATACCTATCTATATATCTAGGCAGAGTTAATATCGCGCATCATAGGGAATGTCAAATGTTTTCCTATCTTATTGTAAAAAAAATATTACTAAAGAAACATATAAAGGAAAATGCCTATTTGAATATAGCTATACAGTAAGGCAAGAGATATAACATGATATTATTATATCGTATGATGATAACGATGTTGTTATCCGTGATATCTTTGTTATGGGTATGACGATTATGATGGACGTGATACTCATCACGTGGAGTAAAAGTAAACAGTGACTGTTGTTATATGTATATATAAGCATATGTTGTTATATGTATATCTCAGCATGGTTTTCGGAAAAAGAGGTCTGTTAGCACCAATCTTTTAACCGTGGTGAACTTAATCTCTAAGCATTTAGATAAAGGCATGCAGGTCGATGTAGTCTATTTTGACTTTAAAAAGGCATTTGATCGCGTGGATAACGATGTGCTCCTAATCAAACTACGCGACATAGGTTTCTCGCCAAAGATGGTTAGATTTTTTACTGACTATCTGCGCGATCGACAACAGTTTGTCCGGCATGGTTGCTACGTCTCTGCTCCATATCACACCAGGTCTGGAGTGACTCAGGGTTCAATATTGGGTCCCCTCCTATTTGGAATAATGATTAATGACCTAGAGCTGGTCCTAAAGCACTCAAAGTGCCTGCTCTATGCAGACGATCTAAAGTTGGTGTACGGAGTTGAACAAAAGCTGACTGTGAGTCGTTACAAGAGGACATCAACTCGGTATACCAGTGGAGCCATAGAAACAAGCTCCTTTTTAACACATCTTAATGCTGTGTTATGACCTTCGGCCGCAAACACCGACCTTGGATGGTCAGTATACTCTTGGAGTAGAACTAATAAAACGCGTCACCTTCATGAGGGACTTGGGAGTTGTATTCGACGACCGCCTCACTTTTCATGAGCACATGAAAAAACTTGCTTCTAGCTGTTTTCGGACTCTGGGCTTTGTGATCCGAAACTGCCGAGAGTTGGGGATCCAGGGTTATTAAACTCGTATATACCGCCTTGGTAAGGAGTAAGATAGAGAGCTCGTCTATAGTGTGGAATCCGTATGAGTGTACTTACGCCCTGCTTCTAGAGAAGGTCCAGAAGGCTTCCTAAGATTCTCTACAAGAAAACGTACGGGTATTACCCTTTCCTTTACCCTACAAAATTCTACAAGGAGCCTTGGGTGTCAACTCTCTGGAAGTAAGGCGTAACCACAACCTCATGTTGACAGGCTGTCATGCTTTGCGTGGCGACTCCGATTGTCCGTTACTTGTCGAGCAACTGGTAAGACTGTTTGTCCCCGATATCCCTAAGATTTGCCTTAGACCTCGCCGGCACGCGCTACTGGCCGTCCCGCCAGCGCGTACGGTAGCTCACAAAAACTCGCCACTTCTCCGCGCACTAACAATGCTAAATGCACTCTTGGCATCAGCACCAGAGTGTGATCTGTTTATGAGTGCATGGCCGTCTGTGAGTCGTGAGGTCTGAGATCTGTGAGATGGTGAATGAGTGAGCATGAATGCCTATTTTTTATCTGATATTTTAATGCACATTATACCTATAATTGTTAAAGTTATCATGATATCTACATTTCAAGGCGCATTGGCGCAAGCTGTAATGCTTTGTAATATGGTTATAAATAAATAAATAAATAAATAAATAGAATGCATGTGCTGATGCGAGGCTTCACTTCAATACATCAGTTGCATATTCTTCCGTGCATGTCGTAAGAGTCGACTAAGAGCTCGGGCTTTCTCTCAAACAATGAGCTAGTACTTTGACTTTTAAATTTAATCTTTTAAATTTAACCCCGCTGTGTTAAACATGGCTGTAGGATTTTCTTGGTGATATCTTGCTAGTTCTGGTTATCACACTTTTGGAAACACAGCCGAGAGTGTGTGTGTGTGTGTGTGTGTACGTATAATATGTTCCGGTCACTCGTTCGTTCACCGGAACACTAGTTATTCAGGACGTGGTCGTCCTTGGCGCAAAAATACGCTTCGGGTTGCGGGCCTTGGGGCAACCCCCTTGCCCGGGAAAAATTCTCGGTGCGCGACTACATGCCGGTAGTTTAAGTAGCCCTTAAAGGGGCCACATAGGTCTAACAGTTTGACCAGTTTGGGGAGGGAAAGATGCGGCTGGCCCGGGGGACGCGGGCCGGGGTAGTCGACCCCTGGGTGCGCCCGGCCACTTGAGCAGCCACTGCCGCCGGTCAGTTCGCAAAAGAAGAAGAAGGAGAAAAAAAGGAAGGAAAGGATGAAACTCAAATGAAACGATCTTCGTTTGCCCATGTATGTACGAGTCATATAATCCAATAATTGTGAGAAACATCGATATCGCGTTCTAGGATTTGTAATAATTTGTATTGGATTGTGGTTCTGTTTTGCATCTGATAGGTGACTCCGCTACACAGAAAACTAACTTAAACGTGAAGAAGATGGAATAATTATTTACACCTCGTTAAAATAAAAACTAATATTTTGTATATAAATCGCTGAGTTTAAGGTCGGAATACCGCACGTACCGCACGATTATAAAAGAGCTCGGCACGACTCTTGCGAAAAAAAAATGTTATTCTGATTTATTTATCTTGCGAAATGAAAAATATAAGCCGTGTACGAGTAGGTATATCCCAAATAGATAACTTTTTCTGTTTTTCAATACAATCCGTTAAGCCAACCAGAGAATCGTTATTTTCAGCATGAAAATGTTTTCTCTAACAAAAGTAAGGCTGTTATCAAATGCGGACTTTATAAAAAAAACAAATAACTACCTATACGAGTATGTCTAGATTCAAGAGATGCAAATTTCCAGTTTTCCAGCTTTACAAAATATTACTTGAATTCCAGCAATTTTCCAATATCCAAGTAATATTTTGAACACGTAAGTTTGTTAGAGTATGTATTAATCTTGACTAATATACACACGCGTTATTCACTGAACCAATCTTTTTGAAATTATGCATTCATATAATTGGGAGTATGGAAGAGGATATAGGCTGAATTCTCAACTCGACCAGTGCGACGTTTCTTAGAACAGCTGGTTTTGTGACAAATCAATGCATTGAAAATAGTCAATTACAAAGAACCTATGTACACAATCTAATGACATGTTTATAAAGAATGGAAAAGCAAATGTTTTCTTACAGTCTTTAAAAAAAATTGTGAATTTCAAATATTGTGGATAAGATTTTTATAGTGGTCCATTATCACAGTACCTATTTTGTTTAACACATAACATAGTGAGAAATTACGTTCTGTAAATATGTTGTTAGCAACAATTAAAATCCTCGGTTTCATTACGTTAGCTTAAAGTGTATATTTTCTGAAATTAGTAAACTACAAAGTATTAGTTTTGGACTTCCGTTTATTCGGAGAGCGTTGGTGATATTGGTTGGAAACCGAACTATAAAGTGTAAAGAATCTCAGTTTTTGTATCATAATAATGTAGAAGTGTTTTTATAAATTTATCTTAGAGATATTATATATTATAAAATTATTAAATAAAGAAATGAAAAAATTCCTCACGGGTGGGAATCGAACCCACGACCTCTGCATTCTGCGTGCTAGCTATAACCACTGAGCTCAGATTGACCCGGTGCTACAGTGGTTATGACACGCGGAATGCAGAGGTCGTGGGTTCGATCCCACCGGGCGAGGAATTGTTTACATTTCTTTATTAAAATTTTATCAATAATGTACCTATATATGTATATATTTTATGGTGAGTGAATCATGTCATATAATACATACATAGGAGTACATATAATCACGCCTTTATCCCTTACGGGGTAGGCAGAGCACCAAGGGCCGATAGAACCACATGGTGCCACTTCTGACCAATTTTGAGGGTATAGTTGAGATGTACAAGTTCGGTTAGTAGTGACAGGTGGTCAGCCCATCGCCTACAACACACCAAGACCCTCTTGTCTCTCTACTGACTTGTACAGTATGCCCGGGAAGAGAAGCAGCTGTAGTATTACACTTTTTTTTTCACTCCCAGAGCAGCATAGAAGAATGTCATATAATGAGTGCGAAAAATAAAGATTTCCTATTGAAAAATGTTATGTTATACTTCATCGAAGCCTTATTATTACACAGTAAAATGTTGACTATCTGACCACATGTATCATATACGTATCTAGCAAGTAAGTATAAAGAAAGTAAGTAAACAAGTCTACCTACCTGTGCCTTAAGAACAGAAATCTATCGTTAACGTGATCGTTATCGTATTCACTTACGTTTCGATAACGATACCTAACTATATTATGTTGGCAGCATGAAACTATACTAGACTACTATCGTGTACGCGATTGTAATACGATACTATAGTAACCGTGGGCCGTGTTCAGGAGAACAAGATGGATGTAAGCGCGTTCATAAAACTGTGTAACATCATTGTGGTTTACAAATAACAATAATGAAAATGACATGGCAGTCGTGGCGTGGCATGTGGTCATACGACGAGTGTACACGTAGATTGCTATTAAGGTCGCTCTTGTTCACTGCATACCACTATTAACAAAAGATTATACAGCTGTAAATAATAATAGGGCGTAATGGGGTGTAAGTGGGCCCGACTAATATTTTAGGACCCAAAGTCAATCTCACATGCCCGTGGTGCACCCTGCTATTTAACAGACGAGGCTCTGACGCTAAAAGCTTATATTATATATATTTAGAATTCCTCTATAACATTTCCCATTAGATTCGTTACCGGTCGCTAGATTGTTGTATTTGTGCCCGAAAAGTCGCGGTAGGCTCACCCCTTACCACGTGGAAACTAGTGAAAAGATGTGTGTGTAATTTGCACACTAATTGCCTACCCTCATTAGGGATAACGGGCATGACATGTATGTATCCATGTATTTCTACACCGGCAGCTTAACCTTCTATGTATATAGCTTAGTTTTCATAAGGAATTATTAACTCAGTATTTACTGCTATCTCATATATCCGAACAGATATAACGTGATCACAGAGCTTCAGATCCTATTCTGTTCTACCACAGTTGTTCTGAGTATTTCATCTAGAACAGTCTATTCTGTAGCATTGAAATCGAAGTGGCACTTCACTTCACTCTTTCACACACACTTCGCTTTTCACACAGTCTTCCGTTACTGAATGATAGACAATGTACAGAGGAAATTACTCCGCATAAGCGGCTGATATTTAGCATTGTATTTTAACGAACATACGGGTACTCTCATTTCAAGAACATATTTAGGTACTGTCACGTCGTCAAAACGAAATGCAATTTATAGCAAACTTAGAAATTATCTCCGACAATAGACTACTATCAAAAATAGAATATTCTCAGAAGTGAGTTCTAAAAGTTAACAATCTATCTAACTAATCTATCAAAAATATAGTAGACTCGGCAGTGAGATTTAAAAGTGCCAGAATCATCCTGCGAACAAACTCGAAATTGTAACCGGAATATGTGTGACGGTATTCGTAGCATATATCTATCTCGAGCACAAATACGCAGCACATGTGTTCCTTGATCCCATTTATATGGAAGCATGGACTTTTAAATTATTTTGATATCTTATATTATCGGGTTATGTGTTACAATTGGAAACATATACGTTTTCTCAGTCCAAATGTATAAGCATATATATATATTATACCTATAGTCATGCCCATTATCCCCCAAAGAGGTTACACAAAATTTACACACCCACTTTTTACCAGTTAGCTTATTAAGTCTCACATGGTAAGGGGTAAGCCTACCACCGCATGTCGGGCACAAACATAGCAATCTAGCTACCGGTTATAAAGAATGCAATGGGACATGTTATCGAGTCATTCTAAATCGGTATTACAAGTACGAGTATAAGCTTTTAGCGTCAGAACCTCGTCCGTGAAAAAGCAGGGTGCACCACTAAAAAGTAAATAATATGATGATGATAATATGAGATGCCATGACTTACGGAGCCGAGACGTGGAACCTGACGGTGGGGCTGGCTCACCGATTGCATATCACTTAGAGGGCTATGGAAAGGTCAATGCTCGGAATCTCGCTAATGGACAAAGTCAGAAACGAGATTATGCGGAAGAAAACCAAAGTGACGGACATAGTCTCGAGATGTAGCAGACTGAAGTGGCAGTGGGCAGGCCACATCTGTCGTAGAACTGATGAACAGTGGAGTAAACGGGTTCTCGAATGGAGACCGCGCCTCGGCAAGCGTAGCATTGGGCGCCCTCCAGCCAGATGGACCGATGACTTAAAGAGGACGGCTGGTAGTGACTGGATGTGGACCTGTGGCGTACACTGGGAGAGGCCTACGTCCAGCAGTGGACTGCAATAGGCTGACGACAAAGTAGTTCTAACCCCCCCTGGCAGTAGCCTTTGTGTGGGTCTATAGGGGAGGCCTACGTCCAGCAGTGGACAGTAATAGGTTGATGTGTAAATGTGTGTCAATGTTATATAAAAAAAGTAGATAATATTTTACTATTTATCGTGTTAATATAATTTTCAGAAACCCACTTTGAGGAGGAGGTAAATTGGCGAATCCAACTCGGCTGGGCAGCGTTCGGGAAACTACGAAGCTTATTTGTGTCCAAGATAGCCCAGTCCTTAAAGACGAAGGTAACCAGTGCGTGCTGCCGGTGACGACCTACGGTGCCGAGACGTGGTCTCTAACTATGTGCCTCATAGAGAAGCCCAGGATCGCACAGAGAGCGATGGAGAGAGCTATGCTTGGATCTCTCTGCGTGAACGAATCAGAAACGAGGAGATCCGCAGACGCACAAAGATCACCGATATAGTTCAACGGTCCAGCAAGTCGGAAAGTTCTAGAGTGGATACCACGTATTGGCAAACGCAGCGTGGGAAGGCCACCCGCGAGGTGGACGGACGACCTGGCCAAGGTCGCGGGCGTCGGTTGGATGCAGGCTGCTTCCGATCGGTCGGAGTGGAGGTTGTTGGGGGAGGCCTATGTCCAACAGTGGCTTCTCAGGACTGTAAATGATGATGATGAAGTTAACTTAATTGAGCAGTTTATTATATAGCACTGGAAGCAAGCACTACATTCCGTAATACATTGTTTTAGTTATTTAATGTGTAAGTAAGAATTTGCGCAAATTTTATGGCGCAGTACACAAATATAGGTCTTGTTAGCGTAAATATAGAACTTTTACATCTAACTTGCAAAAGCCTTAGCTTTTGAACATGGATTCGTAAAATCAGTGACTAGTAAAAATCTTGTAATATGATTCTGCAATTAATCTTTACTAATATTATAAACGTGAAAGTAGGAACAATACCAAAGTTACTCTGTCTGTCTATCAGCCTTTTATGCTAAAACTACTGAACTGTTAAAATTAAATTTGGCACATTAATCTATTAACCAAATTAATAATTCATTTTCAATTACAATTTAAAATTAATTACCCTTTACACATCACTGTACATACACGCTAAACCCATAGAGAACACTAAAGCTATAGAGAGCGTTTTATAATAAGATCCGTGGGCAAAGAAATTCGAACAGACAACCCTCCCCCTTATTACCTAACTAGCAAAAGCAAAGCGATAGCGAAAATTGTGTACAAAAATGGCTGATTGCTTGTTAAATTCGTATTACGTAAATTGAATTTCAAAGGAACTTTGACGTTTCAAGGCGAATATTGTACAATTTTCGCTAACGCTTTGCTATTGCTTTTACTTAATCAGGGGGCCTATATGGCTGTGTATCAGTAGTAAAACAAGAAAATTTTGCTGACGTTGGACACAACCGATACAACTTCGAGTAAAAGCGATTTGAAAGTTCAAAATATCATATCATTAAAACTATTGAAGTTATGTAAATTATTCAAAAGAAGAAAATGTTATTTAGGGAATACTTTTATCATCATTTAAATATTAAAAACTAACTTGATAAAAAAATACTTGATCCGTAGGTAATTTTAAGTCAAAAAGGTAATTTTTAGAGTTATGACTGTACAGGTTGTTATGTGCGATATACACTATGACTAAACCTAATTTATAATTGATATTAATTAGTGCTACTAAGTGTTACAGCTAATGGCAATTATACTGGTATGGGCGAGCGTATGTGCATAGTGCAGCGGACTGAATACATTGACTTATTAGTCACGTTTCAGTTAATCTGATCGATAAATAAAACAGCAGTTGATGGGTGGCTGGCTCTATTTATCGCGGAATCATTTTGGAAAATGATAGAGTTAATTAGATGCGTGATGTCCTCCATAAGACTATCGACTATCTCTTTTGATAGTTTTATCTATAATATATGGTCATGTTTAAACAAAAAATGAAAATTGCATGGGGACAACGATACATGTTTTTAATGATGATTATAGTGCCTTGTCTGAAGAAAATTTTTCAACACACATATGCATAAAGTGCATGCCAGTCCTATTTCATTAAGGTCCATCGAGTTATCTAGAATTAAATATTCACACACTAAACAACACATTAACCTAGTCCCACATTAAGATCCCTGAGGTCTTGTGTCGTGGGTACTAAGCAACGGTATATAAATAAATAGATAAGTATAAAAACATCCATGACGTGGAAACAAACATCGATATTCGTCATATGATAGATAAAATTACTGACGAAAATTATGTAAAAATTTTAACTTTCTAGCTATAGCAGTACATGACATATAGCTTGGTGAAGGGTCCTACCTGGAACCTTTCAGGTAAGGAACCCTAAAAATGACGCCCGTAAAATACAGCATTCAATTACTATATTTAAGATTTTCTTGAAACAAGTGAAAATTGTTTTTTTTTTCGGGGTTCACGTCTAAAGAAATTTTCAAACAAAATATCGTGGCTTTCACAACTCAATTGCGGAACACTAAATAAAGCAGACTGTAATTTCACTCAACTTTATCTTTTTAGGGTTCAGTATACAGGGTGTAACAGAAGGGGTATGTTAAGAAAAGCTATATAAAAAAGCCCAATATAGAGAACCTATTTCCAAAATTTGAGACTTTAAATCACATTTTTATTTTTCAAGATTGTATGAAAATTCCTGAGTTATTTCAAAATTCTCCATACTATCGAGAAAAATAAACATGTGATTTCGGATCTCAAATTTTGTGGATAGGTTCTATATAGTGGGCTATTTACATAGCTTTTCGCTTAACATACCCTTTTTTTTACATCCTGTATAAAAAATGTCAGAAAAATAAAAAGGGGAATAAGTATATTATACACTAGCTGTTGCCCACAACTACAGAATGTAGCTATGTACTTCTCCGTAATTATAACTTTATGTATGCAAAATTTCGTCTCTATTGGTTAAGTAAATCAAGCGTGAAGATGTAACAAACAAAACTCACTTTAAAATTTAGAATATTATAGTTGGCTCATATCTGCCAAGTTTCATCAAATTGTGCTTATGCAAATTTTGCGATTTTTATAACCTATGTTAATTTGGGCTAGCTAGTATTCAAATGGTGAAAGAATTTCAGAAATCGGCTCGAGTAGTTTCGGAGATTCTACGCTGCAAGCAACAAACAAACAAACAAACATTGCTAGACGTAGGACCCCTAGGGCACGCCACAAGACTACCGCAATAGAAGATTTCTGTCCATAGAGTCACAACGCTGGGCAGGCGGGCTGGCAATGTCAGTGCGATTTTGGGACTATGTTGTCAACACGATATTAAAGGTTTCCGGAAGATAAGAAGCTTCCGGAAACCTTTAATCGCCTCTTACGATACCTACGGGCAGACATGGAATGACATACATACAAAACACGATGTAACCTAGCTATACGCAAGGAGAGTTGGCAAAGCATCGTGTAGGCAGCAATAAAAGTGCCAAATACTTAATAATATAATTTTCCGACCCCCTAAAAGCAGAAAGATAATGAACCATAACGGGATTTTCTGAATGAGAGCAAACTTTTGTATCGTGGAACAAATAAAATCAAATGTAATTAGTGTTATTTAAGCGTTCAGAGATTATTAGAGTAAACTTTCCCTTGAGGGCACTTGCTAGGGTGATAGTAACACTCTGTATTTTTTGACATAGGAGTTATTTTTCATTGGTTAAGAGTGTTTGAAGTGTGAGTCAAATATTAATGATATGGGTTTAATATACGGAGCCCATAGCATTTCAGCACCACACGCTTTGCCGGTTCTTTTTTGTTTCCCTACAATCTTTCTACCCGAAACGGCCATAAAGCACGTCGGTATCAAAAAAAGAAAATAAAAACCGGAATAACAATGTCCGCCATATTTACATAATTACACGAAATAAAGAGATTTCCGAGTTTAAGGAAACCGGAAAAAGATATCATGTTTAGTTTTTGTAACATTTATTTTGTGTGAGTACTTTGGAATATCAAGGAAGTATAAATAGCTTGACATTATAAAAAGGCTTAACCTTTTTCTGTTCGTAGAACTAGAATAGAAAGAATTTTCTTAGAATTTATTTAAATTCCTTTAATTCCGATACGCGTATATCGTTTTACTTGAAAGGGAACATCGCTCGACTCGTGCGTTGTTATTTTAACAGTTCCAACCTAGCCTAATTAACAGATAAAGTTCTAGAAGCCACAAATTATTATCTAAAATCATACAGATCATTACAATTAGAAGTCGACATCCTTCGACACCAATTCAAAGAGCCCAGACAATAAAATAAAATTCACTATGGGTGCGCCCACCACCGGGCCCTACACCCTCCACTGACCCTCGGATCTGATAACTCATAATTGCGACAACAGGCACTTGCACTAACTACAATCGCCATGAGAAACCAGAACCGAGCACCTAGCATGCAAGACGATACATTGCACCATTCCGAAATCAAAAACTAGATAAATAATCTACATATGTTTCGCCAACAACCGTGGCATCCTCAGGATTATAGAAATTAATAAATTAGTAAACCACTAATTATTATAAACCTCTAAAACCCAACACATTACTTACACAGAATTAACTACCCTCTACTAAGTATTAAAAAATATATAAATAATTACCCACCATTATTTATATTTCAAATAAATATATACTATTTGTGCACACAAACCAAATAGTATTGGGTGAATTAATTAAATTTAAATGAAAAAAATCAAAAATTCACCAAAATATTGATAAATTAGTAAAGAAAAACAAGGATGTATGCAACAACATATTCCATTGCCTACAAAAACAAAAATTGTTATTGACATTGACAAGCCACTACATTCTAAGGTTACTGTTTATTTATTTATTCTAGCAAATGAGTTTAATAGCGGAGACGAAAATTCAACCTGTTCATTTAAAAGGTTTACACCAGAATATTTGGCTTTCAAAATCTCCAACTGTTCCAAAATAGATACACGAATGCCCTTTTCACACGTATACAGACTAACAAAACTGTGGTCATCTGGAATTTTATGATTTGAAACTAACAAGTGTTTGGCAAAATGTGATTTTTCAGGGAAATTGTTCCTATAAGCTGCCAAATGTTCTTGGTATCTAATCTTGAAGTTACGACCCGTTTGACCTATATAAACAGAATTACAGTCAGGACAGTGCAAGCTATAAACTCCTGATTTTTTATCAATTGGTAATATTTGTTTTGTGTTAATTAATCTATTTAAAGAATTAAAAGTCTTAAAAGCCACCAAGATGTTTTGTTTTTTCAATGATTTTGCAATCATTTCTGAGATATAGCCAAAATATGGTAAACTACCAGTATAAATATTTGTAATCTCCTCTATTTTTGGGTACAACATTTGTTTAACTAAAATGTTTTTCTTTTTATCAATGAGGTTATAAATTAGTTGTGCACTATATCCATTTGATCTGGCTATTTGTATAATAGTATTTATTTCTTTAACATAATTAAAGTTATTAAGCGGTAATGTTACTAACCTGTGTATCATTGATTTGTATGCTGCTAGCTTATGTTGCCATGGATGGAAAGAATCAATTGGAATAGTTACATCCGTATGTGTTGGTTTCCGGTAAACTGAAAAATCATGATAATCTCCCAATCTAGTAATAGTTACATCTAAAAAATTTATACTATTGTTTATTTCTTGTTCTATTTTAAATTTAATCTTAGGATGTTTTGTGTTAAGGACGTTAACAAAAAGATGAAACTGCCTAACTGTGCCTGTCCAACATAAGATGATATCATCAACATATCTAAAATAATATTTTATATGATTATTACTATTAACAATATATTCATTTTCAAACCAATCCATAAATATATCGGCTAAAAGAGGTGAAAGCGGAGAACCCATAGTAAGACCATCCTTTTGTAAAAAATTTAAAAAATTTTAAAAAAATTTAAAAAAAAAATTCTCAACATCTAAAGAAAATAATTTGGAATTTGTTGATAATTTAATATTTTTAATTTTATCTATTAAATTTAGACTATTATTGACACTATATTTGGGTGTAAATTGAATTTTTTCCTTTATAATGTCATTCAGAAATTTTGCTAATTTATAAGCTGGAGCTCTTATTTTCTTTAGATGTTGAGAGTTTGTTTACAAATGTTCCTTACAAGGAATGTTTAAATATTATTAAAACTTGGTGTAAAAAATTTAAACTTAATCCAATGGAGGCAGATAATCTTATAACCTTAACTAGACTTTGTATGAGCCAGAATTATTTCTGCTATAATAGTACATATTACATACAAAAGGATGGTCTTACTATGGGTTCTCCGCTTTCACCTCTTTTAGCCGATATATTTATGGATTGGTTTGAAAATGAATATATTGTTAATAGTAATAATCATATAAAATATTATTTTAGATATGTTGATGATATCATCTTATGTTGGACAGGCACAGTTAGGCAGTTTCATCTTTTTGTTAACGTCCTTAACACAAAACATCCTAAGATTAAATTTAAAATAGAACAAGAAATAAACAATAGTATAAATTTTTTAGATGTAACTATTACGAGATTGGGAGATTATCATGATTTTTCAGTTTACCGGAAACCAACACATACGGATGTAACTATTCCAATTGATTCTTTCCATCCATGGCAACATAAGCTAGCAGCATACAAATCAATGATACACAGGTTAGTAACATTACCGCTTAATAACTTTAATTATGTTAAAGAAATAAATACTATTATACAAATAGCCAGATCAAATGGATATAGTGCACAACTAATTTATAACCTCATTGATAAAAAGAAAAACATTTTAGTTAAACAAATGTTGTACCCAAAAATAGAGGAGATTACAAATATTTATACTGGTAGTTTACCATATTTTGGCTATATCTCAGAAATGATTGCAAAATCATTGAAAAAACAAAACATCTTGGTGGCTTTTAAGACTTTTAATTCTTTAAATAGATTAATTAACACAAAACAAATATTACCAATTGATAAAAAATCAGGAGTTTATAGCTTGCACTGTCCTGACTGTAATTCTGTTTATATAGGTCAAACGGGTCGTAACTTCAAGATTAGATACCAAGAACATTTGGCAGCTTATAGGAACAATTTCCCTGAAAAATCACATTTTGCCAAACACTTGTTAGTTTCAAATCATAAAATTCCAGATGACCACAGTTTTGTTAGTCTGTATACGTGTGAAAAGGGCATTCGTGTATCTATTTTGGAACAGTTGGAGATTTTGAAAGCCAAATATTCTGGTGTAAACCTTTTAAATGAACAGGTTGAATTTTCGTCTCCGCTATTAAACTCATTGGCTAGAATAAATAAATAAACAGTAACCTTAGAATGTAGTGGCTTGTCAATGTCAATAACAATTTTTGTTTTTGTAGGCAATGGAATATGTTGTTGCATACATCCTTGTTTTTCTTTACTAATTTATCAATATTTTGGTGAATTTTTGAATTTATTCATTTAAATTTAATTAATTCACCCAATACTGTTTGGTTTGTGTGCACAAATAGTATATATTTATTTTAAATATAAATAATGGTGGGTAATTATTTATATATTTTTTAATACTTAGTAGAGGGTAGTTAATTCTGTGTAAGTAATGTGTTGGGTTTTAGAGGTTTATAATAATTAGTGGTTTACTAATTTATTAATTTCTATAATCCTGAGGATGCCACGGTTGTTGGCGAAACATATGTAGATTATTTATCTAGTTGTTGATTTCGGAATGGTGCAATGTATCGTCTTGCATGCTAGGTGCTCGGGTCTGGTTTCTCATGGCGATTGTAGTTAGTGCAAGTGCCTGTTGTCGCAATTATGAGTTATCAGATCCGAGGGTCAGTGGAGGGTGTAGGGCCCGGTGGTGGGCGCACCCATAGTGAATGTTTGAACTTCCGAATTGTAACGCCTAATACAATTTCATTTAATAAAATAAAAATTAACTTGGTATTTCAGCTCATGGAGTTAATTTTTCTAATCACGATATCATGCCTCTGTTGATGCGGGGCTTCACAAGAATCAGCTGCATCTCCGTGCGTGCATGTCGTAAGAGTCGACTAAAGAATTCAGGCATTCTCTCTGGCGATAATCTAGCAACTTGTCATTCACTTACATCTGTAAACGTGGCAGTGGGATCCCATTTAAGATTATGTTATTCTGGCTACCTCACTTCGGGAATACAGGAGTATGTATATGTCGTGGCCATATTGTTAAATTGATCATTTCATGAAATGGTCGAGCATTTCATGAAGTGGTCGCATTTCATGAAGTGGCCAATTCAATTTGACCAGATCGTTAAATCGTCTACATTTCACGATTTTGTCATCCACGTTTGGCCAAATCGTATTAACAGGGTGTCCATAAAATCCGAATGTGGTAAGAGCTTATATAAATAATATATACCGTACACCATATATAAGTATACCATAAGGTATGATGGTATGATTTTTTTTGCTATTATTTATGTGATATTTTCACAATATAATATTTAAAAACATAAAAGACTTTACAAAAGCGATTCGCATCTGGCACATCGCCGGACGCTGCCTGGGCACGCTCGCTCCGCTCGCTCGGCTCGTGCGTCATTTGTCATAGTCTAACCTAACCTAACCTAACCTATCGTAATCTAAGGTTTTTGTTTAACAATATTATTATAAACCACCATTAAGTCTAATATACATTATACAATATAACACACTATCCGTGAACTTCTTCTGCATAGTCACCCTACTCTCTTTAATTTGTTTTATAACCTAAAAAGAAAAATCCGCCATCTTCACACATAAATAAAACGCGCGCAGCGCCTCTACCGGTGATTCATGTAACTATTTTACGATATGATCAATAATCTTGACCACTTCATGAAATGATCGGGCGTTTAGTTGCCCATATCGAGAAACGATTTTTAATCATCGATCTGCCCAAACCATATCATGATGTGGCCAATAGACAGTTGAACTTTTCATGAAATGCGACCATTTCATGAAATGCTCGACCATTTCATGAAATGATCAATTCTACGATATGGCCACGACATATACATGTAGGTATGTAACGTAGCACTTCAGCTCTAGTAGCATGTCCTGCGAAACATGATATGATAAACCGATTTATCGACATTCAGCCTATAAATATAGCCGCCATGTTGAATTTTGTATAGAGACGACACGAGATCTTACGATACGATATCCACGAGGCGTGGTCATGCTAGGGGGGCAGCTGATTTTTTAAATAACGATAGACAGTAAGACACAAGTAAAAAGTTCATAACAAATCTAGGCAAACTGGCTAAAACACTTGAGCACATTTTAACTGTAAAAATTTAAATGAGCACTGAAAAATGGCACATTTCAGCGGCTCGTTCGCCGCAGCCGCCCGGTTGATCGCTGAATTATATTCCTGATAGAGTCCTGAAATAGTAAAAGCTTTTGTTATATTAAATACCTCTTTTTTATGGTTTACTGAGACTAGCTGGTGGTATTAGATGGATCTATGTATACAGGGTGTGGGTGACAGCCAGACAAATACTGAAATGCTGAACAAGTACCATTCTGCTGAGTTATACGACAGTGTTATTTCTCGCAGGAAATGTATTTTTGATTCGACTATCAGTAAACTTTGCTATCCACGCCAATTGTATCGGGCGATCCTGTGACTAATTAAATGGGCTTATTGGTTATTGTGTGACACATTGCTGTTTTTTTGGAACACTTGTGACTCTCCATAGGGGTTTATCAGGTTTTTGAACTTTTTGAGGGCAATTTTTTTTTGAAAATCATGTTTTGGTTAAAAATTTATTTTAAATTCATTATCTAAGGCCTAATTACACGAACTAATCTATTATTTTTTCTGAAAATATGAAAAAAAATCGGAAAATTTGGGATTTTCCTGCGAAAATTTTCAGTGTTTTCCACCTGGTCTGAAGTCATGGTATCAATATTTGTCTGGCTGTCATAAACACTCTGTATATAAAATAAAGTCGTTTACCGATTTGGTTGAAAATTAGTAGGCAGGTAGCTTAGAACCAGGAGACGGACACAGGATACTTTTTATCCCGGAAAACATTTTAATCCCGGACAATAACGACATTTTGTGCAGTCCACACGGGCGGTGTCGCGGGCGTCCAGTATTTGAATATAAAATTGTCACTCTGCTATACCCGAGGAGGGCTGGCGTCAGGCAAGGCCATAAAACAAACGCCAAATGCTTGGAAATTTGATGTTTTATTTTATTTTAGTTACTTATAATTGTTTACTAACATAATGCTTCTCATATTAACTACTATGGATTAATATCCGAAATAAAATGTTTGAATTCGAATATTACATCTGATCACGAGAGAGCTGTACTTTTAGTACAGCTGCCATTCGATATAGAATATCAGTGACATTGCCTGAGAGAACAGCATCAGGTTCCATAGTTAACTCTTACAGAAAGTGATACAGCTGATGTGTTTTAGTGAAGCCCCGCATCAACACAGGACCAAAAGTGCAGCAATCTTTAAATCTAAGACATTCAGTAATATAAATAGTTAAAGTTTGTAAGTTTGGATGTAGTAGGTAATGGTTGAAACTACTCATCCGTTAGTGCTTGTGAAGTTTGTTTGTTTGAACTTCTAACTCAATTCTTGAAAGATATTTTCCCTTGCGCCGAGAAAAAACGATTACATTAATAAAAATATTTTTAAGTCCCTCCCACCATCATATTAGCAAGCATAGTCCCACTTCTCAGCAATAGTGAGCAAATTGTCATCTCTCAAAGATTGCATTATTAAATCAGATTTTATTCAACAGCTTTACAAAATGAATGGATATTGCATTTCATTCTGTAACCACTTAATCCGATATACCTGCGATTTACATCTTTCCACTACGCCTGATAGAAATCAAAGAAATGTTGTCATAGCAGTAATGACCTAACTATGTTCACACGGCATTATTCTGCGTTTCTTTTATTCAGTTCACTAAATATAATTAATATATTAATAAATAGTTAGTATTCATGAATCTATCGGGTGTTCACATGGAAAATGTTCATTGTTGTTTGTTTGCTTGACATGTCCGGCAAATATTGGTTGAAACGTATAAGCCGTAATGCAAAAATGTGCAGGATAATGCAGAGAGAAAGTAGTCAGACAGAAGTCAGAGAAAAATTGTCATAATTACAGATCCCGTTAAATTATCTAACACAACAGTTGGATCATTCAACTTACATCATTGTTATGGCACTAAAATTATAATTCAAAAGTCGATTATGAAGGACGAAAATCTATTCTAAATGAGAAAGGGCTCCCTTTGTGTTATCCCTTCAACTTTCTAATACCGGTAGCCCATAAAATTCAACCCTTTGCCCAATATTGGATGCTAAATGCCCTTACGAGCCGTAAACGTAAACATATCACGAACAACTAAATGATTATAATGTTTGACTGCAACTTTAGCAACATGTTGTGGAAGTTAATGTTTTCTTTCTTAAATTCATATTACTATGATTTTGAGTTTTTTTGTCGACATCAATCCTTCTTAGGAAGAATAGCTAAGTATAACATACATATTACTCTCTGCTCTATTACTCGTATTGCAAACTGATTACAGTAGAGATCCTACTGTCATTGCATGCAGAGACGGATATAAAGATGAGTGACAAGTTGCATCGCCTGAGACGATGCCACTGATTGTATCAATAAAATAATATAATCTATCTATCTATCTATAAATATTTTTATCTCGGATAATTTCTGAAATTTTGTTTTTTTTTCTGCAGTTCACGCGGACCGTCTTGTGGGCACTCACAAGTATAAAATAACATCAAATGAACGTTGAAAGAAGTAAACTCCACGGGATCTGTTTAAAAAGCGTACATCAAACACAATAACCTATTACAGAGTCCCTAATAAAAAATCGCTTAAGCTCCATAAATAACCTATATAAATTGAATTCACATTATACGACCGTAAACCTTCCACATTCATATCCCTTATACGCAATATTGGTTGCTAAACAACCCCTCACGAGTTGTAAACACACCCCATAAACTATTAAACGGATTGCAGGCATTAAGCGTTATTGACTGTGTGGCAAATTGCCAAAAATACGCCTATCGGGAAAAGGTTTTTTCGTTTAGGTAGTGTTTTGTTAGTTGAGTTCTTTGTTTTTATCTTTTTAATTAATCAATGGCGACTCGACCTAAGATTAGTCCATACCTATTCGCAGACACTATGTAATTGATTTTTGAACCCACTTTACTATATAATTTAATATTTATTCATAAGTTTTAATATTATAAGTGAGAGTTTCTACATACCAAATGGAATAGTCATAACTGCAATAGGGCTAGATTAGTAGACCAGTGATAGATTACTAGCTCATCTCTTGGGAGAGAGCCTCTAAGTTCTCTAGTACGACATGCACGGAAGAAGATGCAATTGATATAATATTCTTGTAATAACATCAATGTAATAATGCATAACACAGAAAAAAACCGATTCGAAGTTTCGCATAGAAGGAATATACTTAAGTTATGAAATAAACTACTTTATTAAGAGAAAAATAATAATTCCCGCTTTTTAACACTGGAAGTAGCGGATAATATAAGAAACATACATACATATACCGATGAGCACCAAGGGCCGATAGAACCACATGATGCCACTTCTGACCAATTTTGAGGGTATAGTTGAGATGTACAAGTTCGGTTAGTAGTGACAGGTGGTCAGCCCATCGCCTACAGAACACCAAGACCCTCTTGTCCCTCTACTGACTTGTACAGTATGCCCGGGGAGAGAAGCTAGGGATAAATGGAAGAAAATTATATACCTATACCGTCGACCCTAAGTAAATGATGATGGGGGAAGCCAGCCTATACAAGCTTGTTTTAATTAGTTCACTGTTCTTGTTCTAGATAATTCCAGAGGGTTTCCTAATTTATCACAGGCTGTATGTTA
Organism: Carposina sasakii; assembly: GCA_014607495.2. Classification (NCBI taxonomy): domain Eukaryota; kingdom Metazoa; phylum Arthropoda; class Insecta; order Lepidoptera; family Carposinidae; genus Carposina; species Carposina sasakii. The sequence goes on from CP053156.1 coordinate 14,330,743, forward strand.
GCTAATACTTTCTCAAAGCACTATGAGTGTCTCCAGAGTATAAAAATTAATTTTTGGTTAGTTTTAATAGGATTCCATAAAAATAGCCCTCTACAGAGTATCTGTCCGCAATATGTGAGAGATGTAATCAAAATATTATTTTTCCAGATAGAATATACCTACCAACATATTCTTAAGTTACTTATATTACTTTAAATTACTTATATTCTTAATTTTGATTGTTAGATTTTGAGGATAGTTGCTAGGTACATAGCGCACTATTGGCACCAGTACACGACTTTTACAGCGTAAAAGTAGTGCACTATTCGCTCAATCTACCCTTCCTGTTACAACTTGTCAACGGCTAATAAATTACTTAATCAAGCTAACGACATAGCTGTCCCATTAATTAATCTAAAAACTGAGTCCGTAATGCTGTATGCTCACAGTGAAATAATTTGTCATATATCTCCTCAGTACAAATTTGGTTCAATAGTTCTTTGTTTGCCCCTATCTCTTTAATTAACCCTATTGTTAATGCGAGATAAGATACTTGTAGGAAATCCGGTAAAACAATAATATGAACACGTGACCAAAGCTACGGACAGATTCGGGCAGACTCCCCGAAAGACACCGGCGATGCGCAAGTCATGCGCAAGCATCGACAACCGAGCCGAATATTGCAGGCAATATCCATCCCTCATTCGGCATTGGTCAATGCAACGGCGTCTTTGAGTCGGGTTTGAATTAAGCGCGCCTATTGGACAGCACGGCTGTGTTTCATACTTCATTTTATTTTACAATTTGATATTGTTTAACAGTTTCAATCTTAGATACCTTTACATAAGGTCTTTTCAAAATTAGTGATTATCTACACGAAATTATAGGTAGGTAAAAAGAAACAACTTTCACTATGGGACCTACTCTGAAATAGTGAAAAAAACAGCTGTTCCATACAATCTCGAATAACTACTGCATTGATATGTATGGAACACCTGATTCTATTTTCACTATTTCGGAGTTGGTCCTATAGTGAAAGTTGTTTCTTTTTACCTAACTAGTTTCGTGTCACAAGATAATCACTAATGTTAAAAAGACCTTATACAACAGAAGGGGTATGTTAAGCGAAAAGCTATGTAAATATCCCACTAAAAGGAGGTTCCTTTTATATAGGGTGTAACAAAAAGGGTATGTTAAGCGAAAAGCTACGTAAATATCCCACTACTACTAGTGGGCTACTTACATAGATTTTCGCTTAACACACCCTTTTTGTTACACACTGTATAATGATACTAGTATAGTACAAGACTAGAGGACGCCCACGACTTGGTCCGCGTGAACTTAAGAATTCCCGTTTTTGCCATTCATGTAGGAATTTCGGATGCCTACAACATACAAAGAACACACCCTCCAAGTTTCAGGTATCTTCGAGTAGCGATTTATGATGTGCAGTGAACCGTTATTCATTCAAAAGTTAGAACAAAGCATCACTATGACTATAGGTACATATTATAAAACAAAGTCGCCTGCGGCGGTCTGTCCGTCCCTATACAGGTATGCTTAGATCCTTCAAACTAGGGAACGGATTTTGATGCGGTTTTTTAATAGAGAGAGTGATTCACGATGAAGGTTTATATTTAACCTACGTGCTTCGCACGGCAGTAATGCACTCACACGCGGGCGAAGACGTGGGCGGCCGCTAGTATAAGATATTATAAAGATTAATGAATGGAAAATGTGCATTTATTTAAATACCAATAGGTTAATTTAGTAAAGCTATTTTTTTATCAAATCTTTTTTATATTGTTACACGTAATGTGTTAAAATTCTATAATGTCTCATGTTTATTATATTCCCCAATAAAATATTACATATTCAACGATTCTGTACTTGAATTAAAATAACCTACCTAAGTTAGTTAGTTATTCTGTGTTAATTTGTATAATTTTGTATTAATTTGATGAGGGTCAGTGACGAGGGTGTTAAGTTCCTAATTATAATCCTAATGAATGAATTAATAAATTATGCTAATATATAAAAAAAATAGTTTTAAAATCTGTCTGTGTCTTAGTTGTCTGCCTATTTCTTTTTTAAAGCAAACGGCTGAGCAGTTTTTAATGAAAACATTAATTGCATAGGAATTAGAACTATTAGTTTTTTTCTACACCGGAACGCTTCCGGTCTATCTGGCATTTTAAAATATTTTATTTATTTTTATACTTAGAATCAGCGGACATAAAAATACATGTAAAACCTGTGGTAGTTGTTGTGAGAGAATAAATACTTTTCCGTATCGTCCTACAAAGAGTAGTATATTATTTTAGGCACATAGCCCAAAAATCAGACGACAATCTTGGGAAGTTTTTAGTTATTAGTTACTGCTAGGATGGACGGTAGGAGATCTAGAAGACGCAGCTCGATACGATGGTCTGACCAAATTAAACAGCAGCTCAATATCCAGGGGCAATTCTTGTAATTTTTTGAGTCGAAACGCAACCACTAACGAACCGTTAACGAAACACGGTGCGAAGCAATATACCTATAGTATACTACCGCTTGAGTAATAAGGTATATTTTGGCATGCCGTGGTCTTGAGTATCACAGAATAAAATTAAATATCTGTATCGTGCTGAAATGTGTCACCGTAAAGTAATTAAATTAATTATTGTTTTGTTCTGAGCGTCTACAACGGTTCCGTTTCGGCTTCGTTCCAACTCGACACTTTTCGAGAATTCAAAATTCAAATTCAAAGTCAAGCTCAAAACCAGGAGTAGGATATGCAATTAAGCCGGGTGGATAGAGATAGGTCTTTAAGCAGCAGTAGGACGATTCGGGCCGAAAGATTTTTTTATTTTTTATTAAAATTAACGCCGGCCCGAAGTAAATTTTAGAATAGAGCGAGATCCAATTATGGCCTCTCCTGTTTGCTCCTAATAATACGAGTATATACATATATCTTTACCATTTAGGCGCCCTCTAGGATTTGGCGCCTGGAGCGACTGCTCCGTTTGCCATATGGGCGGGCCGGCCCTGATTAAAATACCTATAATTCCACATACATCTAATACTACTTTATATTATAATTATACATGCTTAATGTATTTTTTATAGCTAATTGTAAATAATTATCGATTCGTTCACACCCAATAATGACAATGTATCGAATTTATTTAGAGCTAAGCTCGCACAGCAATCGGAAGCCTCAAAAAATGTCCATTAATAAATCACTGAAAACCTATTTCTTGAATATCAAAAGTAAATTAAAAGAGAATAGTTACGAGAGTTTGTTGAGGATAGTGAGTTTTGCCCCCAATTTATTGGGTTTTGCATATTACGAGACCGGAAAAGTACGATGTTGGTATTTTACATAGTTTTCTTTTATATATTGCTAAACGTGAATCTCCTTTGTCATTCTGCAGCTCTGGCTATCCCTTTTTGGAAACACAGCAGTGTGTATATGCATGTTCTTTTATACACTAACTGTGTCTAAAATGTCTAGGTGTTAGATTTTTGCCAGAATGTACCAGAAGGAGGGTTATACATATTATTCGAGTGTATACAAGATGATTTTTGGTCCTCAACGTTCCTGAAAACTACGGAATCTCCTCATCATCACGATCATTTTTCTCCATGCAAGCATACCAGGGAAGTGTCTGGTTTCCAAAATATTAGGGTCCAAAGTTGAGTAAATAGACTGTGTTTTTCTACATAAATGCACATGGACGTGTGTAGCAAGATTTTTTCACGAGAAATAATTAATATCTGTCTATGAAAAAACTAGCATAAACACTGGACACTATAAATTTCGCCCAATAAAGTAATTATTTTTTTTTTTCCAAAAAAATTACATCTTTTCCTAGCATTATTTTTGGCATAAACTTACTTTATTTGATGTATAGAGTACGTACCCTTCGTTAAGGGTGGCAACGAAAAAACATCCTGTATACCTATACGTTAGTGTGTCCCTTAAAATTCAATGTCGAAATATTTACACGCATACCTTCTTAAGTTTTGTATTGACCTAATATTGTATAGAAAAAATATTAGCTCGTTTTAAAAACGATAACCCGTGCTGACTTGCGATTGAAACTTCCCCATATAAATTGCGCTAGTACTGCGCTTCGGCCTGTAACTGAGTATTTTAATATCCACTTCATAAGAGGTATTGCTTATTGGAGAAAGATGTCGATAGAGTTACGGTGTGATAAACAAAATACTTTCCTCGTCAGACTGCCTAGTCTTCAAATCAATGGTTCAAAATTATCATCAAATGGACAAGTTCTCGCTGTACTATTTAGTAACATTTGCAAAGTCAAGTTGACTGCCAGTGAAAGTGCGAACATGCGATACCCTACTATACGTATGTATGAAAGTGTATTTCTTTGATATGCTCACGGTTTGTGGCAGTTGACCGAGAGGTATCATTCCATTCGTCATATTCTCGTGTGAGTCGTGAGAGTGATACTAGGTCAAATTTTATTCTCAGTTGGCTTTTTTTCTTTATGTCAATGAGGTTTTATTAATTTGTGGCCTTGTAGGGACATTATCTAAAGCGCGAGCCGCACGAGTAATATAGAGAGAATCAGTCGTCCCCCGTCACTCGCCAGCCACACTGGTCTAGGTCCTATTACACTCGTACTGATGTTACTAAGACGCACATGTTTAATGCTGTGTAATACCCAATATAAACTTCAAGTTTTTGGTGTTCCCATTTATCTTTCCTCTCGTTAGACAGACAATATCTGCAGCCTGTAGGTAATATGCCTCTAATGTATCGGACTAAGTTTCTGTAGTAAAGATGACGGCATACTAGCGAATCTAGCATCTAATAACTTAGTACTTAAATAATACTTATGGTATTTGGTATTTAGTACATATTTTGTTTTATATACTTCGTAATAGAGTTGACCATTTAGATAATTACCCTTTGTGTCCGTTTCTTTTATTATTTCAGTACCATTTTGGATAATTCATACGAGTCTACTAATTTACATCTATGGGGTAGGCAGTGTTACCTACCTTCTGCATACAGCACAAGGCACAGAAGACTACGTCAGAAGTATCGTCAACTACTCCATCATGATCATTATTATGAATATGAGCTACTGGTTCATCATGAAAAGGTTGGTTCAAATGTATTTCGAATATACAATGCACATTTTACGCTCCTATTCAGTGTGTTTGTGACAGGCGGAAAACATTGAACATTTTCACTGGAATATTTCAAAATTTCCCATCATTTTTTAAATATTTTCGAAAAAAATTAGTTTATGTCGTTTAATAAGGCCTTAGATAATTACTTAAAAATGAAATTTTAACCAATAATTTTCAAAAAAAAGTTGCTTACAAAAAAGTTAAATAACTGATCAACTCTAATAGAGAGTCACAAGTGATAAAAAAAAACAGCAATATGTCACACAATAACCAATAAAACCATTTAATCAGTCACAGGTTCGCCCGATACAATTGGCGCGGAGATCAAAGATTACTGATAAATCAATCAAAAATACATTTCCTGCGAGCAATAACACTGTCGTATAACTCAACACAATGGTACTTGTTCAGCATTTTAGTATTTGCCTGGCCGTTACCCACACCCTGTATACATAAATAGATAAGGCTATGTTCCCGAAATAGGGTAGCCAGAACTGTAGGATCATGAGGAAGGGCAGTGCAGATGTCAGGCGGGGAATGATCAATGACATGTTGCTAGCTTGTCGCCTGAGAAAATGCCCGCGATTGTTAGTCACGGAAAGAGATGCAGCTGATGTAGTCTAGTAGAGCCCAGCATAAACACAATTTGTGCTTATCTAAAGAATACCGGCATACCCTTATCTTACTATAAAATTGATCTACTTACGGACTTATTTCGGATGTTTTTTTTTATACACTCTCAAAATTTTGTAGGTAGCCCATTGGTTAAGACGTGCACCTTCCAAGCGGGAGGCGTAAGTTCGATCCCAGTCACGGGCCCGTACCAATGAATTTATTTCATGTACAGATTTTATGCTATAAAATTGTCACTTAGCTCGTGCCTCGGAAAGCATGGAAAAGCGTTGGTCCTGCGCCTGATCTCTCTCCGGTAGTTTCGGCTTTCCGTCCCATCGGACTATGAGAGTGAGGGAATAGACAATAAAAACTTGTGCGCTATAATATCTCCTGCGTACCTGGCTAATCTACGTAGAGATTGGTCGCTTTGGCCGAAATACGGTCGGAGATCATCATATGAATGAACAATAGAAGAACACGATCCCTAGTTTAAATGTATTTATTAATTTTTTTTCGGTGTGTCAGACCTAATGTTGGTTTTGCCATAAAGGAGAACTGTGTAGCAGCTCTCCTGGATTTCGTCTTTAGGCGACCTTAACTCTTATTAGCTCCACGTTGGTGGCTATTAAGCCCCGAATTGCTAACTTATGCCTTACAGACCGTAACAAATCGCACCTTGGGGTGGTGACCGTTGCCAAAGCAAAAGCTTTGCGATTTTTTTTTTTTGGGTTGTTTAAATACACCTGCTTTTTTGTTTGGTAGCGGTTTCATTTTGTGGTGCGAACATAGAAAGTAACATATAATTAGACAATCGACAAGCAAGTTGTTAATGCTTTCATGTCGAATAAATGATTTTGAATTTGAATTTGAATTCACTTGGACAACTATTTCCCCTACGAAACCACATTATAAGGTTTGCTTGGTAAAAATAAAGTAATATCTTTTTTTTTTCAGAGATGCAGTGAAGGCAGTATTGAAAGATATAAAACTAAGCAATGACTTAGTGGATCCATCGCCCGTATTCCAAAAAGAACTAAGACGAATGATATCTTTTGCCAAAATAACTATATTGCTATTTTTGGGCATCAATTTTATGAACTTGTTATTTATTTACATACCTAATCGCTCGGACCTTGATAAAAACTTTAGTATGACTCCTTGTGTTGGTAAGTATACTAGAGATAGTACTTTACACTTTCAGAATACATACTCGTACATACGAGTACACTAGTGGACGCAGAAAAAACTAAAAATGTCGAAAATTGTGATCCGGGTAAAAAAAATTCCCGAGATAAAAAGTAGCCTATGTGTTCATCCAGGGTGTCGGCTAACACCATACCAAATTTTATTAAAATCGCTCCAGCCGTTTAAACGTGAAGAAGTAACAAACATACACTCTCACACATTCACAAACATTGGCGCAGTGTCGTGAACGAACGCGAGTGGGGGGAAATGCGCGAGTGGGGGCACATGCTATGCTAAACGGATATCCGTTGTGATTGTACAGTTCTGACTACCCCTCCTTTGGAACACATCACGTGTGTATGTATGTGCATCTACAGGTATATAGAGCGCTAGCCAGGATCACGAAAAAGACCCTACAGCCACGTATTGTATATAACGGGGCCATGCTTCCCGTTGGCCCCATCATGGGGATAAAATCATGGGGCCAACGGGTATACAGGGAGATACTTTGTAATAATTGACGGCCGATTGGTGTAGTAGGTAGTGGCCCTGCCTGTAGCGCCATAGGTCCTGGGTTCGAATCCCGGTAGGTGCAAACATTGATACGAGTATGATGAATATTGATGTTTGTTTCCGAGTCATGGATATTTCTATACTTATCTATGTATTTATATACCGTTGCTTAGTACCCACGACACAAGACCTTATGGATCTTAATGTAGGACTAAGTTAATGTGTTGTGAAGTGTGTTAAAAAAAAAGATGCTAGCTCATCGCCTAAGAGAATGTCTTTGGTTATGCGCAACGAAATTTACTGTAATAGACGAAATGGAAGGCTGTTAAAATAGCCTTCTACAGCTGATAATTCGTACATTAGAGATTCGAAATCAAACTTGAATATTGGATCCTATACGAAAGTCGAAATCTTGAAAAATACATATTTGATTTATGCTCCACAATTTTTATAGCATTTCGCTTAAGAAAAGTTATATACCTATAGTTGAACTGGTTGACTTCTTTGCACTCCAAAAAGAAATTCTATTTGCAGGTATGGGAACTCTCACCTCTAGTCCAACATTTGAAATCTGCAGCACAGTCCTTGGCATTCAAGAGGTCACCATACACGAAGTCGCTCTCAACTTTCAAGCTTTTCTGGCCTTCCTTATAGCTTACACAGCCATCATGTACAGGATGCTGTCCAAGGAAATAATTACTTTAAACGAAAATAATAACGATTTAGGCGATGAAAACAATGGAAATAACTTAGTTAAAGTTAGTGAAGAGAATAATGAGGTAGTTGATCGAAATAACAAACCTAACAATGATATAGCTGAGCGAAACAATTTCGTAAGAGAGAAGCTAATCTTTATAATACGGCGACACGTGTTATTACTGAGTATAATCAAGCAAATCAAATCCTTATACACGATCCCGATTGGAGCTAATTTCGTCATGAACTTCATAAGCATATCGCTTTTCTTCTTCATGCCGTTGCCTGATTGGATAAAGTTTGTTTCAATATTAATGTATAGTTTTCTGACGTTTTTCTTATACTGCCTTTTGTGTCAGGAACTGGTGAACGGTTCAGAAATGTTTGAGAGGGCGATTTATTCTTGCGGTTGGGAGAATTTCAATGTGGAATCAAAGAAGATTATTTATGTTATGCTGAGACAATCTCAGCAGGTAGTTGTGATATTAGCAGCTGATATAGTGCCGGTAAATATATCTACTTTTGCTACATTCTGTCAGGGTGTGTTTAAGTTTGTTACTGTTATGAAGGTTTAGATTTTCTGTATAAGAGTATTTTTTGAATGATGGTCGCAGACCTGTTTTTTACCTAATTTTATAAATGTTCGTCTGTAGAAATAATACTTGTTTCTATTCGCCCCTTATTAATACATACATACATATAATCATGCCTCCATCCCTTACGGGATAGGCAGAGCACCAAGGGCCGATAGAACCACATGGTGCCACTTCTGACCAATTTTGAGGGTATAGTTGATATGTAGAAACAAGTTAGGTTAGTAATGACAGGTGGTCAGCCCATCGCCTACAAAACACCAAGACCCTCTTGTCCCTCTACTAATAAATTACCTATATAAGGTCTTTTCAAAATTAGTGATTATCTTTTGGCACAAAACTAGGTAGGTAAAGAGAAACAACATTTTTTTACTATGGGACGTACTCCGAAATAGTAAAAAAATATGTGTTCCATACAATTTCGAATAATTACTGCACTGAAATGTATGGAACAGCAAATTTTTTTCACTATTTCGGTGTTGGTCCCATAGTGAAAGTTGTTTCTTTTTATCTAACTAGTTTCGTGTCAAAAGATAATCACTGATTTTGAAAAGACCTTATATATTGTCAACATAGGTAAAAATATAATTATAGTTTCGTAAATGATTTGAAATTTTATTTTTCGTGATTAGTCAATTAATAGTAATTTTACTAAGTAACACTATGGTCAGCCAAAGGCCTAAAATAAAAATATAACAAAACTTTTCTGATCAATGCGTTATGTTTACGATGTTCTTTATAAAATACAACAAAACCTATAAAATTGTATAAAATGGAATTTCTGCCACATCCCTCTACAACACTCCAGTGAGTAATGACTCCTTGAAGTAGCTTTATTTTCTTTTTTTATCGAAAAGTCAGCATCGAAATTTTTACGACGTTACAAATAAAACTTTTTACTTGAATACAGTTTGACCTTCCTTCGCCCCTTTTATAGCCTTGAAAATTATTTAAGGGGGCTCGTTTGGACAATATTTATGTGCAGAAGTGTGCCCGAAATTGGATATTTTGGTCCCATGTTGTTTCTTAATCTCGCTTTACATTGGGTCTGTCGTAAACATTGTTTATTGAGCGCCGACTGGTACGCACCGGCTAATAGGGTTATAGTTAAGTTAGATGTACACATGGATTAGTTTACTTCTTGTAAAGTCAATTCAATTAAATTTTGCGATACGGCCTCTTCTAGCCTATACGAAGACCTCACCAATGTCACGAGTTCATATTGAAACGTGAGAAAAAAACTAAAATAAAACCAAAAGCTTAACGAAAAAGTCCGGTTTTGGGGAGCCAGACCAAATTGGCAAATATTTCCTTTGCCAATAATCAGTAATAATAAATCCTTGTACAATATGAATATTAATAAATAAATTGTGATCTTATATAATTAAACTTAATATACTTAAGTAAGAAGTGGGAAAAAGGAGAGAGAGTCAGAGAAAGGAGGAAGATGACATACTTGTCACTGGTCTTTCATATCTAGTTCTATTATGTAGGTACATCGTGGCTGTAGGGTTTTCTTTGTGATGCCATAGTTCAATATTTAAAATTTGATGTGGACTCTTAATGGACCTTTTAAATTCCACAGTTAAGAATATAGTACATACCTACATATAGATGCATTTCTGATAAAACTACAAAAAACTGGCCCATCTCATATAAACGTAACCTCTACGTGACTCTATTATGTGCGTGTTTTAATGTTGCAAAATGGTCACTTAGCTCGTGCCTCGGAAAGCACGTAAAACCGTTGGTCCTGCGCCTGATCTCTCTCCGGTCGTGTCGGCTTTCCGTCCCATCGGACTATGAGAGTAACGGAATAGAGAGTGCATCTGTGTTTGCGCACAACCTTGTGCCAAGCTCCGTAGAGATTGGTCGTCTTGGCAGAAATACGGTCTTAAATCATCATGTGTGTATTAATACCTAAATATTTCTATGACTATAAACAATAAGCGACGCAGAGTTTATAATCACGCGCTTGTTATAACCTGTTAACTTAATAAGCTAAGCTCTCACTACACAGCCGCCTTTCTAAACAGTCGTTACTACTTCCAACTGGTTTTACGGCATACTGAATATTGCACGGAGATGAAGTGATAAAAAAATCTCTCCATTTCCGATTGGCTCAAGGCCGATGAAGGAGGAATAAAGAGGAGCTGACGAACAAGGAGGTAGTTGTTAGTCCTTTGACAAATTGCGCAACTGATGCGCTGGAACGAAGAAATAAACTGTCATACATATCGTCATCAGCTTATTACAGTCTACTGCTAGACGTAGGCGTCCTTCAGAGTATGCTATAAGGCTTGATCTCCCGTTTTAGCCATCCAGTCATTACCAGCCGTTCTCTTGAAGACATCGGTCCATCTGACCGGAGAGCGTCCAACGCTACGCTTGCTGAAGCGCGGTCTCCATTCGATAAACATATACACAGGACACAGGCCGCGTGGTGCCGGCAGTTTGTACCACCCAGGTGGGCAGCAGCGCCTCCCGTACTGACAACATAGTCCGAAAATCACGCTTTTAGCATGGCGGGGATAAATGTTAATTCTATAAAAAGTCTAAATAAAGTCTGTGACTCTAGCTCATCGCTTGATGTGTTTCCCCAGTTCCTTAATCGACTCATACGACATCTGGATCTCCTTTATGATCTTGTATTTCTGATAACCCCATTTCGAGCCGTGTCTTTATGTTTGTATTCGCTCGGAGACCAACACTGAGAGTGTGTGCGTGCGCGCAACAAGCGCTTGGCGTCCTCCCGCGCCCCGCACCTCGCCCAAGCACACATACACTCTCAATTATCGCGATCTCGCGGCTTCGGTTTTGCTATTGCTTTTACGTAATCAGGGGGCGTATTTCTGCCTTATTCCTACTCCATGATGACCCTAGCCCGCAGCCGATTTCGAGCGAATCGGCTGATTTTCTAAACTTTTGTTTTCCTTTTATGGACACTTCGAGAATTGTTATTTCCCAAAGTGGTCTGACCCTTGTGTCCGTTGGGATAAAGGTCGTCGCTTATTGGATCAGCTTCTTTCCGCTAGGTTCTTATAGCTTTAGTAAACCTATTTTCATATACGAAGGATTTATTTGATGGAAAAATTTAAAAATGATCTAGATATAACTGAAAACGCTTAACTAGAATACACCAGCTGCATCACCGTGCATGTCATAAGAGTCAATAAGGGAACTCGGTCATTTCCTAGGCGATAGGCTAGCAAACATGTGTTCTATTCTAATGTACCTAGGTTTGTGTGCGTAAATGAATTGTAACTACATAACTACCTCTAAAGATTGTATGTTATTTTAGCTTCTTCTTTTTCTTCATTTTTACTATCTATATTTATTATTGACATAAATAAGTTACACAATGCAAATAGGTTACGTAATCTTAGAAGCAACTATGAATATTTTTGTGCATTGTTATTTTTACGGGATGTTATAATATATATATGTATTATAGTTAGTAATGAACAATTAATTAATTAAAATGCACAGTGCCTTATTAAATTAAATAACGTCTTTAGTCATCTGCCCAGTCACCGAAAACAGCTGTACCAATGAATTACTAGCTACTCTTAATAAATGACCTAAATCTAATACATTTAGGTACCTGCCTGTACCTATACAATGATGGGACAGCTGTGTTCTTATCAATTTTTCTATGCATGTTTGTTTGCTTAATGTAACCTAGAAACTACGCGGATAGCTATAATTATTATTAAGCTCGCTCTTGTATGAAAAGTGGTGCAATAAGAATTTTATCTATCAATTTTAATATTAGGGGCAGAGTTATACAATTTCTTGCTACGCTATACCATAACATTTTTAATACAATACGTTTCCAGCCAACAATGTTTCGCACAATAACCTAGGATTCTTGACAAAGCCCTAAAATATTGCCGAAGACATAAAACTTGGGTAATACGTCTAACGCGGTGACTCGGTCGGTTATTGCATTTTGTTGTTTTCTACAAATCACATTTATTTAACACATATTGAGGATATAATTATGCTTAGACGATGAGCTAGCAACTTGTCACTGATACTTCCCTCGCTGTGCTAAACGTGGCTATCTATCTATCTATCTATCTATCTATCTATCTATCTATCTATCTATCTATCTATCTCTTTCATGATCCTATAGTTCTGGCTACCTCATTTTGGGATCAAGGCGGGTTTTAATATGTATATTATTATATTGGATGTCTCGTGCTGATACGGGGCTTCACTAGAATCAATCAGCTGCATCCCCTTACGTGCATTTCGTAAGATTCGACTAAGGCCGCGTCCCCATTAGGCGAACAGTGAGCGGCTGACAGTTTGTTTTCAGTTTGCCTCCCTATACATTTTAAATGGAGTGTCCATACAGCGCGTAATGTACGCAGTTTGGGACGTTTTGCTTGCCGACTCAGTGAGCGCCTCATTCGCGGGAAATGATGCGTGCAGTCGGCGGCGTAGTTTATTCACTACGCTGGCGGCGCTCCGTTCGCTAATGTACACTGTTTACCTTCCCTATAAGAATTTGCAAGCGTTTTGCGGTTAATACGCTCTAGTTCACTGCTCAGTGGGATAAGCACGAACCTTTTTACGCGGCGTAATTGAGTTGATATTGAGTTAGCTACCGATATGCCACTCAGAGTCAATCAGCGAACAGTCAGCCGCTCACTGTTTGCCTAAAGGGGGACGCAACCTAAGAAACTCCGGCGTTCCCTTATATCAGGCAATAAGCATCTTTTCACTTCATTTACAACTGTTCCCGCTAGGCATAACGTGGCTATGGGATCTTGACTGCAGTTCTGGCTACGCTATTTTGAAAACACAGCAGTGTGTATATGTATTTAAAGACTAATTAAAGAGGGTTTTGGTGTTTTGTAGCCGATGGGCTGACCACCCGTCACTACTAACCGAACTTGTACATCTCAACTTCTTCTTCTTCAGCCTATTGCAGTCCACTGCTGGACGTAGGCCTCCCCCAGGGCATCAACTATACCCTCAAAATTGGTCAGAAGTGGTACCAAGTCGTTCTCTCGGCCCTTGGTGCTCTGCCTACCCCATAAGGGATAAAGGCGTGATTATATGTCAGGTAATTTAACATAGAAAACAGAGTGCGATCCTGAAATCTTTAAATACGTTCTACAGACAGACTCTCCCATCAAACTTTCCCTCCCAGGTAGGTTACTTCCTAACATTATTTAACTTAGAATATATAAACTTAGCTCAAACTTCGACTGCGATGAGTCGTCATAAAAGTTAGATCAAACTTAATTTTGAAAATGCAAGCTCTCGGGAATTGGCAGGGATCTCAAAATGAGGTCATGTTCGGTGGCTGGTGAAACGTTCTCGATGGGTTTGAGGGGAACTAATTATGTCAATGATACTTTCTTTCTTCTCTGTACATCCAATTATTTTTCTTACTAAACACAGTCTTGGGCACTAAATGTGTTAGGAATCTGTGTTATCGCGTTTTATTAGGTTTACTTGTATCGTAAGGTAGCTTTCTAATAAAATCTAGGAACTGAATTCAATTCATTTTTCTTCGCTTTATACAATTTAAGATTTTAAGTTTTTACTTTATTATCTAGGAACCTTCATGTTAAAATATTTCACTTCACTGAATATTTCACTGATGCATCCAAATATCAGAACCAAATGTCATATTACCACTGATATTACCAGTCAACAGCGTTATATAGTACGTTATTAATTTAAAACATATGGTTCATACTCGTATTTATAAAACAAAACTTTATTACTATGGGTCGTGCACGTGCCGTCTTTAAATTTTTGCAGGACGAACAATAACAGCAATCGATTTTATAACATATCTATTTTTTATTAAAAGATAAGAAGATATCTTAAAGTTTTATCGCCTTTATCTCATGCCTCCAGTGTTATGAGCTTTACTTAAGCCTTGTTTAGTTTTTAGTGAGTACACCTATTTTCCTATCGTATTTTTTGTCTAGTAAGCCACGAAATTTCTACTTTATTGCTTGACTCTAGATTAATTCTTATTTCGCTTAATTGTATCTAACTTGTTCTTTATAGATGATGAAATCTTTAATTGGCTTTATTTCATGTTTACTTTTTAAGTGCAACTGTAAGAAGTAACAACTGTGGAAACCAAATGCGCGAGCGCACAAATGGTATCATACCACTATATATAAACTGTAAAAAACATATTTTTTTTACAGGAGCCTTACCCTTAAATATATATTTTAAGGTTTTCAGTATTCGTTGTTGTAGTGGCAACAGACATATATCATCTGTGAAAACAACTGTCTAGCTATCATGCATGATTCATGAGACAGCCTTGTGACAGACTGACAGCAGACTCTTGTGATAGGAACCTGTTTTTGGGTAAAGCGAACCCTAAAAAGTGACTTCAATTGATTATCTAAACAATACTAAAGGAATATTTTTGAAATTTATATTATAAATAAATAATAATAAATTTCTTCTATGCTGCTCTGGGAGTGAAAAAAAAAGTATATATAATACAACTGCTTCTCTTTCCGAGTATACTGTACAAGTCAGTAGAGGGACAAGAGGGTCTTGGTGTTTTGTAGGCGGTGGACTGACCACCTGTCACTACTTACCGAACTTGTACGTCTCAAGTATACCCTCTAAATTGGTCAGAAATGTCATTATGTGGTTCTATCGGCCCTTGGTGCTCTGCCTACCCCGTAAAGTGATTATATGTATGTATTAAATAATATAATGTAAATATAAAAGGGGTAATAGCTCAGTGGTTTAGATGTGCACCTTCCAAGCGGGAGGCGTAAGTTCGATCCCAGTCACGGGCCTGTGAATGAATTTATTTAATGTACAGTTTTTAATGGTGCAAAATTGTCACTTAGCTCGTGCCTTGGAAAGCACGTAAAACCGTTGGTCCTGCGTCTGATCTCTCTCCGGTCGTGTCGGACCGGACGGATCGGTCTATGAGAGAGTGCATCTGTGTTTGCGCACACACACATTTGTGCACTATAATATCTCCTGCGTGCCTGACCAATCACCGTAGAGATAGGTCGCCTTGGCCGAAATACGGTCGGAGATCATCATCATCATTTTGTCTAGATGTAGAAACCTAGGGGCAAGACAAAGGGGGCAACATTTGGTGAGCGGCTAGGGTAGAGGAGTGCCCCTGGACTTTAAACCGAAGCCAACTCGCCACTTACTGACGGGCACGTCCACCCTCGAGCTGTCATAGCTCTCGCGACTCCACTCTGCCCGGCCGGCGAAGGCAAGGCAGAGGTGGGGGAACTGTTCCTCGTCAGACTTCACTCCGGCGCCGGAGATGAGGAACAGGGTCTTCCCCCGGGAGTACTTCAGGTCCGTGGGAACGCTACCTCCCAACAGCTCGCCACAAGCTGCCCTGCGGGCTTATTATTATTATTATTGTATCTCTGTTTAAATTCTCGGGACTACAGAGTCCCGGTCCTTTGAGAGGCGTGCATCGGGCCGTGGCCAAGATGTAGAGGCTCTTTTTAGAGAACTTTAATATGGTGTGGGATACACATGGCGGATACCATCGCCGACCGCACAATAAGATACACCCGGCGATGGTCCCCGCCATGTGCAAGACTATTGGAGTGCAGATCTATGTCATGCGATGGAAACAAAGGTCATGGGCTATGAGGCTGAATATTGGGTGGGGTTGGGTAACTGGACTATTGAAGGAGACTAACGGACGCCTGCCATTACAACCAAGTCTCATAATTGTTTGGTGGCAGGCGGTGACTCGCCGACTCATTTCATGGGCCCCCTGAAACGGCCGCACGCACGGAGCGACAAAGGGGGCAACATTTGGTGAGTGGCTAGGGTGGAGGGGTGCCCCTGGACTTTAAACCGAAGCCAACTCGCCACTTACTGACGGGCACGTCCACCCTCGAGCTGTCATAGCTCTCGCGACTCCACTCTGCCCGGCCGGCGAAGGCAAGGCAGAGGTGGGGGAACTGTTTCTCGTCAGACTTCACTCCGGCGCCGGAGATGAGGAACAGGGTCTTCCCCCGGGAGTACTTCAGGTCCGTGGGAACGCTACCTCCCAACAGCTCGCCACAAGCTGCCCTGCGGGCTTATTATTATTATTATTATATCATAATAACATAGGTACCCAATAAATTCAAAACGAATTATTATATATACCTATACCTTGATACTTTTGCGCAATTCGCGACGTAGCAATAAATATTGAAATTCTCGAGTTATAAATAATGTATTGTATTTTGTATACAACACAATATAAAAGATAACAAAGCTAGTATCTTCAATAAAAAAATACCTCACCACGGGCATTTTAACTCAAAAAATCCCTGTTTCATTTTAACAAATTGTACACATTTTTCCTATTCGGCTACAGTTTTTTTTGACGTGAAACGTCTTTAAAATCGCGCCGACACATACGGGTACCAGGTTTAAAAACTGGACCGTAACGAAAAGGTCTATATCATCGTACCTTAATAATTAAAAAACTATTGGTCTTAGAAACAAAAATGTGGTGTAAATATTTCACTTATATAGTCAGCTCGCTGTTATGACATTGAGTTCGTGTCGGGGTCAAGCGGGGCGGCGGGGGAGGGATACTGCGATAACTGTGCGAAACCGGCGCTCACGCTTGTTTCTATTCAGTGTAACTCGTGACTCCGACTTTATAGCGTGGTGATTCTTTCGTGTGTTTGTCAAGTTTATTTGAACCGATTGATTTATACAAAAATAAGTGTAATTTGGACAGTATTTATATCTATACTAATATTATAAAGCTGAAGAGTTTGTTTGTTTGTTTGTTTGAACGCGCTAATCTCAGGAACTACTGGTCTGATTTGAAAAATTCTTTCAGTGTTAGATAGCCCATTTACCAAGGAAGGCTACAGTCTATACAACAACCTGCCCGGCTTCGCACGGGTACAACGCCCCCTCACGCGGACGAAGTCGTGGGCGGCTGCTATTTAAAATAACCAGAAAGTGACAATAAATATATAAACATTTGCTATGTATTTTATGTTTCTATTACGTACCTGTTCTTTTTTTATTAAAATACTTAAAACAGCGTCCATCTTGTTTTCATTTCAATCTTTTACTTTAAAAGCGATTCGCTAACATAGACGTTTCACGTTAAAACCAACGGCCGTGTGCCCCGACACAGCCCCACCCGCTTTTTTTCTATATTACAGTTTTTGTTCCAATTCACTCGAGTTTCCTCGCCTTCGCGATTTTTCCCTTTCAGTGCGTTAAATCGCAATTTCTTTCGGTGTTCTATAAGAACTTTTATTTAAGGGAGCTTGTTCCGTTTTTCTTTTAAACGAATCTAGTTACAGGTGAGAAAATCCTGAAGGAACTTCCTTCAGGATTTTCTCATCGTACTGCCAAATTGCTGTATTGATTGAGATACAATAAAAGAGATAAATAACAGCATTGTATGTCTATTAGTAGACATAAACGTTGTAAGAGTGTTATGTGGTATCGGCAGAGTAGAAGCAGTAGACTTAAATAGGCTGACCTGTGTGAAAAATTACATAGATTTAAGCCTCGAGCACACCGGATGCGTATGCGTGCACGTAAGCGTAGACGTACACGTACCTCTGAGTATAATGTATGGAACTGTCACCGCTTGACGTCTATGCTTACGTCTACGCATACGCATCCGGTCTGCCCGTGTCTATACAGTTCCATACATTACAACTCAGAGGTACGTGTACGTCTAAGCTTACATGTACGCATACGAGTGCTCGTATGTGCTCGAGGCTTTACTCGGGAGATATGTACGTGTATCTGTTCTTTCTTATAAGAGTATTAATATTTTTGTCTTTCTCAAGTTAAACAATATCTACCACTTGTAAAATATGAAAGGATCTCACTGTACCTTTATCTCAACAGCAAAAGTAAAAAAATATCTAAGTAACAATGCACCAACATTACTTCTATGATCTAGCAATTAATAAGAGAAATCCGAATATCCTAATGAAGTAAATCTTGTTTCAATTCATTCAGTCTGTTTATTTTTACCGTCCTTATTTTTAAACTTTACAGCTGTTTTTTAATTAAGACTCTCAAACTTTTCCAGACCACCACTTAAAGTCTAGCCTAGTTTCTAATCAAATTAAAATATCTATGATCCTTTATTCAATCTCATAAAACTAGTTGTTAATATAAACTATGTTTATTATATTCTCTCGTCTAAAACTCTTAATAATAAATATGTCGTTAGCATAATTTCTATTTTAAAAATGTTGGTACCAAATAGTGTTTTATACTTGAATTTGCTCCTTTGGTACAACGTCGGCGCTTGGAAAATATTTACGTTTTATAAAATAAAGAATTTGATTTTCGTCAAACTCCGCATCGTTTTTAAATTCCTTCGCATAGTTCGTACGTTTGTAAAGTCGTTCACGCCTACAATCGGTACTGCTATAATATATAAAGTCTATCCCTGCTTAAGTATAAATAATTCGACTGTGCAAACGAGACACTACTATAATTGGTGTAGAGCGACGTCTCGTTTTCACGACGTCAACAATCCTGTTCTAAAACTCCATGGTAACTTCCCTAAACTTCTTAACTTATCTCATGTAAACGTTATTTTGCTTGCGATTCCGTTGACATATTTAATAAATCACGTTATTCAAGTTACGAACTCCATTAAGGATGTTCATAAGGCAGACTCTCTTGACTCGAAGTTAGTTCAGCTGTGTCATCGAAGTATACAATAAAGATTTAAAAATCTGGTGAATTTTCGTATTCTGTAGCAAAAAGTGTAAAATATGTTATAGGTAGTGTAATAAATAAATACTTCTTGCTTACAAAACTTGTGTTAGGTAACAGCAATATCAAAGGAATTATATTGACGACATTTGTGTTAACAATATTAGCTATGCAGACGACATGGTGCTGCTGAGTGCTTCTGTTTGTGGTCTAGCAAAACTTATTAAAATTTGTGAGAAGTATGCCGCTGGACATGTCCTAAAGTATAACGAAAATAAAAGCGAATACATGGTATTTGAGGTCAAAAACAAATGTCTGCCTCATGTTCCACCAATAATGTTGAACGGGAATCCACTTAAGAGAGTATACGACTCTAGATATTTAGGGCATATGGTAACGTTTGACCTCAAAGACGGTGCAGACATCGAACGGGAATGCAGAGCACTGTCTGTGAGAGCCAATGTTGTTATATTGCAACGCGAAAATTGTAGAATTTTCATTCTTGCATTGCAACTGCATTGCTCTTGCAGGTTACGCAATTAGCCCACGGATTTTAACACTGCTGTAAAAGCTGTGGTGTCCTAGGGTAGCGGTGCTGTACTACCGTCATATAGCGGTAATAAAGGAACTTTTAACAAGTCGGCAGCGTAGAGACGACTATCTACTTACTTTTGTAGGGCAGTTATATGACCGCATCCCTATATTAGAAAAATATATCTTTAGTTAGTTTTTAAGAGCTTTTTCTTCACTTTTAGACATAAACGGTGTTATTACAAAAGAGCGTTTAAAGTAAGACTCGATTTAAATATGACATTTAACAGCAAAATATATGACATATCTGCTAAATTTAGGGCATGCTTAACTTACAAAATGTTTAAATTCTTTTGTAATAACACAGAAAGTTTCCATTGTAAGAGATTGATTATTTCATATAAAAAAGTTGCTAGTCGCCGCGCTGGTTTCTAGAAGGCAGCCAATTAAATTATTACATTAACTTGACAGTCAGTAGATAGCATTTGAGAAACCGGCCGTAAATGTTGTTAAGTTTACGTAACAGATTAGTGCACTAATTTAGATCAATGATCCTAGTTTTCAGTAGTTCACAAACAAAACTCTTAAAACCTCCTAAAAGCTAATCGATAGGAACGGAATTGCATCATGTCGGATACACAAGGTTGCAGTAACTAATTTAACGGACTCGCTGCAACCGCTTTGTAAAAGTAATTGATTTACTTTTGAGATGGTGCAAGTCATAAAAGATTCCATCTTCATTAGGCGCTATTTATTTATTACGTAAGACGATTTTTCGACCATGTTATTTGTCTTATTTTTGGGTTGGCTAGGGGTCAGCTTATTGTTATTTTTTATATAGTAGGGGGGAGGGGGTTAAAAACTAGCGAAGATAGTCTTACGTAATAAATGAATGGCGCCTTACCAAGCATTTTCTTAGTATTCACATCACTGCTACACTGCGAAAACCAATGAAGTCGTGATTTGAAGAAAATGAATTAAGAATGCAGGATTGCTTAATTTTTCTTGCTCTTTCTTCTGCGAAAATTCGTTTAACGCTGACTAGTGTAGTTTAGAAGATAGCCAATGAGGAAACTAATTATTTGCACAAGTCATAACAGATTTCTTCTTTATTGCAATAAACTTTCCTACGTGTTTTTTCACATACATAGTCATAAAAAATTTAAGAAAGGGTATTTAAAATGTTCTTTGGACTTGCTATCTTACTTCTTACTAATATTATAAAAGTGAAAGTTTGTTAGTATGGATGGATAGATGGATGTTTGTTACTCTTACAAAAATGGCTGAAGCGATTTTAATAAAATTTGGTATGGAGTTAGGTGATACCCTGGATTAACACATAGGCTACTTTTTATACCGGGAAAATATTTTTATCCCAGATTTTTTTTTTCTCTTTAGTATCTGCGATCAGTGCCTGACTATGAGCAGATGTGATGTCTTGCATGGCCTTGAGTAGAAGAGGTCCAACAACTTCTTCCACTTTTCTTACTCAATCGAGTTCCAGAATATTTTTCCGTTTTAACCTCTTAGGATAGTTCACAGATGTCAGCTCAGTGGCTAGTTTGTTAGGGTGTTTGACAAGGCGTCTTCTGTAGTGAGATGTGGCTTTCTTTATCACTTCATCGACTGTCTCCATGTGAAGCTCACTGTGCAGTTCCTCAGTTTTCAGGAACCACTGTGCGTTGGAAATATTTTTCAGTATCCCGTTCTGTGCTCTCTGGATAATTGCTATGTTGGAGTTACATGCCGAACCCCACAATTGGATACCATAAGTCCAGATAGGTTTTAGAGTCACCTTGTAGATCAGCAGCTTGTTGTCTATACTAAGAACTGAGTTCCTTCCAAGGAGCCAATATAGTCCCCTATACCTGTGGTTGAGCTCATCTCTTTTCCTTTGCAGGTGCTGTTTCCAGGTTAGTCTTCGGTCTATATGCACACCTAGGTACTTAACAGTGTCGTTGTGAGGTAGGATAGTTTCCCCTAAGTGGACTGGCGGGCAGTTTCCTTTGCGAAGAGTGAAAGTAGCCTGTGTGGACTTTGAGGTGCTAGCTTTGATTCGCCACTTCTTTAGCCACAAGTTGATTTTATCTAAGCCATTTTGTAGGTACAATGAAGCTTGATTTGGATCTTTGCTACTGGCAAGGATAGCGGTGTCATCCGCAAATGTGGCTGTGACTACTTCCCGTGTCTCTGGTAAATCGGACGTGAATATAGTGTACAGGACGGGACCCAGCACTAATCCCTGAGGTACTCCAGCGTGCACTTCATGAAATTTAGAGGTGTACTCGTTGTCTTTTACCTGAAATATTCTTTCAGATATGTAGGATTGAACTAAGCCGAAGAAGGGGTGCGGAAGTAGCTTTTTTATTTTGTACAGGAGGCCCTTGTGCCACACCTTATCGAAAGCCTGTTGAATATCCAAGAATGCCGCCGAGCAGTATTCTTTGCGCTCCAGCGACGTTCTGATTTTATCCACCACCCTATGTACCTGCTCGACAGTACCGTGTTCCTGTCGGAACCCAAATTGGTGGTCCGGGATTATAGACCTCTCGTGTAAGATCCTTAGAATGCGCGACTGGATTATTTTTTCAAAGAGCTTAGAGACAGGCAACAGGCATTTATCCCAGATAATTTCGAAATTTTGTTTCTTCTGCAGTCCACGCGAACGAAGTCGCGGGCGTCCACTATAAGTATATAAATCTGTTATAAGCATCTCAAATCGCGTATTTTAGATGAAGTAAAAAATAAAAGTACGAAGGACTCGTAGGTACAATTTACTTTAAAAGTATTGTCAATACTCCTGTCCCGTAATTAATTTAGAATGTCTTTTTCACATCTGATTAGGACAAAAACATATATATTAATTAATTATAAATAGTTTTGAAACCGCCACATCTGATCACTTAAACCACAACTAATCCCGCGCTAAACCAAAGTCTCTCGTTCAGGTGAAGATAGACGTGCCATTTCGCCAAGTTCCACTATTTAATCCGGTTTCATCGGGTTGGAACTGCCGCGATCCGGTTCGTGTCTCTGTTCCAGATTTCTGTGTGCTCTCAGTATTTCCAATTTGATTTGCTGAATAGTATTGGAAAACTGAAATTCTTTGGATTAAATATTGGTCTATTTTTATTTATTTCGGTTAGCCTACTTTATGACTTTATACTGACGGAGTACGTAGAATACTAAGTATTTTGAGTAAAAACTTTTTCTCACTATTTTATTTAATAGACTTAGACGACGATGACCCGGTAGCTCAGTGGTAAGAGCACCAGCACGGAATGCAGAGGTCGTGGGTTCGATTCCCACTCGGGTGGAGAATTTTTCCATTTCTTTATTAATATTTTATGATGTAGCATTTGTAAACCTAGTCATTTTAACATTCTGTCATTAATAGCACTTGCTACTGAAGAATATCCAAACAGTCTTGAATAACAAATATGTGATATCAAAATTTGTGGACAGGTGAGCTATTTTTATAGAATTTCACTTACCCCTTATATTACACCCTGTATAGCAATACATCAACTAAACTCTCTCGAGCCACACCCATAACTTGTTGGTATGTAATGAACACGTACACAGTGCAGGGAGTAATGGGTTCTCAACTGATAATGTAACTATTGTAGTGCGTGACTCCACTGCGGATGATGTATAGACTTCCTCTTATAGCTTAAGCTATACTATATTATCTATCATATATCTCACCCCTAATGAATCAATATTTTTTAAAAACTACATTAAATAACATAGAAGAAAATGCTTAGGTAATTGTACAGGAATGTTCAGACAATCTTGTAAAATACTCATACATGGTTTACAATGTCAAATTTTGTGATTTTGTGACTGTAATGGGCTATTTACGTAAATGAATATATAGCATATCCTACAGGGTGTTTGTGACAGCCAAGCAAATATTGATATTGTGACTTCAGACAATGATTCTGACTCGAAAACCACTAAAAATTTTCGCAGGAAAATTCCAAAATTTTCCGACTTTTTAATATTTTTTCACAAAAAAAAAGTTTTTTTAAAATTTCATTAGGCCTTATAGAATGGCTTAAAAACCAAATTTTAACCCATTCATTATTTTCAAAACAAATGTTGCGCTGAATAAAATTCAATTAACTTATCACAAGTGATCCAGAATACAGAAATGTATCACAGAATAACTAATAAGTCCATTTAACTAGTCACAGGATCGCCCGATACATTTAGCGTGGAAAGTAAATTTTGCGGATAATCAAATTAAAAATACATTTCATGTGAGTAATAATACTGTCATATTACTAAAACAGTATATTGTTCAGTATTTGTTTGGCTGTCACACACACTCTGTATATGACATTGCTGTACCTATATGATGTTTTGGGAGTATATCTATATATATGTATGTCGTGGCCATATCGTAGAATTGATCATTTCATGAAATGGTCGAGCATTTCATGAAATGGTCGCATTTCATGAAAAGTTCAACTGTCTATTGGCCACATCATGATATGGTTTGGGCAGATCGATGATAAAAATCGTTTCTCGATATGGGCAACTAAACGCCCGATCATTTCATGAAGTGGTCAAGATTATTGATCATATCGTAAAATAGTTACATGAATCACCGGTAGAGGCGCTGCGCGCGTTTTATTTATGTGTGAAGATGGCGGATTTTTCTTTTTAGGTTATAAAACAAATTAAAGAGAGTAGGGTGACTATGCAGAAGAAGTTCACGGATAGTGTGTTATATTGTATAATGTATATTAGACTTAATGGTGGTTTATAATAATATTGTTAAACAAAAACCTTAGATTACGATAGGTTAGGTTAGGTTAGACTATGACAAATGACGCACGAGCCGAGCGAGCGGAGCGAGCGTGCCCAGGCAGCGTCCGGCGATGTGCCAGATGCGAATCGCTTTTGTAAAGTCTTTTATGTTTTTAAATATTATATTGTGAAAATATCACATAAATAATAGCAAAAAAAATCATACCATCATACCTTATGGTATACTTATATATGGTGTACGGTATATATTATTTATATAAGCTTTTACCACATTCGGATTTTATGGACACCCTGTTAATACGATTTGGCCAAACGTGGATGACAAAATCGTGAAATGTAGACGATTTAACGATCTGGTCAAATTGAATTGGCCACTTCATGAAATGCGACCACTTCATGAAATGCTCGACCATTTCATGAAATGATCAATTTTACAATATGGCCACGACATGTATAAGACAATTTCTTAATATAATTGGATTTGTATAAATTAAAATAAACTCAAATTTTGTTGCTCTGTAAATAGAGATTTATTAAAATAAGAAGGTACATAACTAAAGATATTACAATAATATGTACCGAAAGTTACGACTATGCTATAATATTAATGTAAAATATAAGAATATCTTACCTGTAAATAGAGAAACGACATTTAAAGTATTTTAAATTAAACAATTCTTTTTTATAATATGTAAATAACCAAATTAAAATATTTCAATATAAACAGATAGCCGCGTGGTGCCGGCAGAGTAGAATTCGTACCACCCCATGTCTGCCCGTGGGTATCGTACGAGGCGATTAAGGGTTTCCGGGAGGTGGGCAGCAGCGCCTCTTGTGTTGACAACACAGTCCAAAATACAAACTGCGGTCACCAACCCGCCTGCCCAGCGTGGTGACTATGGGCAAATACCCCTCATGGCAGTCTTATGGCGTGCCCTGGAGGAGACCTACGTCCAGCAGTGGACTGCAATAGGCTGATGATGATGAAACAGATAGTTTTGCCATAACAACCAATGACAACTGTCAACGACAAATAGCTACATTACCAACCGTAGCCATTGCGCCATCTATGATATTTACAAAGAACTATCATTACAACTGAGCCTACCGACGGCGACGAAAGTACCTAAGAAACAATACCATGTTTCTTTACATATGTTTAATTGTACATTCACGTCACATGGCTCTTTTGTCAAAAATAGTCGCCCGTGATATTATATATTTAGGTGATTTTAATATACTTTCGTTCTTGTCATACAATTCCCCATTTACTGGCCAAAATACAGCTTATGTTAGTAGCACAAAGCCCGCTAGTCCAAACATGAATTTAAATCAAATACATAAATAAATAAAAAACTCTTATGGGAAAAATGTTTTAATTTAAATGTTTTTATTTTAAATAAAAATAATTGAATTATGAATTTAGAATTGTTACATTACACTAAATTGTATATTCTTTAGCCTGTAAGTAACTTAACGAGATGGCTTAATTTCCCTTTAAAGAATCTATATTTCGAATAATATATTTTTCTTCATATTTTATTAGAATACTAAATAATCTAAATAAATTTAGAAACTTAAAATAAGGGTTATGGTATATGTAAAAAATGCTAAAGGATTTTAATCAAACAGTTTATAGCACATCTAAACAACACACAAGCAGACAGTCGAAATTACGAAAATATAATCAAGGCAAAGGCGACGCGCGTTGCTAGTATGTCACAAACAACTATTTTAAGACACTGCAAACTATATTGTAGTTAGAAAACTATCTATCGTTCATTAAAATCGAAAAGATCAAAATTAAAACACTTTTTATTCTTCCCACATAGTCGGACGTGGGTGGAATAGTGGGATACCTCCTCGTGTGTTAGTCGGGTATCAAATCATGTGGGGAATCATCTTAGTGTTTCGTCACTGGCCATGAGGATCACGGGTGACTTGGCACTGCCCTGGCGCCTGGGACTCCGGGCCTGTGGCGGGACATGATTAGGTCTCCTCCGTGAGGGGATACCCGACTTTCCTGGTCCACCTGGGCAACAACGGCTAGCGACTGCTTCTGCGGGGCTCTCTCTAGTCGATTGGCTAAACTCCCACTCGGTTTCACTGGGTGGCGTGGGTGACACCCAGTGAACTACATTCACCCACCTGCGTTTTGACCTGCGCAGTCGAGCGCCGTAAGCGGGGATGACGGAGTCCTGGAGGGTTGAGCCGAGCGACGCTCGGGTTTATGCGGCGTGAGGCAACACGCCCTCTTTGGTCCCGATTTCAAGCGAAACGGTAGCCTCCACTAGTAGCCGCAGTGGAGGAAACGTGGCAAGGTGCCCCAATGGGGGGGGGAAGGGGCACCACAGGCGAGGTACGTGGAGGTAAGCACTGAACTTGCCGTGCCGGGCCTCGGCCGGGCGTGGGAGCGGGACGCAGCGTTTGCGCTGCGGCCTGGACCCAACCTGGGGGTGGCCTGTCACGGCAAAATTCTTTACTTAGGAGGCAGGGAAGGCCATGCTGACGGCTCGCGGGCGGTGATCAGTTCTAGGCGGAGCAACGGACCTAGGTGCTGCTACCGTCCTGGCCACCGTTCAAGAGCCCGATGTCGCGCTGAAACTCCCCACTGCGTACCTATACCTCCCTGGTATTCCTAACGCACTCTTCTCCTGTTTTTGGCGGTTGAGGCGTTCCCTGTTGCGGGCTCGGTGGAGGGTGGGAAGCCAGGGGGATGAATTAAAAACCCCCTTTTCACCATGGAGCAAACTAGGTCCAAAAACCCAACTTATACAAGGGAGGGAGACTCTGCTTCGGCGGCGGCTCCCCCCTCCGGACACTCCAGCACCAAAGTGGGTGCCAGGAGAGACACCAGTGCCAAACCCGCGGTGACGGTACTGGCAAAAGGGAAACCCGGACGCCCGGACCCAAGGGTACTGGCTAAGGGAAAACCCGGACGCCCGGACCCGACCCCGGGCACCAGCACTGCAGGGGGATACCATAATCCCCTTAACGACTTCGCTTCGGCCTGGAACGAGACGGTCGTCCGAGTCCGGCAACCCACTAGAGGGGGGCCTAGGGCTGGGGCGCACCAGTCAAGTGATAGGGTTTATACTGGGGAGGCCCCCAGGATAAATAAGAAGCCGAATAAAAAACAACGCCTCCGTAGACGGCAACGTGCTATGGAGGACGCGCTCGCAGCTGCGGAGTCGGCTAAGGAGACGCGATCGGCGGGAGGTAGCAACCAAACGCTGAAAGCGGACCCAAAGCCTGGCTCCAGCAGGGTAGCAGATAAGCCGCTGGTGTCGGGACGGGGAGAGGGCGCCAAAACGCCAACTCCCCGGCCTGACACCGCGAAATCTGCACGAGCGAAACACTCGACCCATAGGTCCGGCGGGGGTGACCGAGCCGTGGCAAAGAGGACCCGCTTGGATGATACTATATCTCCACGCGGCAACTCAAAGAAGCTGCGACTCGGTGATCCCGACCAGCGACCTAGAGACTACGCCAGCGTGGCCAGGACAAAAACTGGGGTGGTCATCACCACCCTGGAGTCCGGCCTCCTGTCGAAGGAAGTAGCCGACAAGGTACTCCTTGATATCCAAAAGCGGATTATCAAGGAGGCCTGTACGAGGAAAGCTGGGGACAAAGGCCCCGCCTTCCGAGGTAAGCCATCCCTTCGGGACGGCGGCCTCTGTATGCTGTGCGAGGACCAGGCAACTGTGGACTGGGTGAAGGCGGCCGTCTCCGGTATGGCCTCTGCCACGGGTGAACAGCTCGTGGTAAGGGGTCTATCCGAGATGCCCAAAAGGGTGAGATGTGCCGTCGCCATTCCGGATCCACAGAATGTCTGGGACTCGCCAAAAACACTCGGCGCGGTTCTGGCTTACCAGAACCCCTGGGCGCAATGCGACAAGTGGTGGATTCGCTCGGCAGAACGACAGAAGGACAACTGGTTCCTGATGATCTCCATCCTGGAGAGCACAGTTCCAGCTGTCCTCGAACGGGGTCGCCGCCTGACCTGTGGAACCGGATCAGTGTACCTGAAGTTCCAGGGGCCGGACGGCAGATTCCACGAGCTGCCGAGTGAACCATCAAAGAAGACGACCGCTGCCTCGGGACCCACAACTAAAGCTCCTGAGACGGCGATGGACACGTCGCCAGCGGAGGCCCCTTCACCAAAGGCGGGGACTTCGGCAGAGGCAGGCCCAACGACCCAGGAGGATGACGTGGACGGTGAGAGGCCGGACACGCCGACCCTCATAGAGTCGCTCAAGGGCCTCTTTGACGACTGCACAGAGGAGGACGAGGGGCTGCTATCCACCGATGGCGGGCACCCCTTCCTTCATTAAGGTGCTGCAGACTAACCTCCAGCACTGCACCGCCGCAACAACACAACTGCGCAGATGGCTGGAGGTTAACCACACAGCTGTCGTCCTGATCCAAGAACCTTGGATCAGGACAGGCCGTATATGTGGTCTCTCCAACTTAGGAGGTAAGCTGTTTGTTACTAATGATGTTACTACGCCAAGAACATGTATCTACATTACCAACAATATTGTTGGGCAGTCACTAACAGAATTCTGTTCCAGAGACGTCCAAGCAATAAAAATACAACTACCACACATTGAGAACATGTCGGAGATAGTCGTCGCCTCGGCTTACATGCCGGATAACGAAGAACTGCCACCCCACGACCTGGCGAGGCTCATCACCTATTGCGAAAGAGCAGGCCTGGAACTGCTGGTGGCCTCCGACACAAATGCACACCATACTCTCTGGGGCATGGACAGAAGCAACAACAGAGGTAACGCCTTAGTTGAATATCTTCTTACTACAAACCTTAATATCTTAAACACAGGTTCGAGGCCCACCTTTGTCACTAGGAGGAGCCAGACAATCATCGACCTCACCCTGGCAACAGACAGGCTGAGAGAGTACACCACGAACTGGCACGTATCTGATGAGGCATCGTGCTCGGATCACAGGTGGCTACGATGTGATTTACAGGTAAACATACCCCCCACTACTCCCCGCAGGCACCCGCGTAAGACCGATAAAGCCATGTACATAACGAAACTGGCAAACGGACTTCAAGCGGTGCCCATTCCAGCGAGGATCGAGAACGTACAACAGATAGAAGAGCAGGTTTGTCTGTTATCTAAAACTATCATTGACAGCTACGAAGTGTCCTGCCCGTTGACCGCTTCTCCTGCGCACCCGCCAGGTAACCACAAATGGTGGGGACCCGAACTTGAACGCTTGAGAAGGGTGGTCAGAAGAAGGCTGAACAGGGCAATGAACACATCAGCAGACTGGGACTGGGACTTGTACTATGAGGCCAAATCCAAATACAAGAAAAAGATCAGACATAAGAGTACAGCATCGTGGAGAAAATTCTGCGACAGTATCTCTTCATTCGAACAAGCTAATCGGGTAAGGAAGGTACTCTCTAAACAAACTCAAACAGATGTAGGCAACCTCCGTAAACCTGATGGCAGCTATACGCAAACACCCCATGAGGCCCAGCAAATTCTACTGGAGACTCATTTTCCGGGATGTAAAATAGTGCAAAAGGTAACGTGGCCCGAAACCCACACCACACCTACCTTACAATGCTGGGACTACGCCCGCAAGATAGTAACACATGAGAAGCTCAGCTGGGCTATAAAAAGCTTTCAGCCATTTAAAGCGGCAGGTCCGGACGGAGTGTTCCCGGCTCTTCTTCAATGGGGGGGACCTAGACTGACCGCAATCCTTAAAACTATCTTGCGGGCGTGTCTGGCATACAGATACATCCCGAAAGCCTGGAGAGAGGTAAGTGTTATCTTTATCCCAAAGCCAGGCAAGGGCGACTACACGAACGCCAAGGCGTTCAGACCAATTAGCTTAACCTCGTTTCTCGTTAAAACACTGGAAAGACTGTGTGAAAGGGAGCTGAGGGACAACGAGCTGATCAAGACACCGATGCACGGCAACCAACACGCTTATACAGCAGGTAAATCCACTGAGTCAGCTTTACACCTGGTGGTACGCAAAATAGAAGAAGCGCTAATAGACAAAGTCATTTGTATGGGCACCTTCATCGATATTGAAGGAGCCTTCGACAAGACTAACTTTACGAGCATAGAGACCGCACTGATCCGTCATGGAGTCTCGTCTGTACTAACTGGCTGGATCACAAATATGCTCAGACAAAGAACGGTAAGGTTTAAGGACGACCCAACGGTGGCGCTGGTGGCCAAGGGCTGTCCGCAAGGAGGGGTTCTTTCACCGCTTCTTTGGAACATGGTGGTCAACAGCCTAATCACGACCCTTAACGCTCACCACTTCTATACAATCGGCTATGCCGATGACCTTACCATCCTGATAACCGGCAAGAACGCCAGTTTAGTATGCGACCTCACACAGGCAGCAATGCGCATCGTGGAGGGGTGGTGTACCAGGTATGAGTTGACCGTTAACCCAAACAAAACGGAAACGGTGATGTTCACACACAAACGCAGTCTCGGCAACTACCACATGCCGAAGCTCTTCGGGACCACACTACAGCTGTCACAGGAGGTTAAATACCTTGGGGTTATACTAGACCACAAACTCAACTGGGGCAGTCATGTAGATAATAAGATAGACAAAGCTAGCATAGCCCTATGGCAATGCCGCAGGATGATTGGCAAACGATGGGGTCTTACCCCCAAGAACATACTGTGGCTGTACACGGCGGTGATACGTCCCCTGCTGTGTTACGGCGCTCTAGTATGGTGGCCTAGATGCAAGCTAGTGACATGCATAAGCAAACTACAGAAATTTCAAAGACTAGCTTGCACGGCGACAACAGGCTGTATGAGGACAGCTCCTACTGCAGCTCTGGAGGCCATGCTAAGCCTACCGCCACTCCATCTGTTTATCAAACAGGAAGCAGCGTCTTCAGCGGTACGCCTCAGGTCCTTAGAACTCTGGAAAGAGAGCGGTACGGCTCACACAACCATTCTCACGGAGGCCTATGAGGATTTACCGATACTCAGGGCACCCAGCGACAGGATCCCCAAAAAGTGGGTATTTGATAAAAAATATAAAATCCAGTTGCACGAGAATGACGACTTCGAAGGCCTGAACTTGAATGAACTTAGGATATTCACGGACGGGTCCAAAACAGACTCTGGGACGGGGTCAGGAGTATTCTCCGAGGACTTGCAGGTCAGAGTCGCCACACCTTTGGGATACTACAACACGGTCTTCCAGGCCGAGTGCTTCGCGATCTCACAGGCAGCTACAGCCATAATAGCCAGAGAGGTAACTGACCAAGGCATCAGAATCCTCTCGGACAGTAGGGCAGTCCTACAGGCGTTAAACAGCAACACTGTTACCTCGGGGCTCGTCTACGACTGCCACCGCCGACTAACAGAGGTATGTAGATACAACCGTCTCACACTGCAGTGGATCAAAGGCCACAGCGGCTCGAGAGGTAATGACTCTGCGGACGCGCTGGCCAGACAAGGTTCGGACCTTACAGCCATAGGTCCGGAGCCCATCATACCAGCCCCCGCAGGCATCGCCAGGACCTTGCTGAGAGCTAGGACTGGCGAACAGCATAATGCACGTCAAGAGGACTGTCGACAAGCAAAAGAGGCCTTACCTCAAATTTGCGGCCGACTGTCAAAGAAGCTAATACAGTTGAATAAACCCCAACTGAGACTGATAACCAGTATTATTACAGGTCATGGAGCCTTCAACAAACACCTATCCACATTAGGTGTTACAGACAGCCCCCTGTGCAGAGCCTGCATGGAGGAAGAAGAGACAGCCGCCCATCTGCTGCTGCGCTGCAGAGAAGTGGCCCCGTACCGGGCAAAATATCTCGGTTCTCCAGGCTCGCTTAGCGAGACTTTGGGCAACCTGAAAAGGCTGCTAGGATTCCTGGAGGAGATAGGCTGGCTCGAGTAGAGAGCACACCACCCTTACGCAAAATAGGCGCACAGACGTCGAGTTGCGGAAACAAGCCCGTTCTACCATACCATACCATACCATAGTCGGACGTGCACTGAGTTAGGATTTCGAGCGAACAAGTTGCAGTGATGTTCAATTAAGTCGACCTAAGTAGAGCTTCTTTTATGCCAAGCTATCTCTGGTTTATATTGGATGGTTTTTAGAAATTTATGGATAAATGTGAGATCTTTTGATTATACCTATTGCAGTCCACTGCAGCACCCGTATGATGAATTTGATAGGAGCGAGATGTCTCACTTTTAAACGTCAAATTCACAGAGCTATTAATAACTAGATAAATTTAGTGTATGTACTTTGCATGAAAAAAATAGACTTAAGAATAAGAATAGACACTTTTTCTCGAGTCAGAATTACGGCTGATAGAAGTGGTTTGCAATCCCTTTTTACACACCAAGTAGAAACACTTGCCTTGTCTAGTTACTACTTAGCTCTGTGGCTTTGACGTTTAAAAGTGAGACATCTCCCTCTCACCAAATTCATCATACCGGTACTGGACGTAGGTCTCACTCAGAGCACGTCACAAGTCTAGTGGCAACGCTGGGTAGACGGGTTGGTGACAGCAGTGTAATTTTCGGCCTATGTTATCGATATGGGGGGCTCTGCTGTTCAACTTCCAGAAAGCCTTAATCGCCTTTTATGATACCCACATGGGGTGGTGTTGTTTAACTCTGCTGACACCACCTATCAAGTTCATATATTACATAGATTTTGTATATTCGTGAAAAAAAAACAACAGTACATATCAACTTCATGAATATTGCATACTTTCATGGCTTAGTAGGTAACATGAAACTCCGTAGGACATCTTCGATATTAAAACGGACTGCAAAAATATTTGATCGCAATCATACAATAGAAAGCAATAAGGTGAATCGATGTTGGAAATACGCAGAGTAGATAGATGGACAGTAGTCAAATATTACATTTTTTTATCAGTAGCCAGTCTTACCTTGTTTCCAAAATATATGTAGGTACATTGTTTTGAAAGAGTTTAATCTGTTAAATAGTTAATATGCATGTCGTAAGCAACTTAGGAGTTTGAGCGTTATTCAGGCAATAAGCTAGCTATTTTTTTACTAATCATTAACATCCTGTCTGGATCTCCTTTATGAGCTTGTAGGTCTTCCTCATTTTAGGAACACAGCCGTGTACGAATATGTAACATTAATTTAACCGTCATACTGTGACATATTGAAGAGTACTGCGAAGTTTGCAAGTTTGCGTAGATGACCTATAACGCCACAATTTCATAGTTGAGTTACTGAATTTGTACGTACACTGACAATCCCACAGTTCAATTAACTTGCTGAATTTGTAGTGTGTCAAGCAATATTGGACGGAGAGGACACAAGACTTACGGCTTTGCGGCATCCGTTAGGTAGGCATTCTCTCGAACGCCTGGAGCGATCATTTTCAAGTGACTACCTTTACTGAGTTGGAAACAATACACAGTTTAATATCTAAAGCCTATTTGGATGCTTTAAATTTGCAAGAAAGTAGTGTGACTTAGTTGATAAAGCTTTCGTTACCCACTCTTCTATTAGGGACCGATTAATTGAGGCAGAATAAAGCACAGCCACTGATAAAATAAAAGTTTCTAGGTATAGGACGTTAAAATCTGGTTAGTTTAAACATTATTCTAACTGTTGACGGCTGCATTTGTCCTGGTTTAAAAATTAAATAAAATTTTCGGCCATCTTATAAAAATCACGATCTCCAAAAATGGCATGAATTTAGGCACCAATTTAAAAGTGATCACAGTGAATGTTTTTTCTTCACGTAAAACGAAGATGAAAGATTTTGATTAAACTTTCCAGTTATATAGTTAGCTAGTTTATTGAACTACATTAAAATAATACATGAATAACGTAGTTCAGGCAAAATAAGTTGTCAGTGGCTGCTGGTATTATCGTATGTTGTAAAAACCTCATTTTCTTAAATATTAACTAGCAAACAACAGACTCTCAGAAACTATGTGAGTTCTAAAAAGTATACTAAAGCGATATCGCCCGCTGGCGGTTGTTTTGAAGCCATATTACAGATACCCTGGCCTTGCGCCAAGGACATAAAACGTTATATACGTTAGGAATCATGGAAGTGGTTGTGTGTTCACCTTTTTATATTCCATATTCACATTTCAAAAGCTTTTAAGAAGTTTATGGAAATCATATTTGTATTAGAAGTTGTCCAAGATATTATTGGCCCTAATTGAGAGTAACTTATTTAACTACTAGTGGCCGCCCGCGACTCCGTCCGCGCGGACTACAGAAAAAACAAAATGTCAAAATTATCTGGGATTAAAACATTTACCCAAGATAAAAACCTATATGTTAAGTGGGACCTGTCACAATATATTCCTGAAAACTGCATCGAAATCGGTTCGAGCTGAGATTAGCGTGCACAAATGCACAAATAAACAGACAAACCGACAAACAGACAATAATTCCAAAAATCATTATTTTGGGTACTATTGCGTTGATAAAGGTCTTCTATAATATTTTTTCTCATATATCTTCCATGTACAGATAACGATCCGTTACATTTTTACGAGTATTATATGTATAGATAGATTTAATTTATTCGTCATTACGAGTAATATATTATAGAGAATCTTTAGAGAATGGTGTTATATATTTTGATTATATTTACTGCGTAAAGTTAATTTAAATTCATAATACTTACAAGATTATATAGGCTAAATATTCATAGGCCAATCGACTCAAATTCGATATCAGTCGGTTCTGTATTTTAGGCATTTGGTTACGTTGCATGCATGCTGAAGCAGGACTTGTGAGAGTCGACAAAGGAACTCGGGCATACTCTCAGGCGATAAGATAGGAACTTTTCTTTGATCATATACATCTATTTGCGCTATGCTAAACATGACTATGAGATCTCCTTTATGATCCTACAGTTTCACCTACCTCATTTCTATTGTATATTTATTATACAATAGAATATATTATTATATATATATTATCGCATATTGATATTAACAAGGCGTAATCTTAAAGAGGTAAAAGCAATGGAAATCAGACTGAATCTGTTGGATCTTGAAAACTAAAGGCAGGTGGTGAAATTATTCAGATTGCAGTTAAGATGTGCAAGTCAAAGCCGCGCAATTAGGAGTGGGGGAAGGAGAACGGGGGGGGGGTGAATAGTTAAGTAAGTCCCGCACTGTGGGGTCTAATTTTAACATAGTTAATAGAAGTTATTCTTCGATTTTCCTCTTTATTTGTAACTAGTGGACGCCCGCGACTCCGTCCGCGTGGACTACAGAAAAAACAAAATTTATTTCACCCCCAAACTGGTAAAAATTTCAAAATGCTAGAACAAACGATTTTTTGTTTCTTATGACGTGATATTTGACGAACTTGCATACTAACTTTCAACCCTTATTTCACCCCTTAGCTGGTCGAAATTTCAAAAATGCTAGAACAAATGTTTAATGATTTCTTATCAAGTGCTTAAATATAAAGTTTCATGGTTTTATCTTTTAAAATTAAGAAATCCCATACAAACTTTCAACCTCTATTTCAACCCCTTCATCCCTTTTTTTCGAAATAAAAAGTAGCCTATGTTCTGTCTCAGGGTCTAAAGATTGTCTGTACCAAATTTCATCAAAATCGGTTGCGAGGTTTAAGCGGGAAAGCGTAACAGACAGACAGACAGACAGACAGAGTTACTTTCGCATTTATAATATTAGTTGGGATTTCTAAGCGTATACATGTGAAGCGGAATATTGTGTGGGTCTAAGGCATAAAATAATAGGTTTTCCAGAATCTTGATCACGCACACTTTTGAAGCAACTTTAAGTCAGTCAAATTGACCTTATTGATTTTTATTTATCCCCCCTTATAAGTCACATTTACCCTATTCTTGGGTATTTGGGTAATGTTTAAAATGTTATGTTAAAACAGCAGAAGATATGGGATTTTCGCTTTTTTTTTTGTTCAATACGCGACCCACGTTTGTCATTGATGACTTGTGATTCTATGGTTATGGGATTTTTTATTTTTCTGTATTTTATTTTCTATAAATAAATTAATAAATAAAAATAAATAAATTAAATAAATATTCACACACTTCACAACACATTGACCTAGTCCCACACTAAGATCCCTAAGGTCTTGTGTCGTGGGTACTAAGCAACGGTATATAAATACATAGATAAGTATATAAACATCCATGACTCGGAAACAAACATCGATATTCATCATATCAATGTTTGCACCTACCGGGATTCGAACCCAGGACCTATGGCGTCGCAGGTCGGGCCACTACCAACTACACCAATCGGCCGTCAATGGCGAATTCTCATTCAATACACATTAAATATTGTTTCTGGCATACATTTACTCGTATTAACGTAATTATTACGTTTCAACAAACCCCACTCTATTGTACGAAATGGCTCACACAAAGATTCCTTTCAACGGCTTTCAAATCAAATCTGAGTTTCGTCCCGTTTATATAAAAAGGTCTACAATTGGATTTTGACCATCTGTACTAGAGATATAAAATACTTTAGACTACCTAGAGTTCAAATATAACCGTATGTTTAAACAAATAATTACTTGCTATTATTATTACTGAGCAACTACTTGTAGTATCATTAATTGACATTAGAATTCCCCTGTTCTTAATCTTATAACAGGGGGCCAATTCTCGAAAAGTCTCGAGTTGGAACGAAGCTGAAACGGAACCGTTGTAGACGCCGAGAACAAAGCAATAATTACTTTATGGCGAAATAATTAGACACATTTCAGTACGAGACAGATATTTTTTTTATTCTGTCATACTCGCGACCGATGCGTGCTAAAATATACCTTAATTACTCAAGCGGTAAGTATATATTGCTTCGCACCGCGTTTCGTTAACGGTTCATTAGTGGTTGCGTTTTGGCTCAAAAATTTTCAAGAATTGCCCCCCTGTTCTATCTCTGAATGGATTCTTAACTATACTCATAGAATTACATTACTTTACTAATCTTCTTTATAGATACTTTGTTTGATTATCTCTGAATAGGAAACGTAGCTAATAACATTGAGCTTTGTACAGGCTTGATCTCGTTCACCTCGCGAGACAGGACGAGACCCTTTGATTCGGCCACCAAAAACCGATACGCGACCGAGACATACCGAGGCGAGACCCAGGCCGACGAGACTAGAAGAGGGCATCCTGTACACAATCGCTCTTGGTCTGTCTCGGGGTGTCTCGGCGAATGTGTACAGCTTGCATGAGAATTCAATTCAATTTCAAAAAGTCTTTATTAAATAATAAAAGGTACATAGGTTTTAGTACTAAGCTAGTGTACATTTATGTATAGAATTCCTAGCAGTACAAATTCATGTAAGATAGAAGCGTTCGTCGGGTCTCTTTAATGGAATACCTCTATAAACTTACAAATTGATTTGTTATTGATGATAGGAAATTATAATTTTTATTTTTATTTTTTAGGAAAAATTACATGTATACTTTAGCAGGAGCATTACATTTTATTACTTAAGTTTTGCTGTTATAGATTATATTTCTATTGCTGTTATAGAAATATGTAGGTAGTCAGATTTAGCAATATAGTAAAAAGC
This sequence comes from Carposina sasakii, assembly GCA_014607495.2. Lineage (NCBI taxonomy): Eukaryota > Metazoa > Arthropoda > Insecta > Lepidoptera > Carposinidae > Carposina > Carposina sasakii. The sequence continues at coordinate 14,369,054 of CP053156.1, forward strand.
GTTGGTTATAAGTACTTAAATAAATGTCCAAACACTTGCATGAGACTAAACGAGGGCATCCTGTACACACTCACTCTCGGTCTGTCTCGGGGTATCTCGGCGAGTGTGTACAACCGGCATAAAAGGTCAGTAACGAGATCGCCCACGAGGAGCTAGTTAGTACGTAAGCTGGGATAACATGTCATATTAATTTTTACACTAGGTAAAGAGTAGACATTTTATTGTGTAGTCTAAAATATTTTAGTCAATGTTACCTAGCGATCCGTCGCTGACAGCTAACTTAGTTACAATCGCAGGACACTTGAGGCGCCAAGGAGAATGAACCTTATCCTCTACTGCAATAAGGACTGATACTGTATGAATTGCGAGGAATTTTTAGAGAAAATGGTTTTTTTGCTAAAGCTATCGAAATTATAGTCAAAAGCTTTTGTTGGAAATGTTAGTGTACAAAATACAAGTTAGGTTAGTTCAAATCTAGAGATAATACTCGAACACCTTTGTTTTCATTTAAAATATATCTTAACAAATTATAACATGTTCATATATGATATGTTTCCAGAAATGGGACTCTTACGACATCCATCCACCTGATGTATTCTAGTAGTTCCCTGCATCTTTTAATATTTTTAATTTGGGAAAAGATGATGATAAAATTACTATGGATAACTCATGGCCACACAATATGTTTCCAAGAGTATGCATCGCCCGTCAATGTTACAATAAAAGTCAATATAATTAGGACTATTATTAACTTTATCAATAACATCAATAATTTTCTCTAACCTAATCGAAGGACACGCAGATAGCATTAGTGGAAATCTAAATAAATCCTGAACTTCATAAATGTTAAATCGCAATGAATTCAGAAGCAATGTCAAGAGGAGCGCACACCGACGGTTAGTGTGCCGTTGTTTGCATTTCACACTGCATAGTTTAGGGACACACTGTGTGGTGATTAGTGACATGTTTAGGTTTTACTAGCTGTTTCTCGCGACTTCATCTGCGTGGACTACAGAATATATGGATAATATCTCCGATACAAGGATGTTCTAAAACGACAACTAACATCCTGCGGCTTGTCGCATGGTACGTGGGAGAGTGACGCTTTAACAAGATCGGAGTGGCGCAAGGCAATCAAGATAGGCACTGAAAGTTTGAAGAAGCCCGTCTCAAGGAACTCGACGCCAAGCGACACGCCCGAAAAACTCGTCCCAAAATAAAAATATAACGTACAATGTAAGCGGGCAGTTACAGTGCAACTTATGTAGTCGCACGTTTAAGACCAAGTTCGGTTTCGCGAGTCATATCCGTGCACACGCCAGGAACTGACAAGGTGTCGCCGTCGACGGATACGTCGTGGAGGACATCATCATCATCATCATAGCCTATGTTCTTATCCGTATGTACTTCGTACTAACAGCAGAAAATACGATTTTACCGGTGGCACAGCACTGTTGCTTCATCCGATACGCGGTGTCCCCGCACTAGCGCTCTCGGATAGTCTGTGGTCCCGTTTCCCGCGCGATTAAAGATCTCTCTTGTACTTTGATTGTAGTTTCAATGCGCCATTTGTATTAAATAGTTTAATTAGTAAATAAACCAGGCGTTTTTCAGTCTAACAGCTCGTATGTTTGCAAAATTTCAAGAAGATTGGTTGTGTAAATAATGCGTGAAGAGGTAGCGAACAAATACATAAACTAGGGTTGCCAACCGTCCTGTTTTCCCAGGACATGTCCTGCTTTTTGGGGTGTCCTGGGCTGTCCTGGATAGTTTTCAAGCGTCGTCCTGAGTTTTAGAGCCCTGATACATTCGCTATCGGCAGATTTTCTAAGGGTGCCGATATCAAGTCAACGCATAGTGCGACGACGCAAATAAGCGTCAACGGCACCTGTAGAAAGCCTAAAAGAAGCAAATACGTAGTCACCGGCACTGTTTTGAAATTCGCACGAAACCAACTCTCTCCAATGGTATTGTCACTGGGCTCACACATGTATAGTCCTGGCTTTTAATCGAAATGTCCTGGTATTTCTTCTTCGAATCCTGGTTTTCAAAGTTTTGAGATGGCAACCCTAACATAAACAAACTTACTTTTGCATTTATAATATTATTTGAGATTGGAATATGCGTATTATGTCTATTGTGATACAGAGTGTAACAAAAGAGATAATGTTAAGCGAAATGCCATCTTTACAGAAACTATCCACAAAATTTCAGACCTGTAATCGCATGGCTATTTTTCAAGATAGTATGGAGAATTCCTAAAAAACTCAGGGATGTTTATACTTTGCTACAACACTACTTGTTTATTCGAGCTTTAAATTCCGTGCATAGGTTGAATCTAAGTGCCAAGGACTGGAATTATGAGGTACTGGAAAGTCTCAAGGTGCATCCAGGCAGTTACCACTCTACGAGTATGACTTATTCCTCTATGGTTCTTTAAAGTAGGCTGGCCTCAAAGCTTTTCGCTTAACATACCCCTTGTGTTACACCCTTCATATTATGTATTTATTGTGCTACCTGTAACCTTTATCATCAGAAATCAGGTTTGCCCATGTGTATTTTTAGTACATTAAGGGTCGAATTTTCCAAACGTCAGATAGACTATCTAAAGATGATGCTGTCTCTATCATGATCAAGTTTTAGAGGAAGACAACATGAACTTTATTCTTTTGATAGGCTATCTGAGGATTGGAAAAATCGGCCCTAAAGATTATTTTATTCATCTGACCAGTGTGTCCCCACGAATGCAAATAGGCCATCAATCGTAGCCGGTGTGCTCGCGCCTTACTGTCGGGAGCGCTAACTCACGGACCGATTCCAATGGCATCGATCAATCTTAGTTGATTTTCACTCCCTGTTGTTATCTTATACACAGCCTAGTGTTAAAGTCGTATACAGGGTGTGTGTGACAGCCAGACAAATACTGAGATACTGAACAAGTACCATTGTTTTGAGTTATACGACAGTGTTATTACTCGCAGGAAATACATTTTTGATTTAATTATACGCAATGTTTGCTTTCTGCGCCATTTGTATCGGTTGATCCAGTGATTAGTTAAATGGGCTTATTGGTTATAGTGTGATACGTTGTTGTTTTTTGGATCACTTGTGACAGTCTTTTGGGGTTGATCAGTTATTTGAACTTGAACTTTTTTGAGAGCATCTTTTTTTTTTGAAAATCACCATCTCATCATGAGGTTAAAAAATTGTTTTAAGTCATTATTTAAAGCCTACTTAAACGAACCACACAATTTTTTCCTTATTTTTTTTTTTAAGTAGGAAAATTTAAGTATTTTCCTGTGAAGATTTTCACTGGTTTTCATCTCAGAATCATGGTCACCATATCAATATTTGCCTGGCTGTCACAAACACCCTGTATAGCCTGTAGGAAATCATTTATTCAAAATTATAACCTTATACCTATATATATATTAATGTACGTATACGTGATTACGGCACTTAATTCTTTTATGAGTAGCCAGAAAGTGTCGCAAGCGGCACGTCTGGCTGTTCATGGAGGTGTTTTGGTGCCGACTCTTATGTATGGAAGTGAAAGTTGGGTATGGCAGAAACCAAAACATCAAAGTCAAGTGAATGCAGTGGAAATGAGAGCATTGAGAAGTATTTGTAGAGTCACTTTGAAAGATAGGATAAGAAATGAGGTGATCAGAAAGAAGTGTGGTATAAATGAGGCCGTGGTAACGAAGATTGAGAAGGGTATGTTGAGGTGGTTTGGGCATGTGGAGAGGATGAGTGAAAGTAGACTGACAAAGAAAGTGTACAACGGAAGAGTGGATGGAAGGGTTGGAAGGGGAAGACCTCGCCGGACTTTCACCGATCAAATTGGTGAAATTATAAAGAAAGGTCAGGTCAAGAGTACCCTAAACCGACGAGCGTGCATGAAGAATATCATGAAAGTAGATGAAGCGAAAGAGGTGTGTCAGGATCGTAGCAAATGGAGATCCGTGATTTCTGCCTACCACTCCGGGAAAGAGGCATGATTATTATGTATGTATGTATGTACGTATACATACAGATATTAATATCTGGTAACTGTAACTATACACGGTGTAACAAAAGCAGTATGTTAGGCGAAAAGCTATGAATTTGAGACTCGAAATCCCTTTCTATTTTTGCGTTTTATATCCTTTTTATTTTTCAAGATCGTATGAAGTTGAGTTATTTAGGAATTCTCCATACTATCTGGAAAAATAGACATGTGATTTCGAGTCTCAATCATTTTCATTTTGTGGACCGGTTCTCTAGGGGACTATTTTCATAGCTATTTTCTTAACATACCTACCTCTTTTGTTATACACTGTACAGACTATATGTTATTCCGATTATAAGCTACATTATTGCTAATTTTCCATAAAATCCAGGTATTTCATGTGTAGAAAATACTCGAAAGGCTAGGCTACTCTTCTTTTAAACGATATAAACTTTACTTGTTGCTAAGTAATTTCTATATTTGCATACGAGTACTACTCGTACTTACATTTAATACAGTTGTAACTTGTAAACAAAAATATCTTTATGAATCTTAACTATACAATGAAAATCTCTACTTAATCTATACTAATATTATAAATGAGGAAGTGTGTGTGTGTCTGTTTGTCCGTCTTTCACAGCAAAATGGAGCGGAATGGATGGAGACGAATTGACGTGATTTTTTAAGTGGAGATAGTCAAAGGAATGGAGAGTGACATAGTCCCGGATAATTACTACAATTTGTTTCTTCTACTAGTTTGTTATATGTGTAAAGCACCCTCGGTGGTAAGCTGTATAAATTGCTGCACTCTTTAAGGCATAAGTTCTTAGAGTTAAGTAATTTCTCTCTTCCATTACTAATAGTCTACATTCTCCAAAACCATAAAATAAAGTTTCATGAAAAATTAAGCTTTCGGTTATTAATGACTTTTAAACTAAAATTATTTAAGAGTTTCAAGTTTTCTTACAAGTAAAAGAGAATTTATTAAAACTAATGTAAGCGCCTTCTACTTAAAAATTTTACATAAATAATATAATCTAGAAGTTTGTATTGAGGTATAATTAATTTTTTTTTCAATCGGTCAAAGCAATGTAAGTTCTTTTAAATTGCTACGCTTGGTGACCGGCAGTTCTTTTTATCTTAGCAGAATTATTTCCACTGTGGAAGATGCGCTTCATCGCACTTTCAAGATAAAACAATACTGCTTTAAGAGCTTACAGCGACTCTATAGAAAAAACGCCCAACGCCAAATACCACAGACTAAAAAACAGAAACCAATTCGAATTCACGAATGGAACAAGAGCCACGAGCATTTTAAATGCATCCCGCTGCATGCCTACCCCTATTAGTGCAGTTACTGTTCGTTCCTGTCTGTCAAGTCTTTACACTGCTGAATTTGCAGCTTATGTTTCAAATTCTCGTGCGTCGCTAGCTTTTCGGTCGGCCTCGATTTTGAAATTTTTGCAATATATTTTTTATTGGTTTGGAGTTTAACTGTAGCGCTATCTAGATTAACTGCGAATAGAAATGGTAAACTTTCGGTAATAGGATATTGCAGATAAGGCAGATTAAGTTCATCTTTCTTTTGCATTGTAGTACATAATAATAGTAATGTCTCCGACCATTACTCACTTTAAGCATATTTTTTATTTCCCACTTGACCTGCTTTTTCTTTTTCAAATGTTTGTGTATATGTATAATAAAAACACCGATAATTGCCTCTTCGAGTTTTCTAAATATCATATTCAAGTGGCAACGCTCATGCAGTATAATCTAACCGTTGTGTCGGTTATCATTTTCGCATTTATTGTTAGTACGGATATTCACATAACAGTATGGGCGATATTATGCAAAATTTGAAGCAACAACTGCTTATTGAGCGGGTGAAATGGAAGTGAAATGGAAGTTTCATAAGCTTCCAATTAAAATGTGACCCAGAGACTAAAGGTCGCTTCGCTTGTAAAATTCTGCCTAATGTTAAATCAATGTTATAATCACTAACCTACTACTGCCATAGGAGAGATTTTGCCCATAGTCACACGAGAGACATTCACCTCTCAGAAACCCTTAATTACCTCTGACAATATCCAAGGGCAGACATAAATAATAAATAAATATTCACACACTACACAACACATTAACCTAGTCCCACATTAAGATCCCTAAGGTCTTGTGTCGTGGGTACTAAGCAACGGTATATAAATACATAGATAAGTATAGAAACATCCATGACTCGGAAACAAACATCGATAGTCATCATATCAATGTTTGCACCTACCGGGATTCGAACCCAGGACCTATGGCGTCGCAGGCAGGGTCACTACCTACTAGACCAATCGGCCGACATGAAGGGATGGTGCTTTTCTACTCTGTCACACAGCACCTATTGCTCTATAAATATGAAATCAGCATTAATGCGTTGGTTACCCATCGCAACTTTAGTCGCCTGTGAAGTCAGACTTATTAGATACTAAGGTTAGCATTATTATTATGGTCAACGATAACTATTTGTAAATAGAACGCTCACCAAGCAGTTCCATTTTCATTCATAATTTTTTCCCGACTGCGCGACGCAAAGGAGTGGTATTGTGTTTAACAGCCTATGTATGTATGTATGTTCCTTTGAAGCACTACACAGACCAAACGCCTCGGCCGATTTTTATGATTCATACGTCAATCGATTCCTCTTAGTCCGGCGAGTGTCACAAAAGACATGACGTGAAAATACAATATGGCGACTACTGGACGCCATTTTGTGAAAATGAAAAAAATTAAAGTAGACAAACTATATCGAGTGGGGTATCGTTAAATAGGTATTTAAAAATCATTTTCAGATTTCTCTCAAGATTTTTAGATTCTACTAACCGTTTAGGATCTATATCGATTAAAAGTTGCGTAACAACCATTCTCACATATAAGTTTTTAGACAGCAGCAAGAGGAAAACTTCTTGCTGATGAGCATGTTAAGCATGTTTTTTGAAGTGTAACATAATGCGATCAATTTAGACCCCAGTACAAGACAAGAAACAAATGTGAACGAACAAATCACACCAACCATTCACACTTCCCATTCGTTCCGTCCATTCGCTAATTGCACGCAAAATACCTGTTCTTTGTAATCCTCTTTGACTTTTTTAATCTGCGCGAGAGCTCGCACACGGCGCGCGATTACGTCTAATTTATGTACATAATTCTCGAGCGAAATGACCTGCCATTCTGTTGGTTCCGTATAATTAATTACTTAAATGCATCCCACTGTAATGAAAGCGATGATTATAGCTTTAGGTGAAATGTTTCAGGAAGTATTTTGTATGATTTTTAAACCAGTATTGTGAATAGAAATCCGATCTGTAGCTAAGTTTTTTTAATCAACTTTAGCTGTGATCAGTAAAAAAAAAACTTTGCTGCCGCCTGGAATGGTAATGATTTCGTCACCGGTAGTCATTTTAAGCTCAATTTTAAGTAACTAATAATTATGCGTGTCTTTCATCGTATAGTCTAAACTAGTCATCATCATCATCATCATCAGTGATTGAGGTAGCAATCGATTTATTATTGTAGTCTATGTGACACAGATACAGGCTTGATTTTTTTGGTCCAGTACCAATGCGAGGTTTCACTAAAATTCATCGGCGGCATCTCTTACCGTGCATGTAGTAAAAGTCGACTAAGGAATTTGGAGGCTTTGACAGTACTCCTAATCTTAACAGTTAAGTCCACAATAATACATTGCATAGTCAGCTTATTATCACAGATAACAGGGAATAGTAGATATAACAATTAGAAATTAAATGCAATACCTCGGTCGCAAATCCTGCGATAAAGTGTTACAAGCGCAGGTGTTCAATACTGTAATGGCTGCCTGGGCACTAATCTCGAAAATTATGGTTATTAAGTCGATAATTTTAATAATTTTAGCAGATAATATTGTAATAAATAACAATAATAGCTATTATTGACGGCTGATTGGTGTAGTTGGTAGTAACCTGCCATAGGTCCCGGGTTAGAATCCTGGTAGGTGTAAACATTGTATATGAGTGTAGATGTTTGTTTCCAAATAATGGATGTTTCTATACCTATTTATATACATATTTCTATACCATTTCTTAGCACCTACGACACAATACCTTAGATATCTTAGTGTAGGTCAATGTGTAGTAATGTGTGTGAATATTTATTTATTTATATATAAATACATTTATCTATGTATTTACATATAGTTGCCGAGTACCTTTTTCTTTCACATAAAAGTAATTTTTCAATCGTTGAGTATGATCATAGAGGAATAAGATGTCATAGAGTGCTAATGTCATACTAACTGTTTCGATGCACCATTAGACTATTCGGTGCCTCACAATTCCAATCCTTGACACTTAGATTCTATTAGTGTAATGTATAGTATAGTACTACATTACTAATGTATTGTAACGTATAGTAATGCAATCTAAATGTCTGGACTGGAATGGACTGGAATTGTGGGGCACCGAAAAGTCTAATGGTGCATCGAAACTGTTAGTATGACATTAGCACTCTATGTCTACATTTTATTCCTCTATGGTATGATGGAAGATTGATAATACAAGTTGCTAGATTTTAAAATAAATCGTATTCACCTACATTAGGACCCTATGTACTGAAGCCATACATCTTATGTAATCACAGCAATTAAGTCCTTAGCACAGAAATAACTACAAATACTCGTAGAGTAAACATCTCGAGCTTCGTATCGCGGAATGAAACGAAGTAATTCCATTAGGGAGTCGCGTTTGTCGTTTATGCAGGATGTTAAGTAAGGCTGCTTTCTCATTGGAGAGCTAGTGAAAAGGTTCTTCACATGTAAATATACTATGTGGCATAGTATTGACATATATTACGTCGATGCCAAGTATATTACGAACAAGGCAGGAAGATGAGAAGATAGTATTGTTTGTTGAAACGGGTATGAAATGTATGAAATCAAAATATGAATACAACTTTTTCTGTACGGTTCCCTGTGGATAGATAAATCAAGGATGTAAATAAACGATATACTGTACATTCTAAAATAAGATGATGATAGATATAAATATTCACTATCTTTACAGTACATTAGTTAGTACCTACCACACTAAGATAGCTTAGGCTTGTGACGTGAGTACCAAGTAACAGTATATAGTAATATAGACAAATTATAAAATACAACCATGATTCAAAAACAGACATCCACATTAATCATAAATATTAATATTTGTACTACAAACTATTTACGACCAAACGACCGTAAATAGGTCAACATAATGGAGAAACAAAAATAATTACATAACTGTAAAAAGTGTGTCATATTAATATCATAAAACGGTATAAGTACCTGTAGCATAGAATAATTAGAGGGTCTTGGTGTTTGGTAGGCGATGGGCTGACCACCTGTCACTACTAACCGAACTTGTATATCTCAACTATACCCTCAAAATAGGTCAGATGGTGCACCATGTGGTCCTATGGTGCCCTTGGTGGTCTGCCTATCCCGTAAGGGATAAAGGCGTGATTATATGTATGTATGTATATATTTTATGACCTGTAGTTAAAGAGTATATTAAATCATCTCATAATTAGTCACATATTGTCATCATAACTCAAGTCAGACATAACCCTAAGGGTTGCTTCAACGTGTTTTGTGTTTACAGCGTGAATGTTATCTTACTTCTGTGACTAGTTTATTTTTTATTTTAAATCTGACTACATGCAATACTTTTATCTATTACTTCAGTTAACAAGATAATTTCATATTACGTAGGTAGTTTGTTATGCAAATTAAAAGTTAATAAAAAATACATTAATTTATAGCTAACGCGAGCTATCGCGCGAATGCATTAACGTGGAATATAGAACTTTTCAGCGATCGATTGGTGTAGTTGGGAATGAACCGGCATGCCACTTGCTAGATCCTAGGTTCGAATCCCGGTAGATATTAACATTGATGTGAGAATATCGTTTATTTCCCAGTCGTGGATTTTACATAATCGAAGGTATGCTTGCCTCTTACCATGTGGGTCTTGATAGGCCACTGGTGAAAAGTGGATATGTAATTTGTACACTTCTGAAAATACTCTTTGGGACATAATAAGCATAACTATTATGAATGTATGTACCTACTTAATCGAACAAGAGTCAGTAAGAAGATCTTGACCAGTTCTGAAGAAGCTCGATACTGCTTAGATATAGGCGGGGGAAAAAGTTATAAGGACATGTTTAGCCAGTTGTGAGAATATGCCGGATAATAATATGTCATATACTGAAGCCTACTTTGCAATGGAGGTCAAACAAAAACTTCCGACAACTAGGGGACCCTAAAACAAAAACGAAGCTCCATCCGTCTGTCAATAACACGACTCAGCCGAAACGCACTAAAACAAGAGAAAACCCCGAATATATTGGCTGCTATTGAAAGCGAGGGGTCAGTAATGACCCCTACGGCCAGTAGTTTATCATAAATCACATTTACCTGTTTTTCCGGGTCGGCTAAAAACAGGAGTCCGGTTGGCCCACACCTCAATTTATTTCCTTTGCCCTTCATACATAAGCATCGGCCGTTTACGTTGAGGTAAATAATTATAGAGTGGATTTTATTTACATTCTAGAATAAAATATGTACCTACTAATATAGTTACCAACATATTCGAGGTCTCTTCTGAAATGAAATAGTAAATAGTAGAGCAACAAGACCTGGAGCGAAATATAACAAGACGCTCAGAACCGAACGGAATGGCGGAGATCTGAAGAGGCCCTCTGCCCCAGCTAGGGGCCACAGGAATATAGCAACTTTAACGACATGGTAAAAATAGGTTTACGAGCGACAGTGAATTTCAAAAAGTTATCGAAGCATTTCCTCCGATAGTAATTAGTCTTATAAAATTAATAATATAAAATGAACGTAAAATTCTTCGTCCTGGATGAAAACATGCCGGAATCGAATTTAAAACGTTACATTTAAAATTTATTTATTTAAAATTTAAAGTGCCATTCTAATATTATTTATCTCTTCACCGTTGTTCCGTTCGCTTACCGACGAAAAATGATTTGTTGAGAACATTCCATTATGCGAGCACTTGTCGGCCATTACGTTGGATTTGCTATTCAGGCCCGCCTCTGGTATCTTCATACGTTTTGTGTGTTTACATGAGAATAGGCCCGGAGTAGTTTTAAACAAGATTTATGTTTATTGTAGGTACACGTGTTACCGGGATGGGGTGTTTTTTCACATGTTTTTGCTATAGCACATACGTATTGCATGTAGAAGCTATCATCATCATCAGTCTATTGCAGTCCACTGCTGGACGTAAGGCTCCCCCAGGGCACGCCCCAAGACTGCCATGGGGGGTATTTGCCCATATTCACCACGCTGGGCAGGCGGGTTGGTGACCGCTGGTGGTGGCGGTGATGTAGAAGCTATAGTATCAAAGAAAATACAAAAGCGATCTTATTTATTAGCGGTTGCTAGATTTGTTTTAGAGATCAAAAAGTGTCTATAGGCTAGAGTTAGTAAACTAACTAGTGAAAACTGATTAATTCACACATTTTTTTATTTTATAGGGCGTGACTGTATACCTAGTTACGAGTAAATGTAATATTTCGTGATATTTTACTATGGTTTACAGAATAGGACTAGCCACATATTTCTATATACACAAATTTAAAAAATTGTAATTAATCTCAGTGTCCAGGAGAAATTTATAATGCCAGGCTTCAAAATTTGTGTTTTTATAATCCAGTGAGGTTTAAAACGAGTGTTTTTAAACATTTGGAATCAGTTCGCAATCGTTAAGGTTTATTCTACGTCGATAAAAAGGATATATGCAGCAGCTATATAGTTCTTTTTTGCATATATTTTCAACTCCTAACGTAACTGAATTTAAAAAAATGCCTGGTCTAAAGCACTATTTCACACAATATTTAAAGTGTAATTACAACTATTCAATCCATTTAATATCACTCAGTTCTATGAGATTAACGCCCAAACTCGTCAGTGTGTAATACTTGTAAGCCTCTTAGCTAAGAATGACTTAATAGAAAGTATTACTAAGCCCCACGAAGTGAAACTCTCGCTGGCTTTCGTGCGATCGCAACTTGGAACGGGGTCCTTATTCTTATTGTATAACGTGCAAAGAGTAATTAACAGAACATTGGATAATTATAAAATAATATAAGAAGGCTCGTCTCAACTGATTTGTTTTACAAACATACCTACATATACCCACGGCTACAAACATACAGGGTGGTGAATAAGATTCTGCAATTACGTGTAACATAGCGGGATCAGGTGTGGAAGATCAGTGATGCATTGCTTGATCATCCCCTGAGAGTACAACCCTGAGTTAGTAACAGCCAATTTCTATAACTGATCTTGAGAGATTTTTTGCATATCTAAGATTTAATATTAAATTGTTTTCATACAAAATTTCAAATTAGGAATAAATAAATCCGAGATTCAATTTTTTTTTCACGAGTGATTAATAAACAATAATAAATATTCACACACTTCACAACACATTAACTTAGTCCCACATTAAGATCCCTAAGGTCTTATGTCGTGGGTACTAAGCAACGGTATATAAATACATAGATAAGTATAGAAACATCCATGACTCGGAAACAAACATTAATATTCATCATATCAATGTTTGCACCTACCGGGATTCGAACCCAGTGTTGGGATTTATACATTTGTATATAGCAACATTAAGATTAGAAAGATGTATATCTCTCTCTCTCTCTGTACCATTCGTTTGGAATATACGCAATAACTGAATCTCCTGCATTTTAATTCCTATCACCGTGCCTTTATGCAACTAGCAAGCCAAATAACAACAGAACGCTGCACATGGTCCTTCGAGCAAAGAATTTAGTGCGTGGTGCAACAGGAATCATCAGGAAAGTAATCTTCAGGTCGTAAGATTTCAAACGCAAGCGGGTGAGCAAGCCGCCATTTTTTCAAAGTTCCCGGTTTACTTTTTGGACTTCGTGAAACGTCGTTGCAATTCTTCTCGACGAACTTCGCGCAACTCAATAGTCCGAGTAGAAGGGAGAAAGCTGCGCGCAATTTTATCTAACTTCTCTGTCTTCGTTGCCGCTCTCTTCATGCGCCATAGGGATTGAGCGAGACAGCGAGTGACGCGACGAAGCTATTTGGAAGAGCAAACAAGCGAACGTGCGCTGCGCGAGTGAGTATAGTGTTCCGTGGTGTGACGACGAATTCGCCCTGGGAATTAGCCATTTTGTGTTATCTTTGTGCAAGCAATTTCAATATTTCTAATTCCCTTGTGTAATTCAAGTGAATTGTGTGGAAACAGTGTAAATTAAGTTATTTTCAAAATGGAAGATGAGAATTTAAAGCATTTAAGAGCCCAGCGGGGCTATGTTAAAGGTAAAATAACCAGACTATTTTCATTTGTTCAAAAGGATTTGTCGGTGTTAGTAAGGGAAACATTAGTTAGTAAAAAGGAATACTTGATTGCCGCGTTCCAGGAATATGATGCGTTATGTAGAAAAATAATTTATAAGGATTGCAATGACGATGAAGACGTTCGTCAAGTTGAGGATAATTATTTTGAAGTTTTAGCTTCCTTGGACGTGGCCATCAAGGAAAATAGTTTAGTCACAGCAAATTGTTCATCTCCTGCGACTACTAGCAATGTTTCTTTACCACCCATATCTATCAAAACGTTTGATGGTAATTTTACGGAGTTTGTACCTTTTATTAACTTGTTTAATTCATTAATTCATAACAATAAGTCCATTGATTTTGTACATAAGCTGTATTATTTGCGGTCATACCTTAAAAATGAGCCGTTGGATCTAATTAAGAATCTGCCATTAACACCAGATAGCTATGAAAAGGCAATTGAGCTTCTAAATGTTAGGTACAATAATAAGCAAAGGATAATTAATGAACACATCAGTATGTTGTTAGATCTAAAGCCTTTAGCCAATTCCAATGCAAATAGTTTACGAGGTTTCATTTCTTGTGTACGTCAAGAGCTTGCTGCTCTTCAAAACTTGGAGCCTAATGTTGTAAACTGGGATGCTATATTGTTGTGTATTCTTTCCCGGAAAATAGATGGGTATACAGCAAGGGCTTATCACTTGGAAATGGATGCAAAGGAGCCACCAGCAGTGGGGCATTTTCTAGAATTTATGGAAAGGAGAGCCCTGGCTATGGAGAATGCTAATCAGACGCAACATACAAACCAGCTGATACAAAAGGAGCGAATGGGTAAAGCTGCAGCTGTAATTCCAGCCGCACAGTTACCTACCTGTCTATATTGTAAGTATAGTCATAAATTATTCAAATGCAAGACTTTCCAGCTTCAGCCTGTCTCCGCAAGAATACAATTTGTTACGAAAAAGGGCCTCTGTAAAATATGTTTGGGTGCACATTCTAATAAGTGTAAATTTCACTTTCGGTGTGGGGAATGCAAGGCACCAGAGCACCATACCCTGCTACACCGCGATACTGTTAAGGAGTTGTCATCTGTGACATCATTGCCTGCAACAAATATCAGAAATGATGTGCTTTTACCTACTGCAAAGGTGAAAGTTATAGCACAAGATGGCACTGCTATACATTTGAAGGCTTTAATTGATAGTGGATCACAACTGTCCTTTATTTCCAGTAAGGCAATACAGTTGTTGCAATTAAAATCCACACCAAATAACATCAATGTAGTAGGAATTACTAACACTCCTACAAATCTAAAAAAAATTGTTTGCATAGACATATATTCTCTATGTACACCTTTTAAGATATCCACCAATTGTCACATAGTAGACAAAATCACTTGTAATCTACCTCAAAGGAGTTTTAGTCGGGTAGGCCTCAACATTCCCACAAACATAAAATTAGCTGATGATGACTTCAATAATTGTAGTGAGATAGATTTGTTAATGGGCGCTGATGTGTTCTTCCAGGTTGTGCTTCCCCTGGAGACGGCGGGCACCAGCTCGGCGCCAGCGACGCCGTCGCTTGAGAGTGGGCAAGGCGGTGCATGCGGGCCACGCTTTATTAACACGCAATTTGGTCATATCATCGGTGGGGCGTTACCTTTTTCTTATTCTTCTAACATTTGCAAAGTAGCTTTAAATTGTAATACATGTGACTCAGATATCTCTGATATTTTAACAAATTTTTGGAAGACTGAAGGTGTCTCTGAGGTTTTTAATGAAAAATCATCGGAGCAAGAACTTTGTGAGTACATTTTTGCAAAAAATGTTCAGTTGAAGGACAGCATATTTGAAGTTGCTTTGCCTTTGAAGTTACATATGCAAAGGCACAGCTTAAACAGTTACTAGGAATGGGTAGTTTTCATACTCATAAATGGTCATCTAATTATAGTGAACTATTGAATGACATACCTTCAGCTGAGCAACAATTTGATGATATCGAATTGCAAAGCGATAATTACGTTTTAAAGACATTGGGTTTACAATTAGTTGTAAAAGAAGATAGATTTAGAATCACTTGCCCAGTGCCCTTTAATAAAGATAACATTACAAAAAGGGATATATTGGCTTATATAGGGAGATTGTATGACCCTTTGGGATTTGTTAGTCCTATAATAGTCCAAGCAAAGACTATAATGCAAAAATTATGGCTGTCTAAGACTGATTGGAATGCAGCTCCAGCTGATGATATAAAGAGGGAGTGGTTGGATTTCTCATCTAGTCTAGAAAGCATGGATCCAATTTATGTACATAGAAACATAAAAGTAAATGTTGTAGACATAGCCGAGCTTATAGGTTTCTCTGACGCTTCCAGCACCACAGCTTTTGGATGCTGTGTATATCTGCGAGTAACCAAACCAACAGGTGAAATAAAGATGCACTTGCTCTGTTCAAAATCGCGTATTAACCCGCTTAATAATAAAAATAGCACCGTGCCGCGCTTAGAGCTGAATGCCGCTTTACTGTTATCAATACTGATGGTTAAAGTTCGTGACACGCTTGCATTAAAGTTAAAAATAAGTAGAATTTATTTATTTGCTGATTCAAAAATCGTGATAGCATGGTTACATACTGATCCTATAAAGTTAATGGCATATGTAGCAAACAGAGTAAATGCAACTTTAAAACATTTTTCTCCTGACCAGTGGTTGTATGTCAGTACTAAACATAACCCTGCTGATTATGTCAGTAGGGGCGTGCATCCTCATGAGCTTGGCTCATGCAGCATGTGGTGGCATGGCCCTCAGTTTTTGTATGATAGTATGTATAAATTTAAGATTTGTATAGATGTTCCTGAAAACATACCTGAGATGAAGCCGTGCATAGGATTCTCCAGCAATAAGGTAATCTCTTTTGATAATAATCTTGAGTTTAGGGAAAGAATACACAAGCATTCTAGTATTCACAAAATGGTTAGAATATTAGCATATATTTTAAGATTTACATATTGTTTAAAAGGTGAGAGAAATGTACAAACCTTTTTATCTAGTAGAGAATTAACTGCTGCTTTATTATTATTAATAAAATGGGAACAAGAAAGGTATTTTGCGCATGATTTGTCTTGCCTTAAAAATAATGAGTGTGTTAAAGGTTCACTGCAAAGCCTGCATCCCTTTATTGATGACATAGGTATCATGCGTGTTGGTGGCAGATTGCATCATTCTGATATTCCTTTTTCTCAAAAGCATCAAATTATTTTACCAAGAGAATCTCATATTACTAGTTGTATAATAAGATGTGAGCATGAAAGGCTTTTACATGCTCCACCTAAGCTTTTATTGTCAAATTTAAACCAAAAGTATTGGATTGTTAATGGACTTTCGCATGTAAAGAAATTTAGAAATAGATGTATTGTTTGTTTTAGACAAAAAGCTTCTGCGTCCAAGCAGCTAATGGGTTCCTTGCCAACAGGAAGAGTCACTTCCATGAGTCGTCCATTTGAAACTGTTGGCGTTGATTATGCTGGGCCGATTGATGTAAAGCTTTCTCGAATTAGAAAATCTGTTACAGACAAGGGTTACATTTGCGTTTTTGTTTGTTTTGCCACAAAGGCAATTCACTTAGAATTAGCCTCAGATTTGACTTCTGAAACGTATCTCGCTTGCCTAAGGCGCTTTATTTCGCGACGTGGAATGCCCAAAGATATATACTCGGACAACGCCAGCACGTTCAAAGGAGCAAGGAACCAACTGGTTTCTCTTTATAAATTGCAGTCGTCACAGAACCATCAAGGCAAGGTGCAAAAGTATGCATCACAAAATGGAATTAACTTTCATTTCATACCTTCTTACTCACCAACCTTTGGTGGCCTGTGGGAGGCTGCTGTTAAGAGCACTAAGTATCATCTTAAGAGGACGTTACTAAGCCAGTTATTAACTTATGAACAGATTAACACTATCTTGGTAGAGATTGAATGTGTATTAAACTCTAGACCATTAATTCCATTATCATCATCTGATGTAAATGATTATACTTATTTAACGCCAGGGCATTTCTTAATAGGTAGTGCTCTCACTATGCATCCTGAGATTGATGTATTTAATGTACCCCAAAATAGATTAACTCACTGGAAATTATGTACCCAGTTTAAGCAATTGTTTTGGAAAATGTGGTATAAACAGTATCTTAATGTATTACAAAACAGACCTAAATGGCTAAATGAGGTACCAAATGTTAAGATTGGTTCTCTTGTAATTTTAAAGGAAGATAATTTAGCTTGTATGGAATGGCCAATGGCTAGAATTGTAAAGTTATTCCCAGGTCATGATGGGAAAGTAAGGGCTGTAGAAGTCAGAACTTCAAATAACAATACTCATATTCGTGGTATTCATAAAATTTGTTTATTGCCCATTGATTGATGTTTGTGATTGATTTGTGTAACATGTTTTTCATAACCTGATTATTATTTTATGGTTTAGGTATTAACAAAAATACAGAATAGTGCCTAATAAGTACAGTTAGTATAATAATAGGATAATATTAATGGAAAAACATTAATGTGTTAAAGGTTGATATTCTGTTTAAAATGACTATTAGGTTAGTTGATACTTAATGAGTATAGTATGTGTTTAAGGTTGATATTCTGTTTAGTTAATGAGTATTATTTCAGTTTTTCATTGTTTTAAAGTAACATTTTAACATAAAATGTTTTTACTATTTGCGAGGCCGCAGCATGTTGGGATTTATACATTTGTATATAGCAACATTAAGATTAGAAAGATGTATATCTCTCTCTCTCTCTGTACCATTCGTTTGGAATATACGCAATAACTGAATCTCCTGCATTTTAATTCCTATCACCGTGCCTTTATGCAACTAGCAAGCCAAATAACAACAGAACGCTGCACACCCAGGACCTATGGCATCGCAGGCAGGGTCACTACCTACTACACCAATCGGCCGTCATTTGATCTCTCATAATTGGCAGTTAGACTCTTACGATGTGCACACAAGGACTGATTATTATTATCATAGTATTGTAGTGAAGCCTTATTGAAAATTTATTTTGCCATATCTGTATTGTTCTGTGTTTTGGTAGTAATTATAATGAGAGATGTTTAATTAGTAGATTAACCTAAGGTGAGGATACCACGGTTGTTGGCGAAACATATGTACCTATAGATTATTAATCTAGTTTTTGATTTCGGAATAGTGCAATGTATTGTCTTGCATGCTAGGTGCTCGGGTCTGGTTTCTCGTGGCGATTGTAGTTAGTGCAAGTGCCTGTTTTCGCAGTTATGAGTTATCAGATCCGAGGGTCAGTGGAGGGTGTAGGGCCCGGTGGTGGGCGCACCCATAGTGAATGTTTCAACTTGCGAATTGTAACGCCTAATACAATTTCATTGTCCTAAGGTTCACTTACATTACAGGAACACTAAGAAGATGTTTTTCCAGGTGACGTCAGAGCTAGAAACCAACTTGAGTAAAATTTGTTCCAAAAACTTGTCAAAAATACTCCTTTGATGCCAAAGGAGAAACTTACCTACATCGTATTTGTCCTGTGGTAATTAAGTTATTTAATTGACATCATACAACTGTACACGTATAAAATAGTTTTGCTTATAGAGATAATATAGAGAATAAAATAAAGCGATTTTGCGCCCCAATTCCCTGGAGGAAAATATGCCAAATTATACTTTTTATTCATGGCAATAAAAGCCTCTGTGTACAATTATTATTCGTTATTCTTTAAAACTGAGTATATTTATGTTTTCCTAGTCCGTTGTTTCGTTTTTTGTTAAGCCTTTGACATTCATGCAGGATCAAGAGGATATGCAATTCGATTATATTAACAACTAGTGGACGCCCGCGACTCAGTCCGCGTGGACTACAGAAAAAAACAAAACGTGCAAATTATCCAGGATAAAAATATTTCCCCGGGATATAAAGTAGCCTATATGTTAAGTGGGACCTGTCACAATATATTCCTGAAAACTGCAAGAAATCGGTTCAGCCTTTTCTGAGATTAGCGTGCGCAAACTCAAAGACAAACCGAGAAACAGACAAAAATTTCAAAAATCATTATTTTGGGTATTTGTGCGTTGATAAAGGTCTCCTATAATATTTTTTCTCATATATCTACCATGTACAGACAGCGATCCGTTACATTTTTATCATACTCGTATGTATAGAAGATGTTTAGATTAGAAGGTCGGTTGACTATAGGTTTTCCATAGTACTCGTATACCTATAAGTCCTAGGTTCAAATCTTGCTCGATGCAAACATTGGTATAGCGAGTTATGGATGTTTCCATGACTATCTATTATAGGGATTTATATATCATTGCTACCTACGTCACAGGGTCTTTGGATTTTTAATATGGGACTACAAAAATGTGTTGTAAAAGTGTTCAATTTTTATTTTATTTAACCGTACCCGTCAAACACAGCTTTTGACAGCAAAATGTATTATTGATCAAATCAAATCATTTATTTTGCACAAAATATGAGTAATATTGTTACAGGTTGTTATAGTTTAGTCTAGTTCATACATATTTTGTCATGGGAGACATGCAAAAAAACTTATTCTATTTAAAAATTATCATCATTAATTGTAATATTCCTGGTACAAATACATATTCTTATTACATAAAATGTCAAATGTTATTATACGAGTATTATGTCAGATTAAATTAATACAAATAGGAACATACATAAATTCATTATAAAATAAAAATTTCCTATTTGATTTCAAATTTAGCCGCTAAAAATTCATTTACTGAGTAATAAACGCCACTCATCAATAATTCTGTAAATAGTTTAAATTGTTTATTAATAAGATCTTTATATATACACCCTAACCGTTAACGTAGTTGCGCAGTTCTTTATAAACCTTTTTACCCGGTAGGAGAGTAATGTTTTTCAAGTGTGTGTATGTGTGTATGTGACTTTGGAACACCACTGGAGCCTAAACGATTGGTCACATTTGAGCATGATGAGCTTATTCTACTACAAAATACTGCCCGTCCACCCGTCCGCCTGTCATCTGTCTAACAGCGACACCATTTTGTATAAACGAACGTCTGAAACGCTGTCCACTTCTTCCCCTATTACAGGCAAGAAGTGGACAGGTCCAGTTAATGAATTTAAAACAAAAGAAAAATATGGTAAAGCTAAGTGATTAAAATAAAAAAAACAATTTATGAACACGAGACTAATTTATTAAAGTGAACGCGATAACAGGTCGTGGGTGACTAATCCTGGTTTCTTTGATAAATATTAAAATTGTTTACAACAAAAGACACGTAACTTCGGGCGAGACGTATCCCCGGTAGCAGCCGAGGCCGCGATGCGAAGAGTCCGACGGAATGCTCGGCAGGTGTGGGTGAGCTCGGCGGGTCAATTCCCGTTCGGTAATTTTTGGCAAATCCTCGGAATGTTCCAAATCCAATCCAATTCCGAACGAAATCCAATTCCGAACGTAATCCAATTCCGAATGAAATCCAAATCCGGACGAGATCCTAATCCGGACGTAATCGCCACCGAACCTGGAATTTAACAGATCCGGTGTAAGGCGGTGTGCCTCTTCCCAAATCTGCCAATCGGGTAACGTCTCCAAATAAAAAATCATTACAATTAATATTATCCGATTGGCAGAGACATTTACAAAGGAAAAAAAAAATGGAGCTGAGTAGAAAAAAAAATAATCCGAATATTCAGATTTAGCAATAAAAAATTATAAAAAAAAAGGTAGAAGGTGACTACAACTAATATTTGCAATCTGAATATTCGGAATAGGCTTTGGAAAAAAAACACAATAAATAATACTCAATAATATAAAATACATTAGATTATATAAATACAGAATAAAATAAATATATACCTATAATTACAAATAATATTATAGAAGAAGGTAGTTATAGGTGCGTAGCTGGTACCTTGGAATCCGGATTATTACACAATAATTCCTTCTTATGTACCTTTAGTTTTAATTAAATACGTTCATATTTAGGGCTAAACTCAAATATGAACCTAAATCAAGGCTTCCACTAAGATAACGGTCATATTAAAATTGTGAGGTAGTCAAATAATCTAGATTCCGTCGCAGTACTAATGTATAATAATAAACTAACTAATATTAAATAATGGCATTCGTGGATAGCGAATTAGAATTAAGTATATTATTTATAATTAGGTACCTATAACACGGTCAGCTAATGAGATACAGTAGCTATCCAGAATCCAGACCAACGATAAGTGCTAGAACACTATTTAGCACAGCATAGAATATATAAACATTTTAACGAAGCTACAACGCACCTATAATTGCTACACGAAATAAATAGATACAATATAGCTATATATATTCACTCACTTACCTAGTTCGAAGTGGCGACACTTATCACAGATTAAATTATTGAGTTGCACTATGGCGACTATTTGAGTTGCAAAACAGCAGAAAGTAATATTTATAATAGGTAAGGAACGAGGAATTAACTTAGGCTTCAAAATAGTTCCTAATCCTCTGAGACAAACTTTGGTAATGCTGGCGACCGCGCGATCGAGGCAACAGACTTGTACGTACCGAGCCGCACGGTTATTGACCTCAGCCTAGAATGGCCTTGCCATTGGTTAATATTTTAATATCCCCGCCCGGCGTAAATTTTAGAGATTTTATTACCATAAAAGGTAATCTTGGTGCCAAAAAGACGAAATTCCGGCTAGACTGGCAACGCCCAAAACGTTTTTGAAATAAAACGACGGCACCATGTCGCGAGAATTTTGAACAACGCGACATTGCCCCCCCTCGACAGAAAGGTTTTTAGGCGTAGAAGACGACGATAAAACCGCCAAGGACGAAGGAGTTAAAAAAAACCTCGGAAACACTCATCAACATACATACGATCCATACATACCATCATCAATCATACATCATATTCATACTATGTGGGAGTTGCTGAAATTGCAATCACACTTACTCTGACACAATAGAGATCAGAACTAGAATATTAGGCTGACTCATGACAAGTGATCCTAGAACGAAATTTTGTCCTTAACGATAAGATTCGAGAACAATATAGCGATGCCCAGAAGATTAAATATATTAGTTAGGTGCAGGGTCACTAACCGCCCTGCTGCGTTTGATGAGGCCTTAATTAAAAGTAAATTAAGGTATGAAGAAAAAAAATGGCTTATTTAACAAGTCATCATCCGCTTGAGTGATAAGGCTTTGGGTTGACCTTCCTAAAATACCAAATCTTCGACAACCACCATTGATCTCGAACTCGCTGCCAATCTAATTACTCTTGAATAAAATTCCGAAATCACGCTAAACCTATTAAGAAATGAAAGTAAGAAAGTAATAATAAAGAAAAAATTATAAATGAAAAATTATATAGAATTATTAGACAATCTAAAATCTTTAATATGCCAATCCCCAATACTCTTCCCCAGACATATCTTGTAAAGTAAAAACAAGTGAAGATTTGAAATGAAACGAACTTGAGCTTGAGGAGCTCGCATAAATTATTGTGGTCACATACCACCGTAATAGCAGGTGCAACGTCATTGCACTTGACACACGGCTCATCCTTCACCGTAGGTACTGTAGGTGATGAAGGACCAGCCGAAGGATTCGGTGACAAATATAATGTCGGGGTTGTAGGCCGCGACATCTTGATTTGATAAAAATTAATTTAAATTTAAAAATATGAAAAAGAGAATGTAAAAAAATTAAAAAATTAAAAAAAAAAAACACCCCGAAGGTAGTACAAAAATAAAATCCGTTGAATATAACGAAATATCTGGATAACTCGCTAAATGAAAAAGGTAGTGAGTGAAACAGAAGAAATAAATATATATATATAAAGAATAAAAATACTTATATAATATGCGGACCTGTGAAAATAACGGGTACCCAATTTCTTCCAACAACCCCAAAATAAGGGTTGGAGTCTATTGGGTCGCAGTATTTCACCGGGCGTGCCAGGCCGCGAGCACTACTGCTATGAAATAAAAAAAATACACAAAGCTGAAAAGTATACAAAATATTAAATATGACTCACCAATCACCTAGAAACCAGGATCAATGTTATGTAATAAAAACGAGTGGGCGCCAATGAAACGCTGTCCACTTCTTCCCCTATTACAGGCAAGAAGTGGACAGGTCCAGTTAATGAATTTAAAACAAAAGAAAAATATGGTAAAGCTAAGTGATTAAAATAAAAAAAACAATTTATGAACACGAGACTAATTTATTAAAGTGAACGCGATAACAGGTCGTGGGTGACTAATCCTGGTTTCTTTGATAAATATTAAAATTGTTTACAACAAAAGACACGTAACTTCGGGCGAGACGTATCCCCGGTAGCAGCCGAGGCCGCGATGCGAAGAGTCCGACGGAATGCTCGGCAGGTGTGGGTGAGCTCGGCGGGTCAATTCCCGTTCGGTAATTTTTGGCAAATCCTCGGAATGTTCCAAATCCAATCCAATTCCGAACGAAATCCAATTCCGAACGTAATCCAATTCCGAATGAAATCCAAATCCGGACGAGATCCTAATCCGGACGTAATCGCCACCGAACCTGGAATTTAACAGATCCGGTGTAAGGCGGTGTGCCTCTTCCCAAATCTGCCAATCGGGTAACGTCTCCAAATAAAAAATCATTACAATTAATATTATCCGATTGGCAGAGACATTTACAAAGGAAAAAAAAAATGGAGCTGAGTAGAAAAAAAAATAATCCGAATATTCAGATTTAGCAATAAAAAATTATAAAAAAAAAAGGTAGAAGGTGACTAGAACTAATATTTGCAATCTGAATATTCGGAATAGGCTTTGGAAAAAAACACAATAAATAATACTCAATAATATAAAATACATTAGATTATATAAATACAGAATAAAATAAATATATACCTATAATTACAAATAATATTATAGAAGAAGGTAGTTATAGGTGCGTAGCTGGTACCTTGGAATCCGGATTATTACACAATAATTCCTTCTTATGTACCTTTAGTTTTAATTAAATACGTTCATATTTAGGGCTAAACTCAAATATGAACCTAAATCAAGGCTTCCACTAAGATAACGGTCATATTAAAATTGTGAGGTAGTCAAATAATCTAGATTCCGTCGCAGTACTAATGTATAATAATAAACTAACTAATATTAAATAATGGCATTCGTGGATAGCGAATTAGAATTAAGTATACCATTTATAATTAGGTACCTATAACACGGTCAGCTAATGAGATACAGTAGCTATCCAGAATCCAGACCAACGATAAGTGCTAGAACACTATTTAGCACAGCATAGAATATATAAACATTTTAACGAAGCTACAACGCACCTATAATTGCTACACGAAATAAATAGATACAATATAGCTATATATATTCACTCACTTACCTAGTTCGAAGTGGCGACACTTATCACAGATTAAATTATTGAGTTGCACTATGGCGACTATTTGAGTTGCAAAACAGCAGAAAGTAATATTTATAATAGGTAAGGAACGAGGAATTAACTTAGGCTTCAAAATAGTTCCTAATCCTCTGAGACAAACTTTGGTAATGCTGGCGACCGCGCGATCGAGGCAACAGCCTTGTACGTACCGAGCCGCACGGTTATTGACCTCAGCCTAGAATGGCCTTGCCATTGGTTAATATTTTAATATCCCCGCCCGGCGTAAATTTTAGAGATTTTATTACCATAAAAGGTAATCTTGGTGCCAAAAAGACGAAATTCCGGCTAGACTGGCAACGCCCAAAACGTTTTTGAAATAAAACGACGGCACCATGTCGCGGGAATTTTGAACAACGCGACACGTCATTATATCAGCTTCTCATTGTACTTCCTCCATGACCGTAGCGCGTGGCTGCCAAATATGCCATCGATTGGGATTGAGGTCGAGAGACTTTAGATTTTTTTCATTTTTAAGAACTGTTACACATTTGCGACTACATATTCAAATTAAATATTCCTCAAAACTGCATCGAAATCGATTCAACCGTTTCTGAGATTAGCGTGCACAAACGTACATACAAATAGACAAACCGACAAAAATTCCAAAAGTAATTTTTTTGGGTACTATTGCGTTGATAAAGGTCTTCTATAATATTTTTTCTCTTATATCTTCCATGTACAGACAGCGGTCCGTTACATTTTTATTATAAGTATAGATAGATTATACAGATATGATAGCAACATTGAAAGACGAAAAACAGGGTGGAAACACACAAACCTTAGGTATAAACGAAGACAGCGAAAACCATATAAAAAGTAGAACATAATTGACCAAAAATAGCCAATATTAAAAAAAAAAATATTTTAAATAACATTTTTCTAATGAACATTCGTTTTTGAATCTCAAACTGTAAGTACAAGTTCTCTTCAATAGGCTGTTTTCAGTAAATTCCGCTAAAACACCCTACAGTTACAAACTTCGCAAGCCTACTTTACAAGTCTTTACCAGTCCGACACCAAGTTTTCTACTAGAGTCTTGTATTCCAGGTATTTAGTAAACAGCAGTTTTACGTGCTTTCCGAGGCACGAGCTAAGTGACAATTTTACAACATTAAAATCTGTACATAAAATAAATTCATTGGTACAGGCCCGTGACTGGGATCGAACTTACGCCTCCCGCTTGGAAGGTGCACGTCTTAACCATTGGGCTAGCACCGGTCCTGCGCCTGATCTCTCTCCGGTCGTGTCGGCTTTCCGTCCCATCGGACTATGAGAGTGACGAAATAGAGAGTGCATCTGTGTTTGCGCACACACTTGTGCACTATAATATCTCCTGCGTACCTGACTAATCTCCATAGAGAAACAAGTCCTTTTAGAAACAACTTGTGGACGCCAACAAGTCCATCCTCGTAGACTGCACTAGGCACCGATCCGAAATTTATATTTTATTTTTTATAATATTGTTGACGATGTTAACGAAATATGAATAATAATAGTAAAAATTAATTGTTTATTAATTTAAATGCTTATTTGTAAAAAGTCGTAATACAATAGCAATACTGAAAGTTTCTGTATTTGTTGATGTATGGCTTGTTCCTTAGTTTTGAGTACATTTCCACCCGAGACTCGTGCCAAGTGCAGTTTGCTATGATTTTAATATTATTGTTCACTTGTAACTTTAATGAAAAAATAAACATTTTGATTTTTAAACTTTTTAAGAACTATTGAATGGTATACTTATATCATAAATATATTTATTATAGATATAGTTCATCATCATCATCAGCCTATTGCAGTCCACTGCTGGACGTAGGCCTTCCACACAGCACGCCACAGACTGCCATGGGGGGTATTTGCCCATAGTCACCACGCTGGGTAGGCGGGTTGGTGACCGCAGTTTGTATTTTGGACTATGTTGTCAACACGGGGAGCGCTGCTGCCCACCTCCTGGAAACTTTTAATCGCCTCGTACGATACCTACGGGCAGACATGGGGTGGTACGAATTCTAC
Organism: Carposina sasakii; assembly: GCA_014607495.2. Lineage (NCBI taxonomy): Eukaryota > Metazoa > Arthropoda > Insecta > Lepidoptera > Carposinidae > Carposina > Carposina sasakii. The sequence goes on from CP053156.1 coordinate 14,395,942, forward strand.
TCTGCCGGCACCACACGGCCAATCAATCAATAAATATAGTTATTGCGTACGTGTAATAATGGTCACTGCCTAAATTGTTAAAGTGAATTTTTACGTGTTTTCTATATATTTTCAGTCAAATCAAAGGATATCTCCAATTTCCATGAAACGTACTAAGCTCGGTGAAAGTATTTTATATATGGGTATATTTTTGGGTTATGCCTTCTTTCTTCTGTATCTTTTGTACAGTCGTCGTCGTAGTCAATGCTACGAGATTCACTTGTCGCTACGCCGTAGCACAGCTACGATGCTACGAAAATACTACGCAGTCTAGTCAGCTAATTAAGAACTTGTCACACTTAGGCCGCGTTCTCACTAGGCAAACAGTGAGAAGCTGACAGTTTGCTTCCAGTTTGCTTCCCTATATATTTTAAATGGAGTGTCCATACAGCGCGTATTTTGACGTTTCTCTTGCCGACTCATTCTGATTCGCAGCGAATGATGCGGGCGGTCAGCTGCGCAGTTTGTTCATTCATCAAGGCGCTCCGTTCGTCTAGTTTACCTTACGCTAATACTCTAATACGCTCTAGTTCGCCGCTCAGTTGATATTGAGTTAGCGACCGATACGCCACTCAGAGTCAGTCGACGAACAGTCAGCCGCTCACTGTTCGCCTTATGGGGACGCGGTCTTAATTTTCTAACTTACAAAAAATAAAAATGTAAAAATGAATACAACCGAAATCTTATCATCACTACGAAATTGTGCGTAAGTCCACAGATTAATTACATACATACCTTCTCATTCCAAAATAAGTAGATATTGCAGAGTAGGTACCACAAGATACCCATAACCTACATAAAAAGTACATAACCTCGCCTTGTCCCTTTTCACCCGCCATGACACTTGGCACGAGGATAATAACCACTCCGGGAACTATAACCTTGTTATTATTGTGGATTTTCTTATCCAAGTTTTTGTGGATAGTGTTTTAGATGACAAGTCGAAAATCATTTTGAGATTAATAATAGGCATAATTTAATATTTACGTACATACATATAATCACGCCTTTATCCCTTACAGGGTAGGCAGAGCACCGAGGGCCGATAGAACCACATGGTGCCAATTCTGACCAATTTTGAGGGTATAGTTGAGATATACAAGTTCGGTTAGTAGTATTTAATTTAGTATTTACCTATCTTATTTAAGGTTTGATGACTACTACCCTGCCTGCTGTGCCATAGGTCCTGGGTTCGAATCCTAGTAGGTGCAAAGATCGATATTATGATGAATGTCGAGGTGAAATGGGCAACAAAGATTACGCGGACGAAGTCGCTGGTGAAAAGCTATATCCTATATAAAGAGAAGACGTATAAGGCGGAATTAAAAATATTCGATCTCATATTGTGAAGACGAGGCAGTGCATCGAAGGTGAATACAAACATTATCCACAGTGTAAAAAGTGGCAAGCACTAATAAAGTGGCAAGCATCAATAAAGTGAAAAACACTAATAGAGTGGCAAGCACGTATAGAGTGGCAAGCACTAATAGAGTGGCAAGCACGTATAGAGTGGCAAGCACGTATAGAGTGGCAAGCACTAATTGAGTGGCAAGCACTTATAGAGTGGAGACACTAATAGAGTGGCAAGCACGTATAGAGTGACAAGCGCTTACAGAGTGGTAAGCACTAATTGAGTGGCAAGCACTTATAGAGTGGTGATACTAATAGAGTGGCAAGCACGTATAGAGTGACAAGCGCTTATAGAGTGGTAAGCACTAATTGAGTGGCAAGCACTTATAGAGTGGTGATACTAATAGAGTGGCAAGCACGTATAGAGTGGCAAGCACTAATAGAGTGGCAAGCACTTATAGAGTGGTAAGCACTAATTGAGTGGCAAGCACTTATAGAGTGGAGACACTAATAGAGTGGCAAACACTAAAAAAGTGGTAAGCACTAATAATAATGTACAAGTTAAGATTTAGAAGCTTTATAGAATTTACGATTTTCATATATAAAAAAAATATTTACATTTGTCTACTTAGATATAAAGGGGTCAAAGTTATAATGTGCTATAGGATTTTAAAGGCTCTTAGACTATGATCTAGATACTTGTAACTGATAATTTACATCTGGGGGACAATTCATGAAAATTTTTAAGACGAGACGCAACCACTAACGAACCGTTAACGAAACGCGGTGCGAAGCAATATAGTATACTACCGCTTGAGTAATAAGGTATATTTTGGCATGCCGCGGTCTTGAGTATCACAGAATAAAATTAAATATCTGTCTCGTACTGAAATGTGTCTAATTACGTCACCGTAAAGTAATTATTGCTTTGTTCTGAGCGTCTACAACGGTTCCGTTTCGGCTTCGTTCCAACTCGAGACTTTTCGAGAATTGCCCCCCTGACCCCGCTATACCAAACGTGGCCGTGGGATTCAATTTGCGGTCCTGCAGTTTCAGACACATCATTTTTGGGAACACAGCCATGTGTATGTATAATATTTTGACGGCCGATTGGTGTAGTTGGTAGTGACCCTGCCTGCGACGCCATAGGTCCTGGGTTCGAATCCCGGTAGGTGCAAACATTGATATGATGAATATTAATGTTTGTTTCCGAGTCATGGATGTTTCTATACTTATCTATGTATTTATATACCGTTGCTTAGTACCCACGACACAAGACCTTAGGGATCTTAGCGTGGGACTAGGTTAATGTGTTGTGAAGTGTGTGAATATGAATATTATTCACTTAAAAAAAAAAGAATATACTAGTGGACGCCCGCGACATCGTGCGCGTGGACTGCAGAAAAAGTAAAATGTCTAAATTATCCGGGATAAAAAGTAGTAATTCAGGGTGTTAGCTAACTCCATACCAAATTTTATTAAAATCGCTCCAGCCGTTTTCCATCCATCCATACTCACAAACTTTCGCGTTTATAATATTAGTAAGATAACATTTTCTAGCAGTGACGGGTTTAATAATATATCTTTGGCCTATCTTTTGAAGTGAGATAATAAGCTTAGAAAGTGAGGTAACAAATCAACACCCTATCTACCCCTTTCAGAGTAAAACTAACGAAAACGAACCGTTCTCAATATGACACGTGGGACGTGTCGAGACGGCTGCGTGCATGACAAATAGTGAGATACCGCAGAGTCTTTTATGTATATATGTAAGTATATACAGGGTGTTTTTTCGTGGCCACTCTTAACGAAGGGTACGTACTCTATACATCAAATAAAGTAAGTTTATGCCAAAATAAATGCTGAGAATTTTTTTGTTTTTTGTATTTTTTTTTATTACTTGATCGGGCGAAAATTATAGTCTTTATGTTAGTTTGTTTATAGACAGATATAAATTATTTCTTGTGAAAAATCTTGCTAAGCGCGTCAATGTGAATTTATGCAGAAAAACGCAGTCTATAGGTACTTAGTCAACTTTGGACCCTGATAAACCTATTATTTAAGTAACAAAACTATTAATGTGAGAACGACGTTTATATTCAATCAATGCACTACAATTTCTTTGGTGATCCATCTTTTATTTTACACATAATATATTAACATTAATTTGGTGATTCATACCTGGGAACACATTTGTTTATCTGAGAACGAAAATATTTCGTGGCGATAGATCTAATTATTTGGTGATACAACTTGATGACAAATATAAATTTTGGTGACAGAAAATATAGTTCCCAAATAAATTCATTGGTACAGGCCCGTTCCCATGACTGGGATCGAACTTACGCCTCCCGCTTGGTAGGTGCACGTCTTAACCACTGGGCTATCACCGCTTTTAAGGAAGTATATATATTAGTCATGTGTCGATACAGAGTATTACTAGATTACATCAGCTGCATCGTGCATATCGTAATACTAGACTGAGAAACTCGGGCGTTCTCTCAGGCGATAAGCTAGCAAATAGTCACTGATAAATTTACAACTGTCCTTGCTATGGTAAAAGTGGCCATGTGATCTCCAGCCTACCTATATTATCTATTAAGTCCCACGTGAAGGATGAGCCTACCTTTTATGAGAACAATCAAGCGAACAGGGGGGCAATTCTTGAAAATTCTTGAGCCGAAACGCAACCACTAACGAACCGTTAACGAAACGCGGTGCGAAGCAATATATACTTACCGCTTGAGTTATAAGGTATATTTTAACACGCATCGGTCGCGAGAATGACAGAATAAAAACAAATATCTTTCTCATGCTGAAATGTGTCTAATTACGTCATCGTAAAGTAACTATAGCTTTGTACTGAGCGTCGACAACGGTTCCGTTTCGGCTTCGTTCCAAGTCGAGACTTTTCGAGAATTGGCCCCCTGTAGGGAATCCTGTAGTATTATAACTTCATCACTGTATTACAAACTTAGTTGATGATTGACTATAAACAATAAGATATGTAAATGTTGGATTTATCACTTTTTAATTTTTATTAATCGATTTATTAATCGAACAAAAGCGCGATCCAATCAGCAACATCAAAAGCCTAACATTCTCAAACTTTAACGCGATTTCAATCTAAATTCCCAAAGCCCCTCAGCTTTGAAAAAGGTGACAATAAAAGTTTGTTTTCTCTATGTGTCACCGGCAGAGGGCGCTGCGGATTTAATTCGGACGACTCGGGGCGCTCATTAAAGTAGCCGAAACAATGAAAAAAACTGTCAACTTGCACCAAGTTTAATTGCCTTAATAAATCTGGGAAGGGAAGCGGTGTGGCCAGGGAGCGAGCGGGTTTTATTTCGACGGAATTACGGTACTATAAATTTGTGAATGCGTTCTAAAGTTTAATTTGAATATGGTGATTATACGTGGTATTTATATTTTAGTCTGGGTAATAATAGTAACTATAAAAACTCAATTTAAGTCCATTTAATAATCTCAACCGTTGTTTGAACTCGATTACTCGGTACTGTATAACATAGGTACATTAATTTAACAATTTTGTAACATGATCTTAGTTATTACATATTTTAATAATCTTATACTACCTATTGGCAAAAGCTCCATTTTAACATAAGCTCACTGTCACCATGGAATTATTTGTATCTTAATCGATATATTAAATTTATTTCTAGCTTAAGAATAAAGACCAAGCACCTATAAGTACATATTAAACTGGCCTTCAATAGCGTTAGCTTTTTATGTATGCTTATGTAAATTTTAAACTCGCTATTTCTAAAAGCCGCATGGCCACATATCTCAGTCGCTAGCAAGATGCAAATGAAACTCTTTGTAACGGATCTTAAGGGATTTATTCGTAAAAATGCGAACCGAAAAGCGCCAACAAAGAAATATAAATTGGACCAAAAACTTTGTTTAATGTGCTTTTACAGTTTAGGATACAAAGTGCCCAGATTTGCGAGTTTGAGAACCTACGAGATTTCATATGAGTGTTATGAAGATGTATTTATATGTGGGGCTTCACTAGAATACGTCAGCCGCATCTCCGTCCGTGCATTCCTAGCAACTTGTTATCTTTTTCATCTGACCCCACTATGACAAATTTGGTTATAGTATCCTTCGTGATACGGTTATAGCAACACCATATTGGGACCACAACCTCGTATATTATGTATGTATGTATGTCATCGTCATCATCAGCCTAATTGCAGTCCACTGCTGGACGAAGGCCTCCTCCAGGGCACGCCACAAGACTGCCATGGGGGGTATTTGAGCATAGTCACCACGGTGGGCAGGCGGGTTGGTAACCGCAGTTTGTACTATGTTGTCAATATGGGAGGCGCTGCAGCCAACCTCCCGGGAACCCATAATCGCCTCGTACGATACCCGCAGGCAGACATGGGGTGGTACGAATTCTACTCTGCCGGCACCACGCGGCCAACATTGTACATTGAACAGGTATGTATGTATATGGATAAAATTGTATGCTGTACAAATCAGATTATCACTTGTCAAGTTAATTTGGATACAATAATATTGCAAACTGTTAATTTAAACATGAGTATCGTCTATTGTCTCGAATTATCGCTATTTAATTTATCAGTTAATATGGCTCATGTCCGCTGCTCATTGCTCCCCTAATACGTTTATTAATGTTGACATATTAATTGTATAAACTGACTATTTGAGTTTATTTAATGGAATGTATAATGATACCTAGCATGACACATTAATATACTACTTCAGGCTAGTTTTATGTGATATTTACCATATTTATTATAAAGGAACAGCGAGATACTGTTTGCCGCACTACCTACGACCTAATTGTAAAGAAATAATAATGCAAGTAAAACGCATACGCGAAACATTATAAAGAATAGCTATTATCAGCTGATATCCCGGGCATACTGTAGAAGTCAATAGAGGGACAAGAGGGTCTTGGTGTTTTGTAGGCGATGGGCTGACCACCTGTCACTACTAACCGAACTTGTACATGTCAACTATACCCTCAAAATTGCTCAGAAGTGGCACCATGTGGTTCTATCGGCCCTTGGTGCTCTGCCTACCCCGTAAGGGATAAAGGCGTGATTATATGTATGTATGTATGTATGTAATATACTATGCTAATCGTGGCCGTAGGATAATCCCTATAATCCTGCAGTTCTGGCCTCTAGGAACACAGACGTGTCTATATGTATGTTATATGTATCAACTGATACCACGAGAACCTTATCTACAAAGCAAATTTTGATATTAATATGAGTTTTATAGCATTATATTTTCATTTTACTACCCCGTACCATGTACACGTAAATAATATAGAACGCTCTAAAATTGAGTACACGTCGTCTACTCACGTATTCATCGCTGCTTACAAAGGCGAGTCGATAAAACCAGTGTTTATGGGGCCAGCAATGAATTGGTAATGGCAACCTCTCGTGCTCGCATAATGCTTACGTGATTTTACGTATCGATATGCAGTGTCTAATCTTAGAGGGCTTATGTTGTTTTACATTGATGCATATGATGAAAATCTACGTTGCAGATATTTAACTCTAGTGCCAGGTGCAAGCATTTAAATGTACCTTGCTTTTTAAATACCTCTATGTACCAATTTATTTGGATCACTTTTATTTTTGTACTTTGTAAGGTATATTATTATTATTATAGGTTAGGATTATCAACTTGTGGACTTAACTAGAAACTTAATTAGAAATTATTAAGCTATAGATAATTACTTTCTCATAGATACCCGAAACATCAACATGAAAAATTGGTATTTTATAGTTTACATCGAATTTACATGGACGAACTCATGGGCGGAAGCTAGCAACGTTAATGAAATTTGCAGGACGTACAGAGATTCTGATTAAACCTTGACCTTTTCAAAGTTGAAAAATTAGCTAAAACTCAATGAACAAAGTTCCCTGATTTAAGGAACAAAGGGCTGTGTTATTGTTTAGTCCCTTTGTGCTGGGAAAGTTTACTTATGAGTTAAACTTTTTAAAACAAAACGGGGGGTTGTTCGTGATTTATTTACTTTTATACTGTTCTTTTTGTATAAGGCATATTATATTTAAAGCACTCGGGTTCCAAGTAAAGTTAAAAATTAAAAGCATAAAATTAAATACTACGTTGTCAGTTTATAAAAGTGAATTAAAACGAATAAATAAATACGTACTAACCGTGTTTTACAAAAGAATTAATGCTGAATATTGCCTTATGTTTAAAAATATTTCGAACATTTTTCTGTCAAAATGTCAATGTTAGACAGTGTCTAACTTAAGACGCGGCTTATGACTAGAAAAACCTTAGTATCACATTCAATACGAGTATACATCTCAATATATGCGCAGTAACTATTTTAATCTTAACTTCACATAGGAACTCTCATTAAAAAAGGAAACCTAACCGAGTTTCAGAACAAGGAGAATCGCTAAACTGCGCAATGCCGTCCACTCCATTTTCCTGGAAAATCGGAGGTATCTCGCATACCGGGACAGTGAAGCGCGAACCGCTATTACAGCTCATGCGGGTAACGTTAGACCGCAATCAGCTGGAACCTGGATAGAAAAATGCTTTTGAACACAGTAGTGCAACTTTTGAATTCCTTTTTTATTCCAACATAATCATCTTGCATTGAAAATAGGTCGGTCTTTTAAGTTTCTCTGGAAGTAATTAAAGGCAGAGTTTATTGTATTTATGACTTGATCCGATTCAAATCATTTACTAAGACAATGCCTCTGAGTTCTTTCGTTGAAATATTAATTAAACATTTACTTACATATATTTTTCACTTAAAATTAGAAAGACTGTACAGGAGCAAAATATTGAACCTGAGAAATTTAATTGTTTGACATACTTGTTTCTCCATACACTGTGACCTATTCTCAGTGCAACGCTGGCGTGCGGTATTCGTCAAATTGCACCGAGCATGCGGAGAGATTACACCTCGAGCGCACGACGTATTATACAAGTTTAAGAACAGAGGAAAATGGAAGGAATATGAGAAACTTTGTTAATGAAAGTATGGCTTGAGACTTTGCTAAGTTATATTATATTGCTATCAAACCTACTACATTGTTGAGGTATGAAAAAGTTGCGACTGTAGTGTCTTGTGTTCGTGATCATGAGTAGGCAGATCCGAGGGTCAGCGGAGGGTATAGGGCCCGGTGGCGGGCGATCCCTCAATAGAGATGAAAAAGTTCGACTGTTTTTGACGAAACAGATGATAGGTAAAGCTTTAATATTGAATGCGAACTTAATTCACACAAACAGGATGCACAGGAGTGTGTAAACTACACACTCCCTTTTCACCAGTTAGCCTATTAAGTCCCACGTGGTAAGGGGTGAGCCTAACGCCGATTTCTGGTACCTTCATTCGTGCGACTTCTGGTTCTTCTATTTTCTCATATATTATTACAAAAACACTTCCTCCGGATATTAAATACTCTAACCACTTTCACGGTTTATGATTCAGCCTCCAGTGTGTAGTAAAAATCATAAGTTTCCTACATTAAACACAGGTTTACAGCTTTTGCCAGAGCCTCCGTCGACAGAGGTTTTCATTTAATTTTTTGAAATGATTTCGTAGAAAGCGATTTTAGTAATATTCACGGTTATCTTTTAGTCATAAAAAGTCTCTCGTGTACATATTACAAAAGCATCTCTGTACAAGCATAGTCCGAAACTAAGCTAAACTTATTATAAACTGATCAAACTGAAAATACTCTAGACATGTCTATTATATACCTATACGATTACCTTCGAATAGCACTTTTGAAAAATATAAACTCGACTATTATAAAAAAGTAGCCTTGCACCCGGGATAGAACCTAATCGTCAAAACCGCATAATGTTAGTGTGGAAAACACATTAAGAACATACTTCCTTATATTTCTGAAATCATAACCCTTCTTTGGTCTACCTTAGTCGGGTAAAACACTCGGTTTAAACGACTCCTTACGCCCGCGTGTGGTTGGAACGCGGTAAGTAACTTAGCGCGCTCTATAAAGCGGAAAGTGCTTTTAAGCTTGAGCCATGCTAAATCTTTAAAGCAATATTACTATTATACTTTTGCCCTAAGATTTTTTTATAATATAGAAATATTTATTTTCAAAACTAGTGGACGCCCGCGACTCCATCTACGTGGACTACAGAAAAAACAAAATTTGGAAATTATCCGGGATTAAAACTTTTTCCCGGGATAAAAAGTAGCATATATGTTAAGTGGGACCTGTCACATATTACTGAAAACTGCATCGAAATCGGTTCAGCCGTTTCTGAGATTGGCGTATATTTTCAATCAATCAATCAATCAATCAATATGTTTATTTGCTCAAATATGTGTATATGTCGTGGCCATATCGTAGAATTGATCATTTCATGAAATGGTCGAGCATTTCATGAAATGGTCGCATTTCGTGAAAAGTTCAACTGTCTATTGGCCACATCATGATATGGTTTGGGCAGATCGATGATTAAAAATCGTTTCTCGATATCGGCAACTAAACGCCCGATCATTTCATGAAGTAGTCAAGATTATTGATCATATCGTAAAATAGTTACATGAATCACCGGTAGAGGCGCTGCGCGCGTTTTATTTATGTGTGAAGATGGCGGATTTTTCTTTTTAGGTTATAAAACAAATTAAAGAGAGTAGGGTGACTATGCAGAAGAAGTTCACGGATAGTGTGTTATATTGTATAATGTATATTAGACTTAATGGTGGTTTATAATAATATTGTTAAACAAAAACCTTAGATTACGATAGGTTAGGTTAGGTTAGACTATGACAAATGACGCACGAGCCGAGCGAGCGGAGCGAGCGTGCCCAGGCAGCGTCCGGCGATGTGCCAGATGCGAATCGCTTTTGTAAAGTCTTTTATGTTTTTAAATATTATATTGTGAAAATATCACATAAATAATAGCAAAAAAAATCATACCATCATACCTTATGGTATACTTATATATGGTGTAAGCTCTTACCACATTCGGATTTTATGGACACCCTGTTAATACGATTTGGCCAAACGTGGATGACAAAATCGTGAAATGTAGACGATTTAACGATCTGGTCAAATTGAATTGGCCACTTCATGAAATGCGACCACTTCATGAAATGCTCGACCATTTCATGAAATGATCAATTTAACAATATGGCCACGACATATATATCGTCACCGTAAAGCGAAAACTCACTAAGTAGGTTAAAACGTGTTATGAGTAATGGAGTTTTATTATTATTAATATTAAAACTCCATTACTAAAAACACGTTTTAACTTACTTAGAGACTTTTCGCTCTACGGCGACGATATACATGTTATTATTTGTATTTACAGCAAGCGTTCTACATATTTCGTCATATCTGACATGCAAATTTTTATTCCATACAATTTAACATCAAGCAGGCATTAGTTAGTTTAATAAATTCTAATAAAAAATGTCAATTTAACAATAAATAACAACAGAAATTCAATATGTCAGTAACTACTATTTCAATGTCAATATCAAAATTTAAATTTACCATTCAATAATAGGAATATGCTAATTCCATACATAATAGGCATGTCCACAATTTCATATAAATTTTCTATCAAATTTCGAAGAAAGAAATTCATTAACAGAGTAATATACATCGTTAAGTAATAACTCTGTAAGCTGACTCTTAAATAAATATATATTATCAATCTTACATAGTTTTGCAGGCAGTTTGTTGTAAATCCTAGGAAACATACCAAACACGCTATTATTAAACATTGCAGATTTACAGTGCGGCATGCATATCTTATGTTTGTTTCGTTCTCCTTTTAGCTTACAAAATGAGTCTAAATTATTTTTAACATGCATTGCAATCTCCAAGATGTACATGCATGGGAGTGGCAATATGTTTAAACTTTTAAAATAAGGTCTGCAACTGTCCGTTTGCTTTAGGTTAGCCATTGCTCTAATACACCTTTTTTGAGACTTGAATATAATGTCTTTGTCAGTTGAGTTACCCCAAAAAATAACTCCATATCGCATTGTTGATGCGACATATGCATGATATGCTGTTAGAACCGCTGACTGGTTTACAACCTTTGTCAACATTCGTATCGCGTATGAAAACGAATTTATTTTTTTGCTTGTTATTTCAATGTGGGCCTTCCAATTCAAGTTACTGTCAATATTTAACCCCAAAAATTTTGTAACGGCAATTTTGTGAATATTTTTATTATTATAATTAATGTCAAGTTTGTTGCATATTACTTTCCGATTATTAAATGTCATTATTTGTGTTTTGTCAAAGTTAATTAATAGATTATTTGAGCTCGTCCAGTGTACTATATTTTTTAATGTCTTATTAATCTCTTGTTCAAAAGTATTTATGTCATTTCCCACGAAAATTACAGTGCTGTCGTCAGCAAATAGCGACATTGGGTGATTAGTTATTTTGGGAAAGTCGTTAATGTATAGAATAAACAAAAGTGGACCCAAAACACTACCTTGTGGAACGCCATAGCGTACCTTTTTAGTATCAGACATATATTTGACTTCAGTTCTAGTATTTAAACAAATTCTGGTTACTAGGGTTGCCTGCGACCTTCCCATTAAATACGACTTCATTAATTGAAGAGTGTTACCACGAACACCATATGCGCTCAACTTGTTTAATAGAATGGTATGGTCCACGTAATCGAAGGCTTTTGTAAGATCCATATATAAAGCACAGACAGGCTTGTTGTTATCTATACCTGTCATGACATGTCCCAAAAATTTAAGGATGGCACCATTTATATTCTTGTTTTTCCTAAATCCTGTCTGTTCATTTGCTAATATACTATACTTTTCAAAGTAGTCATATAGCGAGTTGTGTATTACCTTCTCAAAGATTTTTGAGAAGACAGGATTTAGTGCTACTGGTCTGTAGCAATTTAAATCATGTTTATCGTTTTTTTTGAAAATAGGTTTTATTATGGCCTTTTTAAGTTTATCAGGAAAAACTCCGTTTTCAATAGCTATATTTATTATGTGGCTAAGAACGGCTGATACCTGAATTGCTACGTATTTGATTACTTTTGTGGAGATGTCGTCATACCCCGTACTATTGCTATCTTTTAAATTCTTAATTATATTAAATATGTCAATTGGTGTGGTCGGTCTAATAAAAACAGAATTACTTATATTAAATGTCAATGGTTTATATTTTAAGTTAGAAAATGGTTTAACCAGGTCAATAAAGAAATTATTAAATGTTTGTGCTATTTCACTAGGATTGTCTATTATTTTGTTTTTCATGATGATTTTTTCAATATTTTGTTGGGGGACATTATACTTGTAACTGTTGATAATCTTCCATGTAGCTCTGGCTTTATTTGGATTATTTTTTATAAAATAATCATTTTGGGACTTTTGCGTTGATTTTATGAATACACGCAATTTTTTATGGTAATTCTTAAATATTGACTTGTTTTCCACAGTTGGTGATTTCCTATACTTCCAGAGCAGTAACCTTTTCTTCCTACAAAAATTCCTAATACCCTTCGAAACCCATCTTGGCCGCTTGTGTACTGATATTTTCACTTTGTTAATCGGAAAGCAAAGGTCATAAAACATCTTGAAATTGTCATAAAACAAATTAAAAGATTCATTTGTGTCTAATGATTTAAAAGATTCACTGAAGCTTAGTGCTTCTATACAGTGCCTAAATTTCTTAAGGTTGCAATCGCCGTAGTCCCTTCTATCGATATACCAATACAAGATTCTACACTTTAGCTGAACAGGGCAGTTAAGAATCTGAGCAGTATGGTCTGATAGTGCTAATTCCAAAATTTCACTGCTACATCCCCTGATTTTATGAATAAAATGATCAATGCATTTTTGACTGCTGATTCGGGTGGGCTGGTTTAATTCAAATTTAAGGTCGTATTGCGATATGATTCCAGTGAACAGCCTTAATTCTTTACTTGCCACAAGATTGTCTATGTGAAGGTCACCACACAGTATGACCTTCCTTTTTCCAATACAGACATGATTTAACAAGCCATCAATTTTTCCCAAGAAAATATCAAATGGTTTTTTACCACTTTTGGGTGGCCTATAGACACAGATTATTATTATTTTATGTTCAGTGAGCTCTGCCGCACAACATTCAACTATATTAGGCACACTAAATTTTTGAGCATCACTTAAATTTTGATAATTTTCAATATATTTTCAATATATTTCTCATATATTTTCAATGTACAGACAGCGATCCGTTACATTTTTATAGATTTCCTTTGCTGATGCGGGGTTTCATAAGAATACATAAGCTGCACCTCCTTCCGTATATGTCGTAAGAGTCAACTAAGGAACTCAAGTATTCTCTTAAGCGGTAAGCTAGCAACTGGTCTTCTAAGTCTAGGTCAACTAGGTCTTCAAGTCGAGAGTGAACCGCCCCCTGATTACGTAAAAGTAATAGCAAAGCCGAAGCAAAGCGATAGCGAAAATTGTACAATATTCGCCTTGAAATGTCAAAGTTCCTATGAAATTCATTTTACGTAATACGAATTTGACAAGCAATCAGCGATTTTAGCTATCGCTTTGCTTTTGCTAGGTGGGTAATAAGGGGGCCGGTTACTTTTAGGCGAGCGCGCTCCATCTTAGACTGCAACCGTGCTTACTATCAGGCGCGTTGTGGTCAAGCGTAAGCCTATTTAGTATAAAAAAAACTTATCACTGTTACCTATATTTATGGATGTAGGTAGATCCTTCATGATCATGCAGTTCTAGCCACCCAATTTCTAGTGTATACTGTGTAGGTATTTTCAAAATTAACCTGACACATAATGGAAGCTGTACACGATTTTATATAGAAACAATAGTGACCCGCCCGGCTTCGCACGGGTGCAGTGCTAATACTATACATATAAACCTTCCTCGTGAATCACTCTATCTATTAAAAAAACCACATCAAAATCCGTTCCCGAGTTTGAAAGATCTAAGCTACATAGAGACGGACAGACAGCGGCAAACGACTTTGTTTTATAATATGTAGTGTTTACGCTTCGATAGCTGCTATTGATTTTGGTTATAAAAATGAGAAGATCTGAATTTTACTTTAAACTGACTATAATGAAAATATGTATATAAATAACAATTGCGTGTATGAGGTACAACTCGGAAGAAGGCACTGAGTCGAAGAAGATGGCGCCGTGGTCGCGAGCGCCCCGCGCCCCTGCGCCCCTCTGTGCTGGTAAAGGTGAAGCCGTAACATGCTCCCGGGGGTTGAAGCAACCGCTTCAACAATGTAGTGTCTCGATGGGTAAGGGGCATATGTTGTTATATGCTCTCTGTATGATGCCTTTCTTGGTCAGGATATCCGCAACTCTGCTGACGTTATCCTGTCCTGGATGAAGTTTGGTGACTCTGCCCAAGGGCCAAAGTAAAGGTGGTTGATTTTTATCTCTGACGAGGACTAGGGAGCCAAGCTTCAGGTCGTCGCTCGAAGACTGCCACTTGACCTTCTGTTGAAGAGTAGTAATATATTCATGAGAGAAGCGCTGCCAAAAATGTTGTTTTAGTTTCTCAATCTTTTCGTAACGATCAAGGCGATTTATGTTAGAGTCATTGAGTGAAGGCTGAGGAATCGTCAAAAGCGATCGTCCGATTAGGAAGTGAGCAGGTGAAAGGTAAGAAAGGTCTGAAGGATCTGTAGATAACGGAACGAGTGGTCGGGAGTTTAGAATACCTTCTATCTGAATCAAGCATCTTGACATTTCCTCATAGGTAAGATGAGATAATGAAAGAATTCGTCTGAGATGGTGTTTGACTGATTTAACAGCTGATTCCCATAACCCGCCAAAGTGGGGTGAATAGGGAGGAATAAATTTAAAGTTTATACCTTGATTTAAGATTTCCGTCTGTATGTCGTCTGAATAACTTTTGAAGAAATTAAGAATGTCATTACTGGCCCCGACAAAGGTCGTTCCATTGTCTGAGGAGATAGTCTGCGGCTTACCACGGCGACTTATGAATCTATGGAGAGCTGCTATGAAAGCTTCCTTTGTAAGGTCCGTGACGAGCTCGAGATGCAAGGCTTTTACTGCGAAACATACAAAAATACAAATATATGATTTTATGAGTCTGCTACCTCTACCCTTTCGATCAGTAATCAGCACTGGCCCTGCGTAGTCGATACCGGTATGTAGGAAAGGAAACTCTAGATGTGTTCTGTCTTTTGGCAGATCGCCCATTATAGGCTGAATAACTTTTTGTTTGAATCTAGAGCACCGTACGCATTTGTGTACAGTATGCCGCGCGAGGTTCCTCCCCCCCAATGCCCAGTATGTTTGCCTAATGTGTGAGAGTAGCATGTTTGGACCTGCGTGCATTAACTCTATGTGATGTTTACGAAATAGTATACGTGTGATATGATGTTTGCTGTCTAAAAGAATAGGATGTTTTACGTTATATGTATAATTAGAATTATTAAGACGTCCACCCACACGTAATATGTTATTTGAATCTATGAAGGGAGATAAAGATGAAACTCTATTTTTCTGTTTTAAATGTTCGCCTGAAACTATGCTATTTATTTCTTCTGAAAACATTTCTTCTTGTACTGTGCGTAAAACTATGAGCTCTGAAGTCTGTAGCTCTGTTAGATTTAAAATTCCCATCGTTTTATCTGTGATGTTTCTGCAATTTTTTATAAATCTGTAAATGTAAGCAATCGTTCTGATTAATCTATTGTAGTTAGATTTTTTATGAATTAATCCTGAAATTATATTATTAGTATTATCCATATTTATATTATGATTTTTATTTATGTGTGTTGTGAATGTTAATGTTGTTTCCTGAAGAGATACATTTGTGCATGTAGCTGGTGTTTTGGGAAAGTCAATATGTGTTTGGTGAAGAAAGCTCGGTCCTGTCCACCACAACCCTGATTCAATGAGATGTTCAGCTCTCACTCCGCGAGAAACCAGGTCTGCCGGGTTTAACTTAGAAGGCACGTAGCTCCAACTGTAGGCGGAAGTACTGTCTTGAATCTCACCCACCCTATTACGAATGAAGGTCTTTAGGTGGGAAGGTGAGGTATTAAGCCAACCTAGGACGATCATTGAATCAGTCCAATAAAATATATTATCAAACTTTTTCGTTAGAGACTCTGTAATTTTAGTGCCAAATCTTGTGCCAAGTAGTGCTCCGCAAAGCTCTAACCTAGGTATAGTCACTGGTTTTATTGGCGCGACTTTGTTTTTCGACGCCAGAAGATGAACTGTTACTTTACCATGATTATCGACTGTTCTAATATATGCACATGCACCGTATGCTCGCTCTGAGGCGTCTGTGAATATATGTAATTCAAGTGTTATAGGTTTGCTACTACAGACCCAGCGTGGAACACGAAGTGCATTTAGATGTGAAAGTGATTGGATATAATTCAAAAATTTTGTCCTTATCTCATACGCTACCTCGTCATCCCAATTGCCCCTGTCGATCCATAGCCCCTGCATTAACATTTTGGCCTCTACTGTCGATGGACCTAACAGGCCTAAGGGGTCAAAAACCTGGCTAACGAGAGACAAAATCAAGCGTTTTGTTATCTTTTTTTTGTTACTTGTTTTTATCATTATAGAGAATAATAAATTATCTGTAGTAGAGTTCCACTGAAGTCCTAATATTTTGTTAGGGAAAGAATCATCAAAATCCAACGTCTTTTCGGTATCATTGATTTTTATAGTCTGTCCGTCGTCTGTCTGTATGATAGAATTTAAAATTTTTGAGCTATTGGATTGTAATTTTCTAAGATTAAATTTAGCAGATTGTAAAGTTTTTATGACATCTTTACAGAGCTCTACCACAAGATATTCTGACATGAAGTGTAGGTACCTTTCTTTCAGCTGTGAGTCACGTGACAGCCTGCGCTCCAGGGAATGATAGCGCTGCTTTGCCATAACGTACGAGTCTCCAAGAATCTCAGGTGAACCCTTAAGTGGTATAGAGACTACAAATTTACCTTCTGGATCTCGTCTGGTGGTGTCCATGAAGTTCTGCTCACAGGCTCGCTCTTCCTGAGACATAGAGTGTTTCGAAGATACTGACTCTAGCTCCCAAAACCGCGTTAGTTGGGATTCTTCGTTCTGAAGAAAGTAGCAAGTAGAAGACTGGTATGTGTTATTATTTTTATGTTTGTTTTCTGAATTCGTATGTATTACGCCTGATACTAACCAACCTAGTTTAGTTTGTTGCAACTTAGGACGCTGCTTGCCTAAATCAATGAAGTTGGTAGTTAAGACCTCCCAAAATATTTCTGCACCAAGTAATATGTCTACTTTAGAGGGAGTATTGAAGGAGGGGTCTGCTAGTTCGATGCCCGTAGGAAGAGGTAAAGAACTAATATCTACGTAAGCTGAAGGTAAAGATCTGGTTATTTCTGGTAAGACGAAACAACTTAGGTTGACTTTATAGTCGCCTGTGAGTGATTGAATAGCTATGTCACAAGATTCGGCACTAAACGAGTATTGATTGTTTATACCTACCACAGTGGAGCCCGTGTTTCGCTTTGTCAGACCTAATTTCTCACAGAGGTGTTGCGTGATGTAGTGTGAAGTGCTGCCGCTGTCTAGCAGGACGCGAGCCGTGCAAAGTCTTCCTGCTGAGTCCATCACCTTGACCAATGCTGTGGAAAGCAGGACAATGGCTGTATTAGTATTTTGAATGTTAGAAGATGAAGTAAGTGTTAACTGTGTCTGTTCTATCGGATTATCTGTATGTATAAGTGTATTGTGTTTGAGTTTACAATACTTACAATGCGATAAGTTGCATTGTTGGTCTGTGTGTCCAGGTCTTAAACAATTTCTACAGACTTTAAAGTTGTTCATTTTTAGAATGCGAGTGTTTACATCTAAATTTCTAAATTCTTCACAACTAAATAAATAATGTTTCTTTTTACACATTGGACAACACACATTAGAATCTAAATTGTTTTTATATAAGTTCGTATTTGAATTATATGTGTTGATTTTGTGTTGAATGTTTGGTTTGTTCGACATCTCTTGTTGTAAGGTATCTAACAAATCTGCTCTGTTAGTTAGAAAAGTGATGAATTGTTTGAGCGTAGGATAGCCTGTAATCGTATTACGATGTTGTTCCCATTCACGAAAAGAAACATTATCAAATTTTCTGGACATTATATGAATTATGAGCGTGTCCCAGTGATCCGTTGGTTGACCAAGGCTGGCCAGGGCACGTAAATTTTTATTAGTTACATCAATGAGATTTCTAAGAAAATGACTTGACTCCTTTTGAGCTTGCTGTATGTTAAACAGAGCATTAATATGATTATTTACTAAAAGACGCTCGTTATCATAACGATCTGATAAAAGACTCCAAGCTATTATGTAATTATCTGATCTGACTTCTAAACTTTGAACTATTAAAGAAGCACTACCCTTAAGAGCAGCACGAAGATAGTGGAATTTATTAATGTCGCTAATTGACTTGTTATTGTGTATTATAGAAATATACGTATCTCTAAATTCAAGCCAGTGCTGAAAGTCTCCATCGAAAGTGGGCAGGTTGATTTTCGGCAGCCTCACGAAATCATGAGGCGAATCCCCACTGAATGATGAGCTGCGCCTTCCGCGAATGTTGGTGTCATCATGCTCGTCACGGGCCTGGCGTTCAGCGTTCAACATCGCAGTAGCTCGCGCCGCAAGTTATAATTAACTGTAAAAATAGTTATATGAATTATTAAGACAGATAGGTATCTAAGGGGAATCGGTAATTAAAAAAGGAAATATTAGGTAGGTAGGTATATCGGAACGAACTCACTCAGTGACTATTCCACGACGTAGTTATCCTTTCCGTATGATTGGTGATGTTAAGTTGCTGTATTTATGGTGTCCACTTGCTTGGTAGTGTCTGTTTATCCAAACGGATGGCGGTTTGAAGAGATTCTGTATGTTTCTTGAGGTAAATTAGGTTCCAAAGACGCCCTTTACACGTAGTTAAGGAAGACGTCACTGCTGGGTCCAAAGTCCAATGTAGCACAGAATCTTGAAGATCGCCTGTATGGATATAATTGTAGGTTTTCTAAGTCTGCCAAGAATTTTTTGATGAATATCTGGATGAATATGTCTTCTTCCTTAGGTGTCCTCGCTTGAATTTTTCTTTGTGCGCCAACGTCGATCGCACACACCACGTATTTACAATGATGGCGGCGTTTTTCGATGTAATTGTTGACGATAATTTTTGTTTTATGACGGGCGAAGGACCATTGTTTACGCTTCGATAGCTGCTATTGATTTTGGTTATAAAAATGAGAAGATCTGAATTTTACTTTAAACTGACTATAATGAAAGTATGTATATAAATAACAATTGCGTGTATGAGGTACAACTCGGAAGAAGGCACTGAGTCGAAGAAGATGGCGCCGTGGTCGCGAGCGCCCCGCGCCCCTGCGCCCCTCTGTGCTGGTAAAGGTGAAGCCGTAACATGTAGTGATTAAAAATTGGCAAGAAGTATTCATTCAGTAGTTTAAGCTCATAATGCCATGCCATACCAAAGTCTTTAAGGCTATTTTCCTACAGATTAAGCTTAATAGTAACTAAGGTAATTTCTACGCAAAATTGTAGTTCATTGGCATTATATTCAAACTATAGAATCTTACTTTAAATGTTATAAAGTTGATCAACGTCAAATTTTAATTGGCTGGAATCTAATTTCCAGACATCTCACCAATATAACTGAGTTAGTTCAAATATTAAAGATTCCAATACAATTTTGCATTATTCGCAACTAAAGACAGAATTACGGGTAATAATATCAATTATCAATACAATGTAACTTGAGGTTATTTCTCGAGTTACTGCAAATTAATTTGTTGAGTAAGTTGTTCCAGTGAAGCGAGGAGATCAATTACCCAAGTTTGATATTCGATTAGTTTAGAATTTCATTAGTTTCGTTACAACCGTCGGGTAGGTAAGGTAATTTTAATTGTTATATGTGGTCATTAATCATGACTTATATCATTCTAAATACTTGTAATGGTAATGATTTACAACTTTAAAACTTTACCTATCCGTGGTGCACATAATAGTCTAAAAGCGCTTGTAGACGTGAATGGACAACGGATCGCGTTTTTATTGGATTCACAATAAAGGCTTTTAATTTGAGCCACGACAGATCATCTTAAAGGTGGGTTCCTACGGTCCGTGATATTGCAGACGGACGCGGACGCGCCGACGGCCACGGACGAACGCGCACCACGGACGAGGCTATCCCACGGTGCGTGCCCGTCCGTGGTCGTCGGCGGTCTGGGCCGAAATACGTGGAAGACTTTACGTTGCAAGTATCGTAGTGATAAATTAAACCTTAGGCTATATCTATTAAGGTGTAGAATCGCGCTAACTGAAAGAAAATACTTTCAAAGTAAAAAAGTATTTTTTTTGCCAGCGGGATTATAACACGCAGCCTTATTGAAATAAGGACTATTTTCTCTGAAATACTTTAGTACCTAGGCATCGGCGCCCGGTAACCCATGGAATACTTGAAGGTATTTATTTTGTAGCACGATTGTGTTCTTTATTCACTATGGATGAGCCCACCACCGGGCCCTACACCCTCCACTGACCCTCGGATCTGATAACTCATACATAACTGCGAAAACAGGCACTTGCACTAATTACAATCGCCACGAGAAACCAGACCCGAGCAGCCATAGTGAATGTTTGAACTTCCGAATTGTAACGCCTTATACAATTTCATTTATGTTCTTTATGTCTAAGAAAACTAGGATAATATTTCTATAAAAACCTTATTAACAACTTGGGACAAGTTGTTTGTTTACATTACATACTTTGTACAGCGGACTCGAAATAAACTATTTCACGAAGCACGACTATAAGCTCCTTTTCAAGATTGTATGAAAATTCCTGAGATATTTAAAAATTCTCCATGCTATTGGGAAAAATAAACATGTGATTTCGGATCTCAAATTTTGTGGATAGGTTCTCTATAGTGGGCTATTTACATAGCTTTTCGCTTAACATATATAACCTTTTTGTTACACCCTGTATAGAGGATGTTTTTTCGTTGCCACCCTTAACGAAGGGTACGTAATCTATACATCAAATTAAGTAAGTTTATGCCGAAAAAAATGCTGGGAAACGATGTAAATTTTTTTATTTATTTTTTATTACTTGATCGGGCGAAATTTATAGTGCCCAGTGTTTATACAAATTTTTTGATAGACAGATATAAATTATTTCTCGTGAAAAATCTTGCTACACGCGTCAATGTGCATTAATGCAGAAAACCGTAGTCTATTTACTCAACTTTGGACCCTAATATTTTGCAAACCAGACATTTCCCAGGTATGCCTCCCATGGAGAAAAATCATCGTGATGATGAGATTCCGTAGTTTTCGGGAACGTTGACGACCAAAAATCACCCAGTATACATACAAGGTGTGTGTGACAGCCAGGCAAATACTGAATGAAACACTGAACAAGTACCATTGTTATGACGACAGTGTTATTACTCCCAGGAAATATTTTTAATTTGATTATCCGCAAAGTTTGCTTTCCGCGCGAATTGTATCGGGTGATCCTGTGACTATTTAAATTAGCTTATTTGGTTATTGTGTGATACGAGTACATTGCTGTTTTATAAATCACTTGTGACTATCCAATGGGGTTCATTAGTATTTTGAAATTTTTGGGACTTTCTTTGCTTATGCAAGTTGTAATGTGGAATTTTAATGTGTTGTGAAGTGTATAAACCTTTCTTCAAAAAACCGTAATCGCTGTTACCTCAAGTAAGATTAGGGAAAGTTTAGTATTCCAATAATAAAACTATTAGGTCTTGAATAAAGTAGCATTTTTTTATATCTGGGCAAATACTAAAAAATTCAGAAGTGTATTCAAGGGCGAGTGTACGAGTATTCAAAAATGCCATTAGACTACTATACTACCACAATCGCTATTGCATCCATGCAGCCGTCGACATGGTCGTCAATTTTTATGTGGTCGCCTACAGACATCTCCGCACGAGCACGCACGAGCGCGCACCGCGTCTGAAGCTATCCATTCGCCATGGATCGGGCGCACCGCCACGGACGTGTCTGCAATTACCACTGACGACCCTATCCCACGGTGCGTGTCGGTGCGGGCTGGTCCGCGTCCGCCTACATTTATCACCACGGATCTAGACGCACCGAGACGGACGCGTCTGCATTACCACGGACGCTCTGTTTCCCACGGTCCGTGGTGCGCGCTCGTGCGCGTCGGTCCGCAATATCACGAACCGTAGGAACCCACCTTAAGGCGAGCGAAATAAGTCCTACTACTAGTGCTGCCACTCAATATTAACGTCTTATACACATTTGTAAATAATTATTATAAAATGTGCTCCCATAGAAAAACCTTATTGTTAAGTGGCGACGCCAGTAGAAGTATTTCACCTTAATATATAATCCATAAGAAGCTATAAGTATATAAAACTAATATTGCCCAATTTATGACTTGAACATCCTTTTTATAAGAAAATCAGCATTTATAGCGGGTTATGAGCGTAGGTAGACGGTCCTTTATTCAATATGCATGGTGGCGCGAGTTGTCATGAGTTGCCGATGTGTGTCGCTAGCGGACACGGTCAAGACAGAGATATACTGAGAGAAACTGTCGAAGTAACAAAAAAGTTTTTGGTTGAAAGAAATCTCTGAAAGATGTTTCAACTTAGTGCATTCAATGTGATTATTTTTAAGCACAAACTGTCAAAAAGTAACATTATTTTTTACGTGAAGCGACAACGAACTTCAATGGAAAACGACATCACATTGTCTGTACCCAGTACAGATTTTTACGTGATTATAAACTTTATTTCTAAAAAGTTTGAGATTCTTACCTCTATCGTATCTTTATGATATCTGCGTTGATTCTCACAATTTTATTATCTAAGAAAAACCGGTAAAAACTAGTCCAATGAGACATTAAAGTCACATTTTACATTTCTCTTGAGCAAGTTAGCTCCATTGTTTTAACTCTCAGCGTCGAGACATTTCTGAAAGCAAGTTATTATAAAGTTCTGCGGTTTTTCTTTTACTTTTCTTAATCAAATTATTACTCGGTTAGATGAACAAGATGTAGTTTTTACTCTAAAATACATCTTTGAGCTGTCTTATTCCGCGTACCGCAACTTTTATATTTATTACTAGTGGACGCCGCGACTCCGTCCGCGTGCACTACAGAAAAAAAAACAAAATATAGAAATTATCCAAGATAAAAATATTTTCCCGGAATAAAAAGTAGCCTATATGTTAAGTGGGACCTGTCACAATATATTCCTGAAAACTGCATCGAAATCGGTTCAGCCGTTTTTGAGATTAGCGTGCACAAATGCACAGACAAACAGACAAACCGATAAACAGACAAAAATACCAAAAATCATTGTTTTGGGTACTATTGCGTTGATAAAGGTATTCTATAATATTTTTTCTTATATATTTTCCATGTACAGACAGCGATCCGTTACATTTTTATTATATGTATAGATGATGAAGTTATATTTTCAATAATAAAAGTGACCTTAGAAATGTTAAATGTCAATGCGTTTGAAAATTTATGGTATTTGTACAGCTTACTAATTTGGTTTGTCAAAAGAACAAAATACGAGTACTAGACTTTTTTCGAACTCATAAAGCTTATGCTGAAATGGGGTTTTCCTAGAACACATCAGCTGCGTCTAATTCCTTGCTTGTCATAAGAGTCGACTAAGATATTTAGGGGCACTAAAATTTCGGCGAAGCGTTCTATCGGCGAACAGTATTTCGGCAAATCGTTCATCTCAGACAATGAGCAAGCAACTCGGCTTTAATAATTAACATCTGGCCTCGTTATGATATCACCATCATCATCAGCCTATTTCAGTCCATTGTTGGACGTAGGCCTGCCCCAGGGCACGCCATATGACTGCCATGGGGGGTATTTGCCCACAGTCACCGACTGCTGGGCAGGCGGGTTGGTGACCGCAGTTTGTATTTTGGACTATGTTGTCAATACGAGAGGCGCTGCTGCCCACCTCCCGGAAAGCCTTAATCGCCTCGTACGATACCCACGGGTAGACATGGGGTGGTACGAATTCTACTCTGCCGGCACCACGCGGCTTATGATAAACGTGTCTTAAAAATCTCATTTAGGGATATCAGTAATCCTGCAGTCCCGATTACTCTTTATCCGGGAACACAGCCGGTTATGTATGTATGTATGTTTCAACCACTGTACCATCAACTTTATATATACGACAACTAAACTGAACCTTTTTTACGGCGAACCTGCGGCGCTCGCACATAACCGTAAAGTATGCGACGATAACGCGTACACGGATACCTTACGGATATTATATTCCCTAAGATATTGTACCCGCGATGTCATGTAGGTATTCGAGAGATGATGGTATTACGTTATTATAAAATATTATTTTTAGTCCAATCTAACGCGTGCCAATTTTACATCAAAAAGATACGCCGTATTATTATAAAAACTAAACATTGCTTAAATTGAAGTCACCTGTGAGTAATCATTGACATCAATTCCCGCTATGGTAAACGTGGCTCTGGAATATCCTATATGATCATGCAGTCAGGCTACCTCATTTCGGAAACACAGTCGTGTGATTTTATGTTAATTAAAGTAAATAAATATATTGGAACGAAGTTCCTTACGGCAGGCTTGGAGGAGATAGGGATTTTGCTGCGCGACCGAACTGAAAAAAATGTGATAGTAAAACCGTAAGAAAAAGTGCGTGGAATAAAACCGTTAAATGAGACGTGCGCAGGCGCGACAGTCGTATACACAAGCAAGTAGTGTATAATACCTTTCTCTTTCTCCCTCTTTCTTTTCGTTCTCTCATCCCTTCTCTCTCTATTACTACTCCACCCCGCCAATGCATAGTATATACTCATGAATTCATGGACAAGCACGTGGCGAATACTCACATTATAGATACATTTTAAACCTAAATAAAATTGAGCACGATTTTTCTTTTGCAAATTATGTCGATTCTACATTAGCCGAAGGAACTTCGTTCCTACCTGGTGTCCCACGACACCACATTTAATTTTTATATCTTTTACATATTTTATTTTTTTGTGAAAATTCACAAACGTTTCTTCCGTGTTCAATTAAGACGTGGTTTTGTATGAAAACCTACACAGTGTGTAGTAAATGGATAGCTTAATTATCGCCTGAGAGAATGCCAGCACGCGTATGATGACTTTGGTGAGAGCGAGATATCTCACTTTTAAAGGCTCGAGCACACCGGATGCGTGTGCGTGCACGTAAGCGTAGACGTGCACGTACCTCTGAGTTGTAATGTATGGAACTGTATAGGCACGGGCAGACCGGATGCGTAAGCATAGACGTCAAGCGGTGACAGTTCTATACATTAAACTCAGAGGTACGTGTACGTCTACGCGTACGTGCATGCATACGCATCCGGTGTGCTCGAGCCTTAAACGTCAAATCCACAGAGCTAAATAATAACTAGACAAGGCAAGTGTTTCTACTTGATGTGTAAAAACCGATTGCAGACCACTTCTATCAGCCCTAATTCACTCAGTCTGGCTTGAGAACGAGGTGTCTATTATAATTTTTTAGTCTAATTTTACATGCAAAGTACATACACTTAGTTTATTTAGTTAATAATAGGTCTGTGAGTCTAACGTTTAAAAGTGTGACTTCTCGCTCTCACCAAGTTCATCATATGCGTGCAGGTTTCCTTAGTCGACTGTTACGACATGCACGAAAGCAGATGTAGCTTATTCTAGTGAAGCCCCGCATCAGCAGTTTTAATAAAATAATTTTACCAAATTTCATTTACTCATTTCACATGATGTGAACATTAGATCATATTTCCTGTATTATAATTTATGAACGCTTTCAACGTTCATTATATAACGGGCTTATTTGAACGTATTCATTGAAAACAAATCCCTCTAACAGATAGATGCTATCACAGATATGATAACACTGTGCTATTAAGTCCTATTACAGGCAGATACCGCAATGTATTGAAAACCAATATACCTTTCAAAGTTCCGGCTATTAAATTATAATGCGTGAAAATTTCATTATTGTATTATACAAATTAATTTATTTGTGTTATAGTATTGAGAGTGGTAATGGCTTTTTGATGTTAAATTAAAAGGCTATAGGAATCTAATTCGTCATCCGAGTCAATTGACCCGATAGCTCTGTTGGTTAGAGCGAAAGCACGGTTTGCGAGAGGTCGTGAGTTCAAAT
This sequence comes from Carposina sasakii, assembly GCA_014607495.2. Lineage (NCBI taxonomy): Eukaryota > Metazoa > Arthropoda > Insecta > Lepidoptera > Carposinidae > Carposina > Carposina sasakii. The sequence goes on from CP053156.1 coordinate 14,422,612, forward strand.
CTTACTCGGGTGAATTTTTTTTCATTTCTTTATTAATAATTTTTATAATATACATACATCTATATATGTATATAGAATTATTGACTGTGTTGCGAGAACATAAAGGATCATGAAGGAGATCAATATACCTATATGAAGACTATTTGAAGTAACTGTATTGTCTTATATTTACATACGTACTATGCTCCCAAAACAAAATAGTGAGATCATAAAGAAGATCCCTTAGTCTCGTCCAATCTTTATGTGTACAATAAAAAAAATATCAGAATATTGGGCTGCTTTTCCACTAGAGATGTGCTATGCAGTTATACTGCAAAGATGTGAAATCTACACTACGAAAATATGTCCGTTTTCACCAATACTAAGCTATGTAACTGTGCGAGGAAGATGCGCTATAAAAATGCGCCGCCGCAATGAAGTTGCGAGAGAAAGATGAAGAAGCTATGCGATGTATCGATAGTAGGGAAGCACGCATCCATAGCACACATCCTTCCATATAAAAAAAAACATATCTTAGTTGAATCCGTTTCCACCATTACTAAGCTATGTGCAACAATGAATATTATTGATGGATATCAAACGCATCCATAGCAACGCACATCTCTGGTAGAAAAGCAGCCTTACATATATAAATATATATAAATATAGAAATAAAATATTTGAATTTGAATTTGAATATATAAAACAGTATCCGCTTTATATGTAACACAAACGTCTTATAAAGGAAAATCGGCAGAATATTTTATATCAGTCATGCCTTACGTAAAGTAAATACCATAAAACTAGCGACAAAATACGAAAATTCAGCCATAATTCTTTGAAGCGTAATACGTGACGATTCTCATACGTGAGGATCGTGACACAAACAATAAAAATAATAAATCTTCGCCAAGTTTCTGGAAGCCGTGATGTAATAAAATGTATCAAACTGTCGGAATCGTAGCGTATAAGAAGGGAGTATGGTTTGGCGAGCGGAATAATTCGGCAATTTTATCGTTATGGTGACACTGTGCTATAAAATAGACATGAACATTGGAAAATTTAAACTAGATGTAGAAAAATGTTTAAACCTCGTAGATGTAGAAATGCAGTAGACGTTTTCTCGAAAATACATATACAAAATATCACATTAACACAAACATTAACTTATTTCTTAATCTATCACTACATCTACAATGAATTTTCATGCACAATAAAGTATATGAATAAGAAATATTACCAACTTCATCTGTATATAAACTAGCAACATTAAATAATTATCTGGAAGCCACCCGGCAGCAAATATATTAAAACGACAATTACTTTAAGTAAACGTTGCACTGTGACAAGCTCATTATTTCAAAGGGTTTGAAAATTTTCTTAGTACTACACGACCGCTTTGCTGAGAGAACCAGTATTTAATATAGAAAGTGCTTTTAAAATATATAACTTTTTTATCAAATGACTAGACAGGCAAGGAGCATATTTTGTTTGGATATTTTTCTTTTTGAGACCTACCGAGTCTCGTCGAAAGAAATAAACGAATATATAAAGTCAGCTTATATTAAAATTAATGTATAAAATGTAAGTAATCTTGTAAAGTCGATTATTTTAACTGATTTTCTTTTATAAAAACATATACCTACCTATGATCGAAAAAAAGAGATTATATCTGAAAATAATGAAAACACTAGGAAAAAAGCAGCTTTAGATAGAATAACAATAATATACTTTAAAATCAAGGTTTAACACAAGTCAAGTCTATTTTAAATTCTTAACGACTTCTACAAGGTACTTTATACATAGTACCTTGTAGAAGTCTTCGCAAAGAATTTATTTTTGTACATTTTTTCACCTGGAAGTCGACATTTTTATTTTAAATTAACTCGGAGAGACAAGAACCCAGAGACTAAGTAAGATAGTAAATTGCTTACAATTGAATTTTTATTACGTTCTTAGACTAATTGTTATTATGTTTTCTTTAAATGTACATATTTTTTGGGTTCCGTACGTAAGGTAAAAATGGCACCCTTATAGGATCACTTTGTTGTCCGTCCGTCCGTCTGTCTGTCAAGACCCTTTTTCTCAGAAACGAGTGGAGGTATCAAGTACTGATTTGTATCAAATACGCAGGTATGCTCCCTAGGAGCTGTGAAATAATCAAACTTCTAAGTCAACGCAATCAAAAGATATAGCCGTTTATGTCGCAAATTTTCGACACTCGCAAGGGAATCAAAACCTACAGGGTACTTCCCGTGAACTAAGAATCTTGAAATTTAGTACGAAGTAACATCATATGGCATAGATAAAGGAAAAATTGCTAAAACCGTAAATTTTTTATTAGGTCATATAATAAAACAGGTTTATACGGAACCCTCTGTGCGCGAGTCCGACTCGCACTTGGCGAGTTTTTTTATTATATCTTAGTTTTTGTACTTTGTTACATTTTGTTGCAAAATATGCTGCTTTATTGTTATTAGAACACCATATTTATATCGAGGAAAAAATGAAAAAAAAAATGTTAAGAATATAAGAAACGACTGTAAGTACGAAAGTTAAATTAGATAAAAATATATCATTAAAGCAAACTGTTTCTTATAGAACATATACAAAATAGCCATTAAGCACTGTAAAATTAATATAAGCTTATGAACTTACTCTAGAATTAGGTATCTGTGGGAGTATAATTATTTAAATATAATACGATATTAATTTTGAATATTAATATGTCTCTAATTTAAGAAATTTCATGAATAGTCTAAATTTAAGATCCCTGAAACAATACCCCAATTAGTAATAAAAGGCAATTTTCTAATTATAATAATTGAACTTATTTCTCAAAATATTTTAGCTGTCGTTCATTATCGAAATACTTGTTTTATTACTCGTACTAGCTAACGCACGTAGCTCCGGCCGCGTAGGATATTTATTACTTGGGATATTATATGGGAACACGATATATGGGAATATGAAACACGATACAATAAAATTATTTTTAGATATACCTAATTATTTGGAAATGAAAAAAAAAATCACCTGAGTGAGACTTGAACTGACGAACTCTCGCATACCGTGCTTTTGCTCTAACTAACTGAGCTACCTGATTAAATAAATTCTTCACTGTCTTGGTAGAGAAATGTATAGCGACCGGCTAGAAATATATTTTACAGAGAGCATTTGGGCACGAATGTGGATGGTTATACTATGCATGCAGGAGATATAGAGAGCGCGCGAATCGCGCTCCAGGTTACGGGCCTGAGGGGAAACCCCTGTGCCCGGGCAACTGATGGATGGTTATAGAGAAAGAGAAACACTTATGAAGTGTTAGGTGGACATTTTGAGCAAGTATATGCTTATACTTGAAGTGAGTAACGAGATATAGTATATGATATGATAGTTTATTTATTTTATTTATTTATTTTATTTAGAACACCAAACAGCACAACAAAATAACTATGCTAGTTATAAATTAATCTTAACATAAGCCAATAAGCAGGTGTCCCTAACGTAACATAACATTTTATCACTGAGCGGACAATTCTTTTAGTAGGTACATATAGTTTTTGTTTTATAAGCTATGATACAAAAAATAAGTTATGAAAATGTAAATGTTACTTATCCCTTAACACGCAGATGCATGTCAGGGTAGTACATTATTAAAATTAACAATGGAAGGCAGGAGATGCTAAATGATAATTAAGTTACAAATAATAAGTTATGAAAATGTAAATATTACTAATCTCTTGACATGCGGATATAAGTCAGAATAGTGCATTATTAAAACTCACAATGGAAAGCGAGAGATGCATGCAAAATATAAAGAGTAATCAGGTAAAATCAAATGAACCTGCAGCATACTAAATAATAATATATGAGTGATGAGTATTTACTCTTAACAGCTTTCATACCAGATATATAGTATGTGTCATGTGTGCGCTTAGGAGATACTCAAGACGTCAAGATAATAATATATAGGTATAAGTGGGTACAAGATAAAAACATTATATTACGCGTGAGCGAACAAAGTTGGTATATAAAGTAGGTATATATATGATAATATGACAGAAATACAAGTAATCTCGATTTCCACCAATGACGCAAATTATATGAAAGAAGAAAGTAAATGTCGCTCTGTAGCCATTATATCTGTTCCACCAAACGCCATTATGCCCGGAACGCAACAATTTAAATATATTTATAGCCTTTTAACGACCTATCCACTAAAGAAGGACTTCAAGGAGATGCGATGGTAAAACACAAAAACGTTACTGATAAAAAACCTAATTTAGTTCTTTTGAATTCCTTCTTCATCTAAATAAAATAAGGTATAGTTTTAAGTTAAGCCATCAATAGGTATACCGATAATTGTTTAATGCTTTAGAAATGCGCTTTCCAGTAGGATGGCGTAGATTTTGGTCTAAGATATTATATACTGTAACCCTGTACCACTGAATTTATTTAATGTATAGTTATAAAATTATTAATATAAAATTATTAATAAAGAAATGGAAAAAATTCCTCACCCGGGTGGGAATCGAACCCACGACCCCTGCATTCCGCGTGTCAGTGCTCTAACCACTAAGCCACCGGGTCAATTACTCGGATGACGAATTTTACCATCTCTTTTCTAAATTACATATTGGCAACGTTATTTTTCATCCCGATAGCTATACACTAGCCAAATCTCGACAAACAAAGCTGAATCCCTCAGCACAATGTTTAAAGATGAAACGATCAACCATATCCTAACGGATTATATTAATGGAGAAGTGTTTTTATAAATTTATCTTAGTCAAGATATTATATATTATAAAATTATTAATAAAGAAATGGAAAAAATTCCTCACCCGGGTGGGAATCGAACCCAATGTATAGTTTTTAAAGCCATAAAATTGTAACATAGATATTACCTATGGGATAACAAGAGAGTGTGGGAATAGAATGCACCAGTGCATACATACTCTTGAATATTATACGAGTAATACCTATTCTGTAGGTTGATAATGTCCATTGGTAAACATGTTCAGTACATTTTTTATTATTAAAAATCGATGATGGGCTAGCATTTGCTTCTCACAACACTATTTACTTTCCCATAAATGCACGGTGACTCCAGTGTCTATGAACAAACTATTAGACCACCTCTTTCCTGTTCTACCTACATGACATGCCCGCTCATAAGCTCGCGGTTATGCTCTTTCTACACTCTCTTGCATTTTTATTGAGAAATTTAAGATAATTAGAGGGGTTTACAGGGTGGTTTACTACTTTTCCCGCTTATAATTAGGTAATTATGTAGAGCTCGTTTATTATAATTGTCTGCCATAGAGGCACGTTCATAGAAGATACTCAATATTAGAGTTATTTAAAGCACGCTGTAGCAGTAGGCCAGTATTTTCTTTGTAGAATAAACGTGGCTATAGGATATATTTTGTGATGATCCGGCTGCCCCATTTTTGGGAAAACTACATTGTATATGTTTGAATGTAACTAACGTAGTATAAACAGACGTCTAATGACTTATAAGCTTCTCTCAAAAGATTTATAAAGGTACCTCATAGAATCGCTAGTGTCATTGTGGTATGGGATATGGAAGGCCAATTTGCTGAGTCCGTACCCTTCGTTAAGGGTGGTAACGAAAAAACATCCTGTATAATATAGTATTTTATCCTTCGCAAATATATCCTAGACACGACTAAGCCCTTGACTCTTTCGTAAGTTGTCAAAACGTTTCTCCAACATAGCAAACAAGTTGTTTGATTTGAAACGTGCTCTCGCATTAATGGATTCTGTAGAATATTGATCCTCTAGTTATAGCGCGACCTCAAAATATTGAGTGACTAGAACCCGCGTTTTATGGTAAGTTTATGGCTTGCTGGTCAGTGAACCTGAAAGATGATAAAATCCATGTAGAATGTTAATCTTTGATTTGCTAACATCTTCTTCTTATATATATATATATATATATATATATATATATAATATAAAAAATCCATGTCACTGTGTATGTTCCGAATAAACTCAAAAACGAGTCAACTGATATTCATGAAAATTGGCATATATATGTAATTTGGTCCAACTTAGATGATAGGATAGTTATTATTTAAATTAATGGCCTTAATAACTAATAATTAATAAAAAACTGATCATCAACGTTGGTTGTTGTTATTAATCGTACGTTCCATAAGTCTGCAACAGATGGCGCCTTCTGAATTCTTCTGTCTTTTCTGCAGTCCACGCGGATGGAGTCGCGGGCGTCCGCTAGTATAGCTATAAATAAATGTTACGATGAATTGATATACCTAAAATTAAAGCTAAATAATAACTATTTATTTACTTAAATGTATTTATAGACAATAGACGGCCCGATAATTCTCCATCTTTATAACTTTAATTGAAATATTTTTATATGAAAATGTGTATTAACTAAAGCCGATGATCACGGTTCTTTTCCATTTTCATTCATGATGTCATTATGACGCATTATTTGAAAAAATCTTCCCTTTGTGTTTACAAAAACAAAACAACAAAATTGTTATAATTATTTCTAAACCATAAACTAGAGCTTCGGCCATGGAGCACGCAGCTTCTGGGGCCTTTCTTTATTTTGATCGTCGCTCTAACACCGCATGCACCCTGAATAGATTAGTTAGTAATATTCATATTGTATGATATTGTTTGGTCTAAGAGAAAACAACACGAAATCGATAAGTACACTAGTGGAGTGCTGATATGTACTGCACCGGTATGATGAATTTGGTGAGAGCGAGATGTTTCACTTATAAACGTCAAATTCACAGAGCTATTAATAACTAGATAAACTAAGTGGATGTACTTTGCATGTAAAGAATAGACTTAAAAATTAGAATAGACGCTCGTTCTCGAGCCAGGACTGAATGATTTAGGGCTGACAGAAGTGGTTTGCAATCCCTTTTCACAAACCAAGTAGAAACACTTGCCTTGTCTAGTTATTACTTAGCTCTATGGATTTGACGTTTAAAAGTGAGACATCTCGCTCTCACCAAATTCATCATACCGGTACTGCTATGTACGTTAGTTATGCTGGGTGATTGGATTTGGTTTCTCATTGCGACTGTACGTGCCTGTGATCACAACTATAAGTCATCGAATTCAAGGATGAGCAGTACAGGCCCATTTTGTTATAAATACGTAAAATATATCTGGGGGGCAATGCCACAAAATATACTTACCGCTTGTGTATTGAGCACAAATCCCTGGTACTGAGGTATATTTTAGCACGTGTTTTTATTCTGTAATTTTAGTATGACAGAATTAAAAGACTATCTGTCTCGTGCTGAAATGTGTCTAATTACGTCACCGTAAAGTAATTATTGCCTCGTACCGAGCTTCTACAACAGTTCCGTTTCGGCTTCGTTCCAGCTCGAGACTTTTAGGGAATTGGCCCCCTGGGAAGACTCTGGGTGCGATTAATCAAAAAATAAATCACATATGTGACGACGGTTCTTTTTGTTTACGTCTAAAAGTATTACTATACTTTTACTACAAGTGGGCCTAAGTAAATAAGCGATCTTAAATAATATACTTGGTTTTATTTTATGACAGGCTGCCTGACGCTAAACTTGCTTGACTATTCCAAAGCTATTACTAACGACGGCCGATTGGTGTAGTAGGTAGTGACCCTGCCTGCGACGCTATAGGTCCTGGGTTCGAATCACGGTAGGTGCAAACATTGATATGATGAATATCGATGTTTGTTTCCGAGTCATGGATGTTTCTATACTTATCTATGTATTGATATACCGTTGCTTAGTACCCACGACACAAGACCTTAGGGATCTTAATGTGGGACTAGGTTAATTTGTTGTGAAGTGTGTGAATATTTATTTATTTATTTAACTAAACCCTTGAATTCAAAGTTTAATTCAAACATTTAATCATCATTATACCAATATATTACGTTGCAATTTTATACGTACTAAAATGTTTCGTAGTCGATCTGTAGTTCGTAGTAATCTCGTAGTTCGTAGTACACTACGAATACCGCACGCTTAGCCGATGTGAATATGCATAGAAAATTTTTCTATTATTTAACAAATAAATATTGTAGTTTATGAAAAACTAATAATACAGGGTGTAACAGAAAGGGTATGTTAAGCGAAAAGCTATGTAAACAGCCCACTACGGAGAAACCTTTTTCCAAAATTTGAGACCCGAAATCACATGTCTATTTTTCAAGATTATATGAACATTTCGGAGTTGCTAAGGAATTTTCCATACTGAAAAATTTTGTGGGTAGGTTCCTTTTAGTGGGCTATTGACATAGCTTTTCGCTAAACATACCCCTTTTGCTACACCCTGTATAAACAGGAATTTAAATAGAACCTACCTCACAGTGTTGATTAAGTTACGAAAGGAATTTCTGTTGTAATGATTTTTGTTTTCTGGGAGAAATCTCTAGTCATTAAAGTCTGGTCGACAAGAATAGTGGATTTAGACCATAATTTTTATATACATACTTGTGTATAAATACATTTACATCTGGCCCCAAAACTTAGTATAAACGTGGCCGTATGATCTTCTTTGCGACCCTGCAGTTCTGGCTATCTGTTATGATAGTAAGTTAATAATCGCATCTTATTATTATTAATAGTAATAAGTATAAAGATATATTATGTATATATAATATATATATTAAAATAGGTATGCGAAACCTTTTTTTGTAAGTACTCTAATAAAGTGCGAGCCGAAAGAAAATATACAAGTACGAGTAAAAAATCTAATAAAAAACCTACCAAAAACGTGTTGAGCTCACGAACGCGAAGGGTTCCGGAGTTTAAAAATTAAAAAAAACATGTGCAAAAAAATACGAACGGAAAACAGTCGTGTGTATATTTTTACCTGTCTTCTAGTGGACGCCAGCGACTCCATCCGCGTGGACTGCAGAGAAAGTTGTTCTAGTTAAGCGATTTGTAAATTTAAACCATTCTCGAGCCCACTTAAATACATACAAAAAGTTTCAACAAAAGGAGTTCAATCACAAACACACGAACAGAAGATTTATATATTACCTATGTGTCTATTTGTCACAATTAATGAGATGCCTTGTGCGAGGCAGACAGATAGCAAATTCTTAATAATAACGTCCTGTTTTTACCCTTTCGTTACGAAACCCTAAAAACATTATTGGACCTACCTTAATATATATTCCCAAATTACTTGGGGTTGCCAGCTCGCCTGAATGTCCTTTTCGAAGGGAAATCGCTTTTCGCGCTAGTTTTTGCGACCGGCCGTCAATCAGGGGATGACCCTTCGCAAGTTTCCTATCGGGAAGGGTGCTAACCAGCCCTTTACGGCCAAATGACAACATTATCGGTAAATAAGTCACCGCACCGTGGATTACATTTCGTACGTTTCATTCTTTGATATATTTTTAACACATGTAGTACTTTTATTGTACTGGCAACTTCGCACAATTTCAGAGTGGGTAATTCGAAAACAGAACTACCCTACAACTTACGACACTATTCCTAGTCTACCGATAATTTCCTTCATTCTTTTTTTGTGCGCGGCAACGAGCACACGTTTTCAATTCTAGTATTATAGTTTAGTTTATTCTATTTTTCAAATTTATTATCAGAGTATTAAGAACATGCCTAAACGCAAAGCTTCTAGTGAAATTAACTATTACTTAAATAAAATTAAGAAATTAAAAGAAAGCCAATACAAGAAGCGAACTAGAGTGATTCTTTATTCGTCATCGTCAGATTCTGAGGAAAATGAAGGTAAGAAAATATAATGATCTCTTATTAAATATTCTTGTACACGAGTCAAAATGTTCTAAGACAAGTTCTGTATAATTTTTTTGTGAACTAAAATAAGCATCTTTAAGTTAACCTGGAGGATATCACAATGAGGGTATCACGAAGGTTTAACATGATGCATAAAAATTAACCGGGAGGTTGACTGCGGGTCAACACGACGGTATTCAAAATAAGCATCTTTAAGTTAACCTGGAGGATATCACAATGAGGGTATCACGAAGGTTTAACATGATGCATAAAATTAACCGGGAGGTTGACTGCGGGTCAACACGACGGTATTCAGAATAAGCATCTTTAAGTTAACCTGGAGGATATCACAATGAGGGTATCACGAAGGTTTAACATGATGCAAAAAATTAACCGGGAGGTTGACTGCGGGTCAACATGACGGTATTCAGAATATAGTGTGTATAGTCAGATATTCAATGATATATAAAATAAAATTCACATATAATTGTTCTAGACGGAACCGCACAAGATGATGTAATTCAATACACCTCAGCAACAGAGTCCTAAGAGAAACTGGAAAATACTCCGGTAGAAGTTAATATAACCCCGGAAGCTCAAAACGAGACACCTGACCTCGACCCGGAGCTTTTATTAGCGTTGGATGATACAACGGACGAGCAACCGATGTTTGGTGAAAAAATTCACCACACTCTGGCACAACGCTGGTTGCCTATATTAGCGAAGGGACTAAATAAAGACCCAAAGGAAAAATTGCTTAAAAAATACCAGGTACCTGAAAATTGTCAATTACTAAAAGCACCGACATTAAACGCCGAAATAAAAGCTGCTGTATCTGATATCACTAAAAATCGCGATAAAAATATTCAGTTAAAGCAAGACCAATTAGGGCTTGGAATAACAGCAATTAATAAAGCCATTACATTACTCCTCCTTGGAGATGACAAGATAAAAGCAATAGAGGTACTGTCGGATAGCTGCAGGATCTTGACTGACGTACATTACATAGAAACAGAGCTCAGAACAAAACTTATAACACCTTGCCTCGATAAATCCTTTACGCCATTAATCAAAGATCATGAACGAGACAGCACGCTCTTTGGTGATAAGCTATCGGAGACCATAAAAGCCTCAAAGGCTATTTCCAGACAAGGTCTACAAATTAAGAAACCGACACATAAGACAGCACCTGCTCATACAAATGGCCCATCCACTTCAAGATTTCGCCTTCCGGGAAACGAGATTCGCCCCCTTCGTTACACATCAGGGAACAGGGGGGGGCGCGGAGGCTTTCCACGAACAACGACATCATACAGACGCGGAGCCACATCGACGACGACACTGACACGATCTCGTGCCTACTCGAACCAGAGCAGTCAGCAGCGAGCCTACACGCGACATTAGATAAACAGGTACATGCGGGTCGCCTGCAATATTTTTATGATAACTGGATGAAAATCACTAATAATAAATTAGTTCTTTCCTGGATAAAAAATGGCTACAAAATACCTTTTTCGAAAAAAGTTTACCAAAATAGTGTACCCTATAGTAATAATTTTACCACAGCAGAAATGCGTGATATGTCTAAGGCAATTAACAATTTATTAGACTTAGGCGCAATATACAAGTGTGAGCCACAGACAGATCAATTTATCTCTAAAATATTTTTAGCTCCTAAAGCCAACGGCGGCAAAAGATTTATATCTGTTATATACCTAGACGATCTTTTATGCATCGGCCACACACATTCTGAATGTTTATATAATGTAACGGAAACAGTGGCACTACTTGAAAGCTTAGGATTTGTTATAAATTATGAAAAAAGTTCGTTACGACCTTTACAACAGACAAAGTTTCTGGGCTTTATTTATAACACTCTTGACATGACATTATCATTACCTATGGATAAAAGATTATGTATACTAAAAATAGTTAAGAAATTTCAATCCTTACCATTATGCACTATAAAAGATCTTGCTTGTCTCATTGGTACCCTTACTGCAGCATGCCCAGCAGTTAAATACGGCTGGGTTTACACTAAACGTCTCGAGCAAATTAAATACTTAGCATTACAAATATATAAAACATACAAAGCTAAATTTCGTCCTTCATCTATAATATTGCCTGACCTAGAATGGTGGTCAAAAAATATTTTATCGACATCAACCCCATTAAAATCGAGTAGTTTTGAACTAGAGATCTTTACAGATGCATCCAGGTCTGGCTGGGGTGCATTTTGTAAAAATCAAAGAATAAATGGGAAATGGAAAGCTAGTGAAATAAATTTTCATATTAATTTTCTAGAGTTGCTTGCAGTATTTTTTGGACTCAAATGCTTTGCACGTAATATCCGAAACTGTTATATTTTATTACGTATTGACAACACTACGGCGTTGAGTTACGTTAATCGCGTGGGTGGCATAAAGTATCCTCATCTAAATGATTTTGCGCGAGAAATTTGGCAATGGTGCTAGAAGCGAAATATATGGTTATCTGCTTCTTATATTAAAAGTAAAGACAATAGAGAAGCTGATGAAGAGTCCCGAAAGGTTAATACGGACATTGAGTGGACATTAACAGATGAAGTATTTAATATACTAGTAACGGATTTAGGTAAGCCAGATATCGATTTATTCGCTTCTCGCACTAATGCCAAATGCCAAAGATATGTGTCGTGGAAGGCAGATCCAGATGCAGTTGCTGTGGATGCCTTCACTATCTCGTGGAAGGGCGTATACTTTTACGCTTTTCCACCATTCCCACTCGTATTAAAGGTTTTGGAAAAAATTATATTGGACAAGGCTGAAGGCATTCTAATATTTCCATACTGGCCTTCCCAGCCGTGGTTCCCACTGTTACAAAGAATGGTTACATCCGATATTAGTTTTATAAATCCTGGGTGCAGCCAAACTCTCAGGGACGCGTTCCTGAAACGAGGTGTCCCTATCGAATCATTGGACCTTATGATGGCTTCTTTGTCGAAAAATACTTTGCAACAATATGGTGTCTCCTACAAGTATTGGTGGCAGTACTGCACTGGGGCAAATATAGATCCATACACATGTTCCGTTCCAAGAATGTTGACTTTTTTGACAAAACTGTTTAATAAAGGTGCGGCTTATGGCACCTTGAATAGTCATCGTTCGGCTCTAAGTTTGCTTTTCGGAGATGAGTCAGGATCTCATGACCAAATTAAAAGACTATTGAAAGGTATATATAAATTAAGGCCCAATATTCCAAAATACGCATCCACATGGGACCCTCATACAGTTTTGCAATATATTACCTCATGGGGCCCTAATAAGGATTTAACTCTGCCAAAATTTTCTAAGAAACTCGTAATATTGCTGGCCTTATGTACTGCGCATAGAGCACAGACACTTTCTCTCATTAAAGCTAATAATATCCATATCAGCCTGAACGGTATAAAAATTGTAATTTCAGACATTATAAAAACATCAGCAGCTGGGCGCGACCAGCCAATTCTGTTCTTGTCTTATTTTACAGAAAATATCAATATATGTCCTGCTACAGTTTTGCAAGATTATTTGTTAGTTACAAATGATTTGGGACCGAACACAGTCGAAAATCTCATAATAACGTCTAGAAGACCATATAAGTCTGTTAGCACCCAAACCATTAGCCGATGGATTAAGGAGATCCTGGCGGAAGCCGGGGTGGATGTGACAGCATGGAGTTCTCATAGCACACGACACACTGCCACATCTACAGCGCGAGCGCAGGGTGTCTCATTAGACGTTATTGGGAGAACTGCTGGCTGGTCGCAGGCCTCAGAAACATTTGGTAAATTCTATAACCGTCCAGTGACTGATGATGCTCACTTTGCAAGATCAGTCTTTCTGTCCAATCAATCATCATAAATTTAAAATAATTTATAAGCAGATTTATCACTTGTAAATTAATCTAATTTAAAAAGTTATATTTATATTATAAATAAAAACTTGTAAAAATGTAGTGTTCTTTTTTCCCATAATTACAATAATAATTAGGTATACAACTCATTAACCAGGATGCTTGCAAAATTTTCACCTCTAAACATCTACATGTGTTAAAAATATATCAAAGAATGAAACGTACGAACTTACCTGTAAGTGAAGTTCTATCACAATTATATGAGTACGTTTCATTCGAAGATATAAGATAAAACCCTCCCTTCCCAGATCCCTTAAAACTAAGAAAATTTTGTGATGCTCTAAAGAATGAAGGAAATTATCGGTAGACTAGGAATAGTGTCGTAAGTTGTAGGGTAGTTCTGTTTTCGAATTACCCACTCTGAAATTGTGCGAAGTTGCCAGTACAATAAAAGTACTACATGTGTTAAAAATATATCTTCGAATGAAACGTACTCATATAATTGTGATAGAACTTCACTTACAGGTAAGTTCGTTTAATCACCAATAATACCATAAATCGTGGTGATAACTAATCTAATACAATAATGTATAGTGTTCGTTACGGGAACAAGTGTGGAAAATAAAAAGTACTTGTTTAAATTATAGATTTCTTTCTATTTCCAAAAATTATCAAAATCGGACACGTAACCTAGTCGGAGACGAACGAACGAGAGAGAGAGAGTTTGAATGAGTGATATTAAAGTTAACATTGCCTTTGACATTAGTTTAAGTTAAATTAACATTTAGACCTTAAGTCAGGGCAATAAAATTGTTTTTTTTTTAAATTATTTGGCGTAATAGTCGATTAAAGAGCCCAAGGGCGTTCTCTCAGGCTATGAGTTAGTAAGTTGTCACTGGGGGCCAATTCTTGATAAGTCTCGAGTTGGAACGAAGCCGAAACGGAACCGTTGTAGACGCTCAGAACTAAGCGATAATTACTTTATGGTGACGTAATTAGACAAATTTCAGCACGAGACAGATATTTGTTTTTATCTGTCATACTCGCGACCGATGCGTGCTAAAATATACATTATTACTCAAGCGGTAAGTATACATATATTGCTTCGCACCGCGTTTCGTCAACGGTTCGTTAGTGGTTGCGTTTCGGCTCAAAAAATTTTGAGCATTGAAACGCAAGCCCCCTGATCTTTTACATTTGGCTCCATTAGGCTTAACGTGGGCTGTGGCATCGTGTGATCTTGCAGTTCTTAATATCCCATTTCGGAAACACAGCCCTGTGTATATACAGAATGTTTGTTTGTGGCCACCTTTAACGAAGGGTACGTACTCTATACATGAAATAAAGTAAGTTTATGCCAAAAAAAATACTGGGAAAACTTTTTTTTTTTTATTTTAAATTCCTTGATCGTGCGAAATTTATAGTGTCTAGTGTTTATGCTAGTTTATTTATAGACAGATATTAATTATTTTTCGTGAAAAAATCCTGCTACGCGCGTCTATGTGCATTTATGCAGAAAAACGCAGTCTATTTACTCAACTTTGGACCCTAATATTTTGGAAACCAGACACTTCCCAGGTATGCTTCCATGGAGAAAAATGATCGTGATGATGAGGAGATTCCGTAGTTTTCAGGAACGTTGACGACCAAAAATCATCCTGTATATATTGTATTTATGTATTTAATGTACATCTCAACTATATATGCGTTGACGTAGACGTCAAGCGTTGTGGCCTGTATTATATAGTTGACGTATACTGTCGTATACAGTATGCCTCATAACATTAAGTTCGTCCCATGTACAATGTTTAAATGTGCAATAAAGAGTTTTATTATTATTAGGATTTAAATATTTTAAATTTCTTACGCTTTAAGGCAGCTCCTACAACAGGTGCAGAAGTCAAGACTGCATCGGACGTGCCTCGGCGGTAATCGATCCAATGTCACCTCCACCGACCGTACCGTAACGAGTCTGTCGGTTACTATGAGAGACCAGACATACCTAGAATAGACAGGATTATCTTTGGACTACACATATAGGTAACAAATCGCACCTTGTGGTGAGGACCGCTGCCAAATAAATTTTTTTGCGAAACATTTGTTTTTCTATTTTGTTTTATTTAAATTCATTATTGGTTTCATTTTGGGATGCGAACGTAGAAAGTAACATATAAAAAAGTTACAATCGACAAATGAGTTAATGCTTTCATGTCGAGTAAATGATTGAATTTGAATTTGATATACTCACGGCTGTGTTCCCGAAATAGGATAACTAAAATTGTGTTCCCGGAATATGATAGCTAAAATTTGTAACAATATTTTTCCAAGTGGGTGTTGCTTGAAAAAAGATTGGTACTCACCGGCCAGTTAACTAGTGGGCAGAGCAAAGACTATAAAAAGATTATTCCCAGGGCGCCACACCTTTTTGCAGTTAAAGAAAACAACAGATTACAATATATATATATTTATTTCAGAAGGTACATATCAGGGTCCTACTCTCTAATATTACCACATTTACATCCTATGTACTAGTTTTAAGTTTCCTATATATCGAATATCTTATTAATATATTTATTCTTATACTACCTATATATATATTTATGATAATGAAAGGTAACTATTGGTATTTAGCTTGAAGAGCTATTGAATAACAAACATGGTGCGTGAACAGACTTAAATTATTTAGTTATGCATTGAAAAGTAACCTAGAACACTTTAATAAATTAACAATTAGGATTTGAGGCTAAAGGCCAGATAGATTACATAAAGTTTCTGGTTAATTTACTATTTAAGGTACAGATCCTACTACCAGAAACCGCTAGGGTGGTATTTGTTCACCACGTGGCTATCAAATATAAAGTTAAATCCACAACTTAGAGTACACGGTATTAATGAACTAGAAAACTACTTCCCATGGTCCATGTATCCGAGGAGACGTCTTAGTCAAGCTGTGACAAGATCTCCAAGTAGCAGCCCCATAGCACGTGGCAGGTTTTTACTGCATAGTCCGACTGTCAGAGCATAGGTAGCTTTCCTTGGCGACTAAGACTAAAACTGCCTAGGCTTTAGATCTTCCTATGGAACCCCTAAAGTACAAAGACAGAAAGAACAGAATTAGCTACCTAATCATCAAAACACTAATGTTCGCCTAGCAGAAATAAAAGGAATACTCACATTAATTGGGAAATATATATCCATCTGTTCTCGATTACGGTTATTCAGCCAGAAAATTAAGAAGACATATCTTTGTTCACGCACACCTGGTAGGAAAGAAGACAACGAGAAAATTAACGACTACTTATTAGAGACAAATGCCAGAAATGGCCTAAAAAGACATATTCCACTATACTTACATGATTATTTATATTTATGAATAATTATTCTGGCCATGACTCCAGATGAGGTGGCACTCAGTGCAAAATGGAAGGTATAGAAAGTCACTCCGTTTGTTACATTTGTACGGTTCAGAGCAAAATCAGAAAAAGACTCGAATGTGATCTGCAGCTCCCTTTTATACCTAAAACCTTCTAGAAGCTTCTCAATCCGAGATGATGTGGTCGACTCCCATTGGTGGATGTATTTTTCTTTCAAACCTAACTAATCAGCAAAGGAATTAGGTGATTATAATGCCAGAGTTCATTCAGCCAACTTATTCCTACCATTAAAAAGTTAAAATTGGCAACTTTACGTCCAATTTTAAAATGAAGACAACAAAATCCTATAGTGACTATTTTACCATGTTACACAACCCCCTCCCATATATATAAATTTCCTGCCTTCAGGAAATTTATGGCATGGCTATCATAAATATAGCCATGTACACAAAGGATAACTTATATCAACAAAACTATAAGTCATAAACTATAAACAAGACTAAGACTATAACTAATAAATAGTGGGAAACCCCGCTGTGAGGTCCCTATATACAAGTTTGACTTGGAAGAGAACGATGAAATTCCTAAACAAATATGAAGTCTCAGCACTGTATCTCCAAGGGCACCCAACTGGATTCCTATTTCAATTGAGCTATGAACAAGCGCTGATAAAATAGAACCAATACCTTAGAACAAAAAAAAAACTGAAGACCTTAAGACATAGAATAACTAAGTCACTAAATGACACAAAAGAGAAATAAACCAATTTCTAAATTTACCCTAGTTGCCCAGTGTCATGCTATCATCCAAATCATTTCATCTTCCTTAATAGATGCATCCTATTTACATCCTACAAGAGTAATAAGCCTACGTTTATTTACATTAGGTTACTATATACATATAATAATTCTAACTACCAAAATTATTTTAAGTGTGAATTTACTCATATATTTACATTTAGTTAGGTAATAAAAATTCATATTGTATCTCTCAATGAGATCCTATACTATCCTCTATGTATTAGACTTTTATATGATCACTTGCAATCACTACTATGATCTATTTATTATAGTCTTATAATAAGAAATATTATAGATCAACAATTTAACTCATCTACATGTAGCAGTAAGTATAACTTATTACCAATGAGGACTACTTTTAGTTCAGGAATGTTCCCCTCACAGGTTTTAAAGCTAAGAATACTAAGAACTACTAATTGAGTTTAAATTATATATATATAAGATTATGACATCTGCATGGTTTGCATTTATCTTTATAGATTCATTAAGAATTTATATTAAGTGAGGATCCTCTTTATTAATTTAGTCAGTCACAGGCAAACCTATACATTTTAATAACATAAGTTAAGTAGGTATATCAGGTTTATACTCTTATATGGATCACTACCTAAACGATATTTGAAGTTGATGTTCTTTCATACTTCATCATTCATACCTATTACACTAATGTTGCATGCATGCTTGCTAATTTTGACTATTCTTATACATTCTTCTTGCTCACTGCTTTTCATCACATTTAGTCATCATATTTCAAAATATCTTTGATATGGTAGTCTCCTAGGTCATTCCCATTCAGGTCAGCCAGAGTATAAACTAGAGGAGATTTCTTACAAGTAACTACACATTTTATAAACTTAGGAGCTAGTTTAGATGTGAAGTATTTAGATTTATTGGATAAATAGAAAGTGCGTTTATAAACAATTTGACCCACTTTCAATTCATATTGACGTTTCCTTAGGTTATAATATTTAGCATTTCGATCATGAGCCTTTGCAATGTGAACTTTTACCTTGGCATATATGGAATTTAATTCTGACAGTTTACTGGTATACACAGCGGTGTCTCCTATCTCTAGTTGTGATCGAGGACACGGTTGTTCAGCATTTCTATATAGATCTCCATCTATTATAAATTCCCTCCAGTCTCTCTACAAACATTCTCACACAAGTACGTCCATTGAATTTTAAGTTAAGGCTATTTAAATTAATTGGTTTCTCTTTTACAAAAAGATATTTTCTTGTCCTGATTTAGTACATTTATTTCTGCAGCATCACTCACTATCTCATTCTCACATGCATCATTGTACTGGACATGTCTGGATCCTTCCTCTGAGTCAGAATCAGAGTTAGGTTCCACCTTACTTAGAATTAAGATAAGGCGATTTCTCAATTCCTTTAATCCTAAATCCTCACTATTTAAGTAAGACAACCTATCGATTATATAGTTGGCACGAACAGCTATCTTTATGGCTAATCTCTGGTCGCTACCCATGCTCTCCAGCTCGTTCTCTAGTTCTTGTACTTTGGGCCTGCATACCTGGATTTCCGTGATAGGACGGGGAGATTTAGTCCTCTCACCCTTTATGCTGCCTCGTCGAGACAGTTTCATCGCTTGCCTCAGACGTCTCCTCAGGTCATCTACGCTGTCAGTCTCATTTGCTGAAACGTTAATAATGTCAAGTTCAAAAATCAGTTCATCCTTTCTTAGGTACCCAATATACTTAGTAAGGGAACCCATTTTTTGTTTTAAGTATAGATACGGAGTAGAGATAGATGTTTAACTTTAACTGCTAATAAAGGTCAAATTTATATTTAAAAATCTGTGTCACACGTTGGGCTCGCCACTTTGTAACAATATTTTTCCAAGTGGGTGTTGCTTGAAAAAAGATTGGTACTCACCGGCCAGTTAACTAGTGGGCAGAGCAAAGACTATAAAAAGATTATTCCCAGGGCGCCAGACCTTTTTGCAGTTAAAGAAAACAACAGATTACAATATATATATATTTATTTCAGAAGGTACATATCAGGGTCCTACTCTCTAATATTACCACATTTACATCCTATGTACTAGTTTTAAGTTTCCTATATATCGAATATCTTATTAATATATTTATTCTTATACTACCTATATATATATTTATGATAATGAAAGGTAACTATTGGTATTTAGCTTGAAGAGCTATTGAATAACAAACATGGTGCGTGAACAGACTTAAATTATTTAGTTATGCATTGAAAAGTAACCTAGAACACTTTAATAAATTAACAATTAGGATTTGAGGCTAAAGGCCAGATAGATTACATAAAGTTTCTGGTTAATTTACTATTTAAGGTACAGATCCTACTACCAGAAACCGCTAGGGTGGTATTTGTTCACCACGTGGCTATCAAATATAAAGTTAAATCCACAACTTAGAGTACACGGTATTAATGAACTAGAAAACTACTTCCCATGGTCCATGTATCCGAGGAGACGTCTTAGTCAAGCTGTGACAAGATCTCCAAGTAGCAGCCCCATAGCACGTGGCAGGTTTTTACTGCATAGTCCGACTGTCAGAGCATAGGTAGCTTTCCTTGGCGACTAAGACTAAAACTGCCTAGGCTTTAGATCTTCCTATGGAACCCCTAAAGTACAAAGACAGAAAGAACAGAATTAGCTACCTAATCATCAAAACACTAATGTTCGCCTAGCAGAAATAAAAGGAATACTCACATTAATTGGGAAATATATATCCATCTGTTCTCGATTACGGTTATTCAGCCAGAAAATTAAGAAGACATATCTTTGTTCACGCACACCTGGTAGGAAAGAAGACAACGAGAAAATTAACGACTACTTATTAGAGACAAATGCCAGAAATGGCCTAAAAAGACATATTCCACTATACTTACATGATTATTTATATTTATGAATAATTATTCTGGCCATGACTCCAGATGAGGTGGCACTCAGTGCAAAATGGAAGGTATAGAAAGTCACTCCGTTTGTTACATTTGTACGGTTCAGAGCAAAATCAGAAAAAGACTCGAATGTGATCTGCAGCTCCCTTTTATACCTAAAACCTTCTAGAAGCTTCTCAATCCGAGATGATGTGGTCGACTCCCATTGGTGGATGTATTTTTCTTTCAAACCTAACTAATCAGCAAAGGAATTAGGTGATTATAATGCCAGAGTTCATTCAGCCAACTTATTCCTACCATTAAAAAGTTAAAATTGGCAACTTTACGTCCAATTTTAAAATGAAGACAACAAAATCCTATAGTGACTATTTTACCATGTTACAAATTGTGTTCCGGGAATGGGAGAGATAAAATTGTGTTCCCGGAATGGGATAGCTAAAATTGTGTTCCGGGAATGGGAGAGATAAAATTGTGTTCCCGGAATGGTATAGCTAAAATTGTGTTCCCGGAATAGGATAGCTAAAATTGTGTTCCGGGAATGGGAGAGATAAAATTGTGTTCCCGGAATGGGATAGCTAAAATTGTGTTCCGGGAATGGGAGAGATAAAATTGTGTTCCCGGAATGGTATAGCTAAAATTGTGTTCCCGGAATGGGATAGCTAAAATTGTGTTCCGGGAATGGGTGAGATAAAATTGTATTCCCGGAATGGTATAGCTAAAATTGTGTTCCCGGAATGGGATAGCTAAAATTGTGTTCCCGGAATGGTATAGCTAAAATTGTGTTCCCGGAATGGGATAGCTAAAATTGTGTTCCGGGAATGGGAGAGATAAAATTGTGTTCCCGGAATGGTATAGCTAAAATTGTATTCCCGAAATGGGATAGCTAAAATTATGTTCCCGGAATGGGATAGCTAGAATAGTGTTCCCGAAACGGGGTAGCCAAAATGCAGAATCATAAACAAAATTCAGCAGTCACGTTCAGTACATCGGGGGCAAATATAATTATCAGTGTTTATTATAATTATAGGAAACAGCTAACTGCTATGTGAAACCATCGATATTACCATTCCACGGCTTTTACAAAGAACCATACCAAATATAATAATAATCCTCAAACGAAGGGTTACCGTTTGTATAGGTCTACTGATGAACCTTGACACACGTCTGCCTCAGCTGTTTTGACACATGTATACCTTACTCTAATGTAGGGCTATGAAATATGAGAAAACTTCTAGTTATATATGCGACCAGCGGCGACCTGCGATCGATTGCAAATGAAATATAAACCATAGTATTAATGCTAAGTTTCATCAAAATTTTATTAATTTTCTCCTTATTTTATTGTCCTGCTGTCTGTCTGTCAAGACCCTTTTTTTCAGGAACGCGTGGAGTTATCAAGCTGAAATTCATATAAAATACTAAGATCTACTGTCCCTTGGTTTGCACAGAATCCTAGCTGCGCAAATTAGACTCATACTTGGCCGGTAAGGCTTAGGGTAAGGGTGTCCATAAGCAGGTGCACATTGCGTGCGCCCGCGTGGCCTGCTGTTTTTTCTCATTTCTTACAACGCCGCATTCACGCAGCGCTGCTCTATGAGATGACAAAGAAACATCTCGCCATACGCCGCCGTATACCCGCGTAAACGTCCATTTATATCTACAGATATTGAGCGTGTCAGACACGTGTCATGGCAAAGCAGTGGTAGTAGGTTTGATTCCCACTCGGGTGATTTTTTTTCCATTTCTTTATTAATAATTTTATAAACAAAATAATATTATTTTATACAGTGTCTATTAACGTATTTATATCTATCGTTACACGGCCGTGCAGACACCAACAGACACGGGCCTTATATTTTAACTGTACGGTTCATGTCTGTGCGTGCCTGTCACACTCAACGTCTGTAGATTTAAATGGACCTTAATGCTGCCGTCGTCCTAATACGCAAGTTTACTGGCTCCACATTGTACCGCTGACTTCACACTCGCCTCAACAAACACAAGTCGAATGTGCCGCGGCCAGCGAAATTCAACCTCTATTTACACAGTAAAAGGTGTGTGTGTTTTGCGTTCACTGATTATATTATTTTATATCCGTTCCCGCATATCAAACTACAATATAATAATATTGAACAAACATGATAGAGATAACCCACCAAATGAGTATGTGGGATCACCTTTAAGATTATAAGGTTTTGGTATTTCGGAAACATAGCTGCGTGTATATATATGTATGTATGTATAAGTTAGGTATAATTTAATCTATATATATATAATAAAAATGTAACGGATCCCTGTCTATACAAGGAAGATAAATGAGAAAAAATATTATAGGAGACCTTTATCAACGCAATAGTACCAAAAACGATGATTTTTGGATTTTTTTTCTGTTTGTCGGTTTATCTGTTTATCTGTGCATTTGTGCACGCTTATCTCAGAAACGGCTGAACCGATTTCGATGCAGTTTTCAGGAATATATTGTGATAGGTCCCACTAAACATATAGGTTACTTTTTATCCCGGGAAAATGTTTTTATCCCGGATAATTTCGACATTTTGTTTTTTCTGTAGTCCACGCGGACGGAGTCCACTAGTCATAAATATAATATAATATTACGGTGATAGCCCAGTTGTTAAGACGTGCACCTTCCAAGCGGGAGGCGTAAGTTCGATCCCAGTCACGGGCCTGTACCAATGAATTTATTTCATGTACAGATTTTAATGTAGTAAAATTGTCACTTAGCTCGTGCCTCGGAAAGCACGTAAAACCGTTGGTCCTGCGCCTGATCTCTCTCCGGTCGTGTCGGCTTTCCGTCCCATCGGACTATGAGAGTAACGGAATAGAGAGTGCATCTGTGTTTGCGCACACACTTGTGCACTATAATATCTCCTGCGTACCTGACCAATCTCCGTAGAGATTGGTCGCCTTGGCCGAAATACGGTCGGAGATCATCATTACATGGGCACACTTACTCGTATTATATCCTATGTTCCCATTCGGCAGGAAAAGCTGGAAGGGAGCTGGTGTAATTTTCTTGTGAAAATCTAAATTTATTTGTAAATGGCTTGCATGTGTCCGTAAAGTGATGTTTTCTGGTAGATAAGTTATATTTTGTTTACTTGTGATGTGAATCTAGTGCATGTGCATAGTTTTATATGCAGGTAGGCTAAGTAAAACTTAAGTCGGAATACGATTTCTTCATGGGCTCATGTAAGTTGTTTCTGCAATTCTTTTTGATCTTTACTAATTTTATCATCATTTTCATCATCATCAATAT
Organism: Carposina sasakii; assembly: GCA_014607495.2. Taxonomy (NCBI): domain Eukaryota; kingdom Metazoa; phylum Arthropoda; class Insecta; order Lepidoptera; family Carposinidae; genus Carposina; species Carposina sasakii. The sequence goes on from CP053156.1 coordinate 14,446,585, forward strand.
CATCCATCATAAATTCAGAAATCATTTACTAACGACGATGTCTGTATGGACTTAGTTCCCCTTACCTTCTAGCTTACCAGCGCTTTTGGGGCACAAATAGTTATTCAATCTAGCGATCTGTAATAAATGTACGGTATTGAACTATTTCCAAGTTATTCTAAATAAATATAGGTTGTTAGTGCTAGAACCTCATAACTTTATCTATCTATAAACGTAGACGTACACGTACCTCTGAGTTGTAATGTATGGAACTGTATAGGCACGGGCAGACCGGATGCGTATGCGTAGACGTCAAGCGTTGACAGTTCTATACACTAAACTCAGAAGTACGTGTACATACGTCTACGCTTACGTGCACGCATACGCATCCGGTGTGCTGGAGGCTTACATATGTAAACTTAAATTTTCTAATTAAATAATGGCAGCACATTGATAAACTTCTAATAGATTGGTCGTGAAAGGGCAGAGGTTACCAATTATAAAAGTTAAATAATCCGCCAATCCCGAGAGTACCTAATTCAATAGAATCGCCTAATATTTTGAAATTATATAGTTAATTTAGGCTCTTGTTAGATATGTTATTTACTTATTCGATTTATATCTACCGTCTCAATCGAATATGTATGAGGAACAATAACATTAGGTCTGTTTTATTAATATTCTTGTCCAGTTAGTTTACCCAATCGTAATGATACCCAATCGTTAATGAAGTGAACCAATGTAGGAAGTAAGCAAAAAAAGCAAGAAGAGGTCATTTGATAAATAATTACCTATGTAGCGGAGCCATCTATCGGATGTAGGAGAGAACCACAATCGAATGCAAAATCCTAGAAAGCGATATCGAAGTTTCTCATAGTGATTGGAATATATACATGGGCCTAACAACGACTAGTGGCCCGGTGGGGCCGGAAACGCTTCCCTTTTCACCACCCCCACATTGGTGACCCTTGTGAACTGGACATATGCAACCTTAAGCCTTCAGGAACTTCATCATCATCGCAGCACTCCGCAGCAAAGGTAATCAACACAACAGCATCACCTCTCCTACACAGCAGCAAGCAGCACGCCAGCAGCCAGCAGATTCATAAGAAGCCGCCATGACAGCTTCCTGGACCTGTTAGCAACGCACGCACGCAACGGCATCACGGCACGACATGTTCCCAGTCCACGCGCAGACCAGAACACATCAGCCACATCACGTTCCCAGTCGCCTCAAAGAATACACACACATACACACACCTACTTGCTCCTGTACCGATGATGCTTCAAGCGATTTCGAAGCTAGTAAATAGTACTAATGGAATCTCACAATACCTGTATTCTCATTATTGTCGATCAATTAATTCGATTACATGCCTATTATCATTTATCTTACCCGGATCTTTATTAGATTTAATATTCACGTGATTTTTGTCGATAAACGAAGGTTGTTATCTCATTATGATACCTCTACAAGCACTAATAATTTCAAAGTTGTGGATACGAGATGTCACTCTATACTGCTTATAGCGGTGTCTCGCTTCCACAATAGAAACAGTCCTACTTTAGTTATACAATCACGTAACCTACAAAACATACAGCCAGTATTTTGGGTACAATTTTATTGATAACTCAAGCAGATGTCTACAAACAAACCTTTCTGCTTACATAATGATAAAGATAATTTTTCACTAATAATATTATAAAGAGACAGGACAATTTATAGCTGGTCGCTTGCTTAACAGAAAGACTAAAATGTCGAAATAATCCGTGATAGAAATATTTTCTCGGGATAAAAAGTATCAAAATATATATATTTTTAGTACGGATTGATCTTGATCTCTACTATAACCTAAAGTCCCTGACACACGACCGACTTTTAGGCAACCGTGTTATTTTGTTTGTAATCTATGTACCTACAATCGTGGTATTTAATATCATCCATAGTGTGTTAGTGGAATAATTTACGTATTGTATCTGGGAGGTTAAAAGGTCACGTCGTTATGATAGTCGTGTTGGTTCAAACATCATTGTACCCGGGCAGGTTTCGACCTTGAACGTGAATTCCATTGTAGAATATTCGGGATTGATTGAAAAGAAAAGAGAATATTCGGGCACTACACTTTTCACAAGGCATGCATAAAGGTATTTTTTATAGAAATAATAATAATGGATAAATATGGTGAAATTAACTATAATATTTGCTTATTTCATTGTTTTCAAACCTTATAAACTTATACACATTATAAATAGAATATGTGACATCATCGTCATTGTCAGCCTAGCCTATGGCTCGATCTCCCGTTTTTGCCATCCAGTCACTACCAGCCGTCCTCTTTAAGTCATCGCTCCTGTGACATACTGAACCTTAAATAGACATTGCCTAACATAGATATATTTTCCTCTCTAAGCAGCAGCAATAATAATTCTTCAATTCAAAAAGCTCAATTTCAGCTATTTTTTTTTTCTAAAAATAAAAGCAACTTTTATTCAAAGAAACCATAAAACCTATAATTTCTTAGTTCTTGTGCAGTTTTTCGAGTAAAAACAACATCTGTTTGAAAATCTATGAACATAAGAAACAACAAGAAGATGATAACAGAAAGGTCGTCATTAGTTTGAGGCTATGCACTGAAGTAAGTTTCGCCTTACCATTGCACATTCACACAGCACACTAAGAAACGGTGATTAAACATTATATTAATTGCAAAGTCCACTGACGTTTCCTTGCGTTTCCTTTGTTGGATTCGTTAGTATAATTTTTTAAAAAAAGAATACGAGTGGAAAGTATAATCAAATGATTGGTCTTGAATTTTGATACATTGTCAAATTTACGTAAATCATGTCACTATAAAAATACGTAGAGGTGTAACATTACTAATGGTAGTACTATTATGTACCCTTTATCTCCTATTTGTTATCAAATGTAACAGTAGATTACTGTACTATATGTACACTGTGTACCACAAAAAGCAGAAAACCCAAAGAAACTGCAGTTGTCGCTGCATTCTGCCGCATTAAAGCGCTTGCAACCGACTACAAAGAAAGTGGCTGCACTCCGCCCGCAGCGCTGCAACGCTTCACGCTTCAAACGTACGTGTAAATAGTGGGGATAGAGCAGAAACTTTCTACATTCTGACCATACTTTAATCTAAAATACAGTGGTTTTGAAAATATAGCCCATTATCACGAAAGTTTTTTATAGTTATATATAGTTTTTTTCACTACCATTGACTTTGATTCGTGCACAAACTAGAGATTAAAGACAAAAGTGGACGTTTACTCATAATATATACCTACATGAATACGATTAGGCTAGGTTAGATATAAGCGGATAGCCGCGTGGTGCCGGCAGAGTAGAGTTTGTACCACCCCTGCCTGCCCGTGGGTATCGTACGAGGCGATTAAGGGTTTCCGGGACGTGGACAGCAGCGCCCCTCGTGTTGACAACATAGTCCGAAAATTACACTATGGGCATAGAGGAATAAGATGTAGACATAGAGTGCTAATGTCATACTGACAGTTTCGATGCACCATTAGACTTTTCGGTGCCTCACAGTCCAGTCCTTTAAACTTAGATTGCATTACTATACTTTACAATACATTCATAATGTAGTACATTACTATACATTACACTAAGTGTCAAGGACTGGAATTGTGAGGCACCGAAAAGTCTAATGGTGCATCGAAACAGTTAGTATGACATTAGCACTCTATGACATCTTATACCTCTATGCTATGGGCAAAAACCCCCCTGAGGCAGTAGCCTTGTGGCGTGCCCTGGGGGAAGCCTACGTCCGTGGACTGCAATAGGCTGAAAACGAATACGATTAGTATAAACGGAAAGTTCATGAACATTATCCTAAACCTTTAAAAAGTTTACGACCTAACTCATGGCGATGATGATAATGTCTTTGTTGCTAAAAAGTTCATCCTCATCTTCCTGCCCATACCCCTTGATTGATGGTTAAGATACTTTAATCAACCTACACGTAACTTAATGTTTACAAAGAACCTATGTGTATGGGTTTTCGTACAAGTCATTTGTTTCGTACCTACAAAAAAAAGGTAGCAGGAATTTAGAAACGAATAGACATCTTAACATCTTAATTTACCCCATATATAAACCTAGGATCGTGATACAGAGCAACATCATAATTTTCTCACAATGATTGAATATAACTACTACATGGGCACAATAACTGGTAGCTCAGAGGTTGCGCTTCACTTTTTACCAAGTCTACACTATACATAAGGCAATTGATTTAATCAATAGTAAATATTGGATTAAGTGTTTCAAAACTATATGTTCAGTTCCTCTATCCGTACTAGCTCGCTGCCTCGAGAGGTACGAATGTGAGGTAACACAATCTTCAAACTCTTGTTTGTCCTTGTTAGTGCGGAGAAAGGATTAAATTTGATAAGTTCTGTGAAACGAAAGACATTCGTCTGTAACTGTCGAAGTAAAACTGGAGATGTAGATAATTTAAATGTATAAATTGGGTATAATATATATGGCGTAATAAATAAACGTTAAATAAAGTTATGTTTAGTATAAACTTTTAAAAGTCAGTAATATTGCTTATTTATACGATTTTCTTGGAATTAATTAGGAATATATAATTCGAAGAAGATGGCAAATCAATAATTAAACAGCACGGAAAGTTTTTTAAAAAAGCAAATGTCAAACTATTCATGAAATGTTACGGTGTTCATCTAAAGTGAGACACTGTTTTGAAGTGACATTTGATAGCCAAATGTATTGAATATCTGTTATATTGAGACAATAATGTTAAAATTATTTTGTTACATATATACGGTTTATTTTTATAAAGTTTAAATAGCTTTAGTGAGGTACAGAAAAAAACTAACTAGTGGCAGCTAGACAGTCCCAATTCATACGAAGACCTTCATAGCTGAACTACCTTGTCAATTACCAATATCCCAACTGCAATATCCCCAAAATGGATGATAGCAGCTGTCATACGTTCTCGATACTCTGACGAGTCACCGTCGCAGGGCAGCGTCAATGGTCCGTGTGATGAGGCACGAGCATAACATATTATGGCTTAAACGAGGAAATATGTGCGATTTTAGTTTCAGCCCTACAAAATGCACTACACCAGCGCTGTATCTACTATTGTGAATGTTGTAAGAGTCGACTAAGAAAGTTATGGGCGTTATCTCATGCGATAAGCTTATAACTTGTTACTGATTTTTTACATCTGCTATGCTAAACATTGCAAAACATAGGGTCTCTTTCTGACACCATTATTCGGTCATAGAGGAATAAGATATAGACATAGAGTGCTAATGTCATACTAACAGTTTCGATGCACTATTAGACTTTTCGTTGCTTCCCAATTCCAGTCCTTGACACTTAGATTGCATTACTATACATTTCAATACATTAGTAATGTAGTACATTACTATACAAATACACTAATAGAATCTAAGTGTCAAGAACTGGGATTGTGAGGCACCGAAAAGTCTAATGGTGCATCGAAACTGATAGTATGACATAGCACTCTATGTCTACATTTTATTCCTCTATGATTCAGTGAACCCATTTTGGAATCTCAGCTGTATATAAAACCCAAGTTAGCGTTAAGAAGCAGATCCTTTTTACACCGATGTGGCCATAGCTCACAATGTCCTCCTGCTCAATCAATACGTATATCCTAGTCTCTAAACAAAACCAGCGTTTAAGTAAGGTTAAAAAACCGTTCAATAAGACTAAGCAAAGAGGAGTACAGTCTCTTATAACTTGGACCACAAAGTAAAGGCGAACGTCAGAGCTGCTGTCAATCATAGCTCAAGGTTTTATTGATGGCCACAATAAGCCTGTCTTACTCAAGGATTTTATAATAATCCTGAGGGGGGGTGAGCACGACCGATATGAACATAGAGTATTTCCCTTTTGCCAATATGAAATGTGCATGAGAAAGCGACAAATAGCTTACTGCATAGCTCATAAAGATTCATAGAAAAGCTGAAGTTTTCTCGAAATTTCATCAATAATTTTAAATCTTGAGGGCCAAAACAAATAACCGCGTTGCGATACCACACCGCTAAAACTGGCAGTTTGTATTGTGGCATCGTGAGATGTCAAAACGCTGGAATAAGCGCGCGGTGCGTCGCCGCGCTGCTAAAATCGACAGTGACGCCATTGCTGATTTTAGCGACGCGGCGTCGCAACGTGGTTATATATTCAGTGCTTACCATGACTTGTAATTTTTTGTATACATACTTTTGCTATATTGATGATTGAACACGATAGATTTTCTAGTTCGCAGTGCATGCATAGCTAGTGTCAAAATACATTTTGTGTACCGATCTCTTAGTACAACATAACCCCAAACCTCATTCTACCCTCAACTAACGAGTTATGAAATACGCTAGAAGTTTCAACTCGTACGGAGTTCATATAAACACGTTCAGCACGAACTCGAGAGACTATCATCTGCAGTTTCATATTAGTTTAACCTATAAACTTTGTTGGCATACTTTTAAATGAATTTTTCATAAGCGAAGTGTTTATAATAAAAAATGCAGCACATGATGTTCTTGGTGACATCAGAATAGGGGTTGTTAATAAGATCGTTTTCGTCGTAGAAGTAAGATATCGCTCAGGTTATAGCGATATCTCGCTCTCACGGTGGAAAATATGCTAAGGCTGATTTTTATTTTCAATTAATTTTATCAAATGTGATAGCATCATAATTTTCTCATATCTAATGTTTGGAATTATGACATTCAAAGCTAAATTTTTATACATACATAAATGAACATAAAGGTGACAAGTTGCTAGCTTTTCGCCTGCAAGAATGCTCGAATTTCTTAATCGACTCTTACGACATGCACGGAGGGAGATGCAGCTGATGTATTCTAATATAAAAACCTTTATCAGCTTATGAGTAACTAAATTTTAATGCTGCGGGTAAATTGTTTGTTAGTCCCATTAGTTTCAAAATATAGCTAAAACTATTGCGTTTACAATGAAATATTCAAACTAAACCAGGATCCGAAACTATCAACCGCAGTGTCGCTGTTACAAAAACACTGAATATGGCGGAGTTACTATGATAACCTTTATTAAAGTCGGGAACAATATTGACGCACTTACGTGCGAGCATAAAGCTCACAATATATTTGGGACTTGTTTCCTTAAGACAAACAAGAGATACTCTGTAGGATACTGAAACATGTATGTGTTGTATGTTATTTAATTAATCGCAAAAGCCTTGATAAAAAAAAATCTAGATGTTATTGACTTGTATAAATCTTCTTCAGCCTATTGCAGTCCACTGCTGGACGTAGGCCTCCCCCAGGGCACGCTACAAGGCTACTGCCACAGGGGGTTTTGCCCATAGTCACCACACTGCGGTCATCAACCAACCTGGGTTGATGACCGCTGTGTGATTTTCGGACTATGTTGTCAGCACGGGAGGCGCTGCTGCCCACCTCCCGGAAACCCTTAATCACCTCGTACGATACCCACGGGCAGGCAGGGGTGGTACAAACTCTACTCTGCCGGCACCACGCAGCTGAACTGACTTGTATAACTATTGACGTTAAATAAATATTTTCTTAAATGTACAATTTATTTTCTAAAACATGTTTACTTCTTGGAAAAAGCTTCAATCTGTTATCAATTCTCTGCGACATCCCTCATCCGTGCCAGTTCATCTGTTATTCGAGCACACCTGCATCCAAACGAGTTTGTTACGGTAATTGTATGCAGATTCATGTAAATCTAGCCGAAAGTGAAACTAACTCGAATAGTACAGTATTTAGTGAAATATCGGTTTACAAATTAGTTTCGTTATTTATTTTATATTGTTTTGTTACTATGTAAGTAACAAATCTGTTCAAGTTACTGGCCTGAGAAAATCGCGAACGTAGAGCTGTGGGAACGCTGCGATGAGACCCGAATCGACCAGCAGATTAAACGCCGCAAGTGGAACTGGATCGGCCACACACTTCGAAGGGAGGACAACCACATACCGAGACAAGCCCTGGATTATAACCCCAAGGGAAGTGCAAACGTGGCCATCCTAAGCAGACCTGGCGGCGTACAATCATCGCAGAGGCGAAGAAAGTAGGGAAGACCTGGAGCGAAATAAAACGTGCCACTCAGAACCGAACGTGATGGCGGACATCTGTGGAGGCCCTCTGCCCCAACTAGGGGACACAGGAATATAAGTAAAAAAAGTAAGTAACAAATCTGGGTTTTTAGTCTAAAATACGTGTGTTTATTTCGATCTAGTTTTCCCGCAACTTTATTTACTAAAATTATAGTCTATGTGTTTTTCAGTATAACACATAAATAGTAATGTACGAGTAACTGATAAATCAGACTATTAAGTTTTATCTTAATGTGTTCGCTAGTTTTTAATGTAACAGTAATTTTGTCTGAAACATTGATAGATTTTTTCTCATCCCAGCTACGCGTGCGTGGTGAAATAAATATATACCTACACGGCTATGTTTGCAAAATAGGCTTAGCCAGAGGCTCTCATGAATGTTGCGTAAATAGCTAAAATAATTACACAAAGTTTTAAAGCCTACGCCACTGATCTAGTTACCTAGATGGAGTTTAATACACGGTATAACGTGTTTACAGATGTAGCAGCTCGGAACAAGCCCATTGTATGCAATGTTTTGTGCCCGACACAAAAGCGTGTGCCACGACTTTATACAACTTTACTACCTACTCATACATACACGTGAGTAGTCTGACGAGCCTGGTTTCACTAGTGGTTGATGTTCCATGATTTACAACAGTATAAAGTTATTTTCTCTTATATTATTTGCCAAATAAATGTTTTAAAACAAAATGTCGGACATTTGAAAAACTGATAACAACACTTTGCTTGTATCAACTACCAGCGGTTTGGGTAGAGTAGTGAGTGATTGGCAATAATACCCATGAATGTCGATTGTTAATTGTATTAGTTGAAGCACCCGTAATGGCGGCGCATTGTGCTGTGGATGTGTGCGTGTTTTCTGGTCGGGGCGCCGAGCTTACTATGCTTTATATGTGTGGGTGGATGACGCGTCAATACACATCCGGACTCCATGGAATATACGTTATCGAGCTTACTACGGATACTTACACTCCGTTCGTTGTTCTTTATAATGTCAATGATCAAAATAGATTAAAGATGCTCGAATCCTTCGAAATCACAAAACTTAACGAAAAGGATAACTACAGACGGATATTTTAACAATGGAATAAGCCTTGACTTTTCCAAATGAAATTCGTCAGGTATTTTTTGTGCTATTGTCAAGGTAAGGTTCGTGTATTATTGTGACCATAGAAATGGAAAGATTGTGACCGTAGGTATCTATTCGATTATGTTTTCTTGGTTAATGTTTAGCCGTATCTTTTTTGTGAATGATATATTGTAGTATTTATTTATTATGTTATGAATCTTTCTTCGATATTCCTCTATCTGTGCTTTAGTGCAAAATTTCATCCAAACCCGCTAAACCATTTTTACATGAAAACAAAATATACGTGGAATCTATTAATATGAAATATCATCATAGTTTGCTAGAAATAGTTTCTTGTAACTTGACAGAAAAGTAGTCTTTTTAAACTACAACAAAAGGCAATAAAAAAATGTTTAAGAACTAAGAATCTGTAGAAAAACATGAATCAGGTGGAGCCATGTGAATTTGAGAGAACGGTTTATTTTCACTATTAAGGAGTTTTAAAACTACGTACAATCTTCCGCGCCCCGTTACACAAAGTATTAATAGGGATTATTAGGTAGGTACCAGCACATCAGAAAACAGCAAGCGATCTGATCTAGCGAGACTAGTCTCCCTTGTTAGCACAACAATAGCACTCGGCACTATTGTGTAGTCCGCGACGGAACTGTTTTAATTTGCAATATGGGGTAGCATATTGTATTTTTCCAACTGTATTACTAGCTGACGATATTTATGAAGGAAATTTTTACTTGAGATACATCGCAGCCGATTGGTGTAATAGGTAGTGACCCTGCCTGCGACGCCATGGGTCCTGGGTACGAATCCCGATAGGTGCAAACATTGATATGATGAATATTGATGTTTGTTTGAGTCATGGATGTTTCTATACTTATCTATGTATTTATATACCGTTGCTTAGTACCCACGACATAAGACCTTATGGAATTTAATGTGGGACTAAGTTAATGTATTGTGAAGTGTGTGTGAATATTTATTTATTATTTATTATCAGCTACATCTCTTTCCGTGCATGTTGTAAGAGTAGGCTGAGAAACAGCAGGTTCTCCCAGGCGATGAGCTGACTTGTCATATCTGTGAGGCACACAAACCTCTCGATAGTCCATAACGATATTGTCACACTGTCATATCTCATAAATTATGCTTGCGAGTTGATTGCGTTGCGGCGCGTAAGAAGGTTCTTCCTTACCCTTCTGGTCTCGCTATGCCGAACGTGACTGTAGCATCTCATATGTGATTCTGAAGCTCTGGCTTCCATTTAGGGAAAATAGCCGTCTATATTTATATCTCATATACAGGACTACACCAGCCTTCCCATGTGATATTTCTTTGTTATACATAATCTGTTCATACTACTAATAAATATATGTTCTCAAGTAGCCTTGAAGACATTAAGCTCGCCCTTGCACTAAAGAATTTTATATATTATCTATCTATATATATCAACTGGCATACCAAGTCTTACCTACTTATTAAACAATTAGGATTCACTTAAACTTTAATATATGAATAGAAAATCCACCATCCCTGCCAATCACGGTATAGCCAAAACTCGCCCTTTACATTATAAATTAAACCCGAACCTAATTTGCAAAAAGGTTTTATTTAATATCCATTTAAACGGGCCAAGTTCCATCTCTCATTATTTCTGAGATAACCCGAAATTACTCCGCTCGTGTCGTGAATGTAGATGTTTTATGGATACCACACATTAAACCTACTTGAAGCTACTTGAACCTATTTGAAGCCTTGACTGATCTATTAAAAGTAAAGCATAAAATTCTGTTGTTATACGACATTTTATAGGTATATTAGCTCGACTTAGTGTATGTACAATCGCACACATAAATTATATACACGGTTGTGTTCCCAAAATACTGAAGAATATCCTATAGCCACGTTTAACAAAACGGGACTAGATGAGAAACATCAATGGCAAGTTGCTAGCTCATCACCCGAGAGAACGCCCCTGAGTTCATTAGTCGACTCACTCGACATGCACGGAAGATACAGCCGATGTATTCGATTTAGATATAATTTCCATACACCTATGTAATTACAACTATTATTTAAGCAGAGTAAACCTTACACGATATTGCACATCGTCTTCAGCCTATTGCAGTCAACTGGTGTTCTTGCTGCTGAACGTAGGGCTCCCCCAGGGCACGCTTCAAGGCTACTGCCATAGGGGGGTTTTGCCAATAGGCGGGTTGGTAATCGCAGTGTGATTTTGTCGCAGTGTGTCAGCACGGGAAGCGCTGCTGCTCGCCTCTTGGAAACCCTTAATCGCCTCGTACGATGCCCACGGACAGACATGGGGTGGTGCAAACTCTACTCTGCCGGCACCACTCGGCACATATGTCTATGCTATATTTAAAGTATAGTACAGAGATACCCGATCAAGCAAATAATTGTCTTCAAATAGGTATCTGGAGGGCCGAATCCATTTGCATCTAGATTCATGGATCGTGTGTGGATTTAGAGTTAATTACCTCAAAGATCTGATAGTTACCTTTGGACCCTGTTATCAGGTAGCGGATCGGAAGCGAGGGCGATTTTCAGGTTTTAATGGACGCTATATACAGCATAGGTTATCTAATTTGGTGACAGTGCGGTGTTTTCACCAGTGTTAATTAGTGTAATTTTGGTCACATTGTGTTTATTTTAGTTATTTTTTAAAGCATTTATATTGTAAAATGTGGCGACTCTGGCACCCGATTACAGCGCTACCGAATACAATAATGAGTTTTATCAAACTTCCCAAGGATTTAATTAAAATGGAATTTTATCAAAATCGGTAAAACCCTCTTAGCGTTTTACTAATGTAAGAGTATAAGCAAATACATCTTCTTCTTCTTCTTCAGCCTATTGTAGTCCACTGCTGGACGTAGGCCTCCACCAGGGCACGCCACAAGGCTACTGCCACAGGGGGGTTTGCCCATAGTCACCACGCTGGGCAGGCGGGTTGGTGACCGCAGTGTGATTTTCGGACTATGTTGTCAGTACGGGAGGCGCTGCTGCCCACCTTCCGGAAACCCTTAATCGCCTCGTAAGATACCCACGGGCAGGCAGGGGTGGTTCAAACTCTACTCTGCCGGCACCACGCGGCTAATACATAATAGCTTTTCATGCAACCATACAAAATATTTAAGGCTATCAGAAAGGCATAGAGATCTAGCAGCCACGCTTAACCTAATATGTTGTATGCAGGGACTCTGTTATTATTAATCACAATCGATGACTCTAGAGCATTGGAGTACGTTTAACAATAAAATGAATTATAAATTTATTAATAAACAAATGGAAAAAATTCCTCACTCGGGTGGGAATCGAACCCACGACCTCTGCATTCCGTGCCAGCGCTCTTACCACTGAGCCACCGGGTCAATTTCTCGGATGACGAATTTTACCATCTCTTTTTAAAATTACATTATTGGCAACGTTATTTTTTCATCCCGATAGCTATACATAAGTCAAATCTCGGCAAACAAAGCTGAATCCCTCAGCACAATGTTTTAATGATGAAATGATCAACCATATCCTAACGGATTATATTATGGAGAAGTGTTTTTATCTTAGTCAATATATTATATATTATAAATTTATTAATAAAGAAATGGAAAAAATTCCTCACCCTAAAAATAAAAAATAAAAAATAAATAAAATGAATATATAATTTTTAAAGCAGGCACCACGTGGACTGAGTGAGTGCGACAAACGGATTATATTTTCATAGAAATTTATATGAGACTCTGTGGAAGTATCAAACTCGTGCTTGGTACATACTCGTACATATACGGAGAGTACGTTTGTACTTACAGTGATTATTATTTCCTTATGTTAAGGTTGACAACCGTCCTGTTATCCCAGGACATGTCCTGTTTTTTGGGGTGTCCTGGGCTGTCCTGGATAGTTTTTATCTACCTCTAGAAAGCCTAAAAGAAGGAAATACGTAGTCACCAGTACTGAATGTGTTAAAAACATATGTTTTGAAATTCGCACGCCACTAACTCCCTCCAATCGTATTGTCACAGGGCTCGCACATATTTAGTCCTTTTAATCGAATTGTCCTGGTATTTCTTCCCCAAATCCTGGTTTTCAAAGTTTGAGATGGCAACCTTACCTTATGTAAACACATTCAATTCAACATACAAAAGTTTTCAGTAGCATTAAATCACCTCTGACAAATCGAGATACTTGCCGTGTTATTATAAGAGAATTTAAAGGAAGCTAAAATTACACTTTTTAAATCATATTGCCAAACCTTCTACAGGGCGGGTTTGTGGACCAACTGCTCGTGGAAGGCACTAGATACCTTACGCGTTCAGTATAATAATGTATTTAGGATGCTGTTGGGGCTGCCTCGGTATTGCTCAGCCTCTGGCATGTTCGCAGAAAATCGAACAGATGACTTCTACGCCATAATTAGGAAAAAGACCGCTTCTATACTGACAAGGCTACAGTCCAGTATAACCAACAGCATCTTAAAAATGTTCGCAGAAAAATATGACTCGCCTATGCTAAGCCAGTTCTGAAATATTGGCGAGGCAGTCATAAACCGAGAAGGATTGATTGTTGTAAATATAGATTGTAGAAGATATTTTTAAAACGCAGTCATAATCTACAAACTAACATAGGATATAAGTTGTCATGTTTACTAACCAGTGGGCCTACGACGCCTAAATAAATAAAATATTATTATTATTAAACATTGTTAAGGCTAAACAATGCCTAAATTAACAGATATTCAAAACATTTTGCTGTCAATTGTAATATTTAAATAACACCGTCTATCTTTATCTGAATAGTAAATTCTCAAATATAACTAATTTTAATCATAGAATTCCTCTATGTCTTAATATAACTTCTCACTGATCATCTACATTTATCCTCGCTATGCTAAACGTGTCTGTGGGATTGCCTTTAAGATTCTGCAGTTCTGTCTACCTCGTATCGGGAACGCAAGCGTGTATATGTTATCATTTTATATACATATGTATGTATCTAGCTAACTAGCCTTACAGGGAGACCGTTAGTCGGCTGGCTGTTAGTAGCTCTCAGACCATTATGTCTGATTACCACCGTTAAAAACATGCAATTGTGTTTAACATTATTTAATCGACATACTATAGGTATATTTATATAACGTTTAATTACATTTATGTATGAATGTACTTATCAAGTTATTTTAAATAAAAATGCTCAAAATTGAGGTTGAATTACTAATCTCATATAGCTTAGAAAATAAAATAAGAACTTCAATATTTTGTCCATGCCACTTGGGATTGACGAATATTAGAAAAGATGAGCTCTCGTGATTATAATTAAAGGAGGGTAATAAGCTGCGGGCCGTGATTAAACAGAAAACTAATATTAGAAGCCTGAGTTGTGACGTAAATATGATAAGGTACAGCTTTATGTTTTTTTATTAAAGTTTTATAGTAAATCGGATCGAATTTGTGTAACTAGGTAATTATTTATGTAATTACGTAAATTTTGAGATGGAGATCTGTAGTCTCTGCCTACCCCTATGGGATATAGGCGTGAGGTTATGTATGTTTGTATCGTAAATTTCTGAAAATAATTTTCTTAATAATATTGACAGTTTTTCCACGCTGTTTTATACAGTGTGTAACACATGGGATATTCTAAGTGGAATATAATGAAAATAACCAAATAACACTAAACCTGTCTACAAAATTAATATTAAAATGTTTATCTGTATTTATATTACTTCAATATTTGTGTGACCCAAAAATCCAGACACATCAACACAATATAAAATATGTCATAAATTTATATTAACGACATTATAAACTGTTGTACTAAATGATTATTTTTAATTTTATTTTTTCGGGAAAGCAATCGGGGAAATAGTAGATACAAATAAAATTTCTGATATCTGGTTTGATTCCTTTAGAACAACGCTATGTATTATTTTCTTTAAAACACTACGGCAAAATAAATAGGTTTCATACTCGTAAAATGCAAATATTCAGAAAAGGAAATAACATCGAACGAAGAACAAACTTCAAGTATTTTAAAACCCAAAGAATATTCTTTTAGTTTACTTGTGACCCGTTTTCATTTCGCTTCAATATCTAAAGAAAATAAGAAAAACATAAGGCAAACTTTCGTGATCCAAAAGTTTAAATATTTAAAACAGCTGAGCGTTTTATGAATAGCTTTTTACGTTCTGGCTACTACAGGGTGTAACAGAAGAAAAATCGCTTGCCACTTTTCTACAGCCTATTTAATACATACATATAGGTACATACCTAATTACATATTTCGAGACGAGAAATAATAATGTTTATTGTAAGTATGTAAATATTCAAATAGTATGTAATTTTCTAATTCATACAAATGAATTAATTCATACAGCAATTAATGTCCATACATACTTTTAAATTTTATATAAAGCTTATCTATTAGTGAGCTATTTTCATAGCATTAAACTTAACATACCTACCTTTTTTGCAACCTATACAGGGTGTAACAAAAAGGGTATGTTAAGCAAAAAGCTATGTAAATAGCCCACTGTAGAGAACCTATTCACAAAATTTGAGACCCGAAATCACATGTTTATTTTTCCCGATAGTATGGAGAATTTTTAAATATCTCAGGAAATTTCATACAATCTTGAAAAATAAAAATGTGATTTCGAGTCTCAAATTTTGGAAATAGGTTCTCTATAGTGGGCTGTTTACATAGCTTTTCGCTTAACATACCCTTTCTGTTACACCCTGTATAATAAGGGTAAGGCGTTAAGGGTAAAGATAACTATACAATTAACTTAAAAATCTTTATAAAATTATCAATATAAAAATCTTTGTATAGCAGCGATGGATTGTTCTTTGTTTTTCAATATCGAATATATTTAATAAAATTGTATAAGCAATATAAAAATGATTATTCGAAAGATCAAGCTAAGATACATACGACTAACGTTAAGATACTTGTCTCTTCCCATGAAGGAAGCAAATGAATTTTCATTACTTAAAAACAGGTAATAGCATTTTATCGTTAAAATAAAAATGTAAATATATAATGAAGTGAAACGGAAAGTAACGTTTAATTATGTAGCCACTCACTTTGCGACGTTTCCCATTTTTAATGGCTATTCATTTAGATTTTTTTTCACAGTAATTTCATTTTCGGCAGCCATTTGGTTTTTGGGTTAACAAGAAATTCCATTTTAAATAGAAAAGAATGTTGTGAATTTTTTAGACCCCTCAAGAGTTCCGAGTCAAGTATGAAGGACGGACGGAAATTTCGCAGTAGAATTAAGTTGTTAAGTGAATTCCTTTTGCAGAGTTAATTAATCGTAAAATAAGTATCAACATTACCTTACAATAAAAATCTATCTGTATATCTAAAATTCCTTCTATGCTGCTTTGGGAGTGAAAAAAAAAAAAAACGCATAATACCGGGCATACTGTACAAGTCAGTAGAGGGACAAGAGGTGTTTTTTAGGCGATGGGCTGACCACCTGTCACCACTAACCGAACTTTTACATCTCAACTATACTCACAAAATTGGTCAGAAGTGGCACCATGTGGTTCTATCGGCCCTTGGTGCTCTGCTTACCCCGTAAGGGATGAAGCCGTGATTATATGTATGTATCTAAACAGCCTGCTACCTGCCTGCCTTCTCATACATCTGTGTTCCCATGAAAGGGTAGCCAGAAGTGCAAGTATACAAAGAAGACCCCACAACCTCGCATAGCATAGCGAGGACAGATCTATATGATCGGTGATAAGATGCTAGCTTAGCGCCTGAGAGAATACCCAACTTTCTTAGTTGCTTCACAAGATGCTAGATTAGCGCCTGAGAGAATACCCAAGTTTCTTAGTCGCTTCACAAGATGCTAGATTAGCGCCTGAGAGATTGCTCAAGTTCCTTAGTCGCCTCTTACGACATGCACGGCAGAGATGGAGCTGATGTATTCTAGCAAAGCCCCGCATCAGCACAGGACTTGTAAATAACCATAGTGAGAATAGAAGACAAGAAATTTTACAAGAATATTCAAATTTATCAGTCAGCCTGTATAGATAGAAGCTTGGAATCCAATTCTGTGGGATATGACTGCAGCGGGTGTGACGTCATACTCCAATAACTAGATCAGTGTAAATCTTACAGATTTTGCAAGGAAATTGAGGATTTTCTTTTCTTCACAATTTGGATATAGGTTTTACTATATAATACGACGGTCATCTTAATGTACCGAAGTGATATAATAATATATAGATAGATATGATAAAGATACATGTTTCTTATTCGGTCTTTGCATTATCTCTCTCAAAAAATCTATATAAACTAGGTATACCTATACGCGATTTGTTATTCTTTTGCTTGCTTAAAAATCACCATGTTAAAATTTTAAAAGTATAAAAGGTTCCATATTTAAAGATCATAATTTTCTAGGTTATGTGTTCCTCTATTTTGTTTACCTACTAGAATAGATTTGGACAGTTTACGTCCATTAAAGACCCTTTCGGTACATTATTTCACATTATGTACCGGTTACACAACACCTAATATCTTTTTAGAGCTAAGTACAACAACAACTTGTCGAAAGCAATAACTAAATCTAATAAAACAACGAGCAAAATGACGGTTCCGGCGAAATTACTATCTACGGACGTCATACTGAATTCCTCTGTTCTAATAATGTGATTTCATTGTGATTATCAAATAGTTATTCCTGACTTTTTTCATACGAATTTTTATTGCAGATCAAAGCTATGTTTCATGATGAAAAATGTTTCTTAAACATGCATCATTTTGAAATGAAATGATGCATGTTTAAAATATTTACACATTTATCTGGTTCCACGTTAAGATTCCATACACATACCACGTACACACGGGTGTGTTTCAGAAATAGGGTAGCAACTGCGTTTAGTATAGCGCGGACAAATGTAAATTATAAAGTTATTATAAAATTATCAATAAAGAAATGGAAAAAATTCCTCACCCGAATGGGAATCGAACCCACGACCTCTGCATACCGTGCTAGCGCTCTAACCACTGAGCTACCGGGTCAATTACTCGGATGACGAATTTTACCATCTCTTTTTTATGTAAATTGTCAGTAACAAGTTGCTAGCTTATCGCTGAGATGTTTAATTTTTAATTACTTTTTATAAGGAGCTAATATTGACGTTTTGAGTCAAAGATTTTTCTCTACTTATCTTTGTTTTTATACAGGGTGTGGGTGGCAGCCAGGCAAATACTGAAATGCTGAACAAGCACCATTATGTTGAGCTATACAACAGTTTTATAACTCGCAGATAATGTATTTTTGATTTGATTATCAGTAATTTTTGCTCTCCGCGCCAATTGTATCGGGCGATCCTGTGACAAATTAAATGGGCAAATCATCTTTTTTTTTTAAGTCATAATTTAAGGCATAATTAAACGAACTTAACTATTTTTTCTCTGAAAATATGGAAAAAATCTCGAAAAATTTTGGAATTTTCCTGCAAAAAGTGTTTTCCATCTCAGAATCATGGTCTGAAGTCATGGTATCAATATGTGATGTCTGGCTGTCACAAACACCCTGTATACCATTGCTTAGTACCCACGACACAATACCTTAGGGAGCTTAATGTGAGACTAAGTTAATTTGTTGCGTAGTTTGTAAATATTTATATAAAAAAATATATACAATTTATTGATTTTTATCCATATTCACCACTAATTTGGACGTTATGAAACCAATGTTAAACAGCCGTCAACCGAGACGTGTGGAATGAAGCAAAATATTTGCGAATAGCTGCCGAAATTTTCGGTAAATATTACAGTAACAGAAAGTTTTTTAATTCACCAGCAAGTACGAGTACACTGGCTGACAACTGGCTGCGACTGATTTTTCCCTCCGGGGGAAGTTCAAAATGTTGTAAAGTTGAAATTAATTTCGCCGCTTGCTTTTCCGTACAGCATACACTGTCAAAATAACCGAATGATTTTGACAGCCGGCCCAAAGTTTCATGTGTGGGTGAGAAGGGAATTGTTTTTCATGTATTTTGATATCATATGCCTATAATATTAAAGCAGAAGTATCTTTATTGATATAATAATAGCCTGACATGTTGACCACTAGCCGCGTGGTACCGGCAGAGTAGAGTTTGTACCACCCCTGCCTGCCCGTGGGTATCGTACGAGGCGATTAAGGGTTTCCGGGAGGTGGGCAGCAGCGCCTCCCGTACTGACAACATAGTCCGAAAATCACACTGCGGTCACCAACCCGCCTGCCCAGCGTGGTAACTATGGGCAAAATCCCCCTTTGGCAGTAGCCTTGTGGCGTGCCCTGAGGGAGGCCTACGTTCAGCAGTGGACTGCAATAGGCTGAAGAAGAAGAATATTGACCACTAACATTATATGATATATAATGCAAGCACAGCCATAATCGCTAATGATAGAAATATGTCGTTACTTCCCGGAATTCCCAAAATTCCCACGGGAACGGGAAATAATGGGAATTTTAAAGTTTCGTTATCCCATTAATCTCCGTTCCTGAGGAAATTTCGGAAAATCTTTTTTATTTTTGTGTCTTACGAAGAAAATATCCTCCAAGTTTCAGGTATATAAAAATCAGCAGTTTAGGCTGTGTGTAAATCCTTGGCCGTTCAGGACGAAGCTGTGAATTACTAAAGATTAAATTTTATAAACTTTGATGTTTAGAAAGCTTTTGGAGTCTGGGGAGATGTTGCTCAGCGGTGTACACATGGCTAAAATGATGTTGATGATAGGTATAAAATAAGATGTAAAGCAAACTAAATAATATAACCTTCAACCACGGTGCATAACGTACCACACTTTGTTATTCCAATTATAATTATAAGCAACGGGAAAAGTTGGAGACCTATTACAAAATGGAAGGTCAGTATCAGGAAGCAAATACAATGGATAGTTGTTAAAAATGTTGTCCATAATATGCCACCTAGTATCAACTGTTGTCTAATATCCTCCTAATAATAACCTCATCTTCTCCTTCCGCCTTTGCTACTATTTTGCTTTACATGAACCAGGCCTGCATATACATGACGAAGATGAGGCGAGGGTGGGCGATGTGGTTAGGTGTCAGGAATGGTCCAAAGTCTAAAATAAAGAATGCAGCGTGTAATTGAGAATTTTATTAGGTTAATTAATTAGGTTTCACAGACACTTTCATGGTGTTAACATACAGGATTGCCATGATTATTACGGATAATGTAGAAACGCGGCAAGTACACGACGGCAGATTGAGACCAGTGCATCGCTCGACAGTCGCAATAAGAATCATCCACAGGCTCAATTCAACCGACCATGTGGCCGTTGTAAAACTACCGTGGTGCCCTCTCAGCACCTTGTCTTGTCCATGCCTAATTGACAGTGACAGCTGCCTACTAGACGTTTCTAACTCCAACAATTGAAAATAGATGTCGTCGCAGATCCAAGTGTAGGATATGACACTTTGACGGCCGATTGGTCTAGTAGGTAGTGACCCTGCCTACGACGCCATAGGTCCTGGGTTTGAATCCCGGTAAGTGCAAACATTGATATGATGAATATCGATGTTTGTTTCCGAGTCATGGATGTTTATATACTTATATACTTATCTATGTATTTATATACCGTTACTTAGTACCCACGACACAAGACCTTAGGGATCTTAGTGTGGGACTAGGTTAATGTGTTGTGTAGTGTGTGAATATTATATATTATTATTATGACGTTTTGATCCTCGACATACATATAAGATGAATGCAGTCTAATATAATCCTTACAAACCATAGTAAAATATCACCATCCTATGCCTGCCCGTGGGTATCGTAAGAGGCGATCACCTGTTGACAGCGTGGTGTGAAAAGCATACTGCGTTCATCAACCCTCCTGACAAACGTGGTGAACTGGTGACCATGGGCAAAAGCCGTCTATGGCCTACGTCCAGCAGTGGACTGCAATAGGGTGATATAGATATAACTCTAGGGTGACTAAATCCCTTATTACTAAATACATATTACCTTCCACCACAGTCCATCTTAATTGAGCAAACGTCACTAAACCAACTCCTCGTAATATCTGCATCATGGTCAGCATTCTCTCGCTCTAAATTAAACAAGGTTCCAATTCATCGGACGCGACGGTCGGGGCACGTCTTGTCGGCTTCGCTTCATTGTTGGCTCCGGATTTTTGTGCTCCAAGATTAGCCTGGGTCATAGAATAAATGGAATTGTAGGATGACTCGGCGTTAGTATCAAGTTTAATGCCTATTGCGTTAATATCATCAACCCACACTCATCCACAGTTTGTTTGGTGTTGGAATTTCTAAATTTGGTAGTCTTTAAATTCATCATCTAGTTCCTTCACATAAATCGTTAATTCAGTCACTCAATGTGCGACCCAGATCGGCCATCGTTAAAATACATATTACGTTGTTAATACATGAATTTAACTCTGCTTGATCCCATTTTCCAATACTAAGTACAGAGCCTCATCTTTGGTACGCCATCCACTCCGGTCCTCTGCCTCCCTCATCAATTGCGTACCGGCAATGGTGGTGATGTTGTTCGCCCATTTAGGTACGTCCGTCTAGCTATCCTATTAGAGCTGAAATCATTATGACTTTTATATGGTTATTATTTGATCACGATTTTGCTTGACCAAATTAAAAGTCAGCGTCAGGACCGGGAGACCATTGTACGAAATATCTGCCCAGATAGCTTAAGAAATTAGCACCTAATAAGTAATAATTGATACCTTTACTTTCAATATTTGTACCTAAAGATACCTAAAGCTTTTTTAAAAATAGTTTACAATGAAAACCAACAGAAACTCTTCACATAAAATTATTAACAACTGCTCCTTTGATTTATTATAACAAAAAAGCTAGTATTAAATCAAAGAATAAGTTAAATAATTTAATCGGTAATACTTTTAATAATCTTTGGGTTTCTTACGTGAATTTTAATTACAGAGCGAAGATACTCTTCTGGCATTCTGGATAACAGTAGGTATTCATCGTGCTGCTGTAAATAACTTTTTTTTTACTCTTTGATTCGCTCTTGGGGAAATTGATTAATGAGAAGTAAGGTGCTTTGGGTAAGTAAATGTAGAGCTAGCTGAATGCTTCTGACTTTGTATACGAAAGTTTTTTAGTATAAAATAATTATATTTATTTACTACTCTCTAGACTTGTTTTGCTGGAATTGTCTATATATATATATATATATATAAGTCCGATCAATGGAGGGGGGAGCTAAAATATTGAAATAAAAAATCTAGCGGACGCCCGCGTCTTCATCCGCGTGGACTGCAGAAAAAAACAAAATGTCGTAATTATCCGGGTTAAAACATATTTTCCCGAGATAAAAAGTAGCCTTTGTGTTAATCCAGGGTGTCAGCTAACTCCATAGCAAATTTTATTAAAATAGCTACAGCCGTATTTACGTGAAAGAGTAACAAACAGCCATTCATCCATCCATCCATACTCACAAACTTTCGCGTTTATAATACGAGCATTAGAAGGATTTTAGTAAATTTGAAGCTAGTAAAAATAAGAAAGGAAGAACATTCTCTGTGTAATTATATGAAGTCACTATATTGGCCAATGTTTTTGTGTACAATGGCATAATATCAGAAAGATGTATTGTAGGTAATTACCTAATCAAATATCTTTATTTACTTTATACATACATACATATAATCACGCCTCTATCCCTTACGGGGTAGGCAGAGCACCAAGGGACGATAGAACCACATGGTACCACTTCTGACCAATTTTGAGGGTATAGTTGAGATGTACAAGTTCGGTTAGTAGTGACAGGTGGTCAGCCCATCGCCTACAAAACACTAAGACCCCCTTGTCCCTCTACCGACTTGTACTGTATGCCCGGGAAGAGAAGCAGCTGCAGTATTATACTTTTTTTTCACTCTCAGAGCAGCATAGAATTTACTTTATAGTGGCAGGATTTATCTGTACCTGGGGGTCTACTCTGAAGTGACGATAAACGAAGTATCGGCCGAATATCGAGGTATTTCCTACTATGAACTTCCTTCGATCGGATCAGTCGCGCCATTTTTTCATTCGGTCCGATCGAACTCTATTTGACAGGTATAAGGCTAGATAATAGAAAGCTTATAATATTAGTCAATGTGAATTATTCTCTATGGTCCTGAATGAGTTGTGAACATCCGAAGCAATTTCGTAGTAGGGTCAAAGGCTTCGATTCGGTCGGGCTTCGGTCGGACCGAAAGATTCGAAAGCGGCATTTCAGAGTAGACCCCCAGTTTCATTTATCAATAATTTTTATGTTAGGTATCTAGATTCGTGAGTAAATTCCATGAGATATCTTTACTTCTTGTATAATCTCGTAATTTTTGTATCTACTACACGAGTAAAGTAATTTGTCGCAACGTATTATCGTAAAATGATAAATTACGTTTCGAATAAAAAGGGACGTGAACAGACTTTGATGAAAATTATTCTATTTATATCTTCGGTTTAGGAATTGCTTGTTAATATTTCAATGTTATATTTTTCTTCTTTTATTTGATTTTCCTGTATTACTTTTAGGGTTTTAAAGATATTTTTTTATTAGAAAGATCACCGTGTGTGGTATAGCTGAATAATATATACATAGATACATATCACATACAAGTGTGTTTCTGAATTGTGTTGTCAGAACGGAAGTTACACAAGTGGGATCCTTTTAACACGTTTAGCATTTCGGGGTCAGATATAAATGTTTGTAATGTAACTACAAATTAACTTTATATACAGGGTGTAACAAAAGGGGTATGTTAAGCGAAAAGCTATATAAATAGCCCACTAAAAGGAACCTACCCTCTAAATTTTAGACTCGAAATCACATGTTTATTTTTCCAGATAGTATGGAGAATTCTTAAACAACTCAGGAATGTTCATACAATCTTGAAAAATAAACAAATGATTTCGAGTCTCAGATTTTGGAAATAGGTTCTCTATAGTGGGCTATTTATATAGCTTTTCGCTTAACATACACTTTTTGTTGTACTCTGTATATTTTAGTAGATTATAGTTTATTTATTGTATTTAGGAGCCTAGTTATTTTAATTTTATAATTATAATAAGTTGTATTTATATAATTTGAATATTAATTATTAATTTAATAAAATGCTTTTATAATACTCGTAAACATTCATTTCATGTAATTAGGATAATTGGGTTTTACGTCAACATTGAACTAAAACGTAACGTAAAACTGTATCTAAGTTTAACACTTGTCTATTTTCAAAGCCAGTTTCGCAAATAAACCTTTGTTTGACGAAACTTCCTAGACTTAAATTACGAGAGGTCGGAACGGACCGCTAGTTAAAAATAACTGCGATGTCGACTAATAAAGGAGGTAACGCTGAATACTGGAACGGCCATTAAGAAGTTGGTGATAGTAGGCTGGTCACACAATGCTGCCAACAGCAGCGAATTAAGGCTCGAGCAGACCGGATGCGTATGCGTGCACGTAAGCGTAGACGTACACGTACCTCTAAGTTTAATGTATGGAACTGTCACCGCTTGACGTCTATGCTTACGTCTACGCATACGCATCCGGTCTGCCCGTGCCTATACAGTTCCATACATTACAACTCAGAGGTACGTGTACGTCTACGCTTACGTGCACACATACGTATCCGGTGTGCTCGAGGCTTTAATGTATAGAGCTGTCACCGTTTGACGTCTATGCTTACGTCCATGCATACGCATCTGGTCTGCCCGTGCCTATACAGTTCCATACATTACAACTCAGAGGTACGTGTACGTCTACGCTTACGTGCACACATACGTATCCGGTGTACTCGAGGCTTTAATGTATAGAGCTGTCACCGTTTGACGTCTATGCTTACGTCCATGCATACGCATCTGGTCTGCCCGTGCCTATACAGTTCCATACATTACAAATCAGAGGTACGTATACGTCTACGCTTACGTGCACTTACAGCCTTTAGATTTAGTATTTTCCGCAATATATCCAGAGGGGGTGTAGTAATATGTTATAACTAAAAGTATAGTTGTATCATTTGATTCAAATTATTTTATACTTTAACTAGCTTTTTTCTCGCGACTTCGTCCGCGTAGAATACAGAATAAAACGCAAACCTTGTTTTATATTTGACAACGACAAATTTCTACTTACATCTCCCATTTAAAACCGTGTTCGTTCATAAACCTAACAGAAAAAAAAATTGGGTGGTGTAAAGGTAAGCGCTTCCGGCCCCACCGGGCCACTCGTTGTTGTTTGGCCCATGTATATATATATTCCAATCATTGTCAGAAACTTCGATATCGCGTTCTAGGATTTTGCATTAGATTGTGGTTCTCTCCTGCGTCCGATAGATGGCTCCGCTACAGCTGCTAATAAAAGTAATGGAGAAAGAAAAAAGATGCGCGGTACCAGTGCTGATACGGCGTTTCACTAGAATACGAATACATCAGCTGCATCTCCTTCCGTGCATGTCGTAAGAATCGCCCAAGAAACTCAGACATTCTCTCATGAAGTAGAAACTTGTCAACTTTACGTTACAACCTAAACGTGGCTGTGGCATCCCCTCTATGATCCAGCGGTTCTATGTATGTAGAAAAGATATGATTTCGGGTCCGTGTACTCTAGCACAACATTTTTAAAGGGACTAAATTATAATTTGCAATTATGTAAATTGTGTTCGTAAAATTATGGCATCATTACCATTTTTAGCGGTAATTACCCGTTTCGGTTTAAATTTGAGTTCATTATACTATATTACAAGTTATGGCTAGTGTATAGTTGGGTCTCGTTCGCACAACACTCGAGTTTGTTTAGAGAGAGCGAGAAAGTGAATAAGAGAACTGCATAAGTACTTAACAGTCTACATAGTTTACAAGATTTTGCATTGTGAATTAATTTTCACTACGTGATTTTATTATTAGAGGTCTTGGAGTATTCAAACAAAACAGAGTTCAAATAGTTTGATGGAGTTTTATGTTAAAAAATATTTCTTGTGTTTATGAAGTTAAATAATTTACCATATTCATACGTTTTGTGTTTCCAAAATGGGATAGCCTATAGGATCATTAAAAAAGCTTAAGAAAGTTTAATAATTTAAAACCATCTTATATAATGTGAATTACATACATACATACATATAATCACGCCTTTATCCCTTACGGGGTAGACAGAACACCAAGGGCCGATAGAACTACATGGTGCCACTTCTGACCAATTTTGAGGGTATAGGTTGAGATGTACAAGTTCGGTTAGTAGTGACAGGTGGTCAGCCCATCGCCTACAAAACACCAAGACCCTCTTGTCCCTCTATTGACTTGTACAGTATGCCCGGGAAGAGAAGCAGCGTTTCTTTTTCACTCCCAGAGCCGCATAGAAGAATATTATCATGTGAATTTTACGATCTTATTAACAGAGACCAACCAATCACAACGCAACGTTATCACATCATCCTACAATGTCACAATGTGATTGGTTAGCTGCGTAGCGTATTCGTGATCTAGTTCGTACCAGAAACTCGTACTTGGCATTCTATCAGTTATTCTCTTCGAGTCAATTTTATATCCTACATAATAATACATTTTTCCGTCCGGCGATATAATGAGTCCCGAGGGTTCCCTACGGAACTAGATCATATTTTAAGGTTGGATCCGTGAAGGAAGAATGAAAAGAGATAGAAAGTAATTTTTGTAAAGTAACGCCGTTTTCAGAGCGAGGAAGGGTCATCGTTATCATTTTCAGTCACACGAAGTCCACTGTCCATAGGCTTCCCCAAAAAACTTCCACTCCGACCGGTCGGAAACGGCCTGCATCCATCCGATACCCGCAATCTTAGCCAGGTCGATCGTCCACCTCGCTTTTTTTTTTTTTTTTTTTTTTTTTATATTCACACACTTCACAACACATTGACTTAGTCCCACATTAAGATCCCTAAGGTCTTGTGTCGTGGGTACTAAGCAACGGTATATAAATACATAGATAAGTATATAAACATCCATGACTCGGAAACAAACATCGATATTCATCACATCAATGTTTGCACCTACCGGGATTCGAACCCAGGACCTATGGCGTCGCAGGCAGGGCCACTACCAACTACACCAATCGGCCGTCAATCCACTCAATTCAAGGAAGGGTATAGATAGATTATTGTGGAAGGCATAAATCTACGAAGCCAGATTCCAGTGATGGGACTCGAAACAACAGAATGAATTCGATTCAATTCGAATTCTGTCAGTGATTTCGAATCAGCTTGCGAATTTGTCATGTCAGCTAATATTTAAATCCAACAAAATAAATCAACCAACAATACGGACTAGCTGGATTAATTTGAACCAGGTTTTCATTGCTTCGATTCGAGCTATCAAAATTGAATTAAATACGAGTGACATCATTTTTAGTCGCACCACTAGTTCATACTGTTGGGCTCATAGAGTATACGTCGATAAACGTCATAATCTAAATTACGCACTAGCAAGGTGCTAAAAAATATATGATCCGTAGGCATCACAGAGATGGCCGTGCCACTGTTAAATAGTAGAAAAATAAGAAAATGGGCTGGCAGAGCATACTTTTGTCATTTAGCGCTTAATTTAATATTAAGCCTACCTATATTCATACTTTACATTCTGTTTTTCTTTTAGTTTTAATGCTTTTTAGTCGCTTGTCAGGTCCCCCGGGATTTTCTATGCTTTGTTTGCATTTTTCTGGTCATCTCTGTTGATACTGGCTTACAGGAGTTGCAGATAAAGTGTGGTGAGCCAATCCCGGTTATTCTGGGCACAATAGAACCATGCGATAATTGCGATTATGTACCTATATGTACCTACTCTATGACTATGTTTCATTGGCAGTCGCAGGTTAATAATTATCGCATCTCTCTTATGTGCTTCATCCATGGTAGATCTCAAAAAACTGGGACGGAAGTTGCCGCATTATATGAACATGTTTAGGCGCCCTTATTCTGAGGGCGTTTTGACCTTTGAGGTCTATTGTGCGCGTTTGAAATTGTGTTATAAATGACTTTTAGTTCTTGAATTTTATTGTTATGAGAGAACTTGTGTTGCGACTTGTTCTGAGTAGACAAAAGAATTTCCTTTTTTTTTCATATGTTTTGTTCCCGGGATAAAAAAAAGTAACGTTTCCCTTTTCCTGAGTAACCTGCAGTCCGATCTGTAATTGCGTATTTAACATTTCGACAGATTGAGAAACTTTTCAATACAATAAAGATTAGTTACAAGTTTCTAGCTCACAGGCTGAGAGAACGCCAATAAGTTCCTTAGACGACTCTAACGACATGCACTAAAGAAGATGTAGCTTATGTATTTATTATAGCTCCGCAAATATTGTATCTTTATATTATGTATGTATATACAACTTTAAAAACATCTTTTTCCTATGCTAATACAGGCAAAAGATGTTTCAAACTTGTTAGGTATACCTATAATATTTGTACGCTCAACAGATTTCTTGTTACCTATCCTAGTTTTAAAATAAATATTATTAAAAGCATCTAACATAACACACAAACGAAGATTTTTCATGAATGTTCCAACGCTGTTGTTTCACGTATGTTTTTTAAAAATAAGACAATGGAAACAAAATTTTTGTATAACAAAGAACCTAGTTTTCGTTTTCGGGTTAAGCGCAAAAAATAAGGGCGCCATTGTACTGGTTAGGGCCCTTTCAAGCGGTTTTTAGAGCGTAATCTAGATACGGCAGTGTTAAAATATATGAACATATTGTTAGTAAAAATGGACATAATACATTCTCATATATATTATACACGTAAATACATCAGCCCATTAGTCCACTGCTGGACGTAGGCCTACCCCAGGGCACGCTATTGATTTTATGTCCATAGTCATCACGCTTATATTATAAGAGATAGCAGCACTTTTGGAAGCCATCGCCAAAATGGTTGATTCAGTGTTTGATAAGTGTAGGGCTCCCTTCTAATTAGAATGGTTCTAGTCTGACCGCATGCGGTCCACCAGGTGACTTAATATCGCCGCGGAAAGACGGGTTATAGTTTCCAAAAATGAACAATATCTTACGAGGCTGATTCCAGTGCATGGTTATAATATGGACTTTACCTATGTGAACAGTACAAAAACTGACAATATTTGTCAGCTGGTTCAAGAGCTATATCATTTTTGTAAACTATAACTCGTCTTTGCTCAGCGATATCAAGTGTCACCGATGATTACTCGTTGGCGCAGCAGTATATTCAGGATGCGGAGTCAAACATCGCAGTTGCTATGTAGAACTATTTATTTATCACTTATACAGTTAAAGCTGCTTCAGGCGATATAACATTCGGGGAAAGAAGCAGCAAGAAACCCGATTCGCCGTAAATAGATTATATCGTTGCAATGTTTTTAAATAGAACAGAGATCGAGCAGAGTAACGTCTTACAAACTCAACAGTAAAGAATAAAGTGACCCCATCTAGTTTCTACCCTGCTATTTATACAACCATCGCAACCTTCCAGAACAATATTGTAGGAGTCATAATAGCTACTTTTATAAAATATAGCCTTTAATCAATTGACTTTATATAATAATAATAATTAATATTATAAAGTACGCTATATATTCATATGTATGATGTGGTGCTGACTGTAAACTGTAACACTCGGCCATCCTGCATAAGCCGTGTCCCACGGCGCTCACTTTTAGTGGGTTGGACGAGGATCTGTAAAATAAAATTCACGCAGATTTCAGCTGTTCCCAATAAGTATAATATCACACAAAAAAAAAGAACATTAAATCACATAGACAGTGTCACATAGACAGCGTCATATGGATAGTGTCACATAGACAGTGTCATATAGACAGCGTCACATAGACAGTGTCACATAGACAGCGTCACATAGACAGGGTCACATAGACAGCGTCACCTAGACAGGGTCACATAGACAGCGTCACATAGACAGCGTCACATAGACAGCGAGCGTCACATAGACAGGGTCACATAGACAGCGTCACATAGACAACGTTATAATAATTATGGAAGCACACTGTCGTTATAATGGACCTGACAGTAAACTGCATTATTCTTTGTCTTCATCTTTTGCAAACGGGTAGGTATGCGATTCTTTCGTTTTGATTCGGGTACTTAAGTCTTATTTAATTTTTAACTGTGTGTACTAAAAGTATTTATTTATCTACTTATTTGTAGAGTCAATTATTATAATCATGCATTCCAAGTAGAGAAGTAGTAGCTGATCAATTATAGTGGGCGAACGAATCGCTTAAGTTTGGAGGGTTCACATAGTACATTTTTTTTTGGACAGAAGTTGGCTAACTATTTGGGGCTTATAAGTTCATTGTAATTAACTTTCTGAAGCTTGTAAAAGTACCTATGTATAATATTTAAGTTATTATCCTACACTGAAATTATTTTATTGTTTTGTTTATTCTATTTCCCCTTATTTTTTTTAAATATCATCGGTAAGCGTAGCATTGCACGCGCTCCAGCCAGATAGACTGATGACTTAAAGAATGGGGCTGGCAGTGATTTGACGACAAAATGGGAGATCAAGTAGTGTGACGTGCTCTGGTGGAGGCTGCGGGATGTACCGCAGTGGACTGCAATTGGCTGAAAACGATGACGATTCCCCCTTTTGTACCTAACTAGAAGTATAATAATTGCAATAAATAGGTAGATCATTCATTCCTTTTTTCTATGGATAATTCAGACACAACATCGTCATATAGATCATACGTCACAAAGACACTTAATATTATTATTTTCGGTACAAGCATAGAGGAGAATAGCTGGAACAAGGTCGAAAACTCTAAGATGTTTCCATTTCTTAAGTAATTAAAGCTCAGTGATAGACTTTACTTAGTTCTAGGCACTATTCATATCATTGTGTAATATACTTTCCTTAAACATAGCCTTAAACCAGTAAGTTTTAACATTTCCCGTAATTTTTCCTAATTATTTTATAAATTTTACTAGCTTCACATTGAACTAATATTAGAAATCTAGAAATCAATTGAATAACTTTAATAAAAAATTTCTTACTAGCAGTATCTACGACTTGTTAACACCATGAACCGTAGGTACCTACTTCTCATATGGTACGATATTATTCTAAGTGATCTACATTAGTCGAACTGGTTTATTTTATTGAAACTGCACCAGACTTTTGCAGATGCACATTAAATTTGCTAAATATTTTCACGATGTTTTATTTATATTTATTATGCTATTATGTTAGCATTATTATGTTAACTTCCTGTTGTATTATATCTATCATCGCAAAGTATTTCTTTACTGTAATATGAATATTAATTTAACTACTAAGTTACAGTTCAGGTCTACACTGTTACATTTCATTGTAAAATTGGATTATTAAACCATATTACTAAACTGTATTTATTCGCTAGCCGTTGTGATTCAAACATATTCTTAAACTGCCTGGCTCATCTGGATTGTTAAACTGATTTTGTGAACTTGTATTCATAAACTTGTATTCAAAATTGGTCAGAAGTGGCACCATGTGGTTCTAACGGCCCTTGGTGCTCTGCCTACCCCGTAAGGGATAAAGGCGTGATTATATCTATGTTATATGTATGTATTCATAAACTTTCTATACATTGCTGGGTTTTATTAGTATTGCTAACCTGTCTATAGGTTGCTAGGTTGCTTTTCTAAACAGTATTCCTAATCTGTAAACTTTAAATGCATTGCATTGTTTAACAGCATTGCTAACTACTTTGTATTTCTAAGGGACATCGCTTAATTGTATTTCTGAACTGCACCACTAAGTTACAGTGCTAAACTTTATTTTATTTATTTTATATCTTTTTATTATATTTATTTTATTTAAATTTTGTATTTAAATTTATTTATTTATTTAAGTTTATTATATATTTACTTAAATTTATTTTAAGTTAACCATTTAATGTTTTAAAGTTCATTTGTTAAATTTATTTATTTAAATTTATTTTAA
The DNA here is from genome assembly GCA_014607495.2 of Carposina sasakii. Taxonomy (NCBI): domain Eukaryota; kingdom Metazoa; phylum Arthropoda; class Insecta; order Lepidoptera; family Carposinidae; genus Carposina; species Carposina sasakii. The sequence continues at coordinate 14,478,775 of CP053156.1, forward strand.
GTTATTTATTTATTTAAATTTATTTTAAGTTATTTATTTATTTAAATTTATTTATTTAAATATATTTATTTAAATTTATTTATTTAAATTCATTTATTTAAATTCATTTATTTAAATTTATTTATTTATTTAAATTTATTTTAAATTTATTTATTTATTGATTTATTCTTCAAACTCAATTGTTTAAACTGTACAGTTATCTGCATCTTATACTGTATAGTTAAGTTCACCTGCATCTCTAAGCGGTATAGTTACTTGCATCTCTAAACTGTATAGTTACTTGCATCTCTAAACTGTATAGTTACTTGCATCTCTAAACTGTATAGTTAACTGTATCTCTAAACTATATAAATAACTGCAACTTTGAACTCTATAATTAACTGCAAGTCTAAACTGTGTAGATAACTGCATCTCTAAACTGTAAAGTTAACTGCAACTCCAAACTGTAAAGTTAACTGCAACTCCAAACTGTAAAGTTTACTGCAACTCCAAACTGTAAAGTTTACTGCAACTCCAAACTGTATAGTTACTACAACCCTAAATTGTATAGTTAACTTCAACTCTAAACTGTTTGGTTAACTGCATCTCTAAACTGTTTGGTTAACTGCATCTCTAAACTGTTTGGTTAACTGCAACTCTAAAATGTATAGTTAACTGCAACTCTAAAATGTATAGTTAACTGCAACTCCTAAATGTATAGTTAACTGCAACTCTAAAATGTATAGTTAACTGCAACTCTAAGCTGTATAGGTATAGTTAGCTGTAACTCTAAGCTGTACCTATATAGTTTACTGCAACTCTAAAATGTATAGTTAACTGCAACTCTAAAATGTATAGTTAACTGCAACTCTAAGCTGTATAGTCAGCTGCAACTCTAAACTGTATATTTAACTGAAACTCTAAACTGTATTGTTAGTATAACTCTTAACTGTATAGTTAACTAAAACTTTTACTATATTAGTTAACTGCACTTCTAATCGTAGTTAACCGCACCTCTAACTATAGTTAATTGTATTTCTAACTGTATCTCTATAGGTATATTGTTTAGTCAACTGCATTTCTAACCTAAAGAGTGAACTGCATCTCTAGATAGTTTTACCAAACTTTATACCGTGTTATTACCGCATTGCTCAATTGCATAGCTAACTACACTGCTATTTGCATTGTTAAACTGCACTCAAAAATTTAATAGGAAAACTGCATATCTAAACTAATAATTTCTAACCAACACTGTTGTGAACTTCAGAAATGTTTTAACGCATTGTTAAAGTGCATTATGAAACTGTATCGTTAAATTGTATCCTAAAATTGCACTTGCAAACTGTATTACCAAGATGCATGGCATTATTACGAGTGTACTACCTAATTTATCTATCTACCTACTATAGAAACTAGGGTATCGTATTGATATGCCGCATTTACCTTCCATTTTCTATTTATCACGATTGCTAATAACGGCATACCCGCTATATATATAAGGATCAAATAATTATATTGTAGTTGCAATGAATACTAAATAATACTTTCGTGTGTCAGTACACATACTCAATATCATATTGTTTCTCAAAAGTCTCTTATCACCTTCCCAAATACTAAGCATGGCGTAGCAAGAAGATGCCAACAATCAAGCCCAGAAACATAAAGCCCAGACAAAAGTTGAATCTATTGTAAGGTGAATATTATTCGTATCATATCTACACATAATATAATCAAACGGGTCGTAACTTATTATGATAACGACATGGATACACGAAAGCCGTATCTTGAAAAACTGTCCTAAACTATTAGATTAAAGTTGCAAAATTCACACAGCATATTAAACAAATTACATGTTTCGATCTTACCCAGAATAAGCAGCTCCTGATACGCCACACACAACAGCCAGGTGCTCTTCTGTACGGCCCACAGATTACCCCCGTACGGCCCCAAGCGGTGGCGACGGTCTCCGGAAAAATAACCATGAACACCGATGCATGTTAGATCATGAAATAAGAGAACATAATTTAGAACCAAATTATCTTAACGATAATTACCCTAGTGTGGGTAGATTTCAAAATACCTATATTTTAAATAGCATGTAAGTAAATTACTACAAAACTCCACGTAATAAAAACATGTTTGCTGGTTTGCTGACAAAAATCTTCATTTTCCAACAGGACAAACCACCAATACAATCTACTTATGCATTTATAGTTTACACATTTTAGTATAACAATATTCCCGATTATGGACTGACATTATTGTTTAAATTTAACTAAATAAATCTTGATAGTCAAACATACCTGCAGTGGTAATTAAAACTTAATAACGAAACATTATTTGAAATAGGTACTTAGGTACCCCAATAAAGTCAAACGCATAATAGATACATTTTGTGCACCGAGATTTTTGTAAAAATTGATTTCTTTACGTACTATTTGTGCAAATAACATAGTTTTTCTTTCTGGTAGGTACGACATTTACGTACGGTAACCTACGCTAACCGTAAACTACACTAAAACAAAAATCACGTACCAACGGTACGGTATGAAGCAAGGTTTTGGTATAAGTATCCACATAAGCAGAGCTAACAAACAAATATATCTAACCTTTAAGTTGTGATGCGGAATCGGCTCCCACTGCAGATGGACATTAAAAGATCTTGACACTGGCGCTCTTAACAGCAACAGCAACAGCATGGAATTTAGGTAGTACAGCAGCATCATTGATTGGGTTCTAGTAATTACATTGTCTTCATCTTCTTGTTTCTCCAGTTTCTTGTTGTTTCATGTTGAATATATTCCAGTTGTCCACAAAAAAAAAAAATCTCCATCCTTTTGTGTACATTCTTCACCGATTTTGCCATGTTTCGCAAATCTTTTCTTGCAGTCGTCACCCGTGGGCAGGGCGGGTTTATTTTCCGGCATCCCACTTCTGAAGTGTCACCGATGATTACTCGTTGGCGCAGCAGTATATTCAGGATGCGGAGTCAAACATCGCAGTTGCTATGTAGAACTATTTATTTATCACTTATACAGTTAAAGCTGCTTCAGGCGATATAACATTCGGGGAAAGAAGCAGCAAGAAACCCGATTCGCCGTAAATAGATTATATCGTTGCAATGTTTTTAAATAGAACAGAGATCGAGCAGAGTAACGTCTTACAAACTCAACAGTAAAGAATAAAGTGACCCCATCTAGTTTCTACCCTGCTATTTATACAACCATCGCAACCTTCCAGAACAATATTGTAGGAGTCATAATAGCTACTTTTATAAAATATAGCCTTTAATCAATTGACTTTATATAATAATAATAATTAATATTATAAAGTACGCTATATATTCATATGTATGATGTGGTGCTGACTGTAAACTGTAACACAAGTCACCTGGTGGACCGTATGCGGTCAGACAAGGACCATTCTAATCAGAAGAGAACACTACACCTACCAAACACTGAATCAGCCATTTTGGCGAGTTTCCAAAAGTGCAGCTATCTCTTAGTCTATTAGCAGTATACAATCTAAAAACTTCTATCTGTCAAATTAAGGCTAATGAGCTTGTTTCTACATTAGTATTATACTCGTAAATGCTATCTTTTTGTTCGAAGGTCTTCAGGTGAGAGATGGTGGTACTTTATGTCCCTGGTGTAAGATAATTTTTTCCAACGTAGTTGGAATAAATATATTATACAGAGATGAATTAAGATAGGAGTGATAGTTATCGGCTTGAAATATTTATGTATTAGGTACAAATATGGACTCCACGATTACCTATAAGTCTCTTGCATACATAATATCGTGTACTTATTCATACTTGTAATTATGCGTAAACTTTGCGCTCATGTGTTACTCGTTCTTAATTAATGTATGTAGGTTAAGGAAATTGTATTTGTAAGTTTATGCTGATAAACTAATCGCAGCGTAACTTGTAGAGTTCATGTTCATGTTAAACTGAGTTTAATGTGCGACAAGTTTATGCAATGAAGTGAATCTATAGATATTACGTGAATTTCGTGTGTTGTTCAATAAATCAGACTGGCTAACAGATATACACAACCGAAACTCCTCGACGTAGGTAGATGAAATCAGGCATAAGATGTTAGCTATGTTCGTAATAATAAACCTAGATATATTGAATAGCTTGACAAATGCAAACTTTTTTATTCAGACAAAGACTAACATGCACAAATGGATGGCTTATCAAAACCTATTAGCACACCAGTTTTGCATCTTCCTTTGCATTCGATTCGACATGCAGCGCAGAATGAAACAATCACTGGCTCACTAGTTTACTCTCCCTCCCACCATCCACAATAATGGCTTCTAATTTTGTATACTTTCATAATCCACCTCCTCTTCTGCTTACATTCATGATCTAGACTAGACTTAGCCCTATAATATTGATGCAAAGTGCAAAGAAGCTTTAGTATTTTACTGGATTCACTTCGGTATATGTGCATTGAAGCTGCATAAGCCATTTCCTTCTTAGCCGCTTCACTGTCGATCCAATGGACGTTCGGCGATGTAGTTCACATTCTTGGATAATACGCGTAAATTTTTAAAACTGTGGTATTAGGTTATCTATTTTATGCTAATTTTTTTTTAAATAAACAAGTAATGTTTTTGACAACGGCTAGGGCAAGCTCTCAGGATTTGGTGGGACTCTTTAACCGACCGAGAAAGATGATTGAAGGTGTGATTCACCCGAGTTAGTACAACCTAGGCATTCTGTTATTGGTAATCCTAGACAAAACCAAAAATAATCTGCTAATGGCCGCTTTTTCCAATCCGATAGCCTATTGGAAGGATAAACTCGATGCTATGTATCCATAAAACTTGATCAAGATGGAGACTATCAACTTGATTTTCAAGATAGGCTATCTTACGAGAATCATTAAATTATTTAGATTTACTAATAGTTGTAATGTAATAATCAAAGTATAAACCATCACCATAGATATAAACAAACACCATGACATAAACCAAAAAAAACATTCCATTCCATTTACAAAACGCGCAATATATAACATTCGAAGAAAGCCGTTCGTAAACACATTAAATTACCAGCTATTCCGCCGTTCTAAATTTCAAATTCATGCATAGAAAATTAATCCACACGATAAATTCCCGCCGATACAGAAACCGCGTTTTATAGCAAACATTGAATTAGGAACAGCCCTTCAATTCCCTTAAAGTTTCAAGCTGGAACGAACCCGAAATGGAATCGTTGTAGAAGCTCGGTACGCAGAAATAATTACTTTACGGAGAGATGAATTCAACACGTTTTTATTTTGTCATTCTCGCGACCGCTGCGTGCCTTTTAGTATGCAGTATTTATCTTATTACTCAAGCGGTAAGTAAATATTGCTTCGCACTGCAATTTTTTAACGGTCCCTTAGTGGTTGCGTTTCAGCGGATTTGTTTTAAGGAATAGTCCCCTGTTATAAAACCGCAAAAATGTCTCACGAACATATTCGTAATATACCTTGGAATACGACAAGGCGACACCGTCTTCACTTCTTCTTGATTTTTATTATGGTAAATGTAGTTGCACTATCTTGCCGCAGGTAAAGTATATGTGGTAAAAATTTAAGTGGGGTTGGATCACTTTTAGTAACGTTTTCGAACATAAAGTTTTATTTTCCTGTGATTTTTTATGTCATTGATGCCAGCTGCGAGAAATTGCTTAAGCTTACAAAAATATTTGTGTCTAGCTATTACCCGCAATAATGTTTATCAATTTGCAACTTGATAATGTAGCCTATATTCTTATTGGTACTCCCAACTATATACAGGATGTTTTTTCGATGCCACCCATAACGAAGGGTACGTAGGTACTCTATACATCGAATAAAGTAAGTTTATACCAAAAAGAATGCTGGGAAACGATGTAAAAAAAAATCACTTGATCGGGCAAAATTTATAGTGTCCAGTGACTATGCTGGTTTTTTCATACACAGATATTAATTATTTATCGTAAAAAATCTTGGTACATGCGTCAATGTGCATTTATGCAGAAAAACCTTAGAGAAAAGCGCAGTCTATTTACTCAAGTTTAGACCAGACACTTCCCAGGTATGCTTTCATGGAGAAAAATGGTCGTGATGATGAGGAGATTCCGTTGTTTTCGGGAACGTTGCCGACTGAAAATCACCCTGTATGTATCTAAGCAAAATTTCAAGAAAATGAAAGATTAGAAGTTAAGTAAATAAAGTTTTAAGATGTAACAAACAAATAAACAATATTGTAGTAAGTACTTTCGTATTTACTGTAATACTAGCGGACCCGACACACGTTGTCCTGTCCCACGTCTTAAATACAAAAACAAACATTATCTAGTAAGCCGAATTGTGAATCTAACTATTTTCAAACGCACTTGAACACACACAAAAAATTTCATCAAAATCGGTCTAGCCTTTTAGAAGGAGTCCAATTACAAACACATGAACAGAAGATTTATATATATAACGATTATTAAAGTTGGGATTACTTCAAAAACTTCGTTAAAAAATAATTTAATATTGATCTTATAATGTATAAATTATTTAAAGTTTCTGCAACTGAAAAGCTACGTCTCTTTTAGTTTCGAGAATTTTAAATATTAAAGATTTATATATTTTTCTATCGAAATCATAGAGCATCATCATTAGAAACCGCTGTGTGAATCGCCATAATAGTTAAAGCCATTTTAAATTACCCTAGAATTCAGTACCTACAACAAGGTAAATAACGAGCATCGATTTATTCGTGTTTCCGAACTATGTACTTTATTTAATGTATGCGATAAAGTTGAAAAGGGGAGTGTTTTTAAGACGTTGGCTTATTCTTTATTTACCTATATACTCGTATACACCTATTTACACTTATGAGTAGTCTTCAGCCTATTGCACTCCACTGCTGGACGTAGGCCTCCCGCAGGGCACGCCACAAGGCTACTGCAACGGGGGGGGGACCATAGTCACCACGCTGGAGAGGCGGGTTGGTGACCGCAGTGTGATTTTTGGACTAGGTTGTCAGCACAGGAGGGGTCGAGGCGGGTCTCCCGAAAGACCCTTAATCGCCTTGTACGATACCCAAGGGCAGGCATGGGGTGGTACAAACTCTACTCTGCCGGCACCATGCGGCTAATACTTATGAGTATATTAAAGTAATTTAAATTACTACGTACTAAGTTTTTAAGGTCAAATTGCTATTTGATAAATCGTTTTTCGTATGTTGTACGATTATTTTTTATATGTTGCGATCTTGAAGAACTGTACATACCTTTACAAATATAGATACGAGGATATAGGCTAGAGATACCAGCCCCCCTAGCATGACTACGCGTCGTGGATATCGTATCTCGTATAATATCGTATCGTCTCTATACAGAATTCAAAATGGCGGCTATTTATCGCATGCATTTTGACAGGCTAAATGTCGATAAATCGGTTTATCATATCGTGTTTCGCAGGTCATGCTACTTGAGCAGAGTAGTATCAAACTAAGCTAAAGCATCGTAACACCATCAAGGCAAAAAAAGGATAATAAATTTTCATTACGAGGACTATAAAGTTAATTTATGTCTCTAAGCTGTGTTCAAGGGCCCTTAGCCACGTTTCCACGTACAATGAACATTCGAACGATCTTCGCCTTTTGCGACGTTGCGAATAGACATCATACATATACAGGGTGTTTTTTTGTGGCCACCTTTAACAAAGGGTACGTATTCTATACATGAAATAAAGTAAGTTTATGCCAAAAAAAATGCTGGGAAAAAAAAATTTTTTTTTGAAAAAAAAAATTTTAATTCCTTGATCGTGCGAAATTTATAGTGTCTAGTGTTTATGTTAGTTTTTTAATAGACAAATATTAATTATTTTTCGTGAAAAAATCCTGCTACGCGACTCTATGTGCATTTATGCAGAAAAACGCAGTCTATTTACTCAACTTTGGACCCTAATATTTTGGAAACCAGACACTTTCCACGTATGCTTCCATGGAGAAAAATTATCGTGATGATGAGGAGATTCCGTAGTTTTCGGGAACGTTGGCGACCAAAAATCATGTATACATGCATCTACGGCTGTGTTCTTGAAATGTGGTAGCCAGGACTTCAAGATCATAAAGGTCATCCCAGAACAAGTGCATAGCGTGGACAGAGGCTAATGATTAGTGACAAGTTGCTAGCTTATCACTTGAGATAATGGACGACTTCCTTAGTCCACACCTACGACATGTATGAAAGGAGATTTAGTTGATGTATTTTAGTGACGCCATGAACCAGCATGGGATTATAGGTACACGTCATCAATGTTAGCAAAATGGGTTTTGCCTGGAACGTGGCTTCGAAATTAATAGTTTGCCAGTTTCCATCTTATTTTACAGTCAATACTTAATACCCTCCTTACTAGCTCTCATCCCACGGCTGTGATAGTTTATATGTCAGTATTAGTCTGCTGATTTGTACTGGGTTGTGATAACGAGTTCAGGGTTCAATTCTTTGATCGAGCAAAGTAGTTTGAGTTTGTGATCATCACCATCAAAACCGCTAAATCTAAATAAGCCTGTTTATAGATAGAGTAAAAAAAATGGTTGGTGTCGTGTCGACATAACGTCTAATTACAATATTTTAATAACTTTCTTTTCCGGCCACTATGAACCAAAATTCTTGCTGATAATAATTAAAGGCTCGAGCACACCGGATGCGTATGCGTGCACGTAAGCGTAGACGTACACGTACCTCTGAGTTTAATGTATAGAACTGTCACCGCTTGACGTCTATGCTTACGTCTACGCATACGCATCCGGTGTGCCCGTGCCTATACAGTTCCATACATTACAACTCAGAGACGTCTACGCTTACGTGCACGCACATGCATCCGGTGTGCTCGAGCCATTAGTAATTAAAACTCTATTACAAAGTCATTTTTTCAAACATAGACACTCAAATTCGCTTTCAGGTAAAGCATTGTATGGGACCTTGCCTATGTTCTTTATGTACATGGGAAAATAATAATGACTTCCAGAACCCTGCTTAGTGGCAAAGCCGAAAGTAAGCACTGCAACTGATAAATAGATCAAATTGTAGAGACAATATTAAACATCAATGTTATGACATGGAAAATTTCTAATGTATACCGATACACACATTGAAGAATAATTTGTTAGTGTATTCCGAAATACTGTGAAAATTTTGTGAAAATATATTTAATAGCAACCGAGCAGATTTTTAAGTGTCCATATAACTTATCCGCATTAATGTAGTTATAGCGATTAAACATTTTTTCCCATCAAAACCCATAGAACCGATTAACCTTCACAAAATTATTATCAAATTCGACGATTCGCGAATTTTCCTGTTTTTCATACCGTAATTTTAATTCTGGAGAAATTACTTCTCAAAATCAAAGTCCATCGGAACGGGTATGCAAACATTCTTAAAATTCAATTTTAAATTCGACCTCACCAATTTAAAAATTCATCTTAAAGTGGAATCGAAAGTCGGAACAAATCACAAACTTTATTCTATAGTTAAAGCAAACCTTACGGCCATAGAGATAAATATTTTTTTGTTTATAGAAGAGATATAAAACTCATTCTTTATTGTACACAAGACATTACAATAAATACGGAAAATGTTTCAAAAGAAATGCATACAAAGGCATACTTTGTTTCCGATCAGAGCATTACGATTTAAAAAGTTGGAAAAAAGCCTTCATTGAATATTAGCTGTTTTAACTGTTTTATTTATGTAAATTTAAGAAATCCGGAGTTTTCCCATTTCCGTGAGTATGTTGGAATATCTTTTCAGAGTCTACTCTATACCCCAAATTACAATCACCTAAACCCAGTTCGGATGCGCAATTTCTGTCAGTCAGTCAAAAGAGTTTTATATTTTTGTGATGATACATTTAACAATAATTTCACAAAATAAAGTTACTAAGTATAAAATTTACCTAGTTACTACATAATTCGAATTTATTTGTAATGTTATTCTGTTCTCTCTAGTGAATTATTTTAATTAAATAAACCCAACTAACTCACACGTTGTTTAACAAATAATATTAATATTAATCTTTGCATCAAATATTTTATAAAGTTGTGATTCAGCGTATAAATTAATAAATCAAGATAATGATATATTACAAATATTATATAATAATGTTATAATTAAATAAGTCCAATTATGGTCTTAGTAGGTCGGCTAAAAGGCATCTGTAATTTTTACACGTCTGCCCAATTTCCTTGCCATAGTCGACGTGACTATATGCATGTGTATAATAATGGTCTAGGCAGAGTATGGGAAATAAAACTGCTTTAGTCTGTAATAAATAAAATCATTATTAAAATAAATCGCATATAAACAATTGTAAAACCGTATGTTTTGATAGTGTTATACGTACACATCCATTGCTTCCGCTTGAATATTCTAAATATTGTTTCGAGGAGACTTAATTCCCAAAGTACATAAGCTCCTCCAAGCCGGCTTAGTCGCCGACTGTTGTTCTATATTATTTATGTCTATGGCACATCTCGATATTGGACGTAAAAGGGTCGAGAGAGAAAACTTCTCGAGTACCTTCCGACGGGGAACTGACGCCCGTGGCTTTGACGAAATTAATCTATTTTGAAACTGCTTTAAGAAGTAATAATTTATTTATAATCAATTCTAAACTAAACTACTATTCTAAACAACTCAGGAATGTTCATACAATATTGAAAAATAAATATGTCTTAATTAAGTCATAAATGGTTCTCTACAGTGACATATTTTCATACATTCTGTTACACCTTGAAATGGAGTACTTCAATCGTTTACACGTCTGAGAAAGTAACATCTGTGGCATGATGCATCCACCTGTTTGTATAGACAGCATTATAATAGATGACATGTACAAACGTTTCCATCGAGGGACCAATGCGACGTGTGCTGGTTTCGATTTGACGTGACGGTATGAGACTCCCTGTGGGATAAAAGAAGAAATGGACGTCAGCATTGCAATTTGAGCTTTTGATATTCTGATATTATTTAATGTACATACACTTACTTCTCATAGTTAAGAATGTACGTTTGCAAGCTTATCTTTTAAAAAGCTTTGTGAAGGATATAATACAATTAGCTCTTTCTTACGTCATCGTTAATTTTAAGCAAGACGCCTTCTATCTACAGGGTGTTGTGACAGCCAGGCAAATTTTGATATAGTGACTTCAGATCATGATTCTGAGATGAAAACCAGTGAAAATTTTCGCAGGAAAATTTTTCCGACTTTTTTTTTCTTTTTTTCAGGAAAAAATAGTGTGGTTCGTTTAAGCAGGCCTTAAATAATGATTGAATGTTTGAACTTCCGAATTGTAACGCCTAATACAATTTCATTTAAATTACATCCATTGCATCATATACTGCGGATGTAGTAAAGCCGGCCATGGAGGGACTGCTTAGAGCAGTTGAGACGAACAGCATGAGAGCAGTCGTGTTGCGGTTGGAGGCGACTGCAGTCCGAATGCTTAAAGCAGTCCTTGTACGGTTGTTGTGAAGTCGTGTCTGACCGCAACACGGACTGCTCTGCTGCTCTTAGTTGCAACATGGAATGACGGAACGCAGGCAGTCAGAGTGGGGAGCAGCGGGTTGCTGGGCGCGGAGAAGAGGAAGCGGCGAACAGTTGGAACGGACCGCTTTAAGCGGTTTGTGTATGGCGGGTCGAGTACTAATTTGCAGCCGGCAGCACGGCAAAATTCGACGGAACGCCGACTGCATTTTTAGCTGCGACTGCAAACGAACAGCTTGAGCAGCGGTCTGTGTATTGAGAATGAAAATTTTATATTGAAACTGCATATCTCCCAACAGCGACCGCTTGAAGCTGTTGGCGCCGACCGCTCCAAGCAGTCCGTCTATGTTTTTATCCTGGATAATTTCGACATTTTGTTTTTTTCTGCAGTCCACACGGATGGAGTCGCGGGCGTCCACTAGTTGAGAATAAACTGCTAAATAATAATAGATAAACTAGAAAGGTATACGTACAAAATATATTACTTTATTATACATACATACATACATACCATCACGCCTGTATCCCTTACGGGGTAGGCAGAGCACCAAGGGCCAACAGGACCACATGGTGCCACTTCTGACCAAATTTTGAGGGTATAGTTGAGATGTACTTTATTTACATAGATTTTCGCTTAACATACCCCTTTTGTTACATCCTGTATACATATAATAAAAATGTAACGGATCGCTGTCTGTACATGGAAGATATATGAGAAAAAATATTATAGAAGACTTTTATCAACGTCATAGTACACAAAATAATGATTTTTGAGAATTTTGTTTCTTTGTCGGTTTGTCTGTTTGACTGTGCGTTTGTGCACGCTAATCTTAGAAACAGCTGAACCAATTTCGATGCAGTTTTCAGAAATATATTGTGATGAGAGGTCCCACATAACATAAGGCTACTTTTTATCCCGGGAAAATGTTTTTATTCCGGATAATTTCGACATTTTGTTTTTTCTGTAGTCCACGCGGACGGAGTCGCGGGCGTCCACTAGTGTATAATAGGCTAGCGGCAGCCCACGACTACTTCATCGTAAACTGACTAGATCATTCCCGTTCTCATGGAAAGTGCAACTAGAAAGAACCACCCCATGTTTGCCTGTTGGGTATCGTAAGAGATATCTAAGAGTTTCCAGGATGTGGGCAGCAGCGCCTTCCGTAATAGCAAGTCCATTCCACATTGTCCAAATATCAAACACCTTCTCTCGTGTCAATAGCAATATAAACCGCAATACATGCCGTCTTGTGGCGTGCCCTAGGGAAGGCCTACGTCCAGCAGTGGACTACTATAGGTTGATGTGTGCAATCTACATTTCTAACAAGATTCATCTTCATTAGTAACAGTCTTCGAGAATTCGTTATGAGTGACCTTTCGAATTTATATTAAACACTATTGATTTTATAACAGTTAGTTTCTACGAATAAACATACATACATACATAATAATCACGCCTCTTTCCCGGAGGGGTAGGCAGAGATCACGGATCTCTATTTGCTACGATCCTGACACACCTCTTTCGCTTCATCTACTTTCATGATATTCTTCATGCACGCTCGTCGGTTTAGGGTACTCTTGACCTGACCTTGGTCTTCCCCTTCCAACCCTTCCATCCACTCTTCCGTTGTACACTTTCTTTGTCAGTCTACTTTCACTCATCCTCTCCACATGCCCAAACCACCTCAACATACCCTTCTCGAAGGGTAAACACACATAATATAAACAATATGATGGCCGATTATTGTAGTAGCCAGTGAACCTGCCCGCCGAACCATAGGTCCTGGGTTCGAATCCCGGTAGGTGCAATATCAATGTTTGTTTCCGAGTCAAGGATATTTTTATACTTATATTAATATATTTATATATCGCAGCTTAGTACCCACGAGACAAGACCTTATGGATCTTAGTGTAAGACTAGGTTGATGTGTAATGAAAGGATGATGCAAAATCTTGGTACCCACCACCAATAGCTTAGTGTAGTACGTCATTGGATAGCTCTTTGTGAGCCTAACAATAATTATTATGGCCACTAGTTCCAAATCTTAGTCCGTTCAGAAATAACAGGTACTATAACATGCCAGTTGTAGCAAGAATAGAATAACGTTTTTATTATTATTTCATAATTCACTACCCTTTTGTACATCAATAGGAGTTATGAATCATTTCCTTACCTGCCCGGGAAGGCGGGCAGGGTACCAGCGGCGGGGGACGGGGGGAAGACCGAGCGCACGCGCAAGTGTCGACCGACGCAACGGATAGCTTCAGTCGTTCGTTTGTATTGTGTGTGTGACTGCGCTTCCCCGTCTTCCCGTACTATTCAGCGACTATTTACGACCATAGCATTGTTTTTGGACTCCGATAACCGTTTCTTTACGTTGACCCCGGCTTTCTCTTGGACTTTGGTGATACTTCTAACGAACTGTGAAGTGCTTTTCGAACTACTGTGAAAAAATGGAACCTGCTCGCAACTGTGTGATGTGTCGTAGAGGGTTCTACCGCGGAAGATATCAGCGTCATCTTCTGACTGATGATCTCCCAAGACTACAACCAGAATTAGCAGCTTATATTCAAGACAATGGAGTCTTGGAGGTAAGATCATATTTTAATTACAATTAAAAGGTACCTTAGGTCTAAATGGTTGGGTCATATGTTATCATTTATGATTGATTACACTAACTAATCATTTATTCACTTACTCGTTGCGTAAACACGCACGTGGTCATTTTATGCTTAACTATATACCCATTATTTTGACTATTGTTATTTTTATGTTTACGTATTGGCTATTTTAAGAGGTGAACCGGTTGGTAAAATATATTGTTTATTGTTTCAGGTAGTATTTGACAATACGCGAAGTTTATGCCATCGATGTTGGCAAAGGGCTGAAAATGCTATCAGACCGCCTCCTATCCAAGAAGTACCCCAGGAACCACAACAACAAAATGTGGATGCTATTCATGTTCCCGAGTATTCAAGAGCACCAAACACACCGAGGCACTGTATATTTCACAACTGTCAAAACACAACTCGTTACAGGATCCCGAAAGTTGTAAAGATACATACATTTTGTGAGTATAGGATTTACATTCCCGACGGTGCAAGAGTGTGTCAAGAGCACCTCCAAAATAATAATTGGGCTGAACTACCCCAGAATTGTCTCGTGACTCATGACTTTAATGCAGCGCAGTTTAGTCACATTTGTGACATGATGAGAAATGCTTTGCAACACGGTTCTAGGTTGGATTTTAATGCCAGAGGTGCGTTATCCGATGAAGAGATGCATTTTTGGACCGGACGAAATAACGAACAATTCGATTCCATATTAGAGCAAACACCCTCATTAATCCAAGGGTGCAGAAATCCTAGAACTGCACTGGGTATATATCTGACAAAACTGCGAACCGGTGATTCCAATCAAAGGCTTGCAAGTTTATTTAATATGACAAGACAAAACCTAGAGCGGCTAATAAAAAAGCACGAGATTGTCTTACCGAGGAATATGTAGTTCTTCATCTAGGAATGGACCACGTTACAAGAAATAACATCAAAGAAAGGAACCTTACTATACCAAGAGCAATATATGGAGACGATGAAAACTCGAAGGCAATTATAATATGCGACGGAACATACATTTATATTCATAAAAGTGCCAACTTCCTGTTTCAGCGACAGTCATATAGCTTACACAAGTTTCAAAATCTGTTAAAGCCTTTCTTGATAGTATGCACAGATGGATACATCATTGATGTAAAGGGACCATACGCAGCCACGAAGACAGATGCTAACATTATGAGCAGCATTATGAACAACAATGAAAATCCGATTCATATTTTGTTGGAACCTAACGATGTATTTATATTGGATCGCGGATTTAGAGATAGCCTTGGTAACATAGAAGCTTGTGGCTATGAATACCATGTTCCACCATCAAAGGACAGAGCAGAATCTCAACTGACTACCAACAAGCTAACGAATCTCGAATGGTTACCATGTGCCGGTGGGTAGTGGAAGTGGTTAACGGCAGATTCAAGCGAGATTTCAAACTGTTACGCCAAAAATATTTCAATAAGGCATTGCGAAGTATGTTCAATGATTTTAAAATAGCTGCCGCTATTTTGAACCATTTCCATCAACCAATCGTAGACAACCAATACGCCGATATGATTATAGAACAAATAAGATTGAAGTTAGATACGCCTAATATTTTATATAATTATGTCGAAAGGAAAAGATTAAATCAAAGAAGAGCTGATTTTGTGAGGTTAGAAGCTAATGATGTAGAATTCCCAAGATACACTGAAGAGGAAGTTATTTTATTGGCGTTAGGGACATATCAAATAAAGCTTGCGAGATCTTACTGCAGTGAGCATCTACAGAATGGAATATACACAATAGAGATTTATAGACAAAATGCACTTGAAGATTTGCCTGACTATGGTATAAATGAAAATTCTTCGCTCATGCGCGGTCGTATCCAATCTCGACATATTCGAGCAAGAATATATTATTGTTACATTTTAATCAACAATAATAACAATACCATCTCTGAATACTACTGTACATGCCTGACTGGGCGACGTACTGTAGGTACCTGTGCTCACATCGTGTCCATCGTGTGGTACCTAGGATACGCCAGGCACGAGGGATTTGTAGCCCCTGCCTTATTCCTTAATGATGTCTTACTAGATGAGGATCTGTAATATTTTATTTCATTTTGTTATCATTAATTATTTCGTTTTCATTTGTTTTGTTTCATATTGAAAGCATTTTATTTCATTTGTAATCATTGCATATTGTAAACTTACTTATTAAGCTTCGTTGCGGCTGTTGCTTCTTTTGTACATAATCAATGGTAAAAAGGAAACGTACAAAGGAAATCATAATCGTATTTTATTTCATTTTCTTAAGGTTTATTTTCATTTTTTATTAAAGGAAAATCCATATTACCCTGATATTATATTAGGCTGGCAATCAGATCTGACTACAAATCAAGACAGGCGCCATACTTATTCATATTCTATAAGATAATACCTTTTCAATGATATATCACACATCACTATTGGAGCGGGTACCAGATTTCATACAATCTCTTGCATCATCCTTTATACTTAATAAATTTATACTGAATACGTAACCAATTTTCTCCGAATCTCTATTGTTAAGTAAAGGGTAACGTTTTGGTCGTCCCTTGTAATGAGAACATCCCTTATCTCTTCGAACAGGCAGTATAGTTCGAGGCTAATCCTCGCAAATAAGGGAGTTTGGATTGATTTACAGCCGTTATGTGGTATATTATGTTATGTCGTCGTCTAGTCGTAATAATTATGACGTACACGTCATAGGTTGACGTTGTATTACAAAACGTCTAGTAATTTTGATATCAATAATATAATAAAAAGAAATACTTCTGGAATAATTATTTTAACAGCTCTCACCTCGCCTCACCTTAAGCTTTTAAGTTGATAAAGGGCTAGAAGCCATACTTTATCTATATCCAAAACCCATTACATTCAAAGTGATAATGAGTATAGTGATACTATTCATAATATGAACCTTCCTCTTGAATCACTCTATCTATTTACAAAAACCGAATCAAAATCCGTTGCGTAGTTTTAAAGATCTGAGTATAAATAGGAATAGACAGACAGCGGGCAGTAACTTTGTATTCTTCTTTCTTCTTTTTCTTTTTTTTTAAACACAACACATTAACCTAGTGTTTTATAATGTTATGATGTTTAATTAAAAAATGGAATATTGGCAATTTTCTTATATCTATACATCTACACTCTATATATCTATACATATAATAAAAATGTAACGGATCGCTGTCTGTACATGGAAGATATATAAGAAAAAATATTATAGAATACCTTCATCAACGCAATAGTACCCAAAACAGTGATTTTTGGATTTTTTGTCTGTGCGTCTGTGCACGCTAATCTCAGAAACGGCTGAACCTATTTCGATGCAGTTTTCAGGAATATATTGTGACAGGTCCCACTTAACATATAGGCTACTTTTTATCCCGGGAAAATGTTTTTATCCCGCATAATTTCGACATTTTGTTTTTTCTGTAGTCCACGCGGACGGAGTCGCGGGCGTCCACTAGTATTATAATAAAAACGCTTAAGCCTTAGAGTATACCGTTAAATGTTAAAACATAACTTTCTTTAAACTTAGTTTACGTGAACTACCGGGGCGCTAACTGCACATTTATAGCATCCAGGGACGTACTGAGACTCTGGCAAAAAAGGTAATACTATTTTTAAATTTACGAGACTCGACGTGATATTAAATCAAACTCATAGTTTTATTCTATGATTTATATTATCCTTCCAATTATTACATTATATCAGGGATTATTATTCGCAAATTTAAATCTAAAAATAGTAATCGCTCATCACCGCGCCGTACACCTTTGAGCCTCGAATTTCACGACTTACGATTGTGAACACAGGCTTCAAAGGTAAGCAAAGGGTGAAGGGCTTGGCGATGAATGCCATATGCTTACTTCCAATCAGGTACTTGAGGTCGATATGCATTTTTCAACTACACATCTACTTCAATCACCTTTTTAAACCTACACTTCGCAATCAACAACTAAAGATCAAAAACTTGAGATTTCAAATGTGCAAATTGAGCATAACGTGCCTATTCACCTTTCGGCTTCCTGTCAAACCGTCCCTTATCGTAACGAACAGGGAATATTTACCGGCAAGTCCATGCAAATGAGAGACGAATTATGCAGGACCGCCCACTGGGTACGGCCCTGTACAGTTTATATTAAACTGATCGGCTTTGGCTCAAATTAATTTGTAGCCTGACCGTTGCTGTAAACTCAGGGATAGTCTGAGTCTAGACTGAATATTATATACTTTAAATTAGTGTTTAAATGGGTTCGACTAATAACTTAGAAAGGAACCAAAGTCAACCTCACCTGCCCGTGGTGCACCCTGCTATTTAACGGACGAGGCTCTGACACTAAATAGCTTATACCTATTTAAAATGGCACGGAAATATTTCATATTGGATTCGTTATCGGACGTTAGATTGTTTTATTTACTACGTGGGACTAATAGGTGAAAAGTGGGCGTGTAACCCAATCTCTTTGGGGATAATGGGCGTGACTATGTATGTTATAAGGTATTATAAGTTTTTTTTATACAGTTCACAACCACATTGACCTAGTCCCACACTAAGATCCCTAAGGTCTTGTGTCGTGGGTACTAAGCAACGGTATATAAATACATAGATAAGTATAGAAACATCCATAACTCAGAAACAAACATTCATCATATCAATGTTTGCACCTACCGGGATTCGAACCAAGGACCTATGGCGTCGCAGGCAGGGCAACTACCAACTACACCGTTATGTTTTAATTATAAATCAGTAGGAATATGTAAAACTTGACTGGATAAGTAAGGAGCGAAAGACGCGAAACTAATCATCATCATCATCATCATTTACAGCCCTGAGAAGTCCACTGTTGGACATAGGCCTCCCCCAACAACCTCCACTCCGACCGGTCGGAAGCAGCCTGCATCCAACCGACGCCCGCAACCTTGGCCAGGTCATCCGTCCACCTCGCGGGTGGCCTTCCCACGCTGCGCTTGCCGATACGTGGTATCCACTCTAGAACTTTCCGACTCCATCGGCCATCAGTTCTTCGAGCTATGTGCCCTGCCCATTGCCACTTCAGCTTGCTGGACCGTTCAGCTATGTCGGTGATCTTTGTACGTCTGCGGATCTCCTCATTTCTGATTCGATCACGCAGAGAGATCCCAAGCATAGCTCTCTCCATCGCTCGCTGTGCGATCCTGAGCTTTTTTATGAGGCACATAGTTAGAGACCACGTCTCGGCACCGTAGGTCATCACGCGAAACTAATAGGCGTGAAAATTTTCCTTCGTAAAATTTCCTTTCTCGGTATGGCAGATCACGGGAACGAGACTTTTAATGTTCATGCGGACTAAATGATTTTACAAACAAATAATTAATTGGGTTGTGGTAATTAAATAAGCCTGTATTTTAGTGAACATCCTTGAACCATCTACAGGGAGAAGCAATAGGGGTATTTAATAAGTTTATATCTTACGTTTAAAATAATATAATAAGGAATAATATCCCTCCCATTTCCCATTCTCAGTTGCCAAATATAAAAGGAGTGTGTTGGTTTAGCATAATATTTAACCTGACTTGAAATTTTAAGAGCTTTAAATTTGTATTTCTCACCTGTAACATTGTATGCATGTACCTACGCGTAAATTCATGTATTTTGATCAAATTGGAGAAAAACCACACCTAAAATATTCTATTTTAAAAAAGGAACATCATGACATTATTTAAATCACGATAAAACCTATCATTTCTGCTTAATAAATAAAATTGTTGTTTGAATTTCAAATCTTAGTCACTAAAGCTATTCTGACCGCACACTTTTTTTTTAGTTATTGCCTCATAACATGTGTCGGGCACAATAACTCCGCCAATGTCACGTAGAGACCGCACACTTTATCCCTTCATGTGAGCTTTATCCTAAACCTAAAAAGTCGACACTTCAAAATTTAATAATCTGTGTTGCCAGTATATGCCGTCAAAAAAAGAAAAGAGTGAACAAAAGAGCAATGATACACCTTTCAAACAAAAAAAACCGCATTAAAATCGGATCAAGGAGCTAAAAGAGACACATACACATTTGACACGTCAAACTTATAAACCCCGTCGTTTTTGCGTCGGGGGAATGAAAATATATTTATTTAATATTTTAAAGAATGCAACAATGATAATATTTAGAAAAAATATATTTATTTCATCCCGAAAGAAAGGCAAAGAAATTACGGACCATATTAGCGGGTGGGGCTGTGTGGGAAGACGTCATAGCGAACATGAAAACAAGATACGCTAATAAAAAAAGAAAGTACAATAAAAAATAGCATTGTCACTGGTTATTTTAAATAAGACAATGCGAACAGGTTGTTGTATAATGCCTTATTAAATGGGCTGAATTTTTCTCAGCAGTACTGAATAGCGCGACTTTATAATATTAGTATAGATATAAATATCTCGTATAAATCAATCTTTACTTGACAAACACACGAAAGAATCACCACGCTATTTCAGTTACACTCCGTGAGCGCCGGTTTCGCACAGATAGTAGCCCCGCAAAGAAATCTACGGACCACATTTTTGTTTCATCCGATAGTTCACGGTGTACTTACCCGTAGATTTTAAAAAAATATCAGATTATGAGGGATAGTAATGAACGGAAACTGTGTAGAAAACATTGGAAACGGGTCTAATGTTCTTAAAATATCAAAATAAACAAAATAAAACTGGCACAGAAGGAGTTCTTGTAGGAGTGGATAATCACTGGATAATTTTGTCGTCTTTTTTACCATTCTGGTGCTTCTCTAACAACGGTTATTATAATAACCTTACGTTTTAACAACATATCATGTTCGCTGAAGCGCTAACGACTCCATAAAGACACCTTTATTTTTAAGTATAATTTAAACGCCAACTTTTAGATACGCTTCTAATGTCAAAAACTTGACCACCAGAATAGCTTTTTACGCATAAACCTAAAGTGAATTGAAAAAAAAAAGTTGAAACGTCAATTTTAATTAAATTTTGTTGTCACCTGTCAGAAAAGTGACTGCCATAATAGCTTTTGACATGCTTAAACCTAAATTTTTAGGTTTAATTATCGGCTCCTGTTTAGATATTATAAAACATGAAATCCCTAATAATGTTCAAGTGTTATTACAATGTAAAGATTTGTATGTATATTTAAGTATTAGCTATATGTATAAGCTACTCCTTTTATTACTATGTTTGGGTCATACCTGTTATAATAGTTAATTGGTTATACAAATTATTATTATTTTTTAATGATAGGTTTAGTTTAATTTGTTTTAATGTCTGTTGTAATTATTTTAGTGGTGTGTTTTTGTGTACTTGGTTATGTTTTACATTTATTGTCCTTATTGTTTTTGTAAAGTTATTTGGTTGGGCTGATGGTATTGAATACCAATGCCCCTAATAAATTTAAAAAAAAAATATAGGTTTAATTACGTTTAAGAATAAGTTGTGACTGCCGGAATCGACGTTAATTATATGCGGGATTCGGCGGGAAAAGCTGGAAGGGAGCGGGTGTAATTTTCTTGTGAAAATCAAAAATTATTTGTAAATGGCTTGCATGTGTCCGTAAAGTGATGTTTTCTGGTAGATAAGTTATATTTTGATTACTTGTGATGTGAATCTAGTGCGTGTGCATGGTTTTATATGCAGGTAAGCTG
Organism: Carposina sasakii; assembly: GCA_014607495.2. Taxonomy (NCBI): domain Eukaryota; kingdom Metazoa; phylum Arthropoda; class Insecta; order Lepidoptera; family Carposinidae; genus Carposina; species Carposina sasakii. The sequence continues at coordinate 14,500,588 of CP053156.1, forward strand.
AGTAAAACTTTAGCCGGAATACGATCTCTTCATGGGCCCATGTAAGTTGTTTCTACAATTATTTTTGATTTTTACTAATTTTAAACTCGTTCTTGAGGATTTTTCCGACGTTTCCATTCATCATCAAAATCAAAATCATCAAAAAAAATTCAAAATGATTAGGCTGTATGGGCTTAGTTCCCCTTGCCTTTCCTTCGGGATAAACTAAAAAAAAAAAAATTAATTAAATGCGAAAACAGCACTGACCGTGTCTTGCGTTATACGTACGTACCTGCCTACACAATTAGAAGTTTGCCAACCGTGCGGCATCGGGGACATAATTTGTAAAGAAAATTAGGGCAACAGGTGTGCGGACATTTCGCTACCTAAACAAACCGGCGGATGCGAACCTGGGTAATAATAACTGACTTGTACTTATACAGGGTGTAATAGAGGGTATGCTAAACGTGACTGTAGGATCTCTTTCGTGATCTTGCATTTCTGGCTATGGCCGTGTGTTTATTTGTGCGTTTATGAGTGTCATGTAATAGAAGATATACGAGTATGTTAAGCAAATGCTATTAAATGGCTGACCGGTAGTCAACCTATTTATATTTCATGTCTGTGTAAATACGAGTATTTTCTTAGTTGTTCCGGAATTTCTAGATATTATTATAGGTTTATCACATGTCTTGTTATAGCTTAGGGCATTAGGGCATTAACTAATTGTACAATGAACGATGATTACTTCCTAAATTCATTTTAAGTGAAAGCAATTTCACAGGGTCAATTCTTTTTATTAAATCAACCAAACTTTATAATATCCAAGCCTCATAAGGTTCATTTATTTATCAAACTAGTGGACACCCGCGACTTCGTCCGCGTGGACTGCAGAAAAAACAAAATGTCGAAATCATCCGGGATAAAAATATTTTCCCGGGATAAAAAGTAGCCTATATGCTAATTCAGGGTGTCAGCTAATCCATCTAATATATAAAATTCTCGTGTCGCGGTGTTGAAGTTAAACTCCTCCGAAACGGCTCGACCGATTTTCGTAAATCTTAGCATGCATATCGGTTAGGGTGGAGAATCGGACCACATCTATTTTTCATCCCCCTAAATGTTAAGGGTGGTCCACCCCTAAATTTTTTATATATTTTTTTGACAAAATTTTTTGTTTTTATTTTTTTATGATACAGCATACAAAAATACATACAATCATGAATTTTCGCCCCTCTAGGATCAACCCCTTTTATATGGCAAAACAACGTTTGCCGGGTTAGCTAGTATCCATATAAAATTTTATTAAAATTGCTCTAGCCGTTTTTACGTGAAATAGTAACAAACATCCATCCATACTTACAAACTTTCGCGTTTATAACTTTAGTAGGAAGGATTTACTACATAGATTTTCAAATATTTGCATATAAATATTTCGCTATCACAAGTGGTTTGCTGGAAGAAATCTTAATCTAAATCTTATAGGTATAAGCACGCCTTTTTACATTGTCAATGTAAAATGTTTTTCCATATAAAATGTCTGTGTACAATACAGAATAGAATAGAATAGGATATTTCTGAATCCATATTCTTAATATCCATTTTATTTATTAATCCCGTTTATTACACGAAAATTTACACCAAACCATATTAAGTTGAACGCTTATTTGCAGGAGCAAGTAATTTTGAAATACCTCAAAATATCTCCTCGCATAGGGGTTCTTTGAACTGCGTACACAAGGCCCCTGTTGTAGATACTTGTTGACTTAGGGCTTCTGATGTCTAATTAGGGGCCCGATATGGTAGTTTGATATTTTCAGTTCAATTTAAGGTGTAAATATAATATACACACTCCGTATAGGTACACATTATATCCCTGTGATTTATGTTTAATTTTTTTACTTTTACTTTGTTCAAGGTCTAAGGCTGTACTACGGCAAAACTGCCGTGGTTTTTAAGGGCCTGACATTGTGAATAGAAAACCAATGGAACCGGCGGCACTAATTTTAAAACCGCGTTTTGTAATAGCTAGCGGGTAAAAACCGCGCAAAAATTTGAGATGCATAGAACTTATATTCGCGTTTTTTAACCGTAGTATGTGCATCTCGAGCGGTTTTGCGGTTACGCGGTTAAACTGCTTGCGGGAAAAACGCACAAATAGTAAATCACAGTAAAATAAATACTGAAATGCTGAAAAATTTACATAATGTTGAGTCAGACGTGTTGTCGGTGTTTTTACTTACAGGAAATTTAATTTTCCATGCTGGGAAAAGTAATGTAAAAATTTAAACCTTCTCTAAAAAAGAAGAAGATGATGAGATGAGAAGATGATGCTGAAGATCGCTTCATGATCATAGTCTGAACGAGTAGGTGATAACTATTTATATACATACATTCGCACACGGCTGTGGTCCTAAATAGCGCAGAACTGCAGGATCGCGAATAAGATCTTCAAACCACGCTTAGCAGTGTAATGTAAAATGTAATGTAGATGTAAACGATCAGTGATAAGTTGGTAGAACGCATCTCAATTCCGTGGTCGATCCTTACAGCATGGACGGATGGAGATGTAGCTGATGCAGTCTAGTAACACCCACTATAAGCAAAGTTTATCTTCTTCTATACATATAATAAAAATGTAACGGATCGCTGTCTGTACATGGAAGATATATGAGAAAAAATATTATAGGAGACCTTTATCAACGCAATAGTACCCAAAATAATGTTTGTCTGTGCGTTTGTGCACGCTAATCTCAGAAAGGGCTGAACCGATTTCGATACAGTTTTCAGGAATATATTGTGACGGGTCCCACTTAACATATAGGCTACTTTTTATCCCGGATAATTTCAACATTTTGTTTTTTCTGCAGTCCACGCGGACGGAGTCGCGGGCGTCCACTAGTATCTAATAATTTATATGGGTCTAAACACTATCTTACGCTCACAACCCCTTTCAGGCGAGTTGACTGCTGTTACACCATTTGAATTGGAGATTTATAAAGTTAGAGGAAGCGAATTTGTATTATTAATAAATTTCGGTTAGATTGTTTCACAAAATAGTTTGGGACCGCTTCTATTTATTATATACTACTATTACTTGTCATAACATAGCTTGGCTTTTACTTGAATAATTTGCGATGGGGCGCAGTTTTATCCATTGGAGTATAGGTGGTCCTTAATGCAATAAGCGAACCTCTCAGTTGTACAAACTATCACCGCTTGACGTCTATGCTTACATCTACGCATACGCATCCGTCTGCCCATGATACAGTTCCATACATTACAACTCAGAGGTACGTGTACGTCTACGCTTACGTGCACGCACACGCATCCGGTGTGCTCGAGCCTTTAACATAATATTCCACACACTGCTAGTATAGAGCAATTGCACTAAATGTAGACAGCCGAATTCGTATTTATTTACCAGAATGTAGAGTACGGTGCAGAATTTGCGCGCTAGCTAGATTAGACCGAGACTTGCTCAGACAATATGGTCGATTCCGGCAGTCTTAAACCTAAACGTAAAATTAGTCCTACCTGTCCTTTTCTCTCTCAGCCATTTATGTTAAGAGCGGAGAGAGATACTCGTAAACCAGACTAAGATTAGGTTTAGATTTAAGTGTGACTGCCGGAATCGACCCTAATGTAACATCGTTTTGCATTGACATAATATTCCCACCAATGGGCGTTTTTCCACTAGACGATACGAGAACGACACGATCGCGACATTTCATCATTTACTATGGGAGACCGTATTCTGCACGTGTCAAAACTGTACACTGTATGATATTTTTACACGGAGTGTAAAAACGAGCCATACTGTTTAATACATTTTTGTTTCCAAAAAAGCCGTGGTCATTTCATTGTCGTAGTCGTATCGTGGCCGTGACGTCTAATGGAAAAAAGCCCACTAGTGGCACATAATTATATTGTTGGGAATATGGAGACGGATACAGGCTAATCACTTTAAAAGCGGATGAAATCGCGGGCAATAGCTGATCTAATGTATTCATGGTACATTTTACTTCTAATTTCAATATGATATTGACTCCCTGTTTTTGTAAGTTAGCATGGATAAGAATTTGAATAAAAATATGCCAGAAGCCACCTGTATCGCAAGACCTATCTATAGAAAGACATGAAAGTGCCCAAACAGAGTAAACAATACGGACCTAAACGCGGCGCGAGACATGCCCCTTAATTAGTACGAGTTTGATTGCGTTGGGACCGCGGAGGTAAGGCTCGGGGCAGATTAGAGCGGTTTAGAAATTACCAATGTTTGATCCTTTGTTTGATAAAGGTAATGTATATAATGGTAATCGCTTTCGGGTAATAGCTGAGGTAAAAGTGTGTTATGCTTTGTGTGGTTACGTCTTCAGCCTATTGCAGTCCACTGCTGGATGTAGGCCTCCCCCAGGGCAGGCAGGCGGGTTGGTGACTGCAGTCTGATTTTTGGGCCATGTTTTCAGCACAGGAGGCGCTGCTGCCCACCTCCCGGAAACCCTTAATCGCCTCTACGATACCCACGGGCAGGCATCGTACAAATTCTACTCCGCCGGAACCACGCGGCTTAAGCACTAAGTGCCACACAAAAATTCAATGTGAGCACATCTTTATGAAGAGGTCGTTCGCATCCAGGGCCACATTCAGGTGGAACGAAATAATTTCAATTTCATTTATTTCATGTTCGCCTTGAAGGATTATGGGATTGTTATTTTTATTATTATTACGCCCTGCAGCGGCCCTGTACTTTTATTTTTTTTATAATTAACTATCATTGTTTGTTTGATGATGTTATTATTTGGCTAGCGTACGGCCGCAACTTTTTCCGCGAATTACAAGTATGTTGGGCTGTAGGTTTTGAATTTACAAAAAAGTTATGGAATTCGATCAATTTTAGAAAAGTATGTAATTATATGTAATTAATTATTAAAAGTTGCTCACTATTGGATTTATATGTACCTTATTTAATTACAGAAAAACTTAATTAAGGCAATGAACCCGATTGATCATAAGCCGTCCTTCCGCTACCGCGATTATAGCTTAAAGGCACTCATCACTGTTAAAATTGTCTCACGAGAACACTGTCACTTGTTTGCTGATGAAGCACATTCCCATGAGATGACTCGGTGAGATTCCGCCAATCCTGCTGGGTTAGTACATGGAGTGTAATGGCCTACCCGTACATAACGCGTGATACGCAAAAGAGGTACGCGTAGATACGTAGAAAGTCTAATGGTGCAGAAACAGTTAGTAGTTAGCACTCTATGTTGCTGATAGGAAGTTCCACGACTTATTAATTATATTCGGCTACATGGTATTTTGAAATAAATTTTACCACAGAGGAGCCAAGAATAAACAGATCGAAAGTTAAAGTTCGACAACCGATAAACTCCACATGACGACAGCAAAATATATCGAATAATATTGTCTGTCTAATTAAAATAAGTTTATCGTAAACTATTCCTAAATATCGATGTGGTATAGGCAACTTAACGTAATCAAATCTATCTAAGCTATGGTTGGATAGCGGTGCCCCATTTGAAAAGTTCCTTCGCGGCCGTTATATTACGTCACCATTAGACTATATGTCTCGATAACGAACTGACGAAACAATTAAAAGGGAAACATTTATTATACAGTTATTATCGCTGGGCTCTGGGTTAATTATTCTGATGTCAGTTTTGAAATCGCCCAGTAAATTACGATATTCAGAAGTAACGAAAATCATAAAAATCTCATCCTTCGTTAATTCGGTTATAAACAAATTAGGAAGCTGCTTAAAAATAAATTGAGCTCATTTTCACAGAATTTGATCAAATTGCGAGGGTATTTATGCTTCCAGAGCAATATTTACGCACTTGACTTTGCAGGGAATAAAAGGCGTAATAAATAGGCTCGGGATCGTTCATTTATCGGTCTGCTATAATAAAAACTCTGTTCGCTCCGTTAAATAGAGTTCTCCTTTAATAATTACTGAAATAAAATAAAAACGTTTAAATTAGTATAAATTACAGTATTCGAAATTTCTGTAAATGTATAGCGAATATATAATGAAATACCTAGCTAGTCTTGCAAAAATAATTTTACTGGCATAATTTAACTGGTAGCAAATACTTACAAAAACACGGAGTGTTCCTATAAATAAATATATAAATAAATATATAGATATATATAAATAAATGCCGATGTATTTTCCGAGCACTACAATATTGGTCTCATCAAAGGTAGAGTGAAAAGGCACTTACTAGGCAAACATGTACCACCCTAGGCCGCATCTTGCTTAACATCAGGCACGATAGCGGTCAAATGTTTGCCTAGCTAATTGTAAAAAAAATGTGGTAACTAGAACCTAACTGCAGCATCGCAGAGGTGATCTTACATTCACGTTTAGCCTAGCCAGTTCAGATATTAAAAACGAGTGACAATTTGCTAGCTTGTCGCCTAAGAGTGCACACCAGTCCTTAGTTGGACTCTTTAACATTTATTTTTATTTGCGGAACGAGATGCAGCTCATAATAATATATTTTAGAGAATCTCCGTAAGATAATTACAAATAGAAAGAAAAAATTTTTTTTTTTTTTAGAATTTAAAAATGTTTCACAATACAGCCAAATAGAAAAACATATGCTGAAATGGACCCAGCTCAGCATACAGCTGCAGACCAAAAACAGATGGTCTGCAGAGCTGGTTTTCAGCTGGACCCGTATATAGTGTTTCCATATTACACTATAAAATTATAAATCAAATTTTCAATATGGTTTCAAATTTCCCCCAAATATACAGATTTAGCACTTAGGTACTACAAGTGGACTTTAAACCACACATCAGTGCTTGCTCTCTAGCTTCATTGACATGAAGAGTAAAAGAAATTTTATCGTATGTGTACTTTTACTTTGTTTATTTTATTCATTTTTTTGTTGAAGTTACATCTAGATTTACGCATTTGCTACAAGTGGACATAGACGAAGTGAGGCTCACTATTTATTTGCACTTTTAGCATAGTTACCTACAAACAACATCTACTATGCATATTCCTAATCCGCCTCCCTAAGTCTCGAATTAATCAGGGTGTGCAGCTCGGTAATGTGGTGCATAAAATTAGAATAAACCCAGGTTATCAGCGAGCCGGCCGTTATTTATAGCTATCGAGAAATGCTTTTTATTAGCTAGCCGGTGATAGTAACGTAAACGTGATTTATATTACCTTTTTTTGTGGGAGACTTTTACGCTTATTAAATTTTGGGCAGAATTGGGGTCTTGAAGCCTCAGAAAAAGGTAACCTGCGAATCAATAGGTGTTCGTCACTGACGGGTTTAGGAAACCTTTATTTTAGCACGGTTGTCAAGTCACGTGATAAATATCTAGCCTCTACCGGTAGCGACAACGAATGCCAAATGATATTATATCGTCTAAGTACTGTACCTAGTGCCTCTTGAGCTGCATATTCTGGGTTTCAAATTTCCAGAAGAAAAATATTCAAAGTTACTATTAAGGCACTTGTCTCCCAATTGATTACGAAAATACATAAACGCAATCGCAATAGTAAACTTCACAAAAAAACTGAACTGCATTAATAAACATGTAATAGTGCACAAGTCGAAAAAGCGCGATTAATAATGCAGAGTAATTAAGTAATTAGTCACAAAGTAACAAGTACTTGTTCAACATGCAAATGTACCGAGTTGCGTGTTCTGTTTCACGGCAAAATGTAGGTTTTATGTAAATAATTATTTCACTTAATATATGTACTCGTGCCCGTGGGTATCGTACGAGGTGATTAAGGGTTTCGGGAGGTGGGCAGCAGCGCCTCCCGTTCTGACAACATAGTCTGAAAATCACACTGCGGTCACCAACCCGCCTGCCCAGCGTGGTGACTATGGCAAACCCCCCTGTGGCAGTAGCCTTGTGGCGTGCCCTGGGGGAGGCCTACGTTCAGCAGTGGACTGCAATAGGCTGAAGAAGAAGATGTACTCGTGCTTGAATAACACATTTTGTATACAGGGTGTTTTTTTGTGGCCACCTTTAACGAAGGGTACGTATTCTATACATGAAATAAAGTAAGTTTATGCCAAAAAACATGCTGGGATTTTTTTTTTTTTAATAAAATTTAAATTCCTTGATCGTGCGAAATTTATAGTGTCTAGTGTTTATGTTAGTTTTTTTATAGACAGATATTAATTATTTTTCGTGAAAAAATCCTGCTACGCGCGTCTATGTGCCTTTATGCAGAAAAACGCAGTCTATTACTCAACTTTGGACCCTAATATTTTGGAAACCAGACACTTCCCAGGTATGCTTCCATGGAGAAAAATGATTGTGATGATGAGGAGATTCCGTAGTTTTCGGGAACGTTGACGACCAAAAATCATCCTGTATTATAGTTGCTCAAAATGATCTATCACTGGAACTGTGGTTTTGTGAACCCTGCTAGTGGCATTAACTCTGCTTTTTGAGTTCTTGGTCTTGGGTTTGAATTTCTGATACCAAAACAAATGGTAATTAAGTAAGTCAGTATTTCATAAAGTATAATTTTTTTAAAAGTCTGCCGTGCCGCAATGTAAATCGAATATTCGATGACTAATAACCTAATAGCAATATGCTAACCCGCGAGCCAGGGATATTCGTATCATTTGCTACGATGATGCTACGGACTACGAACCTTTATATAAAAGCGTTTTTGTATATTAACTATCTATTTATTTTACAATACATTGCTGTCGTCTAGAAAATAGTGTTGTATCATTTCACTCTGTCAAGTTTTCATTTCTATCCCTTATATTTTTTAACGCTATAAAATAAAACAGCCAATTTAATTTCCAAATTTTATTTTACAACAAAACAGTTGATACAATATGCGTTTAATATACAACCTATATATTACAATGTGCTTATTAAAACAACATAAATATTGTTGGAAGGAATCCAGCTCTATCGAGTTCATTGAGTCGTTGAAAATTTAATACTACATACAAAGCCGACCTTTATTATTTTGTAGGCGTTTTTATTTGAGTAACGTCAAAGAAGTTTTCTCGGAAGATATATTAAATATTTAAACCATAATAATATAATAAAATATATAATAAAGAAAAAATTCACCGTAAATGTAATCTCTAGGTTGCTCGTTAAGGAAAATATTGGTTATATTAATTTTATTTGAATAAATAAAAAGTTACATGGCCATGTTATTTATACAAGGTAGCTGAAGGTTATATTTGCGGAGTCAAGATGTATGGCGGAAATTCCATAGTGAAAGGGCTGGAGATTGCAGAAGTATGGCTGTGGCTTCGATGGTGGGTTGGGTGGTGTTCCTTTATATACCTTTTCTTTTGTGATGACTGTTAAGTATTTTTTAGTAAAGATACAGTTTAGAGATAACAGTGAAACTAGTATTTTAAACGTGAAACACGCAATCATCATAGTTTAATATCCATACTGTAAAAGTTAAATTTTAAATTGCCTTAGCAACTAAAGGTGTAAAATTTGTTGTAAGTTCTCGTCTTATCTGGCCATCTCCGCCACACATCTCTCTTCCAGATTTCTCGACATATATTTTCCTTATCCTCCCTTTTTTACCGAAAACCTATTACGTTATGCAAAAGATGTCGTTCTTTTTGTTACACATAAATTTTCATGTAGGTAAATAATGTGATAACCTCCTTAACTATGTAGTAAACCAGGAATTTAATAACCTATATGATTAAGCGAATAACTGATTGTGTGCTCAAGGGAGCTACCGGCTTCGTTCATTCTATTGTTCATAAAGTGAACTAGAAAGATAATGCTACGAGTAATTTAAGGCTCGAGCGCACCAGATGCGTATGGGTGCACGTAAGCGTATACGTACACGTACCTCTGAGGTTAATGTATAGAACTGTCACCGCTTGACGTCTATGCTTACGTCTACGCATACGCATCCGGTCTGCCCGTGCCTATACAGTTCCATACATTACAACTCAGAGGTACGTATACGTCTACGCTTACGTGCACGCACACGCATCCGGTGTGCTCGAGCCTTTAACGCTAACATTCGCGTTACCGCACGCTAAATACACTCTCTGTTTGTTCATCTATTCGGCTTGATTTGCAGTCGAAACGCAGTTTAGTAGTAGCTCTCTGATGAGTTTTCTTGAGAATTGAGGTTTGATTTATGAGTATTTTCAGAGTTACATTGGATTTTAAGTCAACGATTAATGATGTTGTGTTAAATTGCACAAGCAGTTTTTTTTTTGGGACGCTGTACCTAGTTTTAAGTTTTGTAATGTATAAAGAATAATAATAAATAATAATAAAATTGTAGCCTAAATAAAGTTTTTTAGTTACACAGTCGAATATGCGAAACCGTTGTCATCTAAAAAGAAAATTAACAATCATAACAATTTTTCCTACGCAATGATTGGCATAGTTCGCCCAGAGATGGGACGTAATTATTACTTAATAATAAATATATGTACACTTATTATTAAATGGAACATTTACATTTATTACATATACTCGTATCAATTCATCCGTAATTGTGTCCTAGTTATTTTCGTAGACTTTGATATGACTAGCTTCGTGCAAAACTATTTACAGCAAACTTACAGATTATATAAATTTTAGGGCCAGGTTTTTGGAATTCAATACAGAGAAAAATGAAAACTAAATCAACAAAATAACTCAAGTTATGTATAACGTGGCCATATCGCTGAATGGTCATGTCATGAAATGGCCAAAATGCCACTGACCAGATCATATAATAATGTTGAGTGACTATTATGGCCACGTACTTTTTACAAATAATGGTTTAATTATTAACGGCGACTACACACAAGTTGAATAAAAAAAAAATTAATTACTTCACATAATACATGAATTTGCGACGTTGTTATTGTTTTACCCAAATTAACATCAACTTGACAGACATTTAATTTCAGTCCGGCATCGTAAAGATTCTCAAACGTTTCCGCGATTTCAATCAAAATTAAACATTAATTAAATACTTGTTTATTTATTTTCTTCGCATTTAATTATTACTTAGATGTTTTCTTTCATTAAATCGTAAAATGCATCGTTAGATGTAATATAAAATAATTATAATAAAATGAGAAAAGTATAATTTATAAATGGGATAAATATACAGGATGATTTTTGTGCGTCAACGTTCCCGAAAACTACGGAATCTCCTCATCATCACGATCATTTTTCTCCATGGAAGCATACCTGGGAAGTGTCTGGTTCCCAAGATATTAGGGTCCAAATTTGAGTAAATAGACTGCGTTTTTCTGCATTAAAATGCAATGTTCGCCCGAACAAGAAATAAAATAAAACAAAATTTCATAGTTTCCCTGCATTTTTTTGTCATAAACTTACTTTATTTGATGTATAGAGTACGTACCCTTTGTTAAGGGTGGCAACGAAAAAACACCCTGTATGATAAGAACATTGACACGATTTTCTAGAAAGCTTCAACAAGTATTTAAAAAAAGGCCTAGTTTGAGAAACTTTACTTACCTATATATAAATCTATACAGTTTGTATTTGACGGCCAAGCAAAATACTTCTATGCTGAATTATTTCTATATTAAGTTAAACTACAACAGCATTATAAATTTATTGCACCATAACAGGTACATTCAGTACCTACAGATCTATCTCATTTGAAAATACACGATTTTGATGCAGAAAGAAAAATAACAAGGCTGCTTAATTCCCAGTAAAATTTTCAGTGGTTTCTGCAACTGAATCATATAATGAAAACCGGCCTTTCAATATTTTCCTGACTGTCACTTACATCATGTATGTATATCCACAACTTTTAAAGAATTGAAATAGTTTTATAAAAAAATCTCAAGGGCATATAACAAATCACAAGTTTATAGACTTAGATATACCTATGTAAATAGCGAAATAGTCTTTCACTCCTAGAGACAATCACTCGTGCTTGAGGTGGGGGGAGGAAGGCCTTATATCTAAATTCAATCAGATAGCCAAATTACTATTTGATTTATACGAGGAGCTTCTTGTTTGGAACTAAAACTCAAAAGTATTCGAATTATTTAAGTATAATCAATTCTTCATCATCAAGACTTGTATTAGTTATAAAAACGTAGTTGGTTTTTCTTAATATGCAAGATTGAGGTAAGTATGTCATGCATCATCATCATCTTCCTGCCCTTATTCCATTGTTTATGGGGTCAGCGCAATGTGTTCTTTCGCAATTAATATTGCCAAGAATTCGGCATTTCTTTCACGGCCAGCTACCTATTTGACGTCAACTCTCCACGGACATTACATGAAACAAATTCTGTGGTACATACCTGTGACTGGGTTCTAAATTTCGCCTTCCGACTGAAAAGCGTACGTTTTAAACCATTCGGCTATACCCGTAGTTAATAAAAGCACCTGTATAACCGTTTTTATGTGTTTCCCGAATGTGTCATGTTCCCTTTTTGTCATATTCCAGAGCTATCATTGTACATACTCGTATATTAACATTTATAACATCATCATATCCTGCCCTGTTCCCATTTATTTGGGGTCGGCGCAATATGTTATTTTCTTCCATTCATCCCTATTATCCGTCATCTCATTACTCACTTCCAGTACACACATATCCTCCCTCACACAGTCCATCCAACACTTCTTTGGTCTACCTCTTCCTTTATATCCATCCACACTCATGCACAACGCTCTCTGTAAAATATGCCTTTCATCCCGTCGCTTTAAATGCCCGTACCAAGACAGACGGTTGCTTCGTAACTTATCTGTGATCGGCGCAAATATTAACATTTATAACAAATGTTAAATTATATTTATCAAAATAAAATTATTATAGTATCATGTCAAATCTAGAGCATGACATCAGGAATGAGACGAAAATAGAACGTAACAGAATTGAAATAAATCATTTATCGTTCTTTTCTCAACTACACAGTAACAAATACAATGTCACTTGCCTTCAGGTAAAGGGGGGGACAGGTAATCACGTGATTTCACGTGAGCCAACCTTTCGATGTCGAACCTCTATCGATTCGATCTAAATACAATGTGACTTTGACTAAGCCACTGTTTCCGTAATAATAAGCTACCTCTACCTGTTTAGCTACACAAATGTGGTGGATTGAATTATTTGTATCTAAATCACTTGCCACTTGACTGTGTTGTAGTAGCTCGTATTGTAGTTTATATTACCTGCCTACGGGTAATGGAGTAACAGCCACTATTCTTATGTTTTATAGTAATTGTTATAAATTTGTACATTAGTTCTAAGTCTGCTTCTAATAATAAAGAACCTTTGAAATCAATAAAATCAATGGAGTAACAAAGACGTTTCAATCAAATGTTATAAACATGTTCTAAGGTCGCCACCATTTAGTAAATGCATTGATGAAATGCCATGCAAAAGTACATCCTGAGGTACATCCTCAAATTGAGGATTTTTTTCCATTTCTTTATTAATTATTTTATAATATATAATATCTTGACTAAGATAAATTTATAAAAACACTTCTCCATTAATGTAATCCGTTAGGATATGGTTGATCGTTTCATCTTTAAACATTGTGCTGAGGGATTCAGCTTTGTTTGACGAGATTTGGCTAGTGTATAGCTATCGGATGAAAAATAACGTTGCCAATATGTAATTTAGAAAAGAGATGGTAAAATCGTCATCCGAGTAATTGACCCGGTGGTTCCAGTGGTTAGAGCACTGACACGCGGAATGCAGAGGTCGTGGGTTCGATTCCCACCGGGTGAGGAATTTTTTCCATTTCTTATTAATAATTTTATTAATAACCGTACCTAATACTTGACTTATAGGTTACGCGATATCAAATTTCATGTCGTTAATGTATTTAATGTTAATAATATTATTTACATTAATTGATTACATTAACAACAGTAACACTTGACATTTAGTGTACGGGCCATCGGCAACCGTACAAACCGCTTGTGTCAGCGTTTACCGCGACACAGCGATATTTTATAGTAATATAAGTTAGTTCGGTCTCGACTGTTCTCTGATAGACATCGTGGCGTCCTTAGCATAGCATTGTACCTTATCAACTAAAGTGTGTCTTCTAGGCATTGATGTAAGCTCATGGGACCCTATTTTAGTGCATCTCTTATCACATAAATTAGATTCAGATAGCTACACCGATTATATAGAATCCTTGAAAGCTCCCAGAGAACTTCCGACACTAAAGGAGTTTCTAGATATTTGGAAAGCAAATTCACAGCGCTGGAATCATCGCGAAGAAAAGCAGGACAATCCAGTTCAGAAAAATAGTTCATATCAAAATAATTTCTTGCCGAATACAAGAAAACCAGCATATCAAAATAATTATTCCTTCCCTAAATTGAATCAGAAACCATTTATGAAATCATTACACGTGTCAACTAGCACATGCCCCATTTGTAATGAACACCATGGAATTTTCTGTGCAAGAAATTCATAGACATGCCCAATGATTTAAAGCTAAGATCAATTTCAAGATTTCGTTTATGTCTAAATTGTTTATTTGATCACGGCGGTAATGAATGTTACTCTCAAAAAAGGTGCCGAAAGTGCAATAATAAACATAATACATTGTTACATGATGCCTGTACTTCATGGAAACAAAGTCCAAATACGTCCGGTGCAACTGTAGGAAAGTCGTACCATAATAAGCAAAATCAGCATGCTCCAAATATGTCACAGCCACACGTATCACACGTGTCACAAGACAGCACATCTGAAGTACTTTTAGCAACGGCCCAAGTGAAAGTTATGGCAGCAGATGGTACTTATCATAGCATGAGAGCTCTGATCGACCAGGGCTCGCAAATATCAATTATCACCGAAAAAGCAGCACAGTTATTAGGGTTAAAAAAGACACAAAGTCAGGGTGTATATTCGGTATAGGAGAAAAGGAAAATAATATTAAAGGAGTACTACACCTCTTATGTGCATCTATGTACAACAATTTTTACATTTAATGCTGAAGTCTACATTATGAATAAAATGATAAAAAACCTACCGACTAGGTCCTTCTCAAAACCCGCATGGACCTACATAGAGAATATAAACCTAGCAGATCCTGAGTTTTTACTGTAGCCGTCCCGTAGACTTATTATTAGGAGCAGATATTTACTCAACTATCATGTTAAGCGGAATTATTCGAGGTGAATCTATATCAAACCCATGGCGCAGCAAAGTCAACTGGGTGGTATTATGCGGTCATGTAAAACATTTTCAATGTAATGTCGTAATAAATAACATGGAAGACATACACAAGTTTTAGGAAATTGAGGATATCAGCGAGCAGTCAACAATAACATCTGAAAATCAAGAATGTATTACGTTTTACAAGCAGACAACCAAACGCAGCGCAGATGGTCGGTACATAGTTAGGTTACCAATGAAACCGGAAGTACAAGAAAAACTAGGATCATCTAAACAAAAAAGCATTAGCACAATTCGAAATCTAGAAATAAAATTTCAAAAACAACCTGATTTAGCAAATAAATACAAATTATTTATAAATGAAAATATATCATTGAGCCATATGAAACTAGCAGATAGTAACATGAAACCCGATTGTTACTTGCCGCACCATTGTGTTCATCGAGCTGAGTCATCAACCACGAAGTTACGCGTGGTCTTTAATGGGTCATCAAGTACATCTACTGGCCTAAGCTTGAATGACCTTATGTTAAAAGGTCCAAATTTACAGCAGGACCTACAAAGTTTGATACTAAAATGGAGACAGTACAAATATGCGTTTACAGCAGATATCGAGAAAATGTATAGGCAAATTATTATTTCCGAAGAAGATCAGCGTTACCAAAAAATTGTCTGGAGAGAATCTCCAGAAATACCTATGAAATCATATCAACTCACCACAGTCACATACGGAACAAAAGCAGCTCCGTTTCTGGCTATGATGACTCTAAAGCAATTAGCAGCTGATGAACGTGCAAACTTCCCAGAAGCAGCGTCAGTCTTGGAGGAAGCGTTCTATATGGACGATCTCGTTCATGGTAGTCACTCACTAGATCAAGGTCAAAAAATCATAGCATCTTTAAATAATCTTCTCAAATCAGGAGGATTTACTCTAAGAAAGTGGGGATCAAACGAATCAAAACTGATTACTGATGTTCTCGATAAAGATGAAGAGCATATGTTTAGCTTCAAATCAGAAAACACGTCAAAAACCCTAGGCTTATTCTGGAATCCATCAGAGGATATATTTACATTTCAGTATAATATAGATGACAATACAAAAACAAAATTCACAAAACGGACCTTATTAGCAGATATTTCAAAATTATTTGACCCGCTAGGATGGTTAGCACCGGTGACAACGAAAGTTAAATTATTATTCCAAAAATTATGGATGTCCAATTTACAATGGGATGAGCAAGTTCCCAAGGACATATCTGATGAATGGTCAAAAATAAAATCTGATATAAAAATTATCAAGCAGTATAAAATACCCAGATGGTACATTGTGGGGAAAATGACGTCATAGAACTTCACGGTTTTTGTGACGCATCAATGAGAGCATACGCGGGCGTGGTCTACGCACGAACCCAAAATAAAGGAAAATCCACAGTTGTACTAATAGCAGCCAAAAACAAAAGTAGTTCCGAGCAACAAGCATATCACACTACCTCGACTTGAGCTTAGTGGAGCATTATTACTATCAAAATTAATGGGAAAAATCAAGCAAGCTCTAAGCAAACAAGAACTAAAGTTTTATGGATGGACAGACTCCATGGTTGTGTTGGGGTGGTTACAAGGAGATCCTGACCGCTGGAAGCCATTTGTGGCCAATAGGGTCAAAATCATAACTGAAATCATGCCGCAGATATTTTGGAAGTACGTAAAGTCGAATGAAAACCCTGCGGATGCAGCAAGTAGAGGTCTGTTAGCCTCCCAATTACAGGTTCACCGACTATGGTGGGAAGGGCCCGAATGGCTATTATCATTACAGACGGAGCACATGAAAATAAAGTTTATATGACTAATATAGAAATGAAAGCCAAGCATCTCCCTAAGGTTAATGTTATCATACAAGAAGTCATGATCATCTAATCAACATCTTATTACAGAAATATAGTAATATAAATAAAATATGTCGCATACTTGCCTGGGTATTACGAGCATTCATACCTAAATGTAAACAACGACCTAGTTATCTCACATTACAAGAGTTACGAAAATCTAAGCAATTATTAATAAAAACAACGCAGCTATATGAAATGGAGAATGATATTAAACAATTGAAAAATAACAAAGTATTAAATAGAGAGAGCAAATTATTAAATTTAAATCCATTTATAGATAAATTCGGACTTTTAAGAGTAGGAGGAAGATTAAAAAATGCACACATCAGTCCCGATATGAAGCACCCTATCATTTTACCCCACAATAGTCGACTAACCAATTCTCATCGATGATGAAGCACATCAATTAACTTTCCACGGCGGTCCCCGTTTGACATTATCCAATCTAAGGCAGAAGTACTGGATAATCGGCGGGAATAGAGCCACTAAAAAGCAGTTACGTTAATTGTATCACCTGCCGAAAACAGCAACCATCACTATCGCAACAATTAATGGGAGACTGCCGGAAGCCGGAGCAATCAAGCCAGCCCGTTTTATCATACAGGGGTCGATTTTACTGGCTTTGTAGATGTTAAGGCGAATACAGGACGCGGTATAAAAACCACAAAAGGGTATATAGCAGTATTCATTTGTATGGTGACGAAAGCTGTTCACCTGGAAATAGTCTCAGACCTTAGCAGTTCAGCATTTTTAGCAGCCCTTCGTCGAATGTCAGCAAGGCGAGGAGCACCCGGTCACATATACAGCGACAACGGGACAAACTTCGTGGGAGCAAACCGGACGATTCAGGAGGAATATCAGCAATTATTAAAAATTTATAATGACAGTTTCTTTGTTGAGATAACAGATCTCAACATTGAGTGGCATTTCAACGCACCCTCTTGGCCCAGTGCGGGAGGATTGTGGGAAAGAGCAGTCAGAAGCTTAAAGTTTCATTTGAAGCGAGTGGTGGGAGAACAGAAACTGACTTTTGAGGAATATACTACCCTATTAGCCAGACTTGAAGCGTGCTTAAATTCAAGGCCTCTTTGTGCCCTAACAGAAGACCTTGAAGACTTGGATTTCCTTACTCCAGCTCATTTTCTAACTGGGCGATCTAACTTGACGATCATTGAGACAGAGACGGATGCCAGAACAAGATGGCATTTAACGAGCAAACTATTCCAAGACATATGGAAGAGATGGACAGCAGAATACTTAACACAGTTATCATCGAGAAGCAAATGGTTGAAAACAAACAAAAACATAGGAATTGGGGATCTGGTTACCATCCACCACGACAATTTGCCAGCAGGAAAATGGCCCATGGGGCGAATAACCGAATTACATCCGGGGAATGACGGGTTAACCAGAGTAGTTACGTTAAAAACAAAAAACGGATATATTAAACGACCAATCAGTAAAATATCAATATTACCTTTGAAATCGAGTTCCGAGCAAATAGTAGGGGACAAAGAGAAAGAAAGCAATTCTCGGAAAACAAAACTTAAAACTCCTAAGTTTTGGTCCTTAGCATTAGGATGGATGTTCTTTATGAATATAATTTCATCAATAGCAGCATCATATAATATCACAACATTTAACAATAATCAATCACTGTACTTTGACGCAATTGGAAATCTCCAGTTAATAAAAGAAACTGGAAACTCATAGTATACTATGATATGGATCCTTATTGGGAAGGAAATAACGACTCTGAAAAAATACAATAGCTATTTAGAAAATGTATGCTCTAGTATACAGGATCAAAGTAATTGCCAAGTGATTATATTACAATTACGTCACGATTACACAGAACTGGAATACTATAATCACCTGTTGCTAACTCAGCATTTTGAAGCGCACATCCGAAATAGACGTGGATTGATCAACGGAGTGGGCTATATAGCAAATAGCTTATTTTGGGGTCTTAGATGAAAGATTTGCAGATAAGTATACAAAAGACATTGATCTTATCAAACACAATGAAAAACATTTATTAAATCTATGGAAGAACCAAACTTCCATTGTGGAAGCCGAATACAATGTTTTAAAAAGAACAGAAGCTATGATTGAGAAGCAGCATAAAAGTATTAATCTACATATCAATCGCCTGAATATAATCACCAATACTATCCAGCAAAAGATAACAAATATGTCACTTCTACAAGAATTTACTCTATCAACAATCGCAGCGACAAATATACTACAGAATTTAAAAAGATTGCAAGATACGCTTCTAGATACAATTACTGATATTTATCATGGGCAATTCAACATGCACTTATTAACACCCAATCAACTTATAAAAGAACTAAATACTATATCCGGACAGTTATCTAAGGACGTGATTTTACCAATTGGTAGAATACCTGAAGATATTAGAAAAATTTACAATCTACTAAAAATAAAAGCAAGAATGACGGACAGATACTGTTTATTCGAAATATCATTTCCACTTCTCAGTAGAGATACTTTCCAACTGCATAAAATAATAACAATACCTCAGCAAGCCGAGCAAAGTAAAGTTAACATCATACCGATATCAGAATACCTAGCTATAAACCTAGAAAAGGATTACTATTTAAGCATATAACACACATGATTTACAAGCATGTGTGTATAGCGGAGAAATATATATGTGCCAATTACATATGCCCTTTTATCAATTCAATACTGCCGAAAAGTTTTGTTTGCTAGATAACTACAATCAATGTAAGATTTCTAAGTCAGCATGTCGTAATGAATGGGTTTAAACTACATGACTCATTTTCTTATCTCTATTTTTGTTGTAATACATGCAATATAAGAATAATTTGTGATGATCAAATTACTCCTCGTCTACTCAGCAAGGCCGGCGTGATCCATATGAATCAAGGCTGTATGGTAAAAGGATCAGACTTCACAATATACTCCCATGACTATCGCTCGAACATATTACATACAGCATCAGATATATTGCCTCTGCCAGAGATAGCTCCTATCAATCATATAATTAACATATCGATTCCTTTACAAAGTAATATTGAGAATCAGACTGAAGAAATTCACGCAGCATTAAAAAATCTAAACAAGAAAATAGAAGTAATGAATGAGAACTTACAAACAGCAGATGACACCATTTCGCCTCATGATATACATCATTATGCCATAAGCTACGTTTTGATGTCAATGGTACTAGCTATGGGTTTGTACATGGGGTGGCGGTGGCAGCACCGTCGCGGCTGGATGTCCGCCTACCAGCGACGACGGCAACAGCATGTTCCAGCAGTTCGACAGCACAGCGTAGACAATTCAACAATGTGTAGTGTGAATGTGTCAAGTGAAATCGGTCAAAGTGTTAAGGCTACCCGACAGCCAAGTGTTAAGTGTAGTGCACGAAAAGATCAAGGATCTTCGCCTATAGCATTAAAACAATTGACTTTAGCAGATGTCTAATGTCTATAAACATGTTAAGCTGCATTTTTATATTTTGTCTTGAATGTATAATTCAATTAATTTAGTTTTTGTGTACAGCACCTAAATCACTTCATTTCATATAGCACTGTCGCACTTTATACTTACTTACTTTAATGTTATTAGGATAATTCTCATCTCCCGCCCGGAGCATGTACGGGCCATCGGCAACCGTACAAACCGCTTGTGTCAGCGTTTACCGCGACACAGCGATATTTTATAGTAATATAAGTTAGTTCGGTCTCGACTGTTCTCTGATAGACATCGTGGCGTCTTAGCATAGCATTGTACCTTATCAACTAAAGTGTGTCTTCTACAATAAACTGGTTTAATGTTAATAACATTATTTACATTAATTAATTACATTAACAACAGTAACACTTGACATTTAGGTTATAAGAACTTTATGTCGTTGCGTTACAACATAATAACATTGTCATGATACTCGTATGGAAAAGAATTCCTGTAAGATCTTGCAGTAAAATCACTGTCTTAATTGCCTTCACCATGATCTGGATAGATTATGGTGAAAGGCAAACGTTATTAAGCCACTTCCTCTGTATACTTCCTTCATGATCTCTACAGACGCTAATCAAATTACAATACAAGCTTTGGTACTCCAGAGCTTGTTACGTGGTGACGTCACTATCCTGTTTTTACTAACGACATACATACATCAAAGGAGGTAGAGATGTGACGTAAGCATCGTGTTACGTGACTATTATATAATTATAGCCTATGTGTTATTCAGATGTATAGGTAAGTGGCAAGTTTCATTAAAATCCGTTTAGTAGTTTTCGCGTATAAGTGTAACAAAGTCTACTTTCTCTCAGTATTCTCCTAAAAATTCGCTAAAATCAAACGTTTGGTCTGACAGACCGTATTTCTGAAACATAAAATATCCTGCTTATTTAATTTAAAGTTAACTTCAAAACTTTATCTCAGGCAATCCAATTCATCGGGAAATTACTTAGATTTAAAGAGAAATATGAATCTTTTGAAATCCACGCGGAGGCCGTGTCGGAAAAATATTAACAAAATTGCGAAACTCCCCAAAGGAAATTATTCTACTCGTACCTACAACTTGACATTTAAATCGTCGCTGTAAACAATATTTAATTTATATATTTAATGTTCTTGTAATTTTTTTTGAGATTTAATGCCCAGTTTCAAAATTACTCCTTTACCTCAATGAGTATACTTCCAACACCGACTTTGCTTCCGATTTCCATCCCAATTGAATCTGATGATTAAGAGCTTCAAAATGTGATATTTAAACTTACGCAATCGATATACGAGTAAATCTAGAATCAAAATCATTAGTATACCTACAAAGCCCACCAACCTGCAATGGACACCAATCACCACGCCTTTCATAGCGTAATCGTGACGTAGGGTCTAGGGCGTAGCAGTGGTAGATACTACAGAATAATCAAATTAAATGATATATGATCATCAAGACCCAATTTCAAGTGAATAACGAAGCAGGATGATGATGTTAATGAAGATATATCATCAAGAATAACAACGTATTAATACTGCAATTAATAAAGCACTGTTCCAAACAAGTAGCCACTTCACTAGCACACACTCTTAAGTCCAGTGACTGCGTCACGCACGCATCAGCGCGCACACCGCCGCGAGCGCAGCGCCGAGCGCGGGGCGCGGGGGGGGAGGGGGGGCGGCGCGCGCGCTCAGCGGCGGCCAGCCCTCGCTCCACGGCGCCGCGCCGCGACCGACGGCGTCCGGTCAAATTGTTGTCATCATCTCTGTACAAATTATATATCTTTAGTATCATGAGTTAAGGTGGGTTCCCATGGTGCGTGATTTCGAGGACGGACGCGGACGCACCGACGGCTACGGACGGACGCGCACCACGGACGCGTCTATATTAACACGGACGCTCCATTTTCCACGATCCGTGGTGCGGGCTGGTGCGCGTCCGTCCATAATATCACGCACACTGTTAAGGTGGGTTCCTACGGTCCGCGATATTGCAGACGGACGCGGACGCGCCGACGGCTACGGACGAACGCGCACCACGGACGAGGCTATCCCACGGTGCGTGCCCGTCCGTGGTCGTCGGCGGTCCGGGCCGAAATACGTGGAAGACTTTGAAAGTATTTACGTTGCAAGTATCGTAGTGATAAATTAAACCTTAGGCTATATCTATTAAGGTGTATAATCGCGCTAACTGAAAGAGAATACTTTCAAAGTAAAAAAGTTATTTTTTTGCCAGCGGGATTATAACACGCAGCCTTATTAAAATAAGGACTATTTTCTTTGAAATACTTTAGTACCTAGGCATCGGCGCCCGGCAACCCATGGAATACTTGAGGTATTTATTTTGTAGCACGATTATGATCTTTATTCACTATAGGTGCGCCCACCACCGGGCCCTACACCCTCCACTGACCCTCGGAGATAACTCATAACTGCGAAAACAGGCACTTGCACTAATTAGAATCGCCACGAGACACCAGACCCGAGTGGCGATTGTTTGGAAACGCCGCGTGTGTTCACTCTGTGTTCAATTTCTTATGAATGACAAGATGATCGCGTTCTAACTCGGCCTAAGCGACATCTAGTTACGCACACTACGAATTAATGTGAGCGGCGCTCCAGATTTGGCTAATTTTTCATACGAAATCTTCTGTTTCACGCGCCGGCCTATGTTGGTATATCTTTTTCGCACCCATTGAATACAGTACTAGGAATCGTACCAACTTTCGTGGAGCGCGAGCGCTCCACTCGATACATAAGATTACAACCTACCTACATAAGACGAACGCGTAGGCACTATTGTATAAGCATAGTAGAATTGAAAGATTATAAATATGGATTGCCTATGTAATCTTCGTGGTTGGGAGTGCATACCAGCGCTCCTTAGGACAAGCCAGTGACACAGTCCTATTATTAGGAAAAAAAATGTATGGTTAGGTTCATTTAGAGTAGAGGTTTGCAAACTTATTTCGGTTAACGCATTGAAAATCAGTAGCGCTTATTCCACCTTAAAAATTTCACCTACGAGGGGGCGTTATCGCCCACTTTGGGAAAGACAGGTTTAGAGTCTAACTAAACGCGTAAAAAAATATATATACAGGATGTTTTTTCGTTGCCACCCTTACGGGTACGTATTCTATACATCAAATAAAGTGAAGTTTATGCCGAAAAATGCTGGGAAACGATGTAAATTTTTTTGATTTTTTTTAACTACTTGATCGGGCGAAATTTATAGTGCCCAGCGTTTATACTAGTTTTTTCATAGATAAATATTAATTCGTGAAAAAATCTTGCTACACGCGTCAATGTGCATTTATGCAGAAAAACTTTGTGAATATTGTAAATGTAAATAGACTACCTATTTACTCAACTTTGGACCCTAATATTTTGCAAACCAGACACTTCCCAGGTATGCCTTCCATGGAGAATAATCATAGTGATGATGAGATTCCGTAGTTTTCGGGAACGTTGACGACCAAAAATCACCCAGTAGACATACAAGGTGAGTGTGACAGTCAGGCAAATACTGAATGAAACAGTGAACAAGTACCATTGTTATGACGACAGTGTTATTACTCCCAGGAAATGCATTTTTAATTTGATTATCCGCAAAGTTTGCTTTCCGCGCGAATTGTATCGGGTGATCCTGCGACTATTTAAATTAGCTTATTTGGTTATTGTGTGATACGAGTACATTGCCGTTTTATATCACTTGTGACTATCCAATGGGGTTCATTAGTATTTTGAAATTTTTGGGACTTTCTTTTCGAAAATCATCCATAGGTTAAAATTTTGTTTTTAAGTCATTATCTAAGGCCTACATAAATGAGCTACACATTTTTTTTTCCTGAAAAATGGAAAAAATGCCGGAAAAATTTCGAATTTTCCTGCGAAAATTTTCTGTGGTTTTTGCCTCAGAATCATGGTCTGAAGTCGCCATATCAATATTTGCCTGGCTGTCACAAACACCCTGTATAGGTAAATTACTGTTAAAGGCTTATGCAAGTTGTAATGTGTATTTTTAATGTGTTGTGAAGTGTATAAAAGCACCTTTCTTCAAAAAACCGTAATCGCTGTTACCTCAAGTAAGATTAGGGAAAGTTTAGTATTCCAATAATAAAACTATTACGTCTTGAATAAAGTAGCATTTTTTTATATCTGGGCAAATACTAAAAAATTCAGAAGTGTATTCAAGGGCGAGTGTACGAGTATTCAAAAATGCCATTAGACTACTATACTACCACAATCGCTATTGCATCCATGCAGCCGTCGACATGGTCGTCAATTTTTATGTGGTCGCCTATAGACATCTCCGCACGAGCACGCACGAGCGCGCACCGCGTCTGAAGCTATCCATTCGCCATGGATCGGGCGCACCGCCACGGACGTGTCTGCAATTACCACGGACGACCCTATCCCACGGTGCGTGTCGGTGCGGGCTGGTCCGCGTCCGCCTACATTTATCACCACGGATCTAGACGCACCGAGACGGACGCGTCTGCATTACCACGGACGCTCTGTTTCCCACGGTCCGTGGTGCGCGCTCGTGCGCGTCGGTCCGCAATATCACGGACCGTAGGAACCCACCTTTAGACGGAGGGTCATGATTTTTATCTGTATGTAGATACATATAAACATAAAATTAGCTAAAGTGGCAATGGGTAGGGCACATAGCTCACCGATGGCCTATGGAGCCGAAAGGCTTTAGAGAGGATACCACGTATCGGCAAGTGCAATGTGGAAGGTAAGATTATTTTATTAGATGTTCTCTTTCATATGATGAGCTAGCAACCTGTTACTGATCTAGTACCGCTATGCGAAGCATGACTATAGGATCTCATTCATGATCCTGCTATTCTAGTTACTCTATTTTCAGAAAACAGCACCATGAATGTATGTGTATTGAAATTATACAATATTAAAGCAAAATATTTTCAAAGCCAACTTGTCTGCAAAGTTGAAACATTATTAACTAACATTCCAGAACCCTTCCGGGAAAAATGACCTTACTAAACAGAAAACCAAATAAGTAAACAAAATAAAATTGTCAAAAGGTTTCCAATTTAACGAGCTGTACAATTGAATCCCACTCATTTGCTAACGCTGAAGAGTTACATTTTAATTGACAGACCAACGATTACTGTGTAGCTTGGAATAAAACTGGCGTCACTGAATTGATGGCACAATTTTTTTAACGAGAGAAATAATGGGACATAAACGGATGAATTAATACCACAAAAAGAGCAAAATCTAATTAGGTTAAAATTGACAGTACAGAACGTTAATTTGTAAAAGTTATAAGTTTCAGCTTTTGTATGTATTGGTTCCTGTTTACATCTGTATGTATCAATTTGAACGTCAGTACTGCACCAGACCATTAATGGGTCTGCAGCATCTATTTTTTTTTCACAAAAAGATCTAATGAATATGAATACATGCTGGCGTTATTACAATTAAATATCAACATCTGTCAGGAATAAACACGCCTTTGTACATAATCATTGTCAAATGTTGGTAGAGACCTACATTCAGTCATGGACTGAAATAAGGCGTGTGTTATAAATTGCAGACTTCATCAACATTTTTCATTAATTATCTCTCGCCATGACTGGGATATACGAGTTGGCTAACACTGACTTAATTTAAGAAAGTTCTCAATCTTGGCGCATGCTTGGCGATAGGCCAGGAGGTCAGGGGAGTATGCCAGGAGTCGTATATAACAACTTGATTGTGACGACAGACGTGATCATATTGTTTATCGGACTTGATATAAAAGTAGCTCCTTATAGGTACATTAGTGATAAGTATAGAGGCAAGGAGTGAAAATTACTTTACTCCTGCCTGAATCAGTATAAGAGATTCGAAAACATTAGCAAATAAACAAAATGTTTGCTTTTGACTAACTAAACAAAGTAAAATTGACAAAGTGAAATGCACAGACTTTATGTTATTTATATATATCTAACCACACATAAGTTTATTGATCTTACTTTGGTGTTCAGTGAACTTGCATGTAATTTTTAGGATTGAGTTACCAATTTAAAAAAGAAAGTAGCATTTCTGTAAAGATTTTACCTAAATTCTGCATTTGGTGTTGACTCAGCACGATGTACGGGTTTTCTAGATCTGGATCGTCCAGCACTCCTCGGTCCAGCTGTTCTAGATGCATTTCTGGATCTACTGTTAACAAAACGTTATTTGATTAGACCTTCGAAACTTTTTTGACATCAGGGGACCTTTTCATTCAATATCCAGCTATTACTAAAATATCCAAATAATAAACCTAAAATAAAAATGAGTATTTAGAATATTTTGCGTGATGCCGGTAGAGTAGAGTTTGTACTACCCCATGTCTGCCCGTGGGTATCGTACGAGGCGATTAAGGGTTTCCGGGAGGCGGACAACAGCACCTCCCGTGCTGACAACATAGTCCAAAAATCACACTGCGGTCACTAGTGTGGTGACTATGGGCAAAAACCCCCCTCTGGCAGTAGCCTTGTAGCGTGCCCTGGAGGAGGCCTACGTCCAGCAGTGGACTGAAAAAGGCTGAAGACGAGACTTCGAACATTATCAGACACAGAAAAAATATCACAATCTAGACTGTTTCAACTCAAATAAATAATTTCAATTAAAAATAAAACAGACTTACATGCCATCATAGTGGTAGTGAGAGGAGGAGGTGTAGTTGTTGTAGTCGTAGTAGTCGTAGTCGTAGTGGTAGTCGTGGTCGTAGTAGTGGTGGTTAGTACTGAAATAAATCAATTTATTTAAACCTGAAACTAGATGGCTCATAAACAATAGAATATAAAAGCGCTATCGGTTATAGATTCATGTTTCAATATTAACAAAATTTGACACTACGGGATTATACTAGATAGCTTTCTATTTTATTAGTCCATACTCAATTACTAAATTGAATGATCCTGTTTTCTATCTGAAAATGTTTCGTAAATTTTCACCCTATAATGTTTCCTCTCTCATTCTGATATTTGGGTCTTATTTGACTAGGTAGCAAGTTAACTTAAAGATTAAAAAACTACCATCTATTTAGCCCGAGTCCGCATAAGTCTAATCTAGGTAGGCATTCTCCTCTGACAAGATTAATGGAAACCTACAACAAATTATCCAAATCAGTAAACATTGATATAACTGGTGATCTTGTAAATGTATTTAAGCATAAAGTTTTTCAATCGATTAATACAATTTAGTCCATGCTTATGTTTTAATACGCTTCATTGCTTAAATAATGGTTAAATAGTTTTACTTCATTTATTGTAAAAGTTGTGCTAGCCTGTAATTGTGATACATAATATTATCGTGTGCTCCTGTCTAACTTGTATCTTAACGGAACTGTTATGTATTATGCGTATATCAGTCACGTGTGCCATACGACGAATTTCAACACATCTGGGCGACATTGTAGTTGTTAAATGTCTACTGGCAAATTATAAACATGGGCTCAGATAACTGAGTGATTTTTTTTTAGGATATAATGAGGACATAAGAAGACATTGTATTCTAGTAGTTATACTTACAATGCAAGAACAATTCGGCTTGTGCCCGACCGCGTGCGTTTTCAACAACGCAGCGGTATGCGCCGGCGTCCTCCCGTGACATCGCCGTGACCAGCACGGACAGGGTATGTCGGTAACCGCGGGACACCGACGTTAGCCGGTGCTTAGAACCTTGGAAGATTATTATACAGTTGTTGAGATAGTTACATACATACATAAGATATAGTTAGAGATTGAGATAGTTAAATACATACCTAGTCATAAAAATAAGTGTGTTTGCAAGTAATAGTAATCTGTAGTATGTTACATAGGCTTGCGGAAGATACATATTTTTGTTGTGTTTTGTTTGTTGTCCTACTGATCTATACATATAATAAAAATGTAACGGATCGCTGTCTGTACATGGAAGATATATGAGAAAAAATATTATAGGATACCTTTATCAACGCAACAGTACCCAAAATAATGATATTTGGAATTTTTGTCTGTTTGTCTGTACGTTTGTGCACACTAATCTCAGAAACGGCTGAACCGATTTCGACGCAGTTTCCAGTAATATATTGCGACAGGTCCCACTTAAAATATAGGCTACTTTTTATACCGGATAATTTAGACATTTTGTTTTTTTCTGTAGTCCACGCGGACGGAGTCGCGGGCGTTTACTAGTAATATAATAGAAACGCAAATGTTTGTGAGGATGTATGTAAGGATGTTTGTTGCTCTTTCACGCAAAAACTACAAAATATGGATATTGATGAAACTTCACAATAATATAGCTTACATATCAGAATAACTCATAGGCTATAATTTTTCTCGGGAAAATATTTTTATCCTTGATAATTTCGACATTTTGTTTTTTCGTGAGTCGCGGGCGTCCACTAGTTTTCATATAATTTGGACGCTCGCTTGTTATTTCTTTACTACAAGGCTCAACGTATTTGCACTATAATGTTTCATTTGATTTATGAGCAAGTCTTGTAATAGGCTACTTTTTACTATCTAAAAATCTTAATTATATATCTCTGTTCAATAACAACACTACGAGATAGCACGACTTTAGAAATGGGTACGAAACAAATTTCTCTAAGGAGTTGCTACAAAAATTTTATTGCAAAATTATAAAAAAAAAAATTTTTATCTTTAAAAAAAAATTGGAATCTAGCCAGGTGTTCAACTCGTTCTGCTTAAGGCTTATAAACATGAATATTAATATTTTAAAAAGGAATAGAATATACAATTTGCATGCCATTTTAATTTTATAGCACTAATTTTCTTTCCGGTTTAATTTGCTTTTTAAAAGGGTTGCTCTCTGTGGTGAGATTAAGTTATATTAAGCGAATGCTAACATTAAAGTTTTAGGTTTATTTAAGTAGGAGAGTGGCTTAACATTCGTAACATCTACATGTGTCAAGCTAGTTTTATAAGTTAAATTGTTTTGTACAAATAATTAGACAGATACGAGTAGTTCTTTCCTATTCTACTATAAATATAAAAGTTTGTGAAAATGTCTAAATGTTTATTAGTTTTTCACGCAAACGTATTTCGATGAAATTTGGCTGAGATATAGTTTATACATCAGAATAACTCTAAGCTATTATACAGTTTACGTGAATAATATTCGAGAAAGTTGCTTCTACTCGTAAACATTATGTTGATCAAGAAACTGTACACTAAACATCTTTAAAAAAGTTCATACCATTAACAAGACGATTATCTCCATTAAAGGTCCAGTATACATGCGGCGTAGGAAACGCCTCGGCGATACACTGCAGCGTAACCGCGCTGCCCGTCGCTGCCCTTAGAGCGACGCGACCTGCCCATACTGACGGTGGAACTGGTACAAAACATAAGGTTAGCTTTGGAACTTCCTACTAATTAATAAATTACAGTTATATTGAGGTCATCGCATTATCTAGAAAAAAGCACTATCGTACTGTTTGGGAAAACATAAACATAATGTAACTTGTAATTTGCCGCGTGGTGCTGGCAGAGTAGAATTCGTACCACCCCGTGTCTGCCCGTGGGTATCGTACGAGGCGATTAAGGGTTTCCGGGAGGTGGGCAGCAGCGCCTTCCGTGTTGACAACATAGTCCAAAATACAAACTGCGGTCACCAACCCGCCTGCCCAGCGTGGTGACTATGGGCAAATACCCCCCATGGCAGTCTTGTGGCGTGCCTTGGGGGAGGCCTACGTCCAGCAGTGGACTGTAATAGGCTGATGATGATGAAACATAATGTAACACCCAAACGCCACAATATTCCTGCCATATAGGCGGTTTTGTCCCTGATTACTAACGTGGGCTGGATGGTTAGTGAATTTTTTCCCACAGTCATCACGCTCGGCAGGCAGGTTGGTAACCTCAGTGTGATTTTCGGACTATGTTGTCAACACGGAAGGCACTGATGCCCACCTTCCAAAACCCTTAATCGCCTATTACGATTCCCACGGGCAGACTGGGGTAGTGCTTTTCTACGATTCCGACCACGGTGTTGCACAATTGCATTATTACATACGATGGTATAAATGGTTTGGATTTGTTCAAACTCTATCATCAGGTACCATTGTGTAACTTCTTGTCTTTTTTAAGAATAATAATCAATAATCTTAATAAAAATAAAAATAAATAAAAATAATAAATAATCTTTAAACTTACACATAACATTAATTTGCAGGCGCTTGCTGACGGACGGAGGGACGCCGTTGGTGGCGATGCAGAGATAGGCGCCTGACACAGCGCGGTCGACTGCACTCATGTTGAGCCACTCTCCTGTCCATTTTGATACTGTAGACAATGTTATACTGGTAAGTTTTAGGCCTAGAATACCTATCTAGCATATTTTCATGAATGACTATTGAAGTTTTGGAATACAGTATAAACGATTTTGGTGAATTTCATGACCAAACCTTGAAATAACATCTCTGTGAATTCATAAGAGTCATGTTTCTTCATCACGGGCTTCTCTACGTCGTTCATCGTTCACATCCTTGAAGTAGAATATAATCAAGACCCTTCCGCTGTCGAGCATCTAAAGATTAATAGCATAAAATTTACCAAAATTTTTTTTTAAATTAACATTATTTGATAGGGTTTTAACAGAAATAAAGAAAGATAAAACAGTTCAAGTCAAACGAACAACAAACTTAACCTTCCACAACACCAACAACAAACTAAATTACTTCTCACGGTTATTATTATTCAGATAAATTGAACAAACGCCAAGCTCACCTATGAACGTCTTGCCAAGTTCCTTAGAAGCCTGAGTTTATTGTCATTAAATTTAAGGGTCACTCGTGTTTATGACCTCTTTCACTGCTGCCAAAGTCTTTACATATATACCCTATAATATATTTTCTATTACTTTTCGCTCTATTTTATGACTGACCGTCAAGTAGCTTACTAGCTTTGAAATGAAAATACAATTTTTAAGTTTGATGGAATATTTTATTCTTTATTATTTTACTAGTGAACGCCCGCGACTTTCGTCCGCGTGGACTGCAGAAAAAACAAAATGTCGAAATTATCCGGGATAAAAATCTTTTTCCGGGATAAAAAGTAGCCTATGTGTTAATCCAGGGTGTCAGCTAACTCAATACCAAATTTTATTAAAATCGCTACAGCCGTTTTTATGTGAAAGAGTAACAAACATCCATACATCCATCCATCTATCCATCCATCCATACATACAAACTTTTGCGTTTATTAATATTATAAGAATTACATAGTAGGATTTGCTTTCTATTTAAATAGGAAAATGTTTATATGATTTTGTTATATTGTTTGTTTGTCTGGATTCCCCGAATAAGTTAAAACTACTTTAGAAATCGTTGAAATTGTATATGTCGAAGGCATATTGTAAAACACGCCCTATTACAAAACGACTAGGCATTTTGAATAGTATGGGTTTTGGAGCGAGACAATTTGGCTTCTAGCAATTGGTCTGCTTAATTAATTAGGTTAGGTTATGTTAGACCTGTTAAAATAACAACGCACGAGTCGAGTGAGCGTAGCGAGCATGTCCCTGCAGCGACCGGCGAAGTGCTAAAAGGAATCTTTTCTCTCATACTATTCAAAATGCCTGGCGAGCGTTTATAAACGGACGACGCCGTTTGTATAAAGACGAATCATACAAATTGCCTGCGACATATACATGATAATATTATACATATATTGAAAAGAAAAAGGTATGTGATGAGTGTGGCAATAATCCCAGTTACATCTTAGCTAATATCATAAATGAGTCACGCTTTACTTTCTCAACCTCTCGATATCAATTTGAAATGAAATTAATGATTGATATAAATCTCAATAATATTCCACCTGTGTCAGTAAAATAGTTGTTCAATATAACATTCCGAACGTAAACCTGCAGCTTACATTGAATTCAGTTGTTGCCAGCAATGCTTTGTGAGGTATTGAGTTCGGTATACATTGCGCGGTGGTAATGCAGTCATGTCATAAAATATTTCAACAACATTGAATACAAATACAATAATATAATGTTAGGCTGTAAAATATATTTAACAAATGACTCTTGATTTCTTGGAAACTCTCTGAAGTAAGTACATTTATATAGATTGGAAGACATCCGCTATTGAAAGGATTTCATAAATATCCAGAGGGGGAAAAGAAGCTGCACAAATTGTACAGGATAAAAGTATGTCATTTTCCTTTTTTTTCGGGAGCAGTACTTTTGTACTAATGTGGGGGTCAATATATCAGCTGCATCTCTTTTCGTGCATGTCGCAAGAGTCGGCCAAGGAGCTCAGGGATGTTCTCCCAGGCGACAAGGTAGCAACTTGTCACTGTAATAGTAGACTTAAATGAATTCGCCAGCAATAGTTAGCGTATTGTTTAGATTTGTGAGGGTAAAGCAGCCATGACGTCATGATAGGGGCGGAGCTTCAGGGCCAGTGTGTGTAACGCACTAGCTGTAACCACACGCTTATGCAAGTAGTTTGGCTAGTCACTACAAGGTGGTTTCTATGTAAATGGGCAGGCCTACAGTGTTAGGGTGCTCCCCTCGTCCCATGCTTGACCCCCGCTCCGCGACACAGTATTTTTGTATGAAAATATACTTATCAGCTGCTCCTCTTTTATTTCTTCTCCATGGGGTAAATAAAGGTATTGTTATGTAACAAATAGAGTAAGTATGTTAATCGAAAGAATCAATTAAAAATAAAAGCACTAATTTAGTTTAAGTTTGATTACTGGTGGCTGACCACCTGTCACTACTAACCGAACTTGTACATCTCAACTATACCCTCAAAGTTGGTCAGAAGTGGTACAATTTGGTCCTATCGGCCCTTGGTGCTCTGCCTAACCCGTAAAGGATAGAGGCGTGATTATATGTATGTATGTTGATTACTGGGTCTTAACTTTCAGGAATGTGCTATGTTCATCATCATCATTATCAGACTTGAGAAGTCCACTGCTGAACATAGGCCTCCCCCAACGTTCATGTAATCATGAATAATTGTTTTTCAGATATGAATTTCGAGAACGCATGGACTCTATTTTGTCATGTATATACCTTCCGTTACTCCTGTGTATTCCTCAGAATTATAACGCATATCTACGTCACAAGCTGGGTGATCACACGACCTTTGAGTTAAAACGTCAGACGCAATGAGCTAAACTGCTCCCTCTTTGTTGGCTTACTCCTTTAGCCGATTAGCACTATTATTCCACTATTTCATGCTAGCTAAACCGCTTATAAATCGTATTGGACTGTTTTCATATTCTGATTATGCTTTCTCTGAGAGGCAGTCGGAAGGAAAACGGCCCCCTGATTACATAATATTACGCCCCGCACCTCGCCCCGCACACACAAGCTCTCAATTATCGCGATCGCGCGGCTTCGGCTTTACTATTGCTGTTACGTAATCAGGGGGCGGAATTTATCATTCATGTGATGTAAAACGGAACACAATAGTACCTATATTTTGTTGCTTTTATCATATCTTTGTTATATAAAATTATTAATAAAGAAAATGGAAAAAATTCTTCACCCGAGTGGGAATCGAACCCACGACCACTGCAAACTGTGCCAGCCGCTCTAACCACTAAGCTACCGGGTCAATTACTCGGATGACGAATTTTACCATCTATTTCTAAATTACATATTGGCAACGTTATTTTTCATCCCGATAGCTATACACTAGCCAAATCTTGGCAAACAAAGCTGAATCCCTCAGCACAATTTTTTTATCTTGGTTATATAAATTACAGTTGTGTTTAAATAATTATAAGCATATAACAGAAATAATTATTTTTTATTAAACTCAAAATTATTGCCGAGTGATAGAGTAGCTGTCAATGTATAACCGAAACTATTGGACGTAAGCACAAATTTCTCTTGACGAGTCTAGAGTAGCACTCAGAAAGGTCTTTCCATAATCCCTACGGGAAAGGGAACAACGGGAATTATAAAATTTATGGAGACGAAGTCGTGGGCGTTCAGATCATAGGCAAGTGGGTACAGTTCTGGTTATTTTCGGAACATATCGTTGTTAGGTATAATATACTTCTTCTAGGTAAAATAGACACAATTTGCCTTACTTCTACAAAATGGTAAATAACCAATAAGTGTAGCTCGCACAAACTTTATAAAAATATGATATAATTCTATTCTATTTTTAGGCAAAAAGTTGTACATGCTCAAAAACTGACCAGCGAGCGTGCCATACACACGCCACTAGTTGTTCGCAGAGTTTAGTTCGCATTTTGTTATGCATGTTGCGATAGTTTTTAACTATTCTGTCGAAGTTGGCGACATTGTTGTGTTATGAATGTTTGTAAAACAATGCTGTGGATTTTCATTTATGCAGGGACCGGAATAGTTTCATTAAGCAACTTTAAATTTTATAAATGCGGAGGGTCAAGTATTATTTTTCATGATTGCTGTACTACATTAATGCTCTTAACGTGATGTGACTTTCTATGATAATACGTATATTATTAATCGTTGACTTATACGATAGCGGTGAGCACAGTGAAGAGCGCGTGATTTGCGCACATACCGCCATATGACGGCACCGCTGTTTTAAGAGACCTTAGCTTTAGAGGTCTTTTTAGGCCGTATATGTAATAGGGCCGCCGCAAGTGAGTTCGGCACTAGGAGGCACTTTTTAACAGCACGCTTTCTGTTTTTGTTAAGTTTGGTACATCTGAAAGGAATAGAAAAATATGCCCATACAGACATTTTTCAGTAGAATTATTTCTGAATTTATTACAGACTAGTGGACGCCCGCGACTCCGTCCGCGTGGACTACAGAAAAAACAAAATGTCGAAATTATCCGGGATAAAAACATTTTCCCGGGATAAAAAGTAGCCTATATGTTAAGTGGTATCTGTCACAATATATTCCTGAAAACTGCATCGAAATCGGTTCAGCCGTTTCTGAGATTAGCGCGCACAAACGCACAGACAAACAGACAAACCGACAAACAGACAAAAAATCCAAAAATCATCGTTTTGGGTTCTATGGGTTTGATAAAGGTCTCCTATAATATTTTTTCTCATATATTTTACATGTACAGTTACATTTTTATTATATGTATAGATTATAATTAACATAATGCTATCTAGGAATGAGAAAGATTATTAGTTACGATTTTCTGTGAATGTTTCTTTACGAAACGCATAATCACCAGGTTGCGCAAAGATTATGATCGCCTGGCTGTATAAGTATAGTTTCTCTTGCCTTTCTTTTGGGATACTTAATTTTGATTTTAAAAACCTGTCAGTACGGTGGCGCCAACAGGTGAGCGCAAAAACGGTAGCCCTTATTTATCCTGGATTATTTGTTTCTTTCCCTTTTACGTTACTCTTAAAATATAACATTCTCTTACCTAACGTCTGGTTATCAATGCGGAAGTGTCGCGAGTCCTCCCTCCGCCACGCTATGTTAGGCGGCGGTGTGCCCGACGCCACGCAGCGCAGCGCCGCGTCCTCGCCTTCTTTGAGGATCACCTCGCTGCTGCTGACGTTGTCGTCTATATCGGGAGGTACTGTTGGAGATATTATGTAGGTTTATATTAGACTGCTCATATCACATCATCCCATTTCAGTCCACTACTGGATCCCTCAGAGCACGCGCATAGATAAAGTTGAAGGGATGGAGGCCTTTTCCCATCAGTGGGATAATGCAAGTTAACCAAATATATAATAGACAATAAGAAATGACAATCGCCAAAAAGGTTGTATAATAATTATTATTATGCTTTCATGTTGAATAAATGGTTTGATTTTTTTATTAATACAAAAATGTACCTTGCGAAATTATACATCAATTTTGTTCGTACCACCAAATAGACCTTCATTAAAGTTAATCTAATATACCTATATAAAATTCTCGTGTCGCGGTGTTCGTTAGCAAACTCCTCCGAAACGGTTTGTCTGATTTTTATGAACATTTATATGCATATTCGATAGATCTGAGGTTAAGGTCCTAAACTATTTTAAAACCCCTTCTACGCAATAAACGATATCCACGCGAGCGGAGCCGCGGGCAACAGCTGGTTAGCATATAAAATACATACCCACAACCTGCAACCGATGCGTCTGACTCATCATAGGCTCCGTATTCACTTGGCACATATAACGGCCCCCATCCGCCGGGCCTATATCCTTGAGACCCAGGGTCCATGCCCCGTCGCCGTGGTTCACGGTGATGCGGTGGTTTTTCGTGATCACGTGCCCCGCTATGGTGAGAATGGTTTGCGTGTCTACTCGAAGCCACGCCACCTGGAGAAAGGAGGTTTTATCGTAACTAAGGCAATAGGTGCCCAAGAAATTTGCGGTAAAAGTAGCGCTTATTATACCCTTTTAAAGCTTTGTATTTTACATTGTGATGTGAGTCATAGGACTGAGGAGTGAGTCGGAGGCTGATGCATGTCGAAAGAGTAAAAACTAAGGAATATAGATGCGTTCTCTTAGGCGATGAGCTAGCAGCTTGTCACTGATCTGAAACATCGGACCCCGTTCTGCTAAACGTGACATAAGGATCTCTTTCGATCCTGCAATTCTGGCTACCCTATTCTTGGCAACACAGCCGTATATATAATAGGTGAATAATGTTGAAATCGTCTACAGCCTTCTTAATTTGACTTCAAAATCGATAACGATCAACAGGGACCGATCCCGTGATCGTTTTTCAACCCGAAAACCAGGATTGAATATCGACAGTACCTTGTTAAGATACTTATAAGAATGTATATAGGTATATAAAAGTAAGTCATAGAAGTGTCACAGCTTACTTTCATACAAGATTCTCTATACCTACGTAACTACTATTATATTACTAATTGTTCTGTATTGCAAGGAAGAGCAAGTTTCGAAAACATGCACTTACACTTAACTTTGTACTCACTTAATAAGAAAAACATAAATCAATAGCTCTACTTCTAACTATTTACTACAAGTCAACTTAGCAAAGTTTGTAGGAAGGTTTACTCCTTGAAATATGACACTAATATATTCAACTTGAGTCTTGAGCACCATACACGTACAAAGATTCAATTTAACTATACTCGTACGTAATTGAATATTAAAATAAATACATAAGTCTAATGTATATTTCAAAAATGCAGGTACATAAATACTTTAGGACTGTTTATTCTTTATTTATACTTTTTTTTTGCAATAAAAAAGCACGATTTGTTGTTAGTTTATGACATACTCATTTGAGGAATTATATTTTTGTTGTACTCGTATAATATTCTCCGAGGGTGAACTTTAGACTTCGTTCCATATTCAAGCTGTAATGGTTTACTGGAGGAAATCACTTTTAGTGGTGCGTTTACTTTTAGAAATTACTGGTCCATTGTCAAAAATAAGAATGTATTTCTCTCTTTATTGGAAAAAAGTACGGCACAAGCAAAAAAAAACTGTTCGCAAATTAGAACAGAACCTTCACAAAGCTCGGGATTTCTCTGTGTAATTTAATTTAAATGACTTTCGGCCTTTGAAGAGAAACGTTAAATACTTTTCGGTTAAGTGAAGTAAAAGTTTTTCTTTTCTACCTTCGCTTTTTATGCTAGGTTAGCCATGTTTGATTTAAATATCAGCTGAAGTGGGATTAAATGGTTCTTGTTCGATTACTAATGTGGGAACGACCAGACTTTGAGATAAAACATAATTTAAAATTGTTTGCTTGCTTTAGTTATATGATTGTTTTACACGCCGAAAATTAATGGCGATCATGACAGGAGGAACTTCTGTTACAGTAAAACAGTTGCCTGTCCACCGGAACGGAGGACATATTGGTGAAAATGTCTCATTTGGCCGCGTGGCATTA
Source organism: Carposina sasakii (assembly GCA_014607495.2). NCBI lineage: Eukaryota > Metazoa > Arthropoda > Insecta > Lepidoptera > Carposinidae > Carposina > Carposina sasakii. The sequence continues at coordinate 14,538,911 of CP053156.1, forward strand.
GAGTAGAATTTCTACTACCCCATGTCTGCCAACGGATATCGTACGAGGCAATTAAGGGTTTCCTGGAGGTGGGCAGCAGCGCCTCCCGTATTGACAACATAGTCCGAAATACAAACTGCGGTCACCAACCTAGCGTGGGCAAATACCACCCATGGCAGTCTTGTGACGTGCCCTGGGGGATGCCTATGTCCAGCAGTGGATTGCAATAGACTGATGATGATGATGACAGCCTTGTTCCGCTCTAGTCTTCTAGCTAGCAGTCTACAAGCTTTTTATGTATGCTATTTATCTATGCTTATCTATGTTTATGTGTCATTTAGGTATTTATGTTTATGTAGTCTATTTAGGTATTTTTGTTTATTTTAGGTTTATGTCTTTTCTTTTATTTAATTATTTAGTTTATTGGTCTGTTTGTGTGCACACATACCTACCTCTTATGTTAATTTCTCTTTCACGATTGGTTTGCTGAAAGAAATCTCTTTTAGAGATAAGCAAGCCTTTGTACATTTTCTTTGTCATAAACTTTATTTGTGAAAACTTTACTGTGTACAATAAAGCATTAGAAAGATAAAGACTTGCCCTAAAGTTTTTACTTGAACAGTAAAAGAGTTATTCTAATCCAACATGATACCCACAATGGCGGACCAAATAATCGGGTATCAAATTGAGCTGAGAGTACGAAAAAAATGGGTCACTCTTAATCCAATAGGATCAACTGAAACAGATCAATGAGTAGGGTGAACATTAGAAGGGCTCCTCATTAGCGTTCAAAATAACTGGGCAATAATACGTTGAATGAGATGAACAAAATTGCTAAAAAGTATAAAAAAATTTAGGTAAAAAAACCTTAAAAACAAGCTTTATTTAAATGAAAAAATAAACTTTACACTAAAACTTTTACGTTAATTTATAAGTCATTTCAAATTTAACACATTTGCAATTTATATGTTATAAAATTCTGTGTATTTACTTTCTTAGTTTTAAATTTTAAAAAAGTAGTCCGAAGTAGACTCCACTCTTCTGAGCTCTGGACGCGATATTTCTGTTCGATTTGGGAACAATTTTGAAACATCAACACAAAGATTCATACATAAATCTAGTAGTCCACAAATGTGTTAATTCGTTATAAATTAACAGTAAAAGTTTTAGTGTAAAGTTTACACCCTTGTTTTAAAAAGGTTTTTTACATTTGCACACTATTGCTTTAATTCTTCGTGGGTGATGAGCGTGATTGTATGTCCCTTTTAACATAAGTTTTGTCTCTTTAGGGATCCGCCCGGACTTTTCACGGGTGAAATGCCCTTTCACGTGGACAAAGTCGTGGGCAGCCAGTGGAAAAGCCAAATTTTAATATTTCCTATATATTTATTTAAGAACCATCATCGTACTTTAAGGAAAATTCAAAAAAAAAATAATTAGTAAATCGGTATAGCTGTTTTCGAGATTTGCGCTTAGCAACACATTCAGCTATTCATTTTTATATTATAGAAGATTAAAACAGATCACGTAAGTCATTATATTAAAACCACGAGTTATTATTTAATATAAAAAATGCTGACTTATTGCCTGCTTAAATATATCTCCACATTTAAACTGGCCATCTTAAAGTAATTTATTCGAAACGATGAAACAGCACTGCCATTAAAACCTAGATCTGAATCCAAGCGAGCTTTAGCAGAAGAATAATGAAAGCTACGGACGTGTCTTTATGCATGAAGAAAAGGCATGAAGGAGATGTGATCGTAATTATGAACCTGCAACCACTAATGCAGCGTATACAGCGCGCAGCATAAACTAATCACTGGGTAATCTGCACCCATCATCCGCACTAATCTTATTGGGCACAGTGGTCCTTTAGGTGATTCTTTTAATCGAAATGACGGCGCTAGCGTTAAATTGTATAATTCAACAATAGCCGTGTGATTATAGAACTTTAACCTTGTTCAAGCTTAACATTGCCTAAAGGCAGATTTTCCATTTATTGTGCTGTCAAACGTCATTTTTAACAACTTTAGATGCAGTTTTGTAACACACGGATCAGTATTATCCAAAATTCATATGGTGATGGTCACCAACCCACGTTGCCCAGTGTGGTGACTAGGGGCAAAATCCCCCCTATAGCAATAGCCTTGTGGGGGAGGTCTACGTGCAGGAATCGACTGCAATAGTCTGATGTGATGTGTAGTGTGATAGAAAATAAAAAAATATATGTATCCAATGGCCTCAGCGGAAGATCAGCGCAATTTAAATATTGCATATGCTGAGCTGGGACCATTTTGCAACATTTGTATATTACTCTTATAATATTTATAGTCTTAACTTGATTTTATTATTATGTGTACAACTACATAATGTTGCAAATAAAGAAATTTTGATTTGAAAATTTGAAATACTTTCGTCTCTACATTGTCCTTCCTTTATGACCGTATCCATTAATCTGTCTTTAAAAGCCAGTTGCAGACAGATGGTTCTAGATCATTTGAAAACTACTTCTACGTAAAGACAGGTACTCGGATGATCAATCTCGCGAGCTTTTTTGCTTTATCGTTGAGTAGCCATCTATCAGCTAAAAGCTGGGAATCTGATGTTGTTTGAAACTAGGTATTGAGAAATTGGTGTTGACAGATGTGTTCTCTGAATGTTTTACGACATTTAGCACTATTTTTTTATTATTTAAAAAAAGAACAGAACTTATTTAGACTAACTTACTCTTAAATCGATATAATTTTCTTGCATAATGCGTATAATTTTATTGAAGAAATAAATGAGTGGCATGATCTAAACTATCATTTTTGACATAATTCCATTCTTCACTATGGGTGCGCCCACCACCGGGCCCTACACCCTCCACTGACCCTCGGATCTGATAACTCATAATTGCGACAACAGGCACTTGCACTAACTACAATCGCCATGAGAAACCAGACCCGAGCACCTAGCATGCAAGACGATACATTGCACCATTCCGAAATCAAAAACTAGATAAATAATCTACATATGTTTCGCCAACAACCGTGGCATCCTCAGGATTATAGAAATTAATAAATTAGTAAACCACTAATTATTATGAACCTCTATAATCTGGTTTCTCATGGCGATTGTAGTTAGTGCAAGTGCCTGTTGTCGCAATTATGAGTTATCAGATCCGAGGGTCAGTGGAGGGTGTAGGGCCCGGTGGTGGGCGCACCCATAGTGAATGTTTGAACTTCCGAATTGTAACGCCTAATACAATTTCATTTACATAATTCAATATTAAATAGTCAATATTGGCGTTGAATTATTGTTCTTGAATATACAAGATATTGGTATCAACCGCGATCTTTTCAATAAATATTTATTGACATCTTTATAGTTGGCACATGTAACGCACTTGAAAACGACAATTTATGAACTGCAACGAAGAAAAATACAACCATTCTCGTCTAGCTTCAGGACGTAAAATATAAATGTGCTACCTTATTGAAAATTCAAGTGTAATTTAAGAGGACGCCGCCTGACAAAGTGTTTCCCGACTGTGCAAGCTTCAGGGAGAGCTATTTATCTATGCAAAGCTTTGTGGGGCTTACTACTCGTATGATGTATTTTAAGGAATTCGATAAAATGTTGTGAAAATTTTGTGAATAGGAAAATGAGCAGCCAATGAAAATCGAGATAGTGAATAAGTGGGGCTTGTCAGATTACACAAAGCGATAGGTTTAAGTTATCATTATTTTTTATTTTATCAGGCGTCACCATGCGGAAGCTCAAATTTACATCGACTGTGTTCCGAATCCGGTGGTAGGCGAACCCTCGATGGAAAGTTAAATATTTAGCAAATATAATTTATTTCGGAAGAGCTGCAGCACATATCGATGAAATATTATGTTTAGATTAGGAATATATTACACAGAACTTCATAACATTGTAGTATTTTGAAACGAACAACTCTATGAAAGTTATCCTGCTCTGAATTTAACTAAAAACTTAGCAGAGGCAATAAATTTGTTTCTCACATATAAGATGATTTTTCTCCTATACCAAAAATAGGATACCATGTTGTAATAACATTGTTGTTGCTAATTGTTCAAATATCTCACAGTAATTCCGCATACTTTATTATACCCTATGTTTCTACCTATTTATTTAAATATACCAACATAAAGCCAGTGTCGTCAATCAGTCGATAGCTGTAAATAAAATTCTAATAAACAAAAGCAGTCCCAAATAGCAATACAGCAGATACACTTCTTTCACTACTTTTTTATAGCCACAATATTAATAAAACCATGCAGCATACTCATCGGATTCCCCTTTGAATATAAAGCGAATTTTTCAGTGTCGCTCGCCGCTGCTCGCTCGGTCGTATAAAATTAGTTTGTTGTTTTCGCTCGCCACCAATTTTAAAACTCGCTTCGTTCGCTAAGTTTACTCTGGAACTTGTCAAAACATGGCACAATATTCGGCGATATTTTGTGTTGAAATTTCGATGCGGATATCTGAATTAATGAACCAAATATTTTTGTTTAATCGAATCTGTCCTTCAATGTTGACAGAAGAGGGAGCAGTGTAGATGTTAAATTTTGGAAAACATAATTCTTATTATTATTGTATCTCTTTCGAAATTCACGTGACTACAGAGTCCCGGTCTCTCAAAGGAGAGGCGTGCATCAGGCCATAGCCTAGATGTAGAGGCCTTTTTAAGACAACTTTAATATGGTGTGGGATACACATGGCGGAAACCATCACCGAGCAAACAATATAATACACCCGGTGATGGTCCCCGCCATGTGCAAAGACTATTGGACTGCAGATCTACGTCATGCGATGGAAAACTTAGGTTATGGGCTATAGGGTTGAACGTTGGATGGCTGGATAAGGTCTATTTTATATAAGGAGACTATCGGACGCCTGCCATTACAATCTAGTCCCAAAATTATTATTATCATTATTCTGATATTCTTTATTGTTCATACAAACATACATAGCTTCACGCCTATATCCTATAGAGGTAGGCAGAGACTACAGATTACAGATCTCCATTTAGTACATCCCAAACATACCTCTTTCGCCTCATCCACAGTCATTAAATTCTTCATACATGCTTGCCGGTTTTGGGTGCTCTTGACTAGCCCTTTTTAAGCACATCCCCAATTTATAATATATACAAACATATTGAAGAATATATAAACTTTACAAAATTACACAGATAATGTACAAAGGCGAGCGTATCTCTCAAAAAGATATCTTACCTTGATGATGATCACCGACCGTATTTCGGCCAAGGCGACCAATCTCTACGTAGATTGGCCAGGAACGCAGGAGATATTATAGTGCACAAGTGTGTGCGCAAACCCAGATGCACTCTCTATGTCCTCACTCTCATAGTTCGATGGTACGGAAAGCCGACATGACCGAAGAGAGATCAGGCGCAGGACCAACGGTTTTACGTGCTTTCCGAGGCACGAGATAAGTGATCTTACTAATAATATAAACGCGAAAGTTTGTAAGCATGGATATATGGATGCATGGATATTTGTTAGTCTTTCACGTAAAAATGGTTGGAGCGATTTTAATAAAATTTAGTATGACACCCTGGATTAACACACAGGCTACTTTTTGTCCAGGGAATTTTATTTATTAATTTCGACATTTTGTTTTTTCTGTAGTCCACGCGGGCGTCCAGTCCGTTAGTTTTCCATAAAACCCAAAAACACAACAGGTTATATAAAGCTATCTTTATTTAAAAGTTCGTAATATCACAGAATTTTTTGTAGGTTTTACTGAAAAACTTGTTTTGTAGCTTTATTTTAGGTTTTATATTATACAAATAGGATGTTTTCATAAATAGAAACTTGTTTTTGACACGAGACTAGGTTGGTAAAAAAAACAACCTTTTCTATGGGAGCACGATTTTGGAGTTGATCTTATAATAAAAGTTGTTTGCCTTTAACTTACATAGTCTTGTGTCAAAAATAAGTTACTAATTTTGAAAATACATTAACTAGGTACTTATAACCCTTTAAAAACACACGATTGATTGAATTGACTCCAGATAAATCTTAATGGAGCATCAAAATAAATTGTTGGAAAATTAGAAGTACCTATATAATTAAATAAGCCTACAATAGCATCCATTGAGAAACGTTCATTTACATGCCTGAATATTCATAGAAATATAAAAGGTTCCAATCGTTAAACTTTAAAAGATATTGCTCGATCAATATTTATCGAAATATACCATTAAATTATGTACAATGAATGAGCAACATCTAGATATTGACGCGAAAGATAAGCAATATGAAGATAATCTTTTTTTATACTTGAGGTACCTATGTGGGTCTTAACAAGAATACAGTTAAATATTGAATTGTATCAGGCGTCACTATTCGGAAGTTCAAATAATTTGGGTTCGGCAGATAGAACTAACATGGAAAACTAATCCTGATGATGCCACGGGTGTTGGCGAAACATATGTCTATTTAAAAATTTTAATTGGTTTTCGGATTAGCAGCTATGTATTTATGGTTGCATGCTAGGTGCTTGGATCTGGCTTCTCGTTGCGACTGTAGTGTCTTGTGTTCGTGATCATGAGTAGGCAGATCCGAGGGTCAGCGGAGGGTATAGGGCCCGGTGGCGGGCGATCCCTCAATAAAGAATACATCATCTGCATCTCCTTCCGTATGTCATAAGAGTCACTCTCAGAACGCTTCTTTAGACTATGAATTATGGTGATATATAGCAACTTGTCACTCATCTTTAACATCTACTTTGCTAAACTTGGATTTTTCTTTGTTATCCTGCAGTTTTCACTATCTCATTTTGAGAACTGCTACGTGTTCTAAGGATTTCTCGATATCCCCACAGGATTTCGAGAAATCCTTAGAACCGTTTTCATAGGCCTTCCTCTCATTCTCTTTCCACTTAAAAAAAATTATAATGACTCTGACCTTAATTCGGTCATGGCGGCCAATCTCTACGGAGATTAACGGAGATATTATATAGTGCACAAGCACATGAGAACTCTTTATTTCATCAACCTCAAATTCCAACATCGACGGAAAGCTGACACGACCTGAGATAAATTAGGCAAGGGACCAATGGTTTTACGTGCTTTCCGACCTTTCACTTTTTACCTACCTTGTAACTCTGAAGGTTGTCTACTTTGCATGTGAGGGCTGCATCACGACCAAGTGCCACTGTCACATTTGAACCCGGACCAACAAAGCGGGGTAGATCTGGAACAAGGAAGCAATTATAATTAAAAATACATGTGCTGTTGCAGGGGTTCACTACAAAACATGAACATCAAACTTCTGTGCATATCATAAGAGTCGACTAAGGAATTTGGGGGGCTCTCTCAGGCAACATGCTAGCAAATTCGCACTGATAATTTACATCTGTGCTAACGTGTGTATGAGATATTCTTTATGATCCTGTAGTTCTGGCTACCCCGTTTCGGGAACGCAACCGTGTGTATAGGTATATGTGAGATTTCTCCATTGAGGGGTCGCCCACCACCGAGCCCTACATCCTCCGCTGACCCACGGATCTGCCGACTCATGGTGACGAACACAAGACACTTCTATCGCAACGAGAAGCCAGATCCAAGTACCTAACATGCAACCATAAATACATAGCTGCTAATCCGAAAACCAATTAAAATTTTTAATCGACATATGTTTCGCCAACACCCGTGGCATCATCAGGATTAATTTTCCATGATAGTTCTAAATACCGAATATGTGAGATTATCTCACTAACGCTAGAACAGTATTATATAGGTATATCTACAGTACAGAGCTCCATTCCTTTGTGGGGCGTGCATCGGATCCTACTTAGCCAAGATGTCGTCGTCATCAGCCTATTCCAACTCACTGCTAGACGTAGGCCATATGAAATATCATGGGGACCGCAGTCCTATATTTGCCTATAGTCACCACGCTGCGCAGGCGGGTTGGTGACCGCAGTCTGATATTTGGACTATGTCGTCAGCATGGGAGGCCCTGCTGCCTACCTCTCGGAAACCCTTAATCGCCTCGTATTATACCCACTGGCAGGCATGTGGTGGTACAAATTCTACTCTGTCAGCACCACGCGGCTTAGGCACCTCTATATAACAGACCTTTAATATGGTAGCTGATACACCGGTCAAATAATGTGCTTAAGGTATCGTTAAGGATTTATGTAATCCTTAAAGAAAACCGTTTAAGAGATTACTAAACAATTCAGAGCGAAGAGGATCAGTGAAAATCCAATAAGCTGGCATGAACTCGGCGTTAAGAGAAACGTTATCGCATTGTTTGTCCTTTTACTCACCTTAGCATAGTAGGATTGATCTGACCCCAATTCTACTATAGTTATAACAGTGTCTTTTGACTGACTATCGTTTACACAACTTTATCTTTTTTACTTTTACTAATGGCATATGGGGTCAGCACACAGGTGTATGTGAGCTTAAAACTATGAAAATAGCTTATTGTATAAAACTTATACACAATTTTGAAAAAAATAACATGTGTTAATCGATCATGTGGGAATTGACAGTTTAACAGCAGAGTTACGGACTATCGAGGTTCGTGCTTACCCCTCTGTCATCATCATCATCATCATCATCATTTACAGCCCTGAGAAGTCCACTGTTGGACATAGGCCTCCCCCAACAACCTCCACTCCGACCGGTCGGAAGCAGCCTGCATCCAACCGACGCCCGCGACCTTGGCCAGGTCATCCGTCCACCTCGCGGGTAGCCTTGCCTTCCCACGCTGCGCTTGCCGATACGTGGTATCCACTCTAGAACTTTTCGACTCCATCGGCCATCAGTTCTTCGAGCTATGTGCCCTGCCCATTGCCACTTCAGCTTGCTGGACCGTTGGGCAATGTCAGTGATCTTTGTACGTCTGTGGATCTCCTCATTTCTGATTCGATCATGCAGAGAGATCCCAAGCATAGCTCTCTCCATCGCTCGCTGTGCAATCCTGAGCTTTTTTATGAGGCACATAGTTAGAGACCACGTCTCGGCACCGTAGGTCATTACCGGCAGCACGCACTGGTTGTATACCTTCGTATTTAAGGACTGGGGTATCTTGGACACAATTCACACCCCTCTGTACACCATTCAAAATTTTGCTTTCTACAAATATTACAAATTATGGACAGTTTGCGAGTATATCATGGTAGGTAGGTAGTTTAACTTAAACTAGGTCGCGGGTGTAGGTTAGTTTAAAAGATAAAATTAACATTTCACATATAATTCAATTTATCTTACTCTTACTTGTAATGTTATAAAAAAATATATTAGTAGCAGCAAACACGCATAACCACTTAGCACGTTATTGGCACGGTAACGGATCCATCATCCCAGGTCAAAAGGGTTACTTAGGGTACAGGGTAGGGTGAAAGGTGGAACATCAGAAAAATTCACCTTGTTTGCGACCTTGAACAGAGTAATAGGGAACGGAGATTTCTTTCGAAAATCTCGGAGAATTCTTATGAAATAGGCAACTGTTACGTCTCCTAATGGAGAATGAAACATTTAGAAATTACAAGCATGATTATTATTAAGTAATCATATTATCCGAAAAACTTCAATATTATTTAAAAAATATTTTGGTAATATTTTTGGCTCATATAATTTTTATCGATATCAAAAAATGTGGGAGTTTATTGGATTTGACGTGCGCTCTCCAGTGAGACTGCGTAGACTGGGCATGTACTCGTACATGTATGACGAAATTTATTTAATTTGCGTGAATTTTTATTTAATATAATTGATCACAAAGTGAACGAAGTTATAAGAGATTAAGCTCAACTCCCAATACAAAATTATCAAATATTTTTAGATAATATCCCATTTCAGACGTTTACGAAAAACAACATGAATGATTAATTCAATCTAGGATTTTTAGGAGCTTTATTTCCATGGCTATTTAAAACGTACTTTTGTTTTTTAAAACGCATTTTTTTATTATCCGTAGACTAATTTCACTGCATTAGCTTTTAGTTTAATAGAAAAACAGCGTAAGCAATGTTTATCATTTTCTATAAATCAACAATATTACAAGAGAGTGAGTGTTGCCGACCACTTAAGACTATTATTTCTGGCGAGCCGCCTATCCATCATGCGAAGGGTTGTACTAGGGGTGAATAGGTAAATATACTAAAAAAATATTATTTTCCTTAAATAAAATATTTGTGAAAAAAATTTACCTACCCTTTCAATCTTGGATTTGGTGAAAAATGTTTACATCTGCCTGCTAAAAACAGCATGGCAATCATTCAATTTCTGCGGTAGTATTCTGGTTTATAAATATTAGTAGGTACTTTACTTCGAAGTCTGATGACTATAAATAGACGATAAATAGAGTTAGCTAATAAAAATAAATATACATGTTACTTAGTTACTAGATAAAACTAATTTTATATCTCAAGTTACTTACTAAGATCAAATACAAGTAACATAAACCAACTTTAATTTTCTTTCAGTCTCTCTCTTTATAGTAGAAAGGCAATTTACAGTTTAACCACATGACAGTAATAGAACTCCAAACAGAAAACATAAGTATGACACTCCGCATAATCATTAAAATAGTGATTTATTCATTGTCTCACCTGAATCTCCTCTGTGCATGTCGAAATATTCGAAGAAGAATTTAGGGGCATTCTCTCAGGCGATGAGCTACCAAGTTTTCACTTAAAAATTTGACCGCACTTTACTGAACGTGGCTAGCATGACCAGAGAACAATAGAAATATATAAAAGCAAAGCAAATATAAAGCATAGAAAGTCCTGAGGAACCTAGTAAGCGAATATTAAAGTATTTGAACTGATAGAAATGACAGAATATAAATTGTGAAGATATTAGTCTAAGCACTGACAAACATAATGAATGATGCTTCCTTTGATCTATGGCAAATAAGGTCTTGTTAAACCACACTGTACCTTACACTGTGGTTGAGGTAGTTATAAATAGCGTGCTACCCGAGCCCGCATCCATCATGCCTGAGGTTCGGCTGTAAGGGAGCAGGTTAATAACTGAACCTAATTGGAGGCTTTCATGACGAAGCGTAACACTCGTATAGGTAGCAATGGTCCAATTTTGTAGGAGCTAGAACATATTTATCTACCAAGATCAGCCAAGCGAAGAGTAAGGGGGCGGGCCTTAGTCATACATACAGAGTGTTTTTTCGTCGCCACCCTTAACGAAGGGTACGTACTCTATACATTAAATAAAGTAAGTCCATGCCAAAAATAATGCTGGGAAATGGGCGAAATTTATAGTGTCCAGTGTTTATGTTATTTTTTTTTTATAGACAGATATAAATTATTTCTCGTGAAAAAAACTTGCTACGCGCGTCTATAAGTATTTATGCAGAAAAACGCAGTCTATTTACTCAACTTTGGACCCTAATATCTTGTGGAGATAAATGATCGTGGTGCCGAAGAGATTCCGTAGTATTCGGGAATGTTGACGACCAAAAAAACATCCTGTATACATACAGCTGTATTCCCAAAGTGGGATAGTCAAAACTGAAGGATCACGAAGGATCCCATAGCCACTTTATCATAGCGGAGTCAGATGTTAAAAACCGGTGACAAGTTCCTAGCTCATCGCCTGTGAGAACGCCCCTGGTATCTATCTCGACCCTTTCGAGATGCACGGAAGGAAATGCGGTTAATGTATTTTACTGAAGCCCCGTATCAGCACTGAGTATTTTTTATAATTGTTTTTTTTTTATATAAAATGCTGTGCAAGTCAGTAGAGGGACAAGAGGGTCTTGGTGTTTAGTAGGCGATGGGCTGACCACCGAAGTAACCGAACTTGTACATCTCCACTACACCCTTAAAATTGGTCAGAAGTGGCACCATGTGGTTCTATCGGCCCTTGGTGCTCTGCCTACCCCGTAAGGGATGAAGGTGTGATTATATGTATGTATGTATGTATGCTGTCTTAAAGATATAGACAGCATCAACTTTATATTTATCTTTTTACTTGCTATTGCCCGCGACTTCGTCCGCGCGGTAAAAAAAAATCAATAAAAATTCGCAATTTATGTATCGTCTCTATGTATTTGTCATTTGCCTGTACTTTCTTACTGTTATAATCTCATTGTTGTCTTTTATTATATTTTTTCTATTATTTTGTTGATTTGTGTTGTCTGTATATGTGTACATGCCAAAAGTCAAATAAACGATCTATCTATTTATCTATCTATCTATATTTCAAATGGATCTATCTGACCAATGAACCGGTCCTTTATGGAATTAGCATTATAGTCAGTTCTATCAGTAGGGCTACGACAGCGTTCTCGCAATGTAGCATATTTGTTGGCAAATATTGATTTTGTTTATACAGTTTATAGTATTTACTTATATAAATATTGTATATACAATCCCATTAATTCTTTAATACATCCGCTGCTTCTCCTTTCGTGCATGTCGTAAGAGTCGACTTAGGGGCGTTCTCTCATACTGAGCTAGCACCTTGTCACTGACCTTATAATAAACGTTTTCTTTCTTTCTTTTACATGACCTCGCAACGTTAACGTGCCTGTAAGATGGTCTTCGTGATTCCACAATTCTCGTCGCTTAATTTTGGTAACACTGCCGTGAACATATTTTTTTAAAAGTAGTACGAGTAGTACTACCAAAGTAACTAAACGGTATATTAATTATTATTAATAAGGTTACTTTCCACAACTGTGCCTAGTAACGTATGTTACTCGAGGGACTAATGTGTCATGATAAGCAGGATTAACTCAAATATCATAACGGTGGATTGTACGAATAAATCTTTATTTCAAGAGATTTAAGGGTTTCAACTATTGTACGGAATTTAACTATTATGTGAGTAAATGAAATTGTATTAGGCGTTACAATTCGGAAGTTCAAACATTCACTATGGGTGCGCCCACCACCGGGCCCTACACCCTCCACTACCCCTCGGATCTGATAACTCATAACTGCGAAAACAGGCACTTGCACTAAATACAATCACCACGAGAAACCAGAACCAAGCACCTAGCATGCAAGACAATACATTGCACTAGTCCGAAATCAAAAACTAGATAAATAATCTACATATGTTTCGCCAACAACCGTGGCATCCTCAGGATTATAGAAATTAGTAAATTAGTAAACCACTAATTATTATCATTAATTAATAATTAGTGGTTTACTAATTTATCAGTATAATAATATCAGTATAATATCAGTTATCAGATCCGAGGGTCAGTGGAGGGTGTAGGGCCCGGTGGTAGGCGCACCCATAGTGAATATTATGTGAGTCTAATGTTCATTACAATATGGTCGATTCCGGCAGCCACACTTAAACCTAAACGTAAAATGAGTCCTACCTGCCCTTATCTCTCTTAGCTATTTATGTTAAGAGCGGAGAGAGATAGATCTGACTAAGATTAGGCCCTAATACACACTTATGACAGTTTCATAGTGGGAGGGAGATTTCTCTTTATACAGATTCTATTATCATTAATACGCGATAGCGGTATATCACAAAAATCTAAATTTAAGAACATATAGCTCTGTTTCATATCTGTACCTAAATGTTGTTCAATATTATAAATAAAATAGTTTTATGTTTTTCATGTAAGCCTCGAGCACACCGGATGCGTATGCGTACACGTAAGCATAGAGGTAGGTACACGTACCTCTGAGTTGTAATGTATGGAACTGTATAGGCACGGGCAGACCGGATGCGTATGCGTAGACGTAAGCATAGACGTCCCAAATAAATATAGTGGTGTACAATATCAGATTAGGTAGTTATACGGATACATTTAGATGAAGATTTTTCTCTTCTTCTTCTTTTTTTCCCACCGCTGTTGACAACCAAACTCCGTTAAATAAGAAAAAATATTTCTTTCCTATAATAGAAGATAAAAACGTATAAATCATCTCCTTTTATATGTTAAAAGGCATGATATAAAAAAAACGTTCTGTGTTTGGATAAAAAAACGAACTAAAATGATAGGTAAATCCAAGAAGGAAGTATAAAAAGAGTTGATTAACAACGTGCGTTAGTAGACAATAAGGAGCTGCTGTTTTGAGGGTAACCGGGCAGAAGGAGAGACTATAATAGAATATTTATGTGCTTTAATAAAGGAAATGTAAGGACCTGGCCGGGTGGCTCGTGGAGTGTCCACACTTGACCAAAATGCTGGCTGCTACTTAGACCAAAGAGTTAGCATAGGCTATCCAGCGCAGCAACGCAGCCAGCATTTTGGACACACTACCTTATAACGGAGACCAGTTTACCATCCTGTAAAACCGAAACTGGTCAACCAACCTATATGCACCTAGGTAATTTTTAAGTTAGCCATAGAAATCTGTAAATAATGTAATAATAACTTTATCATCATCATCTTTATTTGCAGCCCTCAGAAGTCCACTGTTGGACAAAGGCCTCCCCTAACAACCTCCACTCCGACCGGTCGGAAGCAGCCTGCATCCAACCGACGCCCGCGACCTTGGCCAGGTCGTCCGTCCACCTCGCGGATGGACTTTATCATACAGAATATCAATTTTATAGGCATTGTTTGGTTCGTACTGCGCTTCGTAGTCGAAGAATGGAATGGTTATGAAAGGAAATATTAAGCAGTAGGCTGGTACGCACATAGGCAGAAGCACGCAAGGCATTTGCTGCATGAAATATAACACGAATTTCTTCGCGAAGCTGCTCGCTCTATGTGGTCTATCGATTAATGTATGACATACAGACATAGTCTCGTCGTCCAGTCTACACTGCTGGATGTAAGCCTTCCCCTGAGCACAATGCTCGATTTTCCGTATTTGCCATCCAGTCACTCTCTTTAAGTCATCGGTCCATCAGGCCGGAGGGCGTCCAACGCTACGCTTGCTGAGGAAATTATTGCAATTCCTCTTGATCCTTACTTCATGTGTATACCACGTTACATCCCAGTCACGTACGTAACTCCTAAATTTTCGTCACCTTTTCCCGACGTGAGATAACATTTTTTGAGGCTTTCGGTGTACTAAAATATTATTTTGTCTAAATTTAGGTTAATCTATAGGTATTTTAATTGTAACGTAACTGCACGAGCAAATCGCACATGTTATAGTTTCAGCGATTTTAGTATTGATGGTTTCTTACAAATATTATAATAGATGAATGAGGCGGTGTCTGTAATTTTTTGGGTTAATACTTTTGATCGGTATACAAGGTAGAACACATTTTAAAATTATCAGAATATAGGGAATAAGCTTTTTAATAAGCACGCCTTTTTGAATAATAACTTTTCTTCTCAAACGTGTTTGTATACGTACTCTATAGTGGGTTCTTCTTCTTCTTCAGCCTATTGCAGTCCACTGCTGGACGTAGGCCTCCCCCAGAGCATGCCACAAGGAGGGGGTTTTGCCTATAGTGGTATATTTTCCTAGAAATTGACTTAAAATTCTCACTATCGAGGGATCGCCCGCCACCGGGCCCTATACCCTCCGCTGACCCTCGGATCTGCCTACTCATGATCACGAACACAAGACACTACAGTCGCAACGAGAAGCCAGATCCAAGCACCTAGCATGCAACCATAAATACATAGCTGCTAATCCGAAAACCAATTAAAATTTTAATCGACATATGTTTCGCCAACACCCGTGGCATCATCAGGATTAGTTTTCCATGTTAGTTCTATCTACCGAACCAACTAACTAACAACTAAAACCAATGTATTGCAAATCATTTTTATACCCTCGATCCCTCAATAGAGATTTGAACTTCCGAATAGTGACGCCTGATACAATTCAATATTTAAAATTCTCATTTTAACACACCTGTATACTATAGTCCAGTACGGTGATGGTTAAATGTATTTAATTTAATTATTTCCGCTCATTTTCCCTTATGTATTGGGCTTTTATCAAAGACATTTTAATAATGATTTAGTAAAGGGTCCTTTATTTCCGAAAGTTTATTTTATTAGAGCGCATAATTACTTACCGTTTTGGAAAATAAAATAATAGAATAAAAAAGGGTAATCCTTTTTTTATTCTATTATTTCATATATTGTATAGCTCTTATTAGATAATTTAGATCGCAATTAATAATAAATACATATTTGAATACTAGTGGACGCCCGCGACTCCGTCCGCGTGGACTGCAGAAAAAACAAAATGTTGAAATTATCCGGGATAAAAACATTTTCCTGGGATAAAAAGCCTATATGTTAAGTGGGACCTGTCACATTATATTCCTGAAAAGTGTATCGAAATCGGTTCAGCCGTTTCTGAGATTAGCGTGCACAAACATCGATCCGTTACAATTTTATTGGAACGAAGTTCCATACGGCAGGCTTGGAGGAGATAGGGATTTTGCTGCGCGACCGAACTGAAAAAAATGTGATAGTAAAACCGTAAGAAAAAGTGCGTGGAATAAAACCGTTAAATGAGACGTGCGCAGGCGCGACCGTCGTATACACAAGCGAGTAGTGTATAATACCTTTCTCTTTCTCCCTCTTTCTTTTCGTTCTCTTATCCCTTCTCTCTCTATTACTACTCCACCCCGCCAATGCATAGTATATACTCATGAATTCATGGACAAGCACGTGGCGGATACTCACATTATAGATACATTTTACTCGTGAGTAGCCAGTAAATTTTATGTTGTCAAACAAAAATAAAGAGACATATTTTGTTATTTTAATTGATAATTTGAATTGCGATTTTTTTTTATTTTACGTAATTTATTATTTCCTAAAATACTGAATTTCCTAACTACTTTCCTGTACTTAAATAAAAACTAATCAGCAAAATTTAAGAGAAAAATCAAGAAAACCTACATAAAATTGAGCACGATTTTTCTTTTGCAAATTGTGTCGATTCTACATTAGCCGAAGGAACTTCGTTCCTACCTGGTGTCCCACGACACCACGTTTTTTATATGTAGATTTTTTGATTTGAGATCAAATCTTGAGGGACTATCTTAAAATAATAGCATCTAAAGTTGTAAGAAAATAAATACTTAGGGTCTTATTAAATAAGTTTCGAATATTTGCTGGTAGGACTAACTTTTTATTTATTCTTACCGTCCAGTTATACAGGATGTTTTTTTGTACCTATACATCAAATGAAGTAAGTTTATGTCGAAAATATTGCTGGGAAACGATTTAATTTTTTTAAATTGACATGATAACGCGAAATGTGTGGTTCCCAGTGGTTGTATTAGTTTTTTATAGGCATTTATTTATTTTTTCATGTAAATGTTTGTAACAGGCATCTACGTGCATTTATGCAAAAAACGCAATCAAATAACTCAACTTTGGACCCTCTCTTGGGTACCAGACATTTCCAGATATGCTTCCATGGAGAAAAATGTTTGTGATGATAAGGAGAATCCGTAGTATTCGGAAACGTTGACGATTAAAAAATATCCTGTATAGTCCTACACGTGTTTTAGGTAAGTTCACGCATCGTCGCTCGGCGTACATCAAGTTTGAAGGTCGGAAAAAATTGCCCATTACTTACATATTCACCTGTTTTGTGAACGCTACCGAAATATAATGTGTTTTTTAATGGGTGGCTGGGATGTTTTACTGACAGGTTTTTAAGCTAGATACAGATAGGTATTTATAAGCATTTACAAATAAACTCTAATAATATGCCCCCGATGGATTCCCTCCGTATTTGTCCATTACAAAAATCTTAAGTCAACTCTAAAAAAATTCAAATGTTTTTTTTTACAATTAGCTAGGCAAACATTTGACCGCCATCGTGCCTGATGTTAAGCAAAATGCGGCCAAGATATAACTACATTTATGTTTTAGACTGTACTATACTTTACTATACTATACAATACGTATTATCATATCTGTGACAATACTATATCGATATAAATGAAAATTATAAAGCAAGCAAAATTTTATCCGTGTAAACTTTAGAATCCCTGTGAGAATTTTGGGAAATCCTTTCTTAATGGACGTCACAGAAAGAATATTCCTTACAGATTTTATAGATAAATGCTCCACATAATATCTTTTACAAAACGCATATTTTAAACAAGACGTAAATATTAAATTATCGCACTGTCAAAGATTGTTAGACGAGACTATTCACTAACCTATATATTCTTACCGTATTCAGGTCACATGTCACTTTGCGCACGTCGCGTCACTTGTAAAGGTCTCACGTATATTTTGTTACACATTTATAAAATACTCAGGTGTCACAGATAATAAATTATTCATATGCCCAGTAGCGTAATTCCTTTGGATTCTGTAGCCATTTGTAGTAATATTTTCGGTAGTCCATTTCTTCTCCGAATACACAACAACTCCGAACAAGTTTGCTATAATCATCACTTTCCATAATGTTCGCGTTTACGAAATTGTATATTACCTAATCGTCTTTAATTCTAATACTTTTGTGCCATAAGATCGGGTCCTATAATGATTAGATGTCCTAATTTTTCTTGCTATTGAAGGGAAGTTGTAATTGATGAACAACTAGTTCGGTTGGAATACACTTTATTACTGACTATCTTATTATTAGATACAGTATTATATATTAGTAATAGTACATCACTTCACCTTCGGGGTGAAAAAGAAAAAAAATACACATGTTATAGCATTGTATTTTTTGTTTGTTATTACCAGTTATTACACAATAAAAGGTTTAGTCCTGTTTTTATGAATAATATTGGTCTTATTATTTTTTAAAATCTTGACATTAACGCCCATGTCTTCTAGTATAACAAATGGACCTTCATACACTGGGTCTAATTTCTTGGCAATTTCATTCCTGACTAACACTAATTGACCATTTTTATAAGATACATGATTAACATTCTTATCATAAGTACATTTACGTTTTTGTTTTCCTATAATTAAGTTGTTACGAGCATCTTGTTGCGCTACTTGTAAACGATACTTTAAATCTAAAGAATAATTTTCTGGGTTATATAAAGGTTCAATACATTTACTTATTCTACATGGTATTTTTCCCAATCTACCAAATACCAATTCGAACGGCGTGTATTTTGTCTCCGTGTGAACAGTATTATTAAAACTATAGCACCAAAAGGGAAGCCACTGACTCCACGTGTCTTTTTGCCCATTACACTGTATTCGCAAAAACGCGCCTAGATGTTTATGCGAATTTTCTAGTGCTCCAATAGATTGATGGTGATATGCCGTTGATGTTAGTTTTTCTATTTCTAAAAGTTTACATACCTGTTCCATAGTTGCAGAGACAAACTCTGTACCACGATCAGTCGCAATGGTGTTTGGTATTCCAAATCTTAAAATAAAATTATTAACTAATTCCTTAGCAACACTTATAGTTTCTTTATTCCTTAATGGATAAGCTTCTACAAACTTAGAAAGTTCACATTGAATTGTTAAAATGTAGCAATTGCCGTCTATATCTTTATCCAATGGACCAACAATGTCCATATAAATTTTATCAAATGCATGTACAGCCGTTGTAGTTATTTCCATAGGTTCTTTCACATATCTACAATATTTCATCCTTTGACAAGTAGTGCACTTACTTACAAAGGTTTTCACATCGTTATATAGTCCTGGCCAATAGAATTTCCTTTTAATATTATTTGTCATCCTACGAACCCCTGCATGACCGCTAGTTGGTAGTAGGTGAAAATCATTAAGTATATATTTTTTGTCATCGTCATTTTCAATTTTAGTAACACCTCTTATTACGCAAATACGTGGACCGGTCCAATCCTTTAAGGACATTATTTCTTGCAATAAATCTTTTATAAATAATCCATTTTCTTTATTCTTTACTATGCATAGTTCATTTACATCAGTTTCTTTACAAAATTTCTCTAACTCTGTCACAAATTCGTCTCGCGAAAATTGTGCCCTATAGTCGAGATTAATGTATATTGTTTTATTATTAGCATTATAAATAAAACATTCCTTTTCTATGATTCTATCCCCTCGTTTTCTTACTCTGCCTAAGTCGTCTTTACTAATGAAAGTTAGTTCAACGAAGTCACTAGGTATTTTTAATAACTCCACGATTCTAGGTTGATCAGGCCTATTATCTATGGGTTTATTAGAAATATTCTGCGTTTCCGAAGTCCTATACAATCTTTTCCTTTGTTGTCTTGTCATTACAGTCATAATCTCAGTATTCATCTGTTTTAATGAGTCTGAAGAAATACTAATACGTGACAAAGCATCTGCTACGCAGTTATTTTACCCCGGAACATACAATATTTCAAAGTCATATTCTTCTAGTTCTAACCTAAATTTTAACAGTCGACTCGACGGATCTTTTAGTGAAAATAAATAAATTAAAGGCTTGTGATCAGTCATGATCGTAAATGATCTACCATAAATATATGGTCGGAAATACTTAATTGACCATACTATTGCTACTAATTCTTTTTGAATAGTCGTGTAATTTCTTTCCGCTCTGTTTAAGGGCCTACTGGCATATGCAACCGGTTTCATATCTTTATTACATAAAACAGCTCCAACAGATGTGCCTGAAGCATCTGTTTGAATTATAAATTTGTTATTTTTGGAAAAATCGGGAAATTGCAGTAAAGGTGGGGTAGTTAAAGCTTTTTTCAATATTTCAAATGATTCATCACACTCTTTTGACCAGATAAATGGTTCGTTTTTTCTAGTTAATTTATTTAAGCAGTAAGTAATTTTAGCAAAGTTTTTAATAAATTTTCTGTAATAATTGCAAAAAGCTACGAACCGTTTTACTTCTTCCGTGTTAGTGGGTACGGGGTAGTTTTGAAGTACATGTATTTTAGCTGGGTCTGGTAAGACTCCTTTCGCTGAAACTACATGACCTAAATAGAGTAACTCTTTTTTAAGAAAACAACATTTTTCTGGATTAAGTTTCAAATTAACTTTTTTTAATCTTTCTAATACATCTATCAAATTTTTGTTATGTGAGCCCATATTTCTACCAAACACAATTAAATCATCTAAATAAATGAAACATTTTTCCCAATTCAGTCCTGACATGGCAACTGACATCACACGAGTAAAAGCACTAGGACTTGTCTTTAATCCCATTGGGAGCCTTTTCATTTGGTATTGTCCCGTACTTGTAGTGAATGCTGTATACTTTCTACTTTCTTTATTTAAAGATATTTGATAATAACCTTGATTTAAGTCAAGATGAGAGAAATAGATAGAACCAGAGAGAGAATCCAAGATATCCGTAATATTAGGTAAAGGAAACTTATCATCAACGATGCAGTCATTTAGTTTTCGATAGTCAACTACTAAACGCCATTTATCGCCTCCAGCTTTCTTCGGCACTAATAACACGGGGCTTGACCACTCACTCTTTGCTTCTTCTATTATGTTATTTTCTATCATATGTTCAATTTGTTTACTAACTTCTCCTTTCAAAGATTGTGGCAACTTGTATTGCTTGACATATACCGGACTTGTATTAGGTTTAAGTGTTATTGACTGTTCATAAATAGTAGTAGTACTAAGCTTATCGCCTGGTAAAAAGAAAACGTCTGCGTATTTTGAACATATATTTGTAATAGAATTTCTTTCTTCCGTATTAAGATGATCTAACTTTAATATATCTAATAAAACTTTAGATCTTTCCGAGTTCTTTGAGCAAGAATCGAATTTACAAATATCGTAATCTCTCAGTGATTTTAATTCTGGTTGAAACATTGGAAAAGTTATATCTCGTTCGCTAGTATTTAGAATTTTTACTGGTACTCTGTTATTATGTACCTTTACAATACTTCCCGCCATAAAAATATCTTCTGCTAATTGTTTTGCATGGATAACGCAATCATCATTATGTTCCGTATTTAAAATTAAGTAGTGAATTGATTCACTTCGTGCTGGAATTACTAACAATTCTTGTGAAATATTAATTGTGTCATACATTGGTAAATAGTATTCCATTACCCCCTTGTATAACGTAATGATATTGTTTTTTAAATTGATATTTGATGCATATTTGCATAGAAAATCTAAACCTAAAATTCCATCTGCATTTAAGGGTACGTGTTCAAAAACATACATCTTAGTATGGAAATCTGTTCTGACGGATTCGTCATGATGAGTCAACTTTAGACAAACATAACCCGTTGAGTGAATCTGACCAGCTATACCATTAACGACAGTATCGTCACTAAATATGGGAATGTTATTCGGTATCGCATCTCTTTTAATTACCGACAATGATGCGCCTGTATCTACTAGCCAAAAATATTTTCTATTACCCATATAAAAAGATATAAATTTTGTTTTGCCATTTAAAACTAAGATGCTGTGCTTAAGATCGAAAAAACTGCATGTTATCATTTGATTGTGACGTATTTGGTTCATCTCGGTTAACTTGTTCTGTATAAAATACACGTTGATTACCGTTACCCCTACCATGGGCATTTCGGTAAGTCACTCGATTACTACTTGAAAAACGTTTTCCGCGTCCACGATTTGTGTAATAAGTAGATTGCCTATAGTTATTATTAAAATTACGTCTTACCGGGTAATTATCATATCGATGCTGATGTCCTCGCTGTCCTCTGAAGTAGTTGAACTGCCTATAATAATTATTTCGTATCTTACCTTCTTTCCCACGACGTGATAACTGCATCACACCTTCACTCTTCGATGTAGATGCCGCAGACAATTCCTCATCTTTCGCAGCTTGAATGGCATCATTTAAATGCTCGTAATTTCGTGCAGCAATTATGGTACTTAACCTTGCATCTCTTAAGCCATCTGAAAACCGTTTTACCGCAAACTTTTCGTTTAAGGGTTTTAATACAGAGTAATTACTAGTATTACCATCTGCTTGCGATATTGTCAATTCTGAAAATAAATTTTCTATTTCTGAACCATATTGGTCGATACTACGCCAACCTTGAGTTATGTTCTGTAATCGTGACTGAATAGCTGTAAAAGACTTTTTCGTTAACAAATGTTTCCTCAAATCCTTGATAAGATCGCTAACAGATGTATAATCAGAAGCCAAACGCAATTTTGCATTTTCTGAAAGTCTACTCTTTAAGACGAATTTAATTAGTAACTTATTTCCAGAAACGCACAACATTTCCGAGTACATTTCCACAGAGTCAATGACACTCTTTATAGTTTTTTCACTACTGTCCATCACAGGGATCAAATTACAGGCCGTCTTTAGATCAAACTCATTATTAAATTATTATCATAGTTAAATTCAAATTCTCACAAGTTTCACTATAATTAGAGTCAGAATCACTAATCTCTTGCAGTGTTGAAGAACTAGAACATAATTCTAAAATTTTTGCATAAAAACATTTTATTTGTTCCCAAACAGAAATTATTGTTCCTAAACTCGTTGGTTTAATTTCCTTGTCATTAGTTAAAAATTGAATAATTTCTTCACTTTTCTTATAAATAATTTCTGTTTCGGTTAACTTATTCTTTATGACATTGCCTTTAAATCTTGATTTTCCTTTTTTAACTAAATAATTCCTAATTTTTTCAATATCATTTAAATAGTTAATTAATTCATTTTCCATTCCTTAATTATAAATAATTATTTAAAGTACATACCCATTATCCGTGAGTTACGTAGTAGGGGACAAGATGCTCGTTATAAAAGGACATAGGAATGCATACCACTTCCTTATAAGTATTATCAAACAATACTCGGTATATATTTAGATTAATAGAAAGAATATTTTGAAGACGAATAAATGCGTGTACGATAAGATAGTTATTATAATATTAATTAAGCATTATGCACTTAATGTTTGTATCAAAGTTTATAGATTTTTAATACGTATTCACTCGCGCACTGCATACATGGTAACGACGAGAAAAAAAAATAAACACAAATAAAAACCGCACTTTTTATGCACAAATTGACACTTTGCACTATACGTTTATTATTTTATTCGCCGTGTCTTCAATTCCTCCAACTCGGGCGTCTCTGGACCGCAAGCGAAAAGACCTCCGTAAATCGTTCAATGTAATTTCACGATGTATCCACTTCTTGTGGGTCTTCTTATACAACTTATATATTCCGTACAGAGCTCCTAGGGCCATAAGGATTAGGATTACCACCAGAAGGATATTAGTGGTACTGGCGTGGTGCATCAGATCTTCCTTTGCCGAAGCCGAATTACTTCCTCCCGAAGCACTTTGCGCGATAACTATTTCCTTCTGCTTAGTTTGTGTCGAACCCATTTTTTATTTTGAAATTAAAACTTTTGAACACGAAATAAAAATATCGTAATAACCGACAGTCAGGCTGACACGTATAGAATAATTGAAACTTTTCCATTTCGCTCTATGGACTCGAAGGCGCCGTAACACGAGATATTCCGTCGCCGTTTCCAAACATGGCACGGGTCGCCATGAAGGGAAGTTGTAATTGATGAACAACTAGTTCGGTTGGAATACACTTTATTACTGACTATCTTATTATTAGATACAGTATTATATATTAGTAATAGTACATCACTTCACTATAAAGTCACATGTTCTAAGTGTTATATTGTGTAATGTATGTTAGACCGAATGGTGGTTTATAATAATATTGTTAATAGAAATCTTTCTAGAGCATTATTTAAAACAACAATTAGAATGAATAAAAAACAGGCACTTAAATCCACTCAGTTTACCCCGATATTCGGCGGATTTAAATACGCGGTATTTTAATCCGTTGTTTGCGTTGCTCGATAATTTTATTGACGGAACGTACTTTTTAATACGCCGCGGAGAAAAGTACGTCGTCTGCGTAGGCTACAAAAAAATTTAATTTCACAACATAGACCAATCTAACGATAATCTTATTAATTCTTAACTTAGGGCAGAGCTATCGGAAATCAATAAAAACAACCTGGTATTTTCTGGTACTAGGCTTAAGTATAAAACTTGGCAACCCCTTAACCCTTCACATGATGTATAGCAACCCTTGGCATGGGTCGTGTTTGATCTTCAAATTATATTTACCAGGTGATATCAAACAGTTATTTGAAGAAAGTTAAAGATAATATTGATTTATACATACATACAACAGATAATCATTATTAATCCTCTCAATGGCTCCCAAATATGGATAGAATATTATGTTAAAACTGTATTTTTTTTTACTGTACATCTCAACTATACCCTCAAAAGTGGTCAGAAGTGGCACCATGTGGTTCTAACGGCCCTTGGTGTTCTGCCTACCCCTTAAGAGATAAAGGCGTGATTATATTTATGTATGTATGTATTTTATTTACCAATAAATACATAGAATAAATAAATATTGCTCCCCACTTTTCTTAGAGGTCATTCATATATTTTTAGGGTTCCGTACGTCTGAATACAAAAACGGAACCCTTATAGGATCACTCGTGTGTCTGTCCGTCCGTCGCTTACAGTCAATTATTTCCGAATCTATTAGACCGATTAAGTTGAAATTTGGTACACATATCAATTCCTGTGACCCAAACACAGAGGTGTGACGTGAGCAGATGAAATCTGTATATGGGGGGTCATTTTTGGGGGGGAAGGGGAAAATAAAAAAAAACTACTGAACCTAAAATTTTGAAAAAATACAGAAATTAGTTTTCTCCTTATAGATTATAGGAAAACCTATAAGAAGTCCATGATATTAAAATAACATGGTAAATCACTCAATATTGTGCGTACCAACTTTTTGTCAGATTTAAAAAAACATGATAGGTAACATCGTACGGAACCCTCTTCACGCGAGTTCAACTCGCACTTGTCGGCTTTTTTTGTTCAAAAATACCTGTCAATATTAAATGTCTATCTTTCTATGGAACCACGTTATTACCTAAAAAAAATATGTCGGAAGCACTAGGATGTAGTAGGACCAAGATAAATCAAATCAACATTACCGTGATAAAGGGGACTTTGAGTCTGTACACGCTGATTGCATCATACATAATGCAGATAAATCCTATAAACGAATAACGAAAATTAAACAGGACTTTTCAGGAAACTACCAATTTTTATAAATAAAAAAAAAAGACTTCTATGCTGCTCTGAGAGTGAAAAAAAAAAGTATAATACTACAGTTGCTTCTCTTCCAGGCCATACTGTACAAGTCAGTAGAGGGACAAGAGGGTTTTGGTGTTTTCTAGGCGATGGGCTGACCACCTGTCACTACTAACCGAACTTGTACATCTCAACTATACCCTCAAAATTGGTCAGAAGTGGCACCATGTGGTTCTATCCGCCCTTGGTGCTCTGCTTACCTCGTAATATGTGTGTATGTAAAAAAAGATACATTTATTTTTGAACTAAATCAACAAAATTTCGCTCTATCCAAAAAGCCTAATTCATTCAACATTCCCCATTGGTAACAAGTCGCTAGACTATTGTATTTGTACTCTAAAAGCGCTGATAGGCTCACCATGTACGTGTGTAATTCGCACACTTTAAGTCTAAGTTTGTAAGTCAACATACCTTAAAATAATAGGGCCACTCGAAAGTCACACTTGAAAGATTTCATTACAAAATTATTAATAAAGAAAATGGAAAAAATTCTTAACCCGAGTGGGAATCGAACCCACAACCACTAAGCCACCGGGTCCATGTTTCATTACGTTACCTAACCCGGTATAAGTAACAGTATAACAATTATCTGTTACTTAAGACATAAACCGTCTTTTCACCAGAGCTCCTCATGATCCTTTTGAAATTTGGCTGTACTTTGATTATACATAAAGTAAGGGCAAATAGGAGCTGGCCGAATGACGTTTGTTCTTAGAATATTGCGAAAGGGTAAGGTTTGTGGAAGGCTAAGGTTAGTTAGTGAGCGTTTTACACTGAGCTGGACGCAGGTCGCATACTATTGATGACACAGCCTTCTGAAATTATGTATATCTATATATACAGTATGTATCAAAAGGGGTATGTTAAGCGAAATATAATAATAATGTTATTATATGAGAACCTGTTCCCAAAACTGTTTGAGACACATGTTTATTTTTCAGGATTGTATAAACATTCCTGAGTTGCTCAAGAATTCTCTATACTATTTGGAGAAATAAATATGTGATTTTGAGTCTCAAATTCCGGGAATAGGTCCACTACAGTGGGTTATTTATATAGCATTTCGCTTAACATACCGAATCTCCTGCTTGTAATTACTTCATGGTTATATCAACTTTGAACTTTGTAATCCGTCATCATAGCGTCCTTGTGATTAAGCAGGGACGGGTTATAAACGGGCAATAACCAACCCTTTTATTGAAGAAATAACGTTCAAAGTTGGGCCACATGGGAGAAAATGTCTTTTGACTAAGTTATTACAGTGTAAATTTACAGTGGGAGCAGTAGGTCAACTAATGTAGCATTCTCGAAGAATCAGACTAGATTCTTTACTTTTACACGCAAATGATTACAGCTTTTTTACACTGTATGAACAATAGAACTTGTACATCTCAACTATACTCTCAAAATTGGTCAGAAGTGGTACCATGTGGTTCTATCGGCCCTTGGTGCTCTGCCTACCCCGTAAGGGATAAAAGCATTATTATACAGAGTGTTTTTTTGTGGCCACCTTTAACGAAGGGTACGTATTCTATACATGAAATAAAGTAAGTTTATGCCAAAAAAAATGCTGGGAAAAAAATTTTTTTTTTTTTAATTTTTTTTTAAATTCCTTGTTCGTGCGAAATTTATAGTGTCTAGTGTTTATGTTAGTTTTTTTAGACAGATAATAATTATTTTTCGTGAAAAAATCCTGCTACGCGCGTCTATGTGCATTTATGCAGAAAAACGCAGTCTATTTACTCAACTTTGGACCCTAATATTTTGGAAACCAGACACTTCCCAGGTATGCTTCCATGGAGAAAAATGATCGTGATGATGAGGAGATTCCGTAGTTTTCGGGAACGTTGACGACCAAAAATCACCCTGTATATCTATGAATGTATGTATGAGTAATAGAGTATGTCATACAAACTTAGATACACTCTAAAAACATAACCCTCCTTCTGGGGCAGTCGGATAATAATAATCTCTACGAAAATGTGTCTAGTAGTGCCGAAAATAGGGCGGTGCCACCGGTGTACAGGCTCAGGACGTAGACTCTAGGGGGCGCAAAAATAGCGAATATTTAGACCTGGCAGGACTAAATAGGGCGCAGTTATAGAAGCTCGCACAGGGCGCAAAAGGCTATTTACAGTCCATCGTCAAATATCGAGTAGGAATACATAAGAAAGCACTAATCGATACTCAGGATCGTGCTCGAGTAATCAACGATCCGATTATTTCGGAGCCGGGCGTTTGACAAAAGGACCGTGGCAATATTGCGAGTGTCGCTGACAATTAAGTTGACAAAGTCCCTGATTAAAGAGTATGAAAGGGCACGTATTAGACAAGGAGGGGGGCGAAAAGCGGAGCTGTAATGTACGGCGATTGAAAATAAATTGCACCCACATCAGCATAGAATGAAAAAACCTACTTTGAAACTTGTACGTTTATTTATCTTCCTGCCATTAACCCGTTACTTATGGGGTCGGCGCAATATGAATTATTTCTCAATCGAATCGATAGAGAATCGTCATCGACACGTTTACTTCAATAGGAACGCTTCATTGTTGCACGTTCTTCAAATCACGTGACAAAGTCTAACCGCTATTGGTTAACGAACTGTTATATATACAGAGTGTATATGATAGTGCCTACCATCCTCCATCAATATGCTTCGTCAGCACTACTAACAATTAGTATCTATTTTCCATTCTCGAGTCAGTTCATCTCCATCTTCCGCGCGTGACACTTGCCCCAATTTAATTAGAGTTTAAATAAATCCTATAATTTCAATTTCCTTTTTTTAAAAAGGCTTTTGCCTGAATCCCTATAACAATTTGGTGGCAGCGGTGGGATACCGACGGTGAAGGTATCCCTGGTACGTCTCCGTCCAAGTTTCCGCAAGTGTTAAAAGTGCATCAGTGAACTCAATATCCTGTGTCTCTGTGAAAAGAAAACTGAAGTCCTGTCGCAACTCATAAGAGTAATCTTCGAATATCTTGGTCCACCTCGTCTCAACCCGAAGTCAATATCCTGTGTGAAAAAGAAATAGACGAATGAAACCAGAGAATAATAAATCCAATAAATTCTACTAATTTCGTCTCCCGAAAGGTATGGGATGACATTTACACTGTGATCCTGACAGTTCCACTACGTCACAATCCTGTAAGCTCAACTCCGACGCGATCCCGAAATCGTGCTACCTACCTCGTGTTCCTGAAATTTCAAAACGTCGAGTTTCCCTGAAGTGACATGTTCCCGTTTGCACTCTGCGTGTTTCTGTAAGTGTATTCTATACTCAAATTACAATTTTCGCGTCAGTGAAAGTGAATAAGTGGCTTCTACATAATTTAAAGTGAATCGTAATATTTCGTCTAATCTAATTGAACTATAAAACTTATATTTACCGATTTATGTAAAATTACTATCATAACTTTCTCGTCACATTATTGTTTACCTTTATATATTCTAAGTAGCTCAACGGCTTATCTCATCCGCTGTATTTCTCAGAAATCAATACCTATACTCAACTCCCAGAGCTAACTGGGTGGCCGTCTATTACACCGATTCACGCTTAAGTTTATGTGCTAATACTTTAAAATATATTATTTGATATAAAATGTCTGTAAAATCTGAGAGCAAGGATCTCAGCATAGGAACTCTTTTTAAATTTATCAAACCTTTTGATGGAACACGTGAAAAATTAAATTCATTTCTATCTAATTGCGATAATGCCATAGAATTAGCTTCAGATATTCAAGAACCCATATTATTCAAATATATATTATCTCAGCTTGAAGGAAAAGCTGAAACAGCATGTTCCATCAAAGAATTCGAATGTTGGGATCAATTAAATAGTTTCTTGACAACTCAATTTGGAGAAAAGAAGCACTATGCCCATCTACTATCCGACCTACAAGAATGCCGACAACTTCACAACGAACCAGTTAGTATGTTTGCACTCCGTATAGAAACCTGTCTTTCAAAATTGTTGACGGAAGTCACCTTATCGAATAAAAAGAAAGGTGAATTATCGGGTCGCACAGCCGCAATGGAAGACCTAGCTTTACACACATTTTTAATTGGCCTAAAGCCTGATCTTTCTAATTTAGTTCGGAGCAAGAACCTAAGTAACCTTAATGAAGCTATCAATGCAGCAGCGTCGGAGGAAAAAATCCTCAATTTATTTGCCAAGCGTAACCCTCAATCGATACCACAACGCCAAGCCCAGAAAAATAATTACTCCTTTAGACCTCATATTCCTAATAATTCATATAATAAGATCCCAAACTCAAAACCTCTTAGTCAAGGTAATCAAGGTCCATTCTGTCGATATTGCAAAATCCCTGGACACACAATCGAAGTTTGTCGCAAACGAGAATATAATAACAATAGATTTAGAGTCCCCCAGACGTCTCAATTTCCACAACAAAAGTTAAACCGAGATTACTCCAACGCCAACTCCGCCCGTGTTAACTTCGTTGAAAATAACGACATCAATGACCCTGAACCACAACCATCTACTAGCGTAGACGAGTCCCATTATTATAATAACGACGACCATTTAAACGAATAATGGGTCTACGGAGGTGTCTCGTGGATCCCAATTTACGACCTTATCCTATGTCCCTTTATGATAACGACACCCATACTATATCCAAATCCGAGGACCTCAACAAGGGTAACCAGCCCCAAATAAGTGTCCCTACTATTCCTAAATCCAAGGACCTCAACAAGGGTAACCAGCCCCAAATAAGTGTCCCTACTATTCCTAAATCCAAGGACCTCAACAAGGGTAACCAGCCCCAAATAAGTGTCCCTACTATTCCTAAATCCAAGGACCTCAACAAGGGTAACCAGCCCCAAATAAGTGTCCCTACTATTCCTAAATTCAAGGACCTCAACAAGGGTAACCAGCCCCAAACCAAAGTTCAACATAATCCAAAATACCTTTTAACCAACTCCACCACTCTAAATCCAAATATAAACAATGTATATGAGATCTCATGCATGCCTAACAAGACATGCCTACCTAACGTCCTTATTAAAACATCAGTATCTGATAAACCACTGAAATTTCTTGTAGATACTGGATCATCTATATGTCTCATTCAAAATTCCTCAATTAGTCCACAATCGCAACTAAAACTAAAAGGCAATATAGTACAATTAAAAGGTATAAATAGTAACGATAAAACAATGTCCACTCTTGGTGACTTTGATATGAATCTCATATTTGGAAAGGAATCATTAATCTATACATTTCACATAATAGAGCAAACAAACTTTCCCTATGATGGAATAATCGGAAATGATTTACTTACCTGCTTCCATTGTTCCATCGACTATAATCGACAAATACTTAATATAGACAAGAACAAACTTAAACTAAATTTTTCCGATCCTACGTATCAGATTCCACCCCGAGCTGAAATTACAGTAGAATGTTCAGTAACAAATCCTCAACTACAAGAAGGTCTTATCCTTGACCAGCATATTAACGATACATTATTTATAGCTAACTGTTTAGTTAAGGTTAAAGACAATAATAGAGTTAACCTAACAATCTTAAACACTTCCGAATCACCAGTTACCTTGAACTCTAATCTACAACTTACCTTACAGGAAGTTGATTACGAATCTTATTCGTCATGTAATACTAGGAAAACATGTATCGAAAAAACCAATGAAGTTCTTAAACTTCTCCGTGTTTCACACTTAAATTCCGAAGAAAGCGAATCTCTTTACGAAATATGCTCCAGCTTCTCAGATATATTCCACTTACCTAATGACTCACTCACCTTTACCGATGCTATTCAACACGAAATCCGCACCTCTTCTGATGTGCCTATAAATGTAAAATCCTATCGATTCCCAGAAGTACATAAACAAGAAGTCAATTCCCAAATAAACAAAATGCTTAATCAAAACATTATCCAACCATCGTTATCCCCTTGGTCTTCGCCTATTTGGATTGTGCCTAAAAAGATCGATGCATCCGGCCAAAAGAAATGGCGCGTCGTAATAGACTACCGCAAATTGAATGACATTACTATTGGTGAAACCTACCCCATTCCTAACATTGTCGAGATCCTTGACCAATTAGGTAAGTCCAAATACTTTTCAACCCTTGACCTTGCGTCAGGGTTTCATCAAATAAAGATGTCTCCAAAAGACGCATGTAAAACAGCTTTTAGTGTTCCTCAAGGACATTTCGAATTCACAAGAATGCCCTTTGGGCTCAAAAACGCCCCGTCCACATTTCAACGTCTCATGAACAATGTCCTTACCGGTCTCCAAGGAGAACGTTGCTTTGTCTATTTAGATGACATCGTCGTCTATTCCCATGACCTCGAGAGCCATATCCAAAACTTAACTGCTATTTTCAATAAACTCCGGCGATATAACCTGAAGCTTCAACCGGACAAATGCGAGTTTTTAAGGAAGGAGGTAGGGTATTTAGGCCATATTATTAGTGAAAATGGACTTAAACCCGATCCTAACAAAATTAAATCTGTCCAAGCATTTCCAGTACCTAAAAATCCCAAGGATATAAAGTCATTTTTAGGACTAATATCCTACTACAGACGATTTATCCCAGAATTTTCAAAATTATCCAAACCACTTACATGTCTTTTGAAAAAAGACATACCATTCTCGTGGACAAATGAACAACAATTAGCTTTTGAAATGCTTAAACAAAAACTCGTTACTGCCCCAGTCCTTATATATCCTGATTTCACAAAGGCCTTCAACCTTACCTGTGATGCGTCCAATCACGCCATATCCGCCATCCTTTCCCAAGGTCCTGTAGGAAAAGATCACCCAATAGCCTTTGCATCCAGAACTCTCAACAAATGTGAAACCAACTATAGCACAACTGAGAAAGAGTTACTAGCTATAGTTTGGGGTTGCAAAACTTTTAGACCATATTTGTTTGGTCGCAAATTTACTATAATAACCGATCATCGTCCTCTTAAATGGCTTTTTAATCACACCGATCCAAGTAGCAAATTGCAACGTTGGCGTCTCCAACTCCAAGAGTTTGAATACGAAATCGTGTACAGAAAGGGTAAACTAAATTCAGCAGCCGATGCTCTATCGCGTTATCCAATCAACCCGGTATATCCTGAAAATCCTGAAAACTTATCTAACGCCGATTTACTAGATCTTGGACCATTAGATATCAGTCCTTTCAATGCTGAACTTACCGACTTTAGTCCATTGAACCCTCCAAGCCCTGAAAACATACCAGATCCTCTTCATATCCCAGCTCCAAATCCTGAAAACTTACCAGATACTCTTCAACTCCCGGCTGATTTGATACCTGAAAATCATGAACAAAACATAGAAATACCTAACGAACCTCAACCTTCTACTAGTAGCCAAGGCCCAGGACGTGAAAGAGACCTTACCTTGCAAAACTTACCTCAATCATTTGATACCTATACCAAATTCCTGAAAACCCCTTCAACTGTTAAATACAATACAGTTATAATAGAACATAACGATAACCTACTAAAAACTCAAAACAAAGTCCTAATCATCCCTACGTCACTTGACCTTGACGAATCTATCCCATACGTTCAGGAAATTCTCTCAAATTCGCCAGATTCCGAAATCTTTATCAATTCAGAAAGAACTCTATTCTCATACAAAGCCTTAATACAAAATGATAAAAAATACTATTTCCTATTTACTAAAGTACATCATTTTGACACTTGTTCATATAGTGATATTTTTAATTCCTTAAAAAATCTACGTGACCACTTTACTTCCGAAACTGAACCAGTCGACAAAATAAGTGTCGCAGACTTTAAAAACCCATTCGATAAACATATATATATTAAAATCTACAACATGTTAACATACTTATTCCATAATACTGGTATCCAAGTCGATATATACCGAAACAAAATATATTATCCCAGTCCTTCCGAAGTACAAAAAATCCTTCGTGAAAATCACGACATACCCATTGCTGGACACCTTGGTTCCAATAGAATGTATAATAAAATACGTGAACAATACTATTGGAAAAACATGCGTAGCGATATTGAAAACTATATAAAAAACTGTTCCTCTTGTCAAAGAAATAAAGCTCTCAGAAAAATTAATCGCGCACCTATGCAGATCACTACCACATCAACTGTTCCTTTTGAAAGAGTATCTCTTGATATTGTCGGTCCACTTCCTGAATCAGGACCTGCTAAACTTAAATATATACTTACCTTACAGGACGACTTAACTAAATATTCTACAGCTTACCCTATTAGATCTACAACCGCCGAAGAAACCAGCGAATGCCTCATCCACTTTATATCACAATTTGCTATTCCCAAAACAATCCTCACGGATCAGGGAACCAATTTTACAGCAGAACTATTCAAAGAAACATGTTCCTTCTTAAAAATTAAACAGCTGTGGTCTTCTCCTTATCATCCGCAAACTCAGGGCGCACTGGAACGCAGCCACTCCACATTAAAAGAATACTTAAAATCATTTGTTGATGAGTCTCAAAGTAATTGGCCTAGATATGTGTATACAGCTATGTTGGCATATAACACAGCTATTCACTCCACAACCAATTATTCCCCCTGTGAATTACTCTTTGGTCATAAACCATACCTTCCAAATTCCGTTTACGAGGCCCATACGTCTAATACCACATATTCCGACTATGTTCAAATGCTCAAACACCGTCTACAGTACTCTAGATCTAAGGCCGTAGAAAACATAAGAAAATCCAAAGAGTCATCCAAAACTCACTATGATAAACATAGCCGTCCCGTAAACTATAAAGTCGGTGACTATGTTTACCTCAAAAACCATCTACGTTTGAGAAAAGCACTTTCCCCAGTCTGGAAAGGGCCATACAAGGTAGTTAAGATTAATGGTAGGAATAGCCTAACAATTTTAATAAATAGGCGACACGTAACTCATCACTACGATGAGATTAAGTTAGCCCAACGCGGTGACTCATAGATTAATAATTTTAGCTTAATATAGCAATTTAAGTACCTAAATCATATAAGTAATTATTCGTTACAGTTCGCTATCCTCCGCACAGGAAACCTTCATCGAAACTTCAATTAATACTTCCGGCATATATTTTGATCCAGTGGGGTCATTAAAAGTAGTGGATGGACATCTTAGTGTAGTTATTCCTATAGATATTTCATACATACAATCGCACATTACAAACTTGAACGGTGTGATAGGCAGTTCAAAGTTTTTATGTAAACAAAATGAACTTTATTCGAATGCTGAATGTCTTAGTTTACACCAACCATTATCTATCAGATTTAATGACATAATTCAAGACTTTAATTCTATATCACATTTAGTAGAATATAGGTCAAGAAGGTCAGCCTGGATTGGTGGAATGGGTACCATTTTCAAACAAGTGTTTGGAACTATGGATGAGAACGACGCTATACAATACAGTAACGCTATTCAACTTGTTGAAAAGGACCAAACTTCATTGTCCAAATTAGTTAAACAAAATATACTTGTGACTACTTCCACTCTTTCGGCCCTACAAGATACCTTGAAGAAAATCAGTGTAAATGAACAACAGTTAAATAGCGCTATCGATACACTTATGGTTTCCCAACAAAATCTTACAATAGTTTCAAACAATTTATTATTAAGATCCAAAATTTTAGAAATTGTCAACATTTTGGAGAGTAGTCTTTTAACTTTGTCTTTTAAATTGGAAGATATAATTAATGGAATTATGTTCAGTAAAGCTAATATTTTATATCCTTCAATTATTTCTCCAAAGCAACTGTTCACAGAACTTGTAGAAAACTATAGGTTTTTGGCTGACTATCATCAATTCCCTTTAAGTTTATCTTTAGATAACATTTATAGTTTGCTCAATGTTTCGGAAATTGCTACATATTATTATAACAGTAAAATTGTTTTTGTTTTAAAAATACCACTGGTGAGCTCTAAAGATTACTATATATACCATAACATTCCTATTCCTGTGTCTATAGTAAACTACACATATAGCTCTATAATTCCATCTACTAAATATATAGCTATAACTAGAGATAGATCTTATTACTGTAAGTTAGATACTCTAAGAAATTGCAAAATAATATATAATCTTAATTATATTTGTAATGATTTAAATGTGTACTCTAGTTCTACTAACCCGATTTGTGAATCGGAAATAATATCTAAAGCATTAAATATTGTCCCCAGTATTTGTAAAACTAACTTTCTCAGAGGTCATCTAGATATCTGGCAGCCATTATCTAATAACAGATGGCTATATGTAATTACAAATCGTACTAAAATCTATACAGATTGTAAAGAATCAGCGAGCAATGAAATCATATTGTCACAGACTGGTATTTTAGACTTGCCTATCAAATGTATTGGGTTTTATAAAGATTTAAGGTTAATACCAAAATCCCTAACATCTATAAATTTACAACCCATTCAAATCGATTTTAACCTAATAAACGACTCTTGCTGCAATTCTGAAACATTACTCAAATCTAAGTTACACACTATCCCTTTCTTAAACCTAACTGATATTAACCTTGACTCTATAACAAAACACCACTTTTCGGAAACAAATCATATTTTTAATGACCTCGATAAAATTATAGAAAAACCTCATATTGTATTATATGGACAATATTATTCATACACTACTATTGTAATATCTGTAATAATAATCATTTCATTTTTAATTTTAGTTTGTAAACTTGTAATGTCGGGCACTTGTCACCGTTACATCTACAAAATCAAAGCAAAACCTCAAGTTCAAAATCCTGAAGAGATGTTAGAAGTCGCTATTGAAGCACCTCCTGTTCCAGCTCCAAAAATCCGTTCTACCCTAGCATAAACTTAACCCTTCCAGGATAAGTTTAGTCCTACCCCTGGGGGCTGTTATATATACAGAGTGTATATGATAGTGCCTACCATCCTCCATCAATATGCTTCGTCAGCACTACTAACAATTAGTATCTATTTTCCATTCTCGAGTCAGTTCATCTCCATCTTCCGCGCGTGACACTTGCCCCAATTTAATTAGAGTTTAAATAAATCCTATAATTTCAATTTCCTTTTTTTAAAAAGGCTTTTGCCTGAATCCCTATAACAGAACGTTGATGACAAATGATGTAACGCCTAAGCATCTAACATTTTACGAAAGCACTGCTATCAACTCCACGAATCTTCCTCCGTGGCATCAAAAGATAGGCTTCCTGATTCCACGGATAAGCCGACGTTGCGCATCTCATTGATTTCGTTTGTCCTCCATTTCGTCTATTTGGGGATTTTCTTTCGATTGTTTGTTGATACTTTGCTGATTGCAGGTGCTCGTATGTTTTGTTTCGTTGGTAAGTTTACTCGTACTTTCTATTTATCAAACTTCATTGAGTCAAAATATAGAAAGTTTGCTTTATATGGGTGAAGCTATTGTTTTCTAGGATAGCGGTACCGTCATTTAGCGGACGCAAAAAAAGATAAGAGAAGAAATATTACGAAAGTTAATGAAGCGAAGTTATGTTTCAGGACCGTAGCAAATGGAGGTCCGTGATCTCTGCCCACCCCTCAGGGTAAAAGCCGTGATTTTATTCATCTACTAGTGGCCGCCACATCTTCGTCTGCGTATGCTTTAGAATTCCTTTTCGTCTCGTTCCCAAGGGAATTTTGGAAAATCTATTCTTAACTAATCCCTACGTTATGCAAAGGACACACCGTTAAATATTTAATTGTATCAGGCGTTACTATTCGGAAGTTCAAATTTCCATCGAGGGATTTCTTCCGCTGACCCTCGGAAATCAATTTTTGGTTTAGTAGCTTCGTACTTATGGTTGCATGCCAGGCGCTTGGATTTAGCTGGCTTCTCGTTGCGACTGTAGTATCGTGTGTTTGTGACCATGAGTCGGCATATCCGAGGGTCAGCGGAGGGTTTAGGGCCCGGTGGTGGGCGATCCCTTGATGGAAAAGAAAACACCCTCCAAGTTTCAGGTCTCTAAGATCAGCTGTTAAGGCTGTTGATCCGTCAGTTATTCAGGACTATTTTATATACACATTTAGGCAAAAAAAAAACTCAGGTAAGTACTTTACTTTAATTAAATTAGTATAATAAAATAACATTCCAAAATAATTTTTATTCCCTTGTACGATTGTTTCTGTGGCCGGCCTAAATTTGATTTGGTTGTCTCGATTTTTGTTCGTAATAGTCTCAGTAAATACAGAGGGTTATAGGTATGGCTTTGTTGCCCTTTAAATTGGAATTTAAGGAAACGACCCTGTAGATTGACTTGTTTACCCTTATTGTATCTCTTTGTTGATATTTTTGAGATCAAATGTGTTTGATGAGCGCATTTAAAAAAGATTACGGAATATTTTTGCATTTATTTTGGGTTTGTTTTTTGTTTGCCATTTTTTTAAATTTAGTAATTATATAATATAGGTTTTTTACATATTTAATGAAGGGTCACATAATCCCTGGGTGGTTTATGCGTGACCCTTGTCCCCCACCACTTATATTTAAGTACTTATTAGACTACTTACTTTTCATTGAAATATTGCCCACTTCCCCGTGTCATTTACCAGTTATTGTAATAGTAAATGAAAATATAAAGATAGAAATAGGATTTCATCGTCAACGTGAACTCCATAGCCTACAAGATATTCCCCGCGATTTCGTCCGCATGAGCTATACATAGAATGTAGCCTACATCTGTCTCTATGAACCCAATTATATAATGCAAAATTTCAAGAAGATTGGTTGATTTACTAAAGAGGTAACAAACACACTTACTTTCTCATGTCTAATATCAGTATTGGGATGAATTATTATAATGTAGAAGCTACATAACTTCGGAAGGTTTTGCTTGAAAGACTAACAAACATCAATACATAAGTACATTACCCAATTACAAACTTTCCTATAATATAAGGTACAATTAGCATACTTTACAAAGCAATAATCAAGCTTTAAGTTATTATATCGTGGGTGCACCGCAACTGTACATATACACATACCTACCTAGTACAATATATTCCATTCATGATTCAATGACAAACATCGATATGAATATTGGCACAAACATTGGTATAGTAAAATCAATGTTTGTCTCTACTGCATTTGAACCTAGAGCTACGTCTGTGATAGACTAGACGAGCATGAGTGGAGCATAAAGGTATGATTCCGAGCTAAGCAGCACGCAGCACTGCTGCCGCGGCAGTGTTGTGCTATTCGTGGTGATTGTATACTTGTCAAACAAAACTTTCACGTAGGTTCAGCCACTGGCGCAGCAATGCCACTGCAGTGCTGCCGCGACATTGCTACGTAGCTCGGAATATACTCTCATATAAACCTGTAGACAATGTCCGCGGACCAGTATTGCTTAGCTCGGAATCATACCTTAAGCATATTAATTTCACATAGTACAGACAGAGTGTATATTACATGTACTGATATAAGGCTTCGCTAGAATGCATCATCTCCTTCCTCCATCTGCTTCTCCTACCATGCATATCGTATCTATTATGGAACTCAGGGGCGAGGTGGACGGACGACATGGCCAAGGTTGCGGGCGTCGGTTGGATGCAGGCTGCTTCCAACCTGTCGGAGTGGGGGACTGTAAATGATGATGATCACGAAAGGAACTCAGGGGCATTTTCTCACAATGAAATAGCATCATATCATTAACTGCATCAAAATTTTGATGATCACTCACTGTCATGATTAATTTGTCATGATTATCTTATGATACCTACCTCTAGATGTCTAATTACATCACACTAAAGTTATTATTGCTTCGTACTGCGCTTCGGTGACGGTTGTGTTTCCGCTGAATAATTTACCGGAATTGCTTCCTGTTTTTTTTTGTTGTCATAAACCGCAGTATGCTAAATATTAGTAACAATGTTTATTAATCACAGATATTCCATTGTAATGCATTGTATAGGAAATTAATTCTCCATTAACACAGCTAAGAGCAATTTACTGGTCAAAGCCAAACAGTAAGTGTTTCGGCTGGCGAAATTGCATTAGCCCATTTCCATAGACTAAACTCTCTGCAGACTGGAATATCTATTAGATAAACCATTGTGAACAGGGTGTAAAGCGGAATGATATGACAATACGAGTAGCTCAGTTTAGAAAACTGTCCTTAATTTGAGATATGTAGAAATATTTCTAATATTTCCTGAAAATTCTCTGTAAAAACCTGTGGATTCCGATCCACAATGTGTAAGAGTTAATTATAATTATTTCACTTAAACTTATACCCCTTTTGTTACACCCTGTATAGACTAGTATATTAGTATATTAGATGTCCGAAGTGACCGCCATGGGCCCTATAACTATACCTATTATCCGACTTCGTCTACAATGGAGCGTCATGATTTATGCTGTCTATAGTTTAGTGACGTGTGGTGTCGGCAGAGTAGAATACCCCGTGTCAGCCCGTGGGTTTCCGGGAGGTGGGCAGCAGCGCCTCCCGTGTTGACACCATTTTCCGAAAATCACACTGCGGTCAAGTCCAATGATTAATATAGTGGTGATTATGGGCAAAAACCCCTCTATGCCATTAGGCTTGTGACATGCCCTAGGGGAGACCTACGTAGCAGTGGACTGCAATAGGCAGATGTTATGCTATGTTATAGTTTAAGCGCCTGAGCTTGTAAAATGTACTAAATTAAAGTATGTTTTAAAATACTTTTTCACGCCGAAAATTGATTAAGCTTTAGTTAACTTTCGAGTTCTTTGAGAAGTAAAACTTCATACGAATTGTAACTTAATCAACAATAAACAGAAATAAATTGTTCATCTCATATAAACTTATGGCATACGAATTCTAGCTGTGCTACGAAATTCGTAGTACAATTGCTACTAAACTTCGTAGTCTTACTACGACGTGAGTTAAGTTAATAACCACAAAATGAGAATTGAACTAGATGAGAATTGATTGTTTAATAAAATACGCAGATAAAACAAAAACGTACAATTTACAATGCCTATAATATTTGTATATAAACAAAAAAACCTTTTTAAAAACAAGCTTTTATTTAAATGCGTTAAAAAGAAAAAATAAACTTTTACACTAAAACTTTTACTGTTAATTTATAACGTCATTTCAAATTTAACACATTTGACACAATTTATATGTTATAAAAGCTTGTCGCGACATTTATGTACTCGTATTAATTAATTTGATACCCATATTGTAGGAATGCATTAAAAATAATTGGTCCGCCATTGTGGGTATGCCGCCATGTTGAATTTAGAATGACGTCACACTGTTAATCATGCATTGTCATCCGAACTGAACGTGCTCACCAAATTTCAGCCCAATCGGTTGAGGGCAAGTGCCTTAAAATTGAGTTGTAAGATTTCACCCGAACAAACATAATTGCAAGTTAAATAAAAGCTTGTAAAAAAAATAGAACAAATATACTAAAATACTAACGATATCGTCGACTCAAAGTAGAATAATAAACGGCCCTGAATAGTAAACGGCATTAATAGGACGCCAGAGAACGGCTGAGCTTTATAGTTCGCTCTTTTATGCAGAACTTGAACTCGTAAAGTTCGCTATTATTTTGTTTTAAATAAGAAATCAGTACACATGAGTATACTGATTTCTTATACTCAGTATCAGTATCAGAAAATGCATACATATAGTCACGCCCATCATCCCCCAAGGAGAATGGGCAGATGTGTGCAAATTATACCCCCCACTTTTCACCAGTTACCTTATTAAGTCCCACGGTAAGGGATAAGCTTACCGCCACTTTTCGGGCACAAATACAACAAATACAATATCTATGTTACCTAGTCATTCTGAATAGGTATAAGATTTTAGCGTCAGAGCCTCATCGGTCAAATAGCAGGGTGCACCACGGTCAGGCAGGATAACTTCGGGTTATTTGATATTACTCGAATCCACTTACACCCTAAGCAGAATTACGCAGAAAATGACATTAAATTAAAAGAGACGTGAAGTCGACATATAATTCCAGTGAAACTAGGGATATACCTAAAGTTTGCGTATTTACGAGTATTGCTTAACATCATTATAAGCGATGATAGCCTAGTGGTTAAGACGTGCACCTTCCAAGCGGGAGGCGTAAGTTCGATCCCAGTCACGGGCCTGTGCCAATGAATTTATATATTTATTATAATAATACCATGTACAGGGGGTCTACTCTGAAATGGCGCTTTCGAATCTTTCGGTCCGACCGAAGCCCGACCGAATCGAAGCCTTTGACAGCCTTTGACCCTACTACGAAATTGCTTCGGATTCATTCATCTGAGTTCACAACTCATTCGGAACCATAGAGAATAATTCACATTGACTAATATTATAAGCTTTCTATTATCTAGCCTTATACCTGTCAAATAGAGTTCGATCGGTCCGAATGAAAAAACGGCGCAACTGATCCGATCGAAGAAAGTTCGTAGTAGAAAACACCTCAATATTCGGCCGATACTTCGTTTGTTGTCACTTCAAAGTAGACGTCCAGATTTTAATATTTCAAAATTGTCACTTAGCTTGTGCCTCGGAAAGCTCCTCGGAGATAATCATCATATGCCCGTGACTTTTATTGTGTGGACTTTAGAAAAAATTTGGTATTTTCCTGGTAAATTATAAAGTCCAAATAATGCTACATATTCTAACATTTTTTTATAAACATTCCATTATTTCCAGTTAAAATTATGTTGAAAAGTATTTTATAAAAATCAGCACAATAGCAGCTTTTTACAAAAAAATCGGAAAACATCAAGGAAGTTTTCTATATTATTGAAACATGACAACTATTTAACAATGTTCTACGAAATTCCGATTAATGATCATTGCATACCAAAATTGTAAAATTATTTCTATAAAATATTTCATGTTAATATTGGAAATCGTTTTTCTGGCAGGTTTTATGGAAAAACATTTTTTCCTTCATTTTAATTGACGTGTCAGAGGTAATGTATGTATTATAAAAATAATGAAAGGGTTATATACCTGCGAGTACTATTTGAAATAGCATCAAGCAGAGTATAACAGACGAATTAGAATTAAGAACGAAACCCAAAAGCGTGAAGCAACAGTTATGTAGGAGTTTGTAGCCTACCTAATAAATATATATAATAACCTAAGGAAATAAAAAGAAAAGATGAGTTACACGAATTTATTTACAACACAAATTAACACAATATAGAAGATCAATATGAACAATGCGTGAAGGTGAGTGAGAGTGAGTAGAGCGTGGATGAAGGATTGCAATCGAGGAGTGTAAAAGCGTAGGAAGTCGGTGAGCAGAGTCCTCTTGAGGGTCCTGGGTCGACGGCGTTCCAGGAGTCACGCCCCCGGGTGTAGTAGTTGCAGGCTGAAGTTGAAGGTACTGGATTGGACGGACGGGTCGGTTGTAGATGTAGGTGCAGAAGTTGCAGGTACCGGACCAGACAGCCGGGTCACTGTTGTAGATGCAGGTGTAGAAGTTGCAGGTACCGGACCAGATGGATGAGTCGCCGTTGTAGATGCAGGTGTAGAAGTTGCAGGTACCGGACCAGACGGACAAGTCACCGTTGTAGATGCAGGTGTAGAAGTTGTAGGTACTGGATCGGACTGACGAATCTTCTTGGTCGCGGATTACTGAACGCGATGCGGACACGGATTATTCGCGCTGTAGAGGTCCGTGGTCGCAGAGCGCGGTTACTGAACGCGACGCGAGCGCGGATTGTTCGCGCTGCAGAAGTCCGGCGAAGTGCAGCAAGGGTCCCGGGGCAGGCGGCCCCGGGACAAGGCCTTATAATTCCGTTCTTCACTCTGGCTGAGTAGCCGACGGAATACTTGACTTTTTCCCGTTTGTATGGCTTATATACGAATTTTCTCTCCATTTTGAAATTCTTGAATTCGAAATGAATTTTCTTTT
Organism: Carposina sasakii; assembly: GCA_014607495.2. Classification (NCBI taxonomy): domain Eukaryota; kingdom Metazoa; phylum Arthropoda; class Insecta; order Lepidoptera; family Carposinidae; genus Carposina; species Carposina sasakii. The sequence continues at coordinate 14,582,782 of CP053156.1, forward strand.
CCTTCATGAAGTTTTGTAAAGATTTGAGTGTACGAAAAGAAAAATAAAATGAAAAAGTGACATGACAAGGACTCGCCAAAAGGATGACTTTTCGTTTCAAAATAGGCCAATTTCTGTGTTTTCGCTTGAATTAGTTGGATGATTTGTGATTTAAATATAAAATCTAAAGGGAAACTGTATAATATTATATATCTGAAAAGCGCATCCTCGAAGAATGATCGGGTGATGAGATAAAGTGAAAATGAAGTATGTTGTGATAAACTAAAAAGTCCCTTAAAATCCTCGGATTGAGCTCCTAGGGCTTCTATAAGGTCCTCAAGGTTAGTACTCCTACAATGTGTTATAAAAATAATGAAAGGGTTATATACCTACGAGTATTATTTTATATAGCATCAAGCAGAGTATAACACAGACATATATTAAGAACGAAACCAGAAGGCGTGAAAATAGCTCACTTTAAATAAAAAAATTATTCGCAATATCTGAGACTCAAAATCGCATGTGCATTTTTTTAGCATTGTACTTATATTCAACATTGCATATTCCTGAGTTGTTGTGGATTTTTTCATACCTACTATCGAGATATCGACGAGCATGCACGAAGAACTTAACGAATGTAACGAGGCAAATAAGGTATGTTTGGTACAAACTAAATGATATCATAGACTCTTCCTACCTACTGATATGTATGAAGACATGTAACATTAGCGTACAATTTTATATCATTATTATTTCTTCCACAAATAAATTTCACCTAAGAAATTCCATATAATAAAAATCTTTTCAGGCACTGGAATTTCGTTATGTTCCAAAGACAAAGGAATCCCTCAATACTCCTGAAGATGAACCTCCTCCGATGGCATCTGCACAACCAATTTTCTACTCCATTTGCTTTTTACAGCGCTCGAGGTGTGCCTTGATCATAATTTATAGGTTTTCTTTTAAATATTTATCACACCACTTAAACTCGAGCATTGTTTAAGTATAAAACTTAGCTGTGGATAAGAAAAGTTCGTAGACACCGAAAGTTAATAACAAAAGTTTGGTTTTTACGCTAGCGAACTACCTAATCAGTTACACGTCGTTTCAGTTACAAAGTCCGCTCGCATAGGCGCTAGTGTCTTTGTATTGTAGTACCATGAAAATCCGCAAGACTTTTTTATTGAGACATAAGAAAAGTGTAGATCACGAGCATGTTTTTGATCGGGGTTTTATGGCACATAAGTGGAAAGGTTTAGGCTGCGGTTGAGAAAAAAGTTAAATCTAGGTATAACAAATTCTTTAGAAAGAAAATTGCCGTATTTTCTTGTTAAAATTTTAGCTTTAAGTCATTTGATTTTTTTTAAACTAAGCTAGTATATATTATCTCTTTTTAGTCAAATAAATTGTACTTAGATCAAATTCGTATATAGCATACATACATACATGTTTACATGTTCAATACAATACCTATACTCTGATTTTTAATTCAGAAGAATTCTGACAGCTGTCACTTTTTGACATATCAGAGATTACAAACCTTTTTGCAATATCAGCATATTTATTTAACAATTAAGTATACTAGTGACAAGTAGCTATTAACTTTAACCGAGTTAAATTTAATATAATATGGGCGATTCCGGCAGTCACACTTAAACCCTAACGTAAAATTAGTCCTACCTGTCCTTTTCTCTCTCAGCCATTTATGTTAATAACGGAGAGAGATAGACCTGACTAAGATTAGGTTTAAGTGTGACTGCCGGAATCGACCCTAATATTACCTTAACTTTATAAGATAGTTATAAGTATGTCAGTAAATATATATTTAACATAAGGTTGAAAAGATTTAGTAAATAATTACAAATCTAAAAGCCAAGCCACCGAAATTTAACTTTTAATCCGCGTACAAGGTTCTAAGTGTTTTAAATAATTTTCGCTCAGAAAACCCTTTCCCGGAACACTTGACTAAACAAATTAAATCGGTAACGTCTTACTGAAACGTCAATTTGCAAATTGAATAGACAAAGAGTTAAACCCCGAGACGTGGCATCCTTTAGGGCGTTTAACCTTTAGGCAGCTGCCTCACAGGGATACCAGGAGAGCAATCGCGCAAATGTTGAACGTATTTACCAAAGCTAAACCACCAGCAAAAACGTTACGCTGTGCACATTTCGTATCGCGCAAAATTTTGGCAACATCAAAACCATACAAAACAGTCAAAATTGGAACGTTGGAAACGACTGAAACGTGGTTAAATGGAAAACAAAATCGAAAACGTTCTGTCAACGTTGTCATTTTGCGCGATTGCCTTCCAGGAGACAATGGCTAACTGACCCCTCTTAACGTATTCCTTGAGTGATTTGCCTTTGTATTAGTATTAAACACACTTATGTATTATAAGTATTTTGTAGGTTTTTATATACGTTCTTTTTCAAATAGTAAATAACTTTGTTATTTAGCAAACTTATAAATTGTGTAAATCCGTAGAGTGGGAACCTGGTGATCTGTAATATAGGTTTTACCTAGTTCAGTCTCTCAAAACCAGACTGCGTTGTTTAACGTTAAATCAGTTAAAGTTTATACGTAAATGCGTATTAAATGACTGTTAAATGTAAGTCTTTGTGAGAGATAAATTACTTACTTACTTACTTATTTACTTACAGTACTTCAGTATTAATATATTATACAAATTTATACATAAAACTATAATGAAATATACCTGTATGAAGATACCAGCAATGAAAACTTTTGCCATACCCAGATATTGTTTTCCTTTTTATTTTATTTTATTTTAATTCCTTCCCAAACCTAGTTAAGGTTGTATTTTGCAAAACTGATTAATTATTTATCTATTAAGCGGTAATTTAAATATGACTTTTTAATTTTTCGATCAAATTCTAAACGACGGCAACGGGACTTGTATAAAATTTAAAAAAATATCTAGTATTTAGTCTGAAACTTAATATTTTGTTAATAGCTCTGAATACCACAGTAATGCTCTAATGAGATAGAACCTTAACAGTGTTTAACCCTTAAAGTACGGGGTGAGAATTTTTCCATAAACCCCCGGAAAATGGCTGGTAATTTGGTGAACAGAGAAAGGGTGGTCCGCGGCCGTTTGATAAAGGACAGCCTTTTTTATAAATGGCTGTGTTAAGGCTTTCGCATACTATATAGAATAAATACACATTTCTACATGATACGTAAGACGTCGTAATGTAAAATAGGACTTCATCTATTCAAGGTAAAGAATTTAAATATTACCCAATGATCAAAACGACTCAATTTGTGTTTAACATCAATAAGCTTTCCCATTTATTCGAAACATAAAATATAAAATTGTAAATAAAAAACGATGTCGTCATTCAATATCACTATCAATCATTATGAGCCGATGGTTCATTGGATGGTTAGATAGCCTATCTAATGGATATATTGTCAGTCCTTACTATGTTAAACATGGCTGTGGGATCCCTCTTATGATCCTGCAGTTCTAGCTACCCCATTTCGGGAACACAGTTCAACATTCCGGGAATGCATATAGACACAAGTCCAATAAACAAAAAGGGAACATACAGTATAATCTCAGTACGTACAAAAGATCTATTTTTAACTCTGAGTCCCGGTAAATCGTTTACAGTGTGCGGAGGCTTATAGAGGGAACACGGTCGTCACGAGTTCGCTCGACCGTCGATGGTGTTCGAATGGGTTATGTGAACGGATCATTTGGCACTTTTTTGGCACATCTGGGCTAAAGCGGGCCGGAATGGGGGAGATTTGTGTAATGTGTCCATGTTGAATGCGTGTCGGTTATAGTTTCTGTGAACTGTTCTGATAATGGAATTGGAGAAAAGAATGAGTGAAGGATTCTCATTTTATATTAAAAAAGTATGTTGTGTAAGGAAGTTATTACTTACCCTAAGCCATCCACATGGGCAAGATTTGTTTCTATTTTTTACTTAGTGTGTATATAGGTAGTATAGGTATATGTTTTAGTAACAATATTTAAAGTTCATCTATCATCTTTATTTATTAATCATCCAGATCATAGAAAATTTTGAATATCTACGCCCTATATCAAAATGTATTTCTGTTATCATTCCTATTACAAACAATTTCTAAACGGCTCAACTGATTTTATATTTTCTGTGTATTTTGAACGCGTCCAGGGGAAGAACGGTTTAATTTTTGTGTTCAACGTCCACCATGTAAAGTGGGTAGTTAGTAGAGCCACTAGTTATCTATATATTTATAAAGTTACTTTATAAAGAGGCAAGTAACATACAAATTTGCTTTAACCCAAAACCTGTCTTATTCACAAAAGAGCTCACCATAATCATTCTATTTCACGGACTTTTTTCATAATACCACAAAAAATACACAAATAACATTGAAGTTACCTCATTGTACCGCCACAATCCTAGGGTTACGTTTTGATAAATATGACTTCTGTTTATTTACCCGAGCTCATACAGGGAAGGGGGACTGACGCTGACGGATGGAAGGGTCGCCGAAACATTGTTACAGGCGCGATAAAGGCATCAAGTGAACATAAAAGGCATAAAAGAGTTGTATAAATATTGTCCTTTAACGCTTACTGCAGTATAAAGGTGTAATTAATCCACGTCGAGGATAATAGTGTAGCATTACGGTTTAAAGTATTGTTTTAGCTTTAATTATGTCTACCGCTCTGTACGAGTATGATGGAAGCTAACAATGGAAAATGAACTAGTAGGAAATAATTTGTGAGGAAAATTTCACGTGTAAATGTCAAATGGTACAGCGCTCTCGCTGCCACGTCCGGTCCAATATTTTAATGTTATAATATATGAATTTAAAAAAATATAACGTTTGTTAATAAATACATATAAACTACTGAATACAATATAAGCTATGGAGTGATTTCATATTTAGTAACTTATTTTTTTATAATATAAGCAGATTTTTCAACAGTTGGTCCCATAGTAGGTAATAATAAGTTAATTATTTTAAAAACACCTTGTATGACATAAACTGTAAAGTTTTCTTGAAAGCTATTATAGTTAATGTTAACGCGAAAGAGTAACATAAATCCAAACAGACAGTACATTATATCCTATATTTACTTACCTAAACATCATAAAAATTCTCACTTCGACACTTCAAAGACGCTAGTGTCAAGTTTAGTTCAGAATTTATCATCGATAAATTCTGAACTAAACTTGAAATAATCATGATTTAATAATACACTTCAGTAAAGGTAATTGCGTTGAAGTTCGAAACTAGTTTGAATGAATATTCAAAAACCGTAGTATCATCATCATCAGCCTATTGCAGTCCACTGCTGGACGTAGGCCTCTCCCAGGGCACGTCACAAGACTGCCATGAGGGTTATTTGCCCATAGTCACCACGCTGGGCAGGCGGGTTGGTGACTGCAGTTTGTATTTTGGACTATCTTGTCAACACGGGAGGCACTGCTGCCCACCTCCCGGAGACCCTTAATTGCCTCGTACGATACCCACGGGCAGACATGGGGTGGTACGAATACTCTGCCGGCACCACGCGGCCAATTAGTAGTACAGTTTGTCAGTATTTCGCGTGTAATCACTATGTTGCTCAAGTATCCGGATATATAAAGTTATATATATATATATATATATATAGATACCGCAGTGTGGCCAACAATAGAGTAGCCAGATCCTTAGGATCATAAAGGATATCTCACAGCGATGCACAGCAGGATCAAATATTTGAGATCAGTGTTGCTAGCTCATAGCCTGTTAGAACGCTCCTAAATTCCTTAATCGACTCTTGCGACATGAAAGTATATGCAGCTGATGTATTCTTTTGAAGACCAGCATCAGAACAGGTATATGTTTATTACTTTGATTGTAATGAACAAAACGAATATAGAAACATAATCTGCTATACAAGGGCTCCCATATCATATTGACAGGCTATTACTATATAATATACTATATAATATATAGGTATAGCTTGATGAGCCAGGTAGCCATCACTCCGGGAGGCAGTGCAGTCACTCAAGCTCTCACGACTGACACGCGATCACTCAGCTTGGGTGGGACAGGCTATGAGCGTACGGCGGGTATATCATGTATTTTGCTTTGATAAAGGAACACTAGGTGAATTGAGATACCTGACTGCGTAGATTAAAGAGAAATAAGAAAAGAGAGAAAATGACGCCCTTAGTAGATCTCCGCCGCAAAATTGTAACAGCGAAACCGCTGGTTGAATTCCGCTATGGTCAAGTAGTTTTAGAAGCGGAACTATAGATAGAATATAGCAAAAATTATGCGTTAGAAGAGTCAATTTCGCTAATGCTCCGCATCTTCTAAGTACATACTGATAGACTATCGCGATGCCGCTGTTACGGTTCACAAATGCATAAGGAAAGACTATAAAACGTCATAATATCTCAGAGAATGATGCGATCTAATAAAAAGATAAAATAACCTAAGGTACCTACTATTTATTTTCCCTGTGTTTCGAAGTCAACTCAATATAATTCTAAGCCGAAGTGTTAAATTGGTAAACTAATACTAAGCTAGTAATAATTTCACAAAAGAAAAGCCCACGAGTGGAACAAATCCTGTGGTGTGGACTCTGAATGATCCCATGCCTAGAACCGAGAGTCACATATCAAACCGAATGAAACTCTCCGCTTTATTCGATAGAGTAAAGCTGTTATTTCACCAGAGATGTTGCTATAAGCTACGTTGCTACGGATGCTTGTAATTTTCACCAATAATATTCATTGAACCTTTATGTCAATCAATTTGATTGGTAGCTATCAAACGCATCTATAGCAACATGACAGCATATCTCAGGTGTAAAGGTAGCTCACCTTTCCACCTTTCCTGTCTTTATTTATGAAACCAAGATGTGATAGGTATTTTCTGTACTGTAAAATACTTACTTTACTTATCAATCATCTATTGCAATGTTTTTTCTTTGGATGACTTTTAACGTTATATTACTATCAAGGCCTCAATGATGATTAGATGATAATGATATGCCTAAATATCGATTCGAAACTATGATTCTGATATTCAGAAAACTTAGTCCTGACTAACAGATCAATGCTCAGTTAAAAACGGTGATCTTAAAAACCTGAAACTGTACTTTGTATGACGTAAGATACATACATACATGTCTTTATCCCTTACGGGGTAGGCGGAGCACCAAGGGCCGATAGAACCACATGGTGCAACTTATTTTGAGGGTATAGTTGAGATGTACAAGTTCGGTTAGTGACGTAAGATAAAATAAAATAATTCTTTATTGCACTCTTTTTTATGCAATGACGAAGTTAATGATATATAGCAGTTTACCAGTATTGCGTACGTTACGTGGAGCTCCGATAAGAGAATTTAAATTCAACTGAATTTCTAGCTGCTTGTCCATTTTACGGTTCCTTACCGTGGCACGTTTTCTTACTTTGCATAGTGATCCATGCAATAGGTACTGACAAACGTGCCTACATACGAGTACGGCGAATGAACCGTCGATTATGACGCCAGAAAAAAGTGTACAAACAAGAGGCCTCATTGAAATCGAGACCATTGGAAACTCTAATGTGCATGCGAATAAAGTCGTAGGTAGCTGGTCGCTAGTTTAACACATTATAGAAGGCTTAAATTTTGGAGATGTAACAATGTATTTACTTGAAATTTAACACAGTCATTTTGTTTAATTTTAATATGAAATTTATTAGAAATTACTTGTGAAGTTTGATCGATACTAATTATAATGTGTTGACAGTATTCTCTTTTTGAATATCAAATGCTAATTGGACTGGAATTAAAATAAGTAAATCATTTGGTTATTATTAATTAAATTGTACAAAATTATGATTATTATATTAAGTTAGGTATTATATGTGGTATTGTATTATATGGGTCTTTTTTATTTTACAATGTGCCTGCAATAAATGATTATTATTTGTATCTCTTTTGAAATTCTCGGGACTACAGAGTCCCGGTCCTTTGAGAGGCGTGCATCGGGACGTAGCCAAGATGTAGAGGCCCTTTTAAAAGAACTTTAATATGGTGTGGGATACACATGACTGAACCATCGCCGAACGCACAATATGATACACCCGGCGATGGTTCCCGCCATGAGCAAGACTATTGGAGTTCATACGATGAAGATGAAGAATGAGATACAAGGTCATGGGCTATGGGGTTGAATTTTGGGTGGGGTTGAAAAATCTGCCATTACAACCAAGTCTCATAATTGTTAGGTGGCAGGCGGTGACTCGCCGACTCATTTCATGGGCCCTCTGAAACGGCCGCACGCACGGAGCGACAAAGGGGACAACATTTGGTGAGCGGCTAGGGTGGAGGGGTGCCCCTAGTCTTTAAACCGAAGCCAACTCGCCACTTATGGACGGGCACGTCCACCCTCGAGCTGTCATAGCTCTCGCGACTCCACTCTGCCCGGCCAGCGAAGGCAAGGCAGAGGCGGGGGAACTGTTCCTCGTCAGACCTCACTCCGGCACCGGAGATGAGGAACAGGGTCTTCCCCCAGGAGCACTGTGGGAACGCTACCTCCCAACAGCTGGCCACAAGCTGTCCTACAGGCTTATTATTATTATTATTATAAGTTACATAATTTGAATAACTACCTTAAATCTAGTTAATATTTTACATTAAATTTTTAGAATTTTCTAAGCAATCGATACTCAATTAATTCTTTTTTTATAGATCCCAAAGTTAGATAGGATAGGGTATCTTCTTCAGCCTATAATTGCAGTCCACTGCTGGATGTAGGCTTCCCCCAGGGCACGCCACAAGGCTACTGCTACAGGGGGGGTTTTGCCCATAGTCACCACGCTAGGCAGGCGGGTTTGTGACCGTAGGGTGATTTTCGGACTATGTTGTCAGTATGGGAGGCGCTGCTGCCCACCTCCCGGAAGCCTTTAATCGCCTCGGACCATAAGGATAGGGTAGACAAAGACAATTTATAGTATACCTATATGTATAATCTATAGAAAACGGTCTACAAATGAATTAGAAAGGGGATGGTTTTTGGCGAAATATGTTATTGCATTTTTTAACAAAACTAGTATTCTTTATTGTACACATAAATTTTTATCATAGACAGTAAATTGTTAAAGAAATAGTACAAAGGCGAGCTTATCTCTAAAAGAGATAACTAGACATTTTTAAAGTATTTCAAACAACGCTCACAATTTAGACCACTTCCCACCCTATCTCGAGTCAAATGTATTGTTGCTTCTAACACACATCCCGTCATTAATATTTCTCGTAATTTCAACTTCAATTAGGCAAAGTATTGTAATACCGTAATTATACGAGCTAATGTTCGCGGCACCATTTTGTTCGCGTAATTTTGATGCTTCGTCGTTATGTTCGCGAAATTAGGCTGAGGGTGGAATTGTTTCTTATTTTGATTGCGGAGGGTATTTGTTTATCGGCAAAACGTACTTTTGGTTTGGCAATGTTAAATAAATATACCTCACGCCTATGTCCCAAAGGGGTAGGCAGAGACTCTGACTGTCATATCTCATAGATTTTGATTGCGAGTCAATGGCGGTACAGCGCGTTAAAAGGTTCATGCTTAACATACAGCTCTCCATTTAAGGCTCGAGCACACTGGATGCGTATGCGTGCACGTAAGCGTAGACGTACACGTACCTCTGAGTTTAAGGTATAGAACTATCACCGCTTGATGTCTATGCTTACGTCTACGTATACGCATCCGGTCTGCCCGTGCCTATACAGTTCCATACATTACAACTCAGAGGTACGTATACGTCTACGCTTACGTGCACGCACACGCATCCGGTGTGCTCGAGTCTTTAACCAAAAAAAAACCTTTTTCAACTAGTTTAGGTTTGGAAAATATGAAACTTTTATTGTATCTGTTGAGCCGAAGTTCGTAGGCTCAAATACTATGGACGCTGATGACCATGAGGAGTTCAAAAGTGACTCCAAATGGTACGTGCAAAACACATGAAATTACACGCCAGTTCTGTTTGAACTTTACTGCTACCGTGTATTTAATTAAATGTTATTAATGTTTATGCCTGTGTTCTAACTACTGTTACAAATCTCCTCATGCAAGACCTTTAGGGATTTAAAAAAATCTATTTTTGTACCTTCTTTTCAAATCTAGTTTGCCTATCTATCAAGTATATGCTCACGAATTTACGTTTAGAACATGACCAAACATTTGTTAAACTTACACCAAACTATTTACAGTATCAGATAAATTAAACAATAAATGCAACTATATCGTAACACTGTTATTTAGAACTACATGTTACCAACTTTACCAGCGTGCAGTGTCCGATGGCACGAAGTTGGACTGCACTATAGTTCGTGTTTTAGTTAGGTTTTATATGTCGGACAGACGAAGTGCAAACAGGACCGCTGTTACATGCATTTAGGACAGATGTCAAAACTTTAACATAATTTAATATACATATCATTGCACACACACACACATACACACACACACACACACACACACACACACACACACACACATACATACATACAAACACAATTCACATACACTAATTCTTTGTATATATTTATGGGGGAGGCCTATGTCCAACAGTGGACTTCTCAGGGCTGTAAATGATGATGATGATTTATGGCCAGGCGCATATTTTTGTGAGAAAATTATTATGTAAGATGAAGTATAAAGTTAGATTAAATTACTTGGATTATGTTTATTTTACTCAAAACTAAGATTTAACTGGAACAAGAGCGAGACCCCCCCAACACAAGCATCTATTTTGCTTCCTGGGGATGTCTCAACTATAATATGTTATGATTTTGAGAGAATAAATACCATTTTTATTTTTATTTTATTTTATTTATTTATTTTTTATTTATATATGCATCAGTGTATGACAGTCCACTGCTAGACGTAGGTCTGCTGCTAGGTTTTCCCTAGGGCATGCTACAAAGCTTGATCTCTTGTTTTCGCCATCCAGCCACCCTCTTCAAGTAATCGGTCCATATGACCGAAGGGTATACAATGCTACGCTTGCGGAGGCACGGTATCCATTGGAATTACGAATTATTAAACAAACGATCTACTTGCATAATCCTAGATTTCATTTTATCCACGAATAACCACGCATGCTGTCCTGCTTGTTCTTGATATACATAAGAAGAGACGTTGTGTCTGGGAGACGTCCTTTAAAATCAAGGATTCTTACTTAGTTTTTAAAATAAAGTCTTATTAAATATTCTATTATCATCATAACATTCTAGTTACATTATTTCACAATTTAAAACTAATCTCCATTACTCCCCGCATAACCTATTATAGCTTTTCTATGTGTTTTCACAGAATATCTCAAATTAATTACATTGTCCCTCACAATAGGCAACTAGGGCTTTTGTGTCCACCATTACGGTGGACAAAGCGAACGATTCCTTACGTAAAGATTGGCCACTTCTTTGTATGGTTATTGTGTAGTTTGCCGACCTAAAATGGATTTTACTATGAGGAAAACCGTAAGATTTTATTTAAATTGTATGTTGTTTTTGTAAAGGAAGGTGTTGAAGCGGCGTGGAGGTTTTTGTTGTGATAATAAGGTATAATAGACGACGAGAAATAAAATAAATTTAGAAAAATAACAATTCTTGTATTTACATTTTTATAACAACTGATTTTCTTTTGTTGTCACTCATGTAAAAAAAATCACAATTAAACAGGTATTATAAATGTAGAAAAAAAAGATTTTAACTATTTGCCCATTCTCGAACAGATTTGTTAATGTGTGTGTGAATGCTTGAAAATGCGAGCAATAAATAAAGTTCGTAATTCGTATTTTCATAATCCATCCAGCTATAAACATGGATGTGACATCTCCTTTGTGATCTAGCTGCCCCATTTTACTGCCGTGTGTATGTTCACTCGTTACCATGTATCGTTTTCTATTGAAAATCATCGCTAACATTTGAGATAAGATTCTCATACTATCGTCTTACCTACAACCCATATCTTTGATAATTTAGCGAAAATATCACATTACCCTGCGTAAGTTGGTACTAATTGATTCCAAACTGTAGTGCTTATTTTTTAGCATGGTAGGTATAATATCAAATCAGAAATGAGGAGATCCGCAGACGTACAAAGATCACCTACATAGCTCAACGGTCCAGCAAGCTGAAGTGGCAATGTGCAGGGCACATAGCTCGAAAAACTGATGGCCGAGTCGGAAAGTTCTAGAGTGGATACCACGTATCGGCAAACGCAGCGTGGGAAGGCCACGCGCGAGGTGGACGGACGACCTGGCCAAGATCGCGGGCGTCGGTTGGATGCAGGCTGCTTCCGACCGGTCGGAGTGGAGGTTGTTGGGGGATGCCAGGGCTGTAAATGATTAGGAATAATATAAAAATGCTTTGCTTTGTTGAATGAGTATTTCATAAAATGAAAACATGTAATTGCTGTACTAGATTATCATTTCCTATAGTTATTGGCTTTTTTGTTATTACGTGAAAAAGTAACGAACTCTTATGGTTTCCGGCCTTATAAGCCTCAAAAGCGTTAGTAATACTCGTAGGAGGTACGAGTATGTACTTATGCAATTTAATTTATTTCAATTGATCTATGTCATTTATTATTTATTTACGGGTTTCAATTTCAATCGATATTTACAATAAACCGACCGCTTGTAACTTGTATTACCGCTCGTATATTTTTTGTAATCACAAATTTCATTTAATTATGTTATTTATTCAGTGACGGATTTACCAGCAGGCTGAGTAGGCTCGAGCCTAGGGCGGCAGATTTTGGGGGCGGCAAATTTGGGGAACGATTTTTTTTTTTTTTTTTTACCTCATAGAAATCAAAAATATTTTTCTATGACGGTTTTCTGATGTCTTACAGATAGAAGTCTGCAACAAATTTTGTCTCAAAAATATACCGAAAAATTATTTTACGTGCAATTTCAACGAAATTGTTGCATTGTAAAAATAATGTATGATATGACAATTGTTGAGGCAAGGGCGGCAAAAACTATTCAGCCTATACCTTGAAAATTTGTAAATCCGCCACTGTATTTATTGTTAGAAATATAACTTTATTGCTAAAAATTATCACAAAGCTGTTAAAACTACTTGATATATCAATGTGATCGAGAACTCATTTATAAACAATAAGGCTAGGTTCAGACATCACTATCATGTACGTTTTTTTGTATTCGTTTATTTAACGTGCAATCAGTCGGGATTTCATATGGAGTGAAAAACGTGTTTGCTTGACAAGTCCGGCGAATGTCCATTGAAACGTATGAGCGGTGTACGTTTTTTTTTACAGTACAAATGACATGTGAATGGTTCCGTATAAGTTGCTTGTGTCACTATTTACTCGACTGCGTCAGAAATAGGGTTATGTATTTCAAGCCTAAAAGAGATTGCGAGATATCAATAGATTTGTCTTAGGCGTGGAAAAAAACAACTGTTTAAAAATTTTACACAGTCGGATGTTTTTTTTTAAATAAATGAGGTTCTTATTCATTAAATTTTAGATTGAAAAAACGTGTGTAATATCGTGTGAACCCAATCTAAATGTGTAAAACTTCTATTCTGTTTATAGATCCACTCAAAGTTGAAGTAAACAGATATAGTTGTAATATTATTTGTTTTGGCTTCAGCAGACTCTGAATTTGCAAAGTTATTTACTTCAACCACCCGAGCGGAGCATCTTTTCTTCATCTCTCAATTCACTTTGAATTGGAATTGTGACATTAAATTGTGGGCCATTTCATATGGATATCTGGCCATAATTAAGATCAAGCAAAAGTAATAATTATCATTACTTAGAATAAAGTTGAACAATTCCCGCCAGGAAGAGTGGTTAACTGGTAGAGAACGTTGCATAGAATTACAAGCCTTTAAATGTGCAATAAAGAATTTCATTATTAGTATTATTATCAAGTAATTATTATTGAGTTCATATATATTTTATAGATTTGTATAGGTATAATACTCGTATCTACATAATCCTACAAAGTAAAAAAAATATTATTATTTTTATAATTTTCTAATCAGCAAAAATAATAATAATTTTAATAGCAATGGTGGGTCAACAAAAATGAATGAATGAGCTTAAGTGAATTTTAAGCATAAGCAATACAAAAAACTCTATTGGTGTTAACACTTGAATATAATATAAAAATCTGTTAGAAAAAGATAGCCACAATACCAAATAGCATTTTGAAACAAAAAACTTGGTATAAAAAAAACTATAACTGAATTTCAAATAAACTCTAGCTAGTGAAGGGTATAATACCCCTCTCCTCCTCGTAATTAATAAATACAATACAGCCAGCAACATCTCTGAAGCCGCACGATTACTCACTGCTTGCCCTCCGCGAATAAATACCTAATTGCTACTCTAAGTCCCTCGCCCTCTCTGGCTTGAATAGAACTACCCAATTATACTGCGACTAGAGTCTTGGAGGAAGAAAGATTTGAGGAGTTGACATGGAGCAGATAGATATTAAGGCTAGTTTCTAGATATGCTTGCTCGCAGTATTTACATTTACCATTAGTAGACATAAATATTTGAATTTATATTGAAGATTTGTGCCGCGTGGTACCGGCAGAGTAGAATTCGTAACACCCCATGTCTACCCGTGTGTATCGTACGAGGCGATTAAGGGTTTCCGAGAGGTGGGCAGCAGCGCCTCCCGTGTTGACAACATAGTCCAAAATACAAACTGCGGTCACCAACCCGCCTGCCCAGCATAGTGACTATGGGCAAATATCCCCCATGGCAATCTTGTGGCGTGCCCTGGGGGAGGCCTTCGTCCAGCAGTGGACTACAATAGGCTGATGATGGTGATGATAATGACCTTAGCTGCATATCCTTCTATGCATTTATTTATTTTATTGTTTTCAAGAGATAAATTAAATAGTAGGTACTATTAACACAAATAAATTTACTATGATAAATTTGGTTACATATCCGTACACATCTCTCTCACTGCATAACATGTAGTTCATATATAATTTAATGTATTTTATATAGCCAAACTTTTTATTTACTGAATTCAATCTAAAATACCTAAATATTTTAATCTGAGCTTCATTAGCTATAGACGCTACATAGCACATAACGCCAGCTCCGCAGTCCCTCTATCATCTCAGACGTTGCCAACCCGCGTTCCTTTCAAAACGTATTTTTCTTTGATTAAATCTGGGGCTCAATCGCGAGATTTCATTGAATATTCACACCGTGAATCGGGAAATTGTGTAAAAGCTCCTGCAGAATCCCGATGGCTGAAGGTATCGATTTTAATATACGATTCGTTGGAGGTGTTTTTTCGCGGATTTTCGTAAGTGAATTATTTAGGTACGAGTATGCGCTGCTGCTCTTGATTGCGGGATTTTTTTTACCGTTTTTTTGAAAATTGGGAAATTTCGTTAGGTAAAACCTGGTTGCTTTTTGATCTGAATCTTTACGATTTTTTTAAATTAACGTGCTATATTTCACCTTTGAAACGTTACTAGAAATTTGTTTATAGGTCATCATAATATTTTAATAAGTTTATTTATTATAGTGGACGCCGCGACTCTGACCCGTCGTCACGTGGACTGCAGAAAATATCGAAATTATCCGGTATGAAAACATATCCCCGGGATAAAAAGTAGCCTATACAGGATGATTTTTGGTCGTCAACGTTCCCGAAAACTACGGAATCTCCTCACCATCGCGATCATTTTTCTCCATGGAAGCATACCTGGAAAATGTCTATGAATGAAGGAAAATGATCCAAAGATGAGTAAATAGACTGCGTTTTTCTGCATAAATACACATAGACGCGCGTAGCAAGATTTTATCACGAGAAATAATTAATATCTTTCTATGATAAAACTAGCAGAAACACTGGACAATATAAATTTCGCTCGATCAAGAAATTAAAAACAAAAATTTTAAAAAAATTACGTCGTTTTCCCAGAAGTTATTTTGGCATAAACTTACTTTATCTGATGTATAGAGTACGTAACCTTCGTTAAGGGTGGCAACGAAAAAACATCCTGTATATATATGTATGTAGATATAGATTATAACTGGTAGGGTTTTGTTTTACGTACTTAAAGTTAAAATTAACATGACCTCTGTTATTTTTAAGGTAATTTACAAAATTTTACATTCTATACAGTTAATAGCACACTAGAAAACTTATCCACAAGATGCTCAAAATCACTTGTTTATTTTTCTGGATTGTATGAAAATTCCCGAGTTGTTTAGGAATTCTCCATACTATTTGAAAGAATAAACAATACCTAAATGATTTCAAGTCTCAAATTATGTGTACATATGGGTTCTTTTTAATGTACATAAAGGTCATTCATATAGGATTTTTGATGATGGAAGACTTCATCATAATTTTTAGAAAACAAATATTTAAGTAGTAATTATTTCGTTTCACATTTAGTTATATAATATGAGAGAAAATAGGACTGATTATTTAAAAAATCTATCTTGCTGACAACTTGTAATAATAAAAAACAGATTTTAGTTAAATATTATAAATAATCATATAACTATACTACTTTTACAGTTATATTATCTTTATACCAGGATTTCATACGAACTGACCTACTTTACTTTAAGGCATATTTTAAAATAATTATTTTATAAACTACATGTGTGTACAAAAAACTTACCAACTGAATCCGTGCATTTGAACAACACTGAAATTCCGAGCACTACAATCTTTGCGATCGGCCACCACTGCATCACTGAGTTACATCCAACCATCATCACAACAATTTATTAAATCTAACTAAATCACACAGGTAATAAAACCTTTTTTGAAACAAATAAAAACCTTTTTCGTTTTAAACAAAAATGAATTCTCATTTCAAAGTTTTATTCGCGAACGCGGGCAGCATAGAGCTCGGAGGAGCAAGGTATCGCACACAGAGTATATAAGCAACTGCCCGGCTAACAGAGGCTGGCAAAGGAATGGCATCTACGCATGCGCCATTGTTTTTTTTTATACTTGTATGCAACCGTATATTCTTTCATAACGGCGTTTCCTGTTAAAATTATGCTGTATTTTCTTTTGGCAGTTAAAACTTGACTTTTCCTCCGTAATTTGCAGGGTAGTTCTTCAGCTTTCATTCTTTTGAATGCGATAAGGGAGTCAAGTTTTGCGTTGCTGCGTTCGCAATTTTCCCTACGCTTTTGTTGAGTGTAGGAAATGTTTAATGTTAAAGACTTTTTTTAGCATTTCACTATTGTTTATTTTTCGCAAACAGTATTTTTTTGCCATTCTAAAATAACAAGAAGTAATGTGATTAAATTCATTTCAGGTCTATCGATAATCAGATGTATTAAATTGTTCTAAAGTTTTTTTCAAAAATTTAATATTCAATTCGAAAAATAATATTAAAAAAATTACGAATAGACATTTCACAGAATTAATTTATGTTTTAAAACAAAAAACAAAAAAGTGCAACGCTACTGCATCAAAAATTCTGCATATCATACCTTTCTTTACATTTAAATTCTGATTGTATGAAATAAATGGTTTTCATTGAAAAGGTAATACGAAATTATTTAATATTTCATTACACAAATTGAGACAAGCCTCAATTTGCGGTATTGATGCCTGTAACAGACAGATTAATTTTCAGGTTGCATGTGTGAGAATGTAAGTATTATTACTTTACACTATGTTATTGTAGGAAATATTTTATAACTAATAGCTAGGTGACTATATATTCGTCTGTAGAAACTCTATTGTAGAGTCTCAATACGATGAATATCTTAAATATCAACTATTTGGTTAACTTTTAAAAAATATACAGGATGTTTGTGACAGCCAGGCAAATATTGATGCCATGACTTCAGACCATGATTCTGAGGCGGAAAACACTGAAAATTTTTGCAGGAATATTCCGAAATTTTCCGATATATTTTACATATTTTCAGGAAAAAAATTGTTTAGTTCGTTTAATTAAGTCTTAAATAATGACATTAAAATAAAATTTAAACCTAAATGATTTTTAAAAAAAAGTAACCCTCAAAAAATTTCAAAAAACTGATCAACCCTAATGGAGAGTCACAATTGATTAAAAAAAACAGAAATGGGTCACACAATAACTAATACGCCCATTTAATTAGTCACAGAATCGCCCGATACAATTAGCGCGGAGAGCAAAGATTACTGAAAATCATATCAAAAATACATTTCCTGCCAGTAACACTGTCGTTTAACTCAACAGAATGGTACTTGTTCAGCATTTCAGTATTTGCCTGACTGTCACCTACACCCTGTATGTAGGGTGGTTTTTCGTGTTCAACATTTCTTAATACTACGCATTTTACTCATCTTCACGAACATTTTTCTATGTGGAAGCATATCTGAGAATCAGATTGCAGTTTTTTCCAGAAATGATCGTAGACACGTGTAACTAACATTTTGTCCTAATAAAATTTAAACTTCTTATTATAAAACTACCTTATTATATCACCGACATAGTTCAACGATCCAGCAAGCTAAAGTGGCAATGGGCAGGGCACATAGCTCGAAGAACTAATGGCCGATGGAGCCGGAAAGTTCCAAAGTGGATACCACGTATCGGAAAACCCAGCGTGAGAAGGCCACCCGCGAGATGGACGGACGACCTAGCCAAAGTCGCTGGCGTCACGTCGGTTGGATGCAGGCTACTTTCGACCGGTCGGCATGAAGGTTGTTGGGGGAGGCCTACGTTTAGAAGTGTACTTCCCAGGGCTGACAGTGATGATTATAAAACCAACACAATGACTAATAGAGACTTAACTTTGCGCGCAACCAAGTCAATAAAATAAAAATAAATTCGTTATCCTGATTTTTTTATATAAGCTTACTTCATTTGAATAGTGGTGATAGCCCAGTGGTTGAGACATGCGCCTTTCAAGTGAGGGGGCATAAGTTCGATCTCAGTCACGGGTCTGTACCACTGAAATGATTTCATGTACAGATTTTGATAAAAATGTCACTAACTTTAACCGACGCGGGTTGGCGTCAGGCAGCACCAAAAACCCAGAAAATTCAATAATTTGCATACAATTTTACCAAAAAATGCCACCCTTTTATGTAACCAAAAGATAATAATGTAGTTTTTTTATATTCAGCTGTGCTCGTATGAAATAAGAGTGGGCGCTGATTGGCCCGCGTTACAATTAACTTTTTGTATACAATCTGGAAACTGTTGTTGATTGGATTTCAGGAGTATTTTATTATCATAGCTTTGACTTACAACTTACTTGATAGTACAAGTAGAAAAACATATTTTTCTAAATAGCTTTGTACTTACCTGTAATGCGTTTAGAGACACGCATCCAAATTTATACTAAACTCGCTGGTTCTACATACATAGATATACATGAAACACATGGCTGTATTCCCGTAATGGGGTAGCCAGAACACAAAGATCATAAAGAAGATCTTACAGTCATGTTATGCATATTGGGTACAGATGTAAATGATTAATGGCAAGCTGCTCATCGCCTAAAAGAACATCCCAGAGTTCCTTAGTCGACTCTTACGACATGCACGGAAGGAGGTGCAGCTGATTTCTTCTAGTAAAACCACGCATCAGTACAAGGAAGCCGCGCATCAGCAGCGTAGCTGATTTTAAATATATATGTCGGAGATCAAGATGTCATATCCTACAGTCGGATCTCCAACGCCATCTATTTTCAATCGTTGAAGTTAGAAACGTCAAGTCGACAGCTATCACTGACTGGAGGACAGCTGTCACTTGGGTAAAGACAAGACAGGGTACTGAGAGGGCGCCACTGTAGATTTACAACGACGACCGGGTCGTTTGAATTGAGCCGGAGGGTATTCTGTTCTGGTTTGTTGCGTCTGTCGAGCGAAGCACGGGTGCTAATCAGCCTCTGTCTTGTACTTACCACGTTTCTACGTTATCCGCTAGAATCCTAGTAATCTTGTGCGTAGATACAGTGAAAGTGTTTGTGATTCCTAATTAAGCTTGTTTACTACACGCCGCATTCTTTATTTCGGATTTTGGAAGATGTCGGACACACCTAACGGCACGCCACTCGACCTATCTACGTCATCAGGCGTGGGATGCAACCCGGATCACCCACATGAAACACGTGCTTCAAATAGTGACTCGAGCGAAGAAAAATGGCGTCTTCTCTTCGAGCAACAAAATCAAAATTTTCTGGCGTTGGTGCAAGCAATAAAACTACCTGCATCTTCGGACTCTATTCGCCTTCCTGATTTCGACCCAGAGAAAAGAGACATCGACGCCCGAGCTTGGATAACGACCGCGGACATGTGTATCACAGATCGACATCGCCATGGATCTTCTCTGATGATCGCGTTAAGCCACGCACTCAAGGGCGAAGCATCATCTTGGCTGTCTTCAATATCGTTTCCTAATATGACGTGGGCCGATTTTAAGGAGCTTTTCGTAGCAAGGTATGACTGTCCTGAAACTACTGCTTCCTTTCTCATCAGTATGCACGACAAGAAACCGAGAGATAACGAGTGCCTGGCCTCATACGCCGCTACCCTCATAACATCCTTAATGGCAAGGTGGAATGGACTGACTACAGAACAGATAGCAATAGCCACTGTCTTAGCTCATATTTCAAAACAAGAGCCACGTGTTCAGAGGATTGCTATAACGACTGACATCAAGACACGTAACCATTTACAAATGGAACTGAAGGCTGTCTCGTTCCTGAAGAGAAGTTATTCATCAAGTATTTATCGTGATGGACCCGACCTAAAAAGAAACCGACCTAATGGATCTGCTGTGACCATCAAGTGCTTTAATTGTGGACAACTAGGCCACAAATCTCTTCAATGTCGCAACAAAGCCAATTCGAAGAAGCAAGATGACCGGTCCAAACACAGGTCCTTTTACGGGGACCATAACTCGACCAACCAACCTACAGGGAGAACCGATCGCATCACCTGCTTCAACTGCCGGGAACAAGGCCACTATGCATCCGACTGCCCGAAGAGGAAAATCAAGGAGGGGAACAACGGTACCGGCGGCGGCACTAGAACTGGTCCAGCTAAGGAAAAGCGAGTAGACGTGTGCATTGTGAATGCGCCTTCGGGTTCTCTGCGTCACTCTGGTGAGTCATTCCCATTTACTTACGACTCAGGTTTTTGTGAGAGTGTTCCTTAGTGAAAGAATCGATTGCTTTGAAATTTAGTGGTAAGCGAATTTATGACAATGTTTCTATGACTGGTATAGGACGAACTTCTATAGCCTCGACCATGCAAATTTTAACGACAATTGACATTGACAATATTAACTTTGAGATACTCCTTCATGTTTTATCTGACCATTGTTTGCGATACAACATTATGATCGGACGTGAAATTCTAGCTATCGGTTTGACTGTACATATGTCGGGAGATAAAGTACGTTTCGAGAAAATTAACATAGTCGAATCATGTGATGTAGTTGCAAATAATGGTATAGACCTTGACTTGGTAGATACTGACGTTAGTAATGAATACAGACCTAGGTTGATTGAGATTTTAGAACGGTTCAAGCTTAGTTTCATTACCGGTACACCTACTTCTCCTGCTGACACTGAACCTATGCAGATACGGCTCGTAGACCCGCATAAGACGGTAAATCGTCGCCCATACAGGCTGACCCCAGATGAACGTCAGATTGTGAGGGGCAAGATCAACGAGCTGCTTAATGCTAAGGTAATTAGACCTAGTTCTTCACCGTTCGCAAGCCCGATACTTTTGGTAAAAAAAAAGACGGTTCAGATAGAATGTGTGTCGATTATAGGGAGTTGAACGATAACACCGTTGCTGACCGTTTTCCTTTACCACTCATATCTGAACAGATTGCTAGGTTGCACGGAGGACATTTTTTTTACAATTTTAGATTTAGCATCGGGATTTCACCAGATCCCTATCGAGTCGGAGTCCATAGAGCGCACAGCATTCGTGACAACTGAAGGTCAGTATGAGTACCTTACTATGCCCTTCGGTTTGAAAAATGCTCCTGCAGTGTTTCAACGTGCTCTCATACATGCTCTAGGCGATCTCGTGAACAAGTACGTTGTAGTGTACATGGATGACATGCTAGTTGTGGCCAGTAACATCGACGAAGCTTTCGATAGACTAAAGGTAGTATTAGAAGTTCTTTCTGGGAAGGGATTTTCGTTAAATCCTAAAAAGTGCTCATTCCTGAAAGAAAAAGTAGAGTACCTAGGCTTCGAGGTGCGCCGAGGTCAAATTCGTCTGAATCCACGAAAGATAGTTGCACTTACCGCTTTACCACCGACCGGCGCTCTTAATAATCAAGGTAGATTTTATGATTTTCATTTTGATTCGGGTGCTGAGTGTTCACTAATAAAAGAAAGCGTTGCATCAAGTTTCAATGGTAAAAGAATTGCTAAAACTGTCTCTCTAACGGGAATTGGTCAAACCAGTGTATTCAGCACCCAGCAAATACTGTGTAATGTTGAAATTAATGATTATTGTTTAGAACTTTTATTACATGTTTTACCCGATGTGTATATGCGTAGTGATATTATGCTAGGTCGTGAAATATTGAGTCAAGGCTTCGTTATTAACTTGTCAACAAATAATTTTAGCATTTCAAAACAAAATAATTTGACAGTTTTAAATTGTGACGTTTTAACCGATTCTAGTATCAGTAACGACTTTAGTAATGTTGACACAGATATACCCTCTTGTAAAAAGTCAGATCTTTTAACTATTTTAGGTGAATATTCCAGTTATTTTACAACAGGTTTGCCAAAAACTCGTGTAACTACAGGTGAACTCGAAATTCGATTAATTGATCCGAAGTATAGAGGTCCTTTTAGGGTATCGGAGGTACTTGAAGGTAATCGTTATGTTCTTAAAGCCCTTAATTCCAATAGAACCTATAAGTATGCACATGACAGACTTAGGCGAATGCCTGCGAATGACATTACCAATGACACGCTGACATGTGACCGTGATGATAATCTGTGCGAACTTGACGGGGATGGACCGTCATGTTCTAATTAATGTTGAGTTGACTGATTGAAAGTGGTTTACGGATACCGGATAGAGGTATTTAAGAGTCACTGGATGGAAGTGACTAGACTGGTTTACGGAAGCTGGATGGAAGTTTCCAAGAGTTGCTAGATTGAGGCAACTAGACTTACTTGACTGACGTTACTCTATATGGATTGTGTATACTGTAGCCTCGTTTTGGAATTATTTACCTTGTGTGTGCCATGCCGTTTGGTTTAAAGAACGCCAGTTCAGTTTATCAGCGGGCTATAGCAAAAGCTTTAGGTGAATTAGCTCATAGTTATATTGTTTCTTACATTGATGACCTGCTGGTATTGTATTCTACAGGAGAGCAGGGGTTGAAACGTCTACGACGTGTCTTAGATGTGTTCATTAAGAATGAAAAACGTAATCAAGTTAAACTAGATCCTAAATTTTAAGGACCGTATAAAATTTAATTGTTAGATGGTGATAGATACCGACTAAAATCTTTGTCTTCAAATCGAACCTACAAATATTCGCACGATCGGGTCCGTAGGGTGCCAGACCATCAAGTTCCTAGTAATTTTGATATCGAAATTAATGTGACCTCAGAGTCTAAATGAATGAATTTTCATATGCGATGTACAAGTTACTGACCGGTTTTTTTAAATTGTGACTTTGACAAACCCTTGACAGACAGTAGTATGTATTTGTGGCAGAACCGAAGGACCGAGTTTCTGCTGTAGCCGATGGACAGTGCTACATGTGTGTGTGTGGGAAACCGAAGGACCGTGTTTCCGTAGTAGGTAGCCGATGGACTGTGCTACATGTGTGTGTTGGAAACCGAAGGACCGTGTTTCCGTAGTAGGTAGCCGATGGACTGTGCTATATGTGTGTGTTGGAAACCGAAGGACTGTGTTTCCATAGTAGATAGCCGAAGGACTGGCTATATGACTAACTGTTACTGTAATGTTGACCGAAGGAAAGGTCTGACTGATTTAAACGTATGTGCGAGTCTGCTTATCTTTTATTTTTTATGTCTTTACGTAAAGATTTTGGGAACTTGACGGTCGATGAGCGATTTTTGTGATTTCATGAACTATTGTAATAAGAAGTCTTTAAATTTAAGTTAAGGCAGAATGGCCGAGCGCAGATACTTCCTTGAGTTATCTTGTTCACAGATTCATCGGTTCTACC
Source organism: Carposina sasakii (assembly GCA_014607495.2). Classification (NCBI taxonomy): domain Eukaryota; kingdom Metazoa; phylum Arthropoda; class Insecta; order Lepidoptera; family Carposinidae; genus Carposina; species Carposina sasakii. Next base: position 14,606,949 of record CP053156.1, read on the forward strand.
CGAGGACGGGTAGTCTGTCAAAATGGCCGTGTCGGAGATCAAGATGTCATATCCTACAGTCGGATCTCCAACGCCATCTATTTTCAATCGTTGAAGTTAGAAACGTCAAGTCGACAGCTATCACTGACTGGAAGACAGCTGTCACTTGGGTAAAGACAAGACAGGGTACTGAGAGGGCGCCACTGTAGATTTACAACGACGACCGGGTCGTTTGAATTGAGCCGGAGGGTATTCTGTTCTGGTTTGTTGCGTCTGTCGAGCGAAGCACGGGTGCTAATCAGCCTCTGTCTTGTACTTACCACGTTTCTACGTTATCCGCTAGAATCCTAGTAATCTTGTGCGTAGATACAGTGAAAGTGTTTGTGATTCCTAATTAAGCTTGTTTACTACACGCCGCATTCTTTATTTCGGATTTTGGAAGATGTCGGACACACCTAACGGCACGCCACTCGACCCATCTACGTCATATATATCAATTTAAATAAGCTCTTATTATATGAACGCTCGCTCACTGATTAACCACGAAATCCCAGAAACTATAATACTTACCTGCAAACTTGTAATTTGGCTGGTAGGTTCCTTATTAGAGTATTGTAGACATCTGCTAAAAACGGGAAACGGTGTAAAAAAGTCCTATGTGTTTGAAGTACCCAAAGGCATTCTGAAATTCTGAACAGGAAATAACGGGAATTCTTAAGAAGGGTAAAGCTATGTGTGGTTGGAACAAACATGTGCGGGCCGCTCACGGGAAGGCTAGGTGTAAGTTCAAAACTTGGTTACAAAATAATAGACCCATGTCAGGAAAGGTTTACGATGACATGTGCGCAACTCGTAAAGTTTTTAAGAATCGCGTAAGGTGGTGTCGGAAACATCAGGAGCAGTTACAAAATTGCAGAGCAGCGATATGCTAACGATTTTAAAGCTTTTTGGAAATCGACCAATAAACTAAATATTAAGCCAGGCCTTCCTGTGAGTGTGGATGGCCATAATGAACCGAGGGAAATTGCTGAGATGTTTAGGAATCACTTTAGAGTTCCCTCGCCTCTCACAATAACTAGTACTGCATCCTCTTGTCGGGGGGATGAGCCCCTATTACACATATCTGCTAGACAGGTCAGATCAATAATAAATTCCATGACTAGAGGCAAGTCCCCCGGACACGATGGATTAAGTATTGAGCACCTAAAGTATGCGGGGTCTCACTTGCCGAGACTTCTGTCCATGTTCTTTACAATGTGTTTTAGTCATACGTACTTACCTCCTGAACTAATGAAAACTAAAGTGGTACCTATTGTGAAGAACAGGACAGGGGATATCGCGGACAGGGGGAATTATCGTCCAATCTCACTTGCTACTACCATAGCTAAGGTGCTGGACAGTGTGCTTGAGTCCATCTTACAGAAATACCTGAAACTACATGACGCTCAGTTCGGATTTCGTCCCGGACTATCAACTGAAAGCGCAATTTTGGGTCTTAAGCACACTGTCCAATACTATACTAATCGCAAAACACCGGTGTACGCCTGTTTTCTTGACCTTTCCAAAGCTTTTGACCTTGTATCTTATGAGGTGCTTTGGCGGAAGTTGAGGCACAGGGGTGTGCCGGCGCATGCACTGGAGATATTTCAGTATTGGTACAGAAACCAAACCAATTTTATTAAATGGTCTAATGCTCAGTCAGACTCTTACGGGTTGAATTGTGGAGTGCGACAAGGGGGGATCAGTTCTCCCTCCCTTTTCAACCTTTATATGGATGATCTCATAGTGGAGCTCAGCAGCATGCGCGTGGGATGCAGCGTTGATGGGGTTAGTATTAACAACATCAGCTATGCTGATGACATGGTGCTGCTGGGCCCTACTGTGGAATCTATTCAAAAAATGTTAACTGTCTGTTCAGGGTATGCTGCTTCACACGGCCTTGTTTATAATAGTAAAAAATGTGAATACATTGTCTTTAAGGCCGCAGGTAGACATGTGGACAACGTGCCAGATTTAACACTTAATGGTGATAAAATCAAAAGAGTACATACTTTTAAATATCTTGGTCACATTGTTGCCGACGACCTTACAGACAATGCAGATATCGAAAGGGAGCGTAGGGCTCTGGCGGTCAGAGGTAATATGCTGATCCGTAGATTCTTCCGTTGTAGCGAAGAAGCTAAACTGTCGCTCTTTAAAGCCTATTGCCAATGCTTCTACACGGGAAATCTGTGGGTCAGCCATGCCAAAAAGCCTCTAGAGACCCTGCGTGTACAATATAATAATATATTTAGGATGATGTTGGGATTGCCTCGATACTGTAGTGCATCGGGGATGTTCGCTGAATATCAAACCGACGGGTTTCATGTAATTATTCGCAAAAAAAACGGCATCTATGATCCGCAGAACTCGGGCCAGTCCCAATAGCATCCTTCAAACTGTTGCGAATAGATATGACTCGCCAATGTGGCGGTGTTTCGTGCGGAGGGTGATTTAGTAGTCCGTAATACTCGGCACGAAACACCTGTCGCGGAGGGCGTTTCATTAACATAATTTATAGAATTTATAATAATAATTATGATTACTAACACTATTTTTATTTTATTCAATTCATTTTATTTATTTAAATTTTTATTGTTTCTATAATTCATTATTCCTATTTTAATAATATGCTATGTATATGGATCTCGGTCTGAATTAAATGATTTTTATTTTATTTTTATTTATTATTAAAATTCACGCGGACGAAATCGTGGACGGTCGATAGTAATGTTATAAAGCAATCAGACAATACCAGTATATTTAAATTTTCTCAGTAAGTAAGTAGGTATACAAGTTTTTCGAGCGGCCAAATTGTTGTTTACTTCGTCGTAATAATAATAAATTCTAGCCGCTATCGGTAAATGGGGTGATAATTAAACAAGGTAAGTTTATTAAGGGTACACAAAAGTTGCGCGATGGTCGGAAATTGGCGCAAGTTTTGCTCGCGGTAAATCATAAGTTTTGCGCGCAATTATCGTAAATCTGCGCGCTGGAGGCGTAAATCATGGTTGTTTGTTGGAGGAAGGCTTCGTGTCATTTACATGTTGACGGAAATCGAACGAGCGATTTCGCTTGACAGAAAAGTGGTAGGACATTATTCTAATTATTTCATTTTAGTAGGTACATAATAATTATAATAGGTATAAGTAATAATATAATCATATATTATTATACACACATACATGGATATCCTGATACGGAGCTTCAAGTTCATATATCTTTAACTAAATTCCTCCGTGACCAAACCAAAAACATTGTTTTTTGCAGTAATTTATTCAGTCCGTTGGTTTGTAACGATGACAAATGCATCGGGCGTGGTCATTCGATCGTAAAACAATCGAAAATCAAATAAATCCTTGTTTTATGTGTCCACTTCCGTTGGTGTGGCTACACTGTTTTATGACATTTATTAAAACATACATACTGTCTGTTTCGGCGGGAAAAGCTGGAAGGGTGCTAGTGTAATTTTCTTGTGAAAATAAAAATAGTGCGTGTGCATGGTTTTATACTCAGGTAAGCTGAGTCACGGTCACCAACCCGCCTGCCCAACATGGTGACTATGGTCAAATATCATGGCAGTCTTGTGTCGTGCCCTGGGGGAGGCCTACATCCAGCAGTGGACTGCAATAGGCTGATGATGATGAAGCTGTGTAAAACTTTAGCTGGAATACGATCTCTTAATGGGCCTATGTAAGTTGTTTCTGCAATTATTTTTCATTTTGACTAATTTTACACTTGTTCTTGAGGATTTTCCCGACGTTTCCATTCATCATCATCATTATCATCCATCATAAATTCAGAAATCATTTACTAAAGACAATGGCTGTATGGGCTTAGTTCCCCTTGCCTTTCCATCGGGATAAACTAAACAAAAAAAACATACTGTGTTTATATGGACGTTGTTTCAGTGTTTTATCACCCGCGACTTAAAATTATGATTCCAATATCAACCTCTTGTTAAAATCTATTTCTAGTAGTTTGGGCTATGCGTTGATGACTCAGACATAGAGTTTACTCTTTTGTTATAGTAGACAGTTATTACTCATTAAAGGCTCGAGCCCACCGGATGCGTATGCGTGCACGTAAGCGTAGACGTACACGTACCTCTGAGTTTAATGTATGGAAATGTCACCGCTTGACGTCTATGCTTACGTCGACGCATACGCATTCGGTCTGCCCGTGCCTATACAGTTCCATACATTACAACTTAGAGGTACGTATACGTCTACGCTTACGTGCACGCACAAGCATCCGGTGTGCTCGAGCCTTTAATAATATGTTCATGTGGCAGTGCCTTCTGATTATTATTTTATATGTGGTTTCTTGTTCGTGTTGTTTGCAAATTCCATCTTCTTGAAGATTCCTTTTTCGACTATGACGTCATGTACAGAAGGAGATGGGGCTGACATATTCTAGTAAAGACTCAAGTAAAATTTATTCTAGATTACAATTTGATTATACGTTAGTAAAGTCTCTCTGAATGTCTCAGTGCCAGTACCATTAATCGTATCACAGGACGTTTGACGCGCCTCAAATGGAGCGGAAAATAAAGCGCTTTATCCGCGTCTTGCTCACGCGGAACGCGGCACACGCGTCACGCCCGCATGCCGCTTGAAGCGCTTTAGAAACCATTTGTTACCTGATTGGAGGACTCACGTAGGTATGGTTTATTTTGTGGCGCTTAGGACCGGTTCATATCTAACGGAAGATGCGTCGAGCGTATCTCCAGGTACAGTACAAACGGACAAACGCATAATCGGTTGAGCGTGAAAGGTTGAATGTTTTATCATATACTGACGTTACGCGACCGACAAATTCGTGACGGATTTTCCGTCAGATATGAACCGACCCTTAGACTGCTACGCTTTTGAAATCGCAGGGTACCAGTAACTCTAGTGAAGAGAATTAAGCTGTATTTCCATCAGAGATGCGTTGCGTTGCTCTGAATGTGATATAGCGACCGATAAGTGCAATTGGTAGTGATCCTGCTTGCGACGCCATAGGTCCTGGGTTCAAATTCCGGTAGGTGCAAACATTAATGATATAGTGAATATCGATGTTTGTTTCTGAGTCATGGATGTTTCTATATTTGTCTTTGTATTTATGTACCGTTGCTACCCACGACACAAGACCTTAGGGATCTTAGTGTAAGATTAGTTTAATGTAATTTGAAGCGTGTGAATTATTATTTATTTATTATTCTTTTATTTATATCTGCCAATCATATTAATTGATCCGTGATGTCAATGAATTTGATTGGTAGATGTCAAACACATCCATAACAACGTAACATAGCCCATCTGTGGGGAAAAAGCAGCCTCATTCAGAACAAAACCTAAGTTTTCCAGAAGGTAAAAGTAAAAGGGTAAAGGTTTAAATGATAAGTATTTAAACTCGACCCAATGTCATCCCTTTCTTAGGCACTCTTGACAAAGGATTGTTATTATAGGTTGCCAAAATCGATAGATAGAAGTTGTGGGATTGTTACGAGTAATTTGAGGTTCGATTTACAAATGTAAATATTAAATTTAGGTTCTAAAGTAATTTAAATTTGTTGATTTAAAATTAGAAGAAGAAGTTGTGTCACCTTTAAAATTAATTTAAGCTTAATTAATTGTGCATACACGCCTAGGACACTAAGTTAGGGTAAAAACTGTACTGTTCTGAGATGTTAAATATTTTTACTTTGTGTCTGTTGTGTTGCCTTAATAAATAAATAAAAATAAAATAATAACATTTTTTTTTCTGCCATCAGATGGCACTTATTATATATATTTTAAAAATATCGGCCTGGAAAAGGTCCGATCTTAAGAATTAACTCAAAATAGGGTCGTAAAGTCCGTACAGCTCATTGAAAGGTAAAAATTATTTATTGACATATTTTGATTTATTTTTAAAACTATTAGATTAGGTACAGTTGTATGTGTTTTAGTACTAAGTTTTTTATATCAATGTATATTATATATTTTAGGCTTAATGACTATTATAGAAACAACAAACATAAAACCGAATGAAAATAATAATTCTAATATAAATTTTAATAATAGAATGGCCAGAGGAAAAGTTAAAAATTAAATTTTACCAACCGATAAATTCAAAACTAGTAATTCCCACACATAAACACGAAATTTATTATATAAATTAATATACCTATAAATAGACGAAAATCTTGTAAAATTTCCTTGAATTATCAACATATCTATTTTCATTATAACCCTAGCATGCATTAGCCGGTATATTTGTGTCGGATATGTGGTGATTGATGATGTTGTCTCTCGACAAATGTCGCTAATGTGTCTGTCGTGCATACGCTTTGGTACCTGCCCTCGTTTGTTCATTTACTCTGTAGATTACCGTTTTACCCTGATGGAAAGGGGGTAAGACAACTCTAGGGTAGTAGATATACAGGGTTAATTTAAAAACATCAATAACCTTGCAGGACTAGATAGCTAAAATCATAAACAATAACATTTGTTCTACGAGTTTTGTCATAACTCAATACATTAATTAAAAATGATTTTCCAAGCTTTCATTGTACTGTCGTGACATTTATAGGTCTATGTTCCATTCGTAGAAGGTTGACGCGCGCGATCGCGCGCTCACCTTTGCTATGTACAGACTTAAGAACATTCAGAAGTAATATTAAATTGATATTTATTTTTGTATGAAAGTAAAATATGTCAAATTTTTACCGGACGCTACACCCTCCTGACCCTCGGATCTGATAACTAATACAATTTAATTTATATGTCAAATTATCAAAACTCGTAGAACAAATGTTGTTGTTTGTGACGGTTAGCTACCTAGTCTTGCGAGGTTATTGATGTTTTAAAATTAACCCTGTATAAAAAGGGTACTACTAAGAAAAGTCCTGTGCTGAAGTAGGGCTTGACTAGAATACATCAGCTGTATCTTTGTCCGTGCATGTCGTTAGAGTGTACTAAGGAACTTGGGTATTTCCTCAGGCAATAAGCTAGCAACTTATCACTGATCCTTTACATCTATCTATCCCCGCTTTGCTAAACATAGCTCTGGGATGTTCTTTACGTCTTATATCAAAACGAAATCCACAAATTTCTAAACCTTATAGTATTTTACAGTGCTATAGATTTCGGCAAAATAAGAACGATCCACGCATATGTAATTATATTTTTTTGAATTTGACACACATTTTGTACGCACTGCAAATATTATACCGTAAAACTTTTTACGTAAACCACCAGTTCGCTTAAATAAACACACCGATATTAAAATAATCAAAGTATGCAAATTCCAGACAAACCATAAACACCGAACATTTTTCCTTACTAATAAAAACAGAACAAATTCCATAAAATAAAAACAAACGTATTTTTCTGTAATTGTTAACATGGGAAAGCACTTCGTAAACATACCGTTTGTTATTCGCTGTTCTAGCCGCGGAGGAAGTACTTAAAGGAGATGCGACCGACCTACGACCGCCAACCTGGTTCAACGCAGCGGGTGAACCAATCAATGGCTATCATTTTCTTCCCACCCTTGCCAACCCTTCCATTCTATGGCAACACTATAGCCGTCATTCTTAGCGGTAAGCACCTTCGATTTCTTTGACAAAAGAACAATTTTTCAATAGTTGAGTGTTAATTATAAAATACAATTTTTTTTTTTCCTAAAAAAAAGAAAATACGGGGAAAAGTTTTGGAATTTTTCTGCGAAAATTTTTAGTGGTTTTCGCCTTCTTTGGTCTGAATTCGCCATATCAATAATTGCCTGGCTGTCACTTTCACCCTAAGTACTGGGTGTTTTTTTCGTTGCCACCCATAATGAAGGGTAGGTACGTACTCTAAATATCAAATAAAGTAAGATTATGCAAAAAAAATGCTGGGAAAAAATGTAATTAAAAAAAACATAATTTAAAAGATCCAAAAACCCGACTGCTTAAAAAAGAACCAAATAATGTACATAATAAAAAAACTGAAAAGAAAAAAAACAAGCACTTAGATGTATAGAATTTATTTGACAATTACATATACACGGATAGCAACAACAACATAGAACAAGACAATGGAAATAGGGTAGAAATAGACACAATAGAAAAGAGTAGGCAAACAGGTAAGAACACACATGAAGAAAAGAACAGTAACAGGATGTCCGGTGGTCTAGAATTCTATAATATTATTATGGAATGCATACTATTGAAGAACATAGAATATTTTCTAATGATCGTAACATAACAACTGAATAACCAGGATCCATTGAAATATTAGCTTAGCTGTCGGATAATGGATCCTGACTGTTCAGTTGTTATATCATGATCATTATAAAATATTTTATGTTCTTCAATAGTATTCATTCCATAATAATATTATAGAATTCTAGACCACCGGACATCTAAGTGCTTGCTTTTTTTCTTTTCAGTTTTTTATTATGTACATTATTTGGTTCTTTTTTAATCAGTCCGGTATTTGGATTTTTAAATTATGTTTTTTATTTTATACTTTTTTGTTATGAGTATTTATCTTCAAGAAACATGCTCAACATGCTCGCCAGCAAGAAGTTTTCGTCTTGCTGCTGTCTAAAAACTTATATGTGAGAATGGTTGTTACGCAAATTTCAATCGATGTAGATCCTAAACGGTTGGTTAAATCGAAAAATGTTGAGAGAAACCTAATAATGATTTTTAAATACCTATTCAACGATACCCCACTCGATATAGTTAGTTGATTTTTTTTTTCATTTTCAAAAAATGGCGTCCAGTAGCCGCCATATTGGATTTTTACTAACATCAAGTCTTTAGTGATACTCCCCGAACTAAGAGGAATCGATTGACGTATAAATCATTAAAATCAGTTGAGGCGTTTGGTCTGTGTAGTGCTTCAAAGGAACATACATACATACCTACATACATAGGCTGTTAAACACAATACCACTCCTTTGCGTCGCGCAGTCGGGTAAAAAAATAATAATTACTTGATCGGGCGAAATTTATAGTATCCAGTGTTTATGCTAGTTTTTTCATTGACAGATATTAATTGTTTCTCGTGAAGAAATCTTGCTACGCGTGTCTATTTGCATTTATATGCAGAAAAACGCAGTCTATTTACTAAACTTTTGACCCTAATATCTTGGTAACCAGACACTTCCTAGGTATGCTTCCATGGAGAAAAATGATCGTGATGATGAGGAGATTCCGTAGTTTTCGAATACTTTGACCGCCAAAAATCATCCTGTATATAATACTAGCGGCCGCACACGACTTGTACGCACACGTATTCTTTATTGTACACATAAATTGTTATCATAGACAGTAAGTTGTAAAAGAAAAAGTACAAAGGCGAGCTTATCTCTAAGAGAGATTTCGACTTTATCCGCGTGAGGGGTCATTGCACCCCCTCAAATAATTACTAGTACTAGTGGCTTGGTGGTGCCAGAAACGCTTCCCTTTTAACCAAACTCACAATGCTAGAAAGGCAGTATGGTGAATAATAAAGAAAACGTTATTATATACTCCTCCTCGATATCCTTCGTCCATGGTTATAGCGCTGCGAATGCTAATGGCATTTGGTTATTAATACGTATTTAATGCGCTAACACGCAAAATGTATATAATTGTTTGTTTAAAATTCTTTTTGCAAATCTTTAGACTCTGAGAGAAATTGCGTCGGTTTTTGTTTACTGATGTTTAACATAGTCTCCTCCATTTACTACATTAGCTAAGACTTGATTATTACGAGTATGTATTTGAAAAAATTGAGATATATCATAATATCAACGTCTTGTATATATTAGTAAACTAGTGGATACCCGCGACTCCGTCCGCGTGGCCTACAGAAAAAACTTGATAGAAAAATATTGTGACAGGTCCCACTTAACATATAGACTACTTTTTATCCCGGGAAAATGTTTTTATCCCGGATAATTTCGAAATTTAGTTTTTTTCCGCAGTTCACGCGGACGGAGTCGCGGGCGTCCACTAGTGTATAAATAAACTAAAATATGATTCAATTAAAAGGGCACTAGCGCCTTCAGCATAGATAGCGTGAGGTAGAGAGAGATTGTATCTGCCATATACGTAAAGGACACGCATATTTTGTGAAGCCATTACATAGCTGGCTATCCCATTTTAGGAACATAACGTCGTGATGATAGTGTCCAAAAAGAGGGCGTACAAAAATAGCATTAAACTGTGTTTATAACTTTCACTATGGGTGCGCCCACCACCGGGCCCTACACCCTCCACTGACCCTCTAGTCTGACTAGTGAATGTTTGAACTTCCGAATTGTAACGCCTAATACAATTTCATTTGTGTTTATAACTTATTTATTTTTCCGACAAAAGTTAGTTTTCTCTAAGTAGTTTTATTATAAGTTTGCTAAAAGTTGAGAAATAGTTTTAATTGTTCAGCTTTAGTAAGTTCTCGGTTTTCAATCAGGAACTTATAAGGGAAATGTCATTCTAACTTCACTTTTGTTTGTTTCCTTCGATGTTTAGTTCTTTCATGTTACATTGTTATCTTGATGATTTTTCAGAACCAAAGTAGTGTAGTTCATTAATTAGATAAGGCCTTAAAAACAAAATTTTAAGGTCTCTTAGATCAGCGATCTACACTTTTTTCTAAAAAAAAATTGTTTAAACAAATAAAGTCATTGACCGTCACCAGCTAGTGTAGGTGACCTGATACATATTTATATATATCTATATGTGTATTTATATTTATTAATACTAAACAGATACACTATATTTCATATATATGTACACCTACAAGAAGACAAGCATTACACACATCATAGTCATACATTCGCAACACTATATTTAACGCACAAGCAACGCCGCGCGATATCCGTAGTTCAGCAAAACTGCTGACGGCGCCGAACGTGATCGCGCCACACCCCGCTGCTCATGCGCTGGTACCTCCAGTCGTCCTAGGACTGTGACACAGAGTCCACGCCACCCTGTACCGCGACGACCCACATACGCGAGTGCCGCTACGCCACTGGTGGCCTATTTATATGTCTATGTGTTGTGTATATACCTATGTACTTTCGTGCTCGTGTCTTCTTCTGTCTTATGTACTGTAAACTTTCACTATTCTCTCCTTCTATTCTGACTTTATCTGTTGTGGCAATATATCCATAAACTGCTGAAGCTGAAGTTTCCTTCACGCCGCCACAACCTACCTAGTGACCTCAATCAATCATAATCACTAAAGCTAGTTGTTTATTAACCATATAAACGCTAGAATTATTCCATGTATTTTTTAAACTATAATTTTTTGTTATTATGAAAGTCACGTCTCATCTTTAACGGTGCACCTCAATCTGCTTATATTCTAGAACAAGTTTTCGAAAACTACTAACTACACGAAAAGTACTAAGAAGGTATTATTCTGTTTAATCCTCCTAACGTGCAACAGGGCTGTCACTTGAAGAGAATTAACATGAGCGATTTTACTTAAAAAAGCTTTATGCTTACTTGCAAGTTTTTCGTATTACAAGTCATCGATTCGGATTATATTTTAATGTCTGTGCAGATGCAACCTTATGTACGTTTTGTCTCCTCATCGTAAGGGTTGACAAAGAAATAAATTCAGCGGCGTTCTGTCAGGCGATAAGCTAGCAACCAATTAGTCGTACTAATCTTTTAAATCTGGCCCTGCTACTCCAAACGTAGATTTCTTGCGAGTTCCAGTAAATTCTAGCCTTCCTCATTTTGGGAATACAGCCATGTGTATATACAAGACTAATGGACGCCCGCGACTTCGTCCGCGTAGACAGCAGAAAAAACAAAATGTCGAAATTATCCGAGATAAAAATATTTTTCCCAGATAAAAAGTAGCCTATATGTTAATCCAGGATGTCAGCTAACTCCATACCAAATTTTATTGAAATCGCTCTAGCCGTTTTTACGTGAAAGAGTAACAAACATCTATCCATCCATACGTACAAACTCTCGCGTTTATAATATTTTAGTAATATGTAACAAATGAGGTATGTTAAACGAAAAGCTACAAAGATAGGCCACAATAAAGAACCTATCTACAAAATTGTAAACTCGATATCACATGACATGACTAATTTGTTAAGAAAGACTGGAGAATTCCTGTTCATACGATCTTTAAAAATAAACATGTAATATCTTGTTTAAAATTTTATTTATTATAAAATTATTAATAAGGAAAAAATGGAAAAAATTCTTCACCCGAGTGGGAATCGAACCCACGACCATTGCATACCGTGCTAGTTGCTCTAACCACTGAGCTACCGGGTCTTATTTTTTATTTATTTATTTATATCTACAGTATAGGTTCTCTTTAGTGGACTATTTTATAGCTTCTCGCTTACGTCTTTTGTTACACCGTGTATGTAAATACTTACATACATAATTGCAAAATTATATTTGCAACCACTAAGTATCACCAAAACTCGAGCGTCATAACTAACGTAACCGAGTCAGCCACTATTTCAGGCATTAGGATTTGGCTCATTTTCCCGTGGAAATGCAATTTTCACTGAAAATTGTATTTGAAGCAGACACTTAAGCTCGGGTACGTGCCTTTTTTCGCCGAGCCAGCGGGACGTACGCCGAAAGGGGAATGACTCGGGGAAATAGGTTTTAGGTTAGGGAATAGTGCTAAAAGTTCCCACTGAGGAATGTAGAATCCTCCATATATGTAATCTTGTTAATTGCTCAATTTGTTTCCAAGTTAATTATATTATTGTTACTGATTGTTACTGTTAATTATTGTACGTATATGAATAAATTAATTATCTACTTAAATGATATGTATTTAACTCAATTTGTAGTTTTTAACCGACTTCAAAAAAGGAGAAGGTTTGTTAATTCGACCGTATATCATGTTTTTAGTCAATTTAACTTTGGGTTATTGCTTCAAACTTTTCATCTGATATTTTCTTACGTTATACTCGTAATATTACTTGAAATGTCTTCTTTTTTATATTTGATTTGAAAACTTACTAGGACATAAATCTGTAATTGAAAATCTGCCCTATATCTAAAATGACTATTTACTAAAATATATTTCTTATTGTGCTGAAAAAGCTTTAGAGGGCTATCTCAAATACAGAATAATTCATATTAGCCACGGTTACCAAAAATGACATCTTCCAGTCAGTAAGAAAACAGATAATACATACATACATAAAAATCACGCCTCTTTCCCGGAGGGGTAGGCAGAGATCACGGATCTTCATTTGCTACGATCCTGACACACCTCTTTCGCTTCATCTACTTTCATGATTTCTTCATCTTCTTAAAAATACACCGGTGAATGAAAGAAATTAACATATTCTTTAACTCTGAAAAGTCTCTCCATTCAAGGAAAAATACTTTTCAATGGGGGATTTAATAATACAATGAAATATCTGACTGAAATCCATCACACCATTTCTTTATTTCCCAGTTCCCTAACAAATTCAAAGTACCTTTTTGCGAAAGGCCATCAATTATCGTTAGGGAGTGATCAAAGCTGGTTCAGGGAATCAGGGGGCGCGATGTGGCCGCAGGGACATCCCTTAGACCTCCTTCCTTGACCACTAAATCAGAAGATGTCATCCTTGGGACGCGGAGAAATTTAAATATAGATTTACGGATATCCCCTGGATTAGGGAGACGTTGATAAAAACGGGACTCATCCCAGCGGACATGGCGATTATCCGATTACGCGTGCGACTGTTCTGCGATTTGGGGGGCAGATTTTTCACAAAAAGTGAATACGCAGTGCAGTAAAATTAATAAGGAAATAATAAAAGCAAAGTTTTAAAAATCAAGCATTATTGAAGTGTATGTGAAAACCCTGAAATTAAGTTGCATACGGCCCTGTCGCTAAGCCTGAAAACAAAGATTACAGCTCCGTTGCATCGTGTGCGCGCGCCTTAATGTTCGATATTAGTGGTTAATGGGCCGGTCTAGGTATTATGACGACTTCCCGTATGCGCGGGATTTAAGTCTCTAATCCTGGCAACTATCTCATTAGGACATCGTGGATGTATCACCAAATCGACTCGATATATAATTATATAATCACTATTGTATCAACGCTTGGAATGAGACAGATGGCTTATTTCGACTTCATAAGGATATCGCCATTACAAAAATAATATATTGGTAGTATACGTGAGCCTTTCAATCTGTAGGCGTAGGTTCGATGCCAGTCACCGGCACATGTATCATTGAATTTATTTAATGTACGAATTTTAATATTCTAAAATTAGCACTCAGCTATGAGTGTTTGATATCAGGCAGCTCACGGTTTAGTGACTTTGTCGGGAATATGGATGATTACAAAGGAAGACGATGGCTTATGTGAGAAATTATATTGTGATGCCACACATGTCCTAATGTAGAATGGTCCTAAATCCTTTAATTCCAGTTCTGATGCAAGTTTGATTAGTTCCATTTTGTGTTTAGTTGATAGCGTATTGATTCTAATATCGGCCTGTGATAGTAAATGTTTCAAACGTGTGGTTATAATGGATTGAGGTCCAATTAATGTTTTCGAAAATAGTTTGTTTTGATTGAAAACTCATTTGGTTATGTTAAAATATATATTAGGTACTTCCAAATCTAGGTTTAGCTTAAAATGTTTAAACTCTTTTATAATACATGGCAAATTTTTAACTTTCGCTATACATGTGGAAGAAATATTTTTTTCTTTGTTACATTAGGGAAAAGCATGTATTTTTTACCGTGTTAATGTAACTTGTTTTCTGCATAAGATGTAGATATAGGGCTTAGATTAATGATAGGTCTTCGCTCCGCTCTGACTAGATGGAGTACTATCAATAAACAATAGCTCCGTAAATGCGGCAATTTTATCATGATTGATGATATGACTGACATGATAATCATCAATGACAATTTGCAAGGATGCTAGTATGCGTGAAGGATTGTGTTGCCAACTGCTTAACTTGAATGAAGAAAAAGCAACTAAAATTTTGCAATAAATTAAAATTGATTACTATATTAAGAGAATTGGGTGGTGTGAAAAAAGATGTACTCGTAGTGACAAGAGAAACGTACGCTTCGATGGTTTGATAATTTGGAGAAGATGGATGGAATTAACGAAAGAGTACCTTACTTTACTGACAATGAAACAATAATTAGTATTATTTTGTGTGATATTACACTGGGTCAAACGACTTACCCTTCAACCGATGGAACCAGGCACGAGGGTGGCTACGCTCAGCGGTGGTAGGTTCGGTCGGCACAGGTCACAAGAAGAGTCCAGCACAAAGATCATACACTTTATCCACCGGTATCACTAGTACGAAGTCCAGGAGGAGAGAGATACCTCGATATATGAATTAAATGGTTTTTGAGATTGTTCTGTTGCGTGCGCGACGGCGCAGCGGCGGCAGGATTACAACAGACAGCCCGTTGTATGAAATCGGGCCATAGGTGGCGCTGTCGTAGCGCGTAGATGTACCAACCCAATAGCACAGGTTGATCGGGATCCAGTTCGTCGTGAACCCAGTAAAAGAATTTAAAACTACTCGGAACGTATATTTCCAGATTGTGTTACCTTATTCTAAATTGAAATTAAAATCTGTTCCGGTACGGAACATGCCGCTCACCTTAAAAGGACGTAGTGTCTTTTAATTTGTTAGAGAAAAAAAAAATTAAATGAAAGAAACCTAAAAACTAAATTTAAGTACTAGGATTAAGTTCGTAACGAATTTCATATGCCTACTCTATGGGGAGAGGATATTTTAACCACAGGTCGTTTAAAAAGTGTTTTGCCACTTTTCAAAGTCACTACGCGAGTGACGTTATCAGAGCCGGGATGTAGAGCATGGACGCGAGCCAACTTCCACTGCAGCGGTGGGAGCTGCTCATCACATACGACGACAACAGTGCCTTCACGGACGTCGGAACCGCGGTTTTGGAGCCATTTAGAACTCTGTTGAAGTTCGTGAAGGTATTCCTTGCTCCATCTTTTCCAAAAATGTTGGGTAGCTTGTTGTACCCAGAGCCAGCGAGTGAGACGATCAGGATTCTCGTCAACCAATGGAGCTTCAGGTAGAGCCGTTAAGGGCTCGCCAATTAAAAAGTGGCCCGGAGTTAATGGAAGAGGATCCGAAGGCGAAGAGCTAATAGCGCAGAGCGGACGTGAGTTTAACACGGCCTCGATTTGACACGCAAGAGTGTGCATCTCGTCGTAGGTTAGAGTCCGGGTGCCAATAACGCGATGTAAATGATGTTTAAAACTCTTAACACCGGCCTCGAATAATCCACCGAAGTGGCTAGCATAAGGTGGCTGAAAATGCCACGTAAGGTTCTGTTTTAGGGCTTCCTTATGAAGCTCACGTTGCACAGAGTCGGTTCGTAAAAACGCAAATAAATCTTTAAGGTAGTTACTGCAGCCGACAAAATTTCGTCCGCAATCTGAATAGATATCAGTACAATAACCTCTTCGGGACTTAAAACGTATCAATGCAGCTAAGAAACCTTCCGTAGAAAGGTCCGATACAAGCTCGAGATGTATGGCCTTAACACTCATACATACAAAAACTGCAACGTAGCATTTAATTATTTTAGCGTTGCGTACTTTATTAGCACGCACGTAGAAAGGTCCGCAGAAATCTACACTACTTTTAATAAAGGCGCGCGTAGGCCGTAATCTAACAGCGGGAAGAGGTCCCATGCGCGGCTGCACTCGATCGGGGCGCGCACGAAAAAACGGACGCAGCGATGTATGCGCTGACGCACAATGTCACGCGCAGATAAAATCCAATACTGCTGCAAAAGCGAATTTCGAACCATCTGGGGTCCTGCGTGTAAATTCGTAATATGATTATCGTCAATAATAAGATTTGTCAATGGATGTCGTTTTGGTAAAATTAATTGATGCTTGGCGTTAAAGGGTAAAAGCGACTTATGAATCCGCCCACCAACGCGTAGTAAGCCGTCACTATCCAGAAAAGGCGTAAGGCGGCGTAAGCCTATAGAAGTCAATTTATTATGAGAAATATTATGAATGTCATCATTAAAAACAGATTGCTGAGTCATCTTGATAAGACGGTTAAGTGCGAATTGATACTCAGGCATGGTAACGTGATGAGAAAACCTTTCATTAGATTTTTTACATTTATTGTAAAAACGAAATGTTTGTGCTACAACACGAACAAGTTTACCTAGCGATGAAAATCGCATAATAAGAACATCTACGTTCTGAGAAGGAGACGGAGACGAGGTATATAAGTAAGTAGGTATGTCGTGCTTTCTTTCCTCGCTGGTATCGGAAATGGGACGTTGTATAGGCCAGGAGTCATGACTTAAATGGAGCCATGCAGGACCATGGTACCACAAGTCATGTTGTACCAGCGCCGCAGGATGTAGACCACGTGATGCTGCGTCAGCCGGATTGTCAGCTGACGGGACGTGACGCCAGCAACTCGCGGGCACGTGGGACAAGATCTCACTGGTGCGGTTGGAAACGAACGTTTTCCATTCGTGCGGGGATGAGCGTAGCCATGCTAGCACGATGGAAGCGTCTGACCATGCGTAAATCTGGTCTGGATGGATGCGTTCGCTGTAGGTATATTTTACTTTCTCAAGTAGTTTGGATAACAGTAGTGCAGCCATTAGTTCAAGGCGGGGAATGGTAAGACACACACGGAGCGGCGCCACTCGAGTTTTAGCCATGACCAAGTACGTCTGTATGTCACCGTTTCTACTCGTGAGGCGAACGTAAACACAGGCTGCATAACCAATTTGAGATGCGTCAGCAAAACCGTGAATCTGAATTGATTCTAGCTCGAAAATATTAAAAATGTGACGCTGAAAAGAAACTTGAGATAACAGCGGTAACTCATTAATAAAATTATTCCATGAATTAACAATATCAATGGGAGGCTCCTCGTCCCAATCAACGTTTGCCAACCATAATAGTTGGATCAAATGTTTGGCATACAATGTTATCGGAGATAAGAACCCGAGCGGGTCGTAGATTTTAGCGATTTCCGATAGAATAGCACGTTTAGTACATTTAGTAGATGTAACTTGAACTTTGAAATTAAAAGAATCAGACCCTGGATTCCACTGAAGTCCCAGGACCTTTACTCCGTGGTCATTTTCCATTTTAGCAAATGGAACATCTTCGCGCCGCTCACCATGAGCATCTGGCGGTCGTACCGCAGCTAGTATAGCTGGCGAGTTACTATGCCACTTGCGTAATTCAAAACCGGCCGTTTTAGTTATGCCTATCAGCTGCTGCTGCAACTCGAGGGCTTGATCTTCTGTCTCAGCGCCTGATACGACGTCATCGACGAACACGTCATTTAATAAAACAGACGACGCGAGCGGAAAGCGCTCGGCTTCATCATGAGCAAGTTGTTGAACAGTACGCAGCGCGAGATAAGGAGATGAATTGATGCCGAACACAACTGTACGAAGTCGGTAGGTAAGCAATGGTTCTTCAGGCGACTTACGCCAGAGGATACGCTGAAAATCCCTATCACTTTCCCT
Organism: Carposina sasakii; assembly: GCA_014607495.2. Lineage (NCBI taxonomy): Eukaryota > Metazoa > Arthropoda > Insecta > Lepidoptera > Carposinidae > Carposina > Carposina sasakii. The sequence continues at coordinate 14,625,436 of CP053156.1, forward strand.
AACAAGTATGTTGCGGTACATTTGTTTAAAGTCCGCGGAAAATGATATTTTGTGGGCACGAAACTTTAAAAGAATATCTACTATATCCGGATGAAGCTTGGGACCCGTTAGTAGTGCGTCATTGAGAGAATGACCGCTAGTAGTGCGACAACCTGCATCGTACACGACGCGAGTGCGAGTTGTCTCGCTGGATGCCTTCACCACGCAATGGTGAGGAATATAGTAGCTAGCGCCTGCTGGGGCTTCTCCTTCCACGATCTCCATGTGGTTGAGGTCCACGTACTCCTGGAGACACGCGTGATAGTCAGCCTTCAGCTGGGCATTGCGTTCGAGACGGTATTCTAATTTTCGAAACCGTGCTAGGGCAGTTTGACGGGATTCACCGAGAGGTGGTGCGTCGGGCTTAAATGGCAGCGCAACGACGTATCTTCCCGTCTCATCGCGAGTATGCGTCTTTCGAAAAAAGGATTCGCATAGTTCCTCGTTGGGAGTGTAACTCCGCTGCTCGGGAATTGACTCCCAGCTCCCAAAACCGTTGCAGGTTGTCGTTGTCAAACGAGCTAAAACAGACTTGAAGTGGAGTCGAATCAATTGAATTAAACGTGATATTACCTAACAATAGATAACCTAAAACACTATTCATCGCAATAGGTGTCCCCGGCGGACCAGTTATAGTGTTGCCTAGTAAGATGTGGGATAGTATATCCGCTCCTAGTAACATTTCAACTGGCTGGGGCACGTGAAAGTCGGGATCAGCTAGGGATAGATTTTTTATGTGTGGCCAGTCTTTAAATGGTAACGAAATACTGGGCATCTTAGAAATTAATTTAGGCAGAATTAAAGCATCAACTGGAATGACAGGTTGTTGTTGACCTTTAGGTGTTATCGTACACGCAACCATTCCTTTAGGTTGTACGGGCTCCGTGTCACCAATACCGAAGACAGGTACATAGCTATGTCTACGCGGTAGGCCAAGTCGTTGGACGCATGCTTCGGTGATAAAACTCGCTTGGCTACCTGTATCTGCAATGCATCGAATAGTAGCTACCTTGTGATTACCTAAACAGATGTCAATTAGAGCCGTAGATAACAATACAGTACCTTTTTGCGAAACCGGTAGGTTTGAGGCGCAATTATTGTGAATCAAATCACTAGTATGGAGCTCCGCCGTAGGAGAGAGCGAGACAGCATTAGGGATCGCAGGCGCAGGTGCACTAATTACTGATAACGATTGCGACGAAGTTAAATGAATTAAACTATGATGTCGTTTGTGACATGTACGGCAAACAAAATTGGATTTACAGTTTTTTACGTCGTGTCCGACGTTCAAGCAATTATAACAAATGTTTTTGTTTTGTACAAAAGAATGTCTATCTTGAGGCGAAAGATTAAGAAACTCGGAACATTTAATTAATAAGTGTTGGCCATCACACTTCAAGCAAGATCGAACCTTAATGCTATTAGAATTAAGACGTGTTTGGTCTGTAGACGAATTGTCGACACTTGCTGTGAAGGTACGTCGCGGGTGAGTATAAGTATTCACTGCGCTCAGGCCGTTCTTTCTAGAACTACCTACATTTTGCAAATAATTTTTTGTGGACTGTGCACTAAAAGATGAAGATGATGTTATTTCCTCGGCCGATAATTCACGTTCTAGAAACTTGATTAATGTATCTACTTGCGGAATATCCGACGGTTTAGTTAGGGAACGCTCATAATTTTTTCGCATACCGGCGGGTATTTTCCGAAGCAGTAAATTCAATAGTACAAAACTCCACTGGCTAACGGGAAATTCCATAACTTCGAGTGCTTTAATGTTCTCAAGGTAGATATTTAATAAATTACGCACACTTTGAGTGGATCGATCCGAACAAATCTCGATATCAAATATGCGATCCAGATGTTTGGAGGCAATTATTCTTTTGTTCTCATATCTAGATTTTAGAATATCTATCGCAATAACATAATTATCTTCCGTAATGGGAATAGACTTAATTAAATCATGTGGCTCGTTTTTAACTGATAGAAGTAGGTACCTAAGCTTTTCCGTGTCCGTATAGGCACAATTGCTGTGTACTAACGAATAAAATAAATCATAGAATGACGTCCAATTAGTAGGATCGCCATTGAATTCCGGTAAGGGCAAGATAGGCAAATTTCTTTTGTTGTTAATAAACGGGTCTGATGACAAAGTATGAGATCTACTTAGACGGCGTTTTTGCTCGTCGATTGATTTAAATTTGTTAACTTGAGTAACAATAGCATAGTATAGGTCGTTGAAATCGTTACGAATCTTAATATTTTCCTTTTATTAAAGGTTTGGGATTTGATGAGTAATTTCTCGATTTTAGTTTGGACTTTATTGAACCTTTTCTGATGCGCGGAAAGGTCAGTAGTTCGCGATCGAAACTGATGTTCATCGGTAGCTGCGAACTGGAGAGTACGCTTAAGCTCATCAAGGACTAAATCTCTCTCGAAAATGTCTTGTTCACATTCACAAGGTGACTCGTTGTCCGGCATTTTGCGTAACAAAGATGGCGGTTACAAATGAGAATCGAAATATGAACGCGTAAGAATGAGTACGTAATACTGCTGATTCTAACAAGACAACACAAACTGGAATATACTAATCCGGTTCGAAGAACCAAAATTTTATGTGTGATATTACACTGGGTCAAACGACTTACCCTTCAACCGATGGAACCAGGCACGAGGGTGGCTACGCTCAGCGGTGGTAGGTTCGGTCGGCACAGGTCACAAGAAGAGTCCAGCACAAAGATCATACACTTTATCCACCGGTATCACTAGTACGAAGTCCAGGAGGAGAGAGATACCTCGATATATGAATTAAATGGTTTTTGAGATTGTTCTGTTGCGTGCGCGACGGCGCAGCGGCGGCAGGATTACAACAGACAGCCCGTTGTATGAAATCGGGCCATAGGTGGCGCTGTCGTAGCGCGTAGATGTACCAACCCAATAGCACAGGTTGATCGGGATCCAGTTCGTCGTGAACCCAGTAAAAGAATTTAAAACTACTCGGAACGTATATTTCCAGATTGTGTTACCTTATTCTAAATTGAAATTAAAATCTGTTCCGGTACGGAACATATTTTTTTAATTATATCATAAACATTAACTATTAAAAAATGCATCGTCGTCGAGATTTGATCCCATAACTTCGTTTTTCTGATTTCCACCAACTTTCTTCTTGACTAATTTGTACTCTACTACAGCAGTCCAACGATTAGAAATAACTGGATGAGCAGGAAATCTGCACAAAGCAAAGAAATTTTGGGTGTTTGTTGTTTAGTTATTTGTTTATGCAAAAACTAACTAATTTAGATAAAAGGAGGATGGGCAAAATGTCCCCACCGACCAATAAGGACCAGACATATATCGTTGGAAAGCTTTGTGAGTATAGAAGTTTTGTGACTATGAATTCACAAAAACTTGCCTTTTAAGTAAAAAAGGATATAATTTTTTATGCTAGTTTTTTTAAGATTTCTTTTAAATAACTTTTTTCAACGCTTTGAGCATCACCCTTATAGTAACAATTGATAGTCACAAAAAGAGTTTTCCAACGATATAGGTTTGATCGTTACTGATCAGTAGCCATACATTTTTGCCCATTATTCTTTGGCACTTATTTATCTCTATTTCATTAGAATTTCTAATGTGTACTAATAACAAATTCACATACTAAAAAATCTGCACCACGGGGAACTATTTTTATATCGGCGGCAACACTGAATGTCGTTTATTATTCATGATAATTTTATATAGAATTTTCATAATTATGAGATACTTACTGATGGTATGTGATCTCTAGTCTCTTTTTTATGCATTGTAGTATATTTTTTACACACTTTCACTATGCAAACAGAAATTTTACTACGAAATATGATTAAAATTTAATAAAACTGACAGTAGTCATCTTGGCATATTGTTGACAACTAGACTGTGGGGGTTCGAGCTCGTGTCTGACGTGTACGGCATACTATTTGTTGCTGAATTTATTTTTAAGCCGAGTACTTCTACAGAGCGGAGCGTTTTTTTATTCTAAGGTCATTAAGGAATTTAAAAATCCATTGAGAGTATACTCTTGAGGGAAATCTATATTCAGAAGTGTACTAAAAGCTGAAATGGTGACCTTGATTTTCAGTACTTTTCCAAAGCCCAGTAATAAACAAACAACAAAGCTTTAGATATTCATAGCTTCTGTTTTACAAATAATTTTACTCACAGAATTGTCTCGTTGACAGGGAAAATAAAATTACTTTATATTTTGAGTCTTGCCAAGAACGTAACCCGTTTACGTGATCCATGACCCTCGGGTGTTGTGTATGGAGGGAAATAGAGAGCCCTAATAGGGCTATTATACCTACGAAATTTATACTCTTCTTCTACCACTGGATATTTTGTTGATGATGTGTTATGCTCATGTATAATTTACGCTTTTAAAATCAAGTCTATACAAAAAATAAATACATTTTTTTGTAAATGAAATTGTATTAGGCGTTACAATTCGGAAGTTCAAACATTCACTATGGGTGCGCCCACCACCGGGCCCTACACCCTCCACTGACCCTCGGATCTGATAACTCATAATTGCGACAACAGGCACTTGCACTAACTACAATCGCCATGAGAAACCAGACCCGAGCACCTAGCATGCAAGACGATACATTGCACCATTCCGAAATCAAAAACTAGATAAATAATCTACATATGTTTCGCCAACAACCGTGGCATCCTCAGGATTATAGAAATTAGTAAATTAGTAAACCACTAATTACTATGAACCTCTAAAACCCAACACATTACTTACACAGAATTAACTACCCTCTACTAAGTATTAAAAAATATATAAATAATTACCCACCATTATTTATATTTCAAATAAATATATACTATTTGTGCACACAAACCAAATAGTATTGGGTGAATTAGTTAAATTTAAATGAAAAAATTCAAAAATTCACCAAAATATTGATAAATTAGTAAAGAAAACAAGGATGTATGGAACAACATATTCCATTGCCCACAAAAACAAAAATTGTTATTGACATTGACAAGCCACTACATTCTAAGGTTACTGTTTATTTATTTATTCTAGCCAATGAGTTCAACAGCGGAGACGAAAATTCAACCTGTTCATTTAAAAGGTTTACACCAGAATATTTGGCTTTCAAAATCTCCAACTGTTCCAAAATAGATAGACGAATGCCCTTTTCACACGTATACAGACTAACAAAACTGTGGTCATCTGGAATTTTATGGTTTGAAACTAACAAGTGTTTGGCAAAATGTGATTTTTCAGGGAAATTGTTCCTATAAGCTGCCAAATGTTCTTGGTATCTAATCTTGAAGTTACGACCCGTTTGACCTATATAAACAGAATTACAGTCAGGACAGTGCAAGCTATAAACTCCTGATTTTTTATCAATTGGTAATATTTGTTTTGTGTTAATTAATCTATTTAAAGAATTAAAAGTCTTAAAAGCCACCAAGATGTTTTGTTTTTTCAATGATTTTGCAATGATCTCTGAGATATAGCCAAAATATGGTAAACTACCAGTGTAAATATTTGTAATCTCCTCTATTTTTGGGTACAACATTTGTTTAACTAAAATGTTTTTCTTTTTATCAATTAGGTTATAAATTAGTTGTGAACTATATCCATTTGATCTGGCTATTTGTATAATAGTATTTATTTCTTTAACATAATTAAAGTTATTAAGCGGTAACGTTACTAACCTGTGTATCATTGATTTGTATGCCGCAAGCTTATGTTGCCATGGATGGAAAGAATCAATTGGAATAGTTACATCTGTATGTGTTGGTTTCCGGTAAACTGAAAAATCATGATAATCTCCCAATCTAGTAATAGTTACATCTAAAAAATTTATACTATTGTTTATTTCTTGTTCTATTTTAAATTTAATCTTAGGATGTTTTGTGTTAAGGACGTTAACAAAAAGATGAAACTGCCTAACTGTGCCTGTCCAACATAAGATGATATCATCAACATATCTAAAATAATATTTTATATGATTATTACTATTAACAATATATTCATTTTCAAACCAATCCATAAATATATCGGCTAAAAGAGGTGAAAGCGGAGAACCCATAGTAAGACCATCCTTTTGTATGTAATATGTATTATTATAGCAGAAATAATTCTGGCTCATACAAAGTCTAGTTAAGGTAATAAGATTATCTGCCTCCATTGGATTTAGTTTAACTTTTTCACACCAAGTTTTAATAATATATTTAAACATTCCTTGTAAGGAACATTTGTAAACAAACTCTCAACATCTAAAGAAAATAATTTGGAATTTGTTGATAATTTAATATTTTTAATTTTATCTATTAAATTTAGACTATTATTGACACTATATTTGGGTGTAAATTGAATTTTTTCCTTTATAATGTCATTCAGAAATTTTGCTAATTTATAAGCTGGAGCTCCAATATATGAAACGACTGGCCTTAATGGTATATTATCTTTATGAATTTTTGGTAAACCATATAACAATGGTGTTACTGGGTTCATTGGAATATAACGTTCCTTTAAATAAGCAGAATTTTTTGGAAAAATATATTCAGCAGAGAAGTAATACATTGCTTTAATTGTGCATGGAATTTCTTGGTTGGATCAAATGGTAAAATTTGAAATTCATCTGTATTGAGGATTTCCATTATCTTACCATGATACACCTCATGCTTCATTATTACCAAAGTATTACCCTTGTCCGCTTTACTAATTAAAAGATTATTATGATTTATTTTTAGTTGTATAGATTTATATATTTTAGAAAAGTGTGTAGGATGATTATAATTACTAAAATTATTCAATGTATTATTTTGTAAAGACCTCATCTCGCCGGCCAAGACACTTTTGCCAATGGTATCCACTTTATTTCTTACTAATGTTATTTCAGTGTCCACTGCCAAACGTTCAAAAGATTTGTTGGAAATGTCTTTTGGTGGGCAAAATTTCAATCCCTTCATCAACAACCCCATTTCCTGATTTGAGAAATTAATGTCAGAAAGATTTTTAACTCTTGGATAAAATTTATGTGTACTTATGTTAGGTGGACTTATGTTATTAGAACCTTTATCATAAATGTATTTTAATGGTTTACTAATTTACTAATTTCTATAATCCTGAGGATGCCACGGTTGTTGGCGAAACATATGTAGATTATTTATCTAGTTTTTGATTTCGGAATGGTGCAATGTATCGTCTTGCATGCTAGGTGCTCGGGTCTGGTTTCTCATGGCGATTGTAGTTAGTGCAAGTGCCTGTTGTCGCAATTATGAGTTATCAGATCCGAGGGTCAGTGGAGGGTGTAGGGCCCGGTGGTGGGCGCACCCATAGTGAACATTTTTTTGTGTGATTGTAACGCACCAATCTCAGTAATTACCAGTTGGAATTGGAAAATTCTCTTTGTGACCGATAGTCCATTTATCGAGGAAGGTACATATATAAAATAATTTTCATGGAAAACAACGATATTTAATTTTATTTGTAGTTCAATAAATTTCCTAGAATCGTAGGGCTGAGCCTTTGAAATATAAATAGCGTGAAGCAAGGTGTACCTATGTATTATTCTTAAAGTAAGATTTTGTGCATATAAACAATTTTAATTATGAATAATTTATATTCAGAAATATAATATGCGCTATATTATTCTTCTTTCTCTCAGAACCATCTCTTCCGTAAAACAGATTGTCCTTCTGGGACTTACTCGCTTTGTCTAAAAATAACCTACGCAAAGATTATGAGAAATATTTACAAATATTCCGCACAGTAAATATAATATTTTGAGGCTGTGTTTGTTTTCTACGAGATCTGTATATTTTAACATGTTTTTGTAGCCTTCTTGTTTAGGATTACGTACCCAAAGGGTGACAACAATACAATTTCATTTACAATCTATCTATAAAAATTCTTTGTCTGGAATGACTAACTAGGGGCCTATTCTCGAAAAGTCTTGAGTTGGAACGAAGCCGAAACGGAACCGTTGTAGACGCTTAGAACAAAGCCATAATTACTTTACGGTGACGTAATTAGATACATTTCAGCACGAGACAAATATTTGTTTTTATTCTGTCATACTCGCGACCGATGCGTGCTAAAATATACCTTATTACTCAAGCGGTAAGTATATATTGCTTTGTACCGCGTTTCGTTAACGGTCCCCTCTTATTGATGAATCAACGCACAGCCTAAGTTGCTAATCGTTATCCGGTATTTACTAGCAAGTGGTGTAACTGGCACTGCATCATATGAAATGTCTTTATTACACAGATATTTTTCACATATGATGTATTTATGTTGCCGCTATAATAACAAATAGGTACTAGAAACAGAATAAATAAGATAAAGATAATAGTACCTGGGACCAATTCTTGAAAATTTTTGAACCGAAACGCAATCACTAACGAACCGTTAACGAAACGCGGTGCGAAGCAATATATACTTACCACTTGAGTAATAAGGTACGAGTATATTTTAGCACGCATCGGTCGCGAGTGTGACAGAATAAAATCAAATATCTGTCTCGTGCTGAAATGTGTCTAATTACATCACCGTAAAGTAATTATGGCTTTGTCCTGAGCGTCTACAACGGTTCCGTTTCGGCTTCGTTCCAACTCGAGACTTTTCGAGAATTGTCCCCTAGGTCTCTACGATCAGCGGTTTAGTCTGTGCGTTGATCCGTCAGTCAATCTGCAATTTATTTTAATATATAGATATGCTATGTAACGAATAAATTAGGCAGAAGTGTGCAATTTACCAACACTATGAATAACTTTTGTTACTTCTGCTCAGAAAGATTGATCAAGTCTTTTCATTTTTAATTTACTTGATTCTAGATTCAAGTATTTTCTAGAAGTGGCTCTTATTCTCTAAAATGGACTAAATGTAACAGGTGCAAGCAGTCATGTCTCATATAAAGTTTGTCCAATTGAAATGCGAGAGTAGCACGTACGATGCACACGTTCAATCGACATGCGCTAAGACGTCTGAGACTAAAGGATATTGAACTTACACATACATACATACATACATACACACGCAGCTGAAACTAGAAATGCAGGATTTCAAAGAAGATCCCATGTTTAGCAAAGCGGGGACAGATGTCAATGATCACTGACAAGTTGCTAACTTTTGAGAGAACGCTCGAGTTCCTTAGTCGACTCATACGACATGCACGAAAAGAGATATTATGTAGACAAGCTCGCGGATGCCGATACCTTAGCAGGCGTTATTTTTTTAATTCGTATTTTTTTCGATCTTGTGGGTATTTCAGGACATCATCCCATTGTGCTTTTCTAAAAATCTTTAATAAACATTTAACACAGAAATAATAGTAAGTCAAAATAAATGGCATCTGTTTTGGTAAAAAAAAATGTTTCACCACGTATGGAAAGGGAAGATGCGTTTTAATAAATAGACTTTTTTTTTTAATTAACCGACTTCAAACTTGAACTAAAGAGCGATAAATAACGTAACTAATTTATCTACTTAATACATATTAAATATCTAAAATTATACCTCATACTTTAACAAAGTCATCTTTAAATATTTATAATTATCACTTATTTTTTGGAGTCCGTGCCAGTTTTCACACGTATACAGGGTGATTTTTAGTCGTCAACGTTCCCGAAAACTACGGAATCTCCTCATCATCACGATCATTTTTCTCCATGGAAGCATACCTGGGAAGTGTCTGGTTTCCAAAATATTAGGGTCCAAAGTTGAGTAAATAGACTGCGTTTTTCTGCATAAATGCACATAGACGCGCGTAGCAGGATTTTTTCACGAAAAATAATTAATATCTGTCTATAAAAAAACTAACATAAATACTAGACACTATAAATTTCGCACGATCAAGGAATTTAAATTTTTTTTTTCAAAAAAAAAAAAAATTTCCCAGCATTTTTTTTGGCATAAACTTACTTTATTTCATGTATAGAATACGTACCCTTCGTTAAAGGTGGCCAAAAAAAACACCCTGTATAGGCTAACAAAACAGGGTATTCGTCTATCTATTTTGGAACAGTTGGAGATTTTGAAGGCCAAATATTCTGATGTAAACCTTTTAAATGGACAAGTTGAGTTTTCTTCTCCACTTTTAAATTCAATTGCTAGAATAAATAAATAGTAACCTTATGTAATGGTTTGTCAATGTCAATAACAATTTTTGTTTTTGTTGGCAATGGAATATGTTGTTGCATACATCCTTGTTTTCCTTTACAAATTTATCAATATTTTGGTGAATTTTTGAATTTTTTCATTTAATTTTAACTAATTCACCCAATACTATTTGGTTTGTGTGCACAAATAGTATATATTTATTTGAAATATAAATAATGGTGGGTAATTATTTATATATTTTTTAATACTTAGTAGAGGGTAGTTAATTCTGTGTAAGTAATGTGTTGGGTTTTAGAGGTTCATAGTAATTAGTGGTTTACTAATTTACTAATTTCTAAAATCCTGAGGATGCCACGGTTGTTGGCGAAACATATGTAGATTATTTATCTAGTTTTTGATTTCGGAATAGTGCAATGTATTGTCTTGCATGCTAGGTGCTCGGGTCTGGTTTCTCGTGGCGATTGTAGTTAGTGCAAGTGCCTGTTTTCGCAGTTATGAGTTATCAGATTCGAGGGTCAGTGGAGGGTGTAGGGCCCGGTGGTGGGCGCACCCATAGTGAATTTAAAAAAAAGTATTATACATACAGACGAATTGAGAACCTCCTTCTTTTTTTGAAGTCGGTTAAAAACAAATTTTATTCGCTTAAGTTAAATTCATTTCATACACGTACATGCTCATATAAAACTTCGTAAATAAATATTATTATTATAACGCGGGTAAAGGGAAAAGTCGCCCGAATCCTACAATAACCCAAAAGCCAACTGACACGTATCACGCGCGTCCTATCAAAACAAGAAACATTACCTGGGGGCACTATTCTTGCAACCCTCGACATACGAGTATCGTACACAACACGAGTATCGTATACAATTATGTATGTATACAATCACCATTCGATATTGCTCTAATGTTCCCGACTACTCGAGATAATGTTTAATTTACGCCATGCAAAAGTGCTACTAAAGTTAACTGTTACAGTTCAACGGCAAGTAATACACGGTATACATGGTAACTGAAAAAACCATTTGATATAGAAATAATATAAATAGAATGGCTTCAGCGCTATATCTTATGACGTTTTTCTAGCTATCTTCTATGTGTAAATAATCATGTAGCGCTTTAGGCTCTCTTTTGGTTGTACCTATCATTTATTTTTTTACTATGTAATTCTTCCTTAATATATTAATTAAGCACTTTTAAAAGTAAGCAGCATTTGCAGGACTGCTAAAGTCGTTTTTCAGGTATTCATATAATTTAAATAATTGATTCATGTTTAATTATTAATTTATGTAGAAAAATGAGAAAATGTCGTTTTTTTGTTATTTTGTATGAGCGTTTATGTCAAGGGACGCGAAAATAGAGTCCCAGCACGGAGCAAAACTGTCCAAGTTGGGGCTCGCTAATTCAAAGGCGACGTGCCACGGTTATCGGCGTTTCCATCTTACCCGCTTTCACCTTCAGGCGTCGATACTTGCCGGTGTAATATACGGAAATACACGACGATGTTTTGGTTAATGTTTATATTGGTTACGTACCTGAATATAAAAGGTTGGCTTTTCCATCTGGTTATTATCTTGAATATGAATAGGATTCGCTATTTCATCTAGCCATTCTATATGGACAGGAAAAGCGGAAGTTTTCGCTGGTGGGAAGTCTTGCTTCGGCTATTATCAACAAAATGAGGAAAAAACTTACTACAGGCAACCAAAAGTCGAACTCGACGTTATGAACATTCTCATACGCTGACTATACAAATAATGCATGACAAATAGGGCAATTAACATCAATACGTGATACAGTTATCACAAAAATCCAATACCTAAATATTTACTTACCTAATCCTAATCAACTATCTTCCATCATTTGTCAACAATCACCTAGAAAATATTCATAAACTAAAAAATATCATAAAAAAATTAACTAAAAATAACACTTACATATAATCACGCTTTTATCCCTTACGGGGTAGGCAGAGCACCAAGGGCCGATAGAACCACATGGTGCCACTTCTGACCAATTTTGAGGGTATGGTTGAGATGTACAAGTTCGGTTAGTAGTGACAGGTGGTCAGCCCATCGCCAACAAAACACCAAGACCCTCTTGTCCCTCTACTGACTTGTACAGTATGCCCGGGAAGAAAAGCAGCTGCAGTATTATACGTTTTTTTTTTCACTCCCAGAGCAGCATAGGAGTTCAAAATTTTATACCTATACAAAAATCACTTGAGAATACATATAATTTACACTCACCTGTCTTTCCTATATGGGGTAGCCAGCGGCTACGAGATCTACTTTATGATCTTACAGTTCTAGCTACCTCTTTTATATCATTTTGTATTATGTCAGTAAAGTTTAATTTTCTATTTATCGCCTAATATTCTTATAATTACCGATGTCGATAAAATGCACTAGATCTTATATGGGTCATTATTTACACGAAAACTAACAACTCAGTGCAAGTTAAGCCCACTGACTCGACAACGACAAAACATACACGCGTGTGTAAACCTAGTATACGAGAACATTACGATCCCACGCGAGATAACCCGGCGGAATGCGTCTCTCAGCAATCTGTATTGGCTTGTTTTTGCCAGTTATCATTACACTAGCCCGGGGCTAGCAATATATGGTGGAAGTGCCTACATAATGTCATTAAGGCTTAATGAATGTTATGGGATTTTCTTATAGCATAAATAGCAAACTAGCATGGAAATTATCGTAGGAATACTCGCCTTTAAGTTACAGTACTTCGACGCCAAATACTATTCGATGTGATCGTACTATTCGCTGTGTTCATAGATACTATGCGCTGTGCTCGCACGTACTATTTGCTGTGCTTGTATGTACTATTCGCTGTGCTCGTTGGTACTATTCGTTATGCTCGTAGGTACTATTCGCTGTGCTTATAATTTTAATCACATAAATATATCCCGTATCCATAACGCGGGTAAAGGGAAAAGTCGCCCGAATCCTACAATAACCCAAAAGCCAACTGACACGTATCACGCGCGTCCTATCAAAACAAGAAACATTACCTGGGGGCACTATTCTTGCAACCCTCGACATACGAGTATCGTACACAACACGAGTATCGTATACAATTATGTATGTATACAATCACCATTCGATATTGCTCTAATGTTCCCGACTACTCGAGATAATGTTTAATTTACGCCATGCAAAAGTGCTACTAAAGTTAACTGTTACAGTTCAACGGCAAGTAATACACGGTATACATGGTAACTGAAAAAACCATTTGATATAGAAATAATATAAATAGAATGGCTTCAGCGCTATATCTTATGACGTTTTTCTAGCTATCTTCTATGTGTAAATAATCATGTAGCGCTTTAGGCTCTCTTTTGGTTGTACCTATCATTTATTTTTTTACTATGTAATTCTTCCTTAATATATTAATTAAGCACTTTTAAAAGTAAGCAGCATTTGCAGGACTGCTAAAGTCGTTTTTCAGTTATTCATATAATTTAAATCATTGATTCATGTTTAATTATTAATTTATGTAGAAAAACGAGAAAATGTCGTTTTTTTTGTTATTTTGTATGAGCGTTTATGTCAAGGGACGCGAAAATAGAGTCCCAGCACGGAGCAAAACTGCCCAAGTTGGGGCTCGCTAATTCAAAAGCGACGTGCCACGGTTATCGGCGTTTCCATCTTACCCGCTTTCACCTTCAGGCGTCGATACTTGCCGGTGTAATATACGGAAATACACGACGATGTTTTGGTTAATGTTTATATTGGTTACGTACCTGAATATAAAAGGTTGGCTTTTCCATCTGGTTATTATCTTGAATATGAATAGGATTCGCTATTTCATCTAGCCATTCTATATGGACAGGAAAAGCGGAAGTTTTCGCTGGTGGGAAGTCTTGCTTCGGCTATTATCAACAAAATGAGGAAAAAGCTTACTACAGGCAACCAAAAGTCGAACTCGACGTTATGAACATTCTCATACGCTCACTATACAAATAATGCATGACAAATAGGGCAATTAACATCAAAACGTGATACAGTTATCACAAAAATCCAATACCTAAATATTTACTAACCTAATCCTAATCAAATATCTTCCATCATTTGTCAACAATCACCTAGAAAATATTCATAAACTAAAAAAATACATAAAAAATAACTAAAAATAACATCACAATTTTATATACCGGGTGTTTTTTTGTGGCCACCTTTAACGAAGGGTACGTATTCTATACATGAAATAAAGTAAGTTTATGCCAAAAAAAATGGTGGGAAAAAAATATTTTTTTTTGAAAAAATATTTTAAATTCCTTGATCTTGCGAAATTTATAGTGTCTAGTGTTTATGTTAGTTTTTTTATAGACAGATATTAATTATTTTTCGTGAAAAAATCCTGCTACGCGCGTCTATGTGCATTTATGCAGAAAAACGCAGTCTATTTACTCAACTTTGGACCCTAATATTTTGGAAACCAGACACTTCCCAGGTATGCTTCCATGGAGAAAAATGATCGTGATGATGAGGAGATTCCGTAGTTTTCGGGAACGTTGACGACCAAAAATCATCCTGTATACATACATATAATCACGCTTTTATCCTTTACGGGGTAGGCAGAGCACCAAGGGCCGATAGAACCACATGGTGCCACTTCTGACCAATTTTAAGGGTATGGTTGAGATGTACAAGTTCGGTTAGTAGTGACAGGTGGTCAGCCCATCGCCTACAAAACACCAAGACCCTCTTGTCCCTCTACTGACTTGTACAGTATGCCCGGGAAGAAAAGCAGCTGCAGTATTATACGTTTTTTTTTTCACTTCCAGAGCAGCATAGGAGTTCACAATTTTATACCTATACAAAAATCACTTGAGAATACATATAATTTACACTCACCTGTCTTTCCTATATGGGCTAGCCAGCGGCTACGAGATCTACTTCTCTGGGGGTCTTCCTAAGCGCGCGCTAGCGCGCTTCGGGTTGCGGGCCTTAGGGATGCCCCTGTGCCCGGGCAAAGTCTCGGCGCGCGATAGCGCGCCGTTCACTATTTATGCGGCCGGAGGCCGCGCTGCCTCGGCTTAGTCACCGAGGCAGCGAAGGACATAGCTAAAATATATATACATATGAGTGCATGGGGGAATGCCCATGCACTCCGAAAAATAGGTACGACACAACTTGTCGGTAGGACGGCAGGCAGACATGGCCGGGTAGATCCGCCGATCGGTCGGTGACGAGGAGATTTTGCCCCGCCCTCGGCCGATCGACACCCCCGCCCGCTACCGCCGCCCTACCGAGACTAGACTAACAAGTAAAGCTATTATTTACAATATATAAACTAGGGACGGACAATAGTAAAAGGGACATCATAATTAGAGGGACTTCACAAATAGGTATTTTATAATAATTTGTGCCACCTGGGCAAGAAAACTATATACATTAGTGTAGGCGCTTAGGGCCGATGAGTCGGCCGTAGTGCGCCTACCAATGGGTCCGTCCTGTAAAAATGGGGTCAAATCCGGTGTTACCCGGCATCGCTGTCGAGTGGGATACTCAACAGCTCCCTCGGCTGTGGGCGGCCGTCTGGCGGCCTCGCATGAAGCGGAGCTAGCCCGCGGAGATGGGCGTGCGGCCCGTTGTCGGCGCGGTCGAACATTCGACGCGCCATTCGGGCCACGAATTGCTCCACTTTCGTCATTTTGAGGTCCCGAGCGATGACGTCATTACGGACGTACCGCCCGGCCCTCGCAATGCTGCGGAGGGTGGAGCTCTGCAAGGCCTCAATCCTCTTTCTGTTTGAAACAGAGCAAAGTTGGAACCAGGCTGGGGCCGCGTACGTGAGACGCGGCCGAACATATAACTTGTACATGGTCAGCCTGGTTCGGAGGGGAAGCGTGGACTGCATGACAGGCCGCAGCAGGGCGCGCGCGGTCTTCGCGCTGCGCAGCACGTGCTCAACCATCCCAGTCATCCGCAGCCCACGATCGATTTGGCAGCCTAGATACCTGACAGTATTCTGCCAGGCTATCGGCTGCCCTCGAAGCGTGAGCCTGGGAGGGAGCTCTCGCTGCTGACCCGTCAGCAGGGCAACGGTCTTTGCCGGATTGGCCGACATCCGCCATCTGTCAAGCCAATCCGGAAGAAGATTGAGGACCCTTTGCATTTGATCCACCGCCAGTGGGGAGCTGCGCGATGTGGCAAAGTACGCGCTATCGTCCGCGTACAGTGCCAACATGCCTTCAAATTCCCATGGGAAGACCACCTTTACGGTCGGTATGTCATCTGTGTAGATGGCATACAAGACCGGGGAGAGGCAACTGCCTTGAGGGACGCCGGCCAATATGGGGTGGAGTTGCGAACTCGCGTTTTCCACCCCTACAAAGAACCGCCGGTCATTTAGAAATGACGCGACGATTCTTATGAGGGCCGGCGGCAGTCCCTGGCCAATGAGCTTACGCAGCAGACCTGGATGCCACACACGGTCGAAGGCCTTCTCCATATCGAGAAAGACTCCAACCGTGTACCTCTTGTGGTTCCGCTCTGCTGCTAAATGGTCCAACACACGCACAAGTTGAAGCGTCGTAGAGTGCGCGTCTCTGAAGCCGTACTGTTCCTCGCGTAGCGAAACATACGGCTTCAGGCGCTGCAACAATAGACGCTCAAACAACTTGGCGATGTTGGACAGGATGGTGATGGGGCGGTAGTTGGCCGGGTAACGCTTGTCTTTGCCCGGCTTTGGTAGCGCTACGACTCTACCGACTTTCCAGAGGTCAGGAAAGTGGCCAGTACGTAGCACTCCATTGAAGAGCCGGGCTAGACAAGCGAATACTCTCCTAGGTAGGTACTTCAAAGCCATGACTGGAATGAGGTCATGTCCGGGTGCTTTGCGAGGGTTCATCCTGCGAACCTCACTCGCAACTTCGGCGGGCGAAATAAAAGAGTCTCCGCTGAGAGGCGGGACCGGTGCTGACATGAAGTCAGAGACTGCCTCCTCGGTCGTCCGATGAAACTCCATAATTCTCGGAGCGCTGCTGGGAGGATGTGGGGTGAACTGTACCGCCAAGTATTCCGCGAGCACTCTTGCTCGCGACTCGGCGGTGAAATTGTAAGTGCCCGTGGGATCTATTATAGGACAAACCGGCAGCCTGGCTTTTGTTAGCTGCCGGTTTAGCCTATAAAGGCATGTGTCATCCTCACGGGCACGGTCTAGAACTTTATCCCAGCAGGCGCCCCGAAAAGCACGGACCTCATCGGACACCTTCGCTGAGAGAGCGTTGAGATCTCTCTTGACCGAGGGGCAGCGAGAGCGCGCCCACAGGCGCGCTAGCCGCCTCTTCTCATGGAGATCTCTCTTTATGCCCGCCGGTAGATCGTCACGACGTGCGGACTTTGAGCTTAAGGTAGAGCTGGCCGAGTCTATAGCCTCCTTGAGCTGCGCTGTGAAACTCGTAGCTGCGGACTCTACGTCCTCGGCGCTATGGACAGATGGGAGATGGAAGTTCGCCATGATGCCCTGGACTTTATCCCAGGCCGTTCTGCGTCCCGGTGAACGGGGCGGAACAGAGACGGCCCGGGTTGATACCGACACCAGTATCGGGAAGTGCTGAGACGAAGTTATCTCATATAACACTTCCACGGATACTGGCGCTGGTAGGTTCTTGTGAACTACTATGTCCAGGACATCAGGCCTATGTCGGGCTTCTGTCGGGACGTGAGTCGCCGTGAGTGGACCTATCACAGCGCAGCTACGCCCCTCTGCTGCAGAAAGCAGGGCTCTACCTGCCGCGGTTGTTGTCCGGGAGTGCCACGCCGCGTTTTTGGCGTTCAGGTCGCCAATCAACAGCGTCGGCGTGTCCCCCACAAACACGGCGTCAAGATCCGATGCCAGGAAGGTGCCTTCGGACGGCCTGTACGCTACGTACAGGTGCCACGCCCGTCCGTTGCTAAAAACTTTTACCCCGATAGAGCGGGTTTTCTGAAACGGCGGTAGGTCCAACTCCTTGTGCACAAAATCCCTGCGGATCAAAACCGCGGTGCCCCTGTATGCCGTATTGGACACAGGGGACACCTCGTCTCTTCTGTACACGAAGAAGTTGGGCAACGTAATCGCCGTCTCTGGACGGAGCTTCGTCTCACCCAGGAGGACCACGTGAATGTCCTGCACTGAAACCGCGGTCCTCAAGTCATGGAGTTTTTCCTTGATACCGCCTGGGTTCCAGTACAGGATCCTGAGCGAGCCTACTGACTCCGTTCTAGCGGAGGTAAAAGCTGGGACAGAGCCCTAGCGACGACTAGGCGAATATCCCCGCCCGTCGTCAGAGCGGTGATGATGTCCTGCAGTGTCCCCACGAACAACTGCAAGACCTCGGTCACTTCCTGGCGCACGTCGGCGCCGGAATAGGGCTGAGATTGGCGCCCTGAGGCCGAGGCTGAACCTCGGCGAGAAGAGGGCGCCCTTCCCCGGGACATGGAGCGCCCCCGCCCCGATGTTGTGGGGCGGGAGAGTGTGCAGGGTAGAGGGCCTGGGCGGGTGAAGCCCGCCGGTGGCATAAAGTGTGAGGGGCGCAGACTAATTTCCTGCGCCCCTGGGGCCGGGAGTGAAGTGGGTGTTGGCTGGAGAGGGGGGGCGGTTTGGGCCGCCACTACTGTGGCGGCTTGTGCCGCTTCCTCTGCTGCCCTGCGGTTGGCTAGGCGCCGCTTCCGTTCTTTGCCACGACGGTTTTTGCGGCGGCGCCTTTGAGTTTCGGCGGTCTGTGGTATCACAGGCCACCGTTGTTGATGCGCCACCGCAGGCGCAGCTGTTGGTATGGGTGGGCGTTGGGCCGGATTGGCCGGTGGCATTAATGTTGTGGGGGCCACCGGAAGGGGCTGGCGTGGGTCCGCCTGCCTCGCCGGAGGGGCCCTCACTGTGGCAGGAAGGGTGGTTAACGGCGCCCCCGGAGTCGGGGGCATCGGGGCGAAGCGCGCCAGCCTGGGGTCAGGTCGGCGGGGTTGCATTGATTGTACAATGGGGGCGGGGGGGGCAGGGGGCGGAACCCTGATGTTCCTACTCCTGCACACTCTTTTATATTCCGGGCATTGCCGGTCGTTGGCGCTGTGGGGGCCTCTGCAGTTAGCACATGTGCGTGCCTCGGCCCTGCCCAACTGGCAGTCTGCCACCACATGTTCTCCCGCGCAAAGGAGACAGCGGGGAGTGCGGTGGCATGCCATCGAGCTATGGCCAAAGGCCTGACACCTGTGGCACTGTGCGGGTCCCTTATTGGGCCTCCAGGCTTCAATTTGAATCCCGGGGAGATTCAGCAGGGTGTCGATTTTGTATAATTGCTCGAGTTGAGCTACCGACAAATGCTCGAACTCGAGGAATATAACCGACCCTAATCTATTCCGGCGAGATGGGATGACGCGGAGATGGCGAATAGGCAGGCCTTTGCCTTCAAAGGCCGCCTTCACTTCGGCGAGATCTGTATCCGCCGGGAGCCCGCGGAGAGACGCCTTAGATGGCAAGTTCTCCGCTACCGAGAACATGTGGAATTCTATGTCCCGGCACTTCTCCCTAGCCTCCACTAGGCACCGCTGTACTATGCGGTACTCTTCCGGGGTCCGGCTCATAAACCGGAACCCGGTCTTGAAGGGGCGGGCGTTGGGGGGGTGCCCCAATCTGTTGGTAAGGGTGGAGAAATGCTGCACCCAGTTGGGCAGCTTCTCCACCACTATTGGGGGGTACGATGCGATTCGGCGGCCGGACGGGGGCGGGGGGGCGTGGGAGGACGGGGCTCGGCGGCGGCTGGTGTGGCCGGCCTGGATTGGTCCGGGGACCGCCGCGGCGGACTAGCGGCTGCCATCTCCGCGTAAGAGGTACTGGGGGTCGGCTGAGGCGACCGGATTGGGCTCAGCTGCCCTGAGAGGGGGATAGACATCGACCCCGATGAGGATGGGGCCGAGTTTGGGGATGACGTGGCGTTCGGCATAGTACGGCCGAGCGCTCGGGGTGCGGGGGGTGGCGCCGGTACAGGGGATTGTACCGGGGACTCGGTTGAGCGGCTATGCGACGAATAGTCGCGCGAGATCTACTTTATGATCTTACAGTTCTAGCTACCTCTTTTATATCATTTTGTATTATATCAGTAAAGTTTAATTTTCTATTTATCACCTAATATTCTTATAATTACCGATGTCGATAAAATGCACTAGATCTAAATGGGTCATTATTTACATGAAAACTAACAACTCAGTGCAAGTTAAGCCCACTGACTCGACAACGATAAAACATACACGCGTGTGTAAACCTAGTATACGAGAACATTACGATCCCACGCGAGATAACCCGGCGGAATGCGTCTCTCAGCAATCTGTATTGGCTTGTTTTTGCCAGTTATCATTACACTAGCCCGGGGCTAGTAATATATGGTGGAAGTGCCTACATAATGTCATTAAGGCTTAATTAATGTTATGGGATTTTCTTATAGCATAAATAGCAAACTAGCATGGAAATTATCGTAGGAATACTCGCCTTTAAGTTACAGTACTTCGACGCCAAATACTATTCGATGTGATCGTACTATTCGCTGTGTTCATAGATACTATGCGCTGTGCTCGCACGTACTATTTGCTGTGCTTGTACATATGTACTATTCGCTGTGCTCGTTGGTACTATTCGTTATGCTCGTAGGTACTATTCGCTGTGCTTATAATTTTAATCACATAAATATATTCCGTATCCATTTGCGTCTATTTTTAGTTTCACATAAGGCTGTCAGGAGAAAAGTAGCCATAAGTTTTGCAATATTCTCTCCAAATCCAGATTATGGGCTTGAATGTTCATGCTAGAACACACCAATAAATGAACATAATAACTATATCTAATAATACATTTCTATTCAGAACTCTATGTTTGTTTTCGGACAAGTGAAAAGCATTCACTTTTCTTGTTGTATAATATTCACTGTTCGATGAAACATTAATCTACATTTTCTTTCACGCTGTTCCAATTTTCCATAAACTTGTCTATCGCGTGAGGGAGGTTCTATCACGCTTATCTAAGTTACGTAACTTCACCTTTACTCGTACTCAAACATGCGTAGCTAATTTATACATATGAAAATTCCAGTGAGGAATGTTCTTACATAACAATTCTTGATACATAATTTATGTACATCATTTTCCTTTTCAAATATACCTTACTTTATTATTATAATTTTATGTTTGTTATGTGAAAAGAAAAATAATGTTTGATTTCGGAATATTTTATGTTGTAGTTATATTCAATTGAATCATTTACCATTTCGACGAATTTTAGTATTAACATTGTCAAAATTACTATTATAATTTGATAAAGGTGTCATGTTGGTCAGTGGTTAACGGTTTTATATAAAAAATGCATTAATCGTCCGATCGTGATAACTCTATTATGTAGGTATGATATGTAAGCACAGTTACTTTGTTTTTAAGTCATCATCTTCCTGCCCTGTTCCCTCATTTACCCTTCTTCCATTCATCCCTTTTATCCCAGTACACGCATATCCTCCCTCACACAGTCCATTCAACACTTCTTTGGTCTACCTCTTCCTTTATATCCATCCACACTCATGCGCAACTCATTTTTAAATGAGAAATAAAATACATTAATATTTAGGTCAAATTCGTCGTATTTATAAAAGCCCTCTATTTCGGTACAAGGTAGATTTAGAGATTGTCACTAAAAAGCTGAATGACCACTACATGTCCATTCTTTGACTATGCTGTCATTTGTTTCTCTCCTTTATTTCCAATGTAGTAGTGTAGTTAGTTTCATAAAATTAGTTTAATTGCACATATTACCCTGTATTTGTTAAAAATTTCTCTTTATTTGCTTGGCTTGCTGGAAGAAATCTCTTGTAGGGATAAGCTTGCCATTGTACATGCATCTCTTCTTTTATCTGTTTTTTTTTATGTACTCGTATGTGAAATAAAGAATAAGAATAAGGTACATTATCCTAGGTACTGCCAGCGTCTGTTGTTTTGATTTTTATTATTATTTATGATTATTAGTATAAAAAATGATAACTTGATAGGCTTGTATCATTGCCGAGTCGTAAATATTTTTTCATTTTTGGAGTGTTTTCGTATGACTCTTATTACTGACCTAAGTCACTGCTTTCACGTGTGATATGCACTAATACCACCATTTATGTACCTTTTTAATTATAGATATTTTTTTTTTTGTTATTTCACTATTTCCGAGTGTTTTTATAACTTTATTTCCAACCTGAGTTACTGCTTTCACTTGTACTGTGTACTGATTTTACCTTTTACCTTTGTACATATATAGGTAGATAGTGTGTTCAAATAGTTATATCAACTTTAGTGACGCGCGTCTCTAGACGTGAGTCGGGGGCCTAATGCGTACACCTGACTTGCGGTAATGATACTGGATTGGATACTGTAATAATTAATTCTAATATAAATAAAGTTAAAACTATTTTCTTAAAACAAATGAAGTGGAATAGAATAGCATTACAGTTACTTATCTCTACTGCAAAATACTTTTAGCTTTCTTTATTTGCCCACAGTGTTCCAGACATCATTTGGACTTTAGATTTTTATATTATAAAATTATTAATAAAGAAATGGAATTTTTTATATTAGTTATCTTATAGCAGTAAATGGTAACTAAAGTTGGCAGATAAATACATATTATTCAAAAACTATTTGAAATTGAGGCATAAACTACGCATTTTAAGTGGGTAGCATAAGTTTTTCCGAGTGTATGGTAAAAGGTATCTAATTAACCCACCTTACGCAGCAATACAAGCAGTTACCGTAAAATGGGAGTTCAGCCTCGCAAATACAATTTATATGTGCTAACTGCGTGTCGAATTGGACTTTAGTAAATCGCATTACTGATACATTGTCACTCGTCCCGTGTACACGACGTATAAGGGAGGTAAATATTACTTCCTTAATGTCATCAATACAGAATAAACGCTGGAAAGAATATTTATGATTATGTACTTTTGATTAGCCGCGTGGTGCCGGCAGAGTAGATATCGTACCACCCTATGTCTGCCCGTGGGTATCGTACGAGGCGATTAAGGGTTTCCGGGGCAGCAGCAGCGCCTCCCGTGTTGACAACATAGTCCAAAATACAAACTGCGGTCACCAACCCGCCTGCCCAGCGTGGTGACTATGGGCAAATACTCCCCATGGCAATCTTGTGGCGTGCCGCGGGGAAGGCCTACGTCCAGCAGTGGACTGCAATAGGCTGATGATGATGACTTTTTTATTTAGTCCTGTGCTGATTTTGTTGCCTTTACTAGAATACATCTACTGCGTCTCCTTCCATAAAGAGTTAGGGACGTTTTCTCAGGCTAAACTAGCAATGTGACATAGATCATCACACCCTCTATGCTGAAAGTAGCTGTGGGAACTCCTTTATGATAATAATAATAAATAATAATAAATATTCACACACTTCACAACACATTGACCTAGTCCCACACTAAGATCCCTAAGGTCTTGTGTAATAAGCAACATGTATATAAATACATAGATAAGTATAGAAACATCCATTACTCGGAAACAAACATCGATATTCATCACATCAATCTTTGCACCTACCGGGATTCGAACCCAGGACCTACGGCGTCGCAGGCAGGGCCACTACCAACTACACCAATCGACCGTTTATGATCGTGTAGTTCTATCTATCCTATTCCAATAACACAGCCGCGTGTATATTTATGAAAGTTGAGAATAAAAACGCGTGATACAATTTAAAAAAAAAATCATGTTATTTAATGTTCGTAATTTGTTATCTATACCTTTCAGGTGTTCGGTGCTTTGAAAATAGGAAATAATTCTTTAAAATGTCCTCCGACAAAGTTCGCAGCGTATTCAGACGTCTGTTACCTCGATCGAACTCGCACAAAGGAAGGAAACTGTCTCAGTAGGCGAGTGTTAAAGTAACGAAGAAAAGCGTACCCGTATTTATTAGTTGCTTTAACCATTAGTACTTGTTACTACCGTATCATTATGGTACTCGTTACTTGATACCACATATGATTATATTGTAGAACATACGATCAAAAACCAAACGTTTCAATACACCACTTGCGCAATCCGAAACAGTTATTATACGAAAAATACCCATGATACGAAAAATGCGAGTAACGAAACGCATTCATGAGTAACGTTTCGTTACTCGTTACTCGATGGCGGACCCGTTACTCAGTAACGAATACATACATACGCTTTGTTACAGCTTAACTGGTGACTTGTGCTACCAAACGATGGAAAATAGGTAAAGGCCTTAGGGATCTTAGTGTGGGACTAGGTCAATGTGTTGTGAAGTGTGTGAATATTATAATATACTATAACCACAAAACAACTAAACTAGCACATTATATCTCGTACATAAAAAGATCACAATTATTTTACAAACATATACTAGCTCTGCTCGCGTTGGTGTCGCTTATTGCGCAGAAGGGGTATAAAGACCAATTCCTAAACCTGAGGAGTTTGGTATCAAACACCGCGGCAAGTTTTTATTTTATATATAATTTTATATATGCACAAGCGGTGATAGCCCAATGATTAAGACGTGCACCTTCCAAGCGGGAGGCGAAAGTTCGACCCCAGTCACGGGCCTGTACCAATGAATTTATTTAATGTTACAGTTTTTAATGTTGCAAAATTGTCACTTAGCTCGTGCCTCGGAAAGCACGTAAAACCGTCGGCCCTGCGCCTGATCTCTCTCCGGTCGTGTCGGCTTTCCGCCCCATCGGACTATGAGAATAACGGATTAGAGAGTGCATCTGTGTTTGCGCACACACTTGTGCACTATAATATCTCCTGCTTACCTGGCCCATCTCCGTAGAGATTGGTCGCCTTGGCCGAAATACGGTCGGAGATCATCATCATCATATACATATATAGCTGTTTTCCCAAAAATAAGGTAGCCAGAACTGCAAAACCGCGAAGGTTTTCTACTGCTACGTTTAGCATAACGGGGTCAGATGCTAAGAATAAGTGAGCTAAGAGGGAAGTTCTCTCAGGCGATAAGCTAGCAACTTGTCACAGATCATTTACATGCTAAACGTTGCTGTGAGATCTCCATTATTAGCTCTGAGCTACCCCATTTCGACAATACAGCAGTGTATATAATTATGTATGTATGTATTAACGTTTGTGTCGTAATGTGAACGTGCGAAGACTCAGAATAGATTTTATCTCGTGTTTCGAACTGAAACTTTATGAAAAACTATCCATCATAAAATATCTAGGAATTCCATTGGAAGTGACGTTTTGTGCAGACTTCTAACTTTGCCGGATTGTTTTATGCGGCACTTGTCTTATGATTCGAAATTGTCTATCTACAAGGTTTATTTAAAAAAAAACAGTACTTTTTCTGGCTTTCCATAGCGCGTGATTTTGTGGATCATCGCCCATGGCCGACGACTACCTACCGAACGGATACGCACGCACTAATACTTTACACGTCTGCATTATCACGGACGATCCTCTTGTCACGGTGCGTTGGTGCGGGCTAGTCCGCGTCCGACCGCAATATCACGCACTATGGGAAGCCATCAGCAGACAAAGGCAGGAGCAAATATCTAGGTACCAATAAAACATTACAATATATCTGTTTCTGATTAAACAGGTCCATTTAAAATTAAATACTATATAAATTAGCGGTGAAATGAACATAATGCCCGTGAGCGGTAACAATGCAGTGAAAATCCATCGAGTTAATATAAACTGAGTTTAATGAGGACGCAAGATACTATTAAAATGTCGGTTTTACTTCTATATTTGGTTAGCATTCACTAATATGAAACAATAATTACCTACTGTAGTTTCCGCCTCGGAATGCCTTTTGGGTGGCAATGTTTTTTTGTCACTTGTACTTTCAAGTAGTTGCTTAAAGACCTTTCGATAGAGACGATGAGTGTCTGCTCCCGTATCGGCTATCTCCTTTGATAGTTTACAGTGATGATGACTTATTGAAACTCAACAAAAGGAAGTGGTATATTTTGACTTGAGAAAATTTGGTAACACACACATACATGCCGCTTTCATTTCTAAAGTTTCTGAGTAAATTGAGTAATCATCACTATGAACTGTCAAAAAATATAGCCGATACGGGGGCTGGCCCTTACCGTCCGTAGCACAAACATCCTGCGTAATTGCGGTGCTTCTTGACATTTCTGACCTCAAAATTTGTCAGAAGTGCGCCATGTGGTTCCATCGGCCCTTGGTGCTTTGCCTACCCCGTAAGGGATAAAGGCGTGATTATATGTATGTATGTTCTTGACATTTTCTCTCAGAACATTTAACTGATGAGATAACTGAAAAAACTACATACCCAAGCTGCAATAAACCAAGGAAACACTTAAAACGTCATTTCTCTATTATTTATATGTGAAAATGCATACTCATATTGCGAATATTCCGGAAAAATTCCTCGAAAGCGTCTCACGAAGCCAAGAATTCGATTCAGAAGCGTCAACTGCAAGCTTTTGACTTTACTTTCGCTTTATCTAAGAGATCTTCTACCTTATAGCTTCTTTAAATAAGGTTTTTTGTACTGTACGTTTGGAGTATGTAAGTTTGTCTGATGTATGCTTGCTTTATGGCCGAATTAAAATGGTGGACATGAGTTATGACGTCATAATGTTGGTGACGTCACAGCTGATGGCATTTTTTGGCATAAACTTACTTTATTTGATGTATAGAGTACGTACCCTTCGTTAAAGGTGGCAACGAAAAAACACCCTGTACAGGGTGTAACAGAAAGGGTATGTTAAGCGAATAGCTATGTAAATAGCCCACTATAGAGAACCTATTTCCAAAATTTTAGACTTGAAATCACATTTTTATTTTTCAAGATTGTATGAAAATTCCTGAGATATTTAAAAATTCTCCATACTATCGGGAAAAATAAACATGTGATTTCGGGTCTCAAATTTTGTGAATAGGTTCTCTACAGTGGGCTATTTACATAGCTTTTTGCTTAACATACCCTTTTTGTTACACCCTGTATACCTGTAAGTTCACTGAAAACGGAAAGCTTCTAACTTTACATCGTACACTGTTGTTTTATAATTTCCTTGTCGGTCATAAAACGTGTACTTGACAGTACATGTACCGGTATATTTTAGAGCAGTATTGTATTCAATGCGATGATATTCCAAAGCTATGCTTATAATATTAGAATAGAATAGAATAGATTTTTATTTGAAAATTACACATACACGGACAGAAGTAACATAGAAAAGGACAATAGAAATAGTCACTATGGGTGCGCCCACCACCGGGCCCTACACCCTCCACTGACCCTCGGATCTGATAACTCATAATTGCGACAACAGGCACTTGCACTAACTACAATCGCCATGAGAAACCAGACCCGAGCACCTAGCATGCAAGACGATACATTGCACCATTCCGAAATCAAAAACTAGATAAATAATCTACATATGTTTCGCCAACAACCGTGGCATCCTCAGGATTATAGAAATTAGTAAATTAGTAAACCACTAATTACTATGAACCTCTAAAACCCAACACATTACTTACACAGAATTAACTACCCTCTACTAAGTATTAAAAAATATATAAATAATTACCCACCATTATTTATATTTCAAATAAATATATACTATTTGTGCACACAAACCAAATAGTATTGGGTGAATTAGTTAAATTTAAGTGAAAAAATTCAAAAATTCACCAAAATATTGATAAATTAGTAAAGAAAACAAGGATGTATGGAACAACATATTCCATTGCCCACAAAAACAAAAATTGTTATTGACATTGACAAGCCACTACATTCTAAGGTTACTGTTTATTTATTTATTCTAGCCAATGAGTTTAATAGCGGAGACGAAAATTCAACCTGTTCATTTAAAAGGTTTACACCAGAATATTTGGCTTTCAAAATCTCCAACTGTTCCAAAATAGATAGACGAATGCCCTTTTCACACGTATACAGACTAACAAAACTGTGGTCATCTGGAATTTTATGATTTGAAACTAACAAGTGTTTGGCAAAATGTGATTTTTCAGGGAAATTGTTCCTATAAGCTGCCAAATTACAGTCAGGACTGTAATTCTGTTTATATAGGTCAAACGGGTCGTAACTTCAAGATTAGATACCAAGAACATTTGGCAGCTTATAGGAACAATTTCCCTGAAAAATCACATTTTGCCAAACACTTGTTAGTTTCAAATCATAAAATTCCAGATGACCACAGTTTTGTTAGTCTGTATACGTGTGAAAAGGGCATTCGTCTATCTATTTTGGAACAGTTGGAGATTTTGAAAGCCAAATATTCTGGTGTAAACCTTTTAAATGAACAGGTTGAATTTTCGTCTCCGCTATTAAACTCATTGGCTAGAATAAATAAATAAACAGTAACCTTAGAATGTAGTGGCTTGTCAATGTCAATAACAATTTTTGTTTTTGTGGGCAATGGAATATGTTGTTCCATACATCCTTGTTTTCTTTACTAATTTATCAATATTTTGGTGAATTTTTGAATTTTTTCATTTAAATTTAACTAATTCACCCAATACTATTTGGTTTGTGTGCACAAATAGTATATATTTATTTGAAATATAAATAATGGTGGGTAATTATTTATATATTTTTTAATACTTAGTAGAGGGTAGTTAATTCTGTGTAAGTAATGTGTTGGGTTTTAGAGGTTCATAGTAATTAGTGGTTTACTAATTTACTAATTTCTATAATCCTGAGGATGCCACGGTTGTTGGCGAAACATATGTAGATTATTTATCTAGTTTTTGATTTCGGAATGGTGCAATGTATCGTCTTGCATGCTAGGTGCTCGGGTCTGGTTTCTCATGGCGATTGTAGTTAGTGCAAGTGCCTGTTGTCGCAATTATGAGTTATCAGATCCGAGGGTCAGTGGAGGGTGTAGGGCCCGGTGGTGGGCGCACCCATAGTGAATGTTTGAACTTCCGAATTGTAACGCCTAATACAATTTCATCAATAGAAATAGTAAAATAATACAGATCAAAAGAAGTAAGTAGACAGTAATATTGGGGTATTATCATGGAGTTTTGTAGCATGATCGTTTCTACATATCGATTAGTGAAGTTGGTGGTGCTTGGGGTTTGGTGGTTGTTCTTTCTATGTTATCTAGGTACTTATATACATGAGTACGATACTGGACCTTAGGGATCTTAGTGCGGAACTGAATAATAATGAATGTGCTGTAAAGTGTGTGTAAATATTATTTAAACGTATATATAACCACATACCCTATGGCTCAAAGACAATAACACCAAACCATAGAAAAATAATTCTTGTGTATTGGATCTTTCATTTTAGGTTGAACCCAAGGAAAAGTATCCGCAAAACAAGCGCAAATTTAATCTCTACTTACTTTTCACTCATCGTAGGCGGTGGGACAAGTGCCGTAACATCGAATAAACCGTAGATAAGGTTATTTAATATCCTCCGAGTGACGTCACGTCGCCACATCCACCGAGATACTCGTACAGGCTTTTACGTCCTATTTTACGACTCTACGTCGAGCTTGCATAGCGATAAATTTATTAATTTTGAGATAAGAACTGATTAGGTATTTTGTTGAGGTTTATTTGTCAAGATTCTTCAAGGGCAATAGGTTCGACTTCGTGGTTCAACTTAAGGCTCCAAAGTTGACTTCGTATGACACCTCTTCAGATTACTTTTGTTAATATAATAAATACGAAGTAGTAGGCAGCCGCTACTAAAATAGATACACATATACCTAAACTAAAGTAAAGAGAGTGGATCATCAGATTATTCATAATCATCAATTTATTTTAGCAAAATTTATTTAAGCTGGACCTTCACCGATAAAATTGGTGAAATTCTAAAGAAAGGTCAGGTCAAGAGTACCCTAAACCGACGAGCGTGCATGAAGAATATCATGAAAGTAGATAAAGCGAAAGAGGTGTGTCAGGATCGTAGCAAATGGAGATCCGTGATCTCTGCCTACCCCTCCGGGAAAGAGGCGTGATTTATATGTATGTATGTATCAATTTATTTAAAACTCAACCTTTACCGAGTGACTTACTGAAGGACGATGCACAGCCAAAAATACAGGGCGTAGGCACCTCAAATTTGCACATCTAATCCTTTAAGCCTGTAGGGAAACATTAAGAAAAACTTTTTTAAATTTTCATTATGAATTGTAAGACTAAGATTTTTAAAAATCGTCAAGAGTCATAGAGCATCGTAAGCATTTTAGAGGAAGCATTGCTTACACTGTAAAAATGTATGACTATCAATTGAATAGCATTCCCTTTTATGTTTTCCTGGTTGGTGCTAAAAGTTTTACAGTTCGTCGGGTGCAAGCATTAAGAAGAAACTAAGAGGAGATACCGTTACAAATTTTATTATATTGTCTAACATTTATACTAGTGTCTAAAAAGAGGAGGCTTTTACTCAGCAGTAGAGAGTACAGATATGCAGGAGACTATATAAAAATAGATAGGTAGACAAAACAAAAGCTACGAAATGCTGCCCCGTTTATCGCATTTGCTCCTTCTTCGTTCGTGCAAGTGTACGTATCGCTGTTTGGTATGACAATGTTGACTTAGCTGTTATTGTGTTTGAGTATTCGATGCGATTCAATGCGAAAGCCCAACAATGGGACTTTTCTTTTAGTCTCTTTATTTAGGTTCCGCGCAGACGGACTAAGAAGTTATATCAAAGCCTGTAATCATGGATATACATACATACATATATACAGGCCCATTACGCCAAAGAGGTTGGGCAGAAGTATGCAAACATACATGCTCTCTTTTAAGAGCCAGCAGTCAAATAAAAGTCCCACGGTTGCTCCGCCCACATACCCCGCCACCCGCAATGCAAGGATACGCGTTAAGATCTGCGTAGTGTTAAAATTCGAAATTCGCGCGCTTTCGAGCAGGCGGGTCAACGCTAGGTCAAACGCAGAGAACATAAAAACCCATAGAGTCGTTATTATACTCGTAATTGATTTCAATGTTATGTTTTTTTAAATTTTGTTTGCAAAATACAATTAAATTAAATTAATTAATTTATTAATAAGTAATATAGGTATGTTAAAAAATCATTCATACAATAGAACACATTACCTGCATCATAGTTATATTTATGTATGAAATTCATCCAATGCAACAAGTATTAGGAAGTTTTGAATAAAACGAATTAATGGTAGATATCAAAGATTTATTTTATATATCACAAAAAATAGTATCCGATACATATGTGAAATGGGACCAATTTACTCATGTAGATCGCTTTTAAAAAGGCTTTTAGGTGAGTCAATATGTTAAAATGTTACAAGTAGTAACTTAACAAATTTTAATATTAAGATGATTATGTAAAAAAATGCCGTTTCATTTAGGTAAATTGCTGTA
Source organism: Carposina sasakii (assembly GCA_014607495.2). Classification (NCBI taxonomy): domain Eukaryota; kingdom Metazoa; phylum Arthropoda; class Insecta; order Lepidoptera; family Carposinidae; genus Carposina; species Carposina sasakii. The sequence continues at coordinate 14,656,990 of CP053156.1, forward strand.
TGTTAAATATAAATAGTAGGTGTTTTTTAAAAATAAAGGGTTAACAGGTATGTATAATGTGCATTCGCAATATTAGCTGTGCATAAATAAAAAAAACTTTATTTAAAGATAAATAGCGGTATGCGTATGCCACAAATATAAATTGCAGTTTGATTAGCAATATTCTCATTTGAGGATTTTGCTGTGCAGTCAGTAATTTTGATACGAATTCCAATTATTTGTGACTAAAAAAAATCATTTTATTTGATGTGCGTTTAAATACTATACAATTAAATTAAATGATTTTTCTTACTAATCCTCTACACTCCCCAAGAAATATATATGTACTATTTACCTTATACAGTAAAATACCTTCTGTTCTATGCTCCACCTCATCTGTTACCATCAAACTGTCAATCGGAGAGCTAAAATATGAAATGAGTTTAAAAATATCAAAAAAGTTTTAGTAGCCAAAAGTGAAAACAAGTGAGCAAAAACAACAAAATTATAGCAGGTCGGTAGGTTCTCACTCACTTTTCTTCAAACATTACAGGTGGTATTAGTTCGGTATAAACTTTGACGGGCGACTCCAGGACGTTTTGTTCGGCACAATTTGTTTGAATTCTATAAACAAAATATTGTAGATAAGGAACTGCTGCCGAAGATGCTACGTAGTAAGTAAAGATGGGTCGGATTAGGTAAAAATAGTACCTGTTCGACCTAATACATACTAATATTTATGCAATATGGCCGTTCCATTACTGTGATCCATTACGTATTAGATAAATACGTAGAATCTTTATTCGGTGAATATTTAGTATCGGTTTTCGGTGAATGATCCATTATCTAATAAATACCTACGTAGAAAGAATAGTTGTGGAAATAGAAAATATCGTGATAATAGCGAAATGCATTTTTTATATTAGGTTAAATTTTTAATATTTAGTTAAATTGTTTTTAGTTTGTGTCACATATTTTGTTTAAATAAAGGATTTTAATTTTGTAAAAAAAAAAAAGTCTTGTCTGTACCCGGATACGAACCAGGAATATCTGATTTTCGACTCCGCCGATGTAACCGCTGGGCTATTATAAACTTGTTAGAGACGGTGAAAATTATCTTCATATTCTAATGATATTGTAGTATTTTTGCTAAATAATAAAATTGAAACTTATAGTCTATGCCTTACGGTTGATTTCTCATAATAAGATGATATTTTATGCGATACCTAATACCTAATGTCGTCTTGTATGAAAATGAGAATGTTGAGATGGATATGTGGAGTTACAAGAATGGATAAAATAAGAAATGTGTATATAAGAGGAAGTTTGAAAGTTGCGCCGATCACAGACAAGTTACGAAGTAACCGTCTGTCTTGGTACGGGCATGTAAAGCTATATTATGATGAGTCTATGATGTAAAGCGACGGGATAAAAGGCATATTTTACAGAGAGCTTTGTGCATGAGTGTGGATGGATATAAAGAAGAGGTAGACCAAAGAAATGTTGGATGGACTGTGTGAGGGAGGATATGCGTGTACTGGTAGTGAGCCATGAGATGACGGATAATAGGGATGAATGGAAGAAAAGTACATATTGTGCCGACCCCAAATAAACGGGAACAGAGCAGGAAGATGACCTAATCACGTTGTATTAGGTACCGACTAGTATTGAAAAATACCTAATCCACATACCTATTCCAATATTTATGCCTCACCTGTAGTAGTAAGTAAGTTCCTTAGGTGAGTGAAAGATATTGTACCTACATATACTCGTAAATGTATATAAAATTTGTGTATGTGCTTCATGTGTAAAGCAGAGCGCTTATAGAATACTTCTCATGCTGTGTGTGTGATTTCGGAACTAATTTCTTTTGTAGACTTTTACATAGATAAACAAAGCAACTAGCGCCATCGTTCAAAGGAATTCTACCAATTTATAAAGGTGAAAGTTTGTATGTATGTGAGTGTGTATGTTTGTTACTTCATCACGCAAAATCCTGAAATGTATGGAACAGCTGATTTTTTTCACTATATCGGAGTTGGCCCCATAGTGAAAGTTGTTTCTTTTTACTTTCCTAGTTTCGTGTCAAAGGCAAATCACTAATTTCGGAAAGACCTTATATTAGCTTAGGTAGGTACGTATCAGAATAACACATTATACTTTTTATCCCGGGTAAATATTTTATCCCGTAATTTCGACATTTTGTTTTTTCTGCTGTCCATTATAAAATGCATTCTCAGCACTAAACTTTACATACTTACTAATTATGATTATAGCTACTTACACCTTTGATTCTCTCCCCTTTTTAGAAAATTCTCTCCAACGTTGAGCCATCTTCCTTTTGGAAACATATTTTTTAGTTTTATTTCCCATTAGTCCGAACTCAATCGAGTAATACCTACACCACAAGATAATAAAAAATGCCACTGCCGTGGGCGAAAGCGACATAGACCCTACGTCGTCGGCGCACAGCGCGGTACTGAGCGTCAGCGGGCACGAAGTTACTATTTAACGCTTTTCAGTAAGCATTAGAGTAGAATATCGCTTGCACGCTAAACAACTGATTGAGCTCAGAAGTAAAGGGCGTAAGTCTCAAAAAGATTTTTATTAATTGTGTGTTTAATTATGATTGTTTTTTAATTTTGGCTTTACAAAAGTTTACTATCATTATTATCTTGATATCCGAATTTATTTTAAACGCCTACCTCATGTAATAGCCGAAATAAAAGTAAAAATGACTAAAAAACATGTCGATTTCAAAAAACAAAACTATCGAGCGAAAATCATTAAATCATGTTTTTGGCTTTACATGACATAGTTAAGGGTACTAAGAATATAGTGTAATAGTCTCACATTAAACAAACATGCACCCGTTTCAGCATATTTCATCAAAAAGATGCTAAATAAGGTCTGCCTCCTCTTAACTAGTTAGTCTTTAAGTCCTACGTGGTAAGGGGTGAGCCTACCACCCATTTTCGGGCACGAAGTTCAACAATCAAACTTCCAGAACGAATACAATGGGAAATGACACCGAGCCTTTCTAAATAGGTATCATAAGTCCTCCGGAAAAATGGACCGATGACTTGAAAAGGGCGGCTGATTGTAACTAGGTGGTTAAAACGGGAGATCTGGCCTTGTGGTCTGCTCTAAGGGAGGCCTACGTACAGCATTGGACTGCTATAGACTTAATAAACATACTATATAGGTCATAAGTTTGTAGAGCAATAACGGAAGTGGAGAGGAGGTGTGTTGACTCGGGAGTGGTGTGGCGAGGAGCGCTGATTGGTTAGAGAGGAGAGGAGATGAGAGGAGATTGGATATATAAGCTTGTACAGAGGAGAAGCTCGGGTAACTTTTTTTTTTTAGTGGAATAAAACTATATTTGAATTTATTATTTTGCAAGGGTAGAATTAAATTACTATGCGTGAAAAGTATTTTTTTTTTTTCGTGTTTAAGTAAAGATTAAAGTTATCAAATTAATTATTATCTTAGTTATTTGTAACAGTCATTATAATACTCGTATTGCTAATGTTAAAGTTTTAATCTTCGGGGAATAACCTCAGGGAATAGCGCGTCACATGTGACATACGACGTGACTTGACGAAACGTGACTAGGAGGATATCGTATAATAATGAAATGAAATGTTAATGTAAAATCTAACTGAGTAGGCTTTAGATCATGACTATGACCATATAGACTCCTAAGCAGGAATAATCCCATTATAGAAGCGAGAGGCTGGATCACGAAGGAGACTCTGCAGCCACGATGACGGCTGATTGGTGTAGTAGGTAGTGTCCCTGCCTACGACGCCATAGGTCCTGGGTTCGAATCCCGGTAGGTGCAAACATTGATATGATGAATATTGATGTTTATTTCCGAGTCATTGATGTTTCTATACTTATCTATGTATTTATATACCGTTGCTTAGTACCCACGACACAAGACCTTACGGATCTTAGTGTGGTACTCATAGATGAATGTGGGACTAGGTTAATTTGTTGTGTAGTGTATGAATATTTATTTATTTATTTGCAGGATATCAAAAAATCAGTGATGCGTTGAATAGAATACAATAGAATAGGTTTCTATTTCAGGATTTTATAGGAGGAGGATTTGATTTGACAATGAAACAAGACAAACAGGGTAGACATGAAGACAGTGGAAAGTAGGTGGTATATAAAGTAGCACAACATAAAAAAATCTAGAAGAACCGTGCACCCTGTCAGAGGGGCAATTCTCGAAAAGTCTCGAGTTGGAACGAAGCCGAAACGGAACCGTTGTAGACGCTCAGAACAAAGCAATAATTACTTTACGGTGACGTAATTAGATACATTTCAGCACGAGACAGATATTTGTTTATATTGTCATACTCGCGACCGATGCGTGCTAAAATATACCTTATTATTCAAGCGGTAGGTATATATTGCTTGGCACCACGTTTCGTTAACGGTTCGTTAGTGGTTGCGTTTCGGCTCAAAAAATTTCAAGAATTGTCCCCCGGGAACCCGCCAGTTATATCACGCGTATGTGCTAGCCTAGTTTAACACCTGAGAGAACAGCCCTGAGTTCCTTAGTCCACTCTTACAATATGCATCGAAGGAGATGCAGCTGATGTATACAAGTGACGCCCCGCATCAGTACAGGACTTAAATACTTTAGGCCACTTAAAATTAAAAAACGTAACATAATATTATAATAGCACGTCTACTTTTCCAGTTACAATTTTTCAATCTGATGTTACCTTTAAAACTTAAAAGTTCCTAAAAGCTGTACCGGGAAGTCGCGAGCTTCGAAATTGTTGCGAGTTTCGAAATGGAACAATGTAATGTATTTATCGCAATGTAGGTAACCTTTTGTCAATTTAGACTAATACTACCTGAAGCTCCAACTTTTGTGTACCCGTAATATTAAAGTTCAAGGAAATGCCTAATTTCTTCATTTACATCTGTCCCCGTTATACTAAACGTGGCTATGTGATCTCCTTCATGAATGATATTATGAATAATGATGATGAGTAAGATGATGCCGTTTAAGCCTCGAGCACACCGGATGCGTATGAGTGCACGTAAGCGTAGGCGTACACGTACCTCTGAGATTAATGTATGGAACTGTCACCGCTTGACGTCTATGTTTACGTCTACGCATACGCATCCGGTCGACCCGTGCCTATACAGTTCCATATATTACAACTCAGAGGTACGTGTACGTCTACGCTTACGTGTACGCATACGCATCCGGTGTGCTCAAGGCTTAAAACTTTAGAATCGTTTGTGCGTTTCCATGGAAACTTCCAAAAATTATTTTATATCGGATGCATCATATTATATTGTTGTTGTTTTTCTAAAAGTGCTAAATGTCCCGTAAAAATATCTGTGTTCCACAAAATTTTGATTTAATTGTATTTTGTCACGATACAGCTAGCAGTATGGTGCATTTATTTTACTTAGTTCTATTAGGTATTAAGTTCTAGGTATTTTAGAAATAAGGAAAAACTGTATGGTAGGTTAGGGCGAATGATAATTATAGAATTATCGTTGATGTACTCTGTAACGCCCATTTAATTTTAAAAAATAATTGCACACAAGCGAAAATAAATGTTGTTATCTTAATCATAATAATAGAATACCGCAATACAAGATAAACATAAAAACCATGTCTGCAAGCCTAACATGACCTGCGAAACACGATGATAAACCGATTTATCGACACTTAGCCTGTCAAAATACGTTAAATATAGCCGCCATGTTGAATTTTGTATAGAGACGGTACGATATCCACAATGCGTGGTCATGCTAGGGGGGCCGGCTTCTTTGCCGTTTTGACATATGCACATATACATAATCAGCCTATAATGTAATCCAATACTGGACGTATATAAGCCTCTCCCAGGGCACACCTGTAAAATTTACTGTCTATAAATAAAATCAAATATGTACTTGTATGCCCTATATTTATATTGGATTATGCCAATTCGTGAGTAACATCAAATCTAAAATTACTAGTTTAATGTAAGTAAAGCTTTATTATTATTTTTTTTCATAAAGAACCCTAAGGACAAATTCTTCGAGTACAAGTAGAATTTTCAGCAAAAAATACAAGAGTTACTTTTCTTAAAGAAAGCATTTTTTTATCATCCGTCCTCGGCGCTATTGTTCTCTTTTGCTTCCCAGATAAATGATTAATTAGTTGAACACGGCTGACAGTCTGGGGCGGTATTTTTTGGCCTTGTCATTATACAGGGTGATGCGACAATGGATTTTATATCGCTATTAAAACATCACGTGATTTTATCAACTTTACTACTCGATTTGCTATTTACATCAAGAAATACATCGGACACTGCTGCGAAATATATTATTGTTCTAAGTAAATTAGTAAGTGGTGCACCCTGTTATTTCACGGATGAAGCTCTGACGCTAAAAGCATTATATTATAATAATATCATTACCGGTAGCTAAATTGTTGCGTTTGTGCCCTAAAAGCGGAGGTAGGCTTACCCCTTACCACGTGAGATTTAATAGGCTAAAAAATTATGTCTTTCTTTGTGTAAAATTATGTCTTACTTTGTGTAAAATTATGTCTTTCTTTGTGTAAAATTATGTCTTTCTTTGTGTAAAATCTATCAATTCTATTACTCCTTTTGAATACATCAGACATTGCTGCGCAGTTATTGTCATTAGATTATTTTTAAATGATGATAACCTATCTGATGAATAAAATTCAGTTTTTCTCAAAAACTAAATCAAGATAGAGACAGCGTTAATTTTAACCTTCAGATAGGCTATATGACCGTTGGAAAAATCTATGTTTTCTAAGTGAATAATTAGTTTATTGTACCTACATATTTATTGTATACAGGACTTCATTGTATGAACAATATTTTCAAATAATTTCCCAATGGCTTGAATGTACTTTTTTCCTTTAGTCATACTGTATAAATGTAGCCTAGTATTTTGTTCTTCATACTTCACATTTTGTTTTTCTATTAGTTTTAATGCCTTATAGTCGCTCTCTTAGGTCCCCCGGGATTTTCTTTGCTTTATTATGCATTTTAGGAATCAGTGTTAGGAATGAGTGGTGAGCCAATCCCGGTAGTATTTTGTTCATTTGAATATAAAAGCTATTTCATTACTTATGTCATTTGTATTCTGTATAATCTAGAACACCTAAGATATTTATGTTTGCTAGATTAGCTTTGAGAGACGAAAATATAAATCTAAGATTAAAACAATTTATTTACAAAACACGGTCAACGATGAGCATGCACAAACCTGGATTTATTTAGCGAGCTAATTACATAATATTTCGTTAAGCCCTTCTGTTACATCTTGTAATCATCATCTTCCTGTCAAGGTTTTAGCGTTTGTTTTATGGCCTGACGCCAACCCATTTCGGAAATTATCTAAGTGAAAATTTTAGTATATTAAAATTCGTACAACTTCTGACTGAAAAGCGCACGTCTCAACCATTGGGTCTATCATTGTAGTATTGTAACATCCTGTTATATTGCTTAAAATGCAGCTACGAGTATCTCTTCCTCAATAGACACAGTGACTCCTCGATCGCAGTAATAAAGTGTGAATGCAAATATTGAAACTATCATCAACGTCTACATACAGCAGTTTGGCAGACGCAGTGTGTATGCGAGAAAAAGACGACGCGGATGCGGTAAAAGGCGTGTACTGGATGGTGTGGTATATGTCATAAGATGTAGAGAGAAACCCTTTATTTGTAATAGACGGATAGACTCTTCACCATCAGCTGCAACTTCTTCCATGAATGTCGTAAGAGTTAACTCAGGAACAATTTAAATGTTTTATATTTATCCCCGTTATGATTAACGTGGCTATGGGCGTGTATGCTGCCCATCTCCCAGAAACCCTTAATCGTCTCTTACGATACCTACAGACATGAGATGGTGCTATTCAATACCGACCCACCGATTCATGATGATGAATCTACTACGGATACTGTCGGCGCCTGCGATGGCTTTAGATGTGTTATCTATGTTAATAATGAGGATCTAGGGACTTACTCCGACTGCTGACTACGTCCCGGGACGGATATATTAATTCCATTGGTTTTATGAAGATTTTTTACACTTTGTTGAGTAACGAACTGGCTTTCGCAGATAAATTTTACTGAATAACTGATACGAAAGAGTGTTAGATCCTTTTTCGTTATTATTTAGTTTTTGGTCCTAGATCAGGCCAACAGATAGCATCCGCTATATCCCATAACTTAGGCTATCTTAGCCCCGATTTAAACTGCAGTGCTTGGCACGAGCCGCGGTGTATCGGCACATAAGCGCGACGTTTTTATTGGCTGTGGGTATCTGCCATGGTTTACTGCGCGGGTCGGGTGCAATGGCTTCATGGGTTTCTGGATATGTTTTATTGTTAAAGATACAAAAAGAAAACACTTTAAGATCTAGATAAAAATCGCATATTAATATTATAAAATAAAACAGTGACTGACATAAACATGCATAGCTACCATGATAGTAGGCAGTCGCTAAAGGATTTCCCGAAATTCCCACGGGATCGGGAAATAACAGGAATTCCAAAAGTTTACGCGGAGGAGTCCGTTTTTAATATTGTTTCTTCATGAAAATTGAAATATAGAAAAAAATATCTGAGGGCCTATATCCATTTCTAGCATTTCAACTGGATCAAAGATTATACGCAAAATAATATCAGCGGAAACTAACGCAGAATGGATAAGAATATAGCAGAATGGCTACCAATACCTTGACGGCCTACAGCGCCATATGTCCTGGGTTCGAATCCTGGTAGGTGCAAACATTGATATGATGAATATTGATGTTTGTTTCAGAGTCATGGATGTTTCTATACTTATCTATGTATTTATATACCGTTGCTTAGTACCCACGACACAAGACCTTATGGATCTTAATGTGGGACTAAGTTAATGTGTTGTGAAGTATGTGAACATTATTATTATTATTTTTTATGTTAACTATCCTAAAGGTTTGTACAACATTACACATCAATCTATTGTAGTCCCCTGGACGTAGGGCTCGTACAACATCACAGCGGTAGCAAAATAAATACAAATAAATATTGACACACTTCACAACACATTGACCTAGTCCCACACTAAGATCCCTGAGGTCTTGTGTCGTGGGTACTAAGCAACGGTATATAAATACATAGATAAGTATATAAACATCCATGACTCGGAAACAAAAATCGATGTTCATCACATCAATGTTTGCACCTACCGGGATTCGAACCCAGGACCTATGGCGTCGCAGGTCGGGCCACTACCAACTACACCAATCGGCCGTCAAATATTATCTAAAGACGTCTGCCGGTCTACAACTCCCTCAAGTCGCGTCAAATATTTCAATAATCAAGAACAGCTCGTCATCATACATTTGTCGACGTACTCTCATAACAAAGCCTCCCAAATGCCTGTAGATAAGCTTGTCCCTCCAGCGTAATCGCTCCATATCGCCTTCCTCTCGATTGGGCAAATGAAGACGCGTTCAGCCAGGACTCCCTTGCATTTTATTCACGATAGTGGACGCCCGCGACTCCGTCCGCGTGGACTACAGAAAAAAAAATGTCGAAATTATCCGGGATAAAAACATTTTCCCGGGATAAAAAGTAGCCTATATGTTAAGTGGGACCTGTCACAATATATTCCTGAAAACTGCACCGAAATCGGTTAAGCCGTTCCTGAGATTAGCGTGCACAAACGCACAGACAGTCCCTTCCCGTGGGAATTTCGGGAAATCAATTCTTAGTGCTTCCCCGCAGTCTCCGATTTTAGCTTCACATGTACAGCGGTTTTTGTAAAAAAATTGAATTCCCGTTAGTCCCCTTCCCGTGGGAATTTCGGGAAATTCGTTCTTAGCGCTCCCTCGCAGTCCCTAATGAACGTACAGGTCTAATTTCGAATTCATATGTATCGCGCTTGTCGTAAAAAAATGAATTCCCGTTTGTCCCCTTCCCGTGGGAGTTTCGAGAAATCCGTTCCTAGTGCTTCCTCGGGGTCCCAAATAAACAAATATGCCCAACTTAAGATTCATATGTGTAACCGTTTTCATAAAAAATAATTAATTCCCGTTGGCCCCCTTCCCGTGGGAATTTCGGGAAATTCGTCCTTAGTGCTTACTTGCAGTCCCTAATGAACATCTATGCCCAATTTCAGCTTAATATGTATAGCGGTTTTCGTAAAAATTATGAATTCCCGTTTGTCCCCTTCCCGTGGGAATTTCGGGAAATCCGTTTTTAGTCCTCCCTTGCTCTCCCCAATGAACATATATGCCCGATTTCAGCTTCATATGTATAGTGGTTTTCGTAAAAAATATAGAATTCCCGTTTGTCGCCTTCCCGTGGGAATATCGGGAAATTCTTATAGCCTATGTTCATCCAGGTCCTATAAGGATTCTAACGGTGAAAGAATTTTTAAAATCGGTCCAGTAGTTTTTGAGCCTATTCATTACAACCAAACAAACAAAGTTTTCCTCTTTATAATATTAGTGTAGATATCGTCATAGTGGAAGAAGAATACTACACCAGTTATTTCGAATACGAGTATTAGCAAATATTGGAGGCCTCATTCCTTCCCTCCAATAAAGTGTTGTAAAAGACATTCGTCAAATAATAATAAGTCTCCTAAGCTTCACTCATCAATGAGTCATGATATGAGCTCATCATCAATGCTATTTTCAATGTTTATAAAAACGCGTTCGCTTGAAAGGGCATTACACGAGGCGGGTCATATAAATATAGCCTATAGCCTTCCTCATTGAATGAGCTATCTAACACAGAAATAATTTTTCAAATCGGACCAGCCCAAGTAGCATGACCTGCGAAACACGATATGATAAACCGATTTATGGACAAATATGATAAATATAGCCGCCATGTTGAATTTTGTATAGAGACGACGCGATATCCACGATTAGTGGTCATGCTAGGGGGGCTGTAGTATCTGAGATTAGTAAGTTCAACCAAACAAACAGACAAACTCTTCAGCTTTATAATATTATCTATAGTCTATAGTATAGATTACATACATAATACTATAATCCTTATACCATGACCTAAAATACGTCTTACAACTGAGAATTTATTCAGTGTATTACCTTCGTGATGACGGCAGCAATGTTTTATGATGTCGTTTGTATACTAACTAACTAATGGTTCAACCTATATCTAAAGAAACGGCCCGCCTACTAATCTATATGTCGTGGCCATATCGTAGAATTGATCATTTCATGAAATGGTCGAAATTTCATGAAATGGTCGCATTTCATGAAAAGTTCAACTGTCTATTGGCCACATCATGATATGGTTTGGGCAGATCGATGATTAAAAATCGTTTCTCGATATGGGCAACTAAACGCCCGATCATTTCATGAAGTGGTCAAGATTATTGATCATATCGTAAAATAGTTACATGAATCACCGGTAGAGGCGCTGCGCGCGTTTTATTTATGTGTGAAGATGGCGGATTTTTCTTTTTAGGTTATAAAACAAATTAAAGAGAGTAGGGTGACTATGCAGAAGAAGTTCACGGATAGTGTGTTATATTGTATAATGTATATTAGACTTAATGGTGGTTTATAATAATAGTTTAAACAAAAACCTTAGATTACGATAGGTTAGGTTAGGTTAGGTTAGGTTAGACTATGACAAATGACGCACGAGCCGAGCGAGCGGAGCGAGCGTGCCCAGGCAGCGTCCGGCGATGTGCCAGATGCGAATCGCTTTTGTAAAGTCTTTTATGTTTTTTAAAAATTATATTATGAAAATATCACATAAATAATAGCAAAAAAAATCATACCATCATACCTTATGGTATACTTATATATGGTGTACGGTATATATTATTTATATAAGCTCTTACCACATTCGGATTTTATGGACACCCTGTTAATACGATTTGGCCAAACGTGGATGACAAAATCGTGAAATGTAGACGATTTAACGATCTGGTCAAATTGAATTGGCCACTTCATGAAATGCGACCACTTCATGAAATGCTCGATCATTTCATGAAATGATCAATTTAACAATATGGCCACGACATATACATATAATAAAAATGTAACGGATCGCTGTCTAATACATGAAAGATATATAAGATAAAAAATTATAGAATACCTTTATCAACGCAATAGTACCCAAAACTCAAAAAATGTTTTTTGGAATTTTTGTCTGTTTGTCTGTTTGTCTGTGCGTGTGTGCACGCTAATCTAAGAAACGGCTGAACCGATATCGATGCAGTTTTCAGGAATATATTGTGACAGGTCCCACTTAACATATAGGTAACACTTTTTATCCCGGGAAAATGTTTTTATCCCGGATAATTTCGACATTTCGTTTTTTATGTAGTCCACGCGGACGGAGTCGCGGGTGTCTACTAGTGATAAATAAATATATCCAATTTTCTACATTTTAACTTTATGTTTGTAATATTTTAGAATAATTTACATACATGCAAAGATGCGAGGTTCACTAGAATACATCATGCGCATCTCTTTCCGCGCATGTCGTAAGAGTCAACTAAGGAGCTCGGGCATTTTCTCAGGCGATGAGCTAGCAACTTGTCACTTATCATTGCACCACTGATATACTAAACGTGGCTATAGGCTCTCCTATATAATCCTGCAGTTCTGGCTACCCCATCTCGGGAACACAACTCTATGTATATGTGATGTATGTATTAAAGATAGCGTAATAAATAGTTCATTATCTTTTTTTGTTACAGAATGTGAAGTATTACGTACGTGGCGATAGGCGACTGAATAGCGATTTGATTTTAAAATAATATATCGCTAACACTAGAGGCTCGAGCACACCGGATGCGTGTGCGTGCACGTAAGCGTTGACGTATACGTACCTCTGAGTTGTATTGTATGGAACTGTATAGGCACGGGCAGACCGGATGCGTATGCGTAGACGTAAGCATAGACGTCAAGCGGTGACAGTTCTATACATTACACTCAGAGGTACGTGTACGTCTACGCTTACGTGCACGCATACGCATCCGGTGTGCTCGAACCTTAAATGTATCGCTGTCATTTGGTAAGTATGTCAACAAGGTAATCAAATTGAAGTACATATATAATATTATAAAATTAATATTGTATAAAAGTATATCAGACTAACAGCTAAATTCTTAAAACATAAATGACGTAAGTAATTCTCTATTATCTATCTATACAGCCTCCTACACCCACTGCTGAGTAAAGGCCTCCTCTTCCCTATGCCACTGTCCTCTGTCCTGGGCCAACCTCATCCACTGTGTCCAAGTAATTCTCAGAATTTATTTATTTATTTATATTTTAGGAAGACATGCAGACTACTTAAGTATATTTAATTTTATCAGGCGTCATTATTCGGAAGTTCAAATCTCACCATAAATACATACGAGTAGCTGCTAATCCTTGCATGCTAGGTGCTTGGATCTGGCTTCTCGTTGCGACTGTAGTGTCTTGTGTTCGTGATCATGAGTCGGCAGATCCGAGGGTCAGCGGTGGTGGGCGACCCCTCAATAGATACTTAAGTATAATAAAATGCAATAATAGACAGTACAATGCCATTAAGCTGTCTCCACCAATAGACGAGATTAATAAACATAAATCCAACTTTCGACATAAAAATATATATTTTATTTCTCTTTGTTTCTAGACAAGTTTTATATGTCAGGGTTTAATGTTACAGCTCGTAATGAACAAAATATAAATCTAGGACTTGTCTCATATTGCTACGAAAAGGAGGACGAAATATAAGTAGTAATAGTACCTACTTAGCTATTATACTTTGTTCAACTTCTCTTGTTCAATGTTAAATGTGACCATTGGTAAATCTTGACCATAACACATTTAATCACGCCTTTATCCCTTACGGGGTAGGCAGAGCACCAAGGGACGATAGAACCACATGACCATAATAATAACCAATATAAATGCAAACGTCAGTATGTTTGTTTGTTACCCTTTCACGCTTTATGAATCCAACCAATATATTTGAAATTTTGCGTACATGTAAAGGATAAAGTATATATTTTTAAAGTATATATATACATATATAAAAATATTGGTCTATGCTGCTCTGGGAGTGAAAAAAAAAACATATAATACTACAGCTGCTTCTCTTCCCGGGTATAGTGTACAAGTCAGTAGACGGACAAGAAGGTCTTGGTGTTTTGTAGGCGATGGGCTGACCACCTGTCACTACTAACCGAACTTGTACATCTTAACTATATCCTCAAAATTGGTCAGAAGTGGCACCATGTGGTCCTATCGTCCCTTGGTGCTCTGCCGTAAGGGATAAAGGCGTGATTATATGTATATGTATGTATGTATAAAAATATTCACATGTACTAAATCACAGGCAACAAATAGTACTAAATATTTTGACACTATCTATTGCAACGAGTTCACGTCAAAAACACTACTCGATACACTATAGTTATTATTTGCGGTCTATTGTGTGCCTACGAGTCTACGAGGACTATTCAATCTCCGACACAACACATTAAAAGCGACCATATAAAACAAAACTAAGCCGACACTTTACTTTGTTTCCCTTAACCCAATTTTGCGATATTTTCGGTACTCGTACCGCCACTGACGTGTTAAATGTTAGAGTACACAAAACACTTCTTACCGTTTTTTACTTTGACACGTAGCGAAAAGAGCCTGTTTGTATGAGTCAAAGAGGTTTACAATTGATTTCAATTTTCACAGTTACGGTCCAAGTTATACTGCAATTTTTCTGTGGTTTTTACTAAAAAAAAACCATGGTTCAAGCCAGCATGTACTTAGTTGACCCTTATTCGTATATGAATCTTATGATAAATAGAAAATAATTACTATGATTAATAAAAAAAAAAGTATCTATAAAATTTCTCTAGTACCTATACATCAAGTAACCCAGGGCATCAGATTCACGGTATGCTGTTGTAGAATATGGGCCACATAAAATGGTATATTTGGGCAAGCGTCTGTGCGTGTTCTATAAATAAAGCTCATTGTCCGAGGTCATCAAGGAGGCAATAAAGACGTGAAGGATGTCGCCCAGATTAGCGCCAATGGACGGTGGTCACCCAGATCTATGGCTTAGCTGATAACCGTATCTTAACTCATCATTCTTTTGTGCTTTATAAGAGACTTTGAGAGGTTTTTCCTGGCGTAACGCTTTCAGGTGACTCTACGGTGTGTTGTTTTAAAAAATAAGTTGTTTATTATTTGTATATTTATTCCTGCTATTTAATAGACAAGGCTCTGACGCTAAAAATCTTATAATATCAATTTAGTACGGAAACATTTCCTATTGGATTCGTTACCGGTCGCCATTCGTATTTGTGCCCGAAAAGCGGTGGGAGGCTCACCACTTACCACGTGGGACTTAATAGTCTAACTGGTGAAAAGTGGGTATGTAATTTGCACACCTCTGCCCAACCTCCTTGGGGGATAATGGGCGTGACCTTTATATATATATATATATATGTATATTTATTCAAAAACAATTATGTGCCTATTATATTTTCTTTGATAATGAATGTAGCTTACCATAAATTAACCATCCATACATGGTAGACATAATTTTATTAGGTACTTTCAAAACTAGTTTATTTAAGGTATACATTTTATCATCACCCCAAATAGGTTAAGGCATACTAACATTATTTTCATAAGTTTTTATACACTAATATGACTATGGACGAAAATCTGAGAAAAAGTTTATTTTATTTTATTATTTATTGTATTTTAACAGTTAAAATGTATTCATATATGAAGGAAGGCAGGTCACGCCGGGAGCCCTCAACTTGAGTAATCCTGCCGCGGAGGGATTTACAGTGGCTTTGAGGGCATTGGGCAAGCTTTGAGGTGTGGTACAAAGAGGTACGAGTCTGTTTATTGATGGTTTTGTTCAGAATTAAATAAATAGTTTAAAATACTTCTTCGTTGAAAGATATAAAATTGTAAAATTATACACAGTGTTTAATTTAAATTAGGTATATTTTTATACCGTTCATACAGGATGTAATATAATATTACATTTCATCCCATAGTGATGCCGACTCTATCCCTTTGGTAGGATGCTCCAAGCCCTGGTGAGGTTCATTTGATTGATCTATCAGTTGCAGTTGGTAGTGACCCTGCTTATAATGCAATACGTCCTGGCTTCGAATCCCGGTTAGTGCAAACATTATAATGTTGAATGAATATCAATGTTTATTTACGTTAGACGGCATCAAATTTAACAATGTTTTTAAAAATTGGCTTATTAACAAGTATTTTTACGATTTAGCTGAATTTTATTATTGTAAAACTAAATAATTCTAAGCATGTAATAGTTTTAGTAAATGCATGTACCTTAGCATGCAAGTAACCAAATTGTACGTCCGAAAAGGGCAAACTGTTGTTTCTAAAAATAACTTTATATTCTATCATCAACTTATGTACACAGTTATAACAATAAATTTTATCTTATCTTATCTTACGAGTCGTGGGTATTTCTATAGTTATCTATACGATACGAAACCTCAGCCCCCTAGCATAACCACGCATCGTGGATATCGTATCGTAATATCGTAACGGCTCTATACAAAATTCAACATGGCGGCTATATTTATCGTATTTTGACAGGCTATAAATCGGTTTATCATATCGTGTTTCGCAGGTAATGCTACTTGAGCAGGGGTTTTTGTGAGGAACTTGGTTATATGTTGAATAAAGTGTGTGAATATATATATTTTTTTATATTATTATATTCTCGCTACATTTTGCAGCTTGTACCTTTATTGTATCTTTTCCCTTTAGGGAGGTATTTGTAAGTAATTTACGGATTAGGATGCTCAATACATTTGGTCGAGTGTTCTCACAACTTGCAAATACTTAGACTTAAGTCCACACATTCAGGAGTACCTAAGTGCCTACCTATCGTCTTTCGAGATATATATAGGTACATATAGGTACATTTATCTTATCGGATGCCTACGTCATACAAATAACACAGCCTCCAACTTTCGGTTTTAGGCTGCACGTAAATCTTTAGTCATACAGAATCATTTTTATGTTTGAATAGAATTCTGAATACTATCTATACAAAAATCACCTGCTAAAAGTTTATTTTTGGCTATGGCCGCTAGAAGCATAGCATCAATAGAAAATTTGAAAACGGTTTTTTTTTCCTTTTTGAGAACTTCCTTACGCTGTATAAATTTTATTTTACCTCTTTCTTTTCCCGAAATTCCCAAGGGAACTAGAAAAACGGGAATTCTAAAATCTTAGTAGATAAAATAGAAGGCGTTCGGTAGTTGGTAATAAATAAAAACTTGAAACACAAAAAAAGTTTTACCCTTTAAGAGTTTCTTCGAAGGATTTCTTGATATTTTTTTAAGAATAAAACTTTTCGTCGATTCCAAATAATAAATCACAGAAACAATCTATCTTTTCTAGTTGATTCTTTTCAATTTTTATTGAAACCACAAAAAAGTGATTTAGGATTATTTTATTCTTTACATTATTTACACAGGCTGGCTGGCATTACGTATAAAATTGCTGGAAATCCGCGTTGAAGAGCGTTTAGTGAACCTAGTCGTTGGTAATTTGTGTATCAAATAATTTTGAAACCTATATAAGAAGTGGGATCTTTCTGCTTACAATAATTATTTCCAGTAATTTATGTATACAGGGTGATTTTTGGACTCCATGGAAGCATACCTGGGAAGGGTCTGGTTCCCAAGATATTAGGCTCCAAAATTAAGTAAATAGACTGCCTTTTTCTGCATAAATGCACATAGTCGCTCGTAGCAAGACTTTTTCACGCGAATTAAATTAATATCTGTCTATGAAAAAAACTAGCACAAACACTGGACACTAGGCTCCCGCGCTTCTGTAGCGCGTCTGGCATGTTTGCGGATGCTGGGTTGGATGACTTCTACGCCATCATGGGCAAGAGGCTTTTCTTGCCATCATCATGATTGTCGGTGGTGCGCAGATTGCGGGGGAGCTCCAACGAGATCCTGAGGATGATAGCAGACAGGATGGATGCGACTGTACTCGAGCGGTTCACCGATTTACACGTAAAACGTGGTAATCGGTGAACAGCCTGCTATACACTTAAATTTTATACACTTAAATTTTTATATATTTTAATAATTGATACATATATATTTTGCAATTTACTAACATAGACATAAGATCTTGTAATACTAACAAACTATGGACTCATTTGTCTGTGAATAAATTATTTTTATTTTATTTTATTTATTTATTAATACGATAAATATCATTGTTTGTATACGAGTCAGGACCATGAGAGGACTAGGTTAAAGTGTTGTGAAATTTTTTATGTTTGTTTTAATATTCATTTGATTTATTTATCGTGTTTACCCTAATGAACTTTTTTATACAGGATGTTTTTTCGTTGCCTCCCTTAACGAAGGGTACGTCCTCTATACATCAAATAAAGTAAGTTTATGCCAATAAAATATTGAGAAACAATGTAAATTTTTTGGATTTTTTTTTAATTACTTGATCGGGCGAAATTCAGAGTGTCCAGTGTTTAAACTAGTTTTATCATAGACAAATATTAATTATTTCTCGTGAAAAAATCTTGCTACGCGTGTCTATGTGCATTAATGCAGAAAAACGCAGTCTATATACTCAACTTTGGACCCTAACATCTTGGGAACCAGACACTTCCCAGGTATACTTCCATGGAGAAAAACGATCATGATGATGACGAAATTTCGTAGTTTTCAGGAACGTTGACGACCAAAAATCATCCTGTATACATATTATGTAGTCTATTTATTTTATGTAAAGTTGTATTCATTTTTCGTATAAATTGAGATATATACTAGCATAGTATAATACTATTTGTGCTATAGAAAACCCGTAACAAGGCAGCCCGCTCAAATCGGATCAGAAAGACCAGGTCGGAATGTTGATTAAAAAACTTTCGGCTACGTCCACGGAGTTAGCTACGTGGATTGGATATTATTAAGGAGTGATAAAGAGGAGATGCTATATGAAGTGGTTTTAATTCAACATGTTTTAACATGAGACTAGCGAAATCTGAAGGAGTCTTTAGAATAAAAAAACCTCTCTTCTAACTGCCCTGTTCCTTTGGTACAATATGTAGTATTTTTCTAATCATACCAAGTAACAAAACCTTTTCTGACAAATTAAAAAAATAAAACAGATTTACTCTATAAACGATACAAAAAATTGTGAAATTTTAACAAAATATTTTTCAAACTCGTTTTTCATATGAGAAAAGTTATCACTGGTCCAGTCTCGCGTCATATTTTAATCAAAATATAAATTCATGCGTATTCACGATTTGACGTAGTAACGTGGAAATTTCAGCAATAAATGATACTCTCCAGTATCATTACTTCATGATTGGGTATGATGGGGCACGTAATAACCACTTTTTGGCTCCTTCCACAAACAATAACCTAAGTTGGCTCGAGTTGGATAGTGTTTCAGGAACTGTGAAACTATTATTTTAGATAAGAAATAAAAAATATTTGCAGTCAAAGTTGGAGAGTTTAAGCGTCTTCGTATATTGAACCTGTGGTTTTTGAAATATAAATCTAAGCTGCTTAAAGCATCAGAAGGTATTTTAGCAATATGTCCAAAATGTCTATCTATACTCCAGATTCTATATTATCTCTGTCATTATCAGCCTATTGCAGTCCACTGCTGGACGTAGGCCTCCCCTAGGGCACGCTACAAGACTGCCATCGGGGGTATTTGCCCATAGTCACCACGCTGGGCAGGCGGGTTAGTGACCGCAGTTTGTATTTTGGACTATATTGTCAACACGGGAGGCGCTGCTGCCCACCTCCTAAAAACCCTTAATCACATCGTATGATACCCTAGAGCAGACATGTGGTAGTACGCACCACGCGGCATATTATCTCTATATTAGCTAGATATCTCTATATAGATATCGCATTTTCGGTGGAATAACGGCATAATTGTCAAAAATTACAAAACGTAATGATCTCGTTTCGATCACCGAAAGTGCGATATATCCAGGTCCTATCTCCAAAAAGAATGGACATTCATATTCCATAAGTACCAACTGAAGTTCCGCCGATTCTATGACAGGAACAAACTTTATCGACACACACTAAAATGTCTATAGAAATAAAATATAGGTTCTATATGATATGGCAGCAGTGCCTCCCGTGTTGACAACATAGTCCGAAAATCACACTGCGGTCACCAACCCGCCTGCCCAGCGTGGTGACTATGGGTGAGACCCCTCTGTGGCAGTAGCCTTGTGGTATGCCCTGGAGGAGGCCTCAGTCCAGCAGTGGACTGCAATAGGCTGAAGAAGAAGAACTATATGATTGATACTTAAAATTTTGTATTTACAATAAAAGTTTAGAATCCAGTACAAATGTCTTTATAACTGAGATGAAAGTTCACGGCCCCTGTTAAAATTTAGAACCCAGCATCGCTGGGCCTATTTATAATAAAAAGGACTTCGCCCAACTTGTTCGTGCCCATCAAAGGAATTCATTACACAAAACCGTGAAGTAAGCACCATGAGGAGATGCCATAGAAGTGAATTCGATTATTAACGTAGGTAAATGAGAGATATCTGTTCTTCTTTTATTCATATTACATAACCTAAAATATTTTTTCCGTGTGAAAAAGTATGCAGTACTTATAATGTTTAATATTACACGGTGAGCATCCATGTAGTCAGAACGTACTATTACGGAAAAATCAGCGAGCGAAGAGCCGCTTTTACATAGATTTTGGTATACGGCCGTATCGCGTAACTAACATGCTATTTGCGAATATATTACACTGCATAACTTCGGCCCGTACAGAGCTTACCTATGGCGGGTGTCGGAAAATCCAGCATTATAATTTTTTAAATAGTTCTGTTTATGCACACTATTTCTCTGTCATGTTGTTATGTAATGACATCTCTGTACTATGCTGTGTAAAAAAAAATGCTCGAGGAATTTTATCACTCTTCTCTTCCAAGTTCCATACAGCCTTTGGAAGTTCAAAATACTGACAGCAGTTCAACGTTGAATAGCACGTCTCCACTCCGTATTTTCATCACAAATCTCTCCACTTATAATTTGCAAGAAACACAAAAGATAAATCTGAGGAGAAAACAAAATAGCGCCGGATACGTCTTCAGAGAACGTTTCCATCATGCTCTTATGCCTCGTTTATGCTGAAGCCATATTGTACTATGTAACAACATACCACGCTTAGTGGTCGTCATCAGCCTATTGCAGTCCACTGCTGGACGTAGGCCTCCCCAGGGCACGCCACAAGGCTAATGC
This sequence comes from Carposina sasakii, assembly GCA_014607495.2. NCBI lineage: Eukaryota > Metazoa > Arthropoda > Insecta > Lepidoptera > Carposinidae > Carposina > Carposina sasakii. Next base: position 14,678,291 of record CP053156.1, read on the forward strand.
TACAGGTGGGTTTTGCCCATAGTCACCACGCTGGGCAGGCGGGTTGGTGACCGCAGTGTGACTTTCGGACTATGTTGTCAGCACGGGAGGCGCTGCTGCCCGCCTCCCGGAAACCCTTAATCCCTTGTACAATACCCACGGGCAGCAGGAGATGGTATAAACTCTACTCTGCCCGCACCACGCGGCTAATGGCCACGCTGTTAGTAGTATCCGTGTACGGACATACGGACATATACACACGACTGTGTTAACAAACTAAGGTAGCGAGAACTGCAGAATCATGAAAGAGATACTATATCCTCGTTTAATATACAGTACATATCTGGTACATTTCTTTAAATATACATATAGTCTTGCATGCTAGGTGCTCGGATCTGATTTCTTGTGGCGATTGTAGGTAGTGCAAGTGCTTGTTTTCGCAGTTATGTGTTATCAGATCCGCGGGTCAGTGGAGGGTGTAGGGCCCGGTGGTGGGCGCACCCGTAGTGAACAAATAGTCTCGTTTATTATAATTTTTGCATAGAAATTTTATAAATCACAAGTTAAGAAGTTTTGTAAAGACCAAGTTATTTTTTGTGTATTTACCTGACAATATTTTAATTTTTCTTGACTACTTTTTTCGATTTTACCAAGTCGATTTAATTCACGTCTGTCTTTAGATAACAATTTTATTTTGAGTCATTTCTTAAAACTATTTAAAAAATATCTACCCACTAATTGAAAATTTACGTATTTATCTTTACTAGTGGATGCCCGTGACTCCGTCCGCGTCCACTGTAGTCCAAAATAAAATGTCGAAATTATGCGGAATAAAAACATTTACCTGGGATAAAAAGTTGCCTATATGTTAAGTGGGACATGTCACAATACATATATTCCTGAAAACTGCATCGAAATCGGTTCAGCCGTTTCAGAGATTTAGTGTGCACAAACAAACCGACAAACAGACAAAAATTCAAATAATCATTTTTTTGGGTACTATTGCGTTGATAAAGGTATAATATTTTTCTCTTATATCTTCTGTACAGACAGCGATCCGTTTCATTTCTATTATACGTATAGAATACATAGATAGAAGATTATTGGACATAGAACAGACATAAATGGTTGTATAAAAAACAAGGGTAGAACTTAAATCTAATTACATTTATGTCCTTCGATATATCTCACAGGAATTATTTATTACAAATTTTAAAGATATTTAACTTCTTCAAATGCCTCAACACATTGTAGCTCTCTTGTAAATGAGGCTTTATACAAATGCGTCGTCCAAAGTAAGGTCGTTTCCCGTCAAACTCCAGAGACATGAGTGCCAGCTCCCTAGCAATCAGTCCCTTCCTTTTTATTGTAATGAAACTTGAGCTTTTTGTCTATCCCCTGTAATGAGCGACGGAGATTACTGAATGTATAACAGTAGGTACTACATATATTTGATAGCATGCCCTATAGAAAGAAATGAGAATTAAAGAACTTATTTATTCAGCAACGTAATACAATCAAATAGAAAAAATCTGCTGGAAAAGAATTCAGCTCAGCATACTACTGCAGACTAAAACAGATGGTCTGCTGCGTTGACTTACCTAGTCTCGTGTTAAAAGCAAGATATGTAAGTAATTGTAGCGTTAAGCCAAATGCTACGAACATACGAGTAGCTTACTATTGAGAACCTGTCTACAAAATTTGAGACTCATAATCATGTTAGTGTAAGACTATTTTACCTATCGCCAAATCCATACAAAGTAATATTATAAATACGGCTATACTGCGCGAACTATTTATCTATATATTTTTAATTGCTTTTGATACAGCGTAGCGAGCATTTTAATCTTTTCCCTGTTTGGACAAAATTTTACTAGAAGTACTCCGATGTTAAAGATTTTTTTACAACATATACACATAGTTGTGTTCCAAAAAACGAGATCGCCAGAACTGCAGAATCGCGAATGACATCCTACATCCTCACTTAACATGGCGAGGTTAGATGTAAGATCAGTAACAAGTCTGGTAGAAATAAGCTTGCCATTGTACATGCATCTCTTCTTTAATGTTGTATGCCATATTTCTTTTTGTGTATGTGCAATAAAGAATAAAGAAAGAATAAAGTTTCTAGCTCAACGTTTAACAGCCACGGTTACAATGCACAGAAAGAGATACCCGTATGTACAGTAGACAATTTTTTGTGAAGGCTTACATCAGTACAGGAAATACTATACAAACAGACAGATTGCTTACATGCTAGATACAGGATGATTTTTAGTCGTCAACGTTCCCGAAAACTACGAAATCTCATCATCACGATCATTTTTCTCCATGGAAGCATACCTGGTGAGTGTCTGATTCCCAAGATATTAGGGTCCAAAGTTGAGTAAATAGACTGCGTTTTTCTGCATAAATGCACATAGTCGCGCGTAGCAAGATTTTTTTACGAGAAATATCTCTCTATGAAAAAACTGCCATAAACACTGGACACTATAAATTTCGCCAGATCAAGTAATAAAAAAAAAAACATAAAAAGATTAAATCGTTTCCCAGCATTTTTTTGGCATAAACTTACTTTATTTGATCTATAGAGTAGTACCCTTCGTGTGGTGGCAACGAAAAAAACACCCTGTATAAACCATTTAGTAAATGAATAAACAATACGAACACAATATCACGTAACAGCATATTGAAAATTTAATTCCCTGACCTGACTATACAAAATCACTAATTGAAGTGCCGTTTTTTCGAATTGAGATAAACACATAATTACAGTATCTTAAGAAATATATTTATATAAACATTTTTATTATGTGTTGTTTGTTTTTTATTTTTCTTGTCGATTGCATTAGCACAGGATTAAATAGTGTGGACTAATTGAAAAATAAAACAAACATCAGCCTATTGTTTTCTCTGTTTTATTTAAAAACTATATCCTGGATAATGGACAAAAATCACACAATCCCCTATTAAATTGAATAGTGTTACAAAATTAAATGTTCCGGAAATAGTCATGCGAAGGGTCCCATAGGAAATAGGAAATGAAAATGTCAAAAGCAACAAGCTATTTTTAATACAGCTTTGATCCGAGATCTTTGCATTCTGCTCTCAAGTAATATTATTTGTATAAATAAGAGTTCTTCTATGCTGCACTGGGAGTGAAAAAAAAAAGTATAATACAGCTGCTTCTCTTCCCGGGCATACTGTACAAGTCAGTAGAGGGACCCTCTTGTCCCGGTGTCTCGGTGTTTTGTAGGCGATGGGCTGACCACCTGTCACTACTAACCGAACTTGTACGTCTCAACTATACCCTCAAAATCAGAAGTGGCACCATGTGGTTCTATCGACCCTTGGTGGTCTGCATGTATGTACCTATATATAGGTATATTTATTCGAATCTATATATTTTATTTTTATTTTATTCGACTTCAATCTACTAATTTTATGTAAACAATCTTATAATAGGTATGTGACACTGAAAGTTTATTCATATTCTTTATTGGACACACAGAAAATATAAAAAAATCATTTAAACTTTAATAATTAAATGTCCCATGAATTAACAAAGTCGCTGCTTTTAATAAAGTGACAGCAAAATTATCCAACAAAATATTTTCATACAAAGAAATGTAATGTAATGTGTTATTATCTAGGTATTATTTGAGTAAATAATAAATATCTCTCTAAGCAACCAGTCGGAATAGAGATAGCCAATTACTTTGTGGCAATATATTTATGAAATGTAAGCAGAGAGCACTCATAAATAATGAGAAAAACTGTTGCTTGGGAACTGGGAATAAACTGAATTAACAAACAATATGATGTTGATTCAAGAAGTACTTTTAATTACTGTTATTCGAGGGAACAAGCTACAAGCTAGCAACTTGTCACTAATAATGTACATCTGTCCCAGCTATGCTAAACGTCATTGTAGGATCTCCTGTACGATCTTGCTGTTCAGAAGTTATGAGCGTACATACATTTCGGCGTTTCATTTTTATTTATACAGAAGATCAAACTAACTATCTAACTATATAGAAGATGCGAAGGTCTGTTTTGTTTGTCACCTGTTCACGCTCAATTTACTTTTTAAGCATAATACTCGTAGTGCGAAAAGGATATTGGCTTTACGAGTATTCTGTTCATGCGGACAAAGCCGCGGGCAATAGCATATTGCTAATATTTCCACAAACAAGTTTTTTTATAAATACAAAGAAAAACATACAAAACGTCCAGCAGGAGACTGCAATAGGCTGACGATAGATAGATTCAGCATATAGATACTGTGCTATGTAAGCTACACTGGTCTATATTAATATCGTTTCCTCTTTGTTCGTACTTCTCGGTTATTTCTCAATCCACGCGACACTAGGGGGAATAAACAACCGGCTACGAGACGCCGGCGTCCGCTGTAAATGCTGGAAACTCTGGAATTCTAGCTTCAACAACTATTTCTTCAAACCCCCTACCATTGTACTTCATGTCGTATATTTGCTGGTGGCTTTATCTTTGACAATACCTTTGTCTGTTTTGGCACAAGAAAATATTATTATTTTAAGTATATACAGATTCTGAAGTCACACTTTGACTTTACCTCGCGACTGTTTTTAAAAATTATTCTAATGCTAACAGCGCAAAAAATACTATAGTGCACAATATTTTTTTATTATTATTAGGGTATCTGGTAATCGAGAAAGACAATAAGGCTAGTTGAAAGTCCTTTATTATTATTATTTATGATATTTTTACTAGTTTATTCTAGAACTTTGTTAACTTTGTCCTTAATTGCAGGTCTGACCCTACCCTGCGTCAGCGTCACTCTTTGAAAATGATGTAATACATTTCCCAGTTATGCTTCCATGGAGAAAAATGATCGTGATGATGAGGAGATTTCGAAGTTTTCGGGAACGTTGACGACCAAAAATTCTCTCATCTGGGCCGCTATGTTAAATGTGCCTGTGGCATCTCCTTCGTGATTTTACAGTTTTAGCTACACCATTTTAGGAACACAGCCATGTTTATATATATATATATACGTCATGAAGCATTTCTTTTATTATATATATATTACTAGCGACCCGCCCCGGCTTCGCACGGGTGCAGTGCTGATCCTATATATAAACAAAAAAACCACATCAAAATCCCTTCCCTAGTTTGAAAGATCTAAGCAAACATACGGACGGACAGACAGCGGCAAGCGAATTTGTTTTATAATAGTGATGATGTGAAGGTAGGAAAACCAAATCGTCGTCAGTCTGGCGCCGGCGCATCGCGTTAGTTTTCTACAAGAATCGACTGATATTTTACATCTGGCCTCACTATACTAAATGCAGTTGTGTGGTCTCCATGATCCTATAGTTCTGGCTACCCCAGTTCGAGAATACAGATACATACCTATACATACATACATACATTCACACACTTCACAACACATTGACCTAGTCCCACACTAAGATCCCTAAGGTCTTGTGTCGTGGGTACTAGGCAACGGTATATAAATATATAGGTAAGTATAGAAACATCCATGACTCGGAAACAAACATCAATATTCATCACATCAATGTTTGCACCTACCGGGATTCGAACCCAGGACCTATGGCGTCGCAGGCAGGGTCACCACCAACTACACCAATCGGCCGTCAGATGTGAAGGTAGGGAAACCAAATTGCCGCCAGGTCGACGCCCAGGCAACGCTTTGGGTTTCCACGACACGTCATACGTTTCGCGTACTTATCAATCCAATTTTGAAATAATTAGGCTACCTGGTAATTGGGAAAGAGAACTAATAATATAGAGATAAAGAAATATTTTAATTATCTACAATTTATAAAGAACAAAATGAAACGCTTTCATTGGACTTACTTCATGTCACATTAATAATAATTAATTACTGTTTCTTTTTGTTACGTATAATTGTAGTTGATTTTGCGTATTAAATATTTTTGAGTGACAAAAGAGGACATTAAATAACATACATACATACATATAATCACGCCTTTATCCCTTACGGGGTAGGCAGAGCACCAAGGGTCGATAGAACCACATGGTGCCACTTCTGACTAATTTTGAGGGTATAGTTGAGATATACAAGTTCGGTTAGTAGTGACAGATGGACAGCCCATCGCCTACAAAACACCAAGACCCTCTTGTCCCTCTACTGACTTCTACAGTATGCCCGGGAGGAGAAGCAGCTGTCGTATTATACTTTTTTTTTCACACCCAGAGCAGCATAGAAGATTCAACGTTTTTATAACTAAGGTTTTTTGATTTTGACCAAATCGTTTGACCTAAGGTTCTAAGTTCATATAGCGGTTAGGGCATAAATTGATTTGATATAAGTAGGTACGTGGATTTTTATTTTCGTTCAGTTGTTTATTCATCTTTCAATTACTAGTAGGTACTTTTTTTACTTTATTTTCGCATTTAAAATATTAGCAAGGATTTGGTACAGATCAAATGAGTAGGACAATGGTAAGGGTGACAAAGTGCAGTCACATTGATCAATCCCAGGTGCACCATCGATCCAGCACCTGCGGGATTACGGTCTGAGCTGGCTTATCCAGAACTAATTGCCACTTCGCACGGGTAATAGATGAAAAACTGTAATTATGGAGGTGACGTGAGAATCACCAGAATCGTTAACTTGTTCTAGGTTTAACAGAAAGCATCAATTGATCACATAGATTTAGGTATTGAAAGATGAGCCCTAAATAGACTAAAAATCCCAGGTCATACTCGTAAATCATTTATAGGCAAGTAGGATTAACATAATAGTATTTTAGTTTGGTATGTATTTGAAAATCCTTTTTATTCAGAATATGGAATAATTCTTTATATATTTCAATTTGAACAGTTGGGTTGGAGGTAACTAAATAATTAAGAATATATTAATTACGTTTATACTTATAATATTCACTAAATGTATCTATTTATATAATATACATGTATAGATAGGTAAATAACTACGTTAGGTTTGCGCCGAAAACATACAGGATGTTTTTTTGTGGCCTCCTTTAACGAAGGGTACGTATTCAATACATGAAATAAAGTAAGTTTATGCCAAAAAAAATACTGGGAATTTTTTATTTTTTTTTATTTTTAAATTTCTTGATCGTGCGAAATTTATAGTGTCTAGTGTTTATGTTAGTTTTTTTATAGACAGATATTAATTATTTTTCGTGAAAAAATCCTGCTACGCGCGTCTATGTGCATTTATGCAGAAAAACGCAGTCTATTTACTCAACTTTGGACCCTAATATTTTGGAAACCAGACACTTCCCAGGTATGCTTTCATGGCGAAAAATGATCGTGATGATGAGGAGATTCCGTAGTTTTCGGGAACGTTGACGACCAAAAATCATCCTGTATACATAACCGTTATATCCTCTCCAATTCTTCTATGAAAAATATCAAGTACACATTCCATATATCGTAGTTTACAACTTTTCCTCCAAATCTCCAATAACCGTAACATTTAGAGAGCATACAGCCGCTGGATGGTGCTAGAAAAGCTGCGATCCAGCGGAGCACGTACTCAAGTTATTTATGTAGGGCATTCCTCAGCGCTGGATGCGCTTTACTTCATTTGCCGAGTCAATCGAGAAGAAGGATGATATGGAGCGATTACACGCTCCTGTCGTCGAGAAGGGACACCTTATCGAGGCATACAGGGCTCTGGATTTATGGCTTGCAATGAGGATTTCAAATCCTTGAATTCTCTGCATTAGCAGTTTTTCCACCAGATGGCAAGGCCACCGATACAACCAAGACAATTACACGACCACGGCTTTAGGAAGCTTAAGCTTGTAAAAATCTATACATATAATAAAAATGTAACGGATCGCTGCTGTACATGGAAGATAAATGAGAAAAAATATTATAGGAGATCTTTATCAACGCAATAGTACCTAAAACAATGATTTTTGTCTGTTTGTCTGTGCGTTTGTGCACGCTAATCTCAGAAACGGCTGAACCGATTTCGATGCAGTTTTCAGGAATATATTGTGACAGGTCCCACTTAACATATAGGCTACTTTTTTACCCGGGAAAATGTTTTTATCCCGGATAATATGGACATTTTGTTTGTTCTGTGGGTGCCCGCGACTTCGTCCGCGTGGACTGCAGAAAAAACAAAATGTCTAAATTACCCAGGATAAAAAGTAGCGTATGTGTTAATCCAGGGTGTCAGCTAACTCCATACCGAATTTTATTAAAATCGCTCCTTTTTATTTCAGTCACCTTGACATAGTCCTCATGTAATTTCCTCAAGTGGATTCGTAAAATATTTTATTTATTCTCGCGTAAACTATAAATATTTGATGGTAAGTAAAACGTCGCAAAAAAGGGAAGTGGCAGTAAACAGTAAGGGCGCGTACGTGGGAATTATTTCGCATTTGTTAGATACCTTTTACATTTGACACTTTTTGTAGGGCTTAGAGCTTTTGTCTAACAATCAGAGCCTATTTGAAGGATAAAGATAATGCAGATTGCATGTTTTGAATATCAATTTTAAACAAGTCTTAAAGAAAGACGCCAACAAGGGGTACTATAAGAAGTTCTATAAGAACTTTATCCTTAAGATAGGATATGACCACTGGAAAAATTGACCCTTAATCAGACTGACTTTTCCAAAAATTGGTACAGGATTACAAATGAGATCCTACAGCCACGTTTAGTAAAGCAAGATCATATAGTTTATATATTGAAGACTTAAACATTAAAATAAATAAACTAATATTTTTGTAATAGTTTCACGCCAATCTAGCACCTATTACCTTGTTTTCGAATGTTTGCGTTTATACTTTACTGGTAGATGCCCGCGACTTTGTTCACGTTGACTGCAGAAAAAACGAAATATTATAAAATTATTAATAAAACGAAATATGTGAATGATCCGGGATAAAAATATTTTCCCGGGATAAAAAAGTAGCCTATGTGTTACGGCCGAAACACATAATCGCGTTGCGGCGCCGCAACGTTAAACGCGAAAGTTTGTGAGTATGGATGTTTGTTACTCTTTCACGTAAAAACAAACGGCTAGAGCAATTGGTATGGAGTTAGCTGATATCCTGGATTAACACATAGGCCTCTTTTTATCCCAGTAAATATTTTTATCCCGGATAATTTCGACATTTTGTGTTTTCTGCAGTCCACGCAAACGAAGTCGTGGGCGCCCACCAGTGCTATATACAATTTCGTTATAAAAAGTTATCGCTTCCATTCCATTCCGCGGTGGTGTTAATTGAGCCTTAAAATATTCCTAAAGTAGATACCTATTCGTTTGTATAGGGACCTTTAGTCGACCTTTTAAGTTTACGTATGGGGTGGAAGTGATCCGATTATCATAAATAGAACACGCTCGTCACTTGTGCACGTGCGCGGTAGATCTATACCTAAAACTGATTGTTTGATATAGTATAAATGTAATGTAAAAATATTTATGTTGATGTGTTCATACTGTATTTAGAAAAAATAACATTCCTTTGCGCAATATTGCATTTTTTTATATAGGTGCCCCATAAATACATTGTGTCTACGACTCGATTGCGACATCGCGCGGGACGAGACGCATGGGAGGAAGGCCAACCTACGGCGCGCCGGCAGACGGTCAAACACAGCACACGCCATCGCACGCGCATCTTAAAATTAACTTCCATAGTTTGCTGTCCGGAATATTGTAACCTGAAACGACTGAAACTACACCAGCATTCCTATGTATACAGTCCACATTTATTTACGTCCCCATTAGGACCCTTCAGGTGCCCCATAAATACCTATACATTTAGTAAAGACTTAAATTAGGTGAAATAGAGACGTACCTAGATGTAAAATTTCTACAAATTCCGTTTAACTTGTTAATAGGCGTTTGTATACAAAATGTAGGTAGTAAATAAAATTACATTAATATTATATGTATTTTTTCGAAATATAAAATTGAATTCCAACTCACTGAAATACAATATACGAGTATTCTGTATTCAATATTCAGCAAATATTCCAAATCCGGAACAGAGGAATCGTAATACTATTATAAATGTAGGCAATCTGGAAAGGCCATAATAGAGGGCCCAATTACAGACCCCTTTGGGCCTTAATTCAGTTACCTCTTGCGAGAGGTCAACAACTGTACCTACCCTTGGAGAGATATTGAAATTTCAGAGTTATAAAATGCTCGTTTTGAAAATTGTAAATAGCTTGCAGTTGTCGACATTGTATTTTATTTGTAACTTTCTAAGACTTATGTAGATTTAAGAAGATGTGTGAAATCTTTTCTTAACCCCTAAGAACTATTAGGTACTTAGTTCATTTTTTTCTTTCTTATTAACCATTTTTTATTCATCAGGATCGAAGCCTTCATTACTTGTTGGTGGAATGTGCAGAGAATCAAGCTGATAGATTGGCTTTTGTTTAAAAGTTAGGCCTTGGAGGATCAAACGTGGGTTCATTCCAAGGCGTATTAGGCTGCAGCCTCGTCTGAAGATGCTGCCAAAATATATAATTTTTTCAATTATAGGTTTAAAAGTAATAATAACCTTAATTTTATTACATACTGTATATTTTATAAGATAATATAGTATTGGTGGGTAGGTAGAATAAGTGTAGGTTAAGATGAAGCTGACATTTTCGCCGTTCGATAAAAGCTTCAAAAATAAAGATAAAAAAATTTAGGTAAAAAAACCTTTTTAAAAACAAGCTTTTATTTAAATGCGCTAAAAAGAAACAAAAAAATAAACTTTTACACTAAAACTTTTACTGTTAATTTATAACGTCATTTCAAATTTAACACATTTGACACAATTTATATGTTATAAAAGCTTGTCGCGACATTTAAGTACTCATATTTACGTTCTTACTTTTAAATGTTTATTAGGCAGCATCTTTGTGTTGATGTTTCAGATTTTCCCATATTGTTCCCACGCATATCGAAGAAATATCCGTCGACCCTTCCAGAGCTTCGTGTAGAAGAGTAAGAGAGTAATATACAACAGGGTTCGCCCCGGTGCCCCGAGGTGGTATGTTCACGACATCATGTCATCATGCCACTCAGTCCTCGGCACGGCCTCACCTTGACTTATTAAAAATTTAAAACTAAGAAAGTAAATACGAGTACTTAAATGTCGCGACAAGCCTTTATAACATTATAAATTGTGTCAAATGTGTTAAATTTGAAATGACGTTATAAATTAACAGTAAAAGTTTTAGTGTAAAAGTTTATTTTTTCTTTTTAGCGCATTTAAATAAAAGCTTGTTTTTAAAAAGGTTTTTTTACCTAAATTTTATTTTATACTTTTTAGTTTTCACCTGGTAAGTTCCTAAGTCTGTTCATCTCATTCAACGCATCATTATTGCAAGGTCGTTTGCCAGTTAATTTTGAACAGTCCAGCTCTTCAATGAGGAGCCCTTCTAATGACTTCACCCTACTCAATTGCTTAAAAATATCTGTTTCAAAATAGATTTTCAAGTTTTAGAAGTCCGCCATATTGGATTAAGAGTGACGTCACATTTTTTTTCGAGTTACTCTCAGCTAGCCCTTTAATTTGATACCCATATTGTAGGAATGCATTAAAAATAATTGGTCCGCCATTGTGGGTATGCCGCCATGTTGGATTTAGAATGACGTCACACTGTTAATCATGCATTGTCATCCGAACTGAACGTGCTCACCAAATTTCAGCCCAATCGGTTAGGGCAAGGGCCTTTAAAATTGAGTTGTAAGATTTCACCCGAACAAACATACATTGCAAGTTAAATAAAAACTTGTAAAAAAGGATCGAAGCCTGTCCCCCTAGCATGACCACGAATCGTGGATATCATATCGTACGATATCGTATCGTCTCTGTACAAAATTCAACATGGCGGCTATATTTATCATATTTTGACAGGCTAAATGTCGATAAATCGGTTCATCATATCGTGATTCGCAGGTCAGCTACTTGGACTGGAGTAATGTAATGATTTGAAGTAAAATTCATACATACAGTTGTGTTCCCTAAAATTGCAGGATCATAAAGGTGATTCCATAGTCACGATTAGCATTGCGCAGACACATGCAAATGATCAGTGACAAGTTCTTTAATAACTTAGATGAGAGAATGCCCTAGTTCCCGTTGACTCATACGACATTCAGGGAATGAGATGCAGCTGATGTGTTCTAGTGAAGACCCGCATCAGCACATCGGCCGCTATAATGCTTAATTGCTTCATTTTGTTTCGTTGTTAAAAATAACTTGTTAAACTAAACGGTGTGGAAGCCAAATTAATAGGTATAGGATACTAAGGCGAATAAGAAAACCAATATTTAAGTTTGCTCCTCTTAAATGGCTATTGAATGATTCAATTTCAGTGTTGAATCCAATATCGGAACGCAAAAGAAAGCACAATTTGGACCAATATGAACTGTTTCTTTGTCTATTTATTCAGAACAAAACCTATTTCTGCCCGATTCTTGTTTGGACGAAAATAACAATATGGAGGAACCTTTTAATAATAATAGATTGGATAATGGTCAACGTATTTTATGTTAATGTCTAGAGCCATTTCAAAATACTTGATTTAGACTTAGGTACTTGTATACACGCACCTTGTTTAAACTAAACATTGTCTAATTAATTGATAGATAAACTATAAAATATGCATGTTTAACTTTATACGCGGTTTTGTGATATAACACCGTAACATGTCATAACATTAATGTGGCAGATACAAATTGGTCTCTATAACTATTTTCGTCACGAATCGCAATAGATGCACCAATATTTGCATCGATCTCGTAAGGGAGCGAAATCCGGGAACTAGCATTGATTTGATTTCCATCAATCAGCTATCAAATTTGGGCAAGCGAAATCTAATTACGGGATTGGGCCCCCACCAAGCAGCACTTTGGTGGATCTGATTTAAACTATAGCGCTTACGGCCATTGTGGGGTAATGTGTAGCAATTTAGGTGATTGAGTTGGATGACGCATCTATTTATCGGTTTTAGAGGGAAATTTGATTCGGTATTTTGGGTAAATGTTTTGTACTGTAACGTAATAAATGCTTGACGTAGTTATTTTGGTGTTAATGCTTTTTGGTTTTGACCTACAATTTCTAGACAGTTACATATTTCATGTTGGAATTTATTTTCATTTTACTACATAATATTATATAGATTTTTTTATTATATGCTTTATTGTACACAGTAAAGTTCTTGTAGAAACCTTGTGGTGTGCCCTTCGGGGAGGCCTGCGTCCAGCTGTTGACTGTAAAATAAGACTGATGTGTATGTGTGTGTGTGTGTGTTTAACATTAACATTTGTGAGAAATGAGAATGGATATTTGGTATTTATTGAGCGATAACTATCAAATGAGTTAAGATGAAACTTAAGGTGCTACTGTATATAATAATATTGCACCACTTTTCCGCTTGGCAGGCGGTCTAGCCGTAGTAAAATAAACTACCATGACTTCCGATGATCTCGTACATGTATAGTGGTACTTTCCTTTTATTAAATTCTGCTTCATTTTATTTCAAGTTGGAGTTTACATGTCGACCTTGCTGTCTTCAGGGTTGCAGGTTAGTGTATTATATATATGACAATTTTAAATTTTAGCCGTAAAATCACTTTTTGATATTTATACAATAGGATGAATATAATGAAGTAAAAATAAATTAATTTAGAAGATATTTACAAATAAAAGATTTCCTGCAACTGCTCCACCGCCACGGCAGCGTGGCCAACAGGCAGGTCTTATTATCTCACAGGTAGCGCGGCTCAACCAAGTCAGCCATAAAGCCAGACCTTTCACTTTTTTGAATAGGCAAGAAAATATTTTAAAATTTAAATATGCGTATTTGTACGTTTTACACTGGTTGTGCTAGATTGTTTTTTTTAAGGGATCATTTTTTTTTTACTCTTTTAGCAATGACTTCATATTCATTTTTTTCGAATATTACCCGTTTATTTTTTTATGGTTTTGTGTTTACTAAAGGTATTTATAGTAGGCGATGCCTGCGACTCCGTCCGCGTGGACTACAGAAAAAAAACGAAATTATCCAGGATAAAAACATTTTTCTTTCTGGTATAAAAGTAGCCTATATGTTAAATGGGACTTGTCACAATTTATTCCTGAAAACTGCATCGCAATCGGATCAGCCGTTTCTGAGATTAGCGTGCACAAACGCACAGACAAACCGACAAATAGACAAAAATTTCAAAAATCTATTTCTTTTGTACTATTGCGTTGATAAAAGTCTCCTATAATATTTTTTCTTATATATCTTTCATGTACAGACAGCGATCTGTTACATTTTTACTATATGTATATAGATATAGAAGAAGTAGAAGATAGGCTTAACATGTAGAAAAGGTTATGTCAAATCGCGTTATCATGACACAATATATACGCAATTTTATATTTTCACGTGTTTTTTAGAATATTTTCGTACTTTTATTCTGTGTAGGTATATTTAATTTATGTTTTAATGTGTTTTACAAGCAGCTTTTTCATCAATAAGGTAAGTGGAAAAAACTATACAGCATTGATTTGATATACTTATGGTGGGTGAGGGATTTTCTGTTTATCACGTGTATAGTACTGCGGCACAAAAACGGCGCTGAAACAAATTAATAGCAAAGGTTATTTAAAGGGCGAAGGCAAACAATGTTTTGTCCATTAAAATTGATTGCAAATGTGAAGTGCTTTAGCAAAAAAGGGAAATTTCTAACTCGGCATTAGTTCTACGAATATTGCAACGATAATATTTGTGTTTATATTATCAACTTGTTATTCATATCGTATCTAAATATTATTTTACGTTTAGGTAAGTTATTTCACTCTATTATTGCAGGGTCCATTTCAGTTAACTATCCTTGTTCAGTAGTGATGATGATCATCTCGTTTAGTACATAACGCATATTTTTAAGCAATATTTATGCAATTATTATATATAAGATGGTATATTAACATGGTTTACGTTTATTTTACTGGTACTCGTAGACATTATATAGACGGCCGATTGGTGTAGTTGGTAGTGGCCCTGCCTGCGACGCCATAGGTCCTGGGTTCGAATCCCGGTAGGTGCAAACATTGATATGATGAATATCGATATTTGTTTCCGAGTCATGGTTGTTTATATACTTATCTATGTATTTATATACCGTTCCTTAGTACCCACGACACAAGACCTTAGGGATCTTAGTGTGGGACTAGGTCAATGTGTTGTGAAGTGTGTGAATATTTATTTATTATGAGTGCGAGAATCTTTAAATTTTCGTGCCTTATTTATCCTATATTATTTTATATGAAAATTTTGTACTTACTCTATATTAAGGTAAGTTAATAAACTATAATTATTGAGATGGTACACGGTGTCTACCTTGAACATATAAAAGATTTCTTTACCTTTAACGTGTCTATGATTACATACTATGTATTTGTCTTATGCTCTAAAAAGAACTGCGAAAAAAAATTACTTAATTGTTCCTACAAATGTTGATAGTTATTTCACAAAATAAATAAATAGGTACATATTTTAAACCCCTTTTAGTTAAAAAAAAACTCTTTATTGAAAAAAAAAACAATCAAAAATTAAAATGGACATAAATAAATACATGACAATTGTCCTTTTCTTAATTAAATAGTATCTGAATGAGGTTGAAAGTAAACACCCAGCGCAATCTGATTCCAATCAACGCGCATAAAATATTAAACGCAGTATAATTCCAGCGTACTGAATTAAAGCTCAAATGCGCTGTTTGTTTGTGCAGCGCAAAATTAAATGACAACAATGGAACAATGTCGAATCAGCTTGTTATTTAAAACATGTTAGCCATGTTAAATATACTTGATAGTGATTATTTGTAGTTTAGAGACTGGCGTTTGTAGAGTATTAAAAGTCTTGACTGCTGATTTCGGAATGAATATATTTCAAATTTCGCTTATATTTAAACGTAGGCTAGGTACTTATGAACTAAGGTGGTGTAAGAAGTAATAAATTAAATTGACCAATCACAAACGATCGCAACGATAGGTACAAAGGAGATGGTTGATATTGTTATCTTGCTCGCACGTGTATGTAGCTGCCGACGCACAGTTCTAACATGCGCGGAGTAGCTACAGTAGGTAGGTTTAATTAAATATACCTACCCTCGTTTGAAACTGATACGTTAGAGATATTGGAATTAAAATGTAATGTTTTATTATTAGATAATACCAGTTAACAATGAAATTTAAACTCGTGGTACTTTTTAGATAATACCAGTTAACACTTAGTAATGAAACTGAACCTTGTCGTACTTTTTGAGTAAATGATTTACGTGTTTACGTTTGATAAAACAATAGACTTGGCTTAGTATGAAATGACAACGTAAGTCTAAAATAGATTGTGGTGAGGTCCCTCTTTTTTTTTGCTTCAAATCTAATACCAGTATACCTGTTCAAAACCATTAAGTTGCTTCTCCTTACTTCACACCATCACTGGAGCTCCGTCAGCTTACTATACGACTCGTTGCTCGCCATTCGAAACAGCTTATTTACGAGTACATTGAAATTTCCTTTTCATTGCATTGTAAGCATAGACGTCAAGCGGTGACAGTTTCATACATAACTCAGAGGTATATCGAGCCTTTAGGTCCTCGTATCATAACATTCATCATAGAGTGACACCGAATCAAAATTTTTAAGCAGTCGAGCATTTTTTCTTTCTTTCAGTAAATAACATGACCCATAATAACAATATATTGAAGCAGTTTATACTACCGTTTAGTTGCTGCCCCAAAACTAACAGTTTCTCAGCTAATATTTATCCTCATCCATACTTACGTAAGTTAGCGCGCAGTGGAGAGGTAATGACTCAAGAGCCGTAATGTATGTCCTCCGCGGACGATATATAGCCTCGTTTAGCGCAGCGGAGTCTGCTCTGTTATGATGACGTAATATTCTTACATTTATACTTGGTATCTGTTCAACAGAAGAGGCTTTAGGCTACCGACACTAAATAGCTTATAATGCCTATTAAGAATGGCACGGAACCTTCCTATTGGAAATTTCCTATTGGATTCGTTACCGGTCGCTAGATTATTGTATTTGTGCCCGGAAAGCAGCGGTAGGCTCACGCCTTACTACGTGGAACTTACTAGGCTAACTGGTGAAAAGTGGGTGTGTAATTTGCACCCTTCTGCCCAACCTCTTTAGGGGACAATGGGCTTGACTGTATGTGTGTATGTAAATTTGGGATCTAGTGTTGACTTGGATTAAAGTATTGGAATATTCCGCCATGTTTACACAATGTATCATTATTTTATATAAATCGATAACATTTTTAATATACCATATATTTTATTTATATGGTTTATAGATTACAACTGAGAATTTTACAAATCATAATAAACAAATAGATTATTTAACATTTAATCGTAAATAAAAAAGTTATTCTTTATAATAAACTAACACTTTATACACATAAATAGTTATATTAATGTACAAAGGCGTGCTTATGCCAAATTATTTCTTCCAAGAAACCACTTGGGATTCCAGCCTCCACCCCTCTCTTAGCCAAGATATTAGATATTATACACCCCTCTCTCGCCTTTTAGCTCGTGGTCGTTTTCTTATTTTCACCGACATTCCTAATTTATTCCTAGAAAAAAGTAGTCTATTATATCTCACAAAAATGCTGGATTTTTCCTCGATATTATTGAAAGGAATTTTAATATCGGTTATGTAATTCTTGAGAATAAACTTGTCGACAGAAGTAGGTAAATAAAATTAGATAGTTTAGGGTAATAATCAAAGTAGGTTAAAATGAGAAGTCTGCTATTTCTTTATTTTTAAGATCTTAGTCATTACAAACGCACTATTCTGTAAAAACTTATATCTAATAATCAATTGTATAATATTGATTATGAAGCTAAGTAAACTTAAAGAAGAACATGAAGCTGGCGAAACTCATTGAATCTGGCCTATTTTTCGTACAAAAAAATTGCATGGTGAATGAAAATGATGACGTATATTATATCTTTAATTATCCATAGCCTAGAACTTTTAATTTTAGCCGCACACAACTACATAGGGCGTTTTTTTTACTAGACGACCCTACAGCAGCACGACCACGACATTTCGTCATCTATTATGGCAGCCGGCCATATCGTCTAATGGAAACATGATCCATACTATTTATAATACATTTTTGCTTCCACGCCGTGGTCATGTCGTGGCCTTGGTCCTGTCGTAGCCGTGGTCGTGTCGTCTAGTGGAGAAAAGCCAGACAATTAATAATTCTAGACTAAAGTAGTGTCTTCAAGGATAACATTAATAAATTGTCACTAATCTGTGCCTGAGAAATCCATGGCAGTTCAACTTTGTTCAGGTCTTTAGTAATTCAGCAGCATTTACTATTCAATGCCACATCCCGGCTCTGAAGCTGAAGATAATAGTAATAGCATGGGAGCAGTTGGCAAGCCGGCAGCGACAATACATGGTGTTGTTTTTTGTTGTGTGGTACGAGCGATTAATAAAACGCGATCGGTCTTCGTGAACCTATAGGTATACTTATTATGATATTTATTTGAAGTACTTCCTAACCAATTTTTGATTAACCGATAAAAGGCGGAATTAATATTAAGCTCTTTGATTTATATTAATTGATTATTTTCACCCGACTGCGCCAGAAGAAAGGTTATGTTTTTCGAGTGTATGTATAGGTATATTTCTTTGGTATGCTCTAGAGCAGGGGTTCCCAAACTTTTATTCCTCATAGACCCCTTTCAAAAGTTAACTGGTTCTGGTGGACCCCCTACAGGCCCACATCACATACAAATCACATACCCCCATTTTTTCACGCTAACGTAGACTCCCATCGAGTCTCCTATAGACCCCTGGGGGTCCACCTGGACCACTTTGGGAACCACTGCTCTAGAGACTAAACGGCTTGTCGCATTTGAGCTTAAGAGGTATTATTAAATTCGTCTTAGTCGGGTTGGAAGGGGAAGACCTCGCCAGCCTTTCACTGATCAAATTGGTGAAGTTCTAAAGAAAGGTCAGGTCAAGAGTACCCTAAACCGATGAGCGTGCATGAAGAATATCATGAAAGTAGATGAAGCGAAAGAGGTGTGTTAGGATCATAGCAAATGGAGATCCGTGATCTCTGCCTACCCCTCCGGGAAATAGGCGTGATTATTATGTATGTATGAATGTCTTAGTCGAGAGAGTGATACTATAGAAGTGAGCTTTCCGAATATATCGCTTATAGCACTCGTGCTTTCGCAATGATAATCACCATCATCATCTTCCTGCCCTGTTCCCATTTATTTGGGGTCGGCGCACTACGTATTTTTCTTCCATTCATCCCTATTATCCGTCATCTCATTGCTCACTCCCAGTACACACATATCCTCTCTCACTCAGTCCATCCAACATTTCATCGATCTACCTCTTCCTTTATATCCATCCACATTCATGCACAACGCTCTCTATAAAATATGCCCGTCATTTCGTCCCTTTACATGCCCATACTAAGACTGCAATGATAATCATGTTTTAAAAATTCTTGGTCATGTTTTTGGGGTTGGTTAAGGAAAATATAGAAATGCCGGTATTTTGAAGTAATATTCTATACTCTATATATATGTAATCTACACTACGAGTATTGTCAAAGTATTTTTTATCAGAATGGCCTATCGATATATAAATTAACGTTTTACCAAATAGTCGGTTTGAACGATGGCACCAGTTGCTTTGTGTTTTTAAATGCGGTTACATTAAAAAACTATTGGTCCTAAAATTAGGCACATGAGTTATTTTTTAAACCTGACTTTACCACTCTACGTTAGAACTCTGCTACGTTTATTTTAATATACTTACTTGTCACACGTTGTTTTCAAACTCGACCTGGTAGGAAAGAAATTAAAGTAGATTGCGGTTTGATTATTTATCATATCATGACAGTTTTTAAATCTCTTTATTATGCACGCTGTAATCTCCTCTCTTGTACCACACACCCTTGACTGCACGACAAGCGGGCACCTCATAAAATATTATAACATGCCAAATACATAAAGCCGCTTCACGATAATTGTTATGGGATATGCGAATACTCTTTCAGCGCTTTTTACGAAGCTTATTCTATACTCATACAATGATATATTTAAAATATGTAGCTTACTGGAATTTTTTGAACGTGCTCAAAAGCTTATAAAATTATTAATAAAGAAAATGGAAAAAATTCTTCACCCGAGTGGGAATCGAACCCACGACCACTGCAAATCATGCCAGCCGCTATAACCACTAAAAGTTATCTATACAAGCCTTTTATTCATAAAAATTGTAAATTGCAAATTGCAGCTACGTTATACTGCTTATAAACTTACTAAGAAGTTAAACGTAGTGTCACACTGGGGAATTAATGATATTTAGGGAGTGGGGAAAGGATAGCGCTTGCTGTTCTGAATGCTATTCACAATGAATCGAATATAACATAGGATAAACAAGGGTTTATCCTATGTTATATTCGATTCATTGTGAGAATCTGATATTAAAATTATGACTTTTTGGTTCTTTCTGTGCCCGGTAGATGGCTCCACTATATTGATTTTATCTTATATGACTGTAAAGATGTACGAGTAACTATATGTATTTTAACGTCTGACATTTTATGATGTTTGTGTGCCAGCGCCCGCAGAGTTTACGAAGATATCTCCTGTTGGAGATAAACTTACATACTACTAGATATTTATCTGTAACTAGTGGCAGCCCACAATTTCATTAACGTAAAATCCAAAATTTCCGTTATTTTGCGATCCCGTGGGAATTTTGGGAAATCAATTCTTGTGTCACAAAAGAGGGCCATGGTCCGAATATCACATTTCTAGCTTCAGTAGTACTCGTATGGCCACGGTATTGATGAGTCAGTCAAGAATTGTTATTACTTTATTCTAGTTTATCTATAAGCTATAGATCATGGCTGTATCTCTCTTATGATTCTGCATTTCTGACCATTTCAGGAACACAGCCATGTATATGTATTTACCATGTATGTATGCTATGATCTACGTAAGAGCTAAATTTAATTAAAGTCGTCAATATGGTGTTTGTGTTAAAAACTAACAAACAACCAAATTACCCACATACATTCCATTTATAATATTTATAGGATTTTAAACTAGATTAAATTTTCTTTATCCAAAGTTTTTATCATTGTGGCTCTAATAAATCTAATAAGGATAAAGCGCACACTGATATTAAATATGGAAATTCCAACCCAGAATAAAATCAAGTAACTGCATTGAAATAATTCGACAAAGGAGAATTTCTTTGAAGCGCTGGTTAGTTTACGCAAGAACTAAAACTTTACTAGTCTGTGATTTACTTCAATAGAATATTAATATTATTATTAAAGTTATTTTGACAAACTAGGGAGGCGATTCCCCAAAAATTTTAAGTTAGAACGAAGCTTTCGGCTTCGGAAGTTGGGTGCAAAGAAACAAACAAAGAGATGTAGGTAATCTCGTAATCATAAGCACGAGACACACAATTTTTTTCTGTCATATTCGCGAGAGCTGCTTGCTTAAATATACCTTATTATAAGTATATATTGCTTCGCACCGCGTTCCGTTAACGGTTCGTTAGTGGTTGCGTTTCGGCTCAAAATTATTGCGTAATTATTCCTCAGCCATAATATAAATGTGACATGAGAGCTGAGTTCAATATTATGATATATGCCTTGAAAGCGAGATCTAAATGGATGCTAAGTTCAATGGTTAGTCCTGACAATTAATTATAACAACATAAAATATTATTTTCTTCTTGTAACTTAGGATAATATATTGTAGTCTGAATTGGCTGGTTCTCATACACGAATTATTATTAAGTACCTACTATGTATAATAGTCATAGAGGAGCCCTATGTTCGATGGTTAATTTTTACCTGCAAGCCTAATTTTCGGAATAATAAAAATAAGAACCGACAGGTAACAGGTTTAGAGCTTGCGAAGGCTATAATATTATAAATACTTAGCTCATGCCTCGGAAAGCATGTAAAACCGTTGGTCCTGCGCCTGATCTCTCTGCGGTCGTGTCGGCTTTCCGTCCCATCGGACAGAGAGTAACAGAATAGAGAGTGCATCTGTGTTTGCGCACACACTTGTGCACTATATTATCTCCTGCGTACCTGGCCAATCTCCGCCTTGGCCGAAATACGGTCGGAGTTCGTCATTATAAATACTTAAGTCTTTATGGTAAAGGAAAAACTAGGCATCTTGTTATCTAGAAGGGAATGTGCAGCTTGTCCCAGTTGATTTATGAGAAGTATTTTACTGATATTGAGTTTTGAATTTTTCAGATTAAAATCTTCAATTATTTTCATAAAAAATAATAAATTTTGAAATTGAAGCGTATGAATATTTATTTTTATAGCAGACAGGCAACTGATGTCCATTCGTATAGATAGTCAAATGTGCCCATAGATTGTACCGATTGCGTGGGAATCGATTTAAATGGTTATTGCTTTTGGAAATTAATCAACACAATGGCGTACGGTCGTATTGACAGCAGATTAATGTGGTCAAGATTGACAGTTTAATATATTATTATATCGATGCTGTTTATAGTCGAGTCATTTTGATTAACTGCTGCAGCAATGACTCTAATAATTGTCGAAATATAAATATACCTATACAGAACATAAGAAATATAGGTTAATATTAAAATAACGCCGTGTGGTATCGGTAGAGTTGAATAGCATCACCCCATGTCCGATTGTGGGTATCGTAAGAGGCGATTAAGGGTTTCCGGGAGGTGGTAACAGCGCCAACTTTACGCTTGTCAAGGCATGGTCTCCATTCAAGAACCCGCTGACTCCACCGATAGATGCCATATGCAGCTATGTGACGGCGTCGCTCTCCTAGGAATCTATAGCTTTAGCAAACTTTCCAGTCATACTTAGATTCAATAATTGAAGTACGAATTTATATCAATGCCATTAAAAAATCCGTGAATGAGATACACAAGATTTTTTTTAAAGCCCACGAGTAAAAGCGCAAACGATTACGAAAGCGGCAGAAGCATCGATTACATTATGTAAACGATGGCAACTCGATTGCTCTCTCGATTAAACTCCGTAAAGCGCCAGATGTTGCGCTCGCGGAATTTCATTATTGTGCCGTTTCGTATTTAATTGTGTATTATCGCATGGCCACCTTCATATCTCGTTTTGCAGGCGCAATGATACTGCCATGCATTAGTTTTTATTCAAGCTGTAACAGAAGAGATGTGTTATACGAAATGATAATTATGTATTAAAGCCAATAATATACCTTTTCACAAACAGTGATAGCCAAAACGTTTTGACAGCCGATTGGTCTAGCTAGTAGGTAGTGACCCTGCCTGCGACGCCATAGGTCCTGGGTTCGAATCCCGGTAGGTGCAAATATTGATATGATGAATATCGATGTTTGTTTCCGAGTCATGGATGCTTCTATACTTATCTATGTATTTATATACCGTTGCTTAGTACCCACGACACAAGACCTTAGGGATCTTAATTTGGGAATAGGTTAATGTGTTGTGTAGTGTGTGAATATTTATTTATATAGGACGTGCACCTTTCAGTTGGACGGCGTAGGTTGAATCTCAGTCATGGTAGCACTAATTTTATTTCATGTACAGATTTTTACCCGACTCTTGTGAGATGATAGTTATGTTTTTTGAGTGTATGTAGGTATGTATTTTTGTATGTACTCGTATGTATATTTCTTTGGAACGATCTAGAACCTACTCGTAATCGGCTTGTCGCATTTGAGCTTTAGAGAGGTGTCATCAGATTCGGTTTAGTAGTGAGAGTGACACTCTCATTTACGAGTAGCTATACCCGCGGAGTGTTAGCGTCAGGCGATTTGGTACTCCTCCTCAGTCACCCTCTTTCTGGTGAGGTCGGGTAAACATATTCAACAAACAAGGCCGATTTCTTAACTGACGACTTGTGGTTTGTTTTTTTTCCCAATCATTCCCAATCAAAATTTAAATTTAAAAAACTTAAAAAAAAATTTAATCTCGTTTAAATTAAATTACGATACAAGTAATATGAATATGAATTCACATTTCATTTAAATACAGAGCAATTATAATTTGCGTCTACCCGCAATCCCGCGTCTCTGGGGCAATCCTCGCGGTTTCCTAATTATAAACCAGTTCAGGTATTTTTCCCCTTAAATCCGGGTTATTCTACTTTGAAACAATTTAGATGTTTTGCCACGGATATACTTAAAAGTACATAAATATTCATATACATACATCTGTGTTCTCAATATGGAGTAGATATAACTATAGGATCGCAAATGAGATCTTATTTTTTGGCGAAACATGTCTCTGATCTATCTATATCTATAGGTATACATATAATAAAAATGTAACGGATTGCTGTCTGTACTTGGAAGATATATGAGAAAAAATATTATAAGAGACATTTATCAACGCAATAGTACCTAAAATAATGATTTTTGAAATTTTTGTCGGTTTGTCTGTTTTTCTGTGCGTTTGTGCTAATCTTAGAAATGGCTGAACCGATTTCGATGCAGTTTTCAGGAGGCTACTTTTTATACCTGGAAAATGTTTTTATCCCGGATAATTTCGACATTTTGACAGTATGTAGTCCACGCGGATGGAGTCGCGGGCGTCCACTAGTCTAATCTAATAATATAACTTTATCTAATAATATAACTTTTTTTATTGTTTTGAACAAATAAATAATCATTTTCATTAGCAACATAATCATATATCATAGTTAGGTCAGATGTAAAAGATCATTAACAAGTTGTTCGCTCATCTCCTGAGAGTACGCTCCCTTCATCCTTAGTCGCTACGGATATTATGGAGGAGACATTCGTTCTTTACAATATGCACTGACGACCGATTGGTGTAGTTGGTAGTGACCCTATAGCATAGGTCCTGGGTTCGAATCCCGGTAGGTGCCAACATTGATATGATGAATATCGATGTTTGTTTCCGAGTCACGGATGTTTCTGTACTTATCTATATATTTATATACCGTTGCTTAGTACCCACGACACAAAACTTTAGGGATCTTAGTGTGAGACTAGGTCAATGTACTTTGAAGTGTGTGAAAAAAAAACTCTTTATGGACGATTATTTTTATTGTCAATGCGAGATGCCACTATATATTGTATAATTATTATGACATCTCGCTTATGCGATCTAGATTTCATAGTACTCGTAACACTTTGCGTTGTATGAACTGTCAAAGGACCAATGTCGGCTTGATAACTTAATTATGCTGGTAAATTAACTAATAGATTCCATATAAATTAAATTAGTGGACTGTATTTAAAAATATCGATTATCCTAAATTCATTGTGTACAAAAGTAATTTTGAATACATATACTCGTAGAAAAACTTCGTTCCAAAAAAACAATGAACTGCAATTATAGGCTGAAGACGAAGAAGATAGAAAAAAAGCAATAAAAAGAAGAAAAAGAACCCTGTTGTTAACAACTTCTCTTTACTGGCTTGGCTTGCTGGAAGAGATCTCTGGTAGAGATAAGCTTGCCATTGTACATGCATCTCTTCTTTTATGTTGTATGCCATATTTCTTTTTGTATGTGCAATAAAGAATAAGAATGTTGCCTGCCATGTAATAAATTACATACAACCTTTATGTTAGATTCTAACATAAACAAAACTTTAGATCAGGGGTTCCCAAACTTTCATTTTTCATAGACCCCTTTCAAAAGTTAACTGGTTCTGGTGGACCCCCTACATACTTACAACACATACAAATTAATTGTGAAATCCCATTTTTTCACGCCAACGTAGACCCCCATCGAGTCCCTTGTGGACCCCTGGGGGTCCACATAGACCACTTTGGGAACCACTGCTTTAGATGATATTTCCGTAGTTTTGGAAAACTGCTACTTTTGAAAACTTTTTCAAACCTGGTATACAGTAGTAACATGTACTTTTATTTTCTGACACTCGAGACGCAGCCTGTTGTTCATAATTAAGTTTTTGTTCCTTTAATTTTTCTTTTGAAACTCGAGCTTTTCATTGTAAAGCTGCGTTCTCACTGTTTTATAGTATGTATTTATCAGAGGTATATATTGGTGTTCGTTGGCTGACAATGTTTTGTTTTGAATTAAGCCTACTTCCGACTTTAGGGTTACTATCTCTGTACAAAATTACTTACAAATCAGTTCAGTATTTTTGGAATGAAAGCGAGACAGACAGAATTACTTTCGCGATTATAATATTAGTAAATATTTATTCAATTTCCATAATATGTTATAAAACACATATATAGGTGATTTGTAAGAAATCAATTGAGCAAATGCATTTTTGTTCAGACAATTTAAAAAAATGTTTATCAAACTTATTAAACGTACCACATTAAAACGGGTGAAATAAAGCAACGTTACTCGTTTTCTATAAAGCAACGTACTCGTTTTCTATAAAGCAACGTTACTCGTTTTATATAAAGCAACGTTACTCGTTTTCTATAAAGCAACGTTACTCGTTTTCTATAAAGCAACGTTACTCGTTTTCTATAAAGCAACGTTACTCGTTTTCTATAAAGCAACTTTACTCGTTTTCTATAAAGCAACGTTACTCGTTTTCTATAAAGCAACGTTACTCGTTTTCTATAAAGCAACGTTACTCGTTTTCTATAAAGCAACGTTACTCGTTTTCTATACGTAATAGGTAGCTACGAGTAAGGCACAACCGCAACAAGCTTCAGTTTTAAAAAACCTTTTTTTAATACAAGCTTTTATTATTTATTAATAAAATGAACTGATCAAACAAACTAGCCCAAACTCGATAGGGTGGCATCTTTTAATTTACGGAGTTCCTATGGCCACCTTCCAGTTCCATCATCAGATCAGCTCTATGTCATAATAATATTGCATTGTCATCCGATTTATACATGCATGCAAAATTTCGGCTCAATCGGAAACCGGGAAGTGGATCAAATTAAACTTCCAAGATTGGGTTACAGACAACGGGACAGGTGAAACTAAATAAAAGCTTACAAAAATTGATCGTGTGAAAACCCAATTCAAAGGTACTGGGATTCAACCTAATTTCAACTTTTGTATAGAAACACAATACCGTGTATTTAATTTTCTGCCGCCTGAGCGAATTACGCGAGCCAGTCCACACGGTCTATTCTATTTAATTAGTTGCTTCATGCCAACTGACCCGGTTTAGAACAATTATATTTGAAAATTTAACACTCATTTATCATTGGGTTTAGATTTTTTAAGAAAACGGGCGGTGTTTTTTTTTTTGAATTTGCTGTTTTTGGTTACGAGGATTAAAAAGACGTTGATTTATATTTGTGCGTGGGTTATTTATGAAAGGGGTTATAGCGAGGAATATATATTAAAAGGTGTGATTAAATTATTTTTATGCCTGTGCTGCGGGGCTTTATTGGAATACATCAGCTGCATCTTCTCCGTGCATGTTGTATGAGACGACTAAGGAAATTGGGGACGTTCTCTCAGGTGGTTCTCTAAACGTGGTTTTTTATCGATAATCTCCTTAATGATCCTGTGCTTCTAGCTACCATGGGAACACAGCCTTGTGTATATAAATGTATGTACTTTTATAATATATAATATCTTGACTAAGATAAATTTATAAAAACACTTCTCCATTAATATAATCCGTTAGGATATGGTTGATCGTTTCATCTTTAACATTGTGCTGAGGGATTCAGCTTTGTTTGCCGAGATTTGGCTAGTGTATAGCTATCGGGAAAAAAATAACGTTGCAATATGTAATTTAGAAAAGAGATGTAAAATTCGTCATCCGATTAATTGACCCGGTGGCTTAGTGGTTATAGCGGCTCGCACGGTTTGCAGTGGTCGTGGGTTCGATTCCCACTCGGGTGAAGAATTTTTTCCATTTTCCTTATTAATAATTTTATAAAATGTATGTACGTACAAATGAATATGTTTTAATGAATTTGGTTCAACAAATCGCCATGTTTCTAAATGTGTCTCTATTTCGTTAAAGTCTACATTTAATAATATTATTAATTTAGTCCAAATATGTGGGATGATATCATTTATCCCAGAGAACAAGCGTTTAATCAGTCGGAAGCGAGGGCGGACCGTTCTCTGATTAATACGAAGCATTGTGTATGAAGAAAAGTATTGTAGTAACTTTGTATTTAGATTATTTTACATTACATACATACATCATACACATGGCTGTGTGTGTTTTCGGGGGTAGCTAGTTGGAATTATCTACCTACCTATTGAAAAATCTGTTCTAATTAGGGAACAAAATAGGTGTGAGTTTAACATTATACCTCTACCCTCCCCCCATTCGGAGATAATTTACATGACAATATACATATAAATATATAGTACAACCAAAATACATTTTTAATCTACACAATCGTAAATGATACAAAATTGTAAGTTTTGAAGTTGTTTCAAAAAGTTCACTCACAAAGTTGTACGATTTCGTAGCGCCGCTACGATCTATCAATGTCATCGTAGCTTTGCTACGAACTACTTACGTAGCGCTGCTACGGTTTATAGTCATCTATGGATTCTATTTGCAAGTTATTTTAACTATTCTGCCTGATAAAGAGCCTATGTCTAAACTCCCGTTTTGTGAGACATGGTCTAACATTTTAAGCATCGTCTAAATAACTTCTATAGAAAACACATTTAAGACCCATTCGATTTTAACTGTGGCACCTAAACATAAAATTTGCCTTCCTGTCCCTTTCTCTCTCAGCCATTTATGCTAAGAACGGAGAGAGATAGGTGTGAAGGTCAGAATTGACAGTATTGATATGACATTTGTCATATCAAAGGCCTAGTTGTTTAATCAGTAGTCAAGTTTATTATTGGTAAAAATACGTCACAGATTCTGACTTTTTGTTAAATTTATATACAATTACCATCTTCACAAAATTTCGCGTTTGTAATATCAGTAGGATTTGATTGTATTTTACTATACTCAAATAATATTTCGAAAAACGTGTTTCTGTTACAAGTATAAGTTGAACTGACAAATTGTTGAAATAACTATAGTTAAATCGACCAAACAACCGGGCCTAAAATCATGTTGAGAAGGAACATTCGTTCCATTCATTCATTACCGTTCCTTTCCAAGCATACTTTTTTGTGAATATTAAAAATAACTGAAATAAAATATTTTTTAGTATTTTTTCTGTTAATATATACCGTAATATTAATTAATAAGAAGTTGTCTTTATTATATTGCTCATCAACACTTCATCGATGTTCGTGGCCAAAAAACGGGTTTTAACGAGATCTGTGCTTAGCTGTAAAGTGAAAAACAAAAAAATGTTTTGTGTTTTGGTCAGCTAACAAAAAAAAAAAACATATTTGACAATATTCTTTGTTTATTGCCATGGAAACAAATATTCAAATATTTAGTACGAAGCTGCGTTTTAATTAGGCGACATGTCGCAGAGACTTATCGCTCGACTTTCACGTATTGTAGCTGTAAAATTTGAAGCAGATGGTCTTGTTCTGTGCCACCACCACACTACTGCGATTTTCAGATCACAAAGTGACATACGTTCTGACTGCTCAAAGCCTGTCTGGCGACTGTTAAGGGACACGATGGTCGCGTGTTTCGACATTCGCAGATCATCGACTAGCGACCAGTTTGTGCAACCCGTAAGTAAATCGCCCGACGTCCGTCGACATCGCGCTGGGCACGTTAATTTCGTGACGAGTGACGAAGTCGCGGAACAAATGTCCCCTAGTGAAAACGCGACCTCATTACAAAAGAAATGCTAAACAATATCACACAGATCTAACACGTGTTTTTCTAGACAATGCCTAACGTTTTAAGCACTGTCTAAAGATCCTCTATTACAAAACATATTTAGGACCGTGCCTTGTTAAATCATGTTGGAAGAAACATTCGTTCATCTGCGTTTCGTTCATTTCCTGACGTTCCTTTCTATGCAAATCTTTTGTAAATATTTAAAATACTGAAAGAAAATTTGATTGTGTAATTTTTTCTCTTATGTAATACCAGTATAATATCTGATAATTATTTAAATTACGTCACATATGTATGAAACCCGTTTTTCCAACAGAAACTGATTAACGATGAAGTGAAAAAAGTTCCTTTGTCAGCAATGAGGTTTTATTTTGTAATCATTGCTTGTCAGGTATTAAAAAACATATTTGTCAAATTGTCACATACTTAGTTGAGGATACCAGGCATGATTATAACTAATCTATTTCAGGGTAAATTGTTTTGGGCAGGTATATTAATATCTGTATAACTGATATGCGTGTGTTAGATATTATGAAATAAGAACATGACGTATAATAATATATACGAGTATAAGAAGGGTTTCTTAATTGAAAAATGGGTGCAATACCTATAAATTCATTGGCGGGTTCGTCATACACTCGCAGAGTGACGGTGATACGTCAACGTAATCTATTCTATGATATAGTAAAGGTACTAAATTATAGTTCAGATATTCCAAAAGCTCTGCAAGATATTGCTACTATAATCCCTCGTTTCCCCTTTTTTG
Source organism: Carposina sasakii (assembly GCA_014607495.2). Taxonomy (NCBI): domain Eukaryota; kingdom Metazoa; phylum Arthropoda; class Insecta; order Lepidoptera; family Carposinidae; genus Carposina; species Carposina sasakii. The sequence goes on from CP053156.1 coordinate 14,708,802, forward strand.
TTGTTATGGAAACCTTTTTAAAAAAAGTCAAATAAAATCTCAGAAATTTGACGTTAATTTAAACCATGACGTATATTTAAACCATGTCTATATAGCGTCTCACTCTAACTGACGACTAAATACGTTTTTGTAATAGATATTTTTTAAAACAAGCGTTTAATTGTGTTCCAACTGTTTTGTCATTACAAAACAGTCATTACAAAACTCATATTACTCAAGATTTGCCATTTGTTTTACTGCTGGCTCCCTGCCTAACGCCAACCCTCCTCGTGTCTAGTCAGTGACAATTTTTAGAATATTCGCACATGAAACAAATTCAGTGATACAAGCCCATGTCTGGGATTGAATCCACGCCTTCGGACTAAAAGCGTACGTCTTAACCATTGGGCTATCATCACTTATTATTTGTTTGTATATATCGCTTGATATATAGTAGTATTTTTAAGACTAAATTAGTTTTAGTGGTGTTGTACGATTTTTTGTTGTTTTGCGACACCCTAATTTATTTATAAAAAAAGATATATAAAAAATAAAATAAAAGGATATAAAAAGAAAAAAACAATTTAAAATTAAGCTAAAAAGGCATTAATCTTATATAAGAATTATTTTTTATAACTAATAATAATAAAACTTGCAGATAAACCATGAAAATGGTTTTTCAAGAATATGATAAATATATTTTTATATCGAAATGTATACAGGGTTTAGGTGACAGCCAGGCAAATACTGAAATGCTGAACAAGTACCATTGTGTTCAGTTATACGACAATGTTATTACTCGCAGGAAATGTATTTTTGATTTGATTATCAGTAATCCTTGCTTTCCGCGCCAATTGTATCGGGAAATCCAGTAACTAATTAAATGGGCTTATTGGTTATTGTGTGACACATTGCTGTTTTTTGGATAACTTGTAACTCTCAATTAGGGTTGATCAGTTTTTCGAACTTTTTTGAAGGCAACTTTTTTTGAAAATCATCTTTTGTGTAAAATTTTACTTTGAAGTCATTATTTAAAGCCTAATTAAATGAACTAAACAATTTTAATTCCTGTAAATATGAAAAAAGTGTCGAAAATTTTTAGTGTTTTCCGCCTCAGAATCATGGTCTGAAGTCATGATATAAATATTTGCCTGGCTGTCACAAACACCCTGTATAAATAAATAATAATAATTTACAAGTATGATTCGTTCTACTATTGTCCTTATACTATGTATTAGGTTAGCTAAGCGTTTACTTTGCGCGTTTCGGATACAGTTCTAATTATCGCTATTTCATGCTAATACGAACAAGTAAACGAGCTCGTGCCGCGTTCGTGTAGCAATATGCACTTATTAATTAGATATGACTTGTTATCTGTATGTACTATGTTGACGTAGGTATATTTTTCTCTTACAACATGCATGGAAGGAGATGCAACTGATGTATTCTAGTGAAGCCCCATATCACACGACTGGGTCACGAAGGAAATCTCACAGTCACGTTCAGCATAGCGGGGTCAAATGTCGAAAGTCCATATCATCGCCTGAAAGAACGCCTCTAAAATGAAATAAAAAAATCGATATGAAAAACCTGTACCTATATTAAAAGAAATACGGAAATTAGAGATAAAAATATGCTTCTGTAAACACCTCACAATATATCCAATTACGAGAATTATATCCAATTATAAAGAGCACAATTATAATACGAGGAAAACAATAAAATTCTATCTCTACTCTAAAGCTTTGTCAATACAATATTTTTTTCACTATTGTAGTCTTTCTTATTTTTTTGGAAAGCGTATTTATGTTGTAAACCATGATAATTGTTATGTTCGAGTATGCCCAAAAATCGGTAATAGAAAAAAAAAACATTGCGTAGTTTTTTTGCTATTTTGCGTTTTGAAAATTTTAATATCTTTTATATTCTCTCGACATCATCATCATCTCAGTGCCTTTTTATGTGGGGTGTGCGCCGATTATATTATAATTATCGGCGGCTGACGCCTGTCAAAAATCGGCGACGCCGGCGTGATGTCGGCGTCTTTTCGGCGTGGAGAATTGGGATATATCTCCATAGCTTTTATTTTAGGTATGTAGATACCCGATACGCCTACCCGCTGGACCTTCAAAAGTGCGCAAAAGTTGGCAGTCTAATGGATGTGCTGTGCACGCTCCTGCTGACAGCAGCCGGCGCCGTAGCTGTATCAGCGGCGCTGGACCTGCTTTGGCCTAAAAAAATTGGCTTAAAACGTTTAAAAGTCGCGCTGATTTCACGCCGAAAATCAAATCTCTATGGTGTTCGGCGCAATATGATTTCTTTTGAATCTCATATTGCCAAGGACTTTTCGAGTAATCTAAGTGACAGTTTTAGCATATTTTAATCCATACCTAAAACACCTTTGGTACTTATAACTGTGGTTTCATTCTCTCAAACATTCATTCTAATATTCACATAATATTTCATTATATAAAAACAGTCGTTACACACTCAAGTGTT